>JALAZF010000297.1:1278333-2556666 GCA_022829125.1 Lathyrus tuberosus | reverse complement strand
TGGAAACTTTTAAGAAGCCGAGGGACAATTTGTACGAAGCCCAGGAGGAGGCTCTCTTCCCAAAGGAAGAATCCTTATACGAAGCCTAAGAGGAGGCTGTGAATACTTCTAAGAAGCCGTAGGGTCCTAGTACAACGCCCAAGAGGAGGCGGGGATACTTTTAGGAAGCCTGTGGGTCCCCAAACCCCGAGAAATTCAAGATAGGCTATTCACAGAGAATAGATCAAGCCAGGAAAGTCTGAGAATTTGGAAGAAACTCAGGAGATGCCATTCACGAAGAAAAGATCATCTCTAGGGAGTTAGAGTTTCTTTGACAATGTCTAAGGGTGACAGTCTGAAAAAGGGTTCACCGAGAATGCTGCCTTTCATGTCTCTATATTGTTTAACCCCAAGAGGAGGGAAGACTGTGTATGGTAATCCTATAGGGATCTAGTTTTATCTATTTAAGAGTGATCAACAGGGCTTAGTGCTAGACGTAGTTGCCGGGGAAACTCCAAATATATATACTAGTATTACACAGTTGATATGAGTTTATGAAAGAAGACTTACAGTGAAACAGCCCCACAATATAGTTATATGTATATGAAAGCGGATAAAGAAAGCATATAAACACTTACTCGGTTGTAGAGCTTCCGTGCTGTTTGGTTAATTGTTCAACAAAGAAAGATTAGAAACAACATTATATTCAAAATTAAAGGAGAAAGTATTTTGAAAAGATGTTGGGGCTTACAACTTAAGGAGAGGCCCAAGGTTTATCAGTGATCGTACTGTCGTTTTGTACAGAGGAACTTATACAAGTGACTGAGGCCCAAAAAAGGTTTTCTGTACAAGGGGATGGGTCTTACACTCTCTCAAGAAGCCCAAGTGTTTATTTTTGTACAAGTGGTGGGGCTTACAGCTCAAGGAGAGGTCCGGGGTCATTTGTTTGAAAATGGCGATCGCGCCGAGATTTTTGAAAACGCGGTGGGTCTTATACAATGCATTGAGGCCCAAAATGGTTTGGTTTTCAAAGGGGGTTGGGTCTTACACTCTAATAGAGGCCCAAAAGATTTTGAATGGGTCTTATAGCTCGAGGAGAGGCCCATGGTTTATTTTTCAACGGACGATGATCGCGTTGAACTTTTTGAAATACAACGGGACTTATACAATAATTGAGGCCCAAAAATAGGTTTGTATTTACAAAGGATTGGGTCTTACACTCTATTAAAGGTCCAAGTGTTTTAAATTGTTTGATGAGGGTGAAAATCAAAGAAACCCTAATTTGTTATTCTTTAAAAGTAAATATTTAAAGAAAATCAAAATAAAATACCAAATAAGTTTGAATAAACCATTTGTGATTTTTTTAAGGTTTGAGAAATGAGGGATTAATCACAAGGTGAATTAAAACTCACTTGGTTTTGATTTTCAAAGTAAATATTCACTTTTAAAATGTTTAAAAACATTAAAAAGGAATTTATTCACAAAAATACTAATTATATTAAATAAATAATATAAACTTAATTTTTTTGTGGAATAAAATATTTCAATATTTTTGTGATTTTTTGCAAAAAGAACCAATAAAAAATAATTAAAATTGAAGGAGTTATTAATTTTCCAATTAATTAATAAAACATGAAAATATTGGAAAAAATAACAAAATTGTGAGAAAACACAAAATGGCATGGGTGGGGTTTGAACCCACGACCTCAAGGTTATAGGGCGCGCGCTTTACCACTGGGGTGGTGATACATCCATTGCTTGAAGTGAAACCACAAATATACAAGGCATGCCTTGTTTTCTAGGCTTGGTCAAGGCAAGGCAAGGCAAGTTTTGCCAAGAAACGGGAAGGTCCATAACTTTCTCATTTCTCAATGGTTGGGGACAAAATTTATATGCATTTGGCCTAGAATTTCACAAGGAATCCAATGGTGGTGGTATTTTTATCAGATCATACTCCCTCCACAAAATCCGATAGTGGTTTTGAAAAAGGCCTCTAATTGCATTTTCTATGCTACACTTTGATACAGGCATGAATTACATGATGAATTGGTTCAAACACAACATATATAACATGTATAAGGTGTGTATGATCAGTGGAATTCAAAGCAATGCATATTTTGGAAAGTTCAAGTCATGATGCTTACCTCTTTTTGAGCTTTTGAAGTTTTCTGTGCAATCTGCCAAAATTCTTGTTCCATAAATGGGTTGATGCTTTGGAAACTCTCAAATGATCCCTTAGAAGCTTTGTGGATGGTTGGAATCAGCTGGAACCTGCAAAAACACAAACTGGCCCTTTCTTGCAAAAGGGGTTAAAATGGCCAAAATAGCAACTCTCTCAAATGTTGTTCCAGATGGGGGGAACCATTTGGGACAGTTCCAGTATGTTATTTGGAGTGTGTTTGAGGTTTTATCTAGTTTGGAAAGTGACTAAATCAAGACATGGCTTGAAAAATGCACAAAAGGCCTATTTTGAGGTTTTGAGAGGTGACTTTGTGATTTTGGTGTTACAGGTCACTTTTGATAGTTTGGATCACCTACATATGATGTTTATGAGGTGTTAGGATCATGAGTTGTGATGGAAATGCTCTCTAACTCAAAAACTCAGAGTTACCTTGCTAAAGAAGGCATTTTTGCCAAGAGAAATAGATTTTGAGGAAAGCATTTGTTTGATGGCTTTGGTGTACTCAAACTGAGCACAAATGAGCTCTATTTATAGTAGAGCAAGTTTGTTTTGGGATCAATAGTGAATGGCAGAGGTTTGGCCAATGGTTGCACTTTGGAATCCAAGTCTCCTCTAGCCATTGACTAGAGGTTAGGGAACAGGGCCGTGGTTCCCTTGGTCTTGGATAAGTCTTGACTGAATTCAGTTGCAAATGGCTCAGTCCATGCCACCTCGGTGTATGTATTGAATGCTCCAATCCAAAATTGGAGTCTTGTCCCTCTTTTAGGAAATTCTAGGTTTGGCATGCTACTTCTTGTTCCAAGGACTTTGGAGGCTTGGCTCAATGTTTGTCCCCTTTAAATTTGATCCTCAGATATGTCCAAAGTGATGACAAGGCTTGGAATTATCTGATTTTGACAAATTGAGCAAAAATGCAAAATTCTGCCTAGCCTTGGCAGTTTTCAGCAAGGCGTATTGCCATTGTCATATCTCATAGCCCTAGTGGAATTTGATGGTGTTCTTGGCCATTTTGGAAAGCCCTCATAAGATACAACAACTGTTTGATCATATTTGATTTTGATACCTTTTGGATCCAAGTGAAAAATCCCCCTACATTTGGAAAAAAGTGAAGGCAGATTCTGACTTAGTGAAAATTTCACTAAGTGTTGGAAAAAAGTGACATTTTCACTTTTTGTGATTTTGATCATTCCATAACTCAAAATCCATGATGAATTTGGAAGGAGGTCATTTTTAAGCTTTTATAGTTACCCTTTTTACAAGTTATCCCACTTTTCTTGATTTTTCTTGATGAATGATGATTCAAATCATACATTAACATCATTTTAGCGTTAAAAAAACCATTTTTGTGAAAAATCTCAAAAAGTCAAAGTTGACTTTTGTGCACAGTTGACTTTTTATCAGATGAATTCCAAACTGTGCGATCCTCTATGAAATCAAGTCCTTGACCTAAATCAAACTTGATGGATTAATTTCATAGGTGTTATAGGGTGTATTGAATCATGTCCTAGGGTTTGAGAGCATGTCCTGGTCAAAAGTCAAAGTTACAGTTAACTTTTCTCGCGAAACCTTAATTGTGGTACTGATGAAATTAAAACTTGTTGCTCAAGCTTCCTAGATCAATCCATTGTTACAAATGGATCAATGTGGTATATTGGAGACTGTAATACCCCAAATTTTGACCACTTAGATTTCCCATCATTGTGAAAATCATCATCACAATATGGATGAACCATCATGCTTCATCAGTCTCCCCAAAGATGTGTGAGCATCCAATACAATCAATATTAGGGTTTCAAGCCCTCTCTGAGTGCTTAGACAAAGGATCAATCAAGAAATGACATGATCTTCAACTTGTCTAATCTCTTAAACATCCACAATGGATCAAAAAGGACTCCCACTTCAAGGATTAAGCACAAGGCTGCTCCCTTCTAGGTGGATCAAGTCTCAAGATCGACAGTGTCGCCAAATTAGGGTTTTGGTCGACCAGGGCCTCCAGATGGAAATTTTCATCTGGGCACAAGGCAATGATCCAAAACATGACCTAATATACTTCATGGAACCTCATGAACCCATGCATCAAGTCAATTTTGCCTCAAGGGATGCATTCATCAAAAATCAGGAATTAGGGTTTCTTGACCTAATTCACCCCTAAGTTGACTTTTGGGAAAAACCATGAGCCAAGACCTCAAGACATGATTTGAGGGTCTCTAATATACCATATTGATCCATTTGGAACAATGGATTGATCCAAGAAGCTTGAGCAACAAGTCTCAATTTCATCTGCACCACAATTAGGGTTTTAAGGGAAAAGTCAACTGTAACTTTGACTTTTGACCTGGACATGCTCAAAAACCCTAATACATGATTGAATATACCCTATGACACCCATGGAACATGTTCATCAAGTTTGATTTAGGTCAAGGACATGATTTCCTGAAGAATTGCACAGTTTGGAATTCATCTGATAAAAAGTCAACTGTGCACAAAAGTCAACTTTGACTTTTTGAGATTTTTCACCAAAATGGATTTTTAACCCTAAAATGATGTTAATGTATGATTTGAATCATCATTCATCAAGAAAAATCAAGAAAAGTGAGATAACTTGTAAAAAGGGTAACCATAAAACTTAGAAATTTTTCTAAGTTAAAAATAAAGTGGGAAAGGTACCAACTTTGGAGGACCATAACTCCTAAACCACAAGGACATTTTTTCTCATCAAAAGATGGATTTGTAGCCCTCATTATCACCTACAAAAACTTCAACTACAAGTCATTCCAATTCATTAAGGATTTTGAGTTATGGAGTGATCAAAGTGGCTGAAAAGTGAAAATGTCACTTTTTCCAACACTTAGTAAAATTTTCACTAAGTCAGATTCTGCCTCACTTTTTGCCAAATGTAGGGGGATTTTTCACTTGGAATCAAAAGAGATCAAAACCAAACTTGTTCAAACAGTTGTTGTATCATGTAAGAGCTTTCAAAAATGGCCAAGAACATTGCCAAATTCAACCTACACCATGAGATACAACATTGCCAAGTTGCCTTGCTGAAATCTGTCAAGGCAAGGCAGAATTTGCAACTTTGGTCGATTTGCCAAAATCAGCCAAATTCAATTGCTCCTATCCACTTGGACACCTCAGAGGATTGAATCTAAGGGGGACAATCACTGAGCCAAGCCTCCAAAGTCCATGGAACAAGAAATAGCATGTTGAACCTAGAATGGCCAAAATAGGGACAAGACTTCAAATTTGGAATGAGGCATTCAATGGAACCATCAAGGTGGCATGGACTGAGCCATTCTCATCTGAAATCAGTCAAGACTTATCCAAGACCAAGGGGACCAAAGCTCTGTGCCCTAACCTCTAGTCAATAGCTAGAGGAGACTTGGATTTTCATTTGCCAACATTGGCCAAACCTACTCACCAGCTGCCATGCACTATTCCTTGCAAAACAAACTTGCTCTACTATAAATAGAGCTCAATTGTGGTCAGTTTGGGTACACCAAAGCCATCAAACAGATGCTTTCCTCAAAATCTCTTCTTTCACTCCAATTTTGCCTTCTAAGGCAAGTCACTATCGGGTTTTGAGTTTGAGAGCTTTTCCAATCAAACCAATCACACACACACCTCATATACATCACATATGAGCTGATCAAACACTTAAACAACATCTGGAACACTGATTTCTCAAAATCACCAGCTGGTTGTTCAAATTTTCAAACAAGTTGCAACTGAGGTACCACAAAATGATCCAGCCAATTTCAATCAAGTCCAACCATTCAAACACACTCCATAGGGTGTAGGGAAGCTGTTCAGATCATCACCACTCATCTGTAACACCTCCAAATCAAAAATCACCTTGAACTTGCTGTCACGACTTGGAGGTAAGCACATACTTGGTCATCTCTCAATCTATGCATATTTCCTCGCACAATAATTTGGCCATATGTTCATAATCATGCATGGAATGTTTTCCCTCAATTAATTGCATTGTTTGAATCGTGTATCAAAAATCCTAGCCTTCATGCAGAAATTAGGGTTCTTGAGGTCTCTTCGTGATTTCTTGTTGTATGTTTAATTTAAATGAAATTAAAGTACATAGACATGATCGTGAGGTTGAGGCGAGCATAATGATATGTGGATTGCATGATATGATTACGTATTCATGGAGATTGGATAGAAAATGCAAATCTGAGAATTCAAGAACACGCGCGTGTTCTTCAGCCTGTTCTTGGCGCCATTTTTGGAAATTCAAATATTTGAATTTTGTGATTTTGTTTAATTGATTCAAAAATTAATTTCTCTCTGAGTTTTAATGATTTTGAGTTGATTCTTTTTTTAATAATTCACAAAAATGTTAAAATATTTTATTTTCACAAAAAATCCCAAAAATATTATTTATTTCATATAATTGATATTTTTGCAAACAATTAATATTTTAATTGTTTTTGACATTTTAAATATTTTTTCTACATTGATTTTGCAACTTTTAATGCTTTCTAATTATTTTGTAGGTCAATACTTAATTTTTGAAGCATTAATCCAAGATCACAATTTGTTTTCCATGTGTTAAACAATTTTTGATCATTTTAATTGAATTTTTATTCAATTAAATACATTTTGAAAACAAATTAGGGTTTTGGATTAATTCAACCCTCATAAATCACTTTCAAACATTTTTGGGCCTCTTGAGAGAGTGTAAGACCCATCCCCCCTTGTACAAAAAACTTTTTGGGCCTCACTCATTGTATAAGTCCCTCTATACAAGTAAACGGCGCGATCGTCGCCCGTTTAAAAATAAAAATCATCTGGGCCTCTCCTTGAGCTATAAGACCCATTCAAAATACTTTGGGTCTCTATTAGAGTGTAAGACCCAATCCCCCTTTTAACCAAAACATTTTGGGCCTCACTTATTATATAAGTCCCTCTGCGTTAAAAGAAAACCTCGGCGCGATCGCCATTTTTAAACGAAAAATCATTTGGGCCTACCCTCGTGTTATAAGCCCCACTCTTTTTCTTTAAACCTTTTTGGGCCTCTTGAGAGAGTGTAAGACCCATCCCTTTGTACAGAAAACCTTTTTGGGCCTCAGTCACTTGTATAAGTCCCTCTGTACAAATTCAAACAGTGCGCTCACTGATAAAACCCTGGTCCTCTCCTTGAGCTGTAAGCCCCAAATCTTTCTTTTTCAAAGCACTTTCTCCTTTGATTTTGAATATACTGTTGTTTTCAATCGTTCTTTGTTGAACAACTAACCAAACAGCATGGAAGCACTACAACCGAGTAAGTGGTTATCGCTTTCATTTACTGCTTTCATATTATAAACTGTATTGTGGGGCTGCTCACCGTAAGTCTCCTTTCATAAACTCATATCTTCTGTGTAATAATAGTATAGATATTTCGAGTTTCCCCGGCAACTACGTCTAGAACTAGGTGACGCCGTTTCATTTATTCGTAGAAATAGACGCCTAGATCCCCAATAGGAGCACCAGATACAGTCTTCTCTTCGGCTGTCCTCCTTAGGAATCGTCAAGAAGCTCTACTCCCCAAGATGAATGTATTCTCCGTGAATGGCATCTTTGAGTTTCTTCCAAATTCTCGAACTTTCCTGACTTGATCTATTCCTTGTGGATAGCTTGCCTTGAATGTCTCGGGGTTTGGGTACCCACTACGGTCATAATCTTGGACCTTAACTAAGGAACCCTCTTTAAAAGTTAAAAGTCGCTGGATAGTAAACCTCGCACGTTTACCAGTGGTTTTTATCTTTAAAAGAGTTATCTCTCCTAATGGAAAGGAGATGATAGACCCACGGGCTTCTTAAAAGCATCGGCCTCCTCTTGGGCATTATTCAAGGACCCTACGGCTTCTTAGAAGTATTCACAGCCTCCTCTTAGGCTTCGTATAATGATCTCTTCCTCCGGGAATGATAGCCTCCTCTCGGGCTTCGTACAAGGACCCGTAGGCTTCTTAAAAGTTTTCAGCCTCCTCTTGGGCTTCGTACAAATTGTCCCGACGACCTCCTAGAGGTATAGGAACAAAACCTAGTCATCCTTATAGAACAATCCTTTCATAGAGTCTACTACTGTTTCTCAAAGCATAGTACAAAAGAAAAAAACTCTAGACTTGGACAGTCTAAACTTCCTTGAGTCTCAAAGACATTCTCAAGTGACCCTTTCGTTAAATAGGAAGGAAACTCGCAGACTCGGACAGTCTCAATACCCTTTGGATTTCCCGTTTCCTCAAAGAGAAGGAAATATCCTTGATCCTCAAATCAAATTCCTGAGTACAGTGTTGCTCATATAAGAACTGATTTTCTTTTTTAAAAATCAGTATATTGGATCTGTCACTCAACTGAAACAAGCCTTTAGCCTCCATCCCGGGCTTCGTACGAGATACAAAAACACTCTCTTGTTGAGTATCAAAGACTCTCTTGGTGAGTCAAACTTTTAGCCTCCATCTCGGGCTTCGTACGAGACACAAAGACTCCCTCGTAGAGTCAAACAAACAATAGCCTCTATCTCGGGCTTCGTACGAGACACAAAGACTCTATCGTCGGGTCAAAAACTTTTAGCCTCTCTCTCGGGCTTTGTACGAGACACAAAATAGCCTCCTCTTAGGCTTTGTATAATGATTTTCCTAGCGGAAATTAGCCTCCACTTAGGCTTTGTATAAGAAAACCACTGGTTGATCCAATCAACCTTTTAGCATCAAAGTTGTGCCTCGTTCACAGTCCACAAACATCAACAACTCCTTTCCTTTCATCTAATCGCTGTAAGCGGCAAGCCTCTGGATCATCTACATCCATGCCACTGTCCCTCTTTTAGCATGAGAAATTCCTAAGGAAAGATGGCATTGCTCTACACTGAGTTAAAGTCTTCTCCTTCAGGTTAAAACCCTTTCTTCGGAAATTATGGCATTGCTCGGATCCGCGTATCCTAGTTAAAGTAATTCTCCTTCCCCCTCTTTAGAGATGACAAATTCTCTCTAAAGTCGAGGTCTTTCAGCTTCACGTCTTGGGCTTTGAACAAGACACAAATAGACCTTTCAGCTTCACATCTTGGGCTTTGAACAAGATACAAATCACCTTTCGCTTCACGTCTTGGGCTTTAAACAAGACACCAAAAACACCCATTTCCTCCCATAGAATAGGAGGAACTACGAACGCTCTGATTTCCCTGTTTCGGTAAACTGGAATACGTAGGCATAAGATCGAAAGAAAAGATCTTAGCGAGCGCAATCAACAAAAAACCCAAATCCCATATCTCCATCAATTAAAAGCAGTAATTCAAAAGCATCAGTCCTAACATCCTAATCCTTGTTCCCCGCCAGAAACCTTCTGCCCAGGTAAAAAGAAAGAAAACCTTATTGGCGAAAATACAAATAACCAGTACAAGGCCCCCCCACATTGATAGCATTCGTAACCTAACAGACCGCTGTTTAAACTCAGTATGCAAAGCAGGGTTAATTGGAGACATCTATTTCCCTTCCTTAGTCAGCTCACAATAGGATAAAAAATGAATCGACCTGTAGTCAAAGCTCAAACCGCAGAGAGAGCGACCAGCGCTTAAGAACCGCATCCAAAATCGCTCGCTACAGAGACCCTAAAATCATGTCTTGAGGTCTTGGATCATGATTTGTTCCAAAAGTCAACTTAGGGGTGAATTAGGTCAAGAAACCCTAATCCCTGATTTTTTATGTATGCATCCCCTGAGGTCAAATTGACTTGATGGTTGGGCCCATGAGGTTGCATATAGTATTTTAGGATATGATTTGAAGCATTGGCTCATGCCCAGAGGAAAATTTCCATCTGGAGGCCCTGGTCGACCAAACCCTAATTTGGTGACACTGGCGATCTTGAGGCTTGATCCACCTGGAAGGGAGCAACCTTGTGCTTAATCCTTAAAGTGGGAGTCCTCTTGATCCATTTTAGATGTTTGGGAGGTTAGACAAGTTGAAGATCATGCCATTTCTTGATTGATCCTTTGTCTAAGAACTCTGAGAGGGCTTGAAACCCTAATTTTGACTGTAGTAAGTGTTCACCCATCTTTGGGGAGACTGATGAGGCAAGATGGCTCATCCATATTTTGATGATGATTTGTACAATGATGGGAATCTTAATGGTCAAAATTTGGGGTATGACAACCTCTTCATCTGTTTTCCATTTTGAAGTGTTGCAATTTTTGCAAGTCTCCCTCTCTTCATCTTCTCCCCAATAAAGCATACAACAGTTTGGATATGCGGGTATCTTTACATAATTCAAACCAAGTTTTGTGATTGATTTCTTGGCTTCATAGAACGAACTTGGAATGTTTTCATATTCAAATGCATCTTTTATTAACTCTAAAATCATTGTCATTGCCTTCTCACTTAATCCACATAAACATTTTATATGGTACAACTTAACCAAAAAATATAGTCTTGAATATTGTCTACACCCTTCATATAAAGGTTGTTCTCCTACTCTAGCCAATTCATAGTACTCATTGGCTTCATTTCTTTCCTGAATTACACTTGGCATCACATAATCTTCTTGGTCAATCTCCAAATTTAATGCAGATGGTATTTCATTAGCATGATTCCTATCAACTCCAAATGCATCGTTGATCATGTTTTGAATAGGATCTTCGACAATGATAGTATCTTCAACCATATTTGGAGTAGTACTAGGGGAGATAGTACTAGGTAGGTCAAAACACTCTCCATGATTAATCCACGTGGTGTATCCCTTCGGAAATGGTGACAGCATTAAGTGGTCGAACATTTCACTCCTACTCTTTGATTTTCTAAAACCACTGTATTTACAAGGGCATATTACTACGTCGTTTTCTTTTGCACCTTAAAATACAAAATCAATAAATTCTTTTATCCCTTGTTGATACACGATCGATGATTGTGGCTTTGTAATCCATGACTTATCCATTTCTTCAAAAAAAATATAGATGTTATATTATATGTTCAAGAACTCTAGTACCATTTAATAAAAAATAAATCATCACATATTTGCATAATGTCATACCTTATTACGACTAACAGGTTTGTGCAGGAACATTGGTTTCAATTGGAGATGATATTCATTTTCACAGTTAAGTGCTTCAAGACGTGACAGTTGGTTGTGATTCAAAATGGTTCTAGGGTCATTTTCCTCGATATTTCTCAAAAGTTTCAGTGTATACTCCCAAAGAGAATCAAGGTGTTGAATGTGGTCATGTGGAAATTGGCTAGGGCTTTTACGGCAAGATGAATTTCAAGTTGTATCTTTATTTGCAAGAATTTTTTAAATTATGGCTCTTGTACCAAATTTATTTTTAAATGTGAGGGTAACAAAGTTCATCATTTATGCTCTTTAACTTAAGAGAATGAAGTTTAGATTTTCTTGTTGATGGTTTGAAGTTGTAAGTTTGGATAAAGATATTGAGTCAAGTTTTAATAAGTTCTCAAAGTGAAATTCAAGAATTATGTTCTTCACAAAAATTCAAATTGATTCACTATTTTTCTACAAAGTACAAACTCAAGGATTCAAGATACAAGAGAATTTTATATGGTTGTCATCAAATTCTAAACTCAAGATTCATGTCCAAGTAAATTCAAATTCTTTCAAGGATGACAAATTCAAAGAAGTCAGTTAGAGGAACTACGAATGCTCTGATTCCATTCCCGTCAGGATACGTAGGCACAAGATGTGATGTCTTGGCGAGCATATTTAGAATCTAACCCCTAAGTCTTTACCTTAGCATTACCCTTAGCAAGCAAATTATAATATAATACAAATAAAACAAGCGGTTCCTGTGGAGTACTACAGATACTTAGGTTGCTAACACCTTCCCTAGATATAACCAACCCCCGAACCTTAGATCTCCTTTATGTGTTCTTACATAGTGCAATTAGGGTTTTTGACCTTTACCCTTTCCTTTGGATAAATCAAAGCTCGGTGGTCAATTTAAAGATTTGTGAGTCAAGTTAACTAATAGCTTGATATCCAAATCTCACCGCGACAGAAATGGCGACTTCATTGGGGATACCTTAAGAGGGTTACCCTTAACTTGTTTTGAATGTGTTACTTGTATACTTGTATATTTATATATCTGTATGCCTATATATTTGTATATATCCGTCTTCTTGAGTTGTTACATTGTGTTGTAAGATAAGTCATAACCCGGACTTGAATGCGCATAAAATAGGATTGTGGTAGGATCAATAGTTAACTATTGGGAGTAGTCCTAACATGTTTAACATATGATGTAACCACACTCAGTGGAGGCCCCTTTGGGATTACTGATGTCATGCGAGTAGTCGTATTGGCATTACTTTTTCCAACCCGGGAGTCCGTGAAGCTGAGGACCATAGTATCCCTTCACCCCTCTAAGCCTTTTTAGGACATAGTTCAGTGATCATCCAGGTGTAGACATGTGGTGGTTGTCATGCGATACTACAATCAGACGAGTTTATCTTAAGAATATTATTAGTCATATGAGTAGTCGTGCAAGCCGATAATATCTGAAAGATTTATCGATGACTCTGGTAACATTGTTAGAACCTGTTGTGCATGTGCTTTACCCCTAGTACACACTGTGTGGTTGGTTCTTTACCTAGACTCCATGCTATGATCACGAACCTTTGATCATGTTTCCTGTGTGATTTGCATCCTGTCCTACATCGCGTTGCATATCATTTGCATATTTGTATGATTCATTGCATACATCTGTTTGTCCAACAACTCATCTCTAGTTGTCTCTATCTTCTAGTGTCATCTTTCAGTCGTCAAACTGATTCCTTGACACAGATACATGACTAGGGCTAACTACACATGCAAGATGTTTGAACAAGAAGCACACAACGCAGAGATCCGAATGGAGATCGATGATCTTAAGTCAAGCATGACAAAGCTCAATGAAATGCTCTAGGTCTTGATTTCTAGAGGAGAGCAACCCCAAAAGACTGTTATCCAAGAGGTTTCAAATGCTGATCCTCAACCTGTTCAGGTGCCACCTTCAACTTGGAAAGAGTTTAGTTTACCCCATAACTTCTCTCCACCTATTGCATCTACTGCTATGATTGGTCAAACTGTCAGACTGACATTTTAAGCTCCAGTTTTCCCTGAGCCTATACCTGTGGTTCACACTGTTTCCAGGACAATCCAAGCTCCTATTGAGAACCCTCTCTATGAGTACAATGCTGTCAGTGCTCAAGGTGAAGACCGTGAAGACTTTTTTGAACCTGAGGTTGTCCATGAACAGTTTCAGACCATAGACAAGAGACTCCAAGCCGTTGAGGGTACTGACTTCTTTAGTGTCGATGCAGACAACATGTACCTGGTTTCTAACCTTGTTATGCCAGCCAAATTCAAAACTCCCGAGTTTGTGAAATATAAGGGTCACTCTTGTCCAAGGGCTCATTTAGTCATGTACTTTCGAAAGATGGTTGCTTATACCAACAACCAGAAGCTGCTCATCCACTGTTTTCAAAACAGCTTGAGTGGAGCTTCTCTCAAATGGTATATGAATCTTGAACAAAATAGTATCCACTGCTTCCAGGATCTTACTAATGATTTTATGAAGTAGTATAAGTACAACCTCGACTTGGCTCCTGATCGCCGTCAACTTCAAAACATGTCTCAGAATGAGAAAGAGTCTTTCAAGGAATATGCTCAGCGTTGGAGAGAACTCGCTTCTCAAGTTGAACCCCCTCTAGAAGAAAAGGAGTTGACTGGAATGTTCATGGACACCTTATCTCCATTCTATTAAGAGAAGATGATTGGCAGTGTTTCTTCTAACTTCACTGACATGGTAACCATTGGTCAAAGACTCGAGGAAGGACTCAAGAATGGTAAAGTGTCCAAGGCTACTGAATCTTCTAATGGTGCGAAGAAATTTTATGGGAACTTCCAGAAGAAGAGGGAAGATCAGACTAATGCTATCAAGGTTGAAGTGAGAAGGCCTCGTCTTAGACCTCAGTACGCTAATCCCTCTACTGTTGTTGTTGTTGCTGCTATTACTACTCCACGACCAGCTCAAGCTCCTCAACGTCCAGCTGTTGGATAAAATCAGTACCGTAATAGGAATCAATTTGATCATATTCCCATGACATACACTATACTTTATCTTGGTCTGGTTTAGAAAGGTTTGATTACCATAATGACTTTGCCTCCTCCACCAAATCCTCTTCCAGCTGGATTTAGATATGATCTCCAATGTGCATTCCATGAAGGTTTCGCAAGCCACGACTTGGAAAATTTCTATGCACTGAAATCTAGAGTGTGTATTTTGATTAAGGTTGGAATCCTTAGCTTTCATCACAATCCCAATGTCCAGAACAACCCTCTGCCAGGGCACGCCAAGTGAAGCTTCGGTCGACTTCAGCAGACTATCTTCCTAAAGACAGGACAGGTCACCCCTGCTGCTTGATTAGTCACTAGGCCATGTTTCTTGTTGTTTGCATTTTCCTTATCTTGTATTAGCTATTTGTATTCAAATTATGTTTGTACTTTCATAATTAATAAAATGAGCATTGTAACTTTTGATTCAATTCATTTTGTCCATTAGTTACATCTTTATGCTTTCCCTTTCAAGAAATAAAAAATATATATTTTACCTCTTTTCCACTTTCTTTTTCCAATTACGCAAAGATTGGAGGGAGTATGACGAAAACAAAATGTTCATAATTGTTGTTGGTATGCTTTCAAAGTTAAACTTTGCTGACGATGTAAGGCATTGTTTCAATTCCCAAACACTGGAGAAATAAGGAAGTTATTCCCTTGTCTACCCCTTCAAGCCTAGAAGTAGGAGTTTCTTTCTTTACAAAAAGCCGCAATCTTAGCCTGGGGAAGGGTAGTTCTTAGTTAACTTGATTGTGCATTGAAATACAAGAGTTTCATGCAAGATACCTTTCAACAAAAGTTTGCATTCACAAATTTTCCTTCGCGCACAGCAAGCAAGTGTTGAAGATGTCTTTCAAGTCAAACGCTAATGATGGTTCACCGTAATCATTAAGCCAGACGTTCACAACCTTTCAACTCTTCCAAATTAAATTGATAAATGTTGTACAAGTTGTTCCTAAAGTGATAAATGAAGAAGGATCGTCAAGAAATCCTTACTCAAAGAATGAGTCGAGTCCCTTTAGAGGCAAAAGCTAAGAAAGATGGGAAGCTCATGACCTTACCTGATACAAAGAGAAATAAGAACAAGCTTGTATGACAACCAAAAGTTATAAGGAAGCAGTGACTGCCATCTTAAGAGTCCATTAACTTTTGAACCATCATCATCACTATCATCATTGCAATTTCCAACCTATGGGAACTTGAGTGCATAATTTGAGTCAACTGAGCGTAGGACTGAAGATCATCACGAAGATTGGATGGGTACAAATAAACTTTGAGCCTTTATCCTTTGTTTCTTAAACTGTGAACCAGACCACATTATAACCCTCAAAATATCTAACTGAAGCAAGGTTATTTTGAAAGCATACTATAGCAAGGTTGCGTAAACTGACTCCAAAAGATCTTTGCAGATCATTTGTTTTGGCATTACACATTTCACTTAAACTTTCACTTTAAATGTCTTAAACCATCGTGTTCTGAATAGTGACTCATTCGTTTTGCTTCTTTCAAAAGAATGATTTTGTTTTCAAAAGTTGCATGAACTTTGCATTTACTATGTTTGTATAAACACTTTTGTTTGCAAACTGGCTTTCCTCTCAAGGAATTTTTTCAAACAGTTAAGAAACTTGGTCGGTGATCCTATCAGGGGCAAGTTCTTTTAAGATCCTATTGAAGAATTAGTTCAAGATTTGTGGTTCAGTGCAAGTCCTTCCCAGAATTGGTTTATACATAAGATTTTTCAAAACTCATACTGGGGAAAGCTTGCCAAGAACACAGTGAAACAATCACTTCAGAATCAATCTAGCTGAAGCAATGATCAGCTCATCTACAACTGTCAGCTAATCTAAGGCAGTTTACTTCAAGAATCCCCAAGCAACTCTCCATCATTCCTAAAAGAATCATCAATTTGATATAGTTTACTAGTGTGGCAGAGATGTGCTCAGTAGCAGCGTCTTTAGTCCCCAAGCAGAATAACAATGATCTGTGTTGAGGAATCAGTCTTCCAGTCTTGTCTTCTCCCCATAAGAGTCAAGTCGTGTCGTCGACGTCTACAATACGTCTGCATTTGTATTTTATCATATATCATTGCATAATTCATATACATATGCATAGCGAGAGTGTCATTCTCATTTGCACTCATTCACATTCTCCATAGGTCTTGTTGTTATCCACGTCTTATCCCGGGGTCAAAGTCCCACTTACTTGGCACCTCTCAAACAGATATTGTCGTACCTATCTGATGCTCTTCCAGATATGTATTCCTTTTGCTTTGATGTTCTTCTAGAACTTCCTAATGTCTATCTGATATTCTTCCAGATATGACTTTGCGTCTGATATGTTTCCAGATGTGTCCTTTGTTTCTGATGTTTTTCTAGAAACTCCTTGGTACCTATTTGATGCTCTTCCAGATATGTATTTTTGTTCTGATGTTCTTCCAGAACTCCCTTGTGTCTATCTGACATTTTTCCAGATACGACTTTGCGTCTGATGTTTTTCCAGATGTGTCTTTTGTTCTGATTGTTCTTCTAGAACCTATCTGACGTTCTTCCAAATATGACCTTGTTTTATCTGATGTTTTTCCAGATATGATGTTGCTTATCTGACATTCTTCCAGATATGTCTTCAAAATCTTTTCCCGTACATTTACTGTTTTTCTAAATGTTTCAGATGTATCTTCAGAATCATTGTTTTCATCTAATGCTCTTCTTTATGTCTTCAATTTATTTTTGACTGTGGTTAGCAGCTGTTGATTGTTTTCAAGTCTGTTTCCATTCTTCATTCAATTCTTTTCTAGTGTGTTCCGGAGTTTATTCGATGCTTTTCTGAATGTCTCTGATGTGCTCCAAAGTTTATTCAATGCTCTTCTGAATGAATTTGATTGTTGTTGTTGTACCTTCCCAGAGTTTTGTTCAATGCATGTCTGACAAAACCTCTGATGACTGTAACCCATTTCCCTGTGTACACTTTTCCCTTGTGGCACAATTCCCCACAGTACCTTTATCTTGCATTCATTTCATATTTTCATCATATCATATCATATGCATCTCGTGGTATCTTAAGGTAAAAAATTGCGCATGTTTGTATTTAAGTCTCTCCTATAATGTCAAGACAAAGATTTCAATCTCCATATCTCCGGATAGAAGAAACTTAAATAGGGGTATCTGTCATACCTTAATTTTTGACCATACGATCCCACTTCCTTGTCCATCATCTTGTATCACTTCTTTAGGTCATAGTATTTTGTGTGCGTGTTTATTACGACTAACAGGTTTGTGCAGGAACATTGGTTTCAATTGGAGATGATATTCGTTTTCACAGTTAAGTGCTTCAAGACGTGACAGTTAGTTCTGATTCAGAATTGTTCTAGGGTCATTTTCCTCGATATTTCTAAAACTTTTCAATGTATACTCCCAAAGAAAATCAAGGTGTTGAATGTGGTCGTGTTGAAACTTGCTAGGGCTTTTATGGCAAGATGAATTTCAAGTTGTATCTTAATTTGCAAGAATTTCTTAAAGTGTGGCTCTAGTACCAAATTTATTTTTAAATGTGAGGGTAACAACGTTCATCATTTATGCTCTTTAACTTAAGAGAATTAAGTTTAGATTTTCTTGTTGATGGTTTGAAGTTGTAAGTTTGGATAAAGATATTGAGTCAAGTTTTAATAAGTTCTCAAAGTGAAATTCAAGAATTATGTTCTTCACAAAAATTCAAATTGATTTACTATTTTTCTACAAAGTACAAACTCAAGGATTCAAGATACAAGAGCTTTTTATATGGTTGTCATCAAATTCTAAACTCAAGATTCTTGTCCTAGTAAATTCAAATTCTTTCAAGGATGACAAATTCAAAGAAGTCAATTAAGGGAACTACAAATGTTCTGATTCCATTCCCGTCAGGATACGTAGACATGAGATGTGATGTCTTGACGAGCATACTTAGAAACTAACCCCTAGGTCTTTACCATAGCAAGCAAATTATAATATAATACATATAAAACAAGAGGTTCCTGTAGAGTACTACAGATACTTAGGGTGTTAACATCTTTCCTCGGTATAACCAACCCCCGAACCTTAGATCTCCTTGCTGTGTTCTTACATAGCGCAATTAGGGTTTTCGACCTTTACCCTTTCCTTTGGATAAATCAAAACTCAAGGGTGAATTTAAAGATTTGTGATTCAAGTTAACTAATAGTTTGATATCCGATTCTCACCGTGACACATAACATATAAAATAAAACGTGAGCATTAATAAAAAAAAATTAATTGTGCATACGACTCTTACTTTCATTCAGTAATAAAATATGCATACATTCTCAACATAAGATAATATGAATGTTAAATTTAGAAATGAAAGGGTTTTGATTTATGTAAGAAAAATTAACAATTAGTAAGGCTTTAAAAAAACAGTCTGGTTTGATGCATAGTGAAAGTCGTGTTTCGAAATTTTGTTGAAGATATGAATCATGGAGGTCTTGGATTTGAGTCGAAGCATCCAAAATATGAGGAGGAGGAAGAAGAAATAAATAAGAAGGACCTTAATGTAGAGGTCTTGGATTTTAAAATACAATTGTAGAGTAGTTGTTTATTTATGTCTTTTATTGTCTATGTGCTAGCCTTCTCCCATGTCCTAATTGGGAGGACACTCTTCTCATCTTAAGTTTGGGAAAGAGGTCAAGAATAATGTTAATTTAGTTGGTTGCAATTAGTTTGTTATTATTAAGGTTTTTATTTTTTGATATCATAATTTGGATCATTAAGTTGGTTGTAATGTTGGATTGCTGGCCCTATGTTACCTAGTGATCGAGTCGCTTCTCCTTAAGTCATAGAAATTCATAGCAGTCAGGCTAGTTTATCTATACAAAAAAATAGGAAAATTAATTATTTATACCAAGTTTGGGGGAAGGCTAATATAAATAGGTAGATAATGAGGGGGAATGAGGATAAACCTGAAAATGAAAATGTGTATAAAAAATAAAGAATGTTAGAATAAGTTTGTGTGATCGAGTCTAAAAGAAAATGTTGTGTTCAGTAATAAGTTGAACTCATTACTAGCAAGATTTTCTGAGGTGAAAAAATAGAGCACTTACAAAGAACAAGATAAAAATGAAAAAATGAAAGTAGTACCCATTTATTAAAGGAAAAAAACTTAGGTAGACACAAATCTAACATTTGGTTTTAGAAACAATCAGACATATTTTTTTAATTAATTAAAAAATAAAAAAATAATATTCTCTCTCCTCCATAATTACAACCACCCATAAATCCAAATTAAAAATAAAATAAATTTTAAACAAATTTAATATTTTCTCTCTATCTTATTGGTTGTTTGTAGCAATCAGGATTTAAGTTCGTTCCTACGCAAGTTTTTCTCCTATTAAAGAGAATCAAAGTCAAGAGTTCCAAAAAGAAATAGTTTTTGTTTGTCACTAAAATTTATACAGACTTTGACATGTATGATGGTTATGATGGACTAGAAAACAAACTATATATCTTTAAAGAAGTCTGGTGAAATGACTATTGGCGTCATTAGATTATAGTACATGCACACAAAGGTGACTTTAATAGGTTTAATGCAAGTTATACCATTTTTTTAATGTAATTAACTTTAGAAATTTGTTACTGTCGTTAGAATTAGATCATTAGAATAACATAATCTTTGCATATTGAGTCCTGATGCATATTTTATGTCACAGAATGTGAAAGAAAAACTAAGTAACCTCTAGTTAAATCATGTTTTGTTGGCGCTTGTGGTACTACTTCATGCAAACATGCGGGTTATCATGAAGATTGTTTACGAACCTTCACACCGCCGGCGTACCTCTCGTTTCCAAGCTACTCCTGTCACAACATCACAAAACAACCGTGCCTACTTACCCTAACCACCTTGTTGCTTTGCTTCGAAGAAGTAACAGTAAAACTACCTTCCAAACCTCCGGAGCACCGTGAAATACTCCTTCATCAACACCCTAGCAACCATACCTCAAACTAAACAAACAACACCACACGTTCGCCTGCACCTATGCCGTGCGTCACTACCATATAAGAACTTCTAACATAGAACCTCATTTCATACTCAACATTAACACATACAAACCTTAGCTCTGCTCACCCACTGTACCCACAATTTCCTCACAAAACTGTGACACATCCACCTCACAAAACTTTGGGTTGAGTAAAATAATCCTACTAACTTATGAGCAACAATATTTGAATTTCTTTTAAAATGATATCCAAAGCCATAACACGTGTTTAATTTTTTACACGAGGCACAAATAGGCATGTGGTCACAGAGCGGACACAGTAACACCAGATGCAGCTAGATCTTTCACTATGACATGCCTTTCTCAACAAGGATATTTGTTTGATCAATCCAAAGTTGTTGTAACTTACCTAGATCACCAGCACTGGTGGGCACTAAAGCTATTGATGATACTAATAGTATATACTCAGAGTAGTGTAGCCGTCGGTTTTTTCTGGTGACGCGACCACCTTACCGCATAATTGGTGCTACTTTCTGATTTCTATATTTATCCTATGAAGATTGAAAGGAAGGGAAAGATGTCTTAAACTAACCCTGCACGCAAATGTCTTTCTTGAACAAATGCTAAAAGATCGGGGATCGGGGTCTGGTTATACAAATGAAAGCTATTAACACCCAGAGTATCTATAGTAATCTATAGGAACCTTCTTTTTGCATGTATTTCTGCTAAGTTGAAATTCTTTCTCATGTTTATCTGCTTGTGGATAGGGAAAGTTTCTCCTTTGGAAGGATTGAGAGACTATTTTTGTTGGTTTAGGGTTTTCTGCTGTTTTGGGAAGGTACCTGGCCTAAGATTTTTTATTTGTGTGCTCGATAAGATTTCACAATCTTATGTCTACGTATTCTCGTAAAGAGATTTGGGAAATCAGAGCAATCGTAGTTCCTCCTATTCTATGGGAGGAAAGGTATTTGGTGTCTTGTTCAAAGTCCAAGATTAAAACTACCTGTGTATTTGTGTCTTATTCAAATCCCAAGATTGAAGCTAAAAGATGATTTGAGAGGGAATTTGTCATCACTAAAGGGAGATATCTCACCTATTCATCACAAATATTGAGAATTGGTTATAAGGGAAATTAGTTTAACTGAGATGTATTGAATCCAGCAATGCCTTAATTTCCTTTTTAAAAGAGATGTCATGAAGGAAGAAGCTTTAACTCAGTGTAGAGCAATGCCACTTTTTCCTTTATAAATCTTTCATGCTAAGAGAGGGACATTGGCTTGGATGTGTGAAATCCAGAGGCTTGCCACTTATAGCAGTTAGATGAAAGATAAATTTTAGCCAAGATAAGTGAAGGACTCCAGCTTGGATTTTGAATCAACAAGTGTGTCACTTACAGTAATTATCTGGAAAAAAAATTTTGATTGTTTGTTTTGATATGTGATGTATAGGAGAGGTATCTTCCTACAGAGAGGACTCATGGCCTCATCTGAGGGGATGTTGTTTTTTGTGTGCCTTGTTCAAAGCCCAAGATTAAAGCTGAAAGAAAATGACTCCTCTGGGGAGTGTTATATATGTCTTGTACAAAGCCCAAGATTGAGGTTGTCTGGAGAAAATCATTATACAAAGCCTAAAAGGAGGTTGATTCTTGGTGAGGATTGTAAAAATCCAAGAGAAGGTTTAAATTGTATTGGGGAATCCAAAAGGGAATTACTCTTGCTGGGAATCAGGGAAGAGTTGAAGTACCAGATGCCATGAGGTTATAATTCTATTAGGGATTTGTTGATGGTAGATTGACCCTGGCTGAGATGTTCAACATGAAAGTTAAGCCTTGTTTGGGTCATAGGAGTTTGAGGTTGAGTTAAAAAAAAACCTTAGAAGTTTTTTAAACTCTGTTGGAACTTGGTGTATTGGTAAAATGATCAGGATTTATCCTGTGCCTTTAGGAAACTTGTGGGTTTTTGTGTTTAGTAAAAAAGGAGACTATGAGACTTTCCAAGTCTACATGAATGAAGCCCAAAAGGAGGCTGAGACTGTCCAAGTCTCAATAAGAAGAGATCAACTCTGGTTGGAAAGAGATCTTTGTATGATGCCCAAGAGGAGGCTGTTGGTTGAAGATCAACTTTTGAATGGTAGGATGTTCTAGGCTTTTGACTCTCCTGGGGATTGAACTAGCAGGGATTACTAATTTTTATCCTATGCTTTTAAGAAGCCTTTGGGTCCTTGTACTAAGCCCAAAAGGAGACTAGGGAACTTTTAAGAAGCCTGGTGGTCCTTGTACTAAGCCCAAGAGGAGGCTGGGGATACTTCTAGGAAGCCTGTGGGTCCAAGCCTAAGAAAAGTTCAAGAAAGGTTTCACCGGGAATTAATCCTTTCTTTGTTGAACAGTTCTAAGGTTTGAAGAAATTCAAAAGAGGTTTCACCGAGAATTAATCCTCTCTGGGGAAATGAATTTCTTGTGTGTATATATATATACACACACACACACACACACAGATATATATATATATAAGTTTTAACCGTCTTGAGAAAAGTTTCACCGGGAATAATGCCTTTCTCTATTCCATATTGAATAAGCCCAAGAGGAGGCAGACTGTATTGGAGGGAAGTTTCCTATGAGGGAACTAGTTTTGACTATATTAGAAGTAACCTCTGGTTTGAACTAAGTGAAATTCTGGCCTATGCAGACAACAGATGTCCTAACACATGTCAAGACATTGTGCTACATAATCATTTAAACTTGGAGGCGTAACAGCAGACTGATACCTTAAATATCAGAACTGCACCATCACAGATGTCACGATATCTGATCCAACATGTTCATCATGAACCCTAACAGAAACGTAAATCTGCAGAATGTTAAAGAACAGAGTAATTGTTAACCCAGTTCGGTGCAACTACCTACATCTGGGGGATACCAATCCAGGAAGAAGACTTCACTATTGTGTTGGCTGTTACAAAGTTAAACTCCCATGTTTACAACTTTATTCCTAACATCTACCCCATGAACATCTTTACCAAGGTTAAACTCAAACGTTTAGAACCCTGATACGAGATACCCCACTCACTTCCTTTACTCACCAACTGTGATTTCTACATCATCACTATCAATACAGAAATCTATCAAGCATACTTGACAAACAAGCTAACTCGGATTTTCTTAAAAGCTTCATCCAGGAACAATACACAATCCAATACCTCAAGGCTTATGGATCTGTGTGACACCTATATCCACCACAGAGTATCAACTGATACAAAGGGAGACTTACAACCTAGAAAGCCAAAGACTCTCAAAACCCTAAACCCTTGTTTCTTACGCAAGAAAACAAGGTTACAACAGGCGTATCAAAACCTAGGTCTAAGTCTTCTATTTACAGGCTTCTGCTTCTTTGGGCTTCAGTCTTCAGTCCTTGATCCATGCGGCACTTTCTCCTTGAGTGTTGCAGCAGATTAAAACTAACTTAAGCCATTCAGTCCAGAATGTCAAGATGCATGTTACGACATCTTCTTCGACATCACTTCTTCAGCAGAATTATTTAGCTTGATCTCATTGTTGCATTTACAAATATGTTTTCCCATAATTTGTTCAAAAACCTAGAGCTTTCAATCTCCCCCTTTTTTGGAAAATTTTGGCTAAAACACATATGCATGGTAAGCTCCAGATCGATGGTGCATGAAGTGGCCTATACATTACCCTTGATGAATAAAATGAGAAAGAAGATGCAAGACGCTCCCCCTCAACCCATGAACCAATACTTGTCACGAAAGGATAAATCTTCCTCTTAAGAGGCGTAAGAAAACCATTAGGAAAAAGCAGTAGCAATACCCTTAGTAGCAAAGTACTACCTTGGGTAACTCAGAACACAGGACATGACTGTGTTCATAACTCAGATCACAAGACACAAAAGTCTATTTGAGAGCTGAGAGTTGAGACCTAGAATGTTGAAACATCCTGTTGAGCATTTTGACAAGCTGTTTTATCAGACGTGAGATCCTTATGAGAAGATCAGAACATTTCTCCCCCTTTTTAGACACAATTTGACAAGTATTACCAAGGTATATCTAGATCCAAAGATTGCTCACCCAGAACCGTATATAAGCCATAAAGACACCAGTAAGATAGATACAATAATGAGTAAGATGAATTCTGAGACCCACTTATTTGAATTGTATCAACCACTACCCAGTCTTTTTGTCTATATTCATTTCTAGACAGTTTCTTCTTGAAGTTCAAGTTCCAACACATGTGAGTGTATATTCAAGGACAAGACTTTACACGTCCTTCTAACAAGCATACACCCTAAGCGCTTTCCCAAAACGGAATCAATACTTTTGTCATTAGACTGTCAGAGATTCTCCAGACACTCTTTTACTGCAATGACGTCCTCGACCAAGTCCCACCCAACAATGTTAAAGAAAATATATGTATTGAATAAAATCTTCACCGTATTGTGATCCCAATCTGCACAGAAAAATAAATTCTCCCATACACATCAATGATTCATAAGCATCTAATAAGAACCATCCAAGTATGCATTGCTAAGTTTCCCACAACTTGCAACAATACTCTAATGTCAAGACATCCTCCTTGACATCTCAGATTGCTTGACGCACAAATACAAACTGGATCATCAACAATAATGTCAAGCCATCCACCTTGACATCTCAGTTGGCTTGACGCACAAATGCAAACTAGAATTTCCTCAATAATGTCAAGCCATCCTCCTTGACATCTCAGTTTGCTTGACGCACAAATGCAAACTGGAACTTCATCTCAGATAAAGAGGCCTCTCCCCCTGACTAAGGTAACTGGTGCTCCTCTACTGAACACCCAAGCTAATGACTGGAAAATATAAGACGCATCTTCATGTCTTCAAGAGCGCACCCTTTATTCAACACACCTGCTGAACGCAACCATTAACTCCCTTATTGTTCCCTCTGACAAGAAACAATAATCACTCACACATGATCATCATCATGCTACCTGTGAGGAAGTGTATACCAACCATAACAAACTCTTGGCTTGAGATCAAAGTCCCATTGTTCCCCCTCATCTTACAACCATCTACACACCACACGAACTCCTCTTGAATTCTCATGTATATACCTCTAGCTGCTTGAGGCACAAACCAATTGAATCAGAATGCTTCACATTCCTCAAAGAGACTCACAGGGCCCCTTAGTTTGTTATAACAATGTCAACTATCGTATGCATGCTCCAGAACTTCACAGCTGCTAAACTGATCCGCTACTAGCATGACTTGCTCCAAGGGCCCTAATGCCGTATGCAATATTTTCCACTGACCTCACCCAGCCAGCAATAGAGATAGACACCCCGCAATCTGAGACAGTCATTCCTATCATTCTCCCATATGATAACCTGGAATACTTCTAATTTATGGTGAATCTTCACTTCTGAACGCATTCAGGAAACAGACTTCCATGCAATAAACACACGATCCACTTCATTCTCCACAAACACTTACATCCTCCTTCCAAGGAACCCTTCTACTCCATCATTCTCCCGAATGATTATGTAGATACTGTCATACCCCAAATTTTGACGACCAAGATTTCCCATCATTGTGCAAATCATTATCACAATATGGAGGGACCATCATACCTCATTAGTCTCCCCAAATATGGGTGAGCATCCACTACAATCAAACTTAGGGTTTCAAGCCCCCTCAGAGTTTTTAGACAAATGATCAATCGAGGAATGACATGAACCTCAACTTGTCTAAACCTCTCAAACATCCACAAAGGATCAAGAGGACTCCCACATTAAGAATCAAGCACAAGGCTGCCATATTCCAAGTGGATTAAACCTCAAGATCGCCAGTGTCACCAAATTAGGGTTTTGGTCGATCAGGGCCTCCAGATGGAATTTTTCCTCTGGGCATTGTAGTACGATTTTTGTGGTCTTGAATCACTATCGCTTGGGCACTACAGTTCAATTCATTTTTTTATCCTGTTAAGCTGATTAAGGAAGGGAAATAGATGTCTCCAATTAATCCTGCTTGCATACTAAGTTTAAACAGTCAAAACTGTTGGTTTACAGATGCTATTAAGATGTGGGCCCCTCTTCGGTTATTTTGTTTAGAATAGAATGTTTGGACCATTTGTGAATTTTTTGGTAATGTGTTTAGATTTGATGCTTTTGGGTTGATATATGAAGGTACTGGATTTTGGGTTTTTGATTAGTAAGCTCGCTAAGATTTCGTAATCTTATTCCTACGTATTCCCGACACAGGGAAATCAGAGCGATCGTAGTTCCTCCTATTCTAGGGGAGGAAAAATGTGTTTTGGTGTATTGTTCAAAGCCCAAGATTGAAGCTAAAGGGGTGATTTGTATCTTGTTCAAAGCCCAAGATGTGAAGCTGAAGGGTCTATTTGTATCTTGTTCAAAGCACAAGATGTGAAGCTGAAGGGTTTATGCTGAGAGAGAATTTATCATCTCTAAAGAGGAGTTGTTGATGTTTGTATGTTGTGAGCAAGGCACAACTTTGATGCTAAAAGGTTGATTGACTCAACCGAAGTTTTCTTTATACAAAGCCTAAGAGGAGGATAGAAGTTAACTTTTCCAGGGAAAATGTTCTTTCTGTCTTGTACAAATCCCAAGACTGAGGCTAAAATAGTTTGACTCAACAAGAGAGTCTGTCATACTCAACAAGAGAGTAATTTGGTGTCTCGTATGAAGCCCGAGACGGAGGCGAAAAGGGAAGATGGACTCAACGAGAGAGTCTGAAAAGGTGATTGACTCAACACGAGAGTCTGAGAGTTTATTGACCCAACAAGAGAGTCTTTTATACTCAACAAGAGAGTGTTTTACTGTCTCGTACGAAGCCCGAGATAGAGGCTAAAAGGACATTGACTCAACAAGACAGTCTGGAAGTTAATTGACCCAACAAGAGAGTCTTTTATACTCAACAAGAGAGTGTTTTATATGTGTCTTGTATGAAGCCCAAGACGGAGGCTAAAAGGAAAGTGACTCAACAAGATAGTCTTTTATACTCAACAAGAGAGTGATTTTATCTATCTTATACGAAGCCTAAGACGGAGGCTAAAAGTTTGACTCAACAAGAGAGTCTTTTATACTCAACAAGAGAGTGTTTTAGTGTCTCGTATGAAGCCCCAGATAGAGCCTAAAAGGGGATTGACTCAACAAGAGAGTCTTTTATAATCAACAAGAGAGTCTAAAAAGGTTAGCTCCACTAGGGTGAATCATTGTACAAAGCCCAAGAGGAGGTTGTCTTACCACCGTGGATTCGGGAGATCCGGAGGCGGGTCCAAGTATGGGGAACTCTCATGAGAGAGACTGGGTTTCTGCCTATGTTTAAAAGGGAACTTGAGAATGTCTTTGAGACTCACGGTTCTCAGACTGTCCAAGTCTAGAGTTTTATCTTTTGTACAATGCCCAAGAGGAGGCACGGGCATTAAGGGATGAGTATCAACCTTACAAGGGTCGGAGTTTTTTGACACTGGAAAGACAGCTCTAGCAAAGGATGACTAAGTTCTATCCTATACCTTTAAGAGGTCGTCGGGGTCCTTGTATGAAGCCCAAGAGAAGGCATGAGAACTTCTAAGAAGCCGAAGGGTCCTTGTACAATGCCCAAGAGGAGGCGAGGATGCTTTTAGGAAGCCCGTGGGTCCCCAAACCCCGAGAAGTTCAAGACATGCTATTTACCGAGAATAGATCAAGCCAGGAAAGTCTGAGAATTTGGAAGAAACTCAAGAGATGCCATTCACGGAGAAAAGATCATCGCTGGGGAGTTAGAGTTTCTTTGACAATTTCTAATGGTGACAGTCTGAGAAAGGGTTCACCGAGAATGTTGCCTTTCACGTCTCCATATTGTTTAATCCCAAGAGGAGGGAAGACTGTATCTGGAAATCCTATGGGGATCTAGTTTTGTTTGTATTTAAGAGTGACCAATAGGGCTTTTCCTAGTGCTAGACGTAGTTGCCGAGCAAACTCTAAATAACTATACTAGTATTACACAGTGGATATTTGACAAGTATATAAAAGTTTATGAAAGAAGACTTACAATGAAACAGACCCACAATATAATTATATATAAGAAAGCAATAAATGAAAGCGGATAAACACTTACCCGTTGTAGAGCTTCCATGTTGTTTGGTTAGTTGTCCAACAAAGAAAGTTTTGATAACAACATATTCAAAATCAAAGGAGAAAGGGCTTTGAAAAGATTGTTGTGGCTTACAGCTCGAGGAGAGGCCCAAGGTTTTATCAGTGATTGCATTGTTGTTTGAATTCATACAGTGGGACTTATATAATATGTGAGGCCGAAAAGGTTTTCTGTACAAAGGGATGGGTCTTACACTCTCTCAAGAGGCCCAAAAAGTTTAAGGAAAAGAAATGGGGCTTATAACACGAGGGTAGGTCCAGATGATTTGTTTTTTAACTAGTGATTGCACCGAGATTTTTGAAAGCACCGTGGGTCTTATACAATGACTGAGGCCCAAATGATTTTGGTTTCAAAAATAGGTTGGGTCTTACACTCTATTAGATGCCCAAAGAGGTTATTTTTGTACATGAGATGGGGCTTACAGCTCAAGGAGAGACCCAAAGGTTTTTGTTAAAAAGGCGACGATCGCGCCGAACTTTTTGATGGTATCGGGACTTATACAATACACTGAGGCCCAAATCATTTTGGTTTCCAAAAAGGGGTTGGGTCTTACACTCAATTAGAGGCCCAAAGAGTTGAAAAAAAATTAGTTTTAGGGTAATAAACCCATAAAACCCTAATTTCATCATTTTAAAGTAATTTATTCAAAGGAAATTAATAAAATGATAAAAATACCAAATAAGTGCTAATAAACAAATTATGATTTATGGTTAAGGTTTGGAAAATGAGGGATTAATCACAAGATGAATTAAAACTCATTTGGTTTTGATTTCCAAGATGACTATTCACTTTAAAAATGTTTAAAAAACAATTAAAATGAATTTATTCATAAAAATACTAACTATATTAAATAAATAATATAAATTTGATTTTTTTGTGGAATACAATATTTTAACATTTTTGTGATTTTTTGCAAAAAGAACTAATAAAAAATAATTAAAATTGAGGGAGTTATTAATTTTCCAAACTATTAAAAATAATATGAAAAATAGTAGAAAAGTGGAAAAAATAGCAAAAAGAGGGTCTGGGGCGAGGGGGATTCGAACCCCAGACCTTTTGTGTACAGGGCGTGCGCCTTACCACTGGGGTGGTGATACATCCGTTGATTGAAACACAACCACAAATATACAAGGCTTGCCTTGTTTTTGGCCTAGCCCAAGGCAAGGCAAGGCAAGATTTTGGTTAGAAACGTGAAGGCCATAACTTTCTCATTTCTCCTTGGATTGGGACAAAATTTAGGTCTATCCTGCCTAGAATTTCACAAGGAATCCAATGGCGGTGGTGTTTTTTTTAAGATCATGATCCTATTGAAAAACCCGATAGTGGTTTTGAAATAGGCCAGGATTTACATTTTTTGTGCTACCTCTTGGTACAAGTGTGAATTACATGATAAATTGGTGCAAACACAACACATATAACATGTATAAGATGTGCATGATCCGTGGACATCACAGGAAAGCATGATTTAAAGAATTCAAGTTGAGATGCTTACCTCTTTTTGGAGCTTTTGTGTAATCTGGCAAGTGCTTTGTTCCAGAAATGATTTGATGCTTTGGACATCCTCAAATGATCTCTTAGAAGCTTTTAGGATGGTTGGAATCAGTTGGAAACCTCAGGAACAAGTTTGAGCTCTTTCTTGCAAAAGAGGCAAAAGTGGCCAAAATAACAACTCTCTCAAATGGTGTTCCAGATGTGGGGAACCATTTGCGACAGTTCAAGGATGATATTTGGAGTGTATTAGAGGTTTTATCTGGTTTGGAAAGTGACTGAATCAAGACATGACTTGAAAAATGCACAAAAGTCCTATTTTGAGGTTTTGAGAGGTGAATTTGTGATTTTGGTGTTACAGGTCACTTGTGAAGGTTTGGACAGCTTAGATATGACATATTGGATGTGTTTGGATCATGAGCTGTGGTGGAATTGCTCTCTAACTCAAAAACTCAGAGTTACCTTGCTAAAGAAGGCATTTTTACCAAGAGAAAGAGATTTTGAGGAAACATAGTGTTGTAGTGCTTTGGTGTACTCAAACTGAGCACAAATGAGCTCTATTTATAGTAGAGCAAGTTTGTCTTGGCCGCAATAGTGAATGGTAACTGCTGTAGAGGTTTAGCCAATGTTGATCAACAGGAATCCAAGTCTCCTCTAGCCATTGACTAAAGGTTAGGGCACAGACTTCTGGTTCCCTAGTTCTTGGATCATCCTTGAATGAATTCAGTTGGAAAAGGCTCAATCCATGCCACCTTGGTGCATCCATTAAATGCTCCAAACCAAAATTAGAGTCTTGTATCCCTTTTAGACATTTATAGGTTTGGCATGCTACTTTTGGTTCCAAAGACTTGGGAGGCTGATTGATCAGTGTTTGTCCCTCCTTGGTCCCCCCTTGAGGTGTTCAAATGGATAGATTTGCTTGCCCTTTGCAAAATTTGAACAAATCGAGCAAAATGCACAAATCTGCCTTGCCATGACAGTTTGCAGCAAGGCATATTGGCATGGTCATATCTTATGGCTTAAGTGAAGTTTCATGGAGTTCTTGGCCATTTTGGAAAGCCCTCATAAGATAGAACATATGTGTGATCATAGTTTGTTTTGACACTTTTTGGATCCAAGTGAAAAATGCCCCTACATTTTGGAAAAAGTGAAACAGATTCTGACTTAGTGAAAATTTCACTAAGTGTTGGAAAAAGTGAAATTTCATGTTTTCAGCCAGTTTGATCATTCCATAACTCAAAATCCATGATGAATTGGAATGAGGTGTAGTTGAAGCTTTTGTAGAGGGCCATGAGAGCTACAAATCCATCTTTGAATGGGGAAAAATGGCCTTGTGGTTTAGGAGTTATAATCCTCCAAAGTTGGTACCCTAGCCACTTTGTTCCATAACTTAGAAAATTTCTAAGTTTTTTATGGTTACCCCCTTTTACAAGTTATCCCACTTTTCTTAATTTTTCTTGATGAATGATGATTCCAATCACACATTAACATCATTTTAGGATCAAAGAACCATAATTATGAAGAATCTCAAAAAGTCAAAGTTGACTTTTGTGCATAGTTGACTTTTTGTCAGATGAATTTCAAACTGTGCGATCCTCTATGAAATCATGTCCATGACCTAAATCAAAATTGATGGGCATGTTCCATGGGTGTTATAGGGCGTATTGAATCATGTCCCAAGGTTTGGGAGCATGCCTGGGTCAAAAGTCAAAGGCACAGTTGACTTTTCCCTTAAAACCCTAATTGTGGTTCTGATGAATTTGAAACTTGTTGATCAAGCTCCTTGGATTAATCCATTGTTGCAAATGGATCAATGTAGTGTGTTAGAGACCCTCAAATCATGTCTTGAGGTCTTGGCTCATGTTTTGTCCCAAAAGTCAACTTAGGGGTGAATTAGGTCAAGAAACCCTAATTCTTGATTTTTTTATGAATGCATCCCCTGAGGCTAAATTGACTCGATGGTTGGGTTCATGGTGTCCCTTGGACCATCTTAGGTTGTGATTTGAAGCATTGGCTCATGCCCATAGGAAAAATTCCATCTGGAGGCCCTGGTCGACCAAAACCTTGATTTGGTGACACTGGCTATCTTGAGGCTTGATCCACTTAGAATGTTGCAACCTTGTGCTTGATTCTTGATGTGGGAGTCCTTTAGATCCATTGTGGATGTTTTAGAGGGTTAGACAAATTAAAGATCATGTCATTCCTTGATTGATCCTTTGTCTAAGAACTCTGAGAGGGCTTGAAACCCTAATTTTGATTGTAGTGGATGCTCACTCATCTTTGGGGAGACTAATGAGGTATGATGGTACATCCATGTTGTGATGATGATTTGCACAATGATGGGGAATCTTAGTGGTCAAAATTTGGGGTATGACAGATGCCCCTATTTAATTTTCTTGGACCCGAAGGTGTGAATAGCGAAGCTATTTGGGCATTCGGGGTGCAAGAGGATTAAATATCGGAATACCCGAAATTTTGTTGGTGGTTATGAATGGTAACTTGCGCATTCATATTCTTCTGCTAGCCGATGATGCTTAGAAAAGGTAAAACTTCCCCTCGATCCTGGTTTTCAGCCAAGGAATTGGGGTAAGTTTCTAGAATTAACTTCCCCTTGATCCTGCTTTTCTACCAAGGAACTAGTCTCAGTTTATGAAATAAACTTCCCCTCGATCCTGGTTTCCAACCAAGGAACTGGTCTCAGTTTCTTTTGCCAATAAACTTTCTTGACAAAGGACGTTATGCGTAGCGGTTTTCATCAAACTTCTCGCCAGATTTTCCTGGGGAGATGCCATTTGATGGATATATAATCTGATGTCAGAGTTGCTTAGGAGCCCAGTTGTCTGGGTTGTAGAGGTACACAAACTTCTCTGTTGGAGACGCCATTTGTCGGTTCTACTGGAGAAAGCAAGTCTCTTGAGAGACTGTTGTCGCTTGGGGGTATTACATCATACTTTTCTCTGGGTCTTCTTGGAGAAATGCCATATGATGTGATCCAATTTTGAGTTGCCGATGACCTTTTCGTCAGCGAATTTTCCAAAGAAGAACTGCTGTATTGCCAAATCTTTGATTAAAAGGCTTTCTCTAGGGATTTTCCTTAATCCGGGAAAGCAAAGATATCATCTTCAATGGCGAAGAGTGACATTTGTCGAAAGCTCTCTGGCTTCTCAGAGGTTCAAGTTATCAAAGTGGTCAAGGGACCGCCTTCAATCCAGAAATAAACTGGAGGAGAGATTGTTCAGACACGACGTTTCCTGACAAGGAAAGAACTAACAACTCGATTGAGAGGACTTTTATCACTAGGGAACAAGACCGACTAGAGTGATAGTGATGTAATATGAACATGAATGTAAATCAATAATGCATGATGTATGTATGTATATGCTGACAAAACTGATGCGACATACATAATAATGGATAAACACGACTGGATACTCGGCCACAGTGGGAGATGAAAAGTATCACTGGTTCACGATAGCAATTCTGCCTTGCTTAGGAGAGATAGTCCACGCGGGGCAAACCGTTGGTCGGGTTTAGGAGGTAAGAACTCTGCCGGGGGTGTCAGACGAAACCTAGTCTTTGACACAATTGATCCTTCATTCAGGTGCACTGGTTTAGAAGGAGTACTTTGATTCTGCACTTTGAAGCTTAATTACTTCTGGCAAAGCGATCAATGTTCTTTCGATGTTCAACAGTAAAAAAAAATTGCCAACTTTATTTTAAAAGCAGAAAAAGTTTGACAAGTAAATTCATTTTTTTTTATTTCAAGAATCGCTAATCATGTTAAAATGCCGTTCTATAAAGCTAAAACAAATAAGAATTGCAAACAAAAGCACAAGGGCTCAAATTTTATTGATATGATGGAAATCATCCAAGCGCATGATTCCATAGAGTATTTACAAAGTTCAGAAAATAGTAATTTAAGGGAAAAAGGCTACATTGAAATATAACAACCACTATCCTTCTACCAACTTTGCATTCGGGACATCCTGCGCTTCCGTCGAAGATGACCTGGACTGGAGTTTTTCCCGGATGGTGTAATTGCTGCTGAGGGACTTGCCCCTTTGTTGGACGTAGTTACTTTCCATTAATCCCTAATTTTTTCCTGGATTGTACTGTGATGTTTCCAATCCACCGGGTGATTTTTGATTATGTCTCAAATTTTCGCCTGGACCGCCCTTTCAGGTTTTCAATCCACCGAGACGTTTTTTCTCTTCTTTTTTTTTATTTAGGCAAAGTATTTCTTGACTACGTCAACATTTGTGGGGTAGGGAAATTCATCTTCATCCATGGTTACGAGTCTCAAGGCGCCGCCTGAGAAGGCTTTCTTGACCACATAGGGGCCGTCATAATTCGGAGTCCATTTGCCACGAGAATCAGTGAGGAATGATTGTATCTTTTTGAGCACAAGGTCTCCTTTCCTGAAGACGCGAGGTTGGACCTTTTTTTCGAAGGCCTTATTCATTCCCTGTTGATACAACTGACCGTGGCATAGTGCTGTTATTCACTTGTCTTCGATTAGGTTCAATTCGTTATGTCGAATTTGACACCATTCAGCTTCTGTTAGCTTAGCTTCCATCAATACCCGAATTAATGGGATCTCTACTTCTATGGGGAGCACTGCCTCCATGCCATATACTAGAGAGAAAGGTGTTACCCCTGTTGAAGTGCGGACAAATGTACGATAACCGTGAAGAGCAAAGGGTAGCATCTCGTTCCAATCTTTATAGGTTACAACCATCTTTTGAACGATCTTCTTGATATTCTTGTTAGCCGCTTCTACCGCTCCGTTCATCTTGGGTCGGTAGGGAGATGAGTTATGGTGTTCGATCTTGAATTCAGCGCACAACTCTTTCATCATGTTGTTGTTCAAGTTAGATCCATTATCCGTAATGATCTGGCTTGGAACACCATAACGATAGATGATATTGTTTTTGATAAAGGGGACCACAACTTGTCGGGTTACACAGCCCTTTGAGTCTTCCAAGACTGTTAAGTAAATGATTAGGGGCCTTCCTTCCAAGGGAGGGGATAGAATCAGTGGGTTCAACAGGTATTCCTTGATACTGTCGAAGGCGGTTTGACAGTCTTTTGTCCAAACGCAGCCCTGATTCTTTTTGAGTAATTTGAAAATCGGCGCACATGTCGCGGTCATGAGGAATATAAATCTGGAGATGTAATTCAAACGTCCCAGGAATCCCCTGACTTGTTTTTCAGTTTTCGGAGAAGGCATTTCTCGAATGTCCTTGACCTTGTCAGGATCAACCTCAATTCCTTTTTGGCTGATGATGAACCCTAAGAGTTTCCCTGAACGAACACCAAATGTGCACTTGTTCGGATTCAAACGGAGTTTGTACTTTCTTAACCGCTCGAATAGTTTTGACAGGTGGGTCACATGCTCATCTTCTGTTTTAGATTTTGCAATCATATCATCGACATATACCTTGATTTCCTTGTGTATCATGTCATGAAATACAGTAGTCATGGCCCTTTGATAGATTGCCCCGGCGTTCTTCAGACCGAACGACATTACCTTGTAACAAAAGGTGCCCCATGGGGTGATAATGAAGTTTTCTCCATGTCTTTCGGCACCATTTTTATCTGATTATAGCCCGAGAATCCGTCCATGAAGGAGAAAACTATGAACTTCGCTGTACTATCAACCATCATGTCAATGTGTGGTAAAGGAAAGTCGTCCTTTGGACTAGCCTTGTTTAGATCCATGTAGTCGACACACATTCTGACCTTTCCGTCCTTTTTTGGAACCGGTACGATGTTGGCTAACCATTGAGGATATTCTGATGTGGCAAGGAAACTCGCGTCAATCTGTTTCTGTACTTCCTCCTTGATTTTGATGGCCATGTCTGGATGAGTTCGTCTCAACCTCTATTTGACTGGCGGGCATTCTGATCTTAACGGTAGATGATGTTCCACGATGCTGTAGATGATGTTCCACGATGCTGGTATCCAACCCTGGCATGTCCTGGTAGGACCAAGCGAATACATCGGGAAACTCTTTGAGAAGCTTTATCAAACTTTCTTTGGCAGTTAGACTGAGCAGTGCCCTAATATTGACTTTTTTTCTCTCTTCCTCCGAGCCCAAGTTTACCGTTTCCAACGGCTCTTTGTGAGGTTTACTGGACCTTTCCTCTTGTCTGAGTAGTCGTGAGATATCCTCTGGAATTTCTTCGTCCTCTTCTTCTGCCTCAAATACCGGGAATTCAAAGTTGGGAGAAGGCATCGAATCGTGTGTTTCAATGGGGTTTAAAACAAGCAATCTGCATGACGTGATGATTTGTGTTTAGAAGAGATAGAGAAAATGCAAGAGTGTGTGCAGTGTATTTTTTTTTTACTGCTTGTTTTTATTATTTGAACTGTTTTTTAGGATTACCATTTTCTAAGAAAACGAAAAGAGAAAACAACAATTAATGCGGAAATTACAGATTGACGTTTATTTATTTATGAACAAGTCGATTCTTGAAACTACAACCCTATAAAACAAAACTCTGTCGCTTTGGGCAAAGCGAAGAGGGACATTTACAGAAAGTGAGCCCCATTAAAACATCCGTTTCACCTGGGCAGGTTGAAAGGTTAAAGACGACAATTACATAGACTTATGAACAATCTTTAGAACATTGACTGCAACCCATTGGCGGCGAACTCCTCGGTGAATCACAAAGTCTGGTACCTTCCTTGATTTATCTTCAGAAATAACACTGACTTCTAGTGGAGCAAGATCATTGGAATCTGTCTCCAGGCAGATTTGTTGTAGGAGGATTCCTCAGTTGTATTTTGCAGAGTATTTGTGCTCTCGGGTGGATCTCCCCACCCAGTTGGCTGAATGTCTTCGAGCCTGATGCGAGAGCTTTTAGGAGCGGTGTATTTGACCATGAAGTCGTATTTTTCACTCGGTTGTCCCAAGGTGTCCCACACATCTTTGGAACTGGAGGAGTCATCCCTTTCGATGACGTTGACCTCAGGAAAAGCGTAGCTGATGAACTTTATCCCTGCGAGCTTTGCAAATTCATCGTCGTGCTGGATATTTTCATAATGCCCCGACTAATGATCCCATGACATGGTGGGGACGCATGTATTCTTTTCAATGATGCTCAGCTGATTTTCATTGTTGGACTGATTTTCTTGCCCCAAGTCCCCTGGGTACGGCTGCCAGATAGGCAGACCATCCATCGGGCCATAATAGTCGTGGTCAGAGTTGTCTTTCATCAGAGTGTCTTCCTCTAATGAGTTTGGTGGAGCACGACATCCTTCCGGATCACAATCTCCGAATATCATTTTGACATCTGACCTGGGTTTAAATCTTGAACTCTGTGCGGGATTGAAAAATGGTGTAGGCACCTCTTCTTGAGAGATATAACCATCCTCATTAAGATAGGACTTCCACTCTTCATCTGTGTCGGAAGAATCTCCCTCATTGATGGTACGTACTTTTTGAGACACTAGGTGAAGGAAACCTCCACTATGGAAGAAGTCCTGAATGGGATGAAGACTTTCATCGTTAGAAGCATTCCCGGTACAGGTTGAGGAAAAACCAAGACCTTTCTTTGCCTTGTTGTCATTAGGAATGACAAGCTGTCCCCATCCTTTTGCGTTGTTACTCTCGATTACTTTGAGAGCATCTTTGTATAAGGAAATCGACGATCCTTTTTCTGATTGATTTTCATTGCTCACCGAAAGTGCTTGGAAATGAGTTCCAACAACCTCCTCCGGCTCAAGTAGATAATGAAAGGTTACTCACGATCAAGGCTTGCTCTCCACAGACCGTGACAAGTTGGTCATTCTTGACAAACTTCAGCTTCTGGTGAAGTGTCGAAGTTACTGTCCCAGCCTAGTGTATCCAAGGTATTCCTAATAAGTAATTGTATGTTGCCCGGATGTCCATGACCTGGAAAGTGATTAGGAAAGTGTGAGGACCGATAGTTATGGGAAGGTCGACTTCGCCAATAACCTTTTTCCTGGATCCGTCAAATGCTTTGACGACGACCTCACTGCCTCTCATCAGAGGTCCTTTGAATGATAGTCACATTAGAGTGGACTTAGGCATAACGTTGAGAGCCGATCCGGTATCTACCAGTACACCGACTAAGGCATCGTCCTGGCAGTTGTAGCGGCAAAATCGTGAGTGTAAGCTATTAATTAACTTAACTCGAAAAGCAAGAGTCGCCACCACACTTTTATTTTATCCAAAAAGGAAAGGAAAAAGAGAGAACAAAACCTACACATGCTCTACAACGAGAACAAGTGAAGAGAGTCCGGGTTCGGGGGGTTGGTTACGCAATGGGAAGGTGTTAGCACCCAAAACGTCTATAGTACTCTATAGGATCCCTTTGAAATATCTACCGCTTTTGGTCTGAAAAAGGTTTGCTTGAAAAGAGATTGAGGAGATGAGAAGAGAAATTGTATTTTATGATTTTTTTGTTTGGAGAGACTTTCGCCTCATGCCTACGTACCCACGATGTGCAATGTTGGATCAAAACCCCGTAGTTCGTGGTACAAAGAATGAAAATTTGTTTGTTTTGGTTATTTTTAAATGTAAAGACAAGTCGTCATTTCTAAGCGAATAATTCCGCTTAAAGAAATGAATCATGTCTAAACTTATGAAAAAGTTAAAGGAAAAAGTGCACGAGGGCACAAAAGAGAGTAAGTGAGTTTGGTGTTTTTTAAGTCTTTTGAAAAAGGTGACAATATGCTTATGTAGTTTAGCATTTGTTAAGAAATGAAAAGGAAAGAGTAAAAATCACTTGACAAAGTCAAGGTTTGATTATGAAAGAGATTATAGTTTGAAATCAAGAAGGTTTTGAAAAAGGGAGAAAGTTTTGAAAATTGAAGAATGGGGAGGAGAAGAAATGACTATCCTAAAGCATAAAGTAAAAGCTAAGGAAGAGAATAGCCTAACCACACAAGTAAGCTTCCAAGTCTTCGAACCATAATTCCAAAGCAAAGCGAGGAATGTCCTAAGTTCTAAGTCCAAGGTTCCAAGAATTGCATTGGATGTGCAAGGTCTAAGTGCAAAACTCCATGTCCATTGCAAAGGATAGTAACCATAGTCCAAGATTAGAAGCACAAGTTTTTTAGAGGTTTTAGCCTTTATTAATGTTTTTGGTCCAAGTGGATAAAGAAAAAAAGGCATAAGCATAAACATGTGTCCAACGGACAAAGGAAAAATTGCGGAAGCATAAACATGATATGAAATGATAAAAATGAAGCATAAAAGTAAAAGAGATAAGGAGTGAGAAGTAATTGTAAAGAAGTTAGTACAAGAGTAATGTTAGTAAGTTAGTAATTAGTAGTTAAAGTTTGTGATCAATTATAATTGAATATTTGCACTTAGGTCAAGATTAATGAGAACTCATTAGAGGATTGATAAGACCAAAGCCTCCTAACAACAAGTTCCATAAGTTTTGAACCAAAAGAAAAATAATCAACTATTTTTGATATTTATTCCGAGGCGGGACAAATTTTGGTCTATGTTAAGCGCACGCCGAGTAATTTGTTCGAGCAATTACCCTACGAATGAGGCCGACCATGAAATGTATGTGTTAATGCACGTGAGATAAACGATATAGGGATAGTTATCCTAAAGCGGTGCCACACGAAAAGAAAAGGTGGAAATGATCTCGTCTCAATCGAAATTCAACAAAGAAATTTCACGATCACTTCGACTTTCATCGATCAAAAAGAAAATAGATGAAGAAAAGTGGATCTAACTTTTATGGTCCACACAACCAACAAAAAAGAAAATGCAAATAAAATCAAGAATTAAATGAAAACTCATGACATATTTTTTAAAAGAAAATGCAATTTTGAGCTCCCTCAAATTGGAACGACGGAACTCCGATGTGGTATCGTTGCGACCGGGAAAGCGAGAGGAGTCCAAATATGTAAAGGATTTCAACCGCCGGAAACAAATTGTGACGTAAACGGAGATGAAAGCTTCGGCGGAAAAATGTTCACTACCTCCAAAAATGGTGAGTCTAGCTTCAAATCTTCTTCTCTTTTATGAACTTGCTTCTTGAAATTGTTGGATATTGTTGAATGAAGATGTTGATGCGAATTGTTGTGAGATGAAGAAGGGATTGATTCAGTTTATTATTTGGAATCGAAAATGGAAGTTGTGTAGTGATTTTATGGTGTGTTGATTTGAATATGAAAGGTGGATTGAGAAATTGATATGGAAGGGTATGAATATTGAAATTGATTGAAGATGAATTTATGAGTGAAGCTTGAGTATGGATTTTGGCAGAGTTTTTGGGGCTGTCCAAGCCTGAAATTGGAATGAGGTGAGGTTGTTATTTATAGGAGAATCGGTGAGTGATATGCTGCCGGTTTAATTGATTTTGTTTGCGTTTTGGATTTGTGAGCAGTGTGTGTGTTGCGCGAGGATGGCGTGTGAGTGAATTTTGATGCCTGGAAGCTGTGATATGTGTGGCTTGCGTGTGAATTGGAAGTTGGGCGAGTTGTGGAGTCACGGCTCGGTTTTGGGAGTTGATGAAGCTGTGGTTGGCTTGTGTTTGAGAAGTGGAGGTTGGTGTGGACCGGCTTGCTGGGAGACGGCTTGGACCGTGAAGTAGGCTAGGAATTGCGGTTTGTGTTGTGGGCTAGCGTATGGTAAATGAGGAGTGTTGTTGAATGTTGGAGCTGGGAGTTTGTGGTGTTGGAAGTGTGGTTTGGAGTTAATTTTTCAATTTCATTTTTGGTAATGTGTTAATGGGCTTTGGATTGTTTTTGGGCTTAAATTGATTTTAGAGAAAGAAAATTGAAAATGTGTATCAAATGGATAAAAACAACAAGTGGATTTTTGAATTGGATTTGGATTAAAAATGGTTATTAAAATGGATATTGAAAATGAAATTTGGATGTGAACTTGGTTTAGAAGAATGGATAATGAAAAAAAATGGTTTAGATAGCAAAAAGTGAAATATGTAAAAAATGGTTAGAATGTGAATAGTGGTTGGAAATCTCTTTTTTTTAGCCCAAAACCAAACTTGAATTTATTTCCACAAGCCTTCGATAAACATATGCCACATAACCAGCCACAAACGAAACTACAACCATCTGAATCTGTCTGAACCCAAAACTCATATGCACCACTGCCTGATAAAGTGAAGAATCTCAGCATAAGACATCTTGCTTTTGAACAACCACATGTGACTTGAGATCACTTCATTGTCTTTGACCAACCTGCACAACACACATAGAGAGAAACCAGCAAACAACAGCATATTTTTTTTGTATTTTTGGTTAGAGGTTAGATAAACAGAAACAAGTAAGCAACAGAGAATCACACAGGTGCTCAGGAGAAGCACAAACTGTGATCTTGTTTGTGGTATGAGATGCAAATGAAATGTGCGAAATCTTAGGGGTAAAAATTAGGGTCTTACAGCTGCCCCTATTTAAGTTTCTTCAATCAGGAGATATGAAGGTTGAAAGCTTTGTCTCGACAAGATTGAAGATACTTAAATACAGAAATCCGAATTTTTAGCCATAAATGTCACAAGATGATATGAATACAAAGGATGAAACACACTGCAGGGAAACTTGAAATAAAGGATATGGTAAATTGAGGGAGATGATGTGAAAGACATGCCGGGGAACACAAGCTATTTCTGGAGATCTATCAAGGCGACAAGAAGTATCCATCAATAGTTGGAAAGAGAGGGACAAGACCCTGGGAAGACAAGTAGTGACATCCAAGAATAACATTGGATAGAAACTACAAACGAGACAAAAGGGATGTCGAAAGATGTCCAAGAATGGCATTGGACAGCAACAAGAAAGTTTCTGGTAAAAACAGCAGCGTCATCCAAGAATAGCATTGGATGGAGGTGAAAAACACTCTGTTGGGTAAGATATCCAAGAACGGCATTAGATAAAGGCACTGCAACATGCAAGAATGGCATTTAATGAGGCAACAACAAGCATTAGAGACATCCAAGAATAGCATTGGACTCAGCTGAGGAAAAGATATCCAAGAATGGCATTGGACTTAGCTGGGGAAAAGGTGTCCAAGAATGGCATTGGACTCTGTTGAGGAAATCATATCCAAGAATGGCATTGGACAGAAGAAATCACAACATCCAAGAATGGCATTGAATGTAGTGAGAAAAGTTCTGGAAAATATATCAGAATTATCCAAGAATGGCATTGGATAAAAGGTTCACAATATCCAAGAATGGCATTGAATAAAGTGAGCAGGGACCTTCAGGAATGGCACTGAAAGGTAAAGATAAACTCATTCAGGAATGGCACTGAATGAACAGATACAACTTTCAGGAATGGCACTGAAAGGTAAAGGTAAACTCATTCAGGAATGGCACTGAATGAACAGATACAACTTTCAGGAATGGCACTGAAAGGTAAAGGTAAATCACTTCATTCAAGAATGGCATTGAATGACAGTGAAAAAGACATCCAGGAATAGCACTGAATGCAAAGGAGAAAACTCATCCAGGAATGGCACTGAATGAATAGGTAAAACTTTCAGGAATGGCACTGAAAGTAAAGGTAAAAACTCATCCAAGAATGGCATTGAATGAACAGGTAAAACTTTTAGGAATGGCACTGAAAGTAAAGGTAAAATATCATTCAGGAATGACACTGAATGAACAGGTAAAAGCTTTCAGGAATGGCACTGAAAGATATCCAAGCAGATATAATGGGGATTACAGAAGAGAGAAAAGACTTCCAGGAATAGAACTGGGGGAAACAAGAGGATCAAGATATCCAGGAATGGCACTGGAGATCAAAAAAGCCAAACAACCAGGAATAACACTGAAAGACAAACAAGACATCCAGGAATAGCACTGGATGAAAAGACAGGTAAACGACAACATTCAGGAATGGCACCGAATGAGAAGGCAGGTAAAAGTTTTGGTAGGTGCCAAGTAAGTTGGACTTTAGTCACAAAGTAAGATGTTGAAAGCAACAGGACCTCGGAAAAATGCATATGAGCACGAAGCACACTTCGAGCTATGAAAATGTTTCTATGCAATGATATGTAAATGATTTATGTATGCGATGCAGATGATAGAGACAACTGAGATTGACTCTTTTGTGAGGGAAGAATGGGAACTCTGATTCCTCAACACAGGGAACACTGCCCACTCTGCTTGGAGAGAAGATGTTGAACACGTCTCTGTCACTCTTATAAATTGTATAAGGCTGATGGTCTTTTGAGGAAAGACATCTTGAGGATTCTTGAAGAAGACTGCCCCAGATTGATTGACTGATGAAGATAAACTGATCATAGCTTCAGTTTGACTGCTGCAGGGGAAAAATGAACTAATCATGGCTTCAATTCTTGAATAACACGAGGGTAGGCCCAGATGATTTGTTTTTGAACTGGCGATTGCGCCGAGATTTTTGAAAGCACCGTGGGTCTTATACAATGACTGAGGCCCAAATAATTTTGGCTTCAACAAGAGGTTGGGTCTTACACTCTATTAGAGGCCCAAAGAGGTTATTTTTGTACAAGAGATGGGGCTTACAGCTCAAGGAGAGGCCCAAAGGTTTTTGTTAAAAAGGCGACGATCGCGCCAAACTTTTTGATGGTATCGGGACTTATACAATACACTGAGGCCCCAATCATTTTGGTTTCCCAAAAGAGGTTGGGTCTTACACTCTATTAGAGGCCCAAAGAGTTGAAAAAAAAATTGTTTTAGGGTAATAAACCCATAAAACCCTAATTTCATCATTTTAAAGTAATTTATTCAAAGAAAATTAATAAAATGATAAAAATACCAAATAAGTGCTAATAATAAACTTATGATTTATGGTTAAGGTTTTGAAAATGAGGGATTAATCACAAAATGAATTAAAACTCATTTGGTTATGATTTCCAAGATGAATATTCACTTTAAAAATTTTAAAAAACAATTAAAATAAATTTATTCATAAAAATACTAACTATATTAAATAAATAATATAACTTTGATTTTTTTGTGGAATAAAATATTTCAGCGTTTTTGTGATTTTTTGCAAAAAGAACCAATAAAAAATAATTAAAATTGAGGGAGTTATTATTTTTCCAAAGTATTAAAAATAATATGAAAAATAGTAGAAAAGTGGAAAAAATAACAAAAAGAGGGTCTGGGGTGAGGGGGATTCAAACCCCAAACATCTTGTGTACAGGGCGCGCGCCTTACCACTGGGGTTGTGATACATCCGTTGATTGAAACACAACCACAAATATACAAGGCTTGCCTTGCTTTTGGCCTGGCCCAAGGCAAGGGAAGGCAAGATTTTGGTTAGAAACTGAAGGCCATAACTTTCTCATTTCTCCATGGATTGGGACAAAATTTAGGTCTATCCTGCCTAGAATTTCACAAGGAATCTAATGGTGGTGGTGTTGTTTTTCAGATCACGCTCCTTTTGAAAAACCCGATAGTGGTTTTGAAATAGGCCATGATTTGCATTTTCTGTGCTACCTCTTGGTACAGGTGTGAATTATATGATAAATTGGTGCAAACAAAACCATATAACATGTATAAGATGTGCATGATCAATGGACATCAAAGGAAAGCATGATTCAAAGAATTCAAGTTGTGATGCTTACCTCTTTTTGAAGCTTTTGTGCAATCTGCCAAGTGCTTTGTTCCAGAAATGATTTGATGCTTTGGACACCCTCAAATGATCTCTTAGAAGCTTTTAGGATGGTTGGAATCAGCTGGAAACCTCAGGAACAAGTTTGAGCTCTTTCTTGCAAAAGGGGCAAAAGTGGCCAAAATAGCAACTCTCTCAAATGTTGTTCCAGATGTGGGGAACCATTTGGGACAGTTCAAGGATGATATTTGGAGTGTGTTTGAGGTTTTATCTGGTTTGGAAAGTGACTGAATCAAGACATGGCTTGAAAAATGCACAAAAGTCCTATTTTGAGGTTTTGAGAGGTGACTTTGTAATTTTGGTGTTACAGGTCACTTGTGAAGGTTTGGACAGCTTAAATATGACATATTGGATGTGTTTGGATCATGAGCTGTGGTGGAATTGGTCTCTAACTCAAAAACTCAGAGTTACCTTGCTAAAGAAGGCATTTTTTCCAAGAGAAAGAGATTTTGAGGAAAGCAAGTGTTGTAGTGCTTTGGTGTACTCAAACTGAGCACAAATGAGCTCTATTTATAGTAGAGCAAGTTTATTTTGACTGCAATAGTGAATGGCAACTGCTGCAGAGGTTTGGCCAATGTTGATCAATAGGAATCCAAGTCTCCTCTAGCCATTGACTAGAGGTTAGGGCACAGGCTGCTGGTTCCCTAGTTCTTGGATCATCCTTGACTGAATTCAGTTGGAAAAGGCTCAATCCATGCCACCTTGGTGCATCCATTAAATGCTCCAAACCAAAATTGGAGTCATGTCCCCCTTTTAGGCATTTCTAGGTTTGGCATGCTACTTTTGGTTCCAAAGACTTGGGAGGCTGATAGATCAGTGTTTGTTCCTCCTTGGTCCCCCCTTGAGGTGTTCATATGGATAGATTTGCTTTCCCTTTGTAAAATTTGAGCAAATCGAGCAAAATGCACAAATCTTCCTTGCCATGACAGTTTGCAGCAAGGCATATTGGCATGGTCATATCTCATGGCTTAAGTGGAGTTTCATGGAGTTCTTGGCCATTTTGGAAAGCCCTCATATGATATAACATATGTGTGATCATAGTTTGTTGTGACACTTTTTGGATCCAAGTGAAAAATGCCCCCACATTTTGGAAAAAGTGAAACAGATTCTGACTTAGGGAAAAATTCACTAAGTGTTGGAAAAAGTGACATTTCATGTTTTCATCCATTTTGATCATTTTGTAACTCAAAATCCATGATGAATTGGAATGAGGTGTAGTTGAAGCTTTAGGAGTTATGATCCTCCAAAGTTGGTACCCTATCCACTTTGTTCAATAACTTAGAAAATTTCTAAATTTTTTATGGTTATCCCTTTTACAAGTTATCCCACTTTTCTTGATTTTTCTTGATGAATGATGATTCTAATCACACATTAACATCATTTTAGGGTCAAAGAACCATAATTGTGAAAAATCTCAAAAAGTCAAAGTTGACTTTTGTGCACAGTTGACTTTTTGTCAGATGAATTCCAAATTGTGCGATCCTCTATGAAATCATGTCCTTGACCTAAATCAAACTTGACGGACATGTTCTATGGGTGTTATAGGGCATATTGAATCATGTCCCAAGGTTTGGAAGCATGTCTGGGTCAAAAGTCAGAGGCACAATTGACTTTTCACTTAAAACCCTAATTGTGGTTCTGATGAATTTAAAACTTGTTTATCAAGTTCCTTGGATTAATACATTGTTGCAAATGGATCAATGTAGTATGTCAGAGACCCTCAAATCATGTCTTGAGGTCTTGGCTCATGTTTTGTCCCAAAATTCAACTTAGGGGGGAATTAGGTCAAGAAACCCTAATTCCTGATTTTTTTATGAATGCATCCCCTGAGGCTAAATTGACTTGATGGTTGGGTTCATGATGTCCCTTGGAGCATCTTAGGTTGTTCTTTGATGCATTGGCTCTTGCCCAGAGGAAAAATTCCATCTGGAGGCCCTGGTCGACCAAAACCCTGATTTGGTGACACTGGCGATCTTGAGGCTTGATCCACTTAGAATGCTGCAACCTTGTGCTTGATTCTTGATGTGGGAGTCCTCTTGATCCATTGTTGATGTTTGAGAGGTTTAGACAAATTGAAGATCATGTCATACCTTAATTGATCCTTTGTCTAAGAACTCTGAGAGGGCTTGAAACCCTAATTTTGATTGTAGTGGATGCTCACCCATCTTTGGGGAGACTAATGAGGTATGATGGTACATCCATATTGTGATGATGATTTTCACAATGATTTACACATCCATATTGATTCACAAGTTTCAAGTTCATCAGAACCACAGTTAGGGTTTCGCGGGAAAAGTCAAATGTATCTTTGACTTTTGACCAGGGAATGCTCCCAAACCTTGGGACATGATTCAATACACCCTATAACACCTATGGAATATACCCATTAAGTTTGATTTAGGTCAAGGAATTGATTTCATTGAGGATCGCATAGTTTGGAAATCATCTGATAAAAGTTAACTATGCCCAAAAGTCAAAGTTTGACTTTTTTATTTTTTGATCAATTATCGTTCCCTAACCCTAAAATGATGTTAATGTGTGATTGGAATCATCATTCATCAAGAAAAATCAAGAAAAGTTGGATAACTTGTAAAAGGGTTAACCATAAAAAACCTAGAAATTTTCTAAGTTATGGAACAAAGTGGCTAGGGTACCAACTTCCAAGGATCATAACTTGAGATCCAAGAAACCATTTGGGCTGATCCAAAGATGGATTTGTAGCTATCATGGCATAATTTAAAAGTTTCAACTACACCTCATTCCAATTCATCATGGATTTTGAGTTATGGTTGGATCAAAATGGCTGAAAACATGAAATGTCACTTTTTCTAACACTTAGTGAAATTTTCACTAAGTAAGAATTTGTCTTGCTTTTTTTCCAAAAGTAGAGGGATTTTTCACTTGGATCCAAAAAGTATCAAGACAAACTATGATCACACATGTGTTGTATCATATAAGAGCTTTCCAAAATGGCCAAGAACTCCATCAAATTCCATTTGAGCCATGAGATATGACAATGGCAATGTGCCCTGCTGCAAACTGTCATGGCAAGGCAGATTTATGCATTTTGTTCGATTTGAGAAAATTTTGCAAATGACAAACAAGTTTATCCATCTGAACACCTCAGGGAGGGACCAAGGAGAGACAAACACTGATCCATAAGCCTCCCAAGTCTTTGGAACTAAAAATAACATGCCAAACCTAGAAATCCCTAAAGAGGGGACAAGACTCCAATTTTGTTTTGGAGCATTCAATGGATGCACCAAGGTGGCATGAACTGAGCCATTTCCAACTGAATGAGTCAAGGATGATCTCTGAACTAGGGAACCAGCAGCCTGTGCTCTAACCTCTAGTCAATGGCTAGAGGAGACTTGAGATTCCAAAATGAAACCATTGGCCAAACCTCTGCAGCAGTTTCCATTCACTATTTCTTACAAAACAAACTTGATCTACTATAAATAGAGCTCCTTTGTGCTCAGTTTGAGTACACCAAAGCCATCAAACAGATGCTTTCCTCAAAATCTCTTTCTCACTTCCAAATTTTCCTTCCAAAGCAAGTCACTATCAGGTTTTGAGTTTGAGACCTATTCCAACCAAACCAATAACACATACACACCTCATAAACATCATATAGGAGGGATCCAAACACTTAAACAACATCTGGAACACTGATTTCTCAAAATCACCATATAACTGCTCAGGCTTTTAGCAGACTTGCAGTTGGGGGTACCATTTTCAGTTCCAGCTTATTTCAAACCATTCCAAGCATTTAGGCATATCACTTGGCAACTAGGGATGCTATCCACATCATTGGAACCTAGCTGTAACACCTCCAACACAAAACACGATCACCAGCTGCAAGAGGTAAGCCTCAACTTGGTCATCTCATGATTCATGCATATTTCCTCGCACAATAATTTTGCCATATGTTCATAATCATGCATAGAATGATTCCCCTCTATTAATTGCCTTGCATGAATCGTGTGTGGAATTTCTGAGCCTTCATGCATAATCTAGGGTTCTTGAGGTTTCTCTTTGATTTCTTATTCCATGCTCAAAATAAATGAAATTTAAGACCATAGACATAATTGTGAGGTGAAAACGAGTAGATTGATATGTAGATTGCATGAAATAGAGGGGTGGCGCATGTTCTTGGTGCCATTTTTGAATATTTGAATATTTGAATTTTGTGATTTTATTTAATTGATTCAAAAATTAATTTCTCTTTGAATTTTAATGATTTTGAGTTGATTCTTTTTTTAATAATTCACAAAAATGTTAAAATATTTTATTTTGCCAAAAAATCCCAAAAATATTATTAATTTACTATATTTGATATTTTTGCAAAGAATTAATGTTTTATTTGTTTTTTACATTTAAAATATTTTTTCCTCCTTGATTTTCCAAATTTAATTGGTTTCCAATCATTTTGTGGATATAAACATGATTTTCCAAACATTTATCCAAGATCACAACTTGTTTTTCACACATGTTTGAGAATTTTGATCATTTTAATTAAATTTTTATTTAATTAAATTACATCTTGAAATTAATTTAGGGTTTTGATTTTGATCACCATAAACAAATCATTTTCAAACACTTTGGGCCTCTATTAGAGTGTAAGACCCACCCCCTTTGTTAATACACCACTTTTTGAGCCTCAGTGCATTGTATAAGTCTCGATACAGTTTCAGAAACAACGGCGCGATCGTCACCTTTTTAACAAAAACAATTGGGCCTCTCCTCGAGCTATAAGTCCCATTCCTTTTCAAAAACAAAAACCTTTTGGGCTTCTAATAGAGTATAAGTCCCAATTCTTTTGTAAATAAACCAATTGTGGGCCTCACTTATTGTATAAGTCCCTCTGAACAATTCAAATGAACGACGCGATTGTCGCCTTCTCAACAAAAACAATTGGGCCTACCCTTGTGTAAGCCCCATTTCTTTTCTTTTAAAAATCTTTAGGACTCTAATAGAGTGTAAGACCCAATCCCCTTTTAACCAAAACCTTTTTTGGGACTCAGGTATTGTATAAGTCCCTCTGTGTTAAAAGGAAAACCTCGCCACGATCGCCAGTTCAAAACAAATCATCTGGGCCTACCCTTGTGTTGTAAGCCCCATTTCTTTTCATTAAATCTTTGGGCCTCTAATAGAGTTGTAATTCCCATCCCTTGTACAAAAATTAATCTTTGGGCCTCTAATAGAGTGTAAAACCCATCCCCTTGTACATAAAAACTTTTGAGCCTCACTTATTGTATAAGTTCCTCTGTACAGTTTTCAAAACAACGGTGTGATCATCGTTAAAACTTGGGCCTCTCCTTGAGTTGTAAGCCCCAACAATCTTTTCAAAGCACTTTCTCATTTGATTTTAAATTCAAATATATGTTGGCATCAAAACTTTCTTTAAATTCTTTGTTGAACAACTAACCAAACAACATGGAAGCTCTACAATAGGTAAGTGTTTATCCGCTTTCATTTACTGCTTTCATATGTATATAAACTGTATTGTGGGGCTGCTACACTGTAAGTCTTCTTTCACAACCTTTTATATACTTGTCACATATCCACTGTGTAATACAAGTATAGTTATTTAGAGTTTTCCACGGCAGCTACGTCTAGAACTAGGTAAAGCCTTGTTGATCACTCTTAAATACAAACAAAACTAGATCTCCCGTAGGATTCCAGATACAATCTTCCCTTCTCTTGGGGTTAAACAATATGGAACAAAGAGAAAGGCAATATTCTCGATGAACCTTTTCTCAGATTGTCACCCTTAGAAATTGTCAAAGAAACTCTAACTCCCCAGAGATGATCTTTTCTCCATGAATGGCATCTCTTGAGTTTCTTCCAAATCCTCAAACTTTCCTGGAATGATCTCTTCACTGTGAATAGCATTTCTTGAATTTCTCTTGGTTTATGGACCCACAGGCTTCCTAAAAGCATCCCCGCCTCCTCTTGGGCATTGTACAAGGACCCTTCGGCTTCTTAGAAGTTCTCATGCCTTCTCTTGGGCTTAATACAAGGACCTTGACGACCTCTTAAAGCCCGTGCCTCCTCTTGGGCATTGTACAAAAGATAAAACTCTAGATTTGGACAGTCTAAAATCCCTTGAGTCTCAAAGAAATTCTCAAGTTCCTTTCAAATATAGGAAAACACACTGGATCAATCTCCAGCAGAAACCCGGTCTCTCTCATGAGAATTCCCCACCCTTGGGCCTCCCTATGGATCTAATCTTGAGCAATAAGCCAGCCTCCTCTTGGGCTTTGTACAAATGACTCTCCCCAGCAGAGCTAACCTTTTCAGACTCCCTTGTTGAGTCTACCACTTTTAGCCTCCATCTTGGGCTTTGTACAAGACATATAAAAAACTCTCTTGTTGAGTATAAATGACTCTCTTGTTGAGTCAATCCCTTTTAGCCCCTGTCTTGGGCTTTGTACAAGACATATAAAACACTCTCTTGTTGAGTCAATCTCCTTTTAGCCTCCGTCTTGGGCTTTGTACAAGACATATAAAACACTCTCTTGTTGAGTGTAAAACACTCTCTTGTTGAGTCAATCTCCTTTTAGCCTCCGTCTTGGGCTTTGTACAAGACATATAAAACACTCTCTTGTTGAGTATAAAAGACTCTCTTGTTGAGTTAATCTCCTTTTAGCCTCCGTCTTAGGCTTTGTACAAGACATATAAAACACTCTCTTGTTAAGTGTAAAAGACTCTCTTGTTGAGTCAATCTCCTTTTAGCCTCCGTCTTGGGCTTTGAACAAGACATATAAAACACTATATTATTGAGTATAGAAGACTCTCTTGTTGAGTCAATCTCCGTTTAGCCCCAATCTCGGGCTTCATACGAGACAACAAATCACTCTCTTGTTGAGTATAAAAGACTCTCTTGTTGAGTCAATCAACCTTCAGACTCTCTTGTTGAGTCAATCACCTGTTCAAGACTCTCTTGTTAAGTCAACCTTTTTAGCCTCCGTCTTGGGCTTTACACAGGACAGATAAAAGTACTCTCTTGTTGAGTCAACCTCATTTCAGCCTCCATCTTGGGCTTTATACAAGATACATTCTCCCCAACGGAGTCAAAAATCCCTTTTAGCCTCAATCTTGGGCGTTGTACAAGACAGAGATGACAAATTCTCTCTCATCCAAACCCTTTACCTTCATGTCTTGGGCTTTGAACAAGACACCAAAACACCTTTTTCCTCCCGTAGAATAGGAGGAACTACGATCGCTCTGATTTCCCTATTTCGTTAAACTGGAATACGTAGGCATAAGATTGCAAAATCTTAGCGAGCATACTAATCAAAAACTCAAAATCCAGTACCTTCATATATCCATCAAAAGCATCAGACCTAACACCTTACCAGAAACCTAGTCTAGACCTTGTTTTTAAACCCATAATCTTAAAAGACGAACCCCCCTATTTTGATAGCATCTATAAACAAACAATTTTGACTGTTTAACCTCAGTTTGTGAGCAGGGTTAATTGGAGACATCTATTTCCCTTCCTTAATCAGCTCAACAGGATAAAAAATGAATCGAACTGTAGTACCCAAGCGATAGTGATTCGAAACCACAAAAATCGCGCTACAGAAAAATGGCGACCATAGTGGGAGGCATTCTTTCTAGCCTCTTTTAAGGTGAAGACCTTAAATTCACCGAATACCACAGAAATGGCGACTCTGCTGGGGAGCCATTGTCTTTATAGGATCATAAGACTAGAGGTCTAGGATGATTAAGACAAATATATATAATGCTTTTCCTAATTGATATCTGTGTTTATTTTTCTGCTAATGGTGTCATACCCCAAATTTTGACCACTAAGATTTCCCATAATTGTGAAAATCATCATCACAATATGGATGAACCATCTTACCTCATTAGTCTCCCCAAAGATGGGTGAGCATCCACTACAATCAAAAATAGGGTTTCAAGCCCTCTCGGAGTTCTTAGACAAAGGATCAATCAAGAAATGACATGATTTTCAACTTGTCTAGCCTCTCAAATATCCACAAGGGATCAAGAGGACTCCCACTTCAAGGATTAAGCACAAGGCTGCTCCATTCTAGGTGAATCAAGCCTCAAGATCGCCAGTGTCACCAAATTAGGGTTTTAGTCGACCAGGGCCTCCAATTTTGGATTGGAGCATTCAATGCATACACCAAGGTGGCATGGACTGAGCCTTTTGCAACTGAATTCAGTCAAGACTTATCCAAGACCAAGGGAACCACAACCATGTGCCCTAACCTCTTGTCAATGGCTAGAGGAGATTTGGATTCCAAAGTGCAACATTGGCCAAACCTCTGCTGCAGTTGCCATTCACTATTGCTTGAAAAACAAACTTGCTCTACTATAAATAGAGCCCATTTGTGCTCAGTTTGAGTACACCAAAGCCATCAAACAGATGCTTTCCTCAAAATCTCCTTCTCACTTCCAAATTTTCCTTCCAAAGCAAGTCACTATTGGATTTTGAGTTTGAGAGCAATTCTAATCAAGCCAATCACACACACACCTCATAAACATCATATAGAAGTGATCCAAACACTCACATAACATCTGGAACATCAAAATCACAAAGTCACCAGCCAATTGCTCAAGCCTTTGACAGATTTGCAGTTGGGGTACCATCTCAAGTTCCAGATCATTTCAATCCATTCCAAGCATCCAGACACATTCCATAGCACCTAGGAAAGCTTTCCATAACCTTTGAACCAAGCTGCAACACCTCTAATACAAAACACGATCACCAGCTGCAAGTGGTAAGCATGAGCTCTTCTAACTCTATGATTCATTCAATTTTTGCTGCACAATAATTTGGCCATATGTTCATAATCATGCATGGAGTGTTTTCCCTCAATCAATTGCATTGCTTGAGGTTTCTCTTTGATTTCTTATTCCATGCTTAAAATAAATGAAATTAAAGACCATAGACATGATCGTGAGGTTGAAACGAGTAGATTGATATGTAGATTGCATGATATAATCAAGTATTCGGTGAGATTTGATAGAAAACGCAAATCTGCAGAAACAGAGGAAGGGCGCGTGTTCTTGCCATGTTCTTGGCAGCCTTTTTCAAATATTTGAATATTTAAATTTTGTGATTTTATTTAATTGATTCAAAAATTAATTTCTCTCTGAGTTTTAATGATTTTGAGTTGATTCTCTTTTTAATAATTCACAAAAATGTCAAAATATTTTATTTTACCGAAAAATCCCAAAAATATTATTTATTTCATATAATTGATATTTTTGCCAAGAAGTAATATTTTAATTGTTTTTGACATTTAAAATATTTTTTCCTTTTTGATTTTGCAAATTTTTATGATTTCAAATCATTTTGTAGGTCAAAATATGATTTCATAAACATTAATATAAGATCTCATTTTGTTTTCCACATGTTAAACAATTTTGATCATTTTAATTGAATTTTTTATTCAATTAAAATATATTTTGGAAACAAATTAGGGTTTTGATTAATTCAACCCTCATCAAACAATTTCAAACACTTTTGGGCCTCTAATAGAGTGTAAGACCTAATCCTTTGTAAATACAAACCTATTTTGGGCCTCACTTATCGTATAAGTCCCGTTGTATTTCAAAAAGTTCAACGCGATCATCGTCCGTTGAAAAAAAAACCTTGGGCCTCTCCTCGAGCTATAAGACCCATTCAAAATCATTTGGGCCTCTATTAGAGTGTAAGACCTAACCCCCTTTGAAAACCAAACCATTTTGGGCCTCAATGCATTGTATAAGACCCACCGCGTTTTCAAAAATCTCGGCGCGATCGCCGTTTTCAAACAAATGACCTTGGGCCTCTCCTTGAGCTTTAAGCCCCACCACTTGTACAAAAATAAATCTTTTGGGCCTCTTGAGAGAGTGTAAGACCCATCCCCTTGTACAGAAAATTTCTTGGGCCTCAGTCACTTGTATAAGTCCCTCTGTACAAAACGACAGTGCGATCACTGATAAACCTTGGGCCTCTCCTTGAGCTATAAGCCCCAACATCTTTTCAAAATACTTTCTCCTTTAATTTTTAATATACTTTTGTTATCAATCTTTCTTTGTTGAGCAACTAACCAAACAGCATGGAAGCTCTACAACCGTGTAAGTGTTTATATGCTTTCTTTAAATGCTTTCATATACATATAACTGTATTGTGGGGCTGTTTCAGTGTAAGTCTTCTTTCATAAACTCATATCAACTGTGTAATACTATTATAGATATTTAGAGTTTCCCCGGCCACTACGTCTAGCACTAAGCCATGTTGGTCACTCTTAAATAGACAAAACAAGATCCCCCATAGGATTACAGACACAGTCTTCCCTCCTCATGGGGTTAAACAATATGGAAACGTGAAAGGCAACATTCTCAGTGAACCGTTTCACAGACTGTCACCCTTAGACATTGTCAAAGAAACTCTACTCCCCAGAGATGATCTTTTCTCCTAGATGGCATCTCTTGAGTTTCTTCCAAATTCTCGGACTTTCCTGGCTTGATCTATTCTCTGTGAATAGCCTGTCTTGAATTTCTCATGGTTTAGGGACCCACAGGCTTCCTAAAAGCATCCCCGCCTCCTCTTGGGAATTGTACAAGGACCCTACGGCTTCTTAGAAGTATTCACAGCCTCGTCTTAGGCTTCGTATAAGGATTCTTCCTTCGGGAAGAGAGTCTCCTCTTGGGCTTCGCACAAATTGTCCCTCAGCTTCCTAAAAGTTTCTAGCCTCCTCTTGGGCTTCGTACAAATTGTCCCGACGACCTCCTAGAGGTATAGGAACAGAAATTAGTCATCTTAATAGAACAGTCTACCGTGAATGTACTACTACTGTTTCTTTAAGCATAGTACAAAAGATAAAACTCTAGACCTGGACAGTTTAATCCCCTTGAGTCTTGAAGGCATTCTCAAGTAGGGAAAAACACCAGTAGACTCGGACAGTCTCCAATACACTCTGGATTCCCCATTTCATTAAAGAACAGGAAATAACCCTGATCCTCTGATCGATCCCAAAGCATAGCCTTACCTTTAATCAGTCTCTTTATAAGAACTGATTTTCTCTTTTAACCCACCTACTGGACCTGTCACTCAACTGAAACAACAATCCTTTTGGCCTCCATCTCGGGCTTCGTACGAGATACAAATCACCCTCTTGTTGAGTATAAAGCACTCTCTTGTTGAGTTAACCTTTAGCCTCTATCTCGGGCTTCGTACGGGATACAAAAAGACTCTCTTGTTGAGTCAATATCTCTTTTAACCTCCATCTCGGGCTTCGTACGAGATACAAAACCACTTTCTTATTGAGTATAGAGCACTCTCTTGTTGAGTTAAACCCTTTTAGCCTCTCTCTCGGGCATCGTACGAGACACATAAAAACACCCTCTTGTTGGGCCAATATCCTCCTCTTAGGATTTGTATAAGAAAAACCTCGGTTGAGTCAATCAACCTTTTAGCCTCAAAATTGTGCCTCGTTCACAGGATACAAACATCAACAACTCCTTTCATCTAATCGCTGTAAGCGGCGAGCCTCTGGATTATTTACATCCACGCCACTGTTCCTCTTTTAGCATGAAAAATTCCTAAGGAGAGATAACATTTCTCTACACTGAGTTAAAGTCTTCTCCTTCAGGTTAAAAACCCCCTATAAAGGAAATTATGGCATTGCTAGGATTCACATATCCCGGTTAAAGTAATCCTCCTTTATAGTCAGTCACCCAACAGTTGTGACAAACAGACCCCCTTTAGAGATGACAAATTCTCTCTAAAGACAACACCTTTTCAGCTTCACATCTTGGGCTTTGAACAAGATATAAACCACCTTTTTAGCTTCACGTCTTGGGCTTTGAACAAGACACCAAAACACCATTTCCTCCCATAGAATAGGAGGAACTTCGATCGCTATGATTTCCCTGTTTCGATAAACGGGAATACGTAGGCATAAGATTGAAAGAAAAATCTTAGCGAGCACACTAATCCAAAACCCAAAACACGTACCTTCACATATCAAACGAAAAGCATCAGTCTTAAAACCTCCCACCAATCGCCTGAGCACTATTTTAACAAAATAACCTAAGAGAGACCCACAATCTTTGTAGCATCTGTAAACCAACTGTCATCTGTTCAAACACAGTTTGCAAGCAGGGTTAATTGGAGACATCTATTTCCCTTCCTTCATCAGCTTCAGTAGGATAAAAAATGAATCGAGCTGTAGTACCCCAAAGCGATAGTGCTTCGCAACCACGTCCAAAAATTCGCGCTACAGAAAAAAGGGCGACTTCACTGGGGACAACGGGACCTCGTTCTCTTCCCATCTCTTAGGTAGAAACCTTAAAAAGTACCACAGAAAAGTGGCGCCCACCGTGGGGCTCTTTTCTTTTCTTTCTTTCTTTGGGGATTTCACTGGGATATGACCTTTTTGACTTCACTAGGATCTTAGGTCAAAACCTTTAAAGTTGGGAAGATACCACAGAAGTGCGACTCCGCCGTGGAGCCATTTTTGTCAGGAACATAGGATTCATAGCTCTTTAAAGTCTAGGACTTTAGGACAAATATATATACTGCTTTTCCTAATTGATATCTATGTTTATTTTTCTGCTAATGGGAATGCGTGTGATGTCGCATGTGGAAAGATTGAGTATACACCTAGGAGAAACCTCTTTTAGTAGTGCGGAAACTATTGAAAATGGTTGTCACGCGATACTACCCTCTTCTGATGGTTCTTCGAAAAACATCACCTAGCACGGTTCCCCGCCCGCTGGTGTTTTCTCGACAAGAACTGATGATTTTAAGAGACAGGTACAGAAATCACTAGTATAAAGCTTTGGGGGGGTAGAGCCTTGACTTCATGACACCGACCCTTTGACCCCATGTTTTTTCTATGTTTTTGTGTGCTGCATTCATGCATTCATCTAAAAAACATTACATCAAAGAAAAATTTTCTCTTCTAGTCTCTCTTTTTTTCAAATTAAACTAAGAAAATGATTGCAAATGTCAGAGAAAAAGATTGCGCTCATGGATTTCAGTAGAAGGAGAACTCATAAGTATACCTTCAGGGTTCCAAAACTATAAGATTTGAGAGGATTAGTGAGGATGATCACTAACCCTGAAGTTTTCAGAGCCAAGTACGGAGGTCTGCTACCTCTGTTAAGAGTCCATGTGATTTGAGGAATCCTGGAGGCGCTCATTCAGTTTTACGATCCGGTCTATCACTGTTTCACATTCCCAGATTACCAGCTCGCGCCAACGCTGAAGGAGTATTCTCACCTAACCGATCTACACATTACTGATCGAGCTCCATTTTCTGGACTGGAAGAAATTCCAAAGGATCAGACCATTGCAAGAGCAATCTATTTGGATGACTCAGAAATCAGGACTCACATGACCACCAAGGGTGGGCTCCCAGGTTTGCCAGCCCAGTTCCTGACAAAGAAGGCTCTGTACTTTACTAGTATAGGGAACATGACTACTTTTGAAAGCATCTTTGTCTTACTCAGTTACGGGTTATTTATGTTTCCCAACATTAATAGCTTCGTCGATGTCAACGCCATTAAGGTTTTCCTCATTGGAAACCCTGTGCCAACTTTGCTCGCGGACGCGTATCATTCTGTACACTTAGGAAATTTGTACATCGGAGGGATGATCACATGCTGTGTACCCCTGCTATACAAATGGTTTATCTCCCATTTACCCAAGTTTGATGCATTTTGGGATCATAAGAGTGCCTTGCGTTGGTCGCAGAAAATCATGTCTCTTACCAACTCTGACATAGATTGGTGGAATAGGATTTATGACGGGATCAGGATCATTGACCGTTATGGAAACTTCCCAACGTACCCCTCATAGGAACTAAGGGAGGAATCAACTACCATCCAATATTGGTTCGTCGTCAATTTGGATACCCGATGAGGCATGTCCCGCGTAATGCTCATCTGGAGGGTCTTTTCTTCAAAGAAGGAGAAAATGACAGGGTACTAAAGATGGAAATAGTGCACGCTTGGAAACATGTTCATAAGAAAGGACGAGAGTCTCTAGGAAAATCGGACTGTGTCTCGATGGAGCCTTATCTCCACTGGGTACAAACTAGAGCTCTCAAGCTAAAGATGCCTTATCTTCGCCACAGAGTTCTTCCGCCGAAGGAATCTGTCATGTACTTCATGACTGAAACGGAAAAACTTCAGGTTACTCTAAACAAAGTTCAACAGGAGAGGAGGTCTTGGAAGAACAAATACCGCACCCTCAATGTAGAGTGTACCAAAATACAGTGACTGCTAAAATATAAGGATGCTCTTATTGAGATTTTAGAGCAACATGCTGTGGATAATCAGGATGACCAAAGGAATTTGCTCGCTCCTTTCACTTGGCAAAGGAATGACAACCCGACAACGGCCCAAGAGCCCCGGTCCAAGAAAAGGAAAGTACCAGAATCAGCACCCGAGTTCTCCTCAAAGAGGGCTCGGGACCCATTAGCTTAGGTTTCTGTTTCCGCACCTTGTAATCTACTATATTTCTATTTTCACAATCCTTTGAATTCAATAATACGGGGTTTCCCCACTGTTTGATATTTACAATCTAATTGTCAAAGTTTATTTTGATTAAACCAAAAAAAAAACAATTAATATAATAATTGCATTCATCATTCTCACGTCACGTATTCTTCTTACCTACGAATCTCACATTTGTGTCTCAGTTCTAGAGTCAAACTGTCTCATTCGTGCAATACTCGGGCCAATCGTCAGAAAAAGATGGATGATCTCGAGGAAGAGAACAAAGAGTTGAGAGAAGAGATCGACGCTCTGAGAGAGGATATGAGAAAGCTTCATAACGACATGCAAGCCATGGAAGAAGCTCAAAGGACTGTGATCTCGGAGATCACCTCAACGCCCATAGTGGAGAAGTCCAATCCTAGGTACAAAATGCCAAAAGATCGTCCCTGGGCATGGCACTTAACTATATCCCTGAAGGATATGTTCTGCGGATCAATGAGGATCAGGGAACCGTAGCAGGAACCACTGGGCCTGAAGGTTACAAACTTTGGGAAAGCAAAGATGCCAGGGGCATGGCAACAACTCCTGAAGGTTACAAATTTTGGGAGGCACCGAGAGTCTCGGTCATAATAACTATACCACCGCCTGTGGTACACACTGTCCTGGAAGGACAGATTCCATAGAGGCCTTCTGGTGGAAATGACAACATGTTCAAAAGAATGAATGAGTTCCAGGAACAGTTCCTTGGAATGCAAAAAGAACCGCAGGCCCTCCGCGGTCAGGATTTATTTGGAAAGGACGCCGTGGACCTCTGCTTGGTCCCCAATGTGAAAGTCCCGTACAAATTCCAGGTGCCGGACTTTGAAAAGTACAAGGGTAACTCTTGCCCTCAGAGTCATTTGGTGATGTACGCCCGGTGAATGTCAGCTCAGACAGAGAATCTGGATTTACTGATTCACAACTTTCAGGATAGTTTAACCGGTGCCGCACTAAAATGGTACTTGGGTTTAAACCGTGCTACGATTAGCACTTTCAGAGATCTTGGCACTGCCTTCGTCCAACAATATAAATACAATCTAGACATGGCATCGGACAGAGATCAACTCAGATCAATGTCACAAAAGGACAAAGAAACCTTTAAGGAATACGCCCAGAGATGGCATGAAATTGCCGCTCAAATTTGTCCACCTCTTGAGGAAAAAGAGATGACAAAGATCTTATTAAAGACCTTAAGCTCATTTTATTATGACAAAATGGTTGCCAGTGCGCCCAGTGACTTCACCAAAATGGTCGGTATGGGAGTTCGTTTTGAGGAAGCCGTCCGAGAAGGACGTCTAGTCAAAGACACTGGATCATCAAGTAGTATAAAACGATACAGTAGTGCTCTCCCTAAGAAAAAAGAGCAAAATATTGGGAATATCTCTCTCGGAAAACGAAGGCGACGTTATCAGCCAGTAGTGGCTGTGACTCCTGCTATCAATCCTGCGTCTATTTCTACGTATCAACCTCAGGTTGCGCAGAGCCAACCTAATCAACAAAGGACTCAACAGCCTCTTCAACAAGCTCGTCCTCCATACAATAACAACCGTACAATGCGGCCACTAGGATTTAATCTTATACCCGTATTGTACGCGGAACTATTTCTGTTACTACTGGCTAAGGGGCATGTCCAGACTATGTCCCCTCTTACAGTACCGAAAAATCTGCCTTTTTGGGTTAAGGTGGATCAGACTTGCCCTTACCATCAAGGAGGACCAGGGCATAACATAGAGAACTGTCTCAATTTCAAATCCGACGTGCAAAAGCTTGTTAAGAGCGGGGTCTTATCTTTCAAGGATACAAATCCTAATGTTCTCACAAACCCGCTGCCTCAACACGAGAAAGCTACAGTCAATTTGATAGAGGGAGAGACAAACAACGTCTATCAAATTCATGATGTACTCTTATTAAGGACCAATCTGGTCAAGATGCATTGCAGACAGAGTGGGTATGGCCATGTGCCACCTCATAACTATCACCAGCGTGATATCTGCTCTAAAAGCAATCGAGGATGTTCTGTGGTACAATCAGCTCTACAGGAACAGATGGATCTCGGATGGATCAAGAGCACCGAGTTCGTGGAGTTAACATGGTTTACACAAATTCTAACGTCATTCAGAACCACGAAATCCATGCAATGAATGTCAACTTGGTGGCGATGCACTCCAGGAAAAGCCAATATCATAATCTACCGCGGCACGATTACAATTCCTGTCTGACTTGCTCGGTAAACAAATAGGGATGCCCTTTTGTACAAGAGGCCCTCCATCGTCAGATGGATCTTGGATGGATCCTGGACTACCATGATAGGAATCCCTATCATATCAACATGATTCAAATCTTCGATATTCGCTTGATGAATACCAGCCTGGTGGAGTTACATGCTAAACAAGTCCGGCTCGGGTTCCTGGTATCACATGATTATCAGAACTGTAGGGCAGGTTGCGAAACGATCAGGGTTGTGCCCTTGTCCAGGAAACACTTCAGCACTTGTTGAACCACTGGTGGCTTCCAATCTATATGGATGAAGACACCCATCAAATTAGTATTACCAACAGGAACCCTACTCGGCATAAAAGTCGGGACGTTCGATCTGTGGAAACTGACCTAGTGAGGTTATATTGTATTCAAATCGGGCGTGGCCAGGTGCCACCACACAACTATGAACGTTGTAGAGTCTGTTCGGAAAGTAACCAAGGATGTTACCTTGTGCGAGCAGCTCTTCAGGGTCAGGTGGATCATAGAGAGATTCGTCCATATCCGAGTTCCGGACCAATCAACTGGGCGCCGGACTACCTCGCCGATCAAAGTGAGGACGTTGTCGTAATCTCTGATCATCAGAAGGCTTGGGATGTTTGTACCATCATCCCTCTACTTGACGAATCGAGAGTTCCCAACCAGGAACGAATCGAAATTGCTTTCGATGGTCAGAAAAATCAGAAGGCTCCCACAATCATCTATCTACCGGGACCATTACCGTATGAATCAACCAAGTGGAAAATTCGACTATATGGTTAAATACACCGCTCCTAAAAGCTCTCGTATCAGGCTCGAAGACATCCAGCCAACTGGATGGGGAGATCTACCTGAGAGCACCAATGCTATGCAAAATGCAACAGAGGAATCCTCCTACGACAACTCTGCCTGGGAGACAGATTCCAATGATCCTGCTCCGCCAGAAATCAGCGTTATTTCTAAAGACAAATCAAGGAAGGTGCCAGACTTTGTGATTCACCGAGGAGTTCGCCACCAATGGGTTCGTCGTACAAGGTCAAGGCCATTCAAGAAATGCCTTCTCCAAAGACTGAAAAACAAGTCAGGGGATTCCTGGGACGTTTGAACTATATCTCCAGATTCATATTCCTCATGACCGCGACATGTGCGCTAATCTTCAAATTACTCAAAAAGAATCAGGATTGCGTTTGGACAGAAGACTATTAAACCGCCTTCGACAGTATTAAGGAGTACCTGTTGAACCCTCCGATTTTATCACCTCCTGTGGAAGAAAGGCCGCTGATTATCTACCTCACCGTCCTGGAAGACTCCATGGGTTGTGTACTTGGCCAACAAGACGAAACCAAACGGAAAGAGTCTGCCATCTACTATTTGAATAAGAAATTCACCGACTGCGAGACTCGGTAAACTATGCTTGAGAAAACTTGCTGCACTTTGGCTTGGGCAGCCAAACATCTGCGCCAGTATATGATTCGTCATACTACATGGTTGGTATCTGAAATGGATCCAATCAAGTATGTAGTTGAAAAGCCTGCTCTCACAGGAAGGATTGCCCATTGGCAGATGTTGCTATTAGAATATGACATAGAGTACCATGCTCAAAAAGCCGTTAAGGGGAGTATTTTAGCCGACCATTTGGCTCAACAACCGATTGACGGTCAAGAATCAATCGGGTTTGACTTCCTAGACAAAGATGTCATGTACTTAAAGATGAAAGATTGCGATGAACCGCTACCCAGTGAAGGGCCAGAATCATGTTCCCAATAGGGACTTATCTTTGACGGAGCTGTCAATCATTGTCACCCCTCAGGGTACCCACATTCCTTTCACCGCCAGACTTATGTTCAAGTGCACAAACAACGAGGCCAAATACGAAGCTTGTATCATGGGTCTCGAAGAAGCGATCGACTTAAGGATCAAGAACTTGGATGTATATGGCGACTCAGCCCTGGTTATCAATCAGATCAAAGGAGATTGGAACACATACCAATCAGGATTGATTCCTTACAAAGACTACACGAGAAGGTTGCTACCCTTCTTCAACAGAGTTGAGTTTCATCACATCCCCCGTGAGGAGAATCACCTGGATGATGCATTAGCCACTCTCTCTTCCATGATTAGTGTAGGTCAATGGAACGACTTACCTAAGGTCGACATAATGCGCCTTGAACGGCCTGCTTACATCTTCACGATTGAAGCAGTCATAGACGACAAATCTTGGTATTACGATATCAAATGCTTCCTTCAAAAACAAGAGTACCCACCTGGGGAACTAAGGAAAGACAAGAAAACCCTCAGAAGGCTGGCAGGCAGTTTCTTCCTGAGCAGTGATACACTCTATAAGAGAAATTTTGACATGGTCTTGCCCCGATGTGTAGACAGACCAGAAGTAGACATGCTGATAAAAGAAATTCATGAAGGATCCTTAGGCACTCATGCCAACGGACACACAATGGCGAGAAAAATTCTAAGAGTCGAGTACTATTGGTTGTCCATGGAATCCGACTGCTACAAGTACATGAGGAAGTGTCATAAGTGTCAGATATAATTGGCATGATTGAGCCTAAGGCTTCAAACGAACATCGATTCATCCTGGTAGCCATTGATTACTTCATTACGTAGGTCGAATCAGCGTCGTACGCTAATGTAACCCGACAAGTGGTGGTCCGATTTATCAAAAACATTATCATCTTCCGTTATGGTTTTCTGAGCCAGATCATTACAGATAATGGATCTAACATGAACAATAAGATAATGAAATAGTTGTGCATTGAGTTCAAGATCGAACACCATAACTCATCTCCATACCGACTAAAGATGAACGGAGCGGTAGAAGCGGCTAACAAGAACATCAAGAAGATCGTTCAAAAGATGATTGTAACCTACAAAGACTGGCACGAGATGCTACCCTTTGCTCTTCACGGTTATCGCACATCTGTCCGCACTTCAACAGGGGCAACCCCTTTCTCTCTAATATATGGCATGGAAGCAGTGCTTCCCGCAGAAGTAGAGATCCCATCAATCTGGGTATTGATGGAAGCCAAGCTTACAGAAGATGAATGGTGTCAAATTCGACACGACGAACTGAATCTGATCGAAGAAAAGCGAATTACGACACTATGCCATGGTCAGTTATATCAGCAAAGAATGAAGATGTCGTTCGACAAAAAGGTTCGACCTCGTGTCTTTAGGAAATGAGACCTTGTGATAAAAAAGATACAATCTTTTCTCACTGATTCTCGGGGCAAATGGACTCCGAATTATGACGGCCCCTATGTGGTCAAGAAAACTTTCTCAGGCGGTGCCTTGAGACTTGCAACCATGGACGGAGAGGAATTTGCCTACCCCACGAATGTTTATGTAGTAAAGAAATACTTCGCCTAAACTAAAAAAAAAAAAAAACGTCTCGGTGGATTGGAAACCCGAAAGAGCGGTCCAGGAAAAAATTAGAGACATAATCAAAAAACATCCCGGTGGATTGGAAATCTCAAAGTACAATCCAGGCAAAAATTAGGGATAATGGCAAGTAACTACTTTCGACAAAGGGGCAAGTCCCTCAGCAGCAGTTACATCATCCGTCAGGAAGGCTCCAGTTAAGGTCATCATCGACAGAAGCTCAGGATGCCCAGAATTCAAAGTTGGTAGAAGGACAGTGGTCGTTATGTTTCAATGTAGCCCTTTTCCCTGTAAATTACCATTTTCAAACTTTGTAAATGCTCTATGGAATCACGCGTTTGGTTGATTTCCATCCTATCAATAAAATTTGAGCCCTTGTGCTTTTATTTGCAATTCATATTTGTTTTAGCTTTACAGAATGATGTTTTCTTGAAACGAAACAAAAATGAATTTACTTGTTAAAATTGTTCTGCTTTTAAAAGTAAACATGGCAATTTCTTTTGACGGTTGAACATCGAAAGAACATTGATCGCTTCTCCAAAGGTGTTCGAGCCTCAAAGTGCAGAATCAAAGTACTCCATCTAAACCAGTATACCTGAGTGAAGGATCAGCTATGTCAGATGCGAATGCTTCATCTGACCTCTTCGGCCGAGCTCTTATCTCCTAAGCCCGACCAGCGTCGCTCCCAACAGGGTCCGTTTCTCCTAAGTAAGGCGTAAGTGCTATCTTGAACTAGCGGTACTTCTTCGCCCCGCGATGGCCGAGTATCCAGTCATGTTCATCTATTAGTCTGTATGGCGCGTCAGTTTTGTCAGCATATACATATATACATCATGCATTATTGATTTGCAATCACATTGCATCACTATCATTCCCGTCGGTCTTGTCCCCTAGTGATAACAGTCCTCTCAATCGAGTTGTCAGTTCTTTCCTCGTCAGGAAAGTTTGCGTCTGAACAATCTCTCTCCTCTAGTTTAGTTCTGGATCAGAATTGGCCCTTGACCACTTTGATAACTTGAACCTCTGAAAGACCAGAGAACCTTCAATCGATGTCACTATTCACCATTGAAGATGATATTTTTGCTCTCCCGGATTAAGGAAAATCCCTAGAGGAAGCCTCTTAAGCAGAGATTCAGCAATACAACAGTTTTTCTCCGAAAAAAAACCACTGATGAAAAGGTCATCAGCACCTCAAAATTGGATCACATCATATGGCGTTTCACCGGGAAGATCCCGAGAAAAGTATGATGTAACATCCCCAAACAGAAAGCAGTCTCTCAAGAGACTCGTTTTACCAGTAGAATCGACAAATGACGTCTCCAAACAGAGAAGTTTGTACACCTCTACAACTCAGACGACTGGGTTCCCCAGCAATTCTGACAGCAAAACTTTTTCTATCAAATGGCATCTCTCTAGGAAAATTCGGCGAGAAGTTTGAGGAAAATCGCTATGAATAGCGTCCCTTGTCAAAAATTTTATTGACAAAAGAAACTTAGACCAATTCCTTGGTAGGAAACCAAGATCGAGGGGAAGTTTATTTTCGAAACTGAGACCAATTCCTTGGTAGGAAACCAAGATCGAGGGGAAGTTTATTTTTGAAACTGAGACCAGTTCCTTGGTAGGAAACCAGGATCGGGGGGAAGTTTATTTCAGAAACTGAGACCAGTTCCTTGGTAGGTAACCAGGATCGAGGGGAAGTTGACAAAAGAAACTAAGACCAGCTCCTTGGTAAGAAACCAAGATCGAGGGGAAGTTTACATCAGAAACTAAGACCAGTTCCTTGGTAGGAAACCAGGATCGAGGGGAAGTTTTTTTTACCTTTTCTAAGCATCATTGCTTAGCAAAAGAAGAAGGATGCGCAAGCTACCATTCTTAACCACCATCAAAATTTTGGGTATTCTGATATTTAATCCTCTTGCACCCTGAATGCCCGAATACCTTCACCATTCACACCTTCAGGTCCAAGAAGATTAAATAGGGGCATCTGTTATACCCCAAATTTTGACCACTAAGATTTCCCATCATTGTGAAAATCATCATCATAATATGGATGAACCATCTTACCTCATCAGTCTCCCCAAAGATGGGTGAGCATCCACTACAATCAAAATTAGGGTTTCAAGCCCTCTCAGAGTTCTTAGGCAAAGGATCAATCAAGAAATGACATGATTTTCAACGTGTATAGCCTCTCAAATATCCACAAGGGATCAAGAGGACTCCCACTTCAAGGATTAAGCACAAGGCTGCTCCCTTCCAGGTGAATCAAGCCTCAAGATCGCCAGTGTCACCAAATTAGGGTTTTGGTCGACCAGGGCCTCCAGATGAAAATTTTCCTCTGAGCATGAGCCAATACTTCAAATCATATCCTAAAATTCTCCATGTAACCTCATGGGCTCAAGCATCAAGTCAATTTGACCTCGGGGGATGCATACATCAAAAATCAGGAATTAGGGTTTCTTGACCTAATTCACCCCTAAGTTGACTTTTGGGACAAATCATGAGCCAAGACCTCAAGAGAGGATTTGAGGGTCTCCAACATACCACATTGATCCATTTGTAACAATGGATTAATCCAGGAAGTTTGAGCAGCAAGTCTCAATTTCATCAGTACCACAGTTAGGGTTTCGCGAGAAAAGTCAACTGTATTTTTGACTTTTGACCAGGACATGCTCCCAAACCCTAGGACATGGTTCAATATACCCTATAACACCCATGGAACATGTCCATCAAGTTTGATTTACGTCAAGGACATGATTTCCTAAAGGATCGCACAGTTTAGAATTCATCTGATAAAAAGTCAAATGTGCACAAAAGTCAACTTTGACTTTTTGAGATTTTTCACAAAGATGGTTTTTTAACCATAAAATGATGTTAATGTATGATTTGAATCATCATTCATCAAGAAAAATCAAGAAAAGCTGGATAACTTGTAAAAGGGGTAACCATAAAAACTTAGAAAATTTTCTAAGTTATGAACAAAGTGGCAAGGGTACCAACTTTGGAGGATCATAACTCCTAAACCACAAAGCCATTCTTTCCCATCCAAATCTTGATTTGTAGACTTCATTACCCTCTACAAAAGCTTGAAACTGACCTCCCTCAAAATTCCTCATGGATTTTGAGTTATGGAATGATCAAAATCACAAAAAGTGAAAATGTCACTTTTTTCCAACACTTAGTGAAATTTTCACTAAGTCAGAATCTGCCTTCACTTTTTTCCAAATCTAGGGGGATTTTTCACTTGGATCCAAAAGGTATCAAAACCAAATATGATCAAACAGTTGTTGTATCATATGAGGGCTTTCCAAAATGGCCAAGAACATCACCAAATTCCACTTGGGCCAAGAGATATGATAATGGCAATATGCCTTGCTGAAAACTGCCAAGGCTAGGCAGAATTTTGCATTTTTGCTCGATTTGGAAAAATCAGATAATTCCAAGCCTTGTCATCACTTTGGACACATCTGAGGATCAAATCTAAAGGGGACAAACACTGAGCCAAGCCTCCAAAGTCCTTGGAACAAGAAGTAGCATGCCAAACCAAGAATTGCCTAAAAGAGGGACAACACTCCAATTTTGGATTGGAGCATTCAATGCATATACCAAGGTGGCATGGACTGAGCCATTTGCAACTGAATTCAGTCAAGACTTATCCAAGACCAAGGGAACCACAGCCCTGTGCCCTAACCTCTTGTCAATGGCTAGAGGAGACTTGGATTCCAAAGTGCAATCATTGGCCAAACCTCTGCTGCAGTTGCAATTCACTATTGTTTGCAAAACAAACTTGCTCTACTATAAATAGAGCTCATTTGTGCTTAGTTTGAGTACACCAAATCCATCAAACAAATGCTTTCCTCAAAATCTCCTTCTCACTTCCAAATTTGCCTTCCAAAGCAAGTCACTATCGGGTTTTGAGTTTGAGAGCAATTCCAATCAAACCAATCACACACACACCTCATAAACATCATATAGAAGTGATCCAAACACTCACATAACATCTGGAACATCAAAATCACAAAGTCACCAGCCAATTGCTCAAGCCTTTGACAGATTTGCAATTGGGGTACCATCTCAAGTTCCAGATCATTTCAATCCATTCCAAGCATCCAGACACACTCCATAGCACCTATGGAAGCTGTCCATAACCTTGGAACCAAGTTGTAACACCTCTAACACAAAACACGATCACCAGCTGCAAGTGGTAAGCATGAGCTCTTCTAACTCTATGATCCATGCAATTTTTGCTGCACATAAATTTGGCCATATGTTCATAATCATGCATGGAGTGTTTTCCCTCAATCAATTGCATTGTTTGAATCGTGTATGGAATTTCTGAACCTTCATGCAGAATTTAGGGTTCTTGAGGTTTCTCTTTGATTTCTTATTCCATGCTTAAAATAAATGAAATTAAAGACCATAGACATGATCGTGAGGTTGAAACGAGTAGATTGATATGTAGATTGCATAATATAATCAAGTATTCAGTGAGATTGGATAGAAAACACAAATCTGCAGAAACAGAGGAAGGGCGCGTGTTCTTTCCATGTTCTTGGCGCCCTTTTTCAAATATTTGAATATTTGAATTTTGTGATTTTATTTAATTGATTCAAAAATTAATTTCTCTCTGAGTTTTAATGATTTTGAGTTGATTCTTTTTTTAATAATTCACAAAAATGTTAAAATATTTTATTCTACCAAAAAATCCCAAAAATATTATTTATTTCATATAATTGATATTTTTTCCAAGAATTAATATTTTAATTGTTTTTGACATTTAAAATATTTTTTCCTTCTTGATTTTGCAAATTTTTATGATTTCTAATCATTTTGTAGGTCAAAACATGATTTTTGAAACATTAATCTAAGATCACAATTTGTTTTCCACATGTTAAACAATTTTGATCATTTTAATTGAATTTTTTATTCAATTAAAATATATTATGGAAACAAATTAGGGTTTTGATTAATTCAACCCTCATCAAACAATTTCAAACAATTTTGGGCCTCTAATAGAGTGTAAGACCCAATCCTTTGTAAATACAAACCTATTTTGGGCCTCACTTATTGTATAAGTCTCGTTGTATTTCAAAAAGTTCAACGCGATCATCGTCCGTTGAAAAACAAACCTTGGGCGTCTCCTCGAGCTATAGGACCCATTCAAAATCTTTTGGGCCTCTATTAGAGTGTAAGACCCAACCCCCTTTGAAAACCAAACCACTTTGGGCCTCAATGCATTGTATAAGACCCACCGCGTTTTCAAAAATCTCGGCGCGATTGCCGTTTTCAAACAAATGACCTTGGGCCTCTCCTTGAGCTGGAAGCCCCACCACTTGTACAAAAATAAATCTTTTGGGCCTCTTGAGAGAGTGTAAAACCCATCCCCTTGTACCGAAAATTTATTGGGCCTCAGTCACTTGTATAAGTCACTATGTACAAAACGACAGTGCGATCACTGATAAACCTTGGGCCTCTCCTTGACCTGTAAGCCCCAACACCTTTTCAAAATACTTTCTCCTTTAATTTTGAATATACTGTTGTTTTCAATCTTTCTTTGTTGAACAATAACCAAACAGCATGGAAGCTCTACAATCGAGTAAGTGTTTATATGCTTTCTTTACCCGCTTTCATATACATATAACTGTATTGTGGGGCTGTTTCACTGTAAGTCTTCTTTCATAAACTCATATCAACTGTGTAATACTAGTATAGATATTTAGAGTTTCCCCGGCCACTACGTCTAGCACTAAGCCCTGTTGGTCACTCTTAAATAAACAAAACTAGATCCCCATAGGATTACCAGACACAGTCTTCCCTCCTCTTGGGGTTAAACAATATGGAGACGTGAAAGGCAGCATTCTCGGTGAACCCTTTCACAGACTGTCACCCTTAGACATTGTAAAAGAAACTCTACTCCCCAGAGATGGTCTTTTCTCTGTGAATGACATCTCTTGAGTTTCTTCCAAATTCTCGGACTTTCCTGGCTTGATCTATTCTCTATGAATAGCCTGTCTTGAATTTTTTGGGGTTTGGGGACCCACAGGCTTCCTAAAAGCATCCCCGCCTCCTCTTGGGCATTGTACAAGGACCCTACGGCTTCTTAGAAGTATTCACAGCCTTCTCTTAGGCTTCATATAAGGATTCTTCCTTCGGGAAGAGAGCCTCCTCTTAGGCTCCGTATAAGGATTCTTCCTTCGGGAAGAGAGCCTCCTCTTGGGCTTCGTACAAACTGTCCCTCGGCTTCTTAAAAGTTTCCACCCTCCTCTTAGGCTTCGTACAAATTGTCACGACGACCTCCTAGAGGTACAGGAACAGAAATTAGTCATCTTAATAGAACAGTATTTCAAAGAATCTAGATCTTTCTATCGTGAACGTACTACTATTGTTTCTTTAAGCATAGTACAAAAGATAAAACTCTAGACCTGGACAGTCTAATCTCCTTGAGTCTCGAAGGCATTCTCAAGTAGTGAAAAACATCAGTAGACTCGGACAGTCTCCAATGCCCTTTGGATTCCCCATTTTCTTAAAGAACAGGAAATAACCTTGATCCTCTGATTGATCCCAAAGCATAGCCTTACCTTTAATCAGTCTCTTTATAAGAACTAATTTTCTCTTTTAACCCACCTACTGGACCTGTCACTCAATTGAAACAGCAATCCTTTTAGCCTCCATCTCGGGCTTCGTACAAGATACAAATCACTCTCTTGAGTATAAAGCACTCTCTTGTTGAGTCAATCTTTAGCCTCTATCTCGGGCTTCGTACGGGATATAAAAAGACTCTCTTATTGAGTCAATCTCTCTTTAAGCCTCCATCTCGGGCTTTGTACGAGATACAAAACCACTGTCTTATTGAGTATAGCACACTCTCTTGTTGAGTCAAACCCTTTTAGCCTCTCTCTCGGGCTTCGTACGAGACACATAAAAACACCCACTTGTTGGGCCAATATCCTCCTCTTAGGCTTTCTATAAGAAAAAAACCGGTTGAGTCAATCAACCTTTTAGCCTCAAAACGGTGCCTCGTTCACAGGATACAAATGTCAATAACTCCTTTCATCTAATCGCTGTAAGCGGCCAGCCTCTGGATTATTTACATCCACGCCACTGTCCCTCTTTTAGCATGAGAAATTCCTAAGAAAGATAGCATTGCTCTACACTGAATTAAAGTCTTCTCCTTCAGGTTAAAAACCCCCTATAAAGGAAATTATGGCATTGCTAGGATTCACATATCCCGGTTAAAGTAATCCTCCTTTATAGTTAGTCACCCAAAAGTTGTGACAAACAGACCCCCTTTAGAGATGACAAATTCTTTCTGAAGACAACACCTTTTCAGCTTCACATCTTGGGCTTTGAACAAGATATAAACCCCCTTTTCAGTGTCATGTCTTGGGCTTTGAACAAGACACCAAAACACCATTTCCTCCCATAGAATAGGAGGAACTACGATCGCTCTGATTTCCCTATTTCGATAAACGGGAATACGTAGGCATAAGATTGAAAGAAAAATCTTAGCGAGCACACTAATCCAAAACCCAAAACTTGTACCTTCACATATCAAACGAAAAGCATCAGTCTTAAACCTCCCACCAATCGCCCGAGCACTATTTTAACAAAATAACCTAAGAGAGACCCACAATTTTTATAGCATCTGTAAACCAACAATCATTTGTTCAAACTCAGTTTGCAAGCAGGGTTAATTGAAGACATCTATTTCCATTCCTTCATCAGCTTCAATAGGATAAAAAATGAATCGAGTTGTAGTACCCCAAAGCGATAGTGCTTCGCAACCACGTCCAAAAATTTGCGCTACAAATGGGAATACGTGTGATGCAACATGTGGAAAGATTGAGTATACACCTAAGATAGGGGATGGCATTATACGGGAAATCTTACAGGAAGTGAATCCCAGTTAAGAGTTCCCGGTCTACCATCAAACTCAGTGGAGACTCCCTTTGCAGATGCATTACATATACGACTTCGGTTGTTAAAAGTAGTGTGGTCGATTGGGTTATCTGAGAAGCTGAGGTTTTTAGTAGACTGAAACCATTTTGTAGTGCGGAAGCTATCGAAAATAGTTGTCACGTGATACTACCCTCATCTGGGATCACTCTAAGATACATCAGCTCGCTGGCGATCCGCTTGCTCTTGTTATCCCAAGAGGGGTCAATGATTTTGCGGACAGGTACAAAAAATCACCAGTATAAACCTTTGGGGATGGGTAAAGCCTTGACTTCATGACACCGACCCTTTGACCCCATGTTTTTTCTATGTTTTTGTGTGCTGCATTCAAACATTCATTTAAAAAAAACATTAAAACAAAGAAAATTCTTCTCTTCTAGTCTCTCTTTTTCAAAATAAACTAAGGCAATGATTGCAAATGTCAGATAAAGAGGTTGCTAATGGATTTCAGTAGAAGGAAAACTCACAAGTACACCTTCAAGGTTCCAAAGTTAGAGGATTTAAGAGGTTTGGCGAGGATGATCACCAACCCTGAGGCTTTCAGAGCCAAGTATGGAGGACTGCTGTCTCTATTAAGGGTCCATGTAATTGAAGGAATCCTATCTACACTAATTCAGTTCTATGATCCGGTCTATCACTGTTTCACATTCCCAGATTATCAGCTAGCACCAACATTGGAGGAGTACTCTCACCTGACTGATTTACATATTACTAACCAAGCTCCCTTTTCTGGACTGAAAGAGATTCCAAAGGATCAAACCATTGCAAGAGCAATCTATTTGGACGAGTCAGAAGTCAGGACTCACATGACCATTAAGGGTGGAATTCAGGGTTTGCCAGTCCAGTTCTTAATAAAAAAAACTCTGTACTTTGCTAGTATAGGGAACGCGGCCGCTTTCGAGAGCATCTTTGTTTTTCTTACATACGGCTTATTTTTGTTTCCCAGCATCGATAACTTTGTAGATATTAATGCCATTAAGATATTTCTAATTGGAAATCCCGTACCGACCCTGCTCGCAGATGCGTATCATTCTGTACACTTAAGGAATTTATACAGCGGAGGAATGATAACATGTTGTGTACCCCTGCTATACAAATGGTTCATTTCCCACTTGCCCAAGTTGGCTGCATTTTGGGATCAAAAGAATACTTTACGTTGGTCGCAGAGAATCATGTCTCTTACCAACTTTGACATCGATTGGTACAATCAAATCTATGACGGGATCAGAATCATCGACCGTTGTGAAAATTTCCCAAATGTACCCCTTATAGGAACTAAGGGAGGAATCAACTATCATCTAATTTTAGTTCGTCATCAACTCGGATACTCGATGAGACATATCCCACGTAATGCTCATCTAGAAGGACTTTTCTTCAAGGAAGGGGAAAATGACAGAGCACTAAAGACAGAAATAGTGCATGCCTGGAAACATGTTCATAGGAAAGGAAGAGAGTCTCTAGGGAAACCAGACTGTGTCTCGGTGGAGCCTTATCTCCACTGGGTACAAACTAGAGCTCTCAAGCTGAGGATTCCTTACCCTCGTCAAGAAGTTCTTCTGTTCAGCAGGAGAAGAGGTCTTGGAGGAAGAAGTACCGTATTCTCAATGTGGAGTGTAAGAAAATACAACAGCTATTGAGAGAAAAAGACGCTCTGATTGAGATTTTAGAGCAACATGCTTTAGAAAATCAAGATGACCAAAGAAATTTGCTCGCTCCTTTCACTTGGCAAAGGAATGACAACCCGACAATGGGTCAAGAGCCCCGGTCAAAGAAAAGGAATGTACCAAAACCAGTACCTGAGCTCGCTTCAGAGAGGACTTAGGACCCATAAGTTTAGATTTCCTTTTGCAGCACTACGTAAATTACTGTATTTCCATTCAGCAATCTTTGAATTCAATAAAACGGGGTCTCCCCACTGTTTGATATTTGCAATCCAATTGTCGAAGTTTATTTTGATTAAAATATATATTTATATATATATATATTAAAATAATTATTGCATTCATCATTCTCACGTAACGCATTCTTCTTACCTACGAATCTCACGTTTGTGTCTCGATTCTAGAGTCAAACTGTCTCATTCATACAATACTCGGGGCAATCGACAGAAAAAGATGGATGATCTCAAGCAAGAGAATAGAGAGTTGAAGGAAGGGCGGACACTCTGAAAGAGGATCTGAGAAAGCTTCACAACGATATGCAAGTTCTAGCAAAAGCTCAGATGCAACAACAAATGACTGTGATCTAAGAGATCACATCTATGCCCATAGTGGAAAAGTATGATCCTAGATACAAGATGCCGAAAGATCGTTCTTGGGGCATGCCTATTAACTATATCCCGGAAGGATATGTTCCGCTGATCACTAAAGATCAGGGAACCGCAGCAGGAGCCACTACGCCTGAAGGTTACAAACTTCGGGAAAGCGAAGATGCCAGGGGCATGACAGCAACTCCTGAAGGTTACAAACTTCAGGAGAGGGAGGGACCTTGAGTCACTTCCATGATGACTATACCACCACCCGTGGTACACTCTGTCCTGGAAGGACAGATTCCACCGATACCTTCTGGTGGAAACGAAAGTATGTTCAACAGAATGAATGAGTTCCAGGAACAGTTTCTGGAAATGCCGAAAGAATTGTAAGCCCTTCGCGGTCAGGATCTATTTGGAAAAGACGCCATAGACATTTGTTTGGTCCCCAATGTGAAAGTTCCGCACAAGTTCAAAGTGCCCGAATTTGAAAAATACAAGGGTAACTCTTGCCTTCAACGCCATTTGGTGATGTATGCTCGGCGAATGTCAACTTAGACAAAGAACCAAGAACTACTGATTCATTATTTTCAGGATAGTTTAACCGGTTCCGCACTCAAATGGTACATGGGTTTAAACCACACTAAGATCACCACTTTCAGAGATCTTGGCGCTGCCTTCGTTCAAAAATATAAGTATAACCTAGACATGGCACCGGACAGAGATAAACTCGGATCAATGTCACAGAAGGACAAGGAAACCTTTAAGGAATATGCTCAGAGATGGCGTGAAATTGCCGCACAGATTAGTCCACCTCCTGAGGAAAAAGAGATGACAAAGATCTTCTTAAAAACCTTGAGCTCATTCTACTACGACCGAATGGTTGCAAGTGCGCCCAGTGACTTCACCGAGATGGTGGGCATGGGAGTTCGCCTCGAAGAGGCAGTCCGAGAAGGACGTCTGGTTAAAGAGGCCGGATCATCAAGAAGTACAAAAAGATACGATAGTTCTTTCGCTAAGAAAAAAGAGCAGGATATTGAGAATATCTCTCTCAAAAAGCAAAGGTGATGATATCAACCAGTAGCAGCTGTAACTCCTGCTATCAACCCTACGCCTATTCCTACGTGTCAACCTCAGGTTGCTCAGAGCCAACCGAATCAACAGCAATACCAGCAAAGGACATAACAGCCTCTTCAGCAGGCTCGTCCTCAGTACAACAACAACCGTACAACTCGACCTCTAGAGTTTGAACCTATACCCATGTTGTACGCCAAACCGTTTCCATTATTACTGGCCAAGGGGCACGTCCAAACCAGGTCTCCTCTTACAGTACTGTAAAATCTGCCTTTTTGGTTCAAAGCGGATCAGACTTGCCCTTACCATCAAGGAGGACCGGGACATAACATAGAAAACTGTCTGAGTTTCAAATCTGATGTGAAAAAGCTTGTTAGGAACGGGGTCTTATCCTTCAAGGATACGAATCCGAATGTTCTCACAAACCCACTGCCTCAGCATGAGAAAGTTGTGGTAAATTTGATAGAAGGAGAGTCTAGTAACATCTATCAAATTCATGATGTACTCTTATTGAGGGCCAACTTGGTCAAGATACATTGTAGACAGAGTGGATATGGCCATGTGCCACCTCACAATTATCACCAGTGTGACATCTGCTCTAAAAATAATCAAGGATGTTCTGTGTTGCAATCAGCTCTACAGGAACAGTTGGATTTCGGATGGATCCAAGAACATCGAATTCGTGGGGTCAACATGACTTATGCAAATTCCAACATCATTCAGAACCACGACATCCATATGATGAATGTCAACTTGGTAGCAGTGCTCTCAAGGCAAAGCCAGTATCATAATCTGCTGCGGCAAGATTACAACTCTTGTCTGACTTGCTCGGTAAACAAACAGGGATGCTCTTTTGTACAAGAGGCCCTCTAGTGTCAGATGGATCTTGGATGGATTCAGGACTACCATGATAAAAATCCTTATCAAATCAACATGATTCAAATCTTCGATATTTGTTTGATGAATACCAGCTTGGTGGAGTTACACGCCAAGCTAGTCCAACTCGGTTTTCTCACTTCACATGATTATCTGAGCTGTAAAGTATGTTGTAAGAGTAACCAAGGGTGCACTCTCGTTCAAAGAACTTTGCAACACTTGTTAAACCGCTGGTGGCTTCCGATCTATATGGATAAAGCCACGCAACAAATCAGTGTGGTTAATGGGAACCCTACTAGGCATCAAAGTCATGATGTCCGATCTATGAAATAGACCTAGTAAGGTTACACTGCATTCAAAGCGGACCTGGCCAGGTGCCACCACATAACTACGATCGCTGTAGAGTTTGTTCGGAAAATAATCAAGGGTGTTACCTCGTACGAGCAGCCCTTCAGAGTCAATTGGACCATAAAGAGATAAGACCATGTCCAAGTTCTGGGTTAATCAACTGGACGCCAGACTATTTCGCTGATCAAATCAAGGACATTGTCGTAATCTCTGATCATGAGAGGATCAAAGATGTTTGTACCATCATCCCTCTACTTGACGAATCAAAAGTTCTTAGCCAGGAACTGATTGAAGTTACCTACGAAAGTCAGAAAAATCAGAAGGCTCCTGTATTTATCTATCTGTCGGGACCGCTACAAATACGGTGCAACAATAATTGAGAATGGAAATGAAATTCTATTAACCCCCGTCGTATATATCGCAGATATCAGTCACGTCACACGAAGTGGTTGAATCTTCAACCGAGGAGTTGGAGAACCTAACAGAGAAAAGGAACCTCAAACGGAAGTTCCCAATCCACCAGTCGGTTAATCCAGTGATCCCGATCTTTCAAAGAACGATGATGAGATGCTGAAGCTCATCCAAAGAACTGAATACAACATTGTGGATCAGCTGTTACAAACTCCTTCAAAGATCTCAGTGTTATCGCTTTTGCTCAGTTCCGAAGCTCACAGGGAAGCTCTACAGAAAGTCTTAGAGCAAGCCTTTATGGAACAAGATGTGACAATAAGACAATTCGACAGCATCATCTCCAACATCACTTCCTGCAAAAACTTGGGGTTTAGTGATGAGGAACTTCCGGAAGAGGGCCCAAATCATAATAAGGCACTCAACATTACAGTCAACTGCTAGGACGATGCATTAGTCAGCGTACTGGTATATACCGGATCAGCTCTCAACGTTATGCCAAAGTCCACCTTAATGCAACTATCATTCAAATGATCTCCGATGAGAGGCAGTGAGGTCGTCGTCAAAGCATTTGACAGGTCCAGAAAAACTCTTATCGGCGAAGTCGACCTTCCCATAACTATCGGTCCTCACAATTTCTAAGTCACTTTACAGGTCATGGACTTCCGAGCTACATACAGCTGTTTGTTGGGACGACCTTGGATACACCAGGCTGGAGCAGTCACTTCGACACTGCACCAAAGCTGAAGTTCGTCAAGAACGACCAACTAGTCACGGTCTGTGGAGAACATGCCTTGATCATGAGTAACTTATCGTTGTCCACTTGTGTAGAACCCGAGGAGGTTGTTGGAACTCAGTTCCAGGCACTATCGGTGAGCAATGAGAATCAATCAGAGAAGGGAACATCAATATCCTCGTACATAGATGCTCTCAAAGTAATCGAAAGTAACCATGCAAAGGGGTGGGGACAGCTTGTCATTCCTACTGATAATAAAACAAAGAAGGGTCTTGGTTTTTCTGCAACCTGTACCCAGACAGCTGCTAACCATGAAAATCTTCATCCCATTCAGAACTTCTTCCATAGTGAAGGTTTCCATCACCCAGTGTCTCAAGAAGTGCATACCATCAACGAGGGAGATTCCTCCGACACAGATGAGGAGTGGATGTCCTATGTTAACGAGGACGGTTATGTGTCTCAGGAGGAAGTGCCTATGCCATTTTGCTATCCCGCACAGAGTCTGAGATTTATACCAAGGTCAGATGTCGAAATGATATACAGAGATTATGATCCGGAAGGATGCCGTGCTCCGCCAAATTCATTAGAGGAAGACACTTCGATGAAATACAACTTTGACCACGACTACTATGGCCCGATGGATGGTCTGCCTATCTGGCAGCCGTACCCAGGATACTTGGGGCAAAAAAATCAGCTGAGTATCATTGAAAATAATACCTGCGTCCCCACCATGTCATGGGATCAGCACTCAGGTCATTTAGAAAGTATCCAGCACGACGATGAATTCGCAAAGTTTGCCAGACTAGAATTCATCAACTACGCTTTTCATGAGGTCAACGTCATCGAAAGGGATGACTCCTCCAATTCCAAAGAAGTGTGGGACACCCTGGGACAACCCAGCGGCAAGTTCGACTTCATGGTCAAGTACACTGCTCCTGAAAGCTCTCGTATCAGGCTCAAAGACATCCAGCCAACTGGATGGGGAGATTTACTTGAGAGCATAAATACTATGCAAAATACAACTGAGGAATCCTCCTACGACAACTCTGCCTGGGAGACAGATTCTAATGATCCTGCTCCGCCAGAAATCAGCGTTATTTCTAAAGACAAATGAAGGAAGGTACCAGACTTTGTGATTCACCGAGGAATTCGCCAACAATGTGTTGTGGTCGATGTTCCGAAGATTGTTCATAAGTCAAAGTAATTGTCGTCTTTAACCTTTCACCCTGCCCAGGTGAAACCGATGTTTTGATAGGGCTCACGTTTTGAAAATATCCCTCTTCACTTCGACCAAAGTGACAGAGTTTTGTTTTATAGGGCTGTAGTTTCAAGAATCGACAAGTTCATAAATAAAATAACGTCGTTCTGTAATTTCCACATTTATTGTTGTTTTCTCTTTTCTCTTTTTCAGAAAATGATAATCCTAAAAAAACAATTTAAATAATAAAAACAAGCAGTTTTCAAAAACTACACTGCACACACTCTTGCATTCTCTCTATCTCTTCTGAAAACAATCATAACGTCATGCATATTGCTTGTTTTAAACCCCATTGAAACGTACGATCCGATGTCTTCTCCAAACTTTGAATTCATGGTATTTGGGGCTGAAGAAGAAGATGACGACGAAATTCCCGAAGAGATCTCCAGGCTACTCAGACAAGAGGAAAGGTCTATTAAACCTCACAAAGAGCCTTTGGAAACAATCAACTTGGGCTCAGAGGAAGAAAGAAAAGAGGTCAGGATTGGGGCACTACTAAGTTCAGCTGTCAAAAAAAGTTTGACAAGGCTCCTCAAAGAGTTTTTCGATGTATTTGCTTGGTCCTATCATGACATGCCAGGGTTGGATACCAACATCGTGGAGCATCATCTACCGTTAAGATCGGAATGTCAGCCGGTGAAATAAAGGCTGAGACGGACTCATCCAGATATGGCTATCAAAATCAAAGAGGAAGTACATAAACAGATTGACGCGGGTTTCCTCGCCACATCAGAATATCCTCAATGGTTACCCAACATAGTACCAGTTCCGAAAAAAGACGGAAAGGTCAGAATGTGCGTAGACTACAGGGATCTGAACAAAGCAAGTCCAAAGGATGACTTTCCTTTACCGCACATTGATATGCTTGTAGACAGTACAATAAATATAAAAATATTCTCCTTTATGGATGGATTTTCGGGCTATAATCAGATAAAAATGGCACCGAAAGACATGGAGAAAACTTCGTTCATTACCCCATGGGGTACCTTTTGTTACAAGGTAATGCCTTTCGGTTTAAAGAATGTCGGGGCAACCTATCAACGTGCCATGACTACTCTCTTTCATGACATGATACACAAATAAATCGAAGTATATGTCGATGATATGATTGCTAAATAAAAAACAAAAGAGGAGCATATGACCCACCTGTCAAAGCTATTTGAGCCTCTGAGGAAGTACAATCTCCGCTTGAATCCCAACAAGTGCACCTTCGGTGTCCGCTCGGAAAAACTCTTAGGGTTCATCATCAGCCAAATAAGAATTGAGGATGATCCTGACAAAGTCAAGGCCATTCAAGAAATGCTTTCTCCAAAGACTGAAAAACAAGTCAGAGGGTTCCTGGGTCGTTTGAATTACATTTCCAGATTTATATTCCACATGACCGCGACATGTGCGCCGATTTTCAAATTACTCAAAAAGAACCAGGACTGCGTTTGGACAGAAGACTGCCAAACCGCCTTCGACAGTATTAAGGAATACCTGTTGAATCCACCGATTCTATCACCTCCAGTGTAAGGAAGACCACTGATCATTTATTTAACCACTGATCATTTACTTAACTGTCTTCGAAGACTCGATGAGTCTGCCATCTACTATCTGAGCGAGAAATTCACCGACTGTGAGACTCGGTACACTATGCTCGAGAAAACTTGCTGTGCTCTGGCTTGGGCAGCCAAACGTCTTCCCTAGTATATGATTTGTAACACTACTAGTTTAATCTCTGAAATGGATCCGATCAAGTACGTCTTTGAAAAACCTGCTCTCACAGGAAGGATTTCCCGTTGGCAGATGTTGTTGTCAGAATACGACATCGAATACCACGCTCAAAAAGCCGTAAAAGGAAGTGTTTTAGCCAATCATTTGGCTCATAAACCAATTGACGATCAGGAATCAGTTGGGTTTGACTTCCCAGACGAAGATGTCATGTACTTGAAAATGAAGGATTGCGACGAACCGCTACCGAGTGAAGGGCCAGAACCAGGTTCCCAATGGGGACTAATCTTTGACGGAGCTGTCAATCATTATGGAAACGGAATTGGGGCAATCATCATAACACCTGAGGGTACCCACATTCCTTTCACTGCTAGACTTACGTTCAAGTGCACAAACAACGAGGCCGAATACGAAGCTTGTATCATGGGTCTCGAAGAAGCAATCGACTTAAGGAACAAGAGCTTGGACGTATATGGCAACTCAACCCTGGTTATCAATCAGATTAAAGGAGATTGGAACCAATACCAATTAGGACCGATTACTTACAAATACTACGCGAGAAGGTTGTTACCATTCTTCAACAGAATCGAGTTTCATCACATCCCTCGTGAGGAGAATCACATGGCTAATGCCTTAGCCACTCTCTCTTCCGTGATTAGTGCAGGTCAATAGAACGACTTACCTAAGATCGACATAATGAGCCTAGAAAGGCCAGCCTACATCTTCACAATTGAAGCAGTCATAGATGGCAAACCTTGGTATCACGATATCAAGTGTTTCCTTCAGAAACAAGAGTACCCACTTGGGACATTAAGAAAAGACCGAAAGACACTCAGAAGGCTAGTAAGTAGTTTCTTTCTGAGTGGTGATACACTCTATAAGCGTAATTTCGACATGGTCTTGCTCCGATGGGTAGACAGACCAGAAGCAGACATGCTGATAAAAGAAATTCACGAAGGATCCTTTGGCACTCGTGCCAACGGGCACACAATGGCGAGAAAAATTCTGAGAGCAGGGTAATATTGGTTTACCATGGAATCTGACTGCTACAAGTACATGAGAAGGTGTCACAAGTGTCAGATATACTCAGACAAGATCCATGTACCGCCAACACATCTCAAAGTTATCTCTTCCCCATTTCCTTTTTTCCATATGGGGAATTGACATGATTGGCATGATCGAACCCAAGGCTTCGAACGGACATCGGTTCATCCTATAGCCATTGATTACTTCACCAAGTGGGTCGAAGCAGCGTCGTACGCCAATGTAACCCGACAAGTGGTGGTCCGATTTATCAAAAACAATATCATTTGTCGTTATGGTGTTCTAAGCCAGATCATTACTGATAATGGATCCAACTTGAACAATAAGATGATGAAAGAGTTGTGTACTGAGTTCAAGATTGAACACCATAACTCATCTCCCTACCGGCCTAAGATGAACGGAGCGGTAGAGGCGGCTAACAAGAACATCAAGAAGATTGTTCAAAAGATGGTCGTAACCTACAAAGATTGGCACGAGATGTTACCCTTTGCCCTTCACGGTTATCGTACATCAGTCCGCACTTCAATAGACGTAACCCATTTCTCTCTAGTATATGGCATGAAAGCAGTGCTCCCCATAGAGGTAGAGATCCCATCAATCCGGGTATTGATAGAAGCTAAGCTAACAGAAGCTGAATGGTGTCAAAGTCGACACGACGAGCTGAATCTGATCGAAGAAAAGCGAATAACGACACTATGCCATGGTCAGTTGTATCAGCAAAGGATGAAGAAGGTGTTTGACAAAAAGGTCCGACCTCTCATCTTCAGGAAAGGAGACCACGTGCTAAAAAAGATCCAATTATTTCTCACTGATTCCCGGGTCAAATGGACCCCGAATTATGATGGCCCTTATGTGGTCAAGAAAGCTATCTCAGGCGGCGCCTTGAGACTCGCAACCATGGACGGAGAGGAATTTGCCTACCCCACAAATGTTGACGTAGGTAAGAAATACTTTGCCTAAAAAAAACGTCCCGGTGGATTGAAAACCCGAAAGGACGGTCCAGGAAAAAATGAGAGACATAATCAAAAATCATTCGGATGGGTTGGAAACATCACAGTACAATCCAGGAAAAAATTAGGGATAATGGCAAGTAACTATGTTCCACAAAGGGGCACATCCCTCATCAACAGTCATACCATCCATCGGGAAAACTCCAGTCAAGGTCATCTTCGAAAGAAGCTCAGGATGTCCAGAATTCAAAGTTGGTAGAAGGATAGTGGTCGTTATGTTTCAATGTAGCCCTTTTCCCTTAAATTACCATTTTCTAACTCTGTAAATACTCCATGGAATCACGCGATTAGCTGATTTCCATCCTATCAATAAAATTTGAGCCCTAATGCTTTTGTTTGTAATTATCATTTGTTTTAGCTTTACAGAATGACGTTTTAACATGATTAACGATTCTTGAAATAAAACAAAAATGAATTTACTTGTCAAACTTTTTCTATTTTTAAAACAAAGATGGTAATTTCTTTTGTCTTTTGAACATCGAAAGAACGTTGTTTGCTTCTCCAGAAGCAATTGAGCTTCAAAGTGCAAAAGTACTCCTTCTAAACCAGTACGCTTGAATGAAGGATCAGCTGTATCAGAGACCATGTTCCCTCTGACACCCCCGACAGAGTTCTTACCTCCTAAGCCCGACCAACGGTTGTTCCCCACAGGGATTATCTCTCCTAAGCAAGGTAGAATTCCTATCGTGAACCAGTGATACTTTTCATCTCCCATTGTGGCTGAGTATCTAGTCGTGTTGATCTACTAGTCGCAATGTTGCGTCAGTTTTGTCAACATGTACATACATACATCATGCATTATTGATTTACATTCATATTCATATTGCATCACTTTCACTCTGGTCAGTCTTACACCTAGTAATAAAAGTCCTCTTGTCAATTGAGTTGTCAGTTCTTTCCTCGTCAGGAAGCGAACCATCTAAACGATCTCTCCTCTAGTTTATATTTGGATTGAAGCTGGCCCTTGACCACTTTGATAACTTGAACCTCTGAAAGACAAGGAGACCTTCGACAAACATCACTCTTCGCCATCGGAGATGATATCTTCTCTTTCCTGGATTAAGAAAAATTCCCAGAGAAAGCCTCTTAATCAAAGATTCGGCAATACAGCAGTTTTTCTCCAAAAAAATTCACTGACGAAAAGGTCATCAGCACCTCAAAATTGGATCACACCATATGGAATTTCTCCGAGAAGATCCCGAGAAAAGTATGATGTAATACCCCCAAACATGAAGCAGTCTTTCAAGAAACTCGTTTTCCCCAGTAGAGTCAACAAATGGCGTCTCCAATAGAGAAGTTTGTACACCTCTGCAGCTCAGATAGATGGTTCCCCCAGCAAGTCTGACATCAAAACTTTTTCCATCAAATGGCATCTCCCCAGGAAAATTCGGCGAGAAGTTTGAGGAAAACCGCTATGAAAAGCATCCCTTGTCAAGAAAGTTTATTGACAAAAGAAACTGAGACCAGTTCCTTGGTAGAAGACCAGGATCGAGGGGAAGTTTATTTCAGAAACCTAGACCAGTTCCTTGGTAAGAAACCAGGATCGAGGGGAAGTTTACATCGGAAACTGAGACCAGTTCCTTGGTAGGAAACCAGGATTGAGGGGAAGTTTACATTAGAAACTGAGACCAGTTCCTTGGTAGAAAACCAGGATCGAGGGGAAGTGTTACCTTTTCTAAGCATCAGCGCTTAGTAAAAGAGGATGATTGCATAAACTACCATTCATAACCATCATCAAAATTTTGGGCATTCCGATATTTAATCCTCTTGCACCCCGAATGCCCGAATACTTTCACCATTCACACCTTCGGGTCCAAGAAGATTAAATAGGGGCATGTGTCATACCCGAAATTTTGACCACTAAGATTTCCCATCATTTTGCAAATCATTATCACGATATGAAGGGACCATCATACCTCATTAGTCTCCCCAAAGATGGGTGAGCATCCACTACAATCAAACTTAGAGTTTCAAGCCCCCTCAGAGCTTTTAGACAAATGATCAATCAAGGAATGACATGATCCTCAACTTGTCTAAACCTCTCAAACATCCACAAAGGATAAAGAGGACTCCCACATCAAGAATCAAGCACAAGGCTGCAACATTCCAAGTGGATTAAGCCTCAAGATCGCTAGTGTCACTGTAGCAAGCGATTTTGGACATGGTTCTTAAGCACTGTCGCTCTGGGGTACAATAGGTTGATTCATTTTTTATCCTATTAAGCTGACTAAGGAATGGAAATAGATGTCTCCAATTAACCCTGCTTGCATACTGAGTTTAAACAGATGACTGTTGGTTTACAAATGCGGTTTAAATTGTGGGCCTCTCTCTGCTTATTTTGTTAAGAATGAAATGACGGGACTATTCATGGGGATTTTGTATAGGTACTGGATTTGATGTTTTTAATTAGTGTGCTCGCTAAGATTCTTTTGCAATCTTATGCCTACGTATTCCTGTTTAACGAAACAGGGAAATCAGAGCGATCGTAGTTCCTCCTATTCTACGGGAGGAAAAAGGTTGTTTTGGTGTCTTCTTCAAAGGCCAAGACATGAAGCTAAAGGTGGTTTGTATCTTGTTCAAAGCCCAAGATGTGAAGCTGAAAGGTCTATTTGTATCTTGTTCGAAGCCCAAGATGTGAAGCTAAAGGGTTTTGACTTTAGAGAGAATTTGTCATCTCTAAAGAGGGGTATTTGGTATGTTTATCACAACTGTTGCGTGACTGGTTATAAAGGAGAATTACTTTAACTGGGATATGTGAATCCAGCAATTCCATAATTTCCTTTATAGGGGATTTTCAACCTGAAGGAGAAGACTTTAACTCAGTTTAGAGCAATGCTATCTTTCCTTAGGAATTTTTCATGCTAAAAGAGGGACAATGGCGCGGATGTAAATAATCCAGAGGCTTGATGCTTACAGCAATTAGATGGGGGAAAAGGAGTTGTTGATGTTTGTATCCTGTGATCAAGGCACAGATTTTGATGCTAAAAGGTTGATTGACTCAACCGAGGTTTTCTTATATAAAGCCTAAGAGGAGGCTATTGACCCAACAAGACGGTGCTTTTATGTGTCTCGTACGAAGCCCGAGAGAGAGGCTGAAAGGGTTGACTCAACAAGAGAGTGCTTTTATGTATCTCGTACGAAGCCCAAGAGAGAGGCTAAAAGGTGTGACTCAACAAGAGAGTCTTTTATACTCAACAAGAGAGTGCTAACAAGTGACTGACTCAACAAGAGAGTGCTTTTATGTATCTCGTACGAAGCCCAAGAGAGAGGCTAAAAGGTGTGACTCAACAAGAGAGTCTTTTATACTCAACAAGAGAGTGTTTTCGTATCTCATACGAAGCCCGAGATGGAGGCTAAAGGTTTGACTCAACAAGAGAGTCTTTTATACTCAACAAGAGAGTGATTTTGTATCTCGTACGAAGCCCGAGATGGAGGCTGAAAGGTTTGACTCAACAAGAGAGTCTTTTATACTCAAGATGGAGGCTAAAAGGTTTGACTCAACAAGAGAGTCTTTTATACTCAACAAGAGAGTGTGAAAAGGTTAGCTCCATTGTGGAGAATCATCGTACAAAGCCCAAGAGGAGGCTAAAAGAAAATTGACTCAACAAGAGAGTCTTTTAGTATCTCGTACAAAGCCTGAGATGGAGGCTACTTATGTTGGTGACTGTTTCAGTTTAGTGACAGGTCCAGTATGTTGGATAAAAGAGAAAATCAATTCTTATGAAGGGAACGATTAAAGGTAAGGCTGTGATTTAGGATTGATCAGAGGATCAGGGTTATTTCCTGTTCTTTAAGGAAATGGGAAATCCAAAGGGTATTGAGACTGTCCAAGCCTACTGGTGTTTTGAGAAATCGATTCTCAAGTAGTGAATGATCTTTGTATGATGCCCAAGAGAAGGCTGGTATGTTAAGGGATGAAGGTCAACCCATTAACTGGTCAGACCCTTGACTCAGAAAGACAACTCTAGCAAATTGATGACTAGGTTTTGTTCCTATACCTGTAGAGGTCACTGGGTCCTTGTACTAAGCCCAAGAGAAGGCATAAGAGCTTTTAAGAAGCCGAAGGTTCCTTGTACAATGCCCAAGAGGAGGCGGGGATGCTTTCAAGAAGTTTGTGGGTCCCCAAACCCCGAGAAGTTCAAGACATGCCATTCACCGAGAATATATCAATCTAGGAAAGTACGAGAATTTGGAAGAAATTCAAGAGATTCCATTCACGGAGAAAAGACCATCTCTGGGGAGTAGAGTCTCTTTGACAATTTCTAAGAGTGACAGTTTGAGCAAGGGTTCACAGAGAATTTTGCCTTTCACGTCTCCATATTATTTAACCCCAAGAGGAGGGAAGACTGTGTCTGGTAATCCAATGGGGATCTAGTTTTGTTTGTATTTAAGAGTGACCAACAGGGCTTTACCTAATGCTAGACGTAGTTGTCGGGGAAAACTCTAAATAATTATACTAGTATTACACAATGGATATATGACGAGTATATAAAAGTTTGTGAAAGAAGACTTACAGTGAGCAGCACCACAATACAGTTATATATATATATATATATATATATATATATATATATATATATATATATATATATATATATATATATATATATATATATATATGAAAGCGGATAAAGAAAGCGGGTAAACACTTAATCGGTTGTGGAGCTTCCATGCTGTTTTGTTAGTTGTTCAACAAAGAAAGCTTTGATAACAATATTATATTCAAAATCAAATAAGAAAGTGCTTTGAAAAGATTGTTGGGGCTTACAGCTCAAGGAGAGGCCCAAGGTTTTATCAGAGATTGCCATGTTGTTTTGTATAGGGACTTATACAAGTGACTGATGCCCAAAAAGGTTTTTTGTACAAAGTTATGGGTCTTACACTCTCTCAAGAGGCCCAAAGGTTTATTTTTATACTGGTGGGTTATACAATACACTGAGGCCCAAATCCTTTTGGTTTTCAAAAAGGGTTGGGTCATACACTCTACTAGAGGCCCAAAAAGGTTTTAAAGAGATTGGGCTTATAGCACGAGGGTAGGCCCAGAGGGTTTGATTTTTTGAACTGGCGATCGCGCCGAGATTTTCTTTTAATGCAGAGGGACTTATACAATATCTGAGGCCCAAAAAGGTTTTGGTTAAAAGGAGATTGGGTCTTACACTCTATTAGAGGCCCAAAAAGGTTCTTGTAAAAGTGATGGGGCTTACAGCTCAAGGAGAGGCCCAATTGATTATTTTTGAAAAGGCGATTGCGCCAAGATCTTTGAAAACACCGTGGCTCTTATACAATGACTGAGGCTCAAAATTATTTTGGTTTCAAAAAAAAGGATTAGGTCTTACACTCTATTAGAGGCCCATAAGTGTTTGAAAAAGATTTGTTAGGGTGAAAATCAAAGAAACCCCAATTTCATTTTTTAAAGGAAATTTTCAAAGAAAAATCAAGTAAAAAATGATAAAAAAATCAAATAAAATCATTAATCATGTTATAAACAATGATTAAGGTTTATAAAAAAAGTATTTTATCCACATGAATATTTAAAATCATTTTGGTTTTAAAAATCAAGAAAAAAAATCATTTTAAAAGCATCTAAAACTATTTAAAACAATATTTTTGAATATATTAAAAATATATCAAATAATAATATTTTTTTGTGAATTAAAATATTATGGAGTATGAATAAGAAGTGTGTAAAACAAATTTGGAAAATGATGATTTTTGCTATGTAAAAGAATTGATTGAGTTTTGAGGATAAAATAAGAAAAAGAGGAAAGATGTCACAACATCACATTCGACATATCTTTTAGTTTTCAACATCTTTTTTATCAAACTTCCAACACTCATAACTCTCTCAATTTTTAACGAAAATAAAATCCGTAAGAACCTATCTTGACCGATTTTTCGCAAGGAATATAATGGTATCACTCATACATACTGAAACTTAATGTACAGAACACACGATGCAAAAAACCATAACTGCACATGTAGTTTTCGACATCTTTTCTCGTTAAACTTCCAACACACATAACTCTCTCAATTTTTAACGAAATTAAAATCAGTAAGAACCTATCTTGACCGATTCTTCGCAAGGAATCCAATGGTACTACTCATACATAATGAAACTTAATGTAGAGAATGCACGAAGCAAAAAACCAGAACTGCACATGGATTTTAAAACAACATAAACTCCACATATAAACATGTTAAAGTGCAAACAGTAGGAGGATCACAACATACACATTAAGGACTACATTTTTGCTTCAAGAATTGTTCAATATGATGCATGTGTGTGGACATCAAAGGAAAGCATGATTCAAAGAAATCAAGTTGTGAAGCTTACCTCTTTTTTGGAGATTTTGTGCAACCTACCAAGTGCTTTGTTCCAGAAATGATTTGATGCTTTGGTCACCCTCAAATGACCTCTTAGAAGCTTTTAGGATGGTTGGAATCAGCTGGAAACCTCTGGAGCAAGTTTGAGCTCTTTCTTGCAAAATGGGCAAAAGTGCCCAAAATGCCAACTCTCTCAAATGGTGTTCCAAATGGTGGGACCATTTGGGATAGTTCAAGGATGATATTTGGAGTGTGTTTGAGGTCTTATCTGGTTTGGAAAGTGACTGAATCAAGACATGGCTTGAAAAACGCAAAAAAGTCCAATTTTGAGGTTTTGAGAGGTGACTTTGTGATTTTGGTGTTACAGGTCACTTATTAGAGTTTGGACAGCTTAGATATGTCATATTGGATATGTTTGGATCATGAGTTGTGATGGAAATGCTCTCTAACTCAAAAACTCAGAATTACCTTGCTAAAGAAGGCATTTTGGAGTGAAATAAGTGATTTTGAGGAAAGCATATGTTTGATGGCTTTGGTGTACTCAAACTGAGCACAAATGAGCTCTATTTATAGCAGAGCAAGTTTTTTTTGCAAGCAATAGTGAATGACAACTGCAGCAGAGGTTTGGCAAATGTTGACCAATGAGAATCCAAGTCTCCTCTAGCCATTGACTAGAGGTTAGGGCACAGGCTGCTGGTTCCCTTGTTGTTGGATGAATCTTGACTGAATTCAATTAGAAGAAGCTCAGTCCATGCCACCTTGGTGCATCCATTAAATGCTCTAAAACAAAATTGGAGTTTTGTCCCTCTTTTAGGGTTTTCTAGGTTTGGCATGCTATTTTTGGTTCCAAGGACTTTGGAGGCTTATGGATCATATCATCCCCTTGGATTTGATCCTCAGATGTGTCCAAAATGATGACAAGGCTTAAAAATTCGTGTGGCACAAGAAATGTGCAAATCTGTCCTGAAACCTATCTTAAAAATCAGCTGCAGAAAGCCTTGTTGTAAAATCCACAACTTCTTGCTCAAGAATGATAAATGGCTATTCCAGGACTTTCTAGAAAGCTAAGATGACATACTTCAACTTTGATGTTTGACCCTAGACATGGTTCAACTTGGATCATGGAGAAAAACATCCTTGTAGTTGGGACATTCTTGCTGGAAAAATATTAATGATGTCCTATGAAATGTTGAAACATTTGACAACTTTGAACATTAATAATTCCAAACTCTAATCACTTATATCTTTTAATCCACTATTATATTTTGAGTTGAAGTGAATTGCACCTTTGATGCTTATCCTGCATGGTGACAAAGATTGAAAATTGTGTGGCACAAGAAAAAGTGCACAAAATCTGTCCTAAAAAATAGCTGCAGTAAGCCTTACTGTAAAGTCCATAACTTCCTGCTCGAGTATGATAAATGGACGTTCTACAACTTTCTGGAAAGCTGAGATAACGTACTTCAACTTTGATGTTCAAGGTTTGTGAAGATAAGACTTGTAAAGTTGTTAAAAATGATCTTTAACTTGTGTGATCAAATCTGTCCTAAAAGCTGTCATGAAAATTCTGTTTTATCAATGCCTTTTGTAGAGACCATAACTTTCTGCTCGAGAATGATAAATGAACTTTCTAGGACTTTCTGGAGAGGTGAGATTACGTACTTCAACTTTTATGTTCAAGGTTTGGCTTGAATCAACTTGGATCATGGAGAAAACCATCCTTGAAGTTGGGACATTCTTGCTGGAAAAATATTAATGATGTTCTATGAAATATCGGAACATTTGACATTAAGAATTCCCAACTTTGATCACTTATATCTTTAAATCCTTATGATATTTTGAGTTGATTCCTTCTACAATGTTGAAGTATCAAATACCCTCTTTAAAATTAGCTCTTACGCAAAATCGATGGATGCTTGGACCAATAGTTACAACTTTGAAAAGTTGTGCACTTGAACATGATTTTAACTTAGAAAAAATTTCTAAGTTTCCTTCAATTTGATCAATTTTGCAATTTTCCATGATTTCTTGATTTAAATTTGATCAAATTAAATCATCCATCATATTTTCTTAAGTAATGGCTTGTGAAGCTCAAAGTTGACCAAAAGTCAAACTTTGACTTTCTGCGTCAGTTGACTTTGTATTAGATGAACTTGAGGCTTAATCCACTTGAAATGTTGCACTCTTGTGCTTAATTCTTGATGTGGGAGACCTCTTGATCCTTTGTGGATATTTGAGAGGTTAGACAAGTTGAAGATCATGTCATTCCTTGATTGATCCTTTGTCTAAATGCTCTGAGAGGGCTTGGAACCCTAATTCTTTGAGTGTAGAGAATGCTCACCCTTATTTGGGGAGACTAATGAGTATGAAAGTTCATCCATATTGTGATGATGATTTGCACAATGATGGGAATCTTAGTGGTCAAAATTTGGGCTATGATAGTCACCAAATTAGGGTTTTGGTCGATCAGGGCCTCCAAATGGAATTTTTCCTCTGGGCATGAGCCAATGCTTCAAAGCATAACCTAAGATTCTCCAAGGGACCTCATAAACCCAATCATCAAGTCAATTTAGCCTCAGAGGATGCATTCACAAAAAATCAGAAATTAGGGTTTCTTGACCTAATTCACCCCTAAGCTGACTTTTGGGACAAGACATGAGCCAAGACCTAAAGACATGATTTGAGGGCCCCTAATACACTACATTGATCCATTTGCAAAAATGGATTGATCCAAGAAGCTTGATTCACAAGTTTCAAGTTCATCAGGACCACAACTAGGACTTCGAGGGAAAAGTCAACTGTACCTTTGACTTTTGACCAAGACATGCTCCCAAACCTTGGGACATGATTCAATACACCCTATAACGCCTATAGAACATATACATTAAGTTTGATTTAGCTCAAGGACTTAATTTCACGAAGGATCGCACAGTTTTAATTTCATCCGATAAAAAGTCAATTGTGCAAAAATCCAAAGTTTGAATTTTTGGATTTTTGGTCAAACAAGGTTTCTTAACCCTAAAACAATGTTAACGTGTGATTGGAATCATCATTCATCAAGAAAAATCAAATAAAGTGAGTTAACTTGTAAAAGGGGTAACCATAAAAAACATAGAATTTTTCTAAGTTATGGAACAAAGAGGCTAGGGTACCAACTTCCATGGACCATAAATTGAGATTCAAGCAACCATTTTGGATGGTCCAAAGCTGGATTTGTAGCTCTCATGGCATACTTTAAAAGTGTCAACTACACCTCATTTCAATTCCTCATGGATTTTTAGTTATGGAGCGATCAAAATGGCTGAAAACCCAAAAGTGACATTTTTCCAACACTTAGTGAAATTTTCACTAAGTCAGAATCTGCCTTATTTTTTCCCAAATGTAGAGTCATTGTTCATTGTAATTCAAGTTGGTTCAAAATCAAAGTTGGACATCATGTTTAAATAGGATATGTCATCTTTCCAAAATGACCAAGAACTCCATGAAACTCCACTTGAGCTAGGAGTTATGACAGCTGCAACATGCCTTGATGCAAACTGTTTTGCAAGACAGATTTGTGCATAAGGGCTCGATTTGATCAAATTGTGCAACAAAAAACATGGTTATCCATCTGCACAGCTCAAGGGGGAACAAACAAGGGACAAGCACTGATCTATCAGCCTCCAAAGTCCCAAAATCTGCAAGTAGCATGCCAAACCTAAAAAGCCTAAAAGAGGCCAAGACTCCAATTTTCTTTTGGAACATTCAATGGATGCTTAGAGGTGGCATGTATCAGAGCAAAGATGAACACTTAAGTCAAGCCTTATCCTTGAATCAAAGAACCATAGGCCTGTGCTCTAATCTCAAGTCAATGACTAGAGGAGACTTGAGATTCCATTGGCCAAAGGCCTGCTGCAGTTGCCATTCCCTATTCCTTGTAAAACAAACTTGACACACTATAAATAGACCTCATTTCTGATCATTTTGAGTACACCAAAGGCCTATAACACTTTCCTTTCTCAAAATCACACTCTCACTTCCAAAAATTCCTTCTAATGCAAACTACTATCGGGTTTTGAATTAGAATGGGTTTCCAACCAAACCAAAACACACATACACACCTCATAAACATCATATGTGAGCTGATCAAACACTAAACCAACAACTGGAACACCAAATTCATGAAATCATCTTCCATTTGCTCAAGTTTTCAACAAAGTTGCAGCTGAGGTGAAATAATCTGTCCAGTTCATTTCAAATCAATCCAAGCTTTCAAACACACTCCATATGGTGTAGGGAAGCTGTTCAAATCATCACAACTCATCTGTAACACCTCTAACTCGAAAATCAAGTTGCTCTTGCTGCCGCGACATTCAAGTAAGCCTAAACTTGATCATCTCGCGATTCATGCATATTTCCTCGCACAATAATTTTGCCATATGTTCATAATCATGTATAGAGTGTTTCCTCTCCATTAATTGCTTTGTATGAGTCGTGTATCAAATTTCTCAGCCTTCATGCGGAATTTAGGGTTCTTAAGGTTTTGTTTTAATTTTTCATTCCATGCTTAAAATAAATGAAATTAAAGACCATATACATGATCGTGAGTTGAAAACGAGCAGATTGATATGTGGATTGTGTGATTTCGTCAAGTATTCAGTGAGATTGATTAGAAAACGCAAATTTGGGCAAAACAGGGCACGCGGGCAAGAACAAGATGTTCTTGGTGCCCTTTTTCAAATATTTCAATATTTAAATTTTTGTGATTTTATTTAATTGATTCAAAAACTAATTTCTCTCTGAATTTTAATGATTTTGAGTTGATTCCTTTTTTAATAATTCACAAAAATGTTAAAATATTTTATTTTACAAAAATTTCCCAAAAATATTGTTTATTTCATATACTTGATAATTTTGCAAAGAATTAATTTTTATTTGTTTTTTTTGACATTTAAAATATTTTTTCCTTCTTGATTTTCCAAACCTAATTGGTTTTCAATCATTTTGTGGATAAAAACATGATTTTTGAAACATTGACCAAGATCACCACCTATTTTTCACATGATTTCAATCATTTTTATTAATTTTTAAACAAAATTAATTCCATTTTTAAACAAAATTAGGGTTTTAATTAATTCCACCCTGATCAATCTTTTTCAAACACTCATGGGCCTCTAATAGAGTGTAAGAATCAACCCCTTTGTAAATAGACAATTTTGGGCCTCACGCATTGTATAAGTCCCTCTGTATATTTTCAAAAGTCTGGCACGATCGTCGCCTTTTTAACAAAATCAACAGGGCTTCTCCTTGAGCTATAAAAGCCATCTTTATTTCTTTTTTTTTTAAACACCTTTTGGGCCTCTCCTTGAGTTGTAAGACCCAACCCTTTTGTAAATATACCTTTCTGGGTCTCAGTCATTGTATAAGTCCCGAGACGATATTCGAAACAACGGTGCGATCATGGTTAAAACCTCGGGCCTCTCTTTGACTATAAGCCCCAACAGTCTTTTCAAAAACAACATCCCTTTTTGATTTAGATTCAAATATGCAGTTGTTATCAAAACTTTCTTTAATTTCTTTGAACCACTATCAATACAACATGGAAGCTTGCTCGCCTGTAAGTTTTTACCAGCTTTCATTTACTCGCTTTCATATAAATATAACTGTATTGTGGGAAGCTGCACACGGTTAGTCTTATTTCATACCATTTTAAATACTTGTCATATATCAACTTTATATATACTAGTATAGTTATTTAGAGTTTTCCCCAACAACTAGGTCTAGAACTAGGTTAAGCCTTGTTGGTCACTTTTAAATACAAACAAAACTAGATCCCCATAGGATTATCGGATACAGTCTTGCTTTCTCTTGGGCTTAAATAATATGGAACAAAGAGAAAGGCAGTATTCTTTGTGAACCTTTTCTCAGGCTGTCACCCCTAGAAATTGTCAAAGAAATTCTACTCCCCAGAGTTGATCTATTCTCGGTGAATAACATCTCTTGAGTTTCTTCAAACCTTCAAACTTTCACTAAATGATCTATTCTTGGTGAATGGAATTTCTTGAACTTCTCTTGGTTTAGGACCCACATGCTTCCTAAAAGCATCCCAGCCTCCTCTTAGGCTTTGTACAAGGATCCTTTGGCTTCTTAGAATTCTCATGCCTTCTCTTGGGCTTAATACAAGGACCCTGACGACCTCTTAAAGGTATAAGACAGAACTTAGTCATCCTTTGCTAGAGCAGTCTCTCCAGTGTCAAACCTCAGGCCACTTTAGGGTTGAGTCTCATCCCTTAATTCCCGTGCGAAAGATAATCCTCTTGGGCATCATACGACAGATAAAACTCTTCCACACCAGTAGACTTGGATAGTCTAATCCCCTTGAGTCTCAAATCAGAACCTCAAGGCATCTAATACTTCAACTCTTCTGTAATCCTCAGCAAGAGTTGGTTCCCTACTTGGACCTACTTAGGGATCTCAATAATCCCCAGGAGAAAGATAGCCTCCTCTTAGGCTTTGTATAATGATCTTTTCCTCAGCACAGTTAGCCTCCTCTTGGGGTTTGTACAATAATTCTCCCCAGCTGAGCTACCCTTTTCAGACTCTCTTGTTTAGTCAATTACTTTTTAGACTCTCTTGTTGAGTCGATTACTTTTCAGACTCTCTTGTTGAGTCAATTACTTTTTATACTCTCTTGTTGAGTCAATTACTTTCAGACTCTCTTGTTGAGTTAATTACCTTTTAGACTCTCTTGTTGAGTTACTCACCCTTTTAGACTCTCTTGTTGAGTCAATCACCTTTTCAGACTCTCTTGCTTAGTCAACCTTTTCAGCCACAATCTTGGGCTTTGTACAAGACAGATAAAAACACTCTCTTGTTGAGTCAGATCCTTTTAGCCTCAATATTATACTTTGTACAAGACATAAATCTCCCTCTCTTGAGCTTGGGATAGATATCTTCCCTAGCAAATTCATTTCCCCCCAGCCTTCCTCTAGGCTTTAAGGAATGATCTTCCCCAAGAAGAGTCAAACTCATTTCAGCCTCAATCTTGGGTTTTGTACAAGACACATAAAAATATCCTCACCAGAGTCAGTTAAATTTCTCATTTCAGCCTCAATCTTGGGCTTTGTACAAGACACATACAAACCTCCCCGGCGGAGTCAAAATCCTTTTAGCCTCAATCTTGGGCTTTGTAGAAGACAGATAAAACATTTTCCTCTGGAAAAGTCAAACTTCTAGCCTCCTCTTAGGCTTTGTATAATGATATCCCCACAGATTCAGTCTCTTTTTTGCCTCAATCTTGGGCTTTGTACAAGACACCAATATATACACTCACTTGTTGAGTCGGTCTTATCCAGCCTCCTCTTAGGCTTTGTATAAAGACTTCTCCTAGTGGAGTCAATCAACCTTTTAGCTTCAACCTTGAGCTTTGATCAAGGCACACAAAAATCAACAATCCCTCTTTAGAGACGACAAATTATCTCTCAAACAAAACCCTTTAGCTTCAATCTTGGGCTTTAAACAAGACACCAAAACATCCTTTTCATCCCTTAGATAGGGGGAACTACGATTGCTCTGATTTCCCTGTTTCGTTTAAACGGGAATACGTAGGCATAAGATTGCGAAATCTTAGCGAGCATAATAATCTAAACCATAGGTCTAGTACCTTCATATCAATCAAAACTTAGGTCTAGTACCTTACAAAAGACATCAGGAACACCCGAACATCAACATCAACTCACTCACTCATACTTCCTTAGAAACTTTCCCAACCCATTAACAGATAAACACCATCAAGTACAAAGGGAAACCTAAAGCTAATATCCTGTGGATAACCACATATAGGATGGGTAATTGACAACTCCCCATTGTATAACCTGACCCCGGACCCCCCAATCTCTTTTAAGCGTTTGTTCAGTTAAACATTTGCATGCAAGGTTAGTTTTAGATAGCTTCCCTTTCCCTTTCAGCTTCATGGGATAAATAAGAAATCATAAAGTAGCACCCCCTCCTACCATTGCTGTGAGGAAAACCCAGCGATAAGGTGGTCGCGTCACCGATAAAAATCGCTCGCTACAGAAAAATGACGACTCTGCTGGGGAGTCATTTTATTTGTTAGGACTAGGATTATAGCTCTTAAGAGGTCTAGGATGTTAGTTTTAGGAATAAATATATATATCGCTTTTCCTACTTGATATTCGTGTTTATATTTCTGCTAATGGGACTGCGGGTGATTCCGAATCTGGAAAGTTTGAGTGATACCTAAGATAAGTGATGGCACTAGACAGCTAATCTTACAGGGAGTGACTCCCAAATAAAAGACCCCGGTCGACCATCGAATCAGTGGAGATATCCATTTTGGATTCAATGCCTATACGACTTGGGTTATTGAAAGCAGATTGTTCGTTTATGGTGTCTGTGAAACTGAGGATTTAGTAGGCTGAGACCATGTCACTATTTTGTAATGCGGAAGTTATCGGAGATAGCTGTCACGCGATACTACCCTCATTTGAGATTACTCTAAGATACTGCAGCTCGCTCGGGTGAACCAGCCTGCTGTTGTTATCCTAAGAGGGTTCAGTGATTGTGAGGACAGGTAAAAAAAATCACCAGTACAACCTTTGGGGATGGGTAGAGCCATGACTTCATGACACCGAACCTTTGACCCCTTGCTTTTTCTATGTTTTTGTGTGCTGCATTCATGCATTCATTTCATTAAAAAACATTAAAACAAAGAAAAATTTTATCTTCTAGTGTCTCTTTTTTTCAAATTAAACTGAGACAATGAGTGCAAATGTCAGAGAAGAAAAAAAAGAAAGATTGCGTTATGGATTTCGGTAGAAGGAAGACACACAAGTACACCTTCAAGGTTCCAAAATTAGAGGATTTAAGAGGGTTGACAAGGATGATCACCAACTCTGATGCTTTCAGAGCTAACTACGGAGGACCGCTGTCTCTGTTAAGGGTCCATGTAATGGAAGGGATCCTAGCTACGCTCATTCAATTCTACGATCCGGTTTATCACTGTTTTACATTCCCGGATTATTAACTAGCACCAACACTGGAGGAGTACTCTCACCTGACTGATTTACCCATCACTGACCAAGCTCCTTTTTCTAGACTGGAATAAATTTCAAAGGATCAAACCATTGCAAGAGCAATCTATTTGGACGAGTCAGAAGTCAGGACTCACATGACCACTAAGGGTGGAATCTAGGGTTTGCTAGCCAAGTTTTTGATAAAGAAAGCTTTGTACTTTGCTAGTATAGGGAACGTGACTGCTTTCGAGAGTGTCTTTGTTCTATTCATATATGGGCTTTTCCTTTTTCCCAACATCGATAACTTTGTCGATACCAATGCCATTAATATATTTCTGATTGGAAACCCTGTACCGACCTTGCTCACAGATGTGTATCATTTTGTACACCTAAGGAATTTGTACAGCGGAGGAATGATCACATGCTGTGTACCCTTGTTATACAAATGGTTCACTTCCCATTTACCAAAGTCTGCCGCTTTTTGGGATCATAAGAGCACTTTACGTTAGTCACAGAGAATCATGTCTCTTACCAAATCCGACATAGATTTGTACAATCAGATTTATAACGAGATAAGAATCATTGACCGTTGTGGAAACTTCCCTAATGTACCCCTCATAGGAACTAAAGGAGGAATCAATTATCATCTAGTTTTAATTCGTCGTCAATTTGGATACCCGATGAGGTATGTCCCGCGTAATGCTCATCTGGAAGGTCTTTTCTTCAAGGAATGAGAAAATGACAGAGAACTAAAGACAGAAATAGTGTATGCTTGGGAACATGTTCACAGGAAAGGAAGAGAGTCCCTAGGAAAACCAGACTGTGTCTCGGTGGAACCTTAACTCCACTGGGTACAAACTAGAGCTCTCAAGCTGAGGATTCCTTACCCTAATCAAGAAGTTCTTCCGTTAAAGGAGTCTGTCCTTTATTTTATGTCTGATACTGAAAAACTTCAGGTTACTCTCAACAAAGTTCAACAGGAGAAAAGGTCTTGGAAGAACAAGTACCGTATTCTCAATGTGGAGTGTACCAAAATACAACAACTATTAAAAGAAAAAGATGCTCTGATCGAGATTTTAGAGCAACATGCTATAGAGAATCAAGAAGACCAAAGGAATTTACTCGCTCCTTTCACTTGGCAAAGGAATGACAACCCGACAACGGCTCAAGAGCCACGGTCAAAGAAAAGGAAAATACCAGAACCAGCACGTGAGCACTCTTCATAGAGAACTCAGGATCCATTAGCTTAGACATTTCCTTTTACAGTACTTTGTAAATTACTGTATTTCCATTTCTACAATCTTTGAATTCAATAAAACGGGGTTTCCCCATTGTATGATATTTGCAATCCAATTGTTGAAGTTTCTTTTGATTAAACAAAAAAAAGATAACTAATTATAATCATTGCAAACCATTCATCACTTTCACATAACACATTCTTCTTCCATACGAATCTCATGTTTGTGTCTCGATTCTAGAGTCAAACTGTCTCATTCGTACAATACTCGGGCCAGTCAACAAAGGAAAATGGATAATCTCGAGGAAGATACCAGAGAGTTGAGAGAAGAACTCGACGCTCTGTAAGAAGATCTGAGGAAACTTCACAATGACATGTAAGCTCTGGAAGTAGCCCAGATGCAACAATAAAGGCCAGTGATCTCAGAGATCACATCGACGCCCATAGTGGAGAAGTATGATCCTCGGTATAACATGCCTAAAGATCGTCCCTAGGGCATGCCTATTAACTATATCCCGGAAGGATATATTCCGCCGATCACTGAAGATCCAGAAACTGCTGCAGGAACCACTGGGCCTGAAGGTTACAAACTTCGAGAAAGCGAAGATGCCAGGGGAATGACAACAACTCCTGAAGGTTACAAACTTCGGGGCGCACCAAGAGTCATTGTCGTAATGACTGTACCACCACCCGTGGTACACACTGTCCCGGAAGGGCAGATTCCACAGATACCTTCTGTTGGAAATGAAAGTATGGACAATAAAATGAGGCAATTCCAGGAACAATTCCATGAGATGCAGAAAGAATTGCAAGCCATTCGTGGTCAGGATCTATTTGGAAAGGACACCGCAGACCTCTGTTTGGTCCCAAATGTGAAAGTTCTGTACAAATTCAAGGTGCCCGAATTTGAAAAGTACAAGGGTAACTCTTGCCCTCAAAGTAATTTGGTGATGTACGCTCGGAGAATGTCAACTCAGAGAGAGAACCAATAGCTACTGATCCACTATTTCCAGGGTAGTTTAACCGTTGCCGCACTCAAATGGTACATGGGATTAAAACGCACTAAGATCGTAACTTTCAGAGATCTTGGCGCTGCCTTTGTTCAACAGTATAAGTATAATCTAGACATGGGACCAGACAGAGATCAGCTTAGAGCCATGTCATAAAGGATAAGGAAACCTTCAAGGAATATGCTCAGAGATGGCGTGAAATTGCCTCCCAGATTTGTCCACCTCTTGAGGAAAAAGAGATGACAAAGATCTTCTTGAAAACCTTGAGCTCATTTTACTATGACAGAATGGTCGCCAGTGCGCCCAACGATTTCACTGAGATGGTAGGCATGGGAGTTCGTTTTGAAGAAGCAGTTCGAGAAGGACGTTTGGACAAAGATGCCCGACCACCAAGCAGTACCAAAAGATACGGTAGTGTTCTCCCTAAGAAAAAAGAGCAAGATATTGATAATATCTCTCTCAGAAAGCAAAGGCGACGGTACCAACCAGTAGCAGCTGTAATTCCTGCTATTAACCCTACGCCTGTTCAAACGTATCAGCATCCGATTGTTCAGAGCCAACCGATTCAACAACAATATCAGCAAAGGACACAACAACCTCTTCAGCAGGCTTGTCCTCAATACAACAACAATCGTGCAATGCGACCACCAGGGTTTGACCCTATAACAATGTTGTACGCAGAACTGTTCCCACTACTACTGGTCAAGGGGCACGTCCAAACCAGGTCTCCTCTTACATTACCAGAAAGTCTGCCTTTTTGGTTCAAAGCGGATCAGACTTGTCCTTACCATCAAGGAGGACCAGGGCATAACATAGAAAACTATCTCAGTTTCAAATCCGATGTACAGAAGCTTGTTAGGAGCAGGGTCCTATCCTTCAAGGATATAAATCCAAACGTTCAGACAAAACTGTTGCCTCAACACGAGAAAACTGTGGTAAATTTGATAGAAGAAGAGTCTAAGCACAGCTATCAAATTCACAATGTACTCTTATTGGGAACCAACCTGGTCAAGATGCATTGTAGACAAAGTGGATACGGTCACGTACCGTCTCATAACTATCACCAGTGTGATATCTGCTCTAAAGACAATCAAGGATGTTCTGTGGTGCAATCAGCTCTACAGGAACAGATGGATCTCAGATGGATCCAAGATCACCGAATTCATGAAGTCAGCATGACTTATACAAATTCCAACGTCATTCAAAACCACAACATCCGTGCGATGAATGTCAACTTGGTGGCAATGCACTCAAGGCAAAGCCAACATCATAATCTACCACGGCACAATTATGATTCCTGTCCTGTCTGCTTGGTAAACAATCAGGGATGCTCTTTTGTTCAAGAGGCCCTCCAGCGTCAGATGGATCTTGGATGAATTCAGGATTACCGTGATAGAAGTCATTATCAAGTGAATATGATTCAAATCTTTGATATTCGTTTGATGAATACCAGCTTGGTGGAGTTACACTCTACACAAGTCCATCTCAGTTTTCTGACTTCGCATAATTATCAAAACTGTACAGTATGTCGTGAGAGAGACCAAGTATGTGCTCTTGTTCAAAGAACGTTGCACACTTGTTAAACCACTAATGGCTTCCGATCTATATGGATGAAGACACACAATAAGTCAACATGACTAACGGGAACCCTACTAGGCATCAAAATCAGGATGTTCGGTCAATGGAGACTGACCTAGTAAGGTTGCACTGCATTCAAAGCGGACGTGGCTGGGTGCCACCACATAACTATGAACACTTTAGAGTTTTCTCAGAGGATAATCAAGGATGTTACCTCGTGCGAGCAGCCCTTCAAAGTCAGTTGGACCACAAAGAGATTCGATCATGTCCAAGTTCTGGGTCAATCAACTTGATGCCCGACTATTTCGTTGATCAGATCAAAGATGATGTCGTAATCTCTGATCATAAGAGGACCAAAGATGTTTGTACCATAATCCCTCTACTTGACGAATCAAGATTTCCTTTGGACAGTAGAAAAGTTCCCAACCAGGAACTGATTGAAATTACATATAATGGTCAGAAAAGTTAGAAGGCAACTGTAGTTATCTATCTGCCGGGACCGCTACCGTATGAATCAACTAAGGCTATCCCTTACAAATACGGTGCAACAACAATTGAGAATGGAAAGGAAGTTCCATTACCCTCCGTCGTGAATATTACAGACATCAGTCGAGTAACACGGGGCAGTCGAATCTTCAACCGTGGAGTTGAAGAACCCAGCAAAGAAAAGGAACCTCAAACAGAAGTTCTTGATCAACCAGTCGGTCAATCGTGTGATCGCGACCTTTCAAAGAACAATGATGAGATGCTGAAGCTCATCCAGAAGAGTCAATACAACATTGTTGATCAACTATTGCAAACTCCTTCAAAAATCTTTGTGTTATCACTTTTACTCAGTTCCGAAGCTCACAGGGAAGCTTTACAAAAATTCTTAGGGCAAGCCTTTGTGGAACAAGATGTATCAATAAGACAATTTGACACCATCATCTCCAACATCACTTCCTACAATAACTTAGGATTTAGTGATGAGGAACTGCCGGAAGAGGGCCCAAATCATAACATGGGACTCAATATTACAGTCAACTGCCAGGACGATGCTTTAGCCAGCGTACTGGTAGACACCAGATCAGCTCTAAATGTGATGCCGAGGTCCACTCTAAGGCGACTATCATTCAAAGGATCTCCGATGAGAGGCAGTGAGGTCATCGTCAAAGCATTTGACGCATCCCGAAAAACAGTTATCCGCGAAGTCGACCTTCCCATAACTATCGGTCCTCACACTTTCCTAGTCACTTTCCAGGTCATGGACATCCGGGCAGCATACAGCTATTTGTTAGGAAGACCTTGGATACACGAAGTTGGGGCAGTCACTTCGACACTTCACCAGAAGCTGAAGTTCGTCAAGAATGACCAACTAGTCACAGTCAGCGAAGAGCAAGCTTTGATCGTGAGTAACCTATCGTCATCCACTTATGTTGAACCAGAGGAGGTTGTGGGAACCTAGTTCCAGGCAATTTCGGTGAGTCACGACAACAAATCAGAAGGAGGAACGTAGATTTCCTCGTACAAAGATGCTCTGGAAGCGATCAAAAGTAACAATACCAAAGGATGGGGACAACTTGTCATTCCTACTAATAATAAGAAAAAGAAAGGTCTAGGTTTTTCTTCAACCTGTACTCAAACTGCTACTAACAATGAAAGTCTTCATCCCATGCAAAACTTCTTCCACAGTGGAGGCTTCCTTTACCCAGTGTCTCAAGAAGTACATACCATCAATGAGGGTGACTCCTCCGATACAGATGAAGAGTGGAAGTCCTATCTCAACAAGGACGGTTATATGTCTCAGGAAAAAATGCATAAGCCATTTTGCTTTCCAGCACAGAGTCCGAGATATATACCAAGGTTAGATGTCAAGATGATATACGGAGATTGTGATACAGAAGGATGCCGTGCTCCACCAAAATCATTAGAAGAGGACACTCTGATGAAGGACAACTTTGACCGCGTCTATTATGGCCCAATGGATGGCCTGCCTATTTGGCAGCCGTACCCAGGAGACACGTGTCAAGAGAGTCAGTCGAATGATGTATATCAGTAGAGCATCATTGAAAAGAATACATGCATTCCCACAGAATCATGGGATCATTACTCAGGGCATTCAGAAACTACTCTTTTCCTGAGGTCAACGTCATCGAGAAGGATGACTCCTCCAGTTCCACAGAAGTGTGGGACACCTTAGGACAACCGAGTGGCAAGTACGACTTCAGGGTCAAGTACACCGTGCCCAAAAGCTCTCGTATCAAGCTCGAAGACATCCAGCCCACTAGATGGGGAGATATACCTGAGAGTGCAAACATTGTGCAAGATACAGCTGAGGAATCCTCCTACGACAACTCTGGGAGACAGATTCCAACGATCCTGCTCCACCAGAAATCAGCGTTATTTCTGAAGACAAGCCAAGAGGGAAAGTGCCAGACTTTGTGATTCACCAAGGAGTTCGCCGCCAATGGGTTGCTGTCAACGTTCCAAAAGTTATTCATAAGTCAAAGTAATTTCCGTCTTTACTTTAACCTTTCACCCTGTCCAGGTGAAACCGATGTTTTTATAGGGCTCACTTTCTGTAAATGTCTCTCTTCGCTTTACCCAAAGCGACATAGTTTTGTTTTATGGGGCTGTAGTTTCAAGAATCGACAAGATCATAAATAAAATAATGTCGTTCTGTAATTTCCTCATTTAATGTTGTTTTCTCTTTTCGCTTTTTCAGAAAATGGTAATCCTAAAAAACAACTCGAATAATAAAAACAAGCAGTAAAAAAATACACCGCACATACTCTTGTATTCTCTCTATCTCTTCTAAAACAAATCATCACGTCATGCAGATTGCTTGTTTTAAACCCCATCGAAACATACGATCCAATGCCTTCTCCCAACTTTGAATTCCTGGTATTTGAGGCTGAAGAAGAAAATGATGAAGAAATTCTAGAAGAGATCTCCTGACTACTCAGACAAGAGGAAAGGTCCATTGAACCTTACAAAAGAGCCGTTGGAAGCGGTCAACTTGGGTTCAGAAGAAGAGAGAAAAGAAGTTAAGATTGGAGCGCTGCTCAGTCCAACTGTCAAAGAAGGCTTAATAAATCTTCTCAAAGAATTTCCCGTTGTATTCGCTTGGTCTTACCAGGACATGCCAGGGTTGGATATCAGCATCGTGGAACATCATCTACCATTGAGATCAGAATGTCCGCCAGTAAAACAAAGACTAAGACGGACTCATCTGGACATGGCCATCAAAATCAAAGAGGAAGTATAGAAACAGATTGACGGGGGTTTCCTCGCCACATCAGAATATCCTCAATGGTTAGCCAACATAGTACCAGTTCCAAAAAAGGATGGAAAGGTCAGAATGTGTGTAGACTACAGGGATCTAAACAAAGAAAGTCCAAAGGATGACTTTCCCTTACCGCACATTGACATGATGGTAGACAATACATCAAAGTTCAAAGTTTTCTCCTACATGGATGGATTCTCGGGCTATAATCAGATCAAAATGGCGCCGAAAGACATGGAGAAAACTTCGTTCATCACCCCATGGGGTACCTTTTGTTACAAGGTAATGCCGTTCGGTTTGAAGAACGCCGGGGCAACCTATCAAAGGGCCATGACTACTATGTTTCATGACATGATACACAAAGAAATCAAGGTATATGTCGATGATATGATTACCAAATCCAAAACAGAGGAGGAGCATGTGACCCATCTGTCAAAATTATTCAAGCGTCTGAGGAAGTACAAGCTCCGCTTAAATCCCAATAAATGCACATTCGGTGTCTGCTCAGGAAAACTGTTAGGGTTCACCGTCAGCCAGAAAGAAATTGAGGTTGATCTTGACACGGTCAAGGCCATTCAAGAAATGCCTTCTCCAAAGACTAAAAAAGAAGTCAGAGGATTCCTAGGCCGTTTGAATTACATTTCCAGGTTTATATTCCTCATGACCGCGACATGTGCGCCGATCTTCAAATTACTAAAAAAGAATCAGGACTGTGTTTGGACAGAAGACTGCCAAACTGCCTTCGACAGTATCAAGGAATACCTGTTGAATCCACCGATTCTATCACCTCCAGTGGAAGGAAGACCACTGATCATCTACCTAACAGTCTTGGAAGACTCCATGGGTTGTGTACTTGGCCAACAAGACGAAACCAAAAGAAAAGAGTCTGCCATCTACTACTTAAGCAAGAAGTTCACTGACTGTGAAACTCGATACACTATGCTTGAGAAAACTTGTTGTGCTCTGGCTTGGGAAGCCAAGCGTCTTCGCCATTATATGATTCGTCACACTAATTGGTTAATCTCCGAAATGGATCCAATCAAGTACGTCTTTGAAAAGCCGGCTCTCACGGGAAGGATTGGTCATTGGCAGATGTTGTTATCAGAATACGACATCGAGTACCATGCTCAAAAAGCTATCAAGGGAAGTGTTTTAGCCGATCATTTGGCTCATCAGCCAATTGACGATCAAGAACAGTCGGGTTTGACTTCCCAGATGAAGATGTCATGTACTTGAAAATGAAAGATTGCGATGAACCGCTACCCGGTGAAGGGCCAGAACCAGGTTCCCAATGGGGAATAATCTTTGACGGAGCTGTCAATCATTATGGAAATGGAATTGGGGAAATCATCATAACACCTCAGGGTACCCACATTCCTTTCACCGCCCGACTAACATTCAAGTGTACAAACAACGAAGCCGAATACAAAGCTTGTATCATGGGTCTCGAAGAAGCGATCGAGTTAAGGATCAAGAACTTGGATGTATTTGGTGACTCAGCCCTGGTTATCAATCAGATCAAAGGAGATTAGAATACATACCAATCAGGATTGATTCCTTACAAAGATTACACGAGAAGGTTGTTACCCTTCTTCAAAAAAATCGAGTTTCATCACATCCCTCGTGAAGAGAATCACATGGCTGATGCATTAGCCACTCTCTCTTCCATGATTAGTGTAGGTCAATGGAATGACATACCTAAGATTGACATAATGCGCCTTGAATGGCCCGTCTACATATTCACTATTGAAGCAGTCATAGATGACAAACCTTAGTATCACGATATCAAATGCTTCCTTCAGAAACAAGAATACCCATATGGGGCATCCAGAAAGGACGAAAAGACCCTCATAAGATTGGCAGGAAGCTTCTTCCTGAGCAGTGATACACTCTATAAGAGAAACTTCGACATGGTCTTGCTCCGCTGCGTAGACAAACCAGAAGCAATCATGCTGATAAAAGAAATTCATGAAGGATCCTTCGGCACTCATGCCAACGGACACACAATGGCGAGAAAAATTTTGAGAGCAGGGTACTATTGGTTGACAATGGAATCCGACTGCTATAGGTACATTAGGAGATGTCACAAGTGTCAGATATACTCAGACAAAATCCATGTACCGCCAACACATCTCAAAGTTCTTTCTTCCCCATGGCCTTTTTCCATATGGGGAATCGACATGATTGGTATGATTGAACCCCAAGCTTCGAACGGACAGCGGTTCATCCTGATAGCCGTTGATTATTTCACCAAGTGGGTCGAAGCAACGTCATACGCCAATGTAACCCGACAATTGGTGGTCCGATTTATAAAAAACAATATCATTTGCCGTTATGGTGTTCCAAGCCAGATCATTACGGATAATGGATCCAACTTGAACAATAAGATGATGAAAGAGTTGTGCGCTGAGTTCAAAATTGAACACCATAACTTATCTCCCTATCGTCCCAAGGTGAACGGAGCTGTAGAAGCAGCTAATAAGAACATCAAGAAGATTGTTCAAAAGATGGTTGTAACCTACAGAGACTGGCACGAGATGCTACCCTTTGCTCTTCATGGTTATCGCATATTTTTCCGTACTTCAACAAGGGCAACCCCTTTCTCTCTAGTATATGGCATGGAGGCAGTACTTCCCATAGAAGTAGAGATCCCATTAATCCGGGTATTGATGGATGCTGAGCTAACAGAAGCTGAATGGTGCCAAAGTCGGCACGACAAACTGAACCTAATTGAAGAGAAGCGAATAACGGCACCATGCCACTGTCAGTTGTATAAGCAAAGGATGAAGAAGGCATTTGACAAAAAGGTCCGACCTCGCGTCTTCAGGAAAGGAGACCTCGTGCTCAAGAAGATACAATCATTCCTCACTGATTCTCGGGGAAAATGGATTCCGAATTATGATGGCCCTTATGTGGTCAAGAAAGCTTTCTCAGGCAGTGTCTTGAGGCTTGCAACTATGGATGGAGAGGAATTTTCCTACCCCACAAATGTTGATGTAGTCGCCTAAATAAATAAGAAAAAAAAATGTCTCAGGAAAAAATTAGAGACATAATCTAAAAATCATCCTGGTGGATTGAAAATATCAAAGTACAATCCAGGAAAAAATTAGGGATTCATGGCAAGTAACTACGTCCAACAAAGGGGCAAATCTCGCAGCAGCAGAAATGCCATCAGTCAAGAAAAACTCCAGTCAAGGTCATCTTCGACGGAAGCTCAGGATGCCCAGAACTCAAAGTTGGTAGACGGATAGTGGTCGTTATATTTCAATGTAGCCCTTTTCCCTTAAAATTACCATTTTCAAACTTTGTAAATACTCTATGGAATCACGCGCTTGGCTGATTTCCATCCTATCAATAAAATTTGAGCCCTAGTGCTTTTATTTGCAATTCTTATTTGATTTAGATTTACAGAACGACATTTTAATACGATTAACGATTCTTGAAATAAAACAAAAATGAATGTACTTGTCAAATTTTTCCCGCTTTTAAGATAAAGATGTGTCATACCCCAAATTTTGACCACTAAGATTTCCCATCATTGTGCAAATCGTCATCACAATATGGGTAAACCATCATACCTCATCAGTCTCCCCAAAGATGGGTGAGCATTCACTACTATCAAAGATTAGGGTTGCAAGCCCTCTCTGAGCTCTTAGACAAAGGATCAATCAAGAAATGACATGATCTTCAACTTGTCTAGCCTCTTAAACATTCACAAAGGATCAAGAGGACTCCCACTTCAAGGATTAAGCACAAGGCTTCTCCCTTCTAGGTGGATCAAGCCTTAAGATCGCTGATGTCACCAAATTAGGGTTTGGTCGACCAGGGCCTCCAGTTGGAAATTTTCCTCTGGGCATGAGCCAATTCTTCAAAGCATAACCTATGATGCTCCAAGGGATCTCATGAACCCAATCATCAAGTCAATTTAGCCTCAGGGGATGCATTCACCAAAAATCAAGAATTAGGGTTTCTTGACCTAATTCACCCCTAAGTTGACTTTTCGGAAAAAACATGAGCCAAGACCTCAAAGGAGGATTTGAGGGTCTCTAATACACCACATTGATCCATTTTCAATAATGGATTGAGCCAAGAAGCTTGAGTAACAAGTTTCAATTTCATCTGAACCACAGTTAGGGTTTCGCGAGAAAAGTCAACTGTATATTTGACTTTTGACCAGGACATGCTCCCAAACCCTAAGACATGATTCAATACACCCTATAACATCTATGAAATCAATCCATCAAGTTTTATTTAGGTCAAGGACTTGATTTCATAGAGGATCGCACAGTTTGGAGTTCATCTGACAAAAAGTCAACTGTGCACAAAAGTCAAACTTTGACTTTTTGAGATTTTTCACAATTATGGTTCCTTAACCCTAAAATGATGTCAATGTGTGATTTGAATCAACATTCATCAAGAAAAATCAAGAAAAGTGGGATAACTTGTAAAAGGGGTAACCATAAAAACTTAGAAATTTGTCTAAGTTATGTAACAAAGTGGCTAGGGTACCAACTTTGGAGGATCATAACTCCTAAACCACAAGGCCATTTTCCCCATCCAAAGCTGGATCTGTAGCCCTCATGGCCCTCTACAAAAGCTTCAACTACACCTCATTCCAATTCATTATGGATTTTGAGTTATGGAATGATCAAAGTGGCTGAAAACATGAAATGCCACTTTTTCCAACACTTAGCGAAATTTTCACTAAGTTAAAATCTTCCCTCACTTTTTTCCAAATGTAGGGGCATTTTTCACTTGGATCCAAAAAGTATCAAAACTAATTATGATCAAACTGTTATTGTATCATATGAGGGCTTTTCAAAATCGCCACGAACTCCATCAAATTCCACTTGAGCCATGAGATATGACAATGGCAATATGTCTTGCTGAAAACTGCATGGCTAGGCAGAATTTTGCACTTTTGCTCGATTTGGCAAAATCAGATAATTCCAAGCCTTGTCATCACTTTGGACACATCTGAGGATCAAATCTAAAGGGAACAAACACTGATCCAAGCCTCCAAAGTCTTTGGAACAAGAAGTAGCATGCCAAACCTAGAAATCCCTAAACGAGGGACAAGACTCCAATTTTGGATTGGAGCATTTAAGGGATGCACCAAGGTGGCATGGACTGACATATTTGCAACTGAATTCAGTCAAGAATGATCCAACAACTAGGGAACCACATCTCTGTGCTCTAACCTCTAGTCAATGGCTAGAGGAGACTTGGATTCTCATTTGCCAACAATGGCCAAACCTCTGCTGCAGTTGCCATTCACTATTGCTTGCAAAACAAACTTGCTTTACTATAAATAGAGCTCATTTGTGCTCAGTTTGAGTACACCAAAGCTATCAAACAGATGCTTTCCTCAAAATCACCTCCTCACTTGCAATTTTGCCTTCTAAGGCAAGTCACCACCAGGTTTTGAGTTTGAGAGCTATTCCAACCAAACCAATCACACACACACCTCATAAGCATCATATAGAAGTGATCAAAACACTCACATAACATCTGGAACACCAAAATCACAAAATCACCAGCCAATTACTCAAACCTTTGACAGATTTGCAGTTGGGGTACCATCTCAAGTTCCAGATCATTTCAATCCATTCCAAACATCCAGACACACACCATGGCACCTAGGGAAGCTATCCAGATCATTCGAACCTAGTTGTAACACCTCTAACCCAAAACACGATCACCAGCTGCAAGAGGTGAGCGTGAGCTCTTCTAACTCTATGAACCATGCATTTTTTGCTACAAAATAATTTGGCCATATGTTCATAATCATGCATAGAGTGTTTACCCTCAATCAATTGCATTGTATGAATCGTGTATGGAATTTCTGAACCTTCATGCAGAATTTAGGGTTCTTGAGGTTTCTCTTTGATTTCTTATTCCATACTTAAAATAAATGAAATTAAAGACCATAGACATGATCGTGAGGTTGAAACGAGTAGATTAATATGTAGATTGCATGATATAATCAAGTATTCAGTGAGATTGGATAGAAAACGTAAATCTGCAGAAATAGAGGGTGGCACGTGTTCTTGCCCTTGTTCTTGGCGCCCTTTTTGAAAATTCAAATATTTGAATTTTCTGATTTTATTTAACTGATTCAAAAATTAATTTCTCTCTGAGTTTTAATGATTTTGAGTTGATTTTTTTTTAATAATTCACAAAAATGTTAAAATATTTCATTTTACCAAAAAATCCCAAAAATACTATTTATTTCATATAATTGATATTTTTGCCAAGAATTAATATTTTAATTATTTTTGACATTTAAAATATTTTCTTCTTCTTGATTTTGCAAATTTTTTTGATTTCTAATCATTTTGTAGGTCAAAACTTGATTTTTGAAACATTAATCTAAGATCACAATTTTTTTTCCACATGTTAAACAATTTTGATCATTTTAATTGAATTTTTTATTCAATTAAAATACATTTTGGAAGCAAATTAGGGTTTTGATTAATCCAACCCTCATCAAACCTTTTAAAACCATTTTGGGCCTCTAATAGAGTGTAAGACCCAATCCTTTGTAAGTACAAACCTATTTTGGGCCTCAATTGTTGTATAAGTCCCGTTGTATTTCAAAAGTTCGGTGCGATCATCGCTCATTTAAAACAAACCATCTGGGCCTCTCCTCGAGCTATAAGACCCATTCAAAACCATTTTGGGCCTCTAATAGAGTGTAAAACCCAATCCCTCTTTGAAACCAAAATAGTTTGGGCCTCAGTCGTTGTATAAGACCAACGGTGTTTTCAAAAACCTCGGCACGATCATCGCCCTTTTCAAAATAAACCCTAGGCTTCTCCTTGAGCTATAAGACCCATCTTTGTTCACTTTCAATCATTTTGGGCCTCTTGAGAGAGTGTAAGACCCATCCCCTTTGTACAAAAAACCTTTATTGGGCCTCAGTCACTTGTATAAGTCCCTGTACAAAATGACAGTGCAGTCACTGATAAAACCCTGAGCCTCTCCTTGAGCTGTAAGCCCCAATTTTCCTTTCAAAAGCACTTTCTTCTTTGATTTTATAACATACTGTTATTTTCAATTTCTTTGTTGTACAACTAACAATACAGTATGGAAGCTCTACAACCGAGTCAATGTTTACCCACTTTCATTTACCGCTTTCATATATATATAACTGTATTGTGGGGCTGTTTCACTGTAAGTCTTCTTTCATAAACTCATATCGACTGTGTAATACTAGTATAGATATTTAGAGTTTCCATGACAACGACGTCTAGCACTAGGTAAAGCCCCGTTGATCACTCTTAAAATAGACAAAACTAGATCCCCATAAGATTACCAGGCACAGTCTTCCCTCCTCTTGGGGTTAAACAATCTGGAGACGTGAAAGGCAGCATTCTTGGTAAACCCTTTACAGACTGTCACCCTTAGACATTGTCAAAGAAACTCTATTCCCCAGGGATGATCTTTTCTCCGTGAATGGCATATCTTGAGTTTCTTCCAAAATTCTCAAACTTTCCTGGCTTGATCTATTCTTTGTGAATGGTATGTCTTAAACTTCTCGGGGTTTGGGGACCCACAGGTTTCCAAAAAGCATCCATGCCTCCTCTTGGGCATTGTAGAAGGACCCGTCGGCTTCTTATAAGTTTTCACATCCTCCTCTTAGGCTTCGTATAATGATTCTTCCTTCGGGAAGATAACTTCCTCTTGGTCTTCGTACAAATTTTCCCTTCGGCTTCTTAAAAGTTTTTCTCGCCTCCTCTTGGGCTTCGTACAAATTGACTCGACGACCTCTTAAAGGTATAGGAACAGAAATTAGTCATCTTAATAGAACAGTCTTTCAAAGAGTCTAGATCTTTCTACCGCGAACGTACTGTCTCTTAAGCATAATACAAAAGATAAAACTCTAGACTTGGACAGTCTAATCTCCTTGAGTCTCGAATACATTCTCAAGTTCCTTTCAAAAATAGGAAAAAACACCCGTAGACTTGGGCAGTCTCAATACCCTTTGGATTCCCCCTTTCCTTAAAGAACAAGAAATAATCCCGGTCCTCAAATCAAATCCATGAGTACAAAATTACCCATATAAGAATTGATTTTCACTTTTAACCAACATACTGGACCTGTCACTCAACTAAAACAATTACCAGCACCCTAGCCTCCTCTTGGGCTTTGTACAATGATTCTCCCCAGCAGAGTTAACCTTTAGCCTCCATCTCGGGCTTCATACGAGATACAAAATCACTCCCTGGTTGAGTATAAAAGACTCTCTTGTTGAGTCAAACATTTGTATCCTTCATCTCGGGCTTTGTACGAGATACAAAACACTCTCTTGTTAAGTATAAAAAGACTCTCTTGTTGAGTCGATCACCTTTAGCCTCTATCTCGGGCTTCGTACAAGATACAAATGACTCTCTTTGTGTGTATAAAAGACTCTCTTGTTGAGTCAAACCCTTTTAGCCTCCGTCTTGGGCTTCGTACAAGACACATATAAAAACACTCTCTTGTTGAGTCAACCCTTTTAGCCTCTATCTCGGGCTTCGTACGAGACACAAAAGCATCCTCTTGTTGGGTCAGTAGCCTCCTCTTAGGCTTTGTATAAAGAAATTCCCGTTTGATTCAATCAACCTTTTAGCATCAAATCATGCTTTGGTCACAGCATACAAACATCAACAACTCCTTTTCCCTTGTCTAATTGCTGTAAGCGGCAAGCCTCTGGATTATTTACATCCACGCCACAGTCCCTCTTTTAGCATGAGAAATTCCTAAGGAAAGATGGCATTGCTCTAAACTGAGTTAAAGTCTTCTCCTTCAGGTTGAAAATCCCCTATAAAGGAAATTATGTCATTGCTGGATTCGCATATCCCAGTTAAAGTAATTCTCCTTTATAATCAGTCACCCAACAATTGTGCCAAACAGACCAAATATTTCCCTTTAGAGATGACGAATTCTCTCTAAAGTCAACACCCTTTTAGCTTCACATCTTGGGCTTCGAACAAGATACAAATAGACCCTTCAGCTTCACATCTAGGGCTTTGAACAAGATATAAACCACCTTTAGCCTCATGTCTTGGCCTTTGAATAAGACACCAAAACACCATTTCCTCCCATAGAATAGGAGGAACTATGATCGCTCTGATTTCCCTATCCCGGGAATACGTAGGCATAATATTGAAAAAGAATCTTAGCAAGCACACTAAACAAAAAACCCCAAAGTCCCCTACCTCCATCCAATCTGGCGCAGGACCCCAAAAAATTCTCCATGAATAATCCCAGTATTTCGTTCTGAACAAAATAAGCAGAGAGAGACCCACGAACTAAAGCCGCATCTGTAAACCAACAATTTTGATTGTTTAACCTCAGTGTGCAAGCAGGGTTAATTGGAGACATCTATTTCCCTTCCTTCATCAGCTTCAATAGGATAAAAAATTAATCGCACTGTAGTACCAAAGTGATAGTGATTCGAAACCACAAAAACCGCGCTACAGAAAAATGGCGACCACAGTGGGAGCGACTTGGTAAGATCTCGTCGTCTCCATTTTCCATAGGAAAATGGCACCCACCGTGGGGCCAAAAAAAGGAATCTTGTCTCTCTTATCTCTCTGGTTGAAACCTTTTCTTAGGACGAGTCCTTGGGTTCACAAGGTATCACCGAATGACGGTTCCATCGGGGAATGTCATTATTGCTAGGATCGGCCCTCACTAGGATCTTAGGTCAAAAACCTTTAAGTTGGGAAGGTACCACAGAATGGCGACTCCGTCGGGGAGCCATTTTCTGTTAGGATCATAGGATTCATAGCTCTTAAAAAGTCTAGGACATTAGGACAAATATATATACTGTTTTTCCTAATTGATATCTGTGTTTATTTTTCTGCTACTGGGAATGCGTGTGATGCCGCAAGTGGAAAGATTGAGTATACACTTAGGAAAAACCTCTTTCAGTAGTGTGGAAGCTATCGGAAATAGTTGCCACGCAATACTACCCTCTTCAGAGATTCTTCAAAATACATCACCTAGCACGGTTCCCGGCCCGCTGATGTTATCTCGACAAGAACCAATGATTATGAGAGACAGGTACAAAAAATCATTAGTATAAACCTTTGGGATGGGTAGAGCCTTGACTTTATGACACCGACCCTTTGACCCCATGTTTTTTCTGTGTTTTTATGTGCTTCATTCATGCATTCTTTTCATTAAAACACATTAAGCAAAGAAACTTTTTCTCTTCTAGTCTCTCTTTTTCAAATTAAACTAAGACAATGATTGCAAATGTCAGAGAGAAAAGGATTGCACTAATGGATTTCTGTAGAAGAAAAACTCACAAGTATACCTTCAAGGTTCCAAAACTAGGGGATTTGAGAGGATTAGCTAGGATGATCACTGACCCTGACGCTTTCAGAGCCAAGTACGGAGGTATGCTACCTCTGTTAAGGGTCCATGTAATTGAAGCAATCCTGGAGGCACTCATTTAGTTTTACGATTCGGTCTATCACTGTTTCACATTCCTGGATTACCAACTCGCACCAACGCTGGAGGAGTATTCTCATCTGATTGATCTACCCATTACTGATCAAGCTCCATTTTCTGTACTGGAAGAAATTCCAAAGGATCAAATCATTGCAAGAGCAATCTATTTGGATGAGTCAGAAATCAAGACTCGCATGACCACCAAGGGAGGAATCCCAAGTTTACCAGCCAAGTTTCTGGTAAAGAAGGCTTTGTACTTTGCTAGTATAGGGAATGTGACTGCTCTTGAAAGAATCTTTGTTTTACTCACCTACGGGTTATTTTTGTTTCCCAACATTGATAACTTCGTCAATATCAACGCCATTAAGGTTTTTCTCATTGGAAACACCGTACCAACCTTGCTCGCAGATGCGTATAATTCTGTACACTTAAGGAATTTATACAGCAGAGGAATGATCACGTGCTGTGTACCCCTGCTATATAAATGGTTTATCTCCCATTTGCCTAAGTCTGCCGCTTTTTAGGATCATAAGAATGCCTTATGTTGGTCGCAGAAAATCATGTCTCTTACCAACTCGGATATAGATTGGTACAATAGGATTTATGACGGGATCAGGATCATTGACCGTTGTGGAAACTTCCCCAACATACCCCTCATAGGAACTAAGGGAGGAATCAATTACCATCCAGTTTTAGTTTGTCGTCAATTTCGATACCCGATGAGGCATCTCCCGCGTAATGCTCATCTGGAAGGTCTTTTCTTCAAGGAAGGCGAAAATGACAGGGCACTAAAAATGGAAATAGTGCACGCTTGGAAAAATGTTCATAAGAAAGGACGAGAGTCTCTAGGAAAACCAGACAGTGTCTTGGTGGAGCCTTATCTCCACTGGGTACAAACTAGAGCTCTCAAGCTAAAGATGCCTTATCCTCATCACAGAGTTCTTCCGCCAAGGGAATCTGTCATGTACTTCATGACTGAAACGGAAAAACTTCAGGTTATGCTCAACAAAGTTCAACAAGAGAGGAGGTCTTGGAAGAACAAGTATCGCATTCTCAATGTGGAGTGTACCAAAATACAACAACTGCTGAAAGATAAGGATGCTCTAATTGAGATTTTGGAGCAACATGCTGTAGAAAATCAGGATGGCCAAAGGAATTTGCTGGCACCTTTCACTTGGCAAAGGAATGATAACCCGACAACGGCCCAAGAGCCCCGGTCCAAGAAAAGGAAAGTACCAGAATCAGCACCCGAGTTCTCCTCAGAGAGGACTCGGGACCCATTAGCTTAGGTTTTTGTTTCCGCACCTTGTAATTTACTGTATTTCCATTTCCGCAATCCTTTTAATTCAATAAAACGGGGGTGTCCCCACTGTTTGATATTTGCAATCTAATTGTCGAAGTTTATTTTGATTAAACAAAAAAAAAATTAATATAATCATTGCATTCATCATTCTCATGTCATGTATTCTTCTTACCTTCGAATCTCACGTTTATGTCTTGGTTCTAGAGTCAAACTGTCTCATTCGTACAATACTCGGGCCAATCGTCAGAAAAAGATGGATGATCTCGAGGAAAAGAACAGAGAGTTGAAAGAAGAGATCGACGCTCTGAGAGAGGATATGAGAAAGCTTCGTAACGACCTGTAGGCCATGGCAGAAGCTCAGCTACAAAGAACTGTGATCTCAGAGATCACCTCAACGCCCATAGTGGAGAAGTATAATCCTAGGTATCAAATGCCGAAAGATCGTCCCTGGGGCATGCCTGTTAACTATATCCCGGAAGGATATGTTCCGCCGATCACTGAAGATCAGGGAATCATAGCAGAAGCCGTTGGGCCTGAAGGTTACAAACTTTGGGAAAGCGAGGATACCAGAGGCATAATGAGGACTCCTGAAGGTTACAAACTTCGGGAAGTGCCAAGATTCACTGCCGTAGTAACAGTACCACCCCTTGGGGTGCACACTGTCCCGGAAGGACAGATTCCACAGATACCTTCTGTTAGAAAGGAAAGTATGTTCGATAGAATGGATTAATTTCAGGAGCAGTTCCTGGAAATGCAGAAGGAACTGCAGGCTATTCGCGGTCAGGATTTATTTCGAAAGGACGCCGCAGACCTTTGTTTGGTCCCCAATGTGAAAGTCCCGCACAAATTCCAAGTGCCCGACTTTGAAAAATACAAGGGTAATTCTAGCCCTCAGAGTCATCTGGTGATGTACGCTCGACGAATGTCAGCTCAGACAGAGAACCAGGATCTACTGATTCACTACTTTCAGGATAGTTTAACTGGTGCCGCATTAAAATGGTACATGGGTTTAACCCACACTACAATTAGCACTTTCAGAGATCTTGGCACTGCCTTCATCCAACAATATAAATACAATTTGGACATGGCACCAGACAGAGATAAACTCAGATCAATGTCGCAAAAGGACAAGGAAACCTTTAAGGAGTACGCTCAGAGATGGCGTGAAATTGCCGCTCAAATTTGTCCACCTCTGGAGGAAAAGGAGATGACAAAGATCTTCTTAAAGACCTTGAGCTCATTTTACTACGACAGAATGGTTGCAAGTGTGCCCAGTGACTTCACCGAGATGGTGGGCATGGGAGTTCATCTTGAGGAAGCCGTCTGAGAAGGACATTTAGTTAAAGACGCTGGATCGTCAAGTAGTACAAAACGATACGGTAGTTCTCTCCCTAAGAAAAAAGAGCAGGATATTGGGAATATCTCTCTCGGAAAGCAAAGGCGACGGTACCAACCATTAGCATCTGTAACTCCTGTTATCAGCCTTGCGCTTGTTTCTACGTATCAACTTCAGGTTGCTCAAAGCCAACCGCATTCGCAACAATATCAACAAAGGACATAATAGCCTCTTCAGCAGGCTCGTCCTCAATACAATAACAACCGTACAACCCGGCCACCAGGATTTAATCCTATACCCGTATCTTACGCAGAACTATTTCCGTTTCAACTGGCCAAGGGGCATGTCCAGACTAAGTCTCCTCTTACAAAACTAGAAAATCCGCCTTTTTGGTTTAAGGTGGATCAGACTTGCCGTTACCATCACGGAGGACCAGGGTATAACATAGAGAAGCGGGTTGCGAAGACGATCAGGGTTGTGCCCTTGTCCATGAAACACTTCAGTACTTGTTCAACCACTGGTGGCTTCCAATCTATATGGATGAAGACACCCAGCAAATTAGTATCACTAAAGTGAATCCTACTAGATATCAAAGTCAGGATGTTGGGTCGATGGAAACAGATCTAGTAAGGTTACACTGTATTCAAAGCGGACGTGGCCAGGTGCCACTATACAACTATGAGTGGTGTGGAGTTGTCTCAGTGGATAATCAAGGATGCTACCTCGTGCGAGCAGCCCTTCAAAGTCAGTTGGACCGCAAAGAGATTCAACCATGGTCAAGTTCTGGATCAGTCAACTACTTCGCTGATCAAATCGAGGACGTTTTCTTAATCTTTGATCATCAAAGGACTAGGGATGTTTGTACCATTATCCCTCTACTTGACGAATCAAGAGTTCCCAACCGGGAACGGATTGAAATTACTTACGATGGTCAGAAAAATCAGAAGGCTCCCATAGTCATCTATCTACCGGGACCGCTACCGTATGAATCAACTAAGGCTATCCCTTATAAATATGGTGCAACAACAATTGAGAATGGAAAGGAAATTCCGTTACCCTCCGTCGTGAATATTACAGACGTCAGTCGAGTAACACGGAGTGGTAGAATCTTCAACAGAGAAGTTGGAGAACCTAACAAAGAAAAGGAACCTCAAACAGAGGTTCCCAATCCACCAGTCGGTCAATCCAGTAATCCCGACCTTTCAAAAGACAATGATGAGATGCTGAAGCTCATCCAAAGGAGTGAATACAACATTGTTGATCAGCTGTTACAAACTCCTTCAAAGATATTGGTATTATCACTGTTACTTAGTTCAGAAGTGCACAGGGAGGCTCTACAGAAAGTCTTGGAGCAAGCTTTTGTAGAACAGGATGTAACAATCAGACAGTTCGATAGCATTGTCTGTAACATCACTTCCTGCAATAACTTGGGATTTAGTGATGATGAATTACCTGAAGAAGGTCGCCGTCATAACATGGCGCTCAACATTACAGTCAACTTCCAGGACGATCCCTTAGCCAGCGTACTGGTAGACACAGGGTCAGCCCTGAATGTTATGCCGAAGTCCACTTTGATGTAATTATCATTCAAAGGACCTCCGATGAATACCATCGAGGTCATCATCAAAGAATTTGACGGATCCAGAAAAACGGTTATTGGCGAAGTCAACCTTCCCATAACTATTGGTCGTCACACTTTCCAAGTCACTTTCCAGGTGATGGACATCCGAGCAACATACAGTTGTTTATTAGGAAGACCTTGGATACATCAGGCAGGGGCGGTTACTTCGACCCTCCACCAAAAGCTAAAGTTCGTCCAGAAGGGCTAACTTGTCACGGTTTGTGGAGAACAGGCCTTGCTCGTAAGTAACATATCATCATCTACTTGTGTAGAACCCTAGGAGGTTGTTGGGACTCAGTTCCAAGCGCTTACGGTGAGCAATGAGAATTAATCAGAGAAAGGAACCTCAATTTCCTCATACAAAGATGTTATCAAAGCGGTCGAGAATACCAATACAATAGGATGGGGACAGCTTGTCATTCCGACTGACAACAAAACAAAGAAGGGTCTTGGATTTTCCTCGACCTGTACCCAGGCTGCTACTAACGATGAAACTCTTCACCCTATTCAAGACTTCTTCCACAGTGGAGGTTTCCTTCACCCAGTGTCTCAAGAAGTACATACCATCAACGAGGGTGACTCCTCCGATACGGATGAAGAGTGGAAGTTCTATCTTAACAAAGACGGTTATACGTCTCAGGGCGAAACGCAGACTCCCTTTTGCTATCCTGCACAGAGTTCGAGATTTATACCATGGTCAGATGTCGAAATGATATACGGAGATTGTGATCCTGAAGGATGCCGTGCTCCGCCAAATTTGTTAGAGGAAGATACTTCGATGAAATACAACTTTGACCACGACTATTATGGCCCAATGGATGGCTTTCCTATCTGGCAGCCGTATCCCGGAGACTTGGGGCAAGAAAATCAGCCGAACAATGAAAATCAGTTAAGCATCATTTAATAGAATACCTGTATCCCCGCCACGTCAGGGGATCAACACTCAGGTCATTTTGAACTTATCCAATACGATGATGAATTGGAAAAGCTTGCCGGACTAGAATTCATCAACTATGCTTTTCCCGAGGTCAACGTCATCGAGAGAGATGACTCCTCCAATTCCAAAGAAGTGTGGCACACCCTGGGACAACCAAGTAGAAAATTTGACTTCATGGTCAAGTACACTGCTCCTGAGAGCTCTTGTATCAGGCTCGAAGACATTCAACCAACTGGATGGGGAGATACAGCTGAGAGTACAAATACTATGCGAAATACAGCCGAGGAATCCTCCTACGACAACTCTGCCTGGGAGACAGATTCCAATGATCCTGCTCCACCAGAAATTAGCGTTATTTCTGAAGACAAATCAAGGAAGGTACCAGACTTTGTGATTCACCGAGGAGTTCACCGCAAATGGGTCGCTGTCGATATTCCGAAGATTGTTCATAAGTCTAAGTAATTGCCATCTTTACTTTAACCTTTCACCTTGCCCAGGTGAAACGAATGTTTTGATAGGGCTCGCTTTCTGTAAATTTCCCTCTTCGCTTCGCCCAAAGCGACAGATTTTTATTTTACAGGGCTGTAGTTTCAAGAATCGACTTGTTTTCTCTTTTCGCTTTTCTCAGAAAATGGTAATCCTAAAAAACAACTCAATAATAAAAACAAGTAGTAAAAGAAAAACACTGCACACACTTTTGCATTCTCTCTATCTCTTCTAAACAAAAATCATCACGTCGTGCAGATTGCTTGTTTTAAACCCCGTTGAAACATACAATCCAATGCCTTCTCCCAACTTTGAGTTCTCGGTATTTGAGGCTGAAGAAGAAAATGACGATGAAATTCCAGAGGAGATCTCCCGACTACTCAGACAAGAGGAAAGGTCCATTGAACCTCACAAGGAGCCGTTGGAAACAGTAAAATTGGGTTCGGAAGAAGAAAGAAAAGAGATCAGGATTGGGGCACTGCTCAGTCCAACTGCAAAAGAGAGTTTGACAAAGCTTCTCAAAGAATTTCCCGATGTATCCGCTTGGTCCTATCAGGATATGCCAGGGTTGAATACCAGCATCGTGGAACACCATCTACCGTTAAGATCAGAATGTCCGCCAGTAAAACAAAGGTTGAGACTGACTCATCCAGACATGGCTGTCAATATCAAAGAGGAGGTACAGAAACAGATTAACGCGTGTTTCCTCGCCATTTCAAAATATCCTCAATGGTTAGCCAACACCGTACTCGTTCCAAAAAAAGACGAAAAAGTCAGAATGTGTGTCGACTACAGAGATCTAAATAAGGCTAGTCCAAAGGAAGACTTTCCTTTACCACACATTAACATGCTGGTTGACAGTACAGCAAAGTTCAAAGTTTTCTCCTTCATGGATGGATTCTCGGGAAATAATCAGATTAAGATGGCGCCAAAAGACATGGAGAAAACTTCATTTATTACCCCATGGGGTACCTTTAGTTACAAGGTAATGCCGTTAGGTTTGAAGAACGTCGGGGTAACCTATCAACGGGCCATGACTACTATGTTTCATGACATGATACACAAGGAAATCGAGGTATATGTCGATGATATGATTGCAAAATCTAAAATAGAGGAGGAACATGTAACCCATATGTCAAAGCTATTCGAGCGTCTGAGAAAGTACAAACTCCGCTTGAATCCCAACAAGTGCACGTTCGGTGTCCGTTCAAGGAAACTCTTAGGATTCATCGTCAGCCGGTAAGGAATTGAGGTTGATCCTGACAAGGTCAAGGCCATTCAAGAAATGCCTTCTCCTAAGACTGAAAAACAAGTCAGGGGATTCTTGGGACGTTTGAACTATATTTCCAAATTCATATTCCTTATGACCGCGACATGTGCGCCGATTTTCAAATTACTCAAAAAGAATCAGGATTGCGTTTGGACAGAAGACTGCCAAACCGCCTTCGATAGTATGAAGGAATAACTGTCAAGCCCACCAATTCTATAACCTCCAATGGAAGGAAGACCACTGATCATCTATTTAACAGTCTTGGAAGACTCAATGGGTTGTGTACTTGGCCAACAAGACGAAACAAAAAGAAAAGAGTCTGTCATCTACTATTTGAGCAAGAAATTTACTAACAGTGAGACTCGGTACACTATGCTTGAGAAAACTTGCTGCGCTCTGGCTTGGGCAGCCAAACGTCTTCGCCAGTACATGATTCGTCACACTACTTGGTTGATCTCCGAAATGGATTCAATCAAGTATGTCTTTGAAAAGCCTGCTCTCACGGGAAGAATTGCCCGTTGGCAGATGTTGTTGCAAGAATATGACATAGAGTACCACGCTCAGAAAGCCGTAAAAGGAAGTGTTTTAGCCGATCATTTGGCTCATCAACCGATTGATGATCAGGGATCAGTCGGATTTGACTTCCCAGACGAAGATGTCATGTATCTAAAAATGAAAGATTGCGTTGAACCACTACCCAGCGAAGGGCCGGAACCAAGTTCCCAATGGGGACTAATTTTTGACGGAGTTGTCAATCATTACGGAAATGGAATTGGGGCAATCATCATAACACCTCAGGGTACCCACATTCCTTTCACCGCCAGACTTACTTTCAAGTGCACAAACAACAAGGCCGAATACGAAGCTTGTATTATGGGTCTCGAGGAAGCAATTGATTTAAGGATAAAAAACTTGGACGTATATGGCGACTCAGCTCTGGTCATCAATCAGATCAAAGGAGATTGGAACACATACCAATCCGGATTGATTCCTTACAAAGACTATGCAAGAAGGTTGTTACCCTTCTTTAACAGAGTCGAGTTTCATCATATCCCTCATGATGAGAATCACATGGCTAATGCCTTAGCCACTCTCTCTTCCATGATTAGTGTAGGTCAATGAAATGACTTACCTAACATCGACATAATGTGCCTTTAATGGCCCGCTTACATCTTCACGATTGAAGTAGTCATAGACGATAAACCTTGGTATCACGATATCAAATGCTTCCTTCAGAAACAAGAGTACCCACCTGGGGCATCCAGGAAAGACAGAAAACCCTCAGAAGGCTGGCTGGTAGTTTATTTCTGAGCGGTGATACACTCTACAAGAGAAATTTCGACATGGTCTTGCTCCGACGTGTAGACAGACCAGAAGCAGACATGCTGATAAAAGAAATTCACGAAGGATCCTTTGGCACTCATGCCAACGGACACACAATGGCGAGAAAAGTTCTAAGAGCAGGGTACTACTGGTTGACCATGGAATATGATTGCTACAAGTACATGAGGAGATGTCACAAGTGTCAGATATACTCAGACAAAATCCATGTACCGCCTACACATCTCAAAGTTCTCTCTTCCCCATGGCCTTTTTCCATATGGGGAATCGACATGATTGGTGTGATTGAACCAAAGGCTTTGAACGAACATCGGTTCATCCTGGTAGCCATTGATTACTTCACCAAGTGGGTCGAAGCAGTGTCATACACCAATGTAACCCGACAAGTAGTGGTACGCTTTATAAAAAACAATCTCATCTGTCTTTATGGTGTTCCAAGCCAGATCATTACGGATAATGGATCTAACTTGAACAATATGATGATGAAATAGTTGTGTGCAGAGTTCTAAATCGAACACCATAAGTCATCTCCCTACCTACCCAAGATGAACGGAGCGGTAGAAGCGGCCAACAAGAACATCAAAAGGATCGTTCAAAAGATAGTTGTAACCTACAAAGATTGGTATGAGATATGGCCCTTTGCTCTTCACGGTTATTGCACATTTGTCTGCACTTCAACAGGGGCAACCTCTTTCTCTCTAGTATATGGCATGGAGGCAGTGCTTCCCGTAGAAGTGGAGATCCCATCAATCCGGGTATTGATGGAAGCTAAGCTAACCGAAGCTGAATGGTGTCAAAGTCGACACGATGAGCTGAATCTGATTGAAGAAAAGTGAATCACGACAATATGCCATGGTCAGTTGTATCAGCAAATAATGAAGAAGGCATTTGACAAAAAGGTCCGACCTCGCATCTTCAGAAAAGGAGACCTTGTGCTCAAGAAGATACAATCATTTCTCACTGATTCTCGGGGCAAGTGGACTCCGAATTATGACGGCCCCTATGTGGTCAAGAAAGATTTCTCAAGCGACGCCTTGAGACTTGCAACCATGGACGGAGAGGAATTTTCCTATGCCACAAATATTGACGTAGTCAAGAAATACTTTGCCTAAATAAAAAAAAACGTCTCGGTGGATTGAAAACCCGAAAGGGCGGTCCAGGCAAAAATTAGAGACATGATCAAAAATCATCCTGGTGGATTGGAAACATCACAGTACAATCTAGGAAAAAATTAAGGATAATGGTAAATAACTACATTCGACAAAGGGGCAAGTCCCTCGGCAGCAGTTACACCATCCATCAGAAAACTCCAGTCAAGGTCATCTTCAACAGAAGCTCAGGATGCCCAGAATTCAATGTTGGTAGAAGGATAGTGGTCGTTATGTTTCGATGTAGTCCGTTTCCTTGTAAATTACAATTTTCTAACTTTGTATATACTCTTTGGAAGCACGCGTTTGGCCGATTTCCATCCTATCAATAAAATTTGAGCCCTTGTGCTTTTGTTTGTAATTCTTATTTGTTTTAGCTTTATAGAACGACGTTTTAACGTGATTAACGATTCTTGAAATAAAACAAAAATGAATTTACTTATAAAATTTTTCTGTTTTTAATAAAGATGGCAAATTCTTTTAACTGTTGCACATCGAAAGAACATCGATCGCGTCTCTAGAAGTAAGCAAGCTTCAAAGTGCAGAATCAAAGTACTCCTTCTAAACCAGTGCACCTGAATGAAGGATCAGCTGTGTCAGAAACCTTGGTTTCATTTGACACCCCCGGCAGAGTTCTTATCTCCTAAGCCCGACCAACATAGCTCCCGACAGAGACTATCTCTCCTAAGCAAGGCAGAATTGCTATCGTGAATCAGTGATACTTTTCATCCCCCACTGTGGCCGAGTATCCAGTCGTGTTCATCTACTAGTTTGTATATCACGTCAGTTATGTCAGCATATACATACATACATCATGCATTATTGATTTACAATCATATTCATATTTCATCACTGTCACTCTAGTCGGTCTTGTTCCCTAGTGATAAAATTCGTCACAATCAAGTCGTCATTTCTTTCCTCGTCAGGAAATGTTGCGTCTGCACTACCTCTCTCCTCCAATTTATTTCTGGGATGAAGTCGGCCCGTGACCACTTTGATAACTTGAACCTCTGAAAAACTAGAGAACCCTCAGCCAGCATCACTCTTCGCCATTGAAGATGATATCTTCGCTTTCCCGGATTAAGTAAAATCCATAGAGAAAGCCTCTTAATCAGAGATTCGGCAGTACAGGAGTTTTTCTCCAAAAAATTCCCTGACGAAAAGGTCATCGGCACCTCAAAATTGGATCACATCATATGGCATTTCTCCAAGAAGATCCCGAGAAAAGTATGATGTGGTAACCCCAAGTGAAAGCAGTCTCTCAAGAGACTCGTTTTCCCCACCACTTTTTCCATCAAATGGCATCTCCCCAGGAAAATACGACGAGAAGTTTTAGGAAAACCGCTACACATAGCGTCCCTTGTCAATAAAGTTTATTGACAAAAGAAACTTAGACCAGTTCCTTGGAAGAAAACCAGGATCGAGGGGAAGTTTCTATCAGAAACTAAGACCAGTTCCTTGGTAGGAAACCAGGATCGAGGGGAAGTTTAAACATGAAACTAAGACCAGTTCCTTGGTAGGAAACCATGATCAAGGGGAAGTTTAAATCAGAAACTGAGACCAGAGCCTTAGTAGGAAACTAGGATCGAGGGGAGGTTTATATCGGAAACTGAGACCAATTCCTTGGTAGGAAACCCGGACCGAGGGGACGTTTATTTCAGAGACTGAGATCAGTTCCTTGGTAGGTGTCATACCCCAAATTTTGACCCCTAAGATTTCCCATCATTGTGCAAATCATCATCACAATATGGATGAACCATCATGCCTCCTCAATCTCCTCAAGGAATTGTTGAGCATTCACCACAATCAAAATTAGGGTTTCAAGCCCTCTCAGAGCCTTAGACAAAGGATCAATCAAGGAATGACTTGATCTTCAACTTGTATAACCTCTAAAATATCCACAATGGATCAAAAGGACTCCCACTTCAAGGATTAAGCACAAGGCTGCTCCCTTCTAGGTGGGTCAAGTCTCAAGATCGACAGTGTCACCAAATTAGGGTTTTGGTCGACCAGGGCCTCCAGATGGAAATTTTCAATCTGGGCACAAGCCAATGATCCAAAACATAACCTAATATACTCCATGGAACCTCGTGAACCCAATCATCAAGTCAATTTGACCTCAGGGGATGCAAACCTCAAAAATCAGGAATTAGGGTTTCTTGACCTAATTCACCCCTAAGTTGACTTTTGGGACAAATCATGAGCCAACACCTCAAGACATGATTTGAGGGTCTCCAATATGCCATATTGATCCATTTTCCACAATGGATTAATCCAAGAAGCTTGAGCAACAAGTTTCAATTTCATCTGCACCACAATTAGGGTTTCGCGAGGAAAGTCAACTGTAACTTTGACTTTTGACCAGGACATGCTCCCAAACCCTAAGACATGATTCAATATACCCTATGACACCCATGGAACATGTCCATCAAGTTTGATTTAGGTCAAGGACATGATTTCCTGAAGAATTGCACTATTTGGAATTCATCTGATAAAAAGTCAACTGTGCACAAAAGTCAACTTTGACTTTTTGAGATTTTTCACCAAAATGGATTTTTAACCCTAAAATGATGTTAATGTATGATTTGAATCATCATTCATCAAGAAAAATCAAAGAAAGTGGGATAACTTGTAAAAGGGGTAACCATAAAAACTTAGAAAAATTTCTAAGTTATGGAGAAAGTGACACTAATGTGCCAACTTTGGAGGACCATAACTCCTAAACCACAAGGCCATTGCTCCCCATTCAAAGCTTGATTTGTAGATCACATTGCCCTCTACAAAAGCTTCATACTGACCTATGTCCAAATTCCTCATGGATTTTGAGTTATGGAGGGATCAAAATCAAGAAATCTCACTTTGTTCCAACACTTGGTGAAAATTTCACTAAGTCAGAATCTGCCTTTACTTTTTCCCAAATGTAGGGGGATTTTTCACTTGGATTCAAAAGAGATCAAAACCAAACATGTTCAAACATTTTTTGTATCATGTAAGGGCTTTCCAAAATGACCAAGAACATTACCAAATTCAACTTGAGCCATGAGATATGACATTGGCAAGTTGCCTTGCTGAAATCTGCCAAGGGAAGGCAGATTTTTACACTTTTGGTCGATTTGCCATAATCAGCCAAATCCAAATGCTCCTATCCACTTGGACACCTCTAAGGATTGAATCTAAAGGGGACAATCACTGAGCCAAGCCTCCAAAGTCTTTGGAACAAGAAATAGCATGTTGAACATAGAATTGCCAAAATAGGGACAAGACTCCAATTTTGGATTAGAGCATTCAATGGAAGCATCAAGGTGGCATGAACTGAGCTCTTAGCAACTGAATTCTGTCAAGACTTATCCAAGACCAAGGGGACCAGCAGCCTGTGCCCTAACCTCTAGTCAATGGCTAGAGGAGACTTGGATTTTCATTTGCCAACATTGGCCAAACCTACTCAGCAGTTGCCATTCACTATTCCTTGCAAAAAAAACTTACTCTACTATAAATAGAGCTCAGTTGTGATCAGTTTGAGTACACCAAAGCCATCAAACAGATGCTTTCCTCAAAATCTCTTCTTTCACTCCAATTTGGCCTTCTAAGGCAAGTCACTATCGGGTTTTGAGTTTGAGAGCTTTTCAAATCAAACCAATCACTCACACACCTCACATACATCGTATAGAAGTGATCCAAACACTCACATAACATCTGGAACACTGATTTCACAAAATCACTAGCCAATTGCTCAAGTTCTTGACAGTTTGGCAGTTGAGGTACCATCTTCAGCTCCAAACCATTTCAATCCATTCCAAGCATCCAGATACACTCCATGGCACCTAGGGAAGCTATCCAGATCATTGGAACCTAGCTGTAACACCTCCAACACAAAACACGATCACCAGCTGCAAGAGGTAAGCATGAGCTCTTCTAACTATATGATCCATGCAATTTTTGCTGCACAATAATTTGGCCATATGTTCATAATCATGCATGGAATATTTCCCCTCAATTAATTGCATTGTTTGAATCGTGTGTCAAAAATCCCAGCCTTCATGCAGAATCTAGGGTTCTTGAGGCTTTTTTGTGATTTCTTGTTTTATGCTTAATTTAAACGAAATTAATTGCCATAGACGGGATCGTGAGGTTAAAACGAGTTGATTGGTATGTGGATTACATGATATGATCAAGTATTCAGTGAGATTGGATAGAAAATGCAAATCTGGGCAAACCCAGAACACGGGCGTATTCTTGGTGTGTTCTTGGCGCCAGTTTTTGAAAATTCAAATATTTGAATTTTGTGATTTTATTTAATTGATTCAAAAATTAATTTCTCTCTAAGTTTTAATGATTTTAAGTTGATTCTTTTTTTAATAATTCACAAAAATGTTAAAATATTTTATTTTCCCAAAAAATGCCAAAAATATTATTTATTTTATATAATTGATAGTTTTGCAAAAAATTAATGTTTTAATTGTTTTTGACATTTAAAATATATTTTCCACCTTGATTTTGCAACTTTTAATGCCTTCTAATTATTTTGTAGGTCAATACTTAATTTTTGAAGCATTAATCCAAGATCACAATTTGTTTTTTATATGTTAAACAATTTTGATCATTTTAATTGAATTTTTATTCAATTAAAACACATTTTGAAAACAAATTAGGATTTTTGGATTAATTCAACCCTCATAAATCATTTTCAAAAAATTTTTGGGCCTCTATTAGAGTGTAAGACCCAACCCACTTGTACAGAAAGATTTTGGGCCTCACTTATTGTATAAGTCCCTTTGTACATTTTTAAATTCGGCACGATCGTCGCCAGTTTAAAAATAAACCTTCTGGGCCTCTCCTCGAGCTATAAGACTCATTCAAAACTTTTGGGCCTCTAATAGAGTGTAAGACCCAATCCCCTTTTAACTAAAACCATTTGGGCCTCACTTATTGTATAAGTCCCTCCGCGTTAAAAGAAAACCTCGGCGCGATCGCCATTTTTAACGAAAAATCAATTGGGCCTACCCTCGTGTGGTAAGCCCCACTCTTTTTCTTTAAAAAATTTTGGGCCTCTTGAGAGAGTGTAAGACCCATCCCTTTGTACAGAAAACCTTTTTGGGCCTCAGTCACTTGTATAAGTCCCTCGGTACAAATTCAACAGTGCGATCACTGGTAAAACCCTGGGCCTCTCCTTGAGCTGTAAGCCCCGAATCTTTCTTTTTCAAAGCACTTTCTCCTTTGATTTTGAAAATAATGTTGTTTTTAATCTTTCTTTGTTGAACAACTAACCAAACAGCATGGAAGTTCTACAACCGAGTAAGTGTTTATACACTTTCGTTTACTGCTTTCATATACCTATAACTGTATTATGGGGCTGCTCAGTGTAAGTCTCCTTTCATAAACTCATATCAACTGTGTAATAATAGTATAGATATTTAGAGTTTCCCCGGCAACTACGTCTAGTACTAGGTAATAGCCGTTTTGTTTAAATAGACAACTAGATCCCCAATAGGATCACCATATACAATCTTCTCTTCGGCTGTCCTCATTAGGAATTGTCAAGAAATTCTACTCCCAGAGATGAATGTATTCTCCGTGAATGGCATCTTTGAGTTTCTTCCAAATTCTTGGACTTTCCTGACTTGATCTATTCCCTGTGAATAGCCTGTCTTGAATTTCTCGGGGTTTGGGGACCCACGGGCTTCTTATAAGCATCGACCTCCTCTTGGGCATCATACAAGGACCCACAGGCTTCCTAAAAGCAACCCCGCCTCCTCTTGGGCTTAGTACAAGGACCTCTCGGCTTCTTAGAAGTATTCACAGCCTCCTCTTAGGCTTCGTATAATGATCTCTTCCTCCGGGAATGATAGCCTCCTCTTGGGCTTCGTACAAGGACCCGTTGGCTTCTTAAAAGCTTCCAGCCTCCTCTTGGTCTTCATACAAATTGTCCCGACGACCTCCTAGATGTATAGGAACAGAACTTAGTCATCTGCATAGAACAGTCCTTTCAAAGAGTCTACTACTATTTCTTAAAGCATAGTACAAAAGATGAAAATCTAGACTTGGACAGTCTAATCTCCTTGAGTCTTCAAGACATTCTCAAGTGACCCCTTCAAAAATAGGAAGAAAACCCGTAGACTCGGGCAGTCTCAACACCCTTCCGATTTCCCACTTCCTTAAAAAATAGGAATAACCCGGATCCTCGAATCAAATACTTGAGTACAGTGTTGCTCATTTAAGAACTGATTTTCTCTTTCAAAATCAGTATACTGGACCTGTCACTCAACTGAAACAGTCATACTAGCCTCCTCTTGGGCTTTGTACAATGATTCTCCCCAGCGGAGTCAAACAACGGTTATCTTCTCTCTCGGGCTTTGTACGAGACACATAAGAGACTCCCTCCTTGAGTCAATCACCCCTTTCGCCTCCATCTCGGGCTTCGTTCGAGATACAATAAACTCTCTTGTTGAGTCAAATAGCCTTCATCTCGGGCTTTATACGAGATACTAAAAGACTCTTTCGTCGAGTCAAAACCCTTTTAGCCTTTCTCTCGGGCTTTGTACGAGACACAAAAACACCCTCTTGTTGGGCCCATAGCCTCCTCTTAGGCTTTGTATAAGAAAACCACTGGTTGATCCAATCGACCTTTTAGCATCAAAGCTTTGCCTCGTTCACAGTACACAAACATCAATAACTCCTTCCCCTTCATCTAATCGCTGTAAGAGGCAAGCCTCTGGATCATCTACATCCATGCCACTGTCCCTCTTTTAGCATGAGAAATTCTTAAGGAAAGATAGCATTGCTCTACACTGAGTTAAAGTCTTCTCCTTTAGGTTGAAAATCCCCTATAAAGGAAATTATGGCATTGCCGGATTCATAAATCCAGGTTAAAGTAGTTATCCTTTATAAACAGTTGTGACATACAACCCCCACTTTAGAGATGAAAAATTCTCTCTAAAGTCAACACCTTTTAGCTCCACATCTTGGGCTTTGAACAACATACAAATATACTCTTTAGCTTCACATCTTGGGCTTTGAACAAGATACAAACTACCTTCAGCTTCACGTCTTGGGCTTTGAAAAAGACACCAAATGCCATTTCCTCCCATAGAATAGGAGGAACTACGAACGCTCTGATTTCCATGTTTCGGTAAACGGGAATACGTAGGCATAAGATAGAAAGAAAAGATCTTAGCGAGCACACTAAATAAAAACCCTAAATCCCATACTCTCATATATCTATCAAAAAGCATCAGACCTAACATCCTAATCCTTGTTCCCCGCTAGAAACCTGTCATTCTGTCAAAATAACACAAGAAAGGCCCCACCACATTGATCGCATCCATAACCTAACAGACCGCTGTTTAAACTCAGTATGCAAGTAGGGTTAATTGGAGACATCTATTTCCCTTCCTTCATCAGCTTTAATAGGATAAAAAATGAATCAACCTGTAGTAAACTAACCCAAAGAGCGATAGCTCTTAAGAACCGCGTCCAAAATCGCTCGCTACAGAAAATTTGCGCCCACCGTGGGGCCCTAACCTTTTTTCTCTTCACTTATGTGAATACCACAGATTGGGGCTTCCACCGGGGAACCCATTTTCTATCAGGAACTTAGGATTCATAGCTTTAAAGGTCTAGGATGTTTAGGACAAATATATATACTGGTTTTCCTAATTGCTATACCTGTTTATTTTTCTGCTAATGGGAATGCCTGTGATGCCGCATATGGAAATATTGAGTATACACTTAAGATAAGTGATGGCGACGAGGTCGACCATCAACCTCAGTGGAGGCTGACCAATGCAACCCATTCCCTCTCATAGGCAATGGGCCGATTGTGATGTCTGAGAAGCTGAGGACCCAAACAATTTTGTAGTGCAGAAGCTATCGAAAATAGTTATCACACGATACTACCCTCATTTGAGGCTGGTGATCTATTCTCGGTGAATGGAACTTACTCTAAGATTGCTCTACAACTCGCTGGCGATCCGCTTGTTGTTTTGCTTTCCTGGGAGGAGCTGATGATAATGAGTACAGGTACAAAAATCACCTTAGTATAAACCTTTGGGGATGGGTAGAGCCTTGACTTCATGACAACGACCCTTTGACCCCAGGTTTTTTCTATGTTTTTGTGTGCTGCATTCATGCATTCATTTAAAAAAAATTAAAACATTCAAAAAAAAAATCTTCTCTTCTAGTCTCTCTTTTTCAAATAAAACTAAGACAATGATTGCAAATGTCAGAGAAAAAGATTGCGCTCATGGATTTCGGTAGAAGGAGAACTCATAAGTACAACTTCTAGGTTCCAAAACTAGAGGATTTGAAAGGTTTGGCGAGAATGATCACAAACCAAGAGGCCTTCAGAGCCAAGTACGGAGGTTTGTCATCTCTGCTAAGATTCCATGTGATTGAGGGAATCATGGACGCGCTCGTTCAATTCTACGAACCGGTTTATCACTGCTTTACATTCCTGGATTACCAGCTAGCACCAACGCTGGAGGAATATTCTCATCTGATTGATCTACTCATTACAGATCAAGCTCCATTTTCTAGACTGGAAGAAATTCCAAAGAATCAGACCATTGCAAGAGCAATTCATTTGGACGAGTCAGAAGTCAGGACTCACATGACCACTAAGGGTGGCATACAAGGTTTGCCAGCCCAGTTTCTGACAAAGAAAGCTCTGTACTTCGCTAGTATAGGGAACGGGATTGCTTTTGAAAGCATCTTTGTTTTACTCACCTACGGATTATTTTTGTTGCCCAACATTAATAATTTCGTCGATATCAATGCTATTAAGGTTTTTCTCATTGGAAACCCTGTACCGACTTTGCTCGCAGATGCGTATCATTCTGTACACTTAGGGAATTTGTACAGTGGAGGGGAGATCACGTGCTGTGTACCTCTACTTTACAAATGGTTTATCTCTCATTTGCCTAAGTCTGCTGTTTTCTGGGATCATAAGAGTACCTTACGTTGGTCGCAGAAAATCATGTCCCTCCCTAACTCTGATATAGATTGGTGTAATAGGATTTATGACGGAATCAGGATCATTGACCGTTGTGGAAACTTCCCCAACGTACCCCTTATAGGAACTAAGGGAGGAATCAATTACCATCCAGTTCTCGTTCGTCGTCAATTTGGATACCCGATGAGACACATCCCACGGGGTGTTCATCTGGAAGGTCTTTTCTTCAAAGAAGGAGAAAGTGACAGAGCACTAAAGAAGGAAATAGTGCATGCTTGGAAACATGTTTATAAGAAAGGACGGGAGTTTCTAGGAAAACCGGACTGTGTCTCGGTGGAGCCTTATCTCCACTGGGTACAAACTAGAGCTCTCAAGCTAAAGATGCCTTATCCTCGTCACGAAGTTCTTCCACCAAGGGAGTCTGTCATGTACTTCATGATTGAGACTGAAAAGCTTCAGGTTACTCTTAACAAAGTTCAACGCGAGAGGAGGTCTTGGAAGAACAAGTACCGCACCCTTGATGTGGAGTGTATCAAAATACAGCAACTGCTTAAAGATAAGGATGCTCTGATTGAAATTTTGGAGAAACATGTTGTAGAGAATCAGGATGACCAAAGGAATTTGCTCGCTCCTTTCACTTGGCAAAGGAATGACAACCCGACAATGGCCCAAGAGCCCCGGTCAAAGAAAAGGAAAGTACCAGAGTCAGGATTTCTCTTCAGAGAGGACTCGGGACCCATTAGCTTAGGTTTCTGTTTCCGCACCTTGTAATCCACTGTATTTCCATTCCTGTAATCCTTTGAATTCAATAAAATAGGGTTTCCCCACTGTTTGATATTTGCAATCTAATTGTCAAAGTTTATTTTGATTAAACCAAAAAACAATTAATATAATCATTGCATTCATCATTCTCACATCGCGTATTCTTCTTACCTACGAATCTCATGTTTGTGTCTCGGTTCTAGAGTCAAACTGTCTCATTCGTACAATACTCGGGCCAATCGTCAGAAAAAGATGGATGATCTTGAGGAAGAAAACAGAGAGTTGAAAGAAGAGATCGACGCTCTGAGAGAGGATATGAGAAAGCTTCGTAACGACATGCAAGCCATGGCAGAAGCTCAGCTACAAAGGACTGTGATCTTAGAGATCACCTCAACGCCCATAGTGGAGAAGTATGATCCTAGGTATCAAATGCCAAAAGATCGTCCTTGGGGCATGCCTGTTAACTATATCCTGGAAGGATATGTTCCGCTGATCACTGAAGATCAGGGAATCATAACAGAAGCCGCTGGGCCTGAAGGTTACAAACTTCGGGAAAGCGAAGATGCCAGGGGCATATTGAAGACTCTTGAAGGTTACAAACTTCGGGAAACGCCAAGATTTACTGCCGTAGTCACGATACCACCCCCTGTGGTGCACACTGTCCCGGAAGCATGTTTGACCGAATGGATGAATTCCAGGAATAGTTTTTGGAAATGCAGAAGGAACTGCAAGCCATTCGCGGTCAGGATATATTTGGAAAGGACGCCGCAGACCTCTGCTTGGTCCCCAATGTGAAAGTCCCACACAAGTTCCAAGTGCCCGACTTTGAAAAGTACAAGGGTAACTCTTGCCCTCAGAGCCATCTGGTGATGTACGCTCGGCGAATGTCAGCTCAGACAGAGAATCAGGACCTACTGATTCACTACTTTCAGGGTAGTTTAATCGGTGCCGCATTAAAATGGTACATGGGTTTAAACCGTGCTACGATTTGCACATTCAGAGATCTTGGTACTGCCTTCGTCCAACAATACAAATATAATTTGGACATGGCACCGGACAGAGATCAACTCAGATCAATGTCACAAAAGGACAATGAAACCTTTAAGGAGTACGCCCAGAGATGGCGTGAAATTGCCGCTCAGATTTGTCCATCTCTTGAGGAAAAAGAGATGACAAAGATCTTCTTAAAGACCTTAAGCTCATTTTACTATGACAGAATGGTTGCTAGTGCACCCAGTGACTTCACCGAGATGGTGGGCATGGGAGTTCATCTTGAGGAAGCCGTCCGAGAAGGACGTTTGGCAAAAGACGCTGGATCATCGAGTAGTACAAAACAATACGGTAGTGCTCTCCCTAAGAAAAACGAGCAAGATATTGGGAATATCTCTCTCGGAAAGCAAATGCGACGTTATCAACCAGTAGCAGCTGTAACTCCTGCTATCAATCCTGCGCCTATTCCTACATATCAACCTCAGGTTGCGCAGAGCCAACCTAATCAGCAAAGGACACAACAGCCTCTTCAGCAGGCTCGTCCTCCATATAACAACAACCGTACAACACGACCATCAGGGTTTGATCCTATACCCATGTTGTACACAGAACTATTTCCGTTACTACTGGCTAAGGGGCACATTCAGACTATGTTTCCTCTTGCAGTACCGGAAAATCCACCTTTTTGGTTTAAGGTGGATCAAACATGCCCTTATCATCAAGGAGGATCAGGGCATAACATAGAGAACTATCTCAGTTTCAAATCTGACGTGCAAAAGCTTGTTAGGAGTGGGCTCTTATCTATCAAAGATACGAATCCCAATGTTCTTACGAACCCGCTACCTCAACATGAGAAAGCTGCAGTGAACCTAATAGAAGGAGAGACTAACAATGTCTATCAAATTCACTATGTACTCTTGTTGAGGACCAATCTGATCAAGATGCATTGTAGACAGAATGGATATGGCCATGTGCCACCTCATAATTATCATCAATGTGATGTCTGCTCTAAAAACAATCAAGGATGTTCTGTAGTGCAAGCAGCTCTACAGGAACAGATGGATCTCGGATGGATCCAAGAGCACCGAGTTCGTGGAGTTAACATGGTTTACACGAATTCTAACATCATTCAGAACAGCGACATTCGTGCGATGAATGTCAACCTGGTGGAAATGCACTCAAGGCAAAGCCAGTATCATAATCTGCCGCGGCATGATTACAGTTCTTATCTGACTTGCTCGGTAAACAAACAGGGATGCTCTTTCATACAAGAGGCCCTCCAACATCAGATGGATCTTGGATGGATCCAAGACTACCATGATAGGAACCCTTATCAGATCAACATGGTTCAGATCTTTGATATTCGCGTGATGAATACCAACCTGGTAGAGTTACATGCTGAACAGGTCCGACTCAGATTCTTAATATCACACGACTATCAAAGCTGTAAAGCGGGTTGCGAAAATGATCAGGGTTGTGCCCTTGTCCCGAAAACACTCCAGCACTTGTTGAACCACTGGTGGCTTCCAATCTATATGGATGAAGACACCCACCAAATTAGTATCACTAACGGGAATCCTACTAGATATCAAAGTCAGGATGTCCGGTCGGTGGAAACTGACCTAGTAAGGCTACACTGCATTCAGAGCGGACGCGGCCAGGTGCCACTACACAACTATGAGCGGTGTGGAGTTTGTTCAGTGAATAATCAAGGATGCTACCTCGTGCGGGCAGCCCTTCAAAGTCAGTTGGACCGCAAAGAGATTCAACCAAGCTCAAGTTCTGGATCAGTCAACTATCTCGCTGATCAAATCGAGGACGTTGTCGTAATCTCTGATCATCAGAGGACTAGGGATGTTTGTGCCTTCATCCCTCTACTTGACGAATCGAGAGTTCCCAACCAGGAACCGATCGAGATTACTTATGAAGGTCAGAAAAATCAGAAGGTTCCCGTAGTCATCTATCTGCCGAGACCACTACCGTTTGAATCAACTAAGGATATCCCTTACAAATATGGTGCAACGGCAGTTGAAAATGGAAAGGAAATTCCACTACCCTCCGTCGTGAATATCGCAGACATCAGTCGTGTAACACGGAGCGGTAGAATCTTCAATAGAGGAGTTGAAGAACCTAACAAGGAAAAGGAACTTCAGACAGAAGCTCCTGATCCATCAATCGGTCAACCCAGTAATCCCGACCTTTCGAAAAATAATGATGAGATGCTGAAGCTCATCCAAAGGAGTCAATATAACATTGTTGATCAGCTGTTAGAGACTCCTTCAAAGATCTCGGTATTATCACTGTTACTCAGTTCAGAAGCCCACATGGAGGCTCTACAAAAAGTCTTGGAGCAAGCCTTTGTGGAACAGGATGTAACAATCAGACAGTTCGATAGCATTGTCTCTAACATCACTTTTTGCAACAACTTGGGATTTAGTGATGAGGATTTACCCGAAGAGGGTCGCCGTCATAACATGGCGCTCAATATCACAGTTAACTGCCAGGACGATGCTTTAGCCAGCGTATTGGTAGACAAAGGGTCAGCCCTGAATGTTATGCCGAAGTCCACCTTGATGCAATTATCATTCAAAGGCGCTCCGATGAGAATCAACGAGGTCGTCATCAAAGCGTTCGACGGATCCAGAAAAATAGTTATCGACGAAGTTGATCTTCCCATAACTATCGGTCCTCACACTTTCCAAGTCACTTTCCAGGTCATGGACATCCGGGCAACATACAGTTGTTTATTAGGAAGACCTTGGATACATCAGGATGGAGCGGTCACTTCGACCCTCCACCAAAAGCTAAAGTTCGTCCAGAACGGCCAACTCATCACAGTCTGTGGGGAGCAGGCCTTGATCGTAAGTAACTTATCGTCATCTACTTATGTAGAACCCGAGGAGGTTATTGGGACGCAGTTCCAAGCGCTGTCGGTGGGCAAGGACAATCAATCCCAAGGAGGAACCTCGATTTCCTCATACAAAGATGCTATCAAAGCGGTCGAGAGTACCGATACAACCGGATGGGGACAGCTTGTCATTCCGACTAGTAATACAACAAAGAAGGGTCTTGGTTTTTCTGCAACCTGTACCCGGACAGCTGCTAATGATTAAATTCTTCATCCCATTCATAACTTCTTCCACAGTGGAGGTTTTTTTCACCCAGTGTCTCAAGCAGTACATGCTATCAATGAGGAAGATCCCTCTGACACAGAGGAAGAGTGGAAGTCCTATCTTAACAAGGACGGTTATATGTCTCAGGACGAAACACAAAATCCTTTTTGCTTTCCTACAGAGAGTCCGAGATTTATACCCAGGTCAGACATCGAAATGATATACGGAGGTTGTGATCCGGAAGGATGACGTGCTCCGCCAAATTCATTAGAGGAAGACACTCCGATGAAAGACAATTTTGACTACACCTACTATGGCCCGATGGATGGTCTGCCAATGTGGCGACCATAACCAGGAGACTTGGGGCAAGAGAGTAAGCCGAACAATGAAAATCAGCTGACCGTCATTGAACAGAATACCTGTGTCCCCACCATATCATGGGATCAACACTCAGGTCATTCAGACACTACTCAACATGACGATGAATTTGCAACGTTTGCAGGACTTGAATTCATCAACTATGCTTTTCCTGAGGTCAACGTCATCGAGAGGGATGACTCCTCCAATTCGAAAGAAGTGTGGGACACCTTGGGACAACCGAGTGGAAAATACGACTATATGGTCAAGTACACCGCTCCTGAAAGCTCTCGTATCAGGCTCGAAGATATCCAGCCAACTGGATGGGGAGATACAGCTGAGAGCACAAATGCTATGAAAAATGTAACAGAGGAATCCTCCTACGACAATTATGCCTGGGAGACAGATTCCAATGATCCTGTTCCACCAGAAATCAGCGTCATTTCTGAAGACAAATCGAGGAAGGTACCAGACTTTGTGATTCACCGAGGAGTTCGCCGCTAGTGGGTCGCTGTTGATGCTCCGAAGATTGTTCATCAGTCAAAGTAATTTCCATCTTTAACCTTTCACCCTGCCCAGGTGAAACGGATGTTTTGATAGGGCTCGCTTTCTGTAAATTTTCCCTCTTCACTTTGCCCAAAGCGACAGAGTTTTGTTTGATAGGGTTGTAGTTTCAAGGATCGACTTGTTCATTAATAAAATAACGTCGTTCTGTAATTTCCGCATTAATTGCTGTTTTCTCGTTTCGTTTTTCAGAAAATGGTAATCCTAAAAAACAATTCAATAACAAAAAACAATCAGTAATAAAAAAATACACTGCACACACTTTTGCATTTTCTCTATCTCTTCTAAACACGAATCATCACGTCATGCAGATTGCTTATTTTAAACCCAGTTGAAATATATGATCTGATGCCTTCTCCCGACTTTGGGTTCCCGATATTCGAGGCTGAAGAAGAAGATGACAACGAAATTCCAGAAGACATCTCTCGACTACTCAGACAAGAGGAAAGGTCCATTGAACCTCACAAAGAGCCATTGGAAACGATCAATGTGGGTTTGGAAAAAGAGAGAAAAGAAATCAGGATTGGGACACTGCTCAGTCCAACTGCCAGAGAGGGTTTGATAAAGCTTCTCAGAGAATTTCCCAATGTATTCGCTTGGTCCTATCAGGATATGCCAGGGTTGGATACTAGCATCGTGGAACATCACTTACCGTTAAGATAGGAATGTCCGCCAATAAAGCAAAGGTTGAGACGGACTCACCTGGACATGGCCATCAAAATCAAAGAGGAGGTACAGAAACAGATCGACGCAGGTTTCCTCGCTACATATGAATATCCTCAATGGTTAGCCAACATCGTACCAGTTCCGAAAAAGGACGGAAAGGTCAGAATGTGTGTGGATTACAGAGATCTAAACAAGGCTAGTCCAAAGGACGACTTTCCCTTACCACACATTGACATGCTGGTAGACAGTACAACAAAGTTCAAAGTTTTCTCCTTCATGGATGGATTCTTGGGCTATAACCAGATCAAAATGGCGCCGAAAGACATGGAGAAAAATTCGTTCATTACCCCCTGGGGTACCTTCTGTTACAAGGTAATGTCGTTCGGTTTGAAGAATGACGGGGCAACCTATCAGAGGGCCATGACTACTCTATTTCATGACATGATGCATGAAGAAATCGAAGTGTATGTCGATGACCTGATTTCCAAATCTAAAACAGAAGAGGAGCATGTGACACACCTGTCAAAACTATTTGAGCGTTTGCGAAAGTACAAACTCCGCTTGAATCCCAATAAGTGCACCTTCGGTGTCTGTTCAGGGAAACTCTTAGGGTTCATCGTCAGCTAGAAAGGAATTGAGGTTGATCCTGACAAGGTTATGGCCATTCAAGAAATGCCTTCTCCAAAGACTGAAAAACAAGTTAGGGGATGCCTGGACGTTTGAACTATATTTCCAGACTCATATTCCTCATGACCGCGACATGTGCGCCAATTTTCAAATTACTCAAAAAGAATCAGGAGTGCATTTGGACAGAAGACTGCCAAACCGCCTTCGACAGTATCAAGGAATACCTGTTGAACCCGCCGATTCTATCACCCCCAGTGGAAGGAAGACCACTGATCATTTACTTAATAGTCTTGGAAGACTCAATGGGTTGTGTGCTTGGCCAACAAGACGAAACCAAACGGAAAGAGTCTGCCATCTACTATTTGAGCAAGAAATTCACAGACTGTGAGACTCGGTACACGATGCTTAAGAAAACTTGTTGCGCTTTGGCTTGGGCAGCCAAACATCTACGTCAACACATGATTCATCATACCACTTGGTTAATCTCCGAAATGGATCCAATCAAGTACGTCTTTGAAAAGCCTGCTCTCACAGGAAGGATTGCCCGTTGGCAGATATTGTTATCAGAATATGACATAGAGTACCATGCTCAGAAAGCCATTAAAGGAAGTATTTTAGCCGATCATTTGGCTCATCAACTGATTGACGATCAAGAATCAATCGGGTTTGACTTCCCAGACGAAGATGTTATGAATTTGAAAATGAAAGATTGCGATGAACCGTTACCCAGTGAGGGGCCAGAACCAGGTTCCCAATGGGGACTAATCTTTGATGGAGCAGTTAATCATTATGGAAATGGAATTAGGGCAATCATTGTTACCCCTCAGGGTACTCATATTCCTTTCACTGCCAGACTTACGTTCAAATGTACGAACAACGAGGCCGAATACGAAGCTTGTATTATGGGTCTCAAAGAAGCAATTGATTTAAGGATCAAAAACTTGGACGTATACGGAGATTCAGCCCTAGTTAACAATCAGATAAAAGGAGATTGGAACACATACCAATCAGGACTGATTCCTTACAAAGACTATGCAAGAAGGTTGTTACCTTTCTTTAACAGAGTCGAGTTTCATCACGTCCTCGTAATGAGAATCACATGGATGACGCTTTAGCCACTCTCTCTTCCATGATTAGTGTAGGTCAATGGAACGAATTACCTAAGATCGACATAATGCGCCTTGAATGGCCCGCCTACGTCTTCACGATCGAAGCAGTCATAGATGACAAACCTTGGTATCATGATATCAAATGCTTCCTTCAGAAACAAGAGTACCCATCTGGGGCACTCAGAAAAGATAGGAAAACTCTCAGAAGATTGGCTAGCAGCTTCTTCCTGAGCGGTGACATACTCTATAAGAGAAACATCGACATGGTCATGCTCCGATGCATAGACAGACCCGAGGCAGACATGCTGATAAAAGAAATTCATGAAGGATCCTTTGGCACTCAAGCTAATGGACACACAATGGCGAGAAAAATTCTGAGAGCAGGGTACTATTGGTTGATAATGGAATCCGACTGCTACAAGTACATGAGGAGGTGTCACAAGTGTCAGATATACTCCGACAAAATTCATGTACCGCCATCACATCTCAAAGTTCTTTCTTCCCCGTGGCCTTTTTCCATATGGGGAATCGACATGATTGGCTTGATTGAACCTAAGGCTTCAAACGGACATCAGTTCATCCTGGTAGCCATTGACTATTTCACCAAGTGGGTCGAAGCAGCGTCGTACACTAATGTAACCCGACAAGTGGTGGTCCGATTTATCAAAAACAATATCATTTGCCGTTATGGTGTTTTGAGCCAGATCATTACTGATAATGGATCTAACTTGAACAATAAGATGATGAAAGAGTTGTGCGTTGAGTTCAAGATTGAACACCATAACTCATCTCCCTACCGACCCAAGATGAACGGAGCGGTAGAAGCGGCTAACAAGAACATCAAGAGGATTATTCAGAAGATGGTTGTAACCTACAAAGATTGGCACGACATGTTATCCTTTGCTCTTCACGGTTATCGAACATATGTTCGTACTTAACAGGGGTAACCCCTTTCTCTCTTGTATATGGCATGGAGGCAGTTCTCCCCATAGAAGTAGAGATCCCATCAATCCGGGTTTGATGGAAGCTAAGCTTTCAGAAGCTGAATGGTGTCAAAGTCGACACGACGAATTAAACCTGATAGAAGAAAAGCGAATCACGACACTATGCCACAGTCAGTTGTATCAGCAGAGAATGAAGAAGGCGTTCGACAAAAAGGTCCGACCTCACGTCTTCAGAAGAGGAGACCTCGTGCTCAAGAATATACAATCGTTTCTCACTGACTCTCGGGGCAAATGGACCCCAAATTATGATGGCCCCTATGTGGTGACGAAAACTTTCTTAGGCGGTGCCTTGAGACTTGCAACCATGGACGGAGAGGAATTTGCCTACCCCAAGAATGTTGATGTAGTCAAGAAATACTTCGCCTAAACTAAAAGAAAAACGTCTCGGTGGATTGAGAACCCGAAAGGGTGGTCCAGGCAAAAGTTAGAGACATGAAAAAAATCATCCCGATGGATTGGAAATCTCATAGTACAATCCAGGCAAAAATTAGGGATAATTGCAAGTAACTATGTTCAACCGAGGCGAATACCTTAGCAGCAGTTACACCATCCATCGGAGGAAAACTCCAGTCAAGGTCATCTTCGACAGAAGCTCAGGATGTCCCGAATTCAAAGTTGGTAGAAGGATAGTGGTCGTTATGTGTCAACGTAGCCCTTTTCCCTGTAAATTACCATTTTCAAACTTTGTATATACTCTTTGGAATCACGCGTTTGGCTGATCTCCATATTATCAATAAAATTTGAGCCCTTGTGCTTTTGTTTGTAATTCTTATTTGTTTTAGCTTTACAGAATGACGTTTTAACATGATTAGCGATTCTTGAAATAAAACAAAAATGAATTTACTTATTAAAACTTTTTCTGCTTTTAAAGTAAAGATGGCAATTTCTTTTGACTGTTGAACATCAAAAGAACATCAACCGCTTCTCCAGAAGTAGGCGAACTTCAAAGTGCAGAATCAAAGTACTCCTTCTATGCCAGTGCGCCTGAATGAAGGATCAATAGTGTCGGATGCGACTATTCCATCTGACCTCTTCAGCCGAGTTCTTATCTCCTAAGCCCGATCAACGGTGTTCCCCGCAGGGACTATCTCTCCTAAGCAAGGTAGAATTGCTACTTTTTTGACCAATGGTACTCTTCACCCCGCCATGGCCGAGTATCCAGTCGTGTTCACCTGTCAGTTTAAATGTCGCGTAAGTTTTGTCAGCATAAACATACATACATCATGCATTGATTTGCATTCATATTCATATTGCATCACTATCACTCTAGTCGGGCTTGTCCCCTAGTGATAACAGTCCTCTCAATCGAGTTGTTAGTTCTTGCCTCGTCAGGAAATGCTGCGTTTGAACAATCTCGCTTCTAGTGTATCTCTGGATTAGAGTCGGTCCTCGACCACTTTGATAACTTGAACCTCTGAAGAACCAGAGAACTCTCGACAAATGTCACTCTTCGCCATTGAAGATGATATCCTTGCTTTCCCAGATTAAGGAAAATCCTTAGAGAAAGCCCCTTAATCGGAACTTCAGAAATACGACAGTTTTTCTCCGAAAGAACCGCTGACGAAAAGGTCATCGGCACCTCAAAAGTGGAACCCATCATATGGCATTTCTCCGGGAAGATCCTGAGAAAAGTATGATGTAATATCCCTAAGCGGAAGCAGTCTCTCAAAAGACTCATTTTCCCCTGATAGAGTCGACAAATGGCGTCTCCAACAGAGAAGTTTATACACCTCTACAGCTCAGACAAATGGGTACCCAAGGAAGTCTGACATCAAAAGTTTTTCCCATCAAATGGCATCTCCCCCCAAGAAAATCCGGCGAGAAGTTTGAGGAAAACCGCTACAAATAGCGTCCCTTGTCAATAAAGTTTATTGACAAAAGAAACTAAGACCAGTTCCTTGGTAGGAAACCGAGATCGAGGGGAGGTTTATTTCAAAAGAAACTGAGACCAGTTCCTTGGTAGGAAGCCAGGATCGAGGGGAAGTTGACAAAAGAAGCTAAGACCAGTTCCTTGGTAGGAAACCGGGATCGAGTGGAGGTTTATTTCAAAAGAAACTAAGACCAGTTCCTTGGTAGGAAACCAGGATCGAGGGGAAGTTGACAAAAGAAACTAAGACCAGTTCCTTGGTAGGAAACCAGGATCGAGGGGAGGTTTATTTCAAAAGAAAATTGAGACCAGCTCCTTAGCTGAAGACCAGGATCGAGGGGAAGTTTACCTTTTCTAAGCATCACCGCTTAGCTAAAGAAGATGAATGCGTAAGCTACCATTCATAACCACCATCAAAATTTTGGGTATTCCGATATTTAATCCTCTTGCACCCCGAATGCCCGAATACCTTCGTCATTCACACCTTCGGGTCCAAGAAGATTAAATAGGGGCATCTGTCATACTCCAAATTTTGACCATTAAGATTTCCCATCATTGTGCAAATCATCATCACAATATGGATGAACCATCATGCCTCCTCAATCTCCTCAAGGAATTGTTGAGCATTCACCACAATCAAAATTAGGGTTTCAAGTCCTCTTAGAGCCTTAGACAAAGGATCAATCAAGGAATTACTTGATCTTCAACTTTTCTAACATCTAAAATATCCACAATGGATCAAAAGGACTCCCACTTCAAGGATTAAGCACAGGGCTGCTCCTTTCTAGGTGGGTCAAGCCTCAAGATTGACAGTGTCACCAAATTAGGGTTTTGGTCGACTAGGGCCTCCAGATGGAAATTTTTCATCTGGGCACAAGCCAATGATCCAAAACATAACCTAATATACTCCATGGAACCTCGTGAACCCAATCATCAAGTCAATTTGACCTCAGGGGATGCATACCTCAAAAATCAGGAATTAGGGTTTCTTGACCGAATTCACCCCTAAGTTGACTTTTGGGACAAATCATTAGCCAAGACCTCAAGATATAATTTGAGGGTCTCCAATATGCCATATTGATCCATTTACAACAATGGATTAATCCAAGAAGCTTGAGCAACAAGTTTCAATTTCATCTGCACCACAATTAGGGTTTCGCGAGGAAAGTCAACTGTAACTTTGACTTTTGACCAGGACATGCTCCCAAACCCTAAGACATGATTCAATATACCCTATGACACCCATGGAACATGTCCATTAAGTTTGATTTAGGTCAAGGACATGATTTCCTGAAGAATTGCACAGTTTGGAATTCATCTGATAAAAAGTCAACTGTGCACAAAAGTCAACTTCGACTTTTTGAGATTTTTCACCTAAATGGATTTTTAACCCTAAAATGATGTTAATGTATGATTTGAATCATCATTCATCATGAAAAAACAAAGAAAGTGGGATAACTTGTAAAAGGGGTAACCATAAAAACTTAGAAAAATTTCTAAGTTATGGAGAAAGTGACACTAATGTGCCAACTTTGGAGGACCATAACTCCTAAACCACAAGGCCATTGCTCCCTATTCAAAGCTTGATTTGTAGATCACATTTCCCTCTAAAAAAGCTTCATACTGACCTATGTCCAAATTCCTCATGGATTTTGAGTTATGGAGTGATCAAAATCAAGAAAAGTCACTTTGTTCCAACACTTAGTGAAAATTTCACTAAGTCAGAATCAGCCTTTACTTTTTTCCAAATGTAGGGGGATTTTTCACTTGGATTCAAAAGAGATCAAAACCAAACATGTTCAAACAGTTGTTGTATCATGTAAGGGCTTTCCAAAATGACCAAGAACATTACCAAATTCAAGTTGAGCTATGAGATATGACATTGGCAAGTTGCCTTGCTGAAATCTGCCAAGGCAAGGCAGATTTTTACACTTTTGGTCGATTTGCCAAAATCAGCCAAATCCAAATGCTCCTATCCACTTGGACACCTCTGAGGATTGAATCTAAAGGGGACAATCACTGAGCCAAGCCTCCAAAGTCTTTGGAACAAGAAATAGCATGTTGAACCTAGAATTGACAAAATAGGGACAAGACTCAAATTTTGGATTAGAGCATTCAATGGAAGCATCAAGGTGGCGTGAACTGAGCTCTTAGCAATTGAATTTAGTCAAGACTTATCCAAGACCTAGGGGACCAGCAGCCTGTGCCCTAACCTCTAGTCAATGGCTAGAGGAGACTTGGATTTTCATTTGCCAACATTTGCCAAACCTACTCAGCAATTGCAATTCACTATTCCTTGCAAAACAAACTTGCTCTACTATAAATAGAGCTCAATTGTGATCAGTTTGAGTACACCAAAGCCATCAAACAGATGCTTTCCTCAAAATCTCTTCTTTCACTCCAATTTTGCCTTCTAAGGCAAGTCACTATCGGGTTTTGAGTTTGAGAGCTTTTCCAATCAAACCAATCACTCACACACCTCACATACATCATATAGAAGTGATCCAAACACTCACATAACATCTGGAACACTGATTTCACAAAATCACTATCCAATTGCTCAAGTTCTTGACAGTTTGGCAGTTGAGGTACCATCTTCAGCTCCAAACCATTTCAATCCATTCCATGCATCCAGATACACTCCATGGCACCTAGGGAAGCTATCCAGATCATTGGAACCTAGCTGTAACACCTCCAACACAAAACACGATCACCAACTGCAAGAGGTAAGCATGAGCTCTTCTAACTATATGATCCATGCAATTTTTGTTGCACAATAATTTGGCCATATGTTCATAATGATGCATGGAATATTTCCCCTCAATTAATTGCATTGTTTGAATCGTGTGTCAAAAATCCCATCCTTCATGCAGAATCTAGGGTTCTTGAGGATTTTTCGTGATTTCTTGTTTTATGCTTAATTTAAATGAAATTAATTGCCATAGACATGATCGTGAGGTTAAAATGAGTTGATTGGTATGTGGATTACATGATATGATCAAGTATTCAGTGAGATTGGATAGAAAATGCAAATCTGGGCAAACCCAGAACACGGGCGTATTCTTGGTGTGTTCTTGGCGCCAGTTTTTGAAAATTCAAATATTTGAATTTTGTGATTTTATTTAATTGATTCAAAAATTAATTTCTCTCTGAGTTTTAATGATTTTGAGTTGATTCTTTTTTTAATAATTCACAAAAATGTTAAAATATTTTATTTTCTCAAAAAATCCCAAAAATATTATTTATTTTATATAATTGATATTTTTGCAAAGAATTAATGTTTTAATTGTTTTTGACATTTAAAATATTTTTTCCACCTTGATTTTGCAACTTTTAATGCCTTTTAACTATTTTGTAGGTCAATACTTAATTTTTGAAGCATTAATCCAAGATCACAATTTGTTTTTCATATGTTAAACAATTTTGATCATTTTAATTGAATTTTTATTCAATTAAAACACATTTTGAAAACAAATTAGGGTTTTTGGATTAATTCAACCCTCATAAATCATTTTCAAAAAAATTTTGGGCCTCTATTAGAGTGTAAGACCCAACCCACTTGTACAGAAACATTTTGGGCCTCACTTATTGTATAAGTCCCTCTGTACATTTTTAAATTTGGCATGATCGTCGCCAGTTTAAAAATAAACCTTCTGGGCCTCTCCTCGAGCTATAAGACCCATTCAAATCTTTTGGGCCTCTAATAGAGTGTAAGACCCAATCCCCTTTTAACCAAAACCATTTGGGCCTCACTTATTGTATAAGTCCCTCCGCGTTAAAAGAAAACCTCGGCGCGATCGCCATTTTTAACGAAAAATCAATTGGGCCTACCCACGTGTTATAAGCCCCACTCTTTTTATTTAAAACTTTTTGGGCCTCTTGAGAGAGTGTAAGAGCCATCCCTTTGTACAGAAAACCTTTTTGGGCCTCAGTCACTTGTGTAAGTCCCTCTGTACAAATTCAACAGTGCGATCACTGGTAAAACCATAGGTCTCTCCTTGAGCTGTAAGCCCCAAATCTTTCTTTTTCAAAGCACTTTCTCCTTTGATTTTGAATATACTGTTGTTTTCAATCTTTCTTTGTTGAACAACTAACCAAACAGCATGGAGGCTCTACAACCGAGTAAGTGTTTATACGCTTTCGTTTACTGCTTTCATATACATATAACTGTATTGTGGGGCTGCTCACTGTAAGTCTCCTTTCATAAACTCATATCAACTGTGTAATAATAGTATAGATATTTAGAGTTTCCCCGGCAACTACGTCTAGTACTAGGTAAAAGTCGTTTCGTTTAAATAGACAACTAGATCCCCTATAGGATCACCAGATACAGTCTTCTCTTCGGCTGTCCTCATTAGGAATTGTAAAGAAATTCTACTCCCATAGATGAATGTATTCTCTGTGAATGGCATCTTTGAGTTTCTTCCAAATTCTCGGACTTTCCTGGCTTGATCTATTCCCCGTGAATAGCCTGTCTTGAATTTCTCGGGGTTTGGGGACCCACGGGCTTCTTAAAAGCATCGGCCTCCTCTTGGGCATCAACAAGGACCCACAGGCTTCCTAAAAGCAACCCTGCCTCCTCTTGGGCTTAGTACAAGGACCTCTCGGCTTCTTAGAAGTATTCACAGCCTCCTCTTAGGCTTCGTATAATGATCTCTTCCTCTGAGAATGATAGCCTCCTCTTGGGCTTCGTACAAGGACCCGTCGACTTCTTAAAAGCTTCCAGCCTCCTCTTGGGCTTCATACAAATTGTCCCGACGACCACCTAGAGGTATAGGAACAGAACATAGTCATCTGCATAGAACAGTCCTTTCAAAGAGTCTACTACTGTTTCTCAAAGCATAGTACAAAAGATGAAAATCTAGACTTGGAGAGTCTAATCTCCTTGAGTCTTCAAGACATTCTCAAGTGACCCCTTCAAAAATAGGAAAAAAACCCGTAGACTCGGGCAGTCTCAATACCCTTCGTATTTCCCACTTCCTTAAAAAACAGGAATAACCCGGATCCTCGAATCAAATCCTTGAGTACAGTGTTGCTCATATAAGAACTGATTTTCTCTTTCAAAATCAGTATACTGGACCTGTCACTCAACTGAAACATTCATACTAGCCTCCTCTTGGGCTTTGTACAATGATTCTCCCCAACAGAGTCAAACAACGGTTAGCCTCTCTCTCGGGCTTTGTACGAGACAAATAAGAGACTCCCTCGTTGAGTCAATCACCCCTTTCGCCTCCATCTCGAGCTTCGTACGAGATACAAAAAACTCTCTTGTTGAGTCAAATAGCCTTCATCTCGGGCTTTATACGAGATACCAAAAGACTACTTCGTCGAGTCAAAACCCTTTTAGCCTTTTTCTCGGGCTTTGTACGAGACCCAAAAACACCCTCTTGTTAGCCCCATAGCCTCCTCTTAGGCTTTGTATAAGAAAACCACTGGTTAATCCAATCAACCTTTTAGCATCAAAGTTGTGCCTCGTTCACAGTACACTAACATCAACAACTCCTTCCCCTTCATCTAATCGCTGTAAGCGGCAAGCCTTTGGATCATCTACATCCATGCCACTGTCCCTCTTTTAGCATGAGAAATTCCTAAGGAAAGATAGCATTGCTCTACACTGAGTTAAAGTCTTCTCCTTTAGGTTGGAAATCCCCTATAAAGGAAATTATGGCATTGCCGTATTCATAAATCTCGGTTAAAGTAGTTCTCCTTTATAAACGGTTGTAACATATAACCCCCTCTTTAGAGATGACAAATTCTCTCTAAAGTCAACACCTTTTAGCTCCACATCTTGGGCTTTGAACAAGATACAAATATACTCTTTAGCTTCACATCTTGGGCTTTGAACAAGATACAAACTACCTTCAGCTTCACGTCTTGGGCTTTGAACAAGACACCAAATGCCATTTCCTCCCATAGAATAGGAGGAACTATGAACGCTCTGATTTCCATGTTTCGGTAAACGGGAATACGTAGGCATAAGATCGAAAGAAAATATCTTAGTGAGCACACTAAACAAAAACCCTAAATCCCATACTCTCATATATCTATCAAAAAGCATCAGTCCTAACATCCTAATCCTTGTTCCCCGCCAGAAACCTGTCATTCTGTTAAAATAACATAAGAAAGGCCCCACCACATTGATCGCATCCGTAACCTAACAGACCGCTGTTTAAACTCAGTATGCAAGCAGGGTTAATTGGAGACATCTATTTCCCTTCCTTCATCGGCTTTAATAGGATATAAAATTAATCGACCTGTAGTAAACTAACCCAGAGAGTGACAACGCTTAAGAACCGTGTCCAAAATCGCTCACTACAGTAGGAAACCAGGATCGAGGGGAAGTTTACCTTTGCTAAGCATCATTTCTTAGCAAAAGAGAAAGGATGCGCGAACTTCCATTCATAACCACCATAAAAATTTAGGGTATTTCGATATTTAATCCTCTTGCACCCCGAATGCCCGAATACCTTTGCCATTCACACCTTCGGGTCCAAGAAGATTAAATAGGGGCATCTGTCATACCCCAAAATTTTGACCACTAAGATTTCCCATCATTGTGAAAATCATCATCACAATATGGGTAAACCATCATACCTCATCAGTCTCCCCAAAGATGGGTGAGCATTTCACTACTATCAAAGATTAGGGTTGCAAGCCCTCTCTGAGCTCTTAGACAAAGGATCAATCAAGAAATGACATGATCTTCAACTTGTCTAGCCTCTCAAACATTCACAAAGGATCAAGAGGACTCCCACTACCAAGGATTAAGCACAAGGCTTCTCCCCTTCTAGGTGGATCAAGCCTTAAGATCCCCGATGTCACCTAATTAGGGTTTGGTCGGCCAGGGCCTCCAGATGGAAATTTTCCTCTGGGCATGAGCCAATGCTTCAAAGCATAACCTATTGATTCTCCAAGGGATCTCATGAACCCAATCATCAAGTCAATTTAGCCTCAGGGGGTGCATTCACCAAAAATCATGAATTAGGGTTTCTTGACCTAATTCACCACCTAAGTTGACTTTTGGGACAAAACATGAGCCAAGACCTCAAAAGAGGATTTGAGGGTCTCTAACACACCACATTGATCCATTTTCAACAATGGATTGAGCCAAAAAGCTTGAGTAATAAGTTTCAATTTCATCTGAACCACAGTTAGGGTTTCGCGAGAAAAGTCAACTGTATATTTGACTTTTGACCAGGACATGCTCCCAAACCCTAAGACATGATTCAATACACCCTATAACACCTATGAAATCAATCCATCAAGTTTGATTTAGGTCAAGGACTTGATTTCATAGAGGATCGCACAATTTGGAGTTCATCTGACAAAAAGTCAACTGTGCACAAAAGTCAAACTTTGACTTTTTGAGATTTTTCACAATTATAGTTCATTAACCATTAAATGATGTCAATGTGTGATTTGAATCAACATTCATAAAAAAAATCAAGAAAAGTGGGATAACTTGTAAAAGGGGTAACCATAAAAACTTAGAAATTTTTCTAAGTAATGGAACAAAGTGGCTAGGTTACGAACTTTGGAGGATCATAACTCCTAAACCACATGGCCATTTTTCCCCATCCAAACCTGGATATGTATCCCTCATGGCCCTCTACAAAAGCTTCAACTACACCTCATTCCAATTAATTATGGATTTTGAGTTATGGAATAATCAAAGTGGCTGAAAACATGAAATGCCACTTTTTCCAACACAGTGAAATTTTTACTAAGCCAGAATCTGCCTTCACTTTTTCCAAATGTAGGGGCATTTTTCACTTGGATCAAAAAAGTATCAAAAGAAATTATTATCAAACATTTATTGTATCATATGAGGGCTTTTCAAAATGGCCAATAACTCCATCAAATTCCACTTGAGCCATGAGATATGACAATGGGAATATGCCTTGCTGAAAACTGCCAAGGCCAGGCAGAATTTTGGACTTTTGCTCGATTTGGCAAAATTAGATAATTCCAAGCCTTGTAATCACTTTGGACACATCTGAGGATCAAATCTAAAGGGAACAAACACTGATCCAAGCCTCCAAATTCTTTGGAACTAGAAGTAGCATGCCAAACCTAGAAATCCCTAAAAGAGGGACAAGACTCCAATTTTGGATTGGAGCATTTAAGGGATACACCAAGGTGGCATGGACTGACACATTTGCAACTGAATTAAGTCATGAATGATCCAACAACTAGGGAACCACAACTCTGTGCTCTAACCTCTAGTCAATGACTAGAGGAGACTTAGATTCTCAATTGCCAACATTGGCCAAACCTCTGCTGCAGTTGCCATTCACTATTGCATGAAAAACAAACTTGCTCTACTATAAATAGAGCTCATTTGTGCTCAGTTTGAGTACACCAAAGCCATCAAACAGATGCTTTCCTCAAAATCACCTTCTCACTTCAAATTTTGCCTTCTAAGGTAAGTCACCATCGGGTTTTGAGTTTGAGAGCTATTCCAACCAAACCAATCACACACACACACCTCATAAACATCATATAGAAGGGATCCAAACACTCACATATCATCTGGAATACCAAAATCCCAAAATCACCACCCAATTGCTTAAACCTTTGACAAAATTGCAGTTGGGGTACCATCTTAAGTTCCAGATCATTTCAATCCACTCCAAGCATCCAGACACACTCCATGGCACATAGGGAAGCTATACACATCATTGGAACCTAGCCGTAACACCTCTAACCCAAAACACGATCACCAGCTGCAAGAGGTGAGCATGAGCACTTCTAACTCTATGATCCATGCATTTTTTGCTGCACAACAATTTGGCCCTATGTTCATAATCATGCATAGTGTTTACCCTCAATCAATTGCTTTGTATGAATCGTGTATGGAATTTCTGAACCTTCATGCAGAATTTAGGGTTCTTGAGGTTTCTCTTTGATTTCTTATTCCATGCTTAAAATAAATGAAATTAAAGACCATAGACATGATTGTGAGGTTGAAACGAGTAGATTGATATGTAGATTGCATGATATAATCAAGTTTTCAGTGAGACTGGATATAAAACGTAAATCTGCAGAAACAGAGGGTGGCGCGTGTTCTTGCCCTTGTTCTTGGTGCCCTTTTTGAAAATTCAAATATTTGAATTTTGTGAGTTTATTTAATTGTTTGAAAAATTAATTTCTCTCTGAGTTTTAATGATTTTGAGTTAATTCTTTTTTTAATAATTCACAAAAATGTTAAAATATTTTATTTAACCAAAAAATCCCCAAAATATTATTTATTTCATATAATTGATATTTTTGCCAAGAATTAATATTTTAATTGTTTTTGACATTTAAAATTTGTTTTCTTTCTTGATTTTGCAAATTTTTATGATTTCTAATCATTTTGTAGGTCAAAACATGATTTTTGAAACATTAATCTAAGATCACAATTTGTTTTCCACATGTTAAACAATTTTGATCATTTTAATTGAATTTTTTATTCAATTAAAATACATTTTGGAAGCAAATTAGGGTTTTGATTAATCCAACCCTCATCAAACCTTTTAAAACCATTTTGGGCCTCTAATAGAGTGTAAGACCCAATCCTTTGTAAGTATAAACCTATTTTGGGCCTTAATTGTTGTATAAGTCCCGTTGTATTGCAAAAGTTCGGCGCGATCATCGCCCGTTTAAAACAAACCATCTGGGCCTCTCCTCGAGCTATAAGACCCATTCAAAACCATTTTTGGCCTCTAATAGAGTGTAAGACCCAATACCTCTATGAAACCAAAGTAGTTTGGGCCTCAGTCATTGTATAAGACCCACGGTGTTTTCAAAAACCTCGGCACGATCATCGCCCTTTTCAAAATAAACCCTGGGCTTCTCCTTGAGCTATAAGACCCATCTTTGTTCACTTACAATCATTTTGGGCCTCTTGAGAGAGTGTAAGACCCATCCCCTTTGTACATAAAACCTTTCTTGGGCCTCAGTCACTTGTATAAGTCCCTGTACAAAACGACAGTGCGATCACTGATAAAACCCTAGGCCTCTACTTGAGCTGTAAGCCCCAATTTTCCTTTCAAAAGCACTTTCTCCTTTGATTTTATAACATACTATTATTTTCAATTTCTTTGTTGAACAACTAACAATACAGTATGGAAGCTCTACAACCGAGTAAATGTTTACCCGCTTTCATTTACCGCTTTCATATGTATATAACTGTATTGTGGGGCTTTTTCACTGTAAGTCTTATTTCATAAACTCATATCGAGTGTGTAATACTAGTATAGATATTTAGAGTTTCCCTGGCAACTACGTCTAGTACTAGGTAAAGCCCCGTAGATCACTATTAAAATAGAGAAAACTAGATCCCCATAGGATTACCAGACACAGTCTTCCCTCCTCTTAGGGTTAAACAATATGGAGACGTGAAAGGCAGCATTCTCGGTGAACCCTTTCACAGACTGTCACCCTTAGACATTGTAAAAGAAACTCTACTCCCCAGAGATGATCTTTTCTCCATGAATGGCATCTCTTGAGTTTCTTCCAAAATTCTCGAACTCTCCTGGCTTGATGTATTCTCTGTGAATGGCATGTCTTGAACTTCTCGGGGTTTGGGGAACCACAGGCTTCCTAAAAGCATCCCCGCCTCCTCTTGGGCGTTGTACAAGGACCCGTCGGCCTATTAGAAGTTTTCACAGCCTCCTCTTAGGCTTCGTATAATGATTCTTCCTCCGGGAAGGTAGCCTCCTCTTGGGCTTCGTATAATGATTCTTCCTCCTAGATCTTTCTAACGCGAACATACTGTCTCTTAAGCATAGTACAAAAGATAAAACTCTAGACTTGGACAGTCTAATCTCCTTGAGTCTCGAAGACATTCTCAAGTTCCTTTTAAAAATAGGAAAAAACACCCGTAGACTTGGGCAGTCTCAATACCCTTCGGATTCCCCCTTTCCTTAAAGAACAGGAAATAATCTCGGTCCTCAGATCAAATCCATGAGTACAAAATTACCCATATAAGAACTGATTTTCTCTTTTAACCAACATACTGGACCTGTCACTCAACTGAAACAATTACCAGCACCCTAGCCTCCTCTTGGGCTTTGTACAATGATTCTCCCCAGCAGAGTTAACCTTTAGCCTCCATTTCGGGCTTCATACGAGATACAAAATCACTCCCTGGTTGAGTATAAAAGACTCTCTTGTTGAGTCAAACATTTTTAGCCTTCATCTCGGGCTTTGTACGAGATACAAAACACTCTCTTGTTAAGTATAAAAAGACTCTCTTGGTGAGTATAAAAGACTCTCTTGTTGAGTCAAACCCTTTTAGCGTCCGTCTTGGGCTTCGTACAAGACACATATAAAAACACTCTCTTTTTGAGTCAACCCTTTTAGCCTCTATCTCGGGCTTCGTACGAGACACAATATCATCCTCTTGTTGGGTCAATAGCCTCCTCTTAGGCTTTGTATAAAGAAATACCCGTTTGATTCAATCAACCTTTTAGCATCAAATCATGCTTTGGTCATAGCATATAAACATCAACAACTCCTTTTCCCTCGTCTAATTGCTGTAAGCGGTAAGCCTCTGGATTATTTACATCCACGCCACTGTCCCTCTTTTAGCATGAGAAATTCCTAAGGAAAGATGGCATTGCTCTAAACTGAGTTAAAGTCTTCTCCTTCAGGTTGAAAATCCCCTATAAAGGAAATTATGGCATTGCTAGATTCGCATATCCCAGTTAAAGTAATTCTCCTTTATAATCAGTCACCCAACAATTGTGCCAAACAGACCAAATATTTCCCTTTAGAGATGACAAATTCTCTCTAAAGTCAACACCCTTTTAGCTTCACATCTTGGGCTTCGAACAAGATACAAATAGACCCTTCAGCTTCACATCTTGGGCTTTGAACAAGATATAAAACACCTTTAGCTTCATGTCTTGGGCTTTGAACAAGACACCAAAACACCATTTCCTCCCATAGAATATGAGGACCTACGATCGCGCTGATTTCCCTATCCCGGGAATACGTAGGCATAAGATTGAAAAAGAATCTTAGCGAGCACACTAAACAAAAAACCCCAAAGTCCCCTACCTCCATCCAATCTGGCGCAGGATCCCAACAAATTCCCCATGAATAATCCCGGTATTTCGTTCTGAACAAAATAAGTAGAGAGAGACCCACGAACTATAGCCGCATTTGTAAACCAACAGTTTTGACTGTTTAACCTCAGTATGCAAGCAAGGTTAATTGGAGACATCTATTTCCCTTCCTTCATCAGCTTCAATAGGATAAAAAATGAATCAAATTGTAGTACCAAAGCGATAGTGATTCGAAACCACAAAAACTGTGCTACAAGATGGCAATTCTTTTGACTGTTGAACATCGAAAGAACATATATCGCTTCTTCGGAAGTAATCGAACCTCAAAGTGCAGAATCGAAGTACTCCTTCTAAGCCAGTGCGCCTGAATGAAGGATCAACTGTGTCAGATGCGAATATTCCGTCCGACATCCCGTTAAGAATTCTTATCTCTTAAGCCCGACCAACGTTGTTCCCCAAAGGGACTATCTCTCCTAAGCAAGGCAGAATTGCTATCTTGAACCGAAGATACTTCTTCGTCCCCTGCAGTGGCTGAGTATCTAGTCGTGTTCATCTATTCGTCTGTATGTCGCGTAGGTTTTGTCAGCATAAACATACATTCATCATGCATTATTGATTGATACTCATATTCATATTGCATCACTATTACTCTAGTCGGTCTTGTTCCCAAGTGATAAAAGTCCTCTTATCAATCGAGTTGTCAGTTCTTTCCTCGTCAAGAAATGTTGCATCTAAACTATCTCTTCCCCGGTTTGTTTCTGGAATGGGGACGATCCTCGACCACTTTGATAACTTGAACCTCCGAAAAGCAAGAAAATTTTTGACGAATGTCGCTCTTCGCCATTGAAGATGAAATCTTCGCATTCCTGTATTAAGTAAAATCCCCAGAGAAAGCCCCTTAATCAAAGATTCAGAAATACGACAGTTTTTCTTCAGAAAATTTGCTGACGAAAAGGTCATCAGCACCTCAAAAAATGGATTACATCATATGTCATTACTTCGAGAAGATCTCGAGGAAAAATATGATGTAATATCCCCAAGCAGGAAACAGTCTCTCAAGAGACTCGTTTTCCCTAGTGGAGTCTACAAATGGCGTCTCCAGCAGAGAAGTTTGTGCACCTCTACAACTCAAATGAATGGGTTCCCCAGCAAGTTTGACATCAAAACGTTTTCCATCAAATGGCATCTCCCCAAGAAAATTCGGCGAGAAGTTTGAGGAAGACCGCTACGAATAGAGACCCTTGTCAAGAAAGTTTATTTACAAAAGAAACTGAGACCAGTTCCTCGGCTGAAGACCAGGATCGAGGGGAAGTTTATATAAGAAACTGAGACTAGTTCCTTGGTAGGAAACCAGGATCGAGGAGAAGATTGTTTCAGAAACTGAGACCAGTTCCTTGGCTGAAGACCAGGATCGAGGGGAAGTTTATCTCTGAAACTGAGACCAGTTCCTTGGTAGGAAACTAGGATTGAGGGGAAGTTTATTTCAAAAGAAAAATGAGACCAGTTCCTTGGCTGAAGACCAGGATCGAGGGGAAGTTTACCTTTTCTAAGCATTATTTCTTAGCGAAATAAGATGGATGAGCAAATTACCGTTCATAACCACCATCAAAATTTCGGGTTATTCTGATATTTAATCCTTTTGCACCCCGAATGCCCGATTACCTTCGCCATTCACACCTTCGGGTCCAAGAAGATTAAATAGGGGCATCTGTCATACCCCAAATTTTGACCACTAAGATTTCCCATCATTGTGCAAATCATTACCACAATATAGATGAACCATCATGCCTCATCAATCTTCTCAAAGATGATTGAGCATTCAATATAAGCAAGAATTAGGGTTTTAGGCCCTCTCAGACCACTTAGACAAAGGATCAATTAAGAAATGACATGATCTTCAACTTTTCTAAACTCTCCAACACACATAAAGGATCAAGAGTACTGCCACATCAAGAATCAAGCTCAAGGTTGCAACATTCCAAGTGGATCAAGCCTCAAGATCGCCAGTGTCACCAAATTAGGGTTTTGGTCGACCAAGGCCTCCAGGTGGAAATTTTCCTATGGGCATGAGCCAATGCTTCAAAACATAACTCAAGATACTCCAAGGGACCTCATGGACCCAATCATCAAGTCAATTTTACCTCAGGGGATGTATTCACAAAAAATCAGGAATTAGGGTTTCTTGACCTAATTCACCTCTAAGTTGACTTTTGGGACAAAACATGAGCCAAGACCTCAAGACATGATTTGAGGGTCTCCAATACACTACATTGATCCATTTGCAACAATGGATTGATCCAAGAAGCTTGATCTACGAGTTTCAATCTCATTAGGACCACAACTAGGGCTTCGAGGGAAAAGTCAACTGTACCTTTGACTTTTAACCAAGACATGCTCCCAAACCTTGGGACATGATTCAATACACCCTATAACACCTATGGAACATATCCATTAAGTTTGATTTAGGTCAAGGACTTAATTTCATGAAGGATCGCACAGTTTGAATTTCATCCGATAAAGAGTCAATTGTGCAAAAATCCAAAGTTTGACTTTTTGGATTTTTGGTCAAACAAGGTTTCTTAACCCTAAAACAACGTTAATGTGTGAGTGGAATCATAATTCATCAAGAAAAATCAAAGAAAGTGAGTTAACTTGTAAAAAGGGTAACCATAAAAAACTTAGAATTTTTTTAAGTTATGGAACAAAGTGGCTAGGGTACCAACTTCCATGGACCATAACTTGAGATCCAAGCAACCATTTTGGATGGTCCAAAGCTGGATTTGTAGCTCTCATGGTAAACTTTAAAAGTGTCAACTACACATTATTCCAATTCCTCATGGATTTTTAGTTATGGAGTGATCAAAATGGCTAAAAACCCAAAAGTGACATTTTTCCAACACTTAGTGAAATTTTCACTAAGTCAGAATCTGCCTTATTTTTTCCCAAATGTAGAGGCATTTTTCATTGTAATTCAAGTTGGTTCAAAATAAAAGTTGGACATCATGTTGAAATAGGATATGTCAGCTTTCCAAAATAAACAAGAACTCCATGAAACTCCACTTGAGCTAGGAGTTATGACAACTGCAACATGCCTTGATGCAAACTGTTTTGCAAGACAAATTTGTGCATAAGGGCTCTATTTGATCAAATTGTGCAACAACAAACATGGTTATCCATCTGCACTCCTCAAGGGGGAAAAAACAAGGGACAAGCACTGATGTATCAGCCTCCAATGTCCCAAAATCTACAAGTAGCATGCCAAACCTAAAAAGCCTAAAAGAGGCCAAGACTCCAATTTTGTTTTGGAACATTCAATGGATGCTTAAAGGTGGCATGTATCAGACCAAAGATGAACACTTCAGTCAAGCCTTATCCTTGAATCAAAGAACCATATGCTTGTGCTCTAATCTCAAGTCAATGGCTAGAGGAGACTTGAGATTCCATTTGATCCACATTGGCCAAAGGCCTGATGCAGTTGCCATTCCCTATTCCTTGCAAAACAAACTTGACACACTATAAATAGACCTCATTTCTGATCAGTTTGAGTACACCAAAGGCCTATAACACTTGCCTTTCTCAAAATCACACTCTCACTTCCAAAAATGCCTTTTAATGCAAGCTACTACCGGGTTTTGAATTAGAATGTGTTTCCAACCTAACTAATCACACACACACCTCATAAACATCATATGTGAGCTGATCAAACACTAAACCAATAATTGGAACACCAAATTCATGAAATCAACATCCATTTGCTCAAGTTTTCAACAAAGTTGTAGAGGTGCCATAATCTGTTCCAGTTAATTTCAAATCAATCCAAGCTTTCAAACACACTCCATAAGGTGTAGAGAAGCTGTTCAGGTCATCACAACTCATCTGTAACACCTCTAACTCAAAAATCAAGTTGCTCTTGCTGCCACGACATTCAAGTAAGCCTAAACTTGGTCATCTCATGATTCATGCATATTTCCTCGCACAATAATTTTGCCATATGTTCATAATCATGTATGGACTGTTTCCCCTCCATTAATTGCTTTGTATGAGTCGTGTATCAAATTTCTCAGCCTTCATACAGAATTTAGGGTTCTTAAGGTTTTGTTTTGATTTTTCATTCCATGCTTAAAATAAATGAAATTAAAGACCATAGACATGATCATGAGTTGAAAACGAGCAGATTGATATGTGGATTGTGTGACTTCATCAAGTATTCAGTGAGATTGATGAGAAAACTCAAATCTGGGCAAAACAGGGCACGCGGGCAAGAACAAGATGTTCTTGGCGCCCTTTTTCAAATATTTGAATTATTGAATTTTTGTGATTTTATTTAATTAATTCAAAAATTAATTTCTCTCTGAATTTTAATGATTTTGAGTTAATTCCTTTTTTAGTAATTCACAAAAATGTTAAAATATTTTATTTTACAAAAATTTTCCAAAAAATATTATTTATTTCATATACTTGATATTTTTGCAAAGAATTAATTTTTATTTGTTTTTTTTTTACATTTAAAATATTTTTTCCTTCTTGGTTTTCCAAACCTAATTGGTTTTCAATCATTTTGTGGATAAAAACATGATTTTTGAAACATTGATCCAAGATCACCACCCATTTTTCACATGTTTTCAATAATTTTTATTAATTTTTAAACAAAATTAGGGTTTTGATTAATTCCACCCTCATCAATCTTTTTCAAACACTCATGGGCCTTTAATAGAGTGTAAGACCCAACTCTTTTGTAAATAGACAATTTTGGGCCTCACGCATTGTATAAGTCCCTCTGTATATTTTCAAAAGTCCGGCGCGATCGTCACCTTTTTAAGAAAATCAACAGGGCTTCTCCTTGAGCTATAAGACCCATCTTTATTTCTTTTCTTTTAAAACACCTTTTGGGACTCTCCTTGAGTTGTAAGTCCCAAACCTTTTGTAAATAAACTTTTTTGGGCCTCAGTCATTGTATAAGTCCCGAGACGATATTCAAAACAACGGTGCGATCACTGTTAAAACCTCGGGCCTCTCCTTGAGTATAAGCCCCAACAGTCTTTTCAAAAACAACTTCCCTTTTTAATTTAGATTTAAATATGCAGTTGTTATCAAAACTTTCTTTAATTTCTTGGAACCACTAACAATACAGCATGGAAGGTTATTCGCTTGTAAGTTTTTACCAGGTTTCATTTACTCGCTTTCATATAAATATAACTGTATTGTGGGAGGCTGCGCACAGTTATTCTTCTTTCATACCCTTTTAAATACTTGTCATATATCAATTGTATATATACTATATAGTTGTTTAGAGTTTTCCTCGGCAACTAGGTCTAGAACTATGTAAAGCCCTGTTGGTCACTCTTAAATACAAACAAAACTAGATCCCCATAGGATTACCGGATAGAGGCTTGCCTTCTCTTGGGTTTAAACAATATGGAACAAAGAGAAAGGCAGTATTCTTCGTGAACCTTTTCTAAGGTTGTCACCCCTAGAAATTGTCAAAGAAATTCTACTCCCTAGAGGTGTTCTATTCTCGGTGAATAACATCTCTTGAGTTTCTTCAAACCTTTGAACTTTCACAAAATGATCTATTCTCGGTGAATGGCATTTCTTGAACTTCTCTTGGTTTGGGACCCACAGGCTTCCTAAAAGCATCCCCGCCTCCTCTTGGGCTTTGTACAAGGACCCTTCGGCTTCTTAGAAGTTCTCATGCCTTCTCTTGGGCTTAATACAAGGACCCTGAGGACCTCTTAAAGGTATAAGACAGAACTTAGTCATCCTTTGCTAGAGCAGTCTCGCCAGTGTCAAACCTCAGGCCAATTTAGGGTTGAGTTTCATCCCTTAATGCCCGTGCCTCCTCTTGGGCATCATACAAAAGATAAAACTCTTCCAAACCAGTAGACTTGGACAGTCTAATCCCTTTGAGTCTCAAAGTCAATCTCAAGTTCCCTACAAACATAGGAAAAACCCCGGTTACTCTGGATCAATCTCCAGCAGTGCTAAAACTCAATCTTTATCCTGAGAAAATCCCCAACCAGGGTCAGTTTATCCCAAATCAGAACCTCAAGGCATCTAATACTTCAACTCTTCTGTAATCCTTAGCAAGAGTTTGTTCCCCACTTGGACCTGCCTAGGGATCTTAATAATCCCAAGCAGAAAGATAGCCTCCTCTTAGGCTTTGTATAATGATCTTTTCCTCAGCACAGTTAGCCTTCTCTTGGGCTTTGTACCATAATTCTCCCCAGCTGAGCTAACCTTTTCAGACTCTCTTGTTAAGTCAATTACATTTTAGACTCTCTTGTTGAGTCGATTACTTTTCAGACTCTCTTGTTGAGTCAATTACTTTTTAGACTCTCTTGTTGAGTCAATTACTTTTCAGACTCTCTTGTTGAGTCAATTACCTTTTAGACTCTCTTGTTGAGTCACTCACCCTTTTAGACTCTCTTGTTGAGTCAATCACCTTTTCAGACTCTCTTGTTGAGTCAACCTTTCCAGCCATAATCTTGGGCTTTGTACAAGACAGATAAAAACACTCTCTTATTGAGTCTGATCCTTTTAGCCTCAATCTTGGGCTTTGTACAAGACATAAATCTCCCTCTCTTGAGCTTCGGACAGATATCTTCCCTAGCAGATTCATTTCCTCCCAGCCTTCCTCTAGGCTTTGAGGAATGATCTTCCCCAAGAAGAGTCAAACTCATTTCAGCCTCAATCACAGGCTTTATACAAGACACATAAAAATATCCTCGCCAGAGTCAGTTAAATTTCTCATTTCAGCTTCAATCTTGGGCTTTGTACAAGACACATACAAACCTCCCCGACGGAGTCAAAATCCTTTTAGCCTCAATCTTGGGCTTTGTACAAGACAGATAGAACATTTTTCCCCGGAAAAGTCAAACTTCTAGCCTCCTCTAAGGCTTTGTATAATGATATCCCCACAGAGTCAGTCTCTTTTTTGCCTCAATCTTGGGCTTTGTACAAGACACCAATATATACACTCTCTTGTTGAGTCGGTCTTATCCAACCTCCTCTTAGGCTTTGTATAAAGACTTCCCCTACTAGAGTCAATCAACGTCTTAGCTTCAACCTTGGGCTTTGATCAAGGCACACAAAAATCAACAATCCCTCTTTAGAGACGACAAATTCTCTCTCAAACAAAACCCTTTAACTTCAATCTTGGGCTTTGAACAAGACACTAAAACATCCTTTTCCTCCCTTAGAATAGGGGGAACTACGATTGCTCTGATTTCACTGTTTCGTTTAAACGGGAATACGTAGGCATAAGGTTGCGAAATCTTAGCGACCATACTAATCAAAAACCCTAGGTCCAATACCTTCATATCAATCAAAACTTAGGTCTAGTACCTTAAAAAAAATATCGGAAACACCCGAACATCAACATCAACTCACTCACTCATACTTCCCAAGAAACTTTCCCAACCCAATAACAGATAAACACCATCAAGTACAAAGCGAAACCTAAAGCTAATATCATGTGGATAACCACATATGGGATGGGTAATTAACAACTCCCCATTGTATAACCTGACCCCGGACCCCCCAATCTCTTTTAAGCATTTGTTTAGTTAAACATTCGCGTGCAAGGTTAGTTTTAGGTAGCTTCCCTTTCCCTTCCAGCTTCATAGGATAAATAAGAAATCAGAAAGTAGCACCCCCTCCTACCATTGCGGTGAGGAAAACCCAGCGATAAGGTGATCGCGTCACCGACAAAAATCGCTTGCTACAGTCATGGACAACTAACTTCAAAAAGAGAAAACACTAGTAGTATTTTCCATGATAGGGATGTGCACTAGATCTAAACCACTACCTATCAAAATAGTCCAAAACAGAATATGCCAAATACAACCAATACTCATCATAGTTCACAAGCTTGCTCTCTAAAAATTAGAATCAACTATAGACTAAATCATACATGAAAATGCTAAATGTTGCAAACACAAGACATGATTCAACTCATTAACAGTAACAACAAGTTAGTAAAAACATATAATAACAAAATGATCTCCTTATTACATAGACACAGTAATGCAATGCAATGCAACCCAACCAGGCCAACTCTAAGAACATGGATTGAGACCATAACGTAATGATCTCCCTATTACATTGGACCACTCTAGTTAATGAATCCTACAAAAATATACTCTATACTCTACACACGTTTTTTGTGGCTACATACACTAGTAGAAAAAGTGCTTGTTAAGTCGGTTAAAAATGACTTGTTAAGTCGGGACCGAGCCTTACCTAAGAGTTGTCGACATAAGAAGTTTTTCCTTCTTAGGTCGGTTTTGGACCTGACTTAATAAATGGTTATTAGGTCGGTTCGACAACACCCAATTTAATAAGTGTAGACATAAAGAAAACTCTTTTTCCATTTATATCCGACCTAGGAATTTCCTTTCTTTAATCGGATATATTTCAACCAAAAATCTAAGCATGCTTTTCTATTACCTCGTGTTATTTGGTGTCAGATTCTATTTCTATTCATTTTTTCATAATTGATTCAGTGGGTTGTGAGTTTTAACAATGAGCTTCAGTTCATTCCACCAAGTTTTGGTTTGTTTCTAATATTAGTTATCAAAGGCTCAAAGCTCTCAAAGGTTTGGTATTAGAACTAGTAGTTGCCAAAGATTTAGATGATATCCAGTTAAAATATGCCACAATTATTTAACTTATCACATTTTGATTGTCAAATCAATAATATCTGTAACGTCAAGAACTTAATTGAAAAATTGTCTTCAAAATCTCAAGTTGCACCGGTAATATGAAAAAAAATGCAGAATGCTTCCATATATTTCCATGAATTAAGGAATACACACGATTAAATTTGTGAATAATCTTTCAATTAAACTGTATTAATGAAATCCTATTATGACAAAAACTATTTCTTCAATATATATTTTCCACTCATGCATTCCAGTTTCATCTTAAACTGATACCGTAAAGAGGTAGATCTTTAAAAGATAGTGTCATACCCCAAATTTTGACCACTAAGATTTCCCATCATTGTGCAAATCATCATCACAATATGGAGGAACCATCATACTTCATCAGTCTCCCCAAAGATGGGTGAGCATCCACTACAATCAAAATTAGGGTTTCAAGCCCTCTCAGAGCCTTAGACAAATGATCAATAAAGGAATGACATGATCTTCAACTTGTCTAACCTCTCAAACATCCACAATGGATCAAAAGGACTTCCACTTCAAGGATCAAGCACAAGGCTGCTCCCTTCTAGGTGGATAAAGTCTCAAGATCGACAGTGTCACCAAATTAGGGTCTTGGTCGACCAGGGCCTCCAGATGGAAAATTTTCATCTGGGCACAAGCCAATGATCCAAAACATAACCTAATATACTTCATGGGACCTCATGGACCCAATCATCAAGTCAATTTTGCCTCAGGGGATGCATTCATCAAAAATCAGGAATTAGGGTTTCCTGACCTAATTCTCCCCTAAGTTGACTTTTAGGGCAAATCATGAGCCAAGACCTCAAGACATGATTTCAAGGTCTCTAATATACCATATTGATCCATTTGGAACAATGGATTAATCCAAGAAGCTTGAGCAACAAGTCTCAATTTCATCTGCACCACAATTAGGGTTTCGCGGGAAAAGTCAACTGTAACTTTGACTTTTGACCAGGACATGCTCCCAAGCCCTAGGACATGAATCAATATACCCTATGACACCCATGGAACATGTCCATCAAGTTTGATTTAGGTCAAGGACATGATTTCATGAAGAATTGCACAGTTTGGAAATCATCTGATAAAAAGTCAACTGTGCACAAAAGTCAACTTTGACTTTTTGAGATTTTTCACCAAAATGGTTTTTTAACCCTAAAATGATGTTAATGTGTGATTTGAATCATCATTCATAAAAAAAAATCAAAGAAAGTGGGATAACTTGTAAAAGGGGTAACCATAAAAACTTAGAAAAATTTCTAAGTTATGGAAAAAGTGACACTAATGTGCCAACTTTAGAGGACCATAACTCCTAAACCACAAGGCCATTATTCGCCATTCAAAGCTTTATTTGTAGATCTCATTGCCCTCTACAAAAGCTTCATACTGACCTATGTCCAAATTCTTCATGGATTTTGAGTTATGGAGTGTTCAAAATCAAGAAAAGTCACTTTGTTCCAACACTTAGTGAAAATTTCACTAAGTCAGATTTTACCTTACTTTTTGCCAAATGTAGGGGGATTTTTCACTTGGATTCAAAAGAGATCAAAACCTAACATGTTCAAACAGTTGTTGTATCATGTATGGGCTTTCCAAAATGGCCAAGAACATTACCAAATTCAATTTGAGTCATGAGATATGACATTGGCAAGTTGCCTTGTTGAAATCTGTCAAGGCAAGGCAGAATTTGTATTTTTGCTCGATTTGCCAAAATCAGCCAAATCCAAATGCTCCTATCTACTTGGACACATCTGAGGATTGAATCTAAAGGGGACAATCACTGAGCCAAGCCTCCAAAGTCTTTGGAACAAGAAATAACATGTTGAACCTAGAATTCCCAAAATAGGGACAAGACTCCAATTTTGGATTAGAGCATTCAATGGAAGCATCAAGGTGGCATGAACTGAGCTCTTAGCAACTGAATTCAGTCAAGACTTATCCAAGACCAAGGGAACCAGCAGCCTGTGCCCTAACCTCTAGTCAATGGCTAGAGGAGACTTGGATTTTCATTTGCCAACATTGGCCAAACCTACTCAGATATTGCCATTCACTAATCCTTGCAAAACAAACTTGCTCTACTATAAATAGAGCTCAATTGTGATCAGTTTGAGTACATCAAAGCCATCAAACAAATGCTTTCCTCAAAATCTCTTCTTTCACTCCAATTTTGCCTTCCAAGGCAAGTCACTATCGGGTTTTGAGTTTGAGAGCTTTTCCAATCAAACCAATCACACACACACCTCACATACATCATATAGAAGTGATCCAAACACTCACATAACATCTGGAACACAGATTTCACAAAATCACCAGCCAATTGCTCAAGTTCTTGACATATTTGCAGTTGGGGTACCATCTCAAGTTCCAGATCATTTCAATCCATTCCAAGCATTCATACACACTCCATGGCACCTAGGGAAGCTATCCAGATCATTGGAATCTAGCTGTAACACCTCCAACACAAATCACGATCACCAGCTGCAAGAGGTAAGCATGAGCTCTTCTAACTATATGATCCATGCAATTTTTGTTGCACAATAATTTGGCCATATGTTCATAATCATGCATGGAATATTTCCCCTCAATTAATTGCATTGTTTGAATCGTGTGTCAAAAATCCCAGCCTTCATGCAGAATCTAGGGTTCTTGAGGATTTTTTGTGATTTCTTGTTTTATGCTTAATTTAAATGAAATTAATTGCCATAGACATGATCGTGAGGTTAAAACGAGTTGATTGGTATATGGATTACATGATATGATCAAGTATTTAGTGAGATTGGAGAGAAAATGCAAATCTGGGCAAACCCAGAACACGCGCGTGTTCTTCGTGTGTTCTTGGCGCCATTTTTTGAAAATTCAAATATTTGAATTTTGTGCTTTTATTTAATTGATTCAAAAATTAATTTCTCTCTGAGTTTTAATGATTTTGAGTTGATTGTTTTTTTAATAATTTACAAAAATGTTAAAATATTTTATTTTCCCAAAAAATCCCAAAAATATTATTTATTTTATATAATTGATATTTTTGCAAAGAATTAATGTTTTAATTGTTTTTAACATTTAAAATATTTTTTCAACCTTGATTTTGCAACTTTTAATGCCTTCTAATTATTTTGTAGGTCAATACTTAATTTTTGAAGCATTAATCCAAGATCACAATTTGTTTTCCATATGTTAAACAATTTTGATCATTTTAATTGAATTTTTATTCAATTAAATACATTTTTGAAAACAAATTAGGGTTTTTGGATTAATTCAACCCTCATAAATCATTTTCAAAATTTTTGGCCCTCTATTAGAGTGTAAGACCCATCCCTTTTTTGTAAATACCAAAAATCTGGGCCTCACTTATTGTATAAGTCCCACTGTATTTTCAAAAAACCTCGGCGCGATCTCCAATTCAAAATCAAATCAAATAGGCCTACCCTCGAGTAGTAAGACCCATTTCTTTTCTTAAAACTCATTTGGGCCTCTATTAGAGTGTAAGACCCAACCCCTTGTGTACAGAAAACTTTTTGGGCCTCATTCGTTGTATAAGTCCCTCTGTACTTTTTGGGCCTCTCCTTGAGCTATAAGACCCATTCAAAATTTTTGGGCCTCTATTAGAGTTTAAGACCCAATCCCCTTTAAACCAAAACATTTTGGGCCTCACTTATTGTATAAGTCCCTCTGCGTTAAAAGGAAACCTCGGCGCGATCGCCATTTTAAACGAAAAATCATCTGGGCCTACCCTCGTGTTATAAGCCCCACTCTTTTCCTTTAAACCTTTTTTGGGCCTCTTGAGAGATTGTAAGACCCATCCCTTTGTACAGAAAACTTTTTTTTGGGCCTCAGTCACTTGTATTAGTCCCTCTGTACAAATTCAAACAGTGCGCTCACTGATAAAACTCTGGGCCTCTCCTTGAGCTGTAAGCCCCAAAATCTTTCTTTTTCAAAACACTTTCTCCTTTGATTTTGAATATACTGTTATTTTCAATCTTTCTTTGCCGAACAACTAACCAAACAGCATGGAAGCTCTACAACCGAGTAAGTGTTTACACGTTTTCATTTACCGCTTTCATATACATATAACTGTATTGTGGGGCTGCTCACTGTAAGTCTTTTTTCATAAACTCATATCAACTGTGTAATAATAGTATAGATATTTAGAGTTTCCCCGACAACTACGTCTAGAACTAGGTGACACCGTTTCGTTTATTCGTAGAAATATACAACTAGATCCCTAATAGGATCACCAGATACATACTTCTCTTCGGCTGTCCTCATCAGGACATGTCAAGAAACTCTACTCCCTGAGATGAATGTATTCTCCGTGAATGGCATCTTTGAGTTTCTTCCAGATTCTCGAACTTTCCTAACTTGATCTATTCTCTGTGAATAGCCTGTCTTGAATTTCTCGGGGTTTGGGGACCCATCGTCTTCTTAAAAGCATCGGCCTCCTCTTGGGCATCGTACAAGGACCCACAGGCTTCCTAAAAGCACCCTTGCCTCCTCTTGGGCTTAGTACAAGGACCTGATAACATGAATTTATATCATATTTTTACTTCGATTTATGTTAGTTCTTATTCCGTTTTTCATCTAATATCTGATTTTAATCATATTTCACAAGTCAAAGTATGCTAAATGTGGAAAAGAACCAAAACACGCAAGAAAAGAGCAGAAAAGAGAAGAAAAATTGAAGGAATCCATTTTTTGCTGATATCACGATCGTCATGGGAGTGCCACGATTGTGGCAGCTCCAAAGTTCACCACGACCGTCACATGATACCACGATCGTCAGGAGCTTAAAGTGCACGTTGGATGCAGAGACTCAACTACGAATTCTCAGATGAAACAGTTTCACATGATGCCATTACCTCCGAAGTTTTCTAGGTCCAACATGGGATAACAGTTAGCATGAATGGCTAATTTTTCTCCAACTTCCACATGATACTGAGCCTATAAATAGAGACACTCACGAAGAACAAAGGGATGGCCATTTTCTGTTTCGAAGTATACCGTTGTGCTGCCAATTTATTTTCAGAAGCTTCAGTCATTCTTTTTACATTGCATTTCCATTTTCCTTGTTAACCATTACCGAACAAAAGTGACAGTTTCTCACACAGAGGGACTGTTACAACTTAGCTTTAGATTTCTTTGTTTCATTGCCTTCAACCTTGCATTTTATTATTTTAAAGCAAGAACCTACCGAGTTGTGGAGGGATTGCTGTTGCCATTGTTACTGAATTCCAGGTTCCGTTATTTAATTCAAGTATTGTTTGTTTATTCCTTAATTATGTCTGTGTTCGTTTATTTCCTTGCTTTAGCGTTTAATTTCCAAATTATGTCGAGCTAAACCGATATTATCGGTGTATAATGAAGTAACTAAAATGAATTAATTTTCTCTAAGCTAAAATCAATAATCAATCCTCCTTCTGGCTTCGATTTCTTAATATAAAACCCAAACTTTTATTACGAGAGTAAAGAAGTAACATAGGTTAAAGTCGAGACCACGGAAGTGTGAGGCTTTACCCGGATAGCTGAAATCGGGCATTAGGTTTAAAAACAGCGGAAGCGCTTTAAAGTTAATTAGGTTTAATTAGTTTTCAAAAAGTATTTTTAACCTCATACGGGCTAGCGAGAGCAGACGTATTGACTTAAAAGTATAGTCCAAAGCAAGATCCACGAGAGTGTGAGTTGAGGGCTTTTAAACTGGTTTCTCCTACAGATGAATAGGGGGATAAATCTCTACAGGCTTAGGTTTAATTAATTCTACGTAGGTTACCGAATTATATACCGATAACTTATTCATAACTAGTATTCCCAAATTTTAATTTCCCTTTAATTTCCCGTTTGAACTAAAAACCCAAATTCTGATTAGCCTTAGATAAACATAGTAATGATAGATAACGGTGCGTTCGATTTCTAGTCTCTGTTGGATCGATAATCTTTTAAAACTACGCGATACGACTGTATACTTGCAGTAATCCTCATTCGACTCATAAAGTCGCGATCAAGTTTTTGGCGCCGTTGCCAGGGACTAATTAAGTCGACATCGTAATTCCTTTGTTACGTCGTATAGACTAAGGCAAAAACCAAAATTCCCTTTCTGTTGATTGTATGCCAAGTACTCGCTCTTCTGGCGAAGACCTCGTACGACCAACAGACGAACCTGAACATCTTCTTTCTGTAAAAAGATGTATCCAAGAATACTGCTTAACTCACGATATCCCTTTTCCTTTATCAGAACCTGAATCTCAATCCGATCCTGAATTCGAATCCGAATCAGATTCCAAATCAGAACCAGACATGGCTGATCCACCACAGAACCGACCTCTTAAGTATTATGCTGCCGCATCTCAACAAGAACCCCACAATAGCATTGTCGCTCCAGCTATCAACCAAAATGATTTCGAGTTGATACCCTCACTGTTATTTGGGAAACCCAATAGAAGATCCGAACGAACATTTAACTAAGTTTGTGCAGTATGCAGACACAGTGAAAGCGAATGGTGTAACCGCAGACTCCATAAGACTACGTCTTTTCCCTTTCTCATTAAGAGATAGAGATTGGGCTTGGTTACAATCCTTGCCATCAAATTCTATTACTTCTTGGGAAGATTTGAAGAAGGTCTTTCTGGCAAGATATTTTCCGCCAAGCAAAACAGCTATGCTGAGAGCCCAAATCAACAGCTTCAGACAAAAAGACAACGAGTCTTTATATGATGCGTGGGAAAGATACAAAGATATGAGGAGGATATGCCCGCATCATGGTCTTGAGGATTGGTTAATTATCCACACATTTTACAATGGTCTCTTGTACAACACAAGATTGACAATAGATGCTGCCGCAGGTGGTACACTCATGGATAAACCCTATAATGAAGCCCAACAACTCATCGAGAGTATGGCTCAGAATCACTACCAATGGGGAGGTGAAAGAACTCAAGTGGAGAAATCCCAACCGAAAGGAGGAATGTACGAAGTATCTAGCCTAGATGCCGTCTGTGCTAAGGTAGACACAATAGCTCAAAAGATAGACAACTTGACCATGACACCCACAACCACCGTAGCTGCTGTAGCGCCAAACTGCGAATTATGTGGAACAGCTGAACACGCTGCCCCTGAATGCCAAGTTTTAGCAGGAGCCTCTACAGATCAAGTGAATTATGCTCAAGCAAACCCTTATGCAAATACCTACAATCCTGTTTGGAAGAATCACCCTAACTTCTCTTACAAAAACAATAATGCACTGTATGCACCTGGTCAAGCACCTGCTGCACCACCAGGTTATCAAAATCCTGTTCCTAGGAAGTCTAACCTTGAACTGATGATAGAGAACTTCATAGCTACCTAGACTCAAACAAACAAAGAGTTCCTGAATCAAAACGTACACACTAGTGAACAGATTAAGCTGTTAGCAAACAAAGTAGACGCTTTGGTCACTCACAACAAAATGCTTGAAACTCAAATTTCCCAAGTAGCCCAACAACAAGCACCTACTGCTGTTCCTGCTGGAACATTTCCTGGACAGCCACAACCTAATCCTAAAGGGCATTCTAACGCTGTTATACTGAGAAGTGGAAAAGAATTAGATGGACCCACTGACCCAAGACTTCAAAATCCAGCCATGTACCAAAAGTCTGCTAACGACCAAACAACTGAGAAGGAGAGTGAGCCCAAGGAAAAGGAAGATAATAACCAAGACGATGTAGACAAAGAAAAACCTTATGTGCCTCCACCACCTTATAAGCCACCTATTCCGTACCCTCAAAGATTGAAAAATTCTAAAACTGCAGGGCAATTTAAGAAATTTGTTGAACTTCTGAAACAATTAAACATCACAATACCTTTTACAGAAGCCATCACCCAGATGCCCTCATATGCTAAGTTCCTAAAAGAAATCCTATCCAATAAGAAGAAGATTGAGGAAAACGAAACAGTTACACTTACAGCTGAGTGTAGCGCAATAATCCAAAACAAAATGCCTCCTAAGCTAAAAGACCCAGGTAGTTTCTCGATACCTTGTGTAATTGGGAAATTCGTCATAGACAAAGCTCTATGCGACTTAGGAGCCAGTATTAGTGTTATGCCCTTATCCATTTGCAAGAAGCTTGAGATGGGAGAATTAAGACCAACTAAGATGTCGGTTCAATTAGCTGACCGCTCTGTTAAATACCCAGTTGGTATACTAGAGAATGTTCCAGTTCGTATAGGATAATTCTATATCCCTACTGATTTCATAATCATGGATATTACAGAAGACTCTACTACTCCTATCATATTAGGAAGGCCATTCCTAGCTACTGCTGGAGCAATTATAGATGTAAAGAGAGGCAGGCTAACTTTTGAAGTTGGTGAAGAGAAAGTTGAATTTATCTTGACACAATTCCTACAAGCTCCAGCTATAGACGACACATGTTATTTACTAGATGTCATAGACGAATGCGTAAGAGAAATCGAGATGGAGCCGACTATATATTCCGATATTCTAAAAATTCCTATACCTCTGATTTTCGAAGATGATAACTGGCGTGAACCTTATCAAGATGATAGCCTAAGCGAATGCTTAGCACTTACACCGGATCATCTACCTTGCCCAAAGAACCCAGCTCTAGAACTGAAAACATTACCCAAAAATTTAAGGTATGAATTCCTAGACGAAGCTCTCGAACGACCTGTGATAGTCAATGTAGACTTAAGACAGACCGAAACAAAGAAACTATTAGACGTCTTAAGAAAATATCCAGCTGCATTAGGCTATAACATCGCTGATCTTAAAGGAATAAGCCCTTCTATTTGTATGCACCGCATTATGCTGGAGGAGGACTGTAAATCCTCTAGGGAACATCAGAGAAGAATTAACCCGATCTTGAGCACTGTAGTCAAGGACGAAGTGAAAAAACTTTTAGAAGCAGAAATCATATACCCGATATCAGACAGTCAATGGGTCAGCCCAGTACATGTCGTTCCAAAGAAGGGAGGTGTTACAATTGTTAAGAACGAAAAGGGTGAATCTATAACAAAAAGGGTTGTAACTGGAAGTAGAATGTGCATCGACTATAGGAAGCTGAATAAAGCCACTCGTAAAGACCATTTCCCATTGCCCTTCATTGACCAAATGTTGGAAAGATTGGCTAAACACTCATACTTTTGCTATTTAGACGGTTACTCAGGATTCTTTCAAATTCCTATTCATCCTGACGACCAAGAAAAGACGACCTTCACATGTCCCTATGGTACATTTGCTTATCGGCGAATGCCGTTTGGACTATGTAATGCACCTGCCACATTCCAAAGATGCATGATGTCAATCTTTGCTGACTTTATAGATGACATTATGGAAGTGTTTATGGATGACTTCTCCGTATGTGGGCAGAGTTTCGAAGGATGTCTATCGAACCTAGAAATGGTACTGGAAAGATGCGTAAAAGTTAATCTTGTATTAAACTGGGAGAAGTGCCATTTTATGGTAAATGAAGGAATTGTACTTGGACACGTTGTGTCCGATAGAGGAATTGAAGTTGATAAAGCCAAGATAGAGGTTATAAAGGATCTTCAACCTCCGAAAACCGTACGAGAAATACGAGGTTTCTTAGGACACGCCGGTTTCTACCGACGGTTCATAAAGGATTTCTCGAAAATCACTAAACCTCTTACCGGTCTATTAATGAAAGACGCTAAATTCATCTTTGATGAGAAATGCCTAAAAGCGTTTGAACAGCTGAAAATAGCTCTTATTACCGCACCTATCATGCAACCACCAGATTGGAGATTACCTTTCGAAATCATGTGTGATGCAAGTGACTATGCCGTAGGTGCAGTCTTAGGACAAAGGAGGGATAGAAAACTTCATGCCATTTACTATGCAAGTAGAACTTTAGATTCCGCCCAAATGAACTACGCTACCACAGAAAAAGAACTTTTAGCCGTGATCTTTGCCCTTGACAAATTTCGTTCCTACCTAGTGGGAGCTAAGATCATCATTTACACAGATCACGCAGCTATTAGATATTTACTTAACAAGAAGGATGCAAAACCTAGACTGCTGAGGTGGATCCTACTTTTACAAGAATTCGATTTAGAGATCAAAGATAAGAAAGGAACCGAAAACGTAGTAGCAGACCACTTATCCATATTAGAAGGCATTAAACCTGAGCCAGTACCCATTAATGAGGATTTCCCATATGAACGGCTCATAGCTCAACTAGAAAGTGATATGTCTACTCTACAGTTAAATGACCCAAAGATGGAAGAAGTCGTGGAAGAAATTAGCATGCACAAAACCCTGCCATGGTATGCTGACATAGTCGACTACTTAGCAGCTGGAGTACTTCCACCAGACTTATCTTATCAACAAAAAAAAAATTCTTTCATGATCTAAAACATTATTATTGGGATGAACCTTTGCTGTTTAAGAGAGGAGCCGACGGTATCTTCCGTCGCTGCGTCCCAGAAGAAGAAATAGAAAACATCATCTCTCAATGTCATTCTGCTCCTTATGGAGGACATGCTAGTACCTCAAAGACATGCTCTAAGATCTTGCAATCCAGCCTATTCTGGCCCAACCTTTGGAAAGATGTCCACGTCGCAATACTAAGCTGCGACCGGTGCCAACGCACTGGTAACATATCAAGACGCGATGAGATGCCTCAAAAAGGTATATTAGAAGTAGAAGTCTTTGATGTATGGGGGATTAACTTTATGGGACCCTTTCCATCATCCTTTGGAAATAAATATATACTCGTAGTCGTCGATTATGTTTCAAAATGGATTGAGGCAATAGCTTCTCCTACAAATGACGCACGAGTAGTCATAAAGCTCTTTAAAAATACAATCTTCCTCAGATTTGGTGTGCCGAGACTTGTCATAAGTGACGGAGGTTCTCATTTCATATCAAAAATATTTGACAAATTACTATCGAAATATGGAGTAAGACACCGTGTAGCAACACCATATCACCCACAAACATGTGGACAGGTTGAGGTCTCAAACCGAGAAATAAAACAAATTCTAGAAAAGACCGTAACCACCTCTAGGAAAGACTGGTCATCAAAACTCAACGAAGCTTTATGGGCATATAGGACGGCCTACAAAACACCAATCGGAACTACACCTTTCAAGCTTGTCTATGGTAAATCTTGCCATTTGCCAGTGGAATTAGAACATAAAGCCTATTGGGCTATTAAAACATTGAACTTAAGGTATGATTCCGCAGGTGAAAAACGTATCCTAGATTTGCATGAAATAGAAGAGTTAAGATTAGATGCTTACGAGAACGCTAAGATATATAAAGAAAGAACAAAAAGATGGCACGATAAGCGCTTATCTAGAAAAGAATTTAGTGTGGGAGACATTGTACTCCTCTTTAACTCAAGATTAAAACTCTTTCCTGGGAAATTAAGGTCTAGATGGTCCGGTCCTTTTGAAATTACAAAAATTCTACAAAGTGGAGCGGTAGAAATAAAAGGGAGGAATAGTAATCCATTTTTAGTTAATGGACAACGTCTAAAACACTATCACAGCATTGAAAATAGAGATTATTTGAACTGCCTAAGACTTTTAGAGTTGCCCAACGAACCTCCTAACTAAGCATATAATTGAATTCGTCAGGCTTTCGACGTTAAAAACAGCGCTTGATGGGAGGCAACCCATGATTTCCGTTTTCATGCTTTATACTTCTTTATGCTTTCTATGTTTTGTTTTTATTTTGCAAATTTTCAGTTTCTTTTACATCGTTTTAAATTTAATTTGAAAATATTGTGCTGATCTTAAAAATTGAAAAATAACTACAGGATTATAAAGTCTTTCTACTCTTCTCTGTTCTCCTCTTCTGTTTTCATTTTTGCAAAAAGTAATAACTAATGGCAAACGAGGATAACATGCCAATAGAATTCAGAGATGGAACACAGTGGCGTCGCTATGAGGCTTTGTCTCTTATACCCTTTGCTTTGACGAAACTCGCCCACAGACCCACCATGACTGCCTTAAGTGTAGGTGAGAGCGTAGACTTTCTGTTTAGCCAGTTAGGTTGGGAGGGTTTTGCAAATAAGAAACATAAGTGTTACCGTAGGCCAACTTTAGAATTCCTGAGTTCTCTAAGTTATAACCCTCACTGTGGAAAAGGTTTAACCAGGGGAAGAGTTACATTTAGATTGTTTGGATACAGCTGCCAATTCACCATAAAGGAACTGTCGGATCTTTTGGGATTTCCTGAAGGACCCCATGTTTTCTCTGTGGTTCAAGAGGACTTAGAGTTAGTTGGAGAGCTGAGTGACTTTTGGGGTAGAATTTCAGGGAAACCTGATTTTGACATGGACCCTATGCTTTCAACCGAGATACATAACCCTGCTTTCCGATACTTTCATATGATCCTGGCATATACCCTGTTTGGTAAACCCGAAAATGATAACACTGTTTCGAGGGATGAGCTTTTTATTATGTTTTGTGCTTCTCAGTCTAGAGAGGTTAATGGACTTACTTTTATGTTGAATAACTTTTGCAAACTTATCAATCATGAAAATAGTCCAATTTTGATAGGTAGCCTGGTTACTAAGATAGCTGATGCTATGGGATTCAGAACCTGACTCTCTAAGATTAACCCCTTTGGAGAATTTAGACCAATGAATATTACCTTTTGCTTTAATAGGGCTATGATTAGGGACCAAGGTCCAGACCACTTCCAGCTTTTGGTTAACAATGTTGTCGTACCACACTTTACACTTCCAAATCATGAACGCACAAGTGTGCATGACCAACATAATTGGCTATACAACCTTGATGAACCCGTGCCTGAACCAGAAGAAACCTTTCCTGAACCTGAGATCGACCCAAAAACACCCCCTCATTACCATGATCTAGACTATATGGATTTCTAAGAAAATATTGACATTCCTAAAGCTGATGCCACTGATTATGCTTCCAATCTGAATTCTATTTTAAAGACCATGGATGAATACCATAAAGAAATCAATTCAGTGAAGGATGAGCTTAACACCGTGCATCAAAATATTGTTGGACTTATGGACATGACCGTTGAACAGTTTGATCATCTAAATCAAGCCATCGCATCTTTGAAGCAACGCCTTGGCTAGATTTATGAAGCACATTATTTTCAAGAATTACTTTTTATGCATTTTACTTTGGAACAATTTACATTAATTCTGTTTTCATTTATTTTCTCATGTTGGGAGTAATTTGATTTCATACATTTTGGACACAGTGCTAGTAGTTTAACTAGCACTTATCTGGTTTTTAAATAAATAATTCCATTTGCTGCTGCTATTCAATTCATGTGATTTCAAATTCCATTCCTATTCTTTTCATTTTATATTAATTTGTGTTATATTGTTACTTATCTATGTGTATGAATTACTGCTATTTCCATGTGCTTTTTATAACCTGCTTTTGAATTAAAATGTTTGGAACCGTATCTGTCATTACACTAATTCACCACCCAGATTTTGTGGGCGCCACGACCGTGATAGCCCCGTGACGATCGTCACGCGGGTCTGAAGCAAATTCTGCGTAAAAACATAATTTCATTCGTTCCCTCTTCTTCCTCCATTCAAACACCAGCCGTCTTCTTCCTCCATTCAAATTCCAAACCGTCCCATTATCAATTAAACCACATTACTCATTTCAATAACCATTCAATTTCCCATTACACTATATAATCACATCATACGGCCATTCTCTCCTCACAAACCCTCAAAATTCCATAACCCACTTTCTTCCCAAAAACAAAACCCTCTCTAACACAACAATGGCACGTGAAGTTCCAGACTTATCTACACTAAACTTCCGAGATGGAGAGGCAGGAGAACGCCAGAGAGCTCGGTATATCGACTTCTACCGCCGTTCCGTCATACCGACCCGCTATGTCGACATTGCATGCTTAGGAGAACTAGGATTATGTGAGGGAGTTCAATGGATGTTAGAGAATGCCGGTCTTTGGCAGCTTTGCACTCAGAGCCGGCCCACTTACGAAGCCCTCACTTTAGAATTCCTCAGTTCCTTTACCTACATAACCCCAAACGAGCCAACTATCCGGAGTCGCAAAGTTCCGCATGTTCGGCAAAGAATACTCAATCGAACAAGATCGTCTTGCCGAGATGCTTAGCTTCAAACATGGCGATAATGTCCATCGCCGAGTATCGCAGGACACTTTCTATCAAGCGGGGTTCGAACTTTGGAATCACTTAACCGGAACAACAGCTGACAGTTGGGATAGCCTTAACGTTACATTTATCCATAACCTAGCCGTCAGATACGTCCACCGCACACTTGGAAGCACCATCTTTGCATGAGATAGTAACCATAAGGTGAATTCTAAAGAGTTGTTTTTCCTTCATTGCATTTTTCATCCAGAGCTAATAAATGCCGCACCATTCTTTTTGGCACACATACAGTCAAACTGTGCTAGAGGCTCCAAAACCTTCCACTTTGGAGGGATTGTCACCTCTATTGCACTTAGTTTGAATTTGGAAAACGATCTTGCTAGATTACCCCCCTTGCCTCCAGTCTTCCTTGATATCGATTATTATAGAAACTCTCAGCTAATTAAGTTACGACGAGATGGGAAATACCATCCTATGGTCCGAGCCAAGACCGTAAGAAGTATCATCATGCCTTGCAGGAATCGCACTGACCCTCAGAATATGGCCAATTGGCTTTTTGATCTTAATGCTCCTGAGCAAAATGCGCCTGCTCCAGATGATCAAGCACGGGGACCTGTTGATGAGATGGAGCATGAAATGGAAAACGCCCCTGAGAACCAACCACTGCCAGCTAATGATGCTCCTTCAACCTCCAGACGTCGTCGCCGCCCTGACCAGGACCCAGTTACTAATGCTGAAATCCTGAGGGCTATATGGCAACAAACCCAGCAACGGAATGAAATGATGGCACTTATGCATCAAATCCAGCAAGGGCAAGTTAACCAAGGACAAAGACTTGACGGTGTCATCGAGGAGATGGGTGCATTGACAGTGCGAGTGCAGGGCTTACACGAGTACATCCACCATGTGGGCATTCCTGATCACGTCGCACAGCATGGACGAGGACACTCTAGAGGCAGAGGACGTGGTCCACCTTGATTTTATTTTGCTCTTTGTATTTTGTTTCCCTTTCTAGTTTTCCTTTTCCCCATTATATCGCAACATTGAGGACAATGTCTGATATAGTGTAGGAGAGTTAGATTTATTTCCGTATATGTCCCTTTCATTTATACTTTGTTTTTACTTATCAAAGTAATATATGAATATTTTCGTTCAGTTATCCGATTTCCTCACTTTATTCTGCCATAACGAAAAGTTTTCTACGATTAATGCACGTCTGTGACATACCAAAGCTTTAAACTATGTTAGGAAGCTGGGGAAGTGCTAACAAGATCGATACCGTCTTGACACCTTAGACCTCTTGCGTATGCGATATCAGTTTTGATACTTATTATACGATACCTTGAGTTCAGTCCCAAAGTAACCCTTAGTAGTTTATATTAGCAGCCAGCACCGTCTATATCACAAACCACGTGGGGAACCGATGAATATAAGTGTTTGATGCCCAAATCAAGAAAAAGAAAAAAAATATTTCTTATCTATATGCCAAGAAAAATAAATAAATAGATTATGCAACAACTCTCACAGTTGTGAAAATGTGCAAGGAAAGAAAGAAAGAAAATCCGTTGTTGATTGGTTCAGAGGTACCTGATTCTGAACTTGGTAGGGCGAACTACTGTTCGATCCCCCGCAATCTACGAATGGGATGTATAAAGGGTTACCACATTTGTGTATCAGGCCCCGTGCGAGAAAATGGGATCAAAGTCACTAACCAGTTACTCCACTACACGCGTGAATAAGCCAAAGGGCTTAATGTGATTGCGTTAGAATGAAACCGGGCGAAATGGATACGAAAACTTATGGTTGAACTATAATATAATGATCTGGACTGGATTGTACAAAAGAGAGGTCTATGACAAGCTTATTGCTTTGTGTCACTATTGTATCCTTAGTGTTTTGCACTACTACCCGTCTGACTAACAAGGAACTTTTTTTTTTTCAACACCATTGGTATGCCAGGTATGTGCATTTGATAAAGTTTGTCCGTTTTAATAGATTGATTGCTTGAGGACAAGCAAAGATTCAAGTGTGGGAGAGTTTGATAACACGAATTTATATCATATTTTTACTTCGATTTATATTAGTTCTTATTCCGTTTTTCATCTAATAGCCGATTTTCTCGAGATTATTTAAGTGTTTTTGCAGGTAATCATATTTCACAACTCAAAGTATGCTAAATGTGGAAAAGAACCAAAACATGCAAGAAAAGAGCAGAAAAGAGAAGAAAAATTGAAGGAATCCATTTTTGGCTGATATCACGATCGTCATGGGAGTGCCACGACCGTGGCAGCTCCAAAGTTCACCACGACCGTCACATGACACCACGATCGTCACGCGCTTAAAGTGCACGTTGGATGTAGAGACTCAACTACGAATTCTCAGATGAAATAGTTTCACACGATGCCATTACCTCCAAAGTTTTCTAGGTCCAACATGGGATAACCGTTAGCATGAATGGCTAATTTTTCTCCAACTTCCACATGATGCTGAGCCTATAAATAGAGACACTCACGAAGAACAAAGGGGTGGCCATTTTCTGTTTCGAAGTATACCGTTGTGCTGCCAATTTATTTTTAGAAGCTTCAGTCATTCTTTTTACATTGCATTTCCATTTTCCTTGTTAACCATTACCGAACAAAAGTGACAGTTTCTCTCACTGAGGGACTGTTACAACTTAGCTTTAGATTTCTTTGTTTCATTGCCTTCAACCTTGCATTTTATTATTTTAAAGCAAGAACCTACCGAGTTGTGGAGGGATTGCTGTTGCCATTGTTACTGAATTCCAGGTTCCGTTATTTAATTCAAGTATTGTTTGTTTATTCCTTAATTATGTCTGTGTTCATTTATTTCCTTGCTTTAGCATTTAATTTCCAAATTATGTCGAGCTAAATCGATATTATCGGTGTATAATGAAGTAACTAAAATGAATTAATTTTCTCTAAGCTAAAATAAATAATCAATCCTCCTTCTAGCTTCGATTTCGTAATATAAAACCCAAACTTTTATTACGAGAGTAAAGAAGTAACATAGGTTAAAGTCGAGACCACGGGAGTGTGAGGCTTTACCCGGATAGCTGAAATCGGGCATTAGGTTTAAAAATAGCGGAAGCGCTTTAAAGTTAATTAGGTTTAATTAGTTTTCAAAAAGTATTTTTAACCTCATACGGGCTAGCGAGAGCAGACGTATTGACTTAGAAGTATAGTCCAAAGCAAGATCCACGAGAGTGTGAGTTGAGGGCTTTTAAACCGGTTTCTCCTACAGATGAATAGAGGGATAAATCTCTACAGGCCTAGGTTTAATTAATTCTACGTAGGTTACCGAATTATATACCGATAACTTATTCATAACTAGTATTCCCAAATTTTAATTTCCCTTTAATTTCCCGTTTGAACTAAAAACCCAAATTCTGATTAGCCTTAGATAAACATAATAACGATAGATAACGGTGCGTTCGATTTCTAGTCTCTGTTGGATCGATAATCTTTTAAAACTACGCGATATGACTGTATACTTGCAGTAATCCTCATTCGACTCATAAAGTCGCGATCAGGACCCGCCGGCTTCTTAGAAGTATTCACAGCCTCCTCTTAGGCTTCGTATAATGATCTCTTCCTCCGGTAATGATAGCCTCCTCTTGGGCTTCGTACAAGGACCTCTCGGCTTCTTAAAAGTTTCCAGCATCCTCTTGGGCTTCATACAAATTATCCTGACGACCTCCTAGAGGTATAGGAACAGAACCTAGTCATCTTCATAGAACAGCCCTTTCAAAGAGTCTACTACTATTTCTCAAAACATAGTACAAAAGATGAAACTCTAGACTTGGACAGTCTAATCTCCTTGAGTCTCAAAGACATTCTCAAGTGACCCCTTCGTTAAATAGAAAGAAAACCCGTAGACTCGGATAGTCTCAATACCCTTCGGATTTCCCACTTCCTTAAAGAACAGGAATAACCCGGGTCCTCGAATCAAATCCTTGAGTACAGTGTTGCTCATATAAGAACTGATTTTATCTTTCAAAATCAGTATACTGGACCTGTCACTCAACTGAAACAACAACCATAGCCTCCTCTTGGGCTTTGTACAATGATTCTCCCTAGCGGAGTCAAACAACGTTTAGCCTCTCTCTCGAGCTTTGTACGAGACACATAAGAGACTCCCTCGTTGAGTCAATCACCCCTTTTCCCTCCATCTCGGGCTTTATACGAGATACAAAAAGGTTCTTATTGAGCCAAATAAACAATAGCCTCCATCTCGGGCTTCATACGAGATACTAAAAACTCTCTTGTTGAGTCAAATAGCCTTCATCTCGGGCTTTATACGAGATACCAAAAGACTCCATCGTCGAGTCAAAACCTTTTAGCCTCTCTCTCGGGCTTTGTACGAGACACCTTTTAGCCTCCTCTTAGGCTTTGTATAAGAAAACCACTGGTTAATCCAATAAACCTTTTAGCATCAAAGTTGTGCCTTGTTCACAGTACACAAACATCAACAACTCCTTCCATCTAATCGCTGTAAGCGGCAAGCCTCTGGATCATCTACATCCATGCCACTGTCCCTCCTTTAGCATGAGAAATTCCTAAGGAAAGATGGCATTGCTCTACACTGAGTTGAAGTCTTCTCCTTCAGGTTAAAAAACCCCCTATAAAGGAAATTATGGCATTGCTAGGATCCGCGTATCCCGGTTAAAGCAATCCTCCTTGACCGTCAGTCACCCAACAGTTGTGACATACAGACCCTCTTTAGAGATGACAAATTATCTCTAAAGTCAACACCCTTTTAGCTTCATATCTTGGGCCTTGATCAAGATACAAACCACCTTTCGCTTCACGTCTTGGGCTTTGAACAAGACACGAAAACAACCATTTCCTCCCATAGAATAGGAGGAACTACGAACGCCCTGATTTCCCTGTTTCGGTAAACGGGAATACGTAGGCATAAGATCGAAAGAAAAGATCTTAGCGAGCACACTAAACAAAAACCCTAAATCCCATATTCTCATCAAAAAGCATCAGTCCTAACATCCTAATCCTTGTTCCCCGCCAGAAACCTGTCATTCTGTCAAAATAACACAAGAAAGGCCCCACCACATTGATCGCATCCGTAACCTAACAGACCGCTGTTTAAACTCAGTATGCAAGCAGGGTTAATTGGAGACATATATTTCCCTTCCTATATCAGCTTTAATAGGATAAAAATGAATCGACCTGTAGTTAAAACTCAACCACAGAGAGCGACAGCGCTTAAGAACCGCGTCCAAAATCGCTCGCTACAGAAAAGTGGCGCCCAACGTGGGGCCTTTCTAACCTTTTTCTCTTCACTTGTGTGAATACCACGGATTGGGGCTTCTGCCGGGGAACCCATTTTCTGTCAGGAACTTAGGATTCATAGCTTTAAAGGTCTAGGATGATTAGGACAAATATATTTACTGCTTTTCCTAATTGCTATACGTGTTTATTTTTCTTCTAATGGGAATGTGTGTGATGCCGCATGTGGAAAGATTGAGTATACACTTAAGATAAGTGATGGCAACGAGGTCGACCATCAACCTCAGTGGAGGTTGACCAATGCAACACATTCCCTCTCATAGGCAATGGGCCGATTATGATGTCTGAGAAGCTGAGGAGCCAAACCTTTTTGTAGTGCGGAAACTACCAGAAATATTTGTCACGCGATACTACCCTCATTTGAGGCTGGTGATCTATTCTCGGTGAATGGCACTTACTCTAACATTGCTCTACAACTCGCTGGCGATCCGCTTGTTGTTTTGCTTTCCTGGGAGGAGCTGATGATAATGAGTACAGGTACAAAAATCACCCTAGTATAAACCTTTGGGGATGGGTAGAGCCTTGACTTCATGACAACGACCCTTTGACCCCATGTTTTTTCTATGTTTTTGTGTGCTGCATTCATGCATTCATTTAAAAAACATTAAAACATTCAAAAAAAAATTTTCTTCTAGTCTCTCTGTTTTTCAAATTAAACTAAGACTGTGATTGCAAATATCAGAGAAAAGGATTACGCTCATGGATTTCAGTAGAAGGAGAACCCATAGGTATACCTTCAAGGTTCCAAAGCTAGAGGATTTGAGAAGGTTAGCGAGGATGATCACAAACCAAGAGGCTTTCAGAGCCAAGCACGGAGGTTTGCTATTGCTGCTAAGAGTCCATGTGATTGAGGGAATCATGGATGCGCTCATTCAGTTTTACGATCCGGTCTATCACTGTTTCACATTCCCGAATTACCATCTAGCACCAATGCTGGAGGAGTATTCTCATCTGATTGATCTACACATTACAGATCAAGCTCCATTTTTTGGACTAGAAGAAATTCCAAAGAATCAGACCATTGCAAGAGCAATTCATTTGGACGAGTCTGAGGTCAGGACTCACATGACCGCTAAGGGTGGCATCCAAGGTTTGCCAGCCCAGTTCTTGACAAAGAAAGCCCTGTATTTTGCCATTATAGGAAATGTGACTGCTTTTGAAAGCATCTTTGTTTTGCTCACCTACGGGTTATATTTGTTTCCCAACATCAATAACTTTGTAGATATCAACGCCATTAAGGTTTTTCTCATTGGAAATCCTGTGCCGACTTTGCTCGCAGATGCGTATCATTCTATACACTTAGGAAATTTGTATAGTGGAGGGGAGATCACATGCTGTGTACCTCTGCTTTATAAATGGTTTACTTCCCATTTGCCTAAGTCTGCTGCTTTTTGGGATTGTAAGAGTGTCTTACGTTGGTCGCAGAAGATCATGTCCCTCACCAACTCTGATATAGATTGGTGTAATAGGATCTATGATGGAATCAGAATCATTGATCGTTGTGGAAACTTCCCCAACGTACCCCTTATAGGAACTAAGGGAGGAATCAATTACCATCCAGTTCTCGTTCGTCGTCAATTTGGATACCCGATGAGACACGTCCCACGGGGTGTTCATCTAGAAGGTCTTTTCTTCAAGGAAGGAGAAAGTGACAGAGCACTAAAGATAGAAATAGTGCATGCTTGGAAACATGTTCATAAGAAAGGACGAGAGTCTCTAGGAAAACCCGACTGTGTCTCGGTGGAGCCTTATCTCCACTGGGTGCAAACTAGAGCTCTCAAGCTAAAAATGCCTTATCCTCGTCACGGAGTTCTTCCACCAAGGGAGTCTGTCATGTACTTCATGACTGAGACTGAAAAGCTTCAGGTTACTCTCAACAAAGTTCAAAAGGAGAGGACGTCTTGGAAGAATAAGTACCGCACCCTAAACATAGAGTGCACAAAATACAGCAACTACTGAAAGATAAGGATGCTCTGAGTGAAATTTTAGAGCAACATGCTATAGAGAATCAAGATGACTAGAGGAATTTGCTTGCTCCTTTCACCTGGCAAAGGAATGACAACCCAACAACGGCTCAAGAGCCCCGGTCAAAGAAGAGGAAAGTACCAGAGTCAGCACCCGATTTCTCTTCAAAGAGGACTCGGGACCCATTAGCTTAGGTTTATGTTTCTGCACCTTGTAATCTACTGTATTTCCATTTCTGTAATCCTTTGAATTCAATAAAAAGGGGTTTCCCCACTGTTTGATATTTGCAATCTAATTGTCGAAGTTTATTTTGATTAAACAAAAAAATAATTAATATAATCATTGCATTCATCATTCTCACATGGCGTATTCTTCTTACCTACGAATCTCACATTTGTGTCTCAATTCTAGAGTCAAACTGTCTCATTCGTACAATACTCAGGCCAATCGTCAGAAAAAGATGGATGATCTTGAGGAAGAAAACAGAGAGTTGAAAGAAGAGATCGACACTCTGAGAGAGGATATGAGAAAGCTTCATAACGACATGCAAACCATGGCAGAAGCTCAGCTACAAAGGACTGTGATCTCAGAGATCACCTCAACTCCCATAGTGGAGAAGTATGATCCTAGGTATCAAATGCCGAAAGATCGTCCCTGGGGCATGCCTGTTAACTATATCCCGGAAGGATATGTTCCGCCGATCACTGAAGATCAGGGAATCTCAACAGAAGCCACTGGGCCTGAAGGTTACAAACTTCGGGAAAGCGAAGATGCCAGGGGCATACTGAAGACTCCTGAAGGTTACAAACTTCGAGAAACGCCAAAATTCGCTATCGTAGTCACGGTACCACCCCCTGTGGTGCACACTGTCCCGGAAGGACAGATTCCACCGATACCTTCTGGTAAGAAGGAAAATATGTTTGATAGAATGGATGAGTTCCAGGAACAGTTCCTAGAAATGCAGAAAGAACTGCAAGCCATCCGTGGTCAGGATCTATTTGGAAAGGGCGCCGCAGACCTCTGCTTGGTCCCCAATGTGAAAGTCCCGCACAAGTTCCAAGTTCCCGACTTTGAAAAGTACAAGGGTAAATCTTGCCCTCAAAGCCATCTGGTGATGTACGCTCGGCAGATGTCAGCTCAGACGGAGAATCAGGACCTACTGATTCACTACTTTCAGGATAGTTTAGTCGGTGCCGCACTCAAATGGTACATGGGTTTAAACTGTACTACGATCAGTACATTCAGAGATCTTGGTACTGCCTTCGTCCAACAATACAAATACAATTTGGACATGGCACTGGACAGAGATCAACTCAGATCAATGTCACACAAGGACAAGGAAACCTTTAAGGAGTATGCTCAAAGGTGGCGTGAAATTGCCGCTCAAATTTGTCCACCTCTTGAGGAAAAAGAGATGACAAAGATCTTCTTAAAAACCTTAAGCTCATTTTACTATGACCGAATGGTTGCCAGTGCGCCTAGTGACTTCACCGAAATGGTCGGCATGGGCGTACTTCTTGAGGAAGCCGTCCGAGAAGGACGTTTGGTAAAAGACGCTGGATCATCGGGCGGTACTAAAAAATACGGTAGTGCTCTCCCTAAGAAAAAAGAGCAATATATTGGGAATATCTCTCTCTGAAAGCAAAGGCGACATTATCAACCAGTAGCAGCTGTAACTCCTGCTATCAGCCCTGCGCCTATTCCTACGTATCAACCTCAGGTTGCGCAAAACCAACCTGATCAGCAAAGGACACAACAGCCTCTTCAACAGGCTCGTCCTCCATACAACAACAACCGTACAACGCGGCCACCAGGATTTGATCCTATACCCATATCGTACGCAGAGCTGTTTCCATTACGACTGGCTAAGGGGCATATTCAGACTAAGTCTCCTCTTACAGTACCGGAAAATCCGCCTTTCTGGTTTAAGGTGGATCAAACTTGACCTTATCATCAAGGAGGACCTGGGCATAACATTGAGAATTGTCTCAATTTCAAATCCGACGTGCAAAAACTTGTTAGGAGCGGGGTCTTATCCTTCAAGGATACAAATCCTAATGTTCTTACGAACCCGCTGCCTTAACACGAGAAGGCTGCAGTCAATTTGATAGAAGAAGAATCTAACAATGTCTATCAAATTCACGATGTACACTTGTTGCAGACCAATCTGGTCAAGATGCATTGTAGACAGAATGGATATGGCCATGTGCCACCTCATAATTATTACCAGTGTGATGTCTGCTCTAAAAGTAATCAAGGATAATCTGTAGTACAAGCAGCTCTACAGGAACAGATGGATCTCGGATGGATCCAAGAGCACCGAGTTCGTGGAGTTAACATGGTCTATACGAATTCCAACGTCATTCAAAACCACGACATCCGTGCGATGAATGTCAACATGGTGGCGATGCACTCAAGGCAAAGCTAGTATCATAATCTGCCGCGACACGATTATAGTTCATGTCTGACTTGCTCGGTAAACAAACAGGGATGCTCTTTCATACAGGAGGCCCTCCAGCGTCAGATGGATCTTGGATGGATCCAATACTACCATGATAGGAACCCCTATCAGATCAATATGGTTCAGATCTTTGATATTCGCGTGATGAATACCAACTTAGTAGAGTTACATGCTGAGCAGGTCCGACTCGGATTCTTAATATCACACAACTATCAAAGCTGTAAAGCAGGTTGCTGAAATGATCGGGGTTGTACCCTTGTCTAGGAGGCACTTCAGCACTTGTTAAATCACTGGTGGATGCCAATCTATATGGATGAAGATACTCAGCAAATTAGTATCAGTAATAGGAATCCTACTCGGCGTCAGAGTCAGGATGTCAGACTTGTGGAAGCTAACCTAGTAAGGTTACATTGTATTCAAAATGGGCGTGGCCAGGTGCCACCACACAATTACGACCGTTGTAACGCCTGTTCGGAAAGTAACCAAGGTTGTTACCTTGTGAGAGCAGCTCTTCAGGTTCAGGTTGATCGTGGAGAGATTTGTCCATATTCGGGTTCTGGACCCATCAACTGGACGCCGAACTACATTCCCGATCAAGTCGAGGACGTTGTCACAATCTCTGGTCATCATAGGACCAGGGATATTTTTTCCATTATCCCTCTACTTGACGAATCTAAAGTTCCCAACCGGGAATGGATCAAAATTACTTATGATGGGCAGAAAAACCAGAAGGCTCCTGTAGTCATCTATCTACCGAGACCATTACTGTATGAATCAACTAAGGCTATCCCTTACAAATACGGTGCAACGACAATTGAAAATGGAAAGGAAATTCCATTACCCTCCGTCGTGAACATCGCAGACATCAGTTGAGTAACACGGAGTGGTAGAATCTTCAACCGAGGGGTTGGGGAACCTAACAAGGAAAAGGAACTTCAGACAGAAGCTCCTGATCCATCAGTCGGTCAATCCTGTAATCCCAACCTTTCGAAAAATGATGATGAGATGCTGAAGCTCATCCAAAGGAGTGAATACAACATTGTCAATCAACTGTTACAAACTCCTTCAAAGATCTCGGTATTATCATTGTTACTCAGTTCAGAAATGCATAGGGAGGCTCTACAGAAAGTCTTGGAGCAAGCCTTTATGGAACAGGATGTAACAATTAGACAATTCGATAGCATTGTCTCTAACATCACTTCCTGCAATAATTTGGGATTTAGTGATGAGGAATTACCCGAAGAGGGTCACCGTCATAACATGGCGCTCAACATTACAGTTAACTGCCAGGACGATGCTTTACCCAGCGTACTGGTAGACACAGGGTCAGTCCTGAATGTTATGCCGAAATCCAGTTTGATGCAGTTATCATTCAAAGGCCCTCTGATGAGAATCAGCAAGGTCGTCGTCAAAGCATTCGACGGATCCAGAAAAGTGGTTATCGGCGAAGTTGATCTTCCTATAACTATCGGTCCTCATACTTTCCAAGTCACTTTCCAAGTCATGGACATTCGGGTAACATACAGTTGTTTATTAGGAAGACCTTGGATACATCAGGCTGGAGCGGTTACTTCAACCCTCCACCAGAAGCTAAAGTTCGTTCAGAACAATCAACTTGTCACAGTCTGTGGAGAACAAGCCTTGCTTGTGAGTAACTTGTCATCATCTGCTAGTGTAGAGCCCGAGGAGGTTATTGGAACGCACTTCCAAGCACTGTCGGTAAGCAAGGACAATCAGTTCAAAGAAGGAACTTCCATTTCTTCATACAACGATGCTATCAAAGCAGTCGAGAGTACCGATACGACAGGATGGGGACAGCTTGTCATTCCTACTAGCAATACAACAAAGAAGGGTCTTGGTTTTTCTGCAACCTGTACCCAGACAGCTGCTAACGATTAAAGTCTTCATCCCCTTCAAAACTTCTTCCACAGTGGAGGTTTCCTTCACCCAGTGTCTCAAGCAGTACATGCTATCAATGAGGAAGATCCCTCTGACACAGATGAAGAATGGAAGTCCTACCTTAACAAGGACGGTTATGTGTCTCAGGAAGAAGTGGGTACGACATTTTGCTATCCCGCACAGAGTCCGAGATTTATACCACGGTCAGATGTTGAAATGATATATAGAGATTACGATCCGGAAGGATGTCGTGCTCCACCAAACTCATTAGAGGAGGACACTCTAATGAAAGACAACTTCGACCACAACTATTATGGCCCAATGGATGGCCTGCCAATGTGGCAACCATATCCAGGAAACTTGGGACAAGAGAGTCATCCTAACAATGAAAAACAGTTGACCGTCATTGAACAGAATACATGTGTCCACACCATGTCATGGGATCAACACTCAGGTCATTCAGAAACTACTCAACATGAAGATGAATTCTCAACGTTTGCAGGACTTGAATTCATCAACTATGCTTTTCCCGAGGTCAACGTCATCGAGAGAGATGACTCCTCCAGTTCCAAAGAAGTTTGGGACACTTTGGGAGAACGAAGTGGAAAATACGACTATATGGTCAAATACATTGCTCCCGAAAGCTCTCATATCAGGCTCGAAGAATGCAATTGAGGAATTTTCCTATGACAACTCTGCCTGGGAGACAGATTCCAATGATCCTGCTCCACCAGAAATCAATGTTATTTCTGAAGACAAATCAAGGAAGGTACCAGACTTTGTGATTCACCGAGGAGTTCGCCGCCAATGGGTTGCTGTCGATGTTCTGAAGGTCGTTCACCAGTCAAAGTAATTGCCATCTTTAACCTTTCACCCTGCCCAGGTGAAACGGATGTTTTGATAGGGCTCACTTTCTGTAAATTTTCCCTCTTTGCTTCGCCCAAAGCGACAGAGTTTTGTTTTATAGGGCTGTAGTTTCAAGGATCGACTTGTTCATTAATAAAATAATGTCGTTCTGTAATTTCTGCATTAATTGCTGTTTTCTCTTTTCATTTTTTCTCACAAAATGGTAATCCTAAAAAACATTTAAAAATAAAAACAAGCAGTAAAATAAAAACACTGCGCACACTTATATTTTTCTCTATCTCTTCTAAATACGAATCATCACGTCATGCAGATTGCTTGTTTTAAACCCCGTTGAAACATACGATCCGATGCCTTCTCCCGACTTTGAGTTCCCGGTATTCGAGGCTGAAGAAGAAGATGACAACGAAATTGCAGAAGAGATCTCCTGACTACTCAGACAAGAGGAAAGGTCCATTGAACCTTACAAAGAACCGTTGGAAATGGTAAACTTGGGTTCAGAACAGGAGAGAAAAGAAATCAGGATTGGGGCACTGCTCAGTCCAACTGCCAAAGAGAGTTTGGTAAAGCTTCTCAAAGAATTCCTCAATGTATTTGCTTGGTCCTATCAGGATATGCCAGGGTTGGATACCAGCATCGTGGAACATCATTTACCGTTGAGATCAGAATGTCCGCTAGTAAAGCAGAGGTTGAGACGCACTCACCCGGACATGGCCATCAAAATCAAGGAGGAAGTACAAAAACAGATCGACGCAAGTTTCCTCGCTACATCTGAATATCCTCAATGGTTAGCCAACATTGTACCTGTTCCGAAAAAGGACGGAAATGTCAGAATGTGTGTCGACTACAGAGACCTGAACAAGGCTAGTCCAAAGGACGACTTTCCTTTACCACACATTGACATGCTGGTTGACAGTACAGCAAAGTTCAAAGTTTTCTCCTTCATGGATGGATTCTCGGGCTATAATCAAATCAAAATGGCGCCGAAAGACATGGAGAAAACTTCGTTCATTACCCCATGGGGCACCTTTTCTTACAAGGTAATGTCGTTCGATTTGAAGAACGCCGGGGCAACCTATCAAAGGGCCATAACTACTCTTTTTCATGACATGATACACAAAGAGATAGAGGTATATGTCGATGATATGATTGCAAAATCTAAGACAGAAGAGGAGCATGTGACTCACCTGTCAAAACTATTCGAGCGTTTGAGAAAATACAAACTCTGCTTGAATCCCAACAAGTGCACCTTCGGTGTCTGTTCGGAGAACCTTTTAGGGTTCATCGTCAGCCAGAAAGGAATTAAGGTTGATCCTGACAAGGTCAAGGCCATTCAAGAAATGCCTTCTCCGAAAACTGAAAAACAAGTCAGAGGATTCTTGGAACGTTTGAACTACATTTCCAGATTCATATTCCTCATGACCGCGACTTGTGCGCCGATTTTCAAGTTACTCAAAAAGAACCAGGATTGCGTTTGGTTAGAAGATTGTCAAACCGCCTTCGACAGTATCAAGGAATATCTGTTGAATCCTCTGATTCTATCACCTCCAGTGGAAGGAAGACCACTGATCATTTACCTCACAGTTTTAGAGGACTCAATGGGATGTGTACTTGGCCAACCGGACGAAACTAAATGGAAAGAGTCTGCCATTTACTATCTGAGCAAGAAGTTCACCGACTGTGAAACTCGGTACACGATGCTCGAGAAAACTTGTTGTGCTTTGGCTTGGGCAGCCAAACGTCTTCGCCAATACATGATTCGTCATACTACTTGGTTAATCTCTGAAATGGATCCAATCAAGTACGTTTTCGAAAAACCTGCTCTCACGGGAAGAATTGCCCGTTGGCAGATGTTGTTATCAGAATATGACATAGAGTACCACGCTCAGAAAGCCGTTAAAGGAAGTATTTTAGCTGATTATTTGGCTCATCAACCGATTGACGATCAGGAATCAGTCGGGTTTGACTTCCCATACGAAGATGTCATGTATCTAAAAATGAAAGACTGCGATGAACCGCTACCCAGTGAAGGGCCAGAACCAGGTTCCCAATGGGGACTTATCTTTGATGGAGCAGTTAATCATTATGGAAATGGAATTGGGGCAATCATTGTTACCCCTCAGGGTACCCACATTCCTTTCACTGCCAGACTTACGTTCAAATGTACGAACAACGAGGTCGAATACGAAGCTTGTATCATGGGTCTCGAAGAAGCGATTGATTTAAGGATCAAAAACTTGGACGTATACGACGACTCAGCCTTGGTTATCAATCAGATAAAAGGAGATTGGAACACATACCAATCAGGATTGATTCCTTACAAAGACTATGCAAGAAGGTTGTTACCTTTCTTCAACAGAATCGAGTTTCATCACATCCCTCGTGATGAGAATCACATGGCTGGCGCTTTAGCCATTATCTCTTCCATGATTAGTTTAGGTCAATGGAATGACATACCTAAGATCGACATAATGCGCCTTGAAAGGCCCGCTTACATCTTCATGATTGAAGCAGTCCTAGACGACAAACCTTGGTATCACGATATCAAATGCTTCCTTCAAAAACAAGAGTACCCATCTGGGGCAGTTAGAAAAGACAGGAAAACCCTCAGAAGATTGGCTGGAAACTTCTTCCTGAGCATTGACACTCTCTATAAGAGAAATTTTGACATGGTCTTGCTTCGATGCGTCGACAGACCAGAAGCAGACATGCTTATGAAAGAAATTCATGAAGGATCCTTTGGCACTGATGCCAACGGACACAAAATGGCGAGAAAAATTCTAAGAATAGAGAATAATGGGACTATGCCATGGTCAATTATACCAACAGAGAATGAAAAGGGCGTTTGACAAAAAGGTCCGACCTCGTGTCTTCAGAAAAGGAGACCTCGTGCTCAAGAAGATACAATCATTTCTCAGTGATTCTCGGGGTAAATGGACCCCAAATTATGATGGCCCCTATGTGGTCACTAAAGCTTTTTCAGGCGGCGCCTTGAGACTTGCAACCATGGACGGAGAGGAATTTGCCTACCCCGCAAATGTTGATGTAGTCAAGAAATACTTCTCCTAAACTAAAAAAAAAAAACCGTCTCGGTGGATTGAAAACCCGAAAGGGCGGTCCAGGCAAAAATTAGAGACATGGAAAAAATCATCCCTGTGGATTGGAAACATCACAGTACAATCCAGGCAAAAATTAGGGATAATGGCAAGTAACTATGTTCAACAGAAGCAGGTCCCTCAGCAGCAGTTACATCATCCGTCAAAAAACTCCAGTTCAGGTCATCCTCGACAGAAGCTCAGGATCCCCAGAATTCAAAGTTGGTAGAAGGATAGTGGTCGTTATGTTTCAACATAGCCCTTTTCCCTGTAAATTACCATTTTTTGACTTTGTAAATACTCTTTGGAATCACGCGTTTGGCTGATCTCCACTTTATCAATAAAATTTGAGCCTTTGTGTTTTTGTTTGTAATTCTTATTTGTTTTAGCTTTACAGAACGACGTTGTTAACATGATTAACGATTCTTGAAATAAAACAAAAATGAATTTACTTGTTAAAACTTTTTCTGCTTTTTAATAAAGTCGGAAATTTCTTTTGACTGTTGAACATCAAAGGAACATCAACCGCTTCTCCAGAAGTAAGCAAACTTCAAAGTGCAGAATAAAAGTACTCCTTCTAGGCCAGTACGCCTGAACGAAGGATCAACTGTATGAGATGCGGCTTTCCCATCTGATACCCACGGCCGAGTTCTCATCTCCTATGCCCGACCAACATAGCTCCCAGCAGGGACTATCTCTCCTAAGCAAGGTGGAATTGCTATCTTGAACCAGCAATATTTCTATACGCCCCGCGATGGCCGAGTATCCAGTCATGTTCACCCGTCAGTCTGTATGTCGCGTCAGTTTTGTCAGCATATACATACATATATCATGCATTATTGATTTGCATTCACATTTCATATTGCATCACTATCACTCTAGTCGGTCTTGTCCCCTAGTGATAGAAGTTCTCTCAATCGAGTTGTCAGTTCTTGCCTCGTCAGGAAACGCTGCGTTTGAACAACCTCGCCTCCAGTTTATTTCTGGAAGGAAGTTAGCCCTTGACCACTTTGATTACATGAACCTCTGAAAAACCAGAGAACCTTCAGTCAACATCACTCTTCGCCATTGAAGATGATATCCTTGCTTTCCCGGATTAAGGAAAATCCACAGAGAAAGCCTCGTAATCAGAGCTTCGGCAATATGCCAGTTTCGCTCCGAAAAGACCGCTGATGAAAAGGTCATCGGCACCTCAAAATTGGACCCCATCATATGGCATTTCTCCGGGAAGACCCCGAGAAAAGTATGATGTAAGATGCCATGCAGAAGCGGCCTCTCAAGAGACTCGCTTTCCCCAGATAGAGTCGGCAAATGGCGTCTCCAACAGAGAAGTTTGTGCAACTCTACAACTCAAACGACTGGATTCCCCAGCAACTCTGACATCAAATTTTTTTTTTCAAATGGCATCTCCCCAGGAAAATTCGGCGAGAAGTTTGAGGAAAACCGCTATGAATAGCGTCCCTTGTCAATAAAGTTTATTGACAAAAGAAACTAAGACCAGTTCCTTGGTAGGAAACCAGGATCGAGGGGAAGTTTAAAACAGAAACTAAGACCAGTTCCTTGGTAGGAAACCAGGATCGAGGGGAAGTTTATATCAGAAACTAAGACCAGTTCCTTGGTAGGAAACCAGGATCGAGGGGAAGTTTGTTTTAGAAACTGAGACCAGTTCCTTGGTAGGAAACCAGGATCGAGGGGAAGTTTACCCTTTTCTGAGCATCATTGCTTAGCAAAATAAGAAGGATGTGCAAGCTGCCATTCTTAACCACCATCAAAATTTCGGCTATTCCGATATTTAATCCTCTAGTACCCTGAATGCCCGAATACCTTCGCCATTCACAACTTCAAGTCCAAGAAGATTAAATAGGGGCATCTGTCATACCCCAAATTTTGACCACTAATATTTCCCATCATTGTGCAAATCATCATCACAATATGGAGGAACCATCATACTTCATCAGTCTCCCCAAAGATGGGTGAGCATCCACTACAATCAAAATTACGGTTTCAAGTCCTCTCAGAGCCTTAGACAAATGATTAATCAAGGGATGACATGATCTTCAACTTGTCTAACCTCTCAAACATCCACAATGGATCAAAAGGACTCCCACTTCAAGGATCAAGCACAAGGCTGCTCCCTTCTAGGTGGATCAAGTCTCAAGATCGACAGTGTCACCAAATTATGGTTTTGGTCGACCAGGGCCTCCAGATGAAAATTTTTCATCTGGGCACAAGCCAATGATCCAAAACATAACCTAATATACTTCATGGGACCTCATGGACCCAATCATCAAGTCAATTTTGCCTCAGGGGATGCATTCATCAAAAATCAGGAATTAGGGTTTCTTGACCTAATTCACCCCTAAGTTGACTTTTTCGGCAAATCATGAGCCAAGACCTCAAGACATGATTTGAGGGTCTCTAATATACCATATTGATCCATTTAGAACAATGGATTAATCCAAGAAGCTTGAGCAACAAGTCTCAATTTCATCTGCACCACAATTAGGGTTTCACGGGAAAAGTCAACTGTAACTTTGAATTTTGACCAGGACATGCTCCCAAGCCCAAGGACATGAATCAATATACCCTATGACACCCATGGAACATGTCCATCAATTTTGATTTAGGTCAAGGACATGATTTCATGAAGAATTACACAGTTTGGAATTCATCTGATAAAAAGTCAACTGTGCACAAAAGTCAACTTTGACTTTTTGAGATTTTTCGCCAAAATGGTTTTTTAACCCTAAAATGATGTTAATGTATGATTTCAATCATCATTCATCAAGTAAAATCAAAGAAAGTGGGATAACTTGTAAACGGGGTAACCATAAAAACTTAGAAAAATTTCTAAGTTATGGAAAAAGTGACACTAATGTGCCAACTTTGAAGGACCATAACTCCTAAACCACAAGGCCATTGTTCCCCATTCAAAGCTTGATTTGTAGATCTCATTGCCCTCTACAAAAGCTTCATACTGACCTATGACCAAATTCCTCATAGATTTTGAGTTATGGAGTGATCAAAATCAAGAAAAGTCACTTTGTTCCAACACTCAGTGAAAATTTCACTAAGTCAGATTTTACCTTACTTTTTGCCAAATGTAGGGGGATTTTTCACTTGGATTCAAAAGAGATCAAAACTAAACATGTTCAAATAGTTGTTGTATCATGTAAGGGCTTTCCAAAATGGCCAAGAACATTACCAAATTCAATTTGAGTCATGAGATATGACATTAGCAAGTTGCCTTGTGGAAATCTGTCAAGGCAAGGCAGAATTTGCATTTTTGCTCGATTTGCCAAAATCAGCCAAATCCAAATGCTCCTATCCACTTGGACACATCTGAGGATTGAATCTAAAGGGGACAATCACTGAGCCAAGCCTTCAATGTCTTTGGAACAAGAAATAACATGTTGAACCTAGAATTGCCAAAATAGGGACAAGACTCCAATTTTGGATTAGAGCATTCAATGGAAGCATCAAGGTGGCATGAACTGAGCTCTTAGCAACTGAATTCAGTCAAGACTTATCCAAGACCAAGGGAACCAGCAGCCTGTGCTCTAACCTCTAGTCAATGGCTAGAGGAGACTTGGATTTTCATTTGCCAACTTTGGCCAAACCTACTCAGCAGTTGCCATTCACTATTCCTTGCAAAACAAACTTGCTCTACTATAAATAGAGCTCAATTGTGATCAGTTTGAGTACACCAAAGCCATCAAACAGATGCTTTCCTCAAAATCTCTTCTTTCACTCCAATTTTTCCTTCCAAGGCAAGTCACTATCGGGTTTTGAGTTTGAGAGCTTTTCCAATCAAAACAATCACACACACACACACCTCACATACATCATATAGAAGTAATCCAAACACTCACATAACATCTGGAACACAGATTTCACAAAATCACCAGCCTATTGCTCAAGTTCTTGACAGATTTGTAGTTGGGGTACCATCTCAAGTTCCAGATCATTTCAATCCATTCCAAGCATTCATACACGCTCTATGGCACCTAGGGAAGCTACCCAGATCATTGGAACCTAGCTGTAACACCTCCAACACAAATCACGATCACCAGCTGCAAGTGGTAAGCATGAGCTCTTCTAACTCTATGATCCATGCAATTTTTGCTGCACAATAATTTGGCCATATGTTCATAATCATGCATGGAATGTTTCCCCTCAATTAATTGCATTGCTTGAATCGTGTATCAAAAATCCTAACCTTCATGCAGAAATTAGGGTTCTTGAGGATTTTTCGTGATTTCTTGTTTTATGCTTAATTTAAATGAAATTAATTGTCATAGACATGATCGTGAGGTTGAAACGAGTTGATTGGTATGTGGATTACATGATATGATTAAGTATTCAGTGAGATTGGAGAGAAAATGAAAATCTGGGCAAACCCAGAACACGCGCGTGTTCTTGGTGTGTTCTTGGCGCCATTTTTTGAAAATTCAAATATTTGAATTTTGTGATTTTATTTAATTGATTCAAAAATTAATTTCTCTCTGAGTTTTAATGATTTTGAGTTGATTTTTTTTTAATAATTCACAAAAATGTTAAAATATTTTATTTTCCCAAAAAATCCCAAAAATATTATTTATTTTATATAATTGATATTTTTGCAAAGAATTAATGTTTTATTTGTTTTTAACATTTAAAATATTTTTTCCACCTTGATTTTGCAACTTTTAATGCCTTCTAATTATTTTGTAGGTCAATACTTAATTTGTGAAGCATTAATCCAAGATCACAATTTGTTTTCCATATGTTAAACAATTTTGATCATTTTAATTGAATTTTTATTCAATTAAATACATTTTTGAAAACAAATTAGGGTTTTTAGATTAATTCAACCCTCATAAATCATTTTCAAAATTTTTGGGCCTCTATTAGAGTGTAAGTCCCACTGTATTTTAAAAAAACCTCGGCGCGATCGCCAATTCAAAATCAAATCAAATGGGCCTACCCTCGAGTAGTAAGGCCCATTTCTTTTCTTAAAACTCATTTAGGCCTCTATTAGAGTGTAAGACCCAACCCCCTGTGTACAGAAAACTTTTTGGGCCTCATTCGTTGTATAATTCCCTCTGTACATTTTCAAATAAACGACGTGATCGTCGCCAGTTTAAAATTAACCACCTGGGCCTCTCCTTGAGCTATAAGACCCATTCAAAATTTTTGGGCCTCTATTATAGTGTAAGACCCAATCCCCTTTTAACCAAAACATTTTGGGCCTCACTTATTGTATAAGTCCCTCTGCGTTAAAAGGAAACCTCGGTGCGATCGCCATTTTAAACAAAAAATCATCTGGGACTACCCTCGTGTTATAAGCCCCACTATTTTCCTTTAAACCTTTTTTGGGCCTCTTGAGAGAGTGTAAGACCCATCCCTTTGTACAGAACACCTTTTTTTGGGCCTCAGTCACTTTTATAAGTCACTCTGTACAAATTCAAACAGTGCGCTCACTGATAAAACCCTAGGCCTCTCCTTGAGTTGTAAGCCCCAAAATCTTTCTTTTTCAAAACACTTTCTCCTTTGATTTTGAATATACTGTTGTTTTCAATCTTTCTTTGTTGAACAACTAACCAAACAGCATGGAAACTCTACAACCGAGTAAGTGTTTACACGCATTCATTTACCGCTTTCATATACATATAATTGTATTGTGGGGCTGCTCACTGTAAGTCTTCTTTCATAAACTCATATCAACTGTGTAATAATAGTATAGATATTTAGAGTTTCCCCGACAACTACGTCTAGAACTAGGTGACGCCGTTTCGTTTATTCGTAGAAATAGACAACTAGATCCCCAATAGGATAACCAGATACAGTCTTCTCTTCGGCTATCCTCATTAGGAATTGTCAAGAAACTCTACTCCCCGAGATGATTGTATTCTCCGTGAATGGTATCTTTGAGTTTCTTCCAGATTCTCGAACTTTCCTGGCATGATCTATTCTCTGTGAATAGCCTGTCTTGAATTTCTTGGGGTTTGGGGACCCATCGGCTTCTTAAAAGCATCGGCCTCCTCTTGGGTATCGTACAAGGACCCACAGGCTTCCTAAAAGCACCCTCGCCTCCTCTTGGGATTAGTACAAGGACCCGCCGGCTTCTTAGAAGTATTCACAGCCTCCTCTTAGGCTTCGTATAATGATCTCTTCCTTCGAGAATGATAGCCTCCTCTTGGGCTTCGTACAAGGACCTCTCGGCTTCTTAAAAGTTTCCAGCCTCCTCTTGGGCTTCGTACAAATTGTCCCGATGACCTCCTAGAGGTATAGGAACAGAACCTAGTCATCTTCATAGAACAGTCCTTTCAAAAAGTCTACTACTATTTCTCAAAACATAGTACAAAAGATGAAACTCTAGACTTGGAAAGTCTAATCTCCTTGAGTCTCAAAGACATTCTCAAGTGACCCCTTCGTTAAATAGAAAGAAAACCCGTAGACTCGGACAGTCTCAATACCCTTCGGATTTCCCACTTCCTTAAAGAACAGGAATAACCCGGGTCCTCGAATCAAATCCTTGAGTACAGTGTTGCTCATATAAGAACTGATTTTCTCTTTCAAAATCAGTATACTGGACCTGTCACTCAACTGAAACAGCAACCATAGCCTCCTCTTTGGCTTTGTACGATGATTCTCCCCAGTGGAGTCAAACAACGTTTAGCCTCTCTCTCGGGCTTTGTACGAGACACATAAGAGACTCCCTCGTTGAGTCAATCACCCCTTTTCGCCTCCATCTCGGGCTTTATACGAGATACAAAAAGGTTCTTATTGAGCCAAACAAACAATAGCCTCCATCTCGGGCTTCGTACGAGATACAAAAAACTCTCTTGTTGAGTCAAATAGCCTCCATATCGGGCTTTATACGAGATACCAAAAGACTCGATCGTCGAGTCAAAACCTTTAGCCTCTCTCTCGGGCTTTGTACGAGACACCTTCTAGCCTCCTCTTAGGCTTTGTATAAGAAAACCACTGGTTGATCCAATCAACCTTTTAGCATCAAAGTTGTGCCTCGTTCACAGTACACAAACATCAACAACTCCTTCCATCTAATCGCTGTAAGCGGCAAGCCTCTGGATCATCTACATCCATGCCACTGTCCCTCCTTTAGCATGAGAAATTCCTAAGGAAAGATGGCATTGCTCTACACTGAGTTGAAGTCTTCTCCTTCAGGTTAAAAAACCCCCTATAAAGGAAATTATGGCATTGCTAGGATCCGCGTATCCCGGTTAAAGTAATCCTCCTTTACCATCAGTCACCCAACAGTTGTGACATACAGACCCTCTTTAGAGATGACAAATTCTCTCTAAAGTCAACACCCTTTTAGCTTCATATCTTGGGCTTTGATCAAGATACAAACTACCTTTCGCTTCACGTCTTGGGCTTTGAACAAGACACCAAAACAACCATTTCCTCCCATAGAATAGGAGGAACTACGAACGCTCTGATTTCCCTGTTTCGGTAAACGGAATACGTAGGCATAAGATCGAAAGAAAAGATCTTAGCGAGCACACTAAACAAAAACCCTAAATCCCATATTCTCATCAAAAAGCATCAGTCCTAACATCCTAATTCTTGTTCCCTTCAAGAAACCTGTCATTCTGTCACCACCACATTGATCGCATTCGTAACCTAACAGACCGCTGTTTAAACTCAGTATGCAAGCAGGGTTAATTGGAGACATCTATTTCCCTTCCTATATCAGCTTTAATAGGATAAAAAATGAATCGACCTGTAGTTAAAACTCAACCGCAGAGAGCGATAGCGCTTAAGAACCGCGTCCAAAATCGCTCGCTACAGATAGGGTAGAGCCAATTGTAGCAGAAAAACGCCAGCCACAATGAAGAACCAATGTTCCCCTGCTGACTTGATATGAGCCCGAAGGTTAAGTGTGACAAATGTCGTTGACATGAACCCTGCCACATCTGCAATCACCATCTGAATATATCCGGTGGGACAATGGACATGCACTACACCAAACAAAAGACTTTTATATATGAGGATAGAATGCCTTGAAGATGTCAACTTTTATACCTCCTTAAAATATAAGGGAAAAGTTGAATATAAGTAGTGACTTACCAGAGTTGGAATAAAGATAAATAAGGAATATTCCTTATAGGAAAAATAGTTGAACAAGTCTCGCGGGTACAGAGAACTACTTGAGGATTACATACAGGCAAAGAGGAACAATAGTAACATAGCCATAAATTAAATCAGCTGACTAAGTCACCAAATTTATGTCATAGTTCCATTCCTGATTCTTTCGGCTTGTTTACTATATATGTCACAAATATTCTCATAGATGCAGCTAGAAATATTAATGTAGTACAAATCCAGAATGGTCCATACCTGAGTCATATATGGTTAACTAAAAATTAAATGATGCCACACAGCTAAAAGTACAAAGTATACTCCTTTTAAATAAGGAAAAACTACATAACAAGTTTCCTTCAAAGTTAAAAAATAGGTAACATCTTCTTAGAACATTAGTATTCATGTAGTGATAAATTACACCACATACGCTGTTTGTTTCCATAAATAAAAAATAAACTAAACAAAACTGGAAGATAATTAAATTAGAGCAGAATAAAAACAACATTGGCAATGGAATCAAATTCGTAACCAGCTTAGGAGTGGCTCTTAATTGATACCATTCAAGCTTTTAGGAGTGGACTACCTATAGCAGAAATAAGTATTGCTGGATATGTACTAGTCTAGGCCTCTATGGCTTAATTAACTATTTAATCCTAGTAATATGCACCAATTTTAGCTTTAATCCCTATAAAACTATAACAAATGCTTCCTGGTTTAAATTCATAAAGTAAAAGTTGCTTTTGGTCCTTGTTTTGGTTTAAACTCTTGTCTATACGTAGGATTAATAATATTGAATGCACATTTTTATTTGGTTAAATTTCCAAATTCATTATACTGCCTGAAGTGCAGAACATAAGTTTCAGAAATATAGTGTTATTATATACAATAAATATGCATTCAAGGCACCATTTGGTTGAGAAGCCACACCCACATTTCAAATGCTAGATCCATAGATGATGGTTCACCCAAAATAAAAAACAACTGAATACAAAACCAAAGAGGAATAACAAAACAAGTTATGAATATTTCGTTCAAGGTAACTTAAATATGATCATGATATGTCACTACAGAGGGAAAATATCCACAATTCCAAAAAATAATGAACTCTACCTGAAGCTGATGTATAGCTTCTCCTTGACAGAGCCTGTGAATTCCTTTTGAAATGCAAGGTGGGGTGAAAATGAGTAAGTTATAGGCAATCTCACATTAAAGCAATAATACAGGTCAGCAGAGGTGGTGTAAAATCTCTCCATTCAACAAAGATGCCCTCATGTAACCCCTTTTCATGGTGCACACGTTTGTCTTTTGCACACCAAATGAAGGTTTCTATGAAGGATATAATACAGGTCAGCAGAGAATGTTAGCTCATAGGACGATGGTGTAAAAAACCAAGAATATCTTGATAGTTTTTTTTTATAAGCAAATTCAATAATAGGAGATTAAGGAAATCTCGAACCATAGAACTACAACCGGAAAAGATATAAAACAATTACAAAAAATCGAACGGATTTTTAAACCATTCGTACAATCTACAATACTTACTTCCATGGCTACCTAAGACCAACCAATTCCACGACGTGATTTTAATGTCATTGACAATGTCGTTAACGTTAAAAACTGCGTCGCTGTACATAATATTATTCCTAAATCTCCAAATATTCCAGCAAATTATGAACCAAATAGAGTTTACCTTTCCCACTTTGCATCTACCTTTAAGTCTTAAATTCCAAGTCTTCACGTGGCGAGAACAACTAGGTTCTGATATTCTTCCGATGTCCACCCACTCACAAATTTTATTCCAAACCATTGAAGTTTTATTGCAGGAAATGATTATGTGATAAGAATCCTCAATATGGTGAAAACAAAACATACACACCTCGTCGTGCTCATTATCAATAAGACGTCTTGCAAGCAAATTTGATCTCGTGGGTAGCCTATCGAGAACCATCCTCCAACCGAAAATAATGACTTTCGCCGGAATGACCGTCTTCCACAGAAGCTTCAACAACTCAACAATGTCTATCTAAATCTCGTTAATGTAACAGGAAGCATTCAGGCATGAATAAAAGGATTCAACCGTAAATTTCAAAGAATCGTCAAAAGGCCATGTCCAATCGTCATCCACGTCCTTCAACACAGTGGTTTGATGTAACAACCTGCAAAGATCCGTCCACTCAGGTTCAGGAAAGATACCAGCGCAATTGAAGGATTCGTGCATCCTCCAGCGCCATTTATTGCCCTCCCAATCTCCCATGTCTCTAACTGAAATGGTCTGAAGCCTGCAATTCTGGAACAGCACAGGGAACCTGTTTTCCAACGTCATGTCACCGGTCCAAACCGTCTTCTAGAAAGATATGCTTACGTCGTCACCAATCTTACAGTCCAGTAAGTTGCAGAAATTGTAAGACTCATTCACTGCTATCGACCGCAGGTCCTTCATCCAGAGTGACTCTTTCTTCGAACTGCCTCTGACTAAACCAGATTGCAAGTTAACACTCAAATTTCCATATCTGTTCACCATCGTCTGCCTCCAAATTTCATTACCACCACGGTAAAATTTCCATAACCATTTTTCCAGCAAAGCGTGATTAAAGCGACCAACATGTTTAATACCAAGGCCTCCTAGTTCCTTCGGTTTGCAAACAGAGTTCCAAGATATCCAAGACACGAATCTTTTCTCAGACACACCAACCTAAAGGAAACGTCATTGGATAACGATTATTTCCTACACTACTTTTGAAGGGGCCTTGAAAAACGCCAAGTGATGAATGAGGAGGTTAACAAGAACTGAATTTATTAAAGAGACTCTTCCCCCTATCGATAAATTCCGACCATTCCATCTTGATAATCGTCTCTTCAAGCCAGAAATAACAGGGTTCCAAAACGAACAGCGGCGATGATTTCCTCCTAAAGACAATCCCATAAATTTAAAAGGCAAGCTCCCAGATTTACAGTGTAAAAACTGTTCTGCAGCGATAAGAAGTTCAGGAGCTACACCAATCCCAAATATGCAGCTCTTAAAAAAATTAATTTTAAGACCTGAAACAACCTCAAAAGCCCGAAGGATCACCTTAAAGGCCCAAATATTTAACACGGAGCCGTCCCCGATAAGCAGAGTGTCATCTGCAAACTGAAGCATTGAAGGAGAAGGGCAGTTTTGAATTTTGAAAGCTGACAACATATTGCTGGCCGAAGCAGACCTAGTCAAACACGGCAATCCCTCAGCAACAATAACAAACAAAAAGGGAGCTAAAGGATCTCCCTGTTTGAGACCCCTACCTGCCTTGAAGTCCCTCGATGAACTACCGTTAATAAGAACCGACATAAAACTCTTGAAGACAGAACCACGAATACACTTCAACCAATTTCGACCAAATCCCATCTTAACTAGCATTCCATCGAGATACGACCAATCCACGCAGTCATACGCCTTTGCAAAATCAACTTTGAAGAACAGGGAATCCTTCTTAAATCTTTTTGCGTAATCTACGATCTCACTCGCCAGCAGAACACCATCGAAAATTTGGCGACCAGGAATAAATGCAGTTTGAGAAGAAGAGGTAAGTTTGTGTATGATCGATCTCAGCCTAGATGCCATCATCTTGGAAATAGTTTTGAGAACACAACTGAAGCTCGAGCAAGCTGTCACGACTTTAGAATTCCACATTGTTAGGATACCTCCTGAATTACCATAATAATTCACAACCGACCACTCCACATCGTTACTACTTCAAAGGCTTTTAACAACTTTTGAATCCATGACAGAAATTTTGGATTCCTGGATGAAACAGATATCAGCATTCCCTCTAGACAAGGTTTGAGAGATCCTTCTTCTCTTAAGAGAACTACAGCACCCACGAACGTTATAGGTTACATTATTCATGATCCACTAGTAGCTACAACCTTCTTACCAAGTCGTGCCTCCTTGTCCTCATTATCCAAATTTCTCAAAATTTTATCAAGCCCAGCATCGTCGACATCCTCTAATATCCCTAAGTTCTTCAGAGCTTTTCGCAAATTGGACGGAACTTCATTGAGCACCTTACGACACCTCATGTTACCTCTAACCATATCAGTATCAGTGAGCGATTCACCACACAAGAGAGAAGTACTTGACTCATTTGATGCTAATCTAACCGATCTTCTTTTGAAAGCAACCTTATCCACTTTCTTTTTGGCAGAAGCGTCGTGATCCCTCAAGGCAGAATGTAACAGGGTAAAGAAATAAGAAGGGGTGTATGGAATCTTAATTCTGTTATATACCTCATGTAGTGGTTTCTTTTTTTTCACTTTACCCCAACTTGATGGTCCAACGACTCCACCAGGAGGCCCAGAAATAGGGAGAGGCAAGCCCAAATCCACTACTAAATCACCTTTAAGAAAGTCATTATGAGTGACTTCCTTGGACTGTAAAAGTTCAAATCCAACTGGACAAACATCTGATGACTCTTCAGCAGGTACATCCTCCTTGCCTTGTAAGTTCTGACTTAATAAAAGGTCTCCGCTTCTTGCCTCATTATGATCCTTGTAGGTTTCAGTCTGAACCATAGCTATACTAGCCTCTGACCTGCCACTTAATGCACGAAACTCGAGACTTTCACCGACAAAAGACAAGTTGTCAGAGTTATGACTTCCTCTAACTGGTTCGTGTCTCTTTTAGGAAAAGTATATCTCCTTAATCGCAAACTTCGAGGTACTTGAATCCTCACACTCAAACTCATCTAGTAAGTCCCACGCACCCTCCACATCAGAAGGGAGAGAGGATTCAAACTCATCAGATTCAATAATCTCATCGTCTTCCTCGCCATAAGGAACAGCATGGCCACCATAAAAGTCTTCAGTCACAGATAAAGGAAAAATTTTGTTGTTGACCTCAACGCGTAATTCCAAGTTAATAATAACCCCAAGGTTAGTTTTGATTAGCAACCTAGCGTAATCAAGGCAAGACTTATCCCTGGTAGACTAATCACAATGGATGAAGGTACCTAAATTTGAAACGATCTGTCTGAAGTTGGACTCACTCCAAGCTAAGCACGGCAAACCAAAGCACTTCACCCACACGAATCTATCCCTATCAACCAAGTCTAGTGACCACCAAATGTGTCTTCCAACAAACACATAGAGGCTCCAAGAGGTGTTGCCTTAATATTGAAAAATCCCTCTTCGTTAATATTCCTCTGGATATTATAGGCATTTCCATCTTCCATAACCACTCCCACTCTCATCCGTTTAAGTATCGTCCAATAATCACTATCGACCTCTAAAGGAATAATAATGCCATCGTTCTTGTCGCTCCTCTTAACCTGAGAATCATTACTACCAACGACATTGGCATACGATCTCGCCCAGTTGGTACCTTTCTCGATTCCTCTTAAGTGACCTGTGTTACTGACCTTCTTCATTAGGTTTTCCTTTCGTATACCAGACTGAATGTTCTCCCTATTGAATCTAGGGATGTTAACGAATAGCTTCTTTCCTTCTAGAATAATACTATCGAGGTTACAGACCAGAATGCGTGGTTCGTGAACTTTTCGGAATTTAGCGAAACCGAATCTTCTTTGTCGTATATCTCTTCTCCCAGATATGAAAATTTCTGAAATAACTCCATGCACCTTAAACACCTCGAATAAATCTTTAGCATTCATCCTCTCTGGGAATTCGGTGCTGAAGAAAGATGTCGTAGGTTCCCCAGGTGGTACTCCTCTACCGTGATTCTCCTTCCAAACAGAAAAACTATCATTAAAACCCTTTTTATGTTTCCTGAAAATCCTCTCCCACTCCATATTCCGCAAGCAAAACGTCTTCGAATACTACGACAATAGCTTCACAATCCCAACCTATGATGAGGATTGAAGTATTACCAAGGCCCCTAAACTTGAAAGCTAGGAATTTAAGCCGAAGAAAACACTCAATCTTCACTGAATCGAAATTGTAAACAAAGCAAATGCTATGAAACATATTCAATGGGAGAAGATGAATCGTTCAAAGAAGAAAAAAATCTAGAGAGAAGGCGGACTTTCATACATTCACATTGAATAGCTTGATAGTTATGGTCATATAAATGTAAATGAACTCTACTCCCAGTAAAGTTTGGGGATGATTCAGAGACACTGTTTCTCGCTGAAGACTCATAATCTTGTATTCATATCAAAACAATAACCAACTAAAATTATAAATACATAAAAAAATCATATAAAGAACATGAGGTAGCAAAGCAATATCATTATGTCATGAGCTTCCTACACAATATTGCCAAAATAATGATTTTCTCCCACAACACGTCTAATGTTAATACTCTTGCTCACATACACACATAGATTATTTAAATGTTAAAACCCCAATTGTTAATCTGATTGTTGTAAATATACCCCTTGACCTGACCAATTGGTTCCCTTATAACAGTTTAAGACAAATCTCGGGTTTTTTATTCCAACTAAAACATTTATATTGTTATTTTTTATAATATTATTATGTTGTTATAATACAATAACAATTGATTCTAGAAGATGGATATCAAATTTGAATTTAGTCATAGTCACAGTCGAAATTAAACAAAAAAAAAGAAGAAAAAGGACCATGATTTCTATTGATAGATAAGGGTTGAAAACTGCAGCTAAACCAACGAACCAAAAGTGTACGGTCATGGTGTAACAAGCTCGAAGCATTTCTTAACTGCAATCATATCGTAAAATACATAGCTTTGAATCAACAAAATTCAAAAAAAATAATTTGAGCCTGATGAATCAAAGAAAAAAGCATACCGTGAAGAGGAAAATTGACGAACATTTTTGGAGTGATTGAGTAAATGAGAGGCCTTTTTTATTTTGATTAACGACGGTGAGATTTGAGAGAGAGGAAAAGGGGGAAAATTAGGGTTTTAGAAGCCTAACCTCTTGAATTTTCTTGGAGAGTTTCCTTGTTCTGTATGCGTTTTGGTGTGTTTTGAAAGCTGTGTTTTTTATTTGTTCTTTTTTCTTTTATGTTTTGAGTAGGGTTTCCAGTTTCGGTGGGAAGAAGAGTGAGAGACGACATTTTAGAAACTGATACGTTTGGAATTGGGGTGAAATTAAATTTTAGTATTTTATAAATTATATATGTTACACTCTTATATTATTAATATATTATTAGCCTAGCAGCAATTTCTGCATTTTGATGGCCTAGGGTCTGTAGCGCGATTTTTGAGCTTTTGAATCACTATCGCTTTCGTACTACAGTTTGATTCATTTTTATCCTGTTAAGCTGATTAAGGAAGGGAAATAGATGTCTCCAATTAACCCTGCTTGCATACTGAGGTTAAACAGTCAAAACTATTGGTTTACAGATGCTATCAAAAGGGGGGTCTGTCTTAGGTTATTTGTTTAAAACAGTGTCTTGACTATTTTCTAGGTTTCTGGTAAGGTGTTAGGTCTGATGCTTTTGATGGATGTATGAAGGTACGGGATTTTGGGTTTTTTATTAGTATGCTCGCTAATATTTTTGCAATCTTATGCCTACGTATTCTCAAAACAGAGAAATCAGTGCGATCGTAAAAAAGGTCGTTTTGGTGTCTTGTTCAAAGCCCAAGACATGAAGCTAAAGGTGGTTTGTATCTTGTTCAAAGCCCAAGATGTGAAGCTAAAGAGTTTTGGATGAGAGAGAATTTGTCCTCTCTAAATAGAAGTTGTTGATGTTTGTATGCTGTGAGCAAGGCACAAATTTGATGTTAAAAGGTTGATTGACTCAACTGGGGGTTTCTTTATACAAAGCCTAAGAGGAGGCGGGAAGTTTGACTATTCCGGGGAAAATGTTCTTTCTGTCTTGTACAAAGCCCAAGATTGAGGTTAAAAGGGATTTTAACTCCGTTGTTTAGAATGTATCTTGTATAAAGCCCAAAATGGAGGCTGAAATGGTTTGACTCAACAAGAGAGTACTTTTATCTGTCCTATATAAAGCCCAAGACGGAGGCTAAAAAAAGGTTGACTCAACAAGAGAGTCTGAAGGTTAATTGACTCAACAAGAGATTCTTTTATACTCAACAAGAGAGTGACTTGTTGTTTCGTACAAAGCCCGAGATTGAGGCTAAAAGGAGATTGACTCAACAAGAGAGTCTTTTATACTCAACAAGAGAGTGTTTTATATGTCTTGTACAAAGCCCAAGATAGAGGCCAAAAGGGATTGACTCAACAAGAGAGTCTTTTATACTCAACAAGAGAGTGTTTTCTATCTCGTCAAAAGCCCGAGATTGAGGCTAAAAGGAGATTGACTTAACAAGAGAGTCTTTCATACACAACAAGAGAGTACTTTTATATGTCTTGTACAAAGCCCAAGAGGAGGCTGACTTAATGCTGAGGATTATTGAGATCCTGAAGCGTGTCCAAGTGTGGGAAACTCTCATGAGAGAGACCGAGTTTCTACCGGAGATTGATCCAGAGTGATCGGTGTTTTCTCCTATTTTTGAAAGGAACTTGAGAATGTCTTTGACACTCAAGTGTTTTAGACTGTGCGAGTCTAGAGCTTTGTCTTTTGTATGATGCCCAAGAGGAGGCACGGGCATTAAGGGGTGAGTATCAACCCTAAAATGGCCGGAGTTTTTGACGCTGGAAAGACTGTTCTGGCAAAGGGTGACTAAGTTTTGTCTTATACCTTTAAGAGGTCATCAGGGTCCTTATATTAAGTGCAAGAGAAGGAATGTGAACTTCTAAGAAGCTGAAGGGTCCTTGTATAACACCCAAGAGGAGGCGGGGATGCTTTTAGGAAGCCCGTGGGTCCCCAAACCAAGAGAAGTTCAAGAAATGCAATTCACAGAGAAGAGATCTTTCTAGGAAAGTTCGAGAATTTGGAAGAAACTAAAGAGATGTCATTCACGGAGAAAAGATCATCTCTGGGGAGTTAGAGTTTCTTTGATAATTTCTAAAGATGACAGTCTGAGAAAAGGTTCATCGAGAATACTGCATTTCTCTTTGTTGCATATTGTTTAACCCGAAGAGGAGGGAAGACTGTATCTGGAATCCTACGGGGGATCTAGTTATGTTTGTATTTAAGAGTGACCAACAGGGCTTTACCTAGTGCTTGACGTAGTTGCCGGGGAAAACTCTAAATAACTATACTAGTATTACACAGTGGATATTTGACAAGTATATAAAAGGATGTGAAAGAATACTTAGAGTGAAGCAGCCCCACAATACAGTTATAAATATGAAAGCGGTAAATGAAAGCAGATAAACACTTACCCGTTGTAGAGCTTCCATGCTGTTTTGTTTGTTGTTCAACAAAGAAAGTTTTGATAATAACATATATTTGATTTCAAAGTCAAAGGAGAAAGTGCTTTGAAAAGATTGTTGAGGCTTATAGCTCAAGGAGAGGCCCAAGTTTTAACGATGATCGCACCGTTGTTTTAAAACTGTACAGAGGGACTTATACAATATGTGAGGCCCACACCATTTTGGTTTCAAAAAAAGGGGTGGGTCTTAAACTCTATTAGAGGCCCAAAGAAATTTAAAAAAACTAAATGGGGCTTATAACACGAGGGTAGGCCCAGGGTTTGATTTTTAAACTGGCGATTGCGCCGAGATTTTTCTTTTAACGCAGGGGGACTTAAACTATATCTGAGGCCCAAATTTGTTTTGGTTAAAAGGGGATTAGGTCTTACATTCTATTAGAGGCCCACGAGTGTTTAAAAATGAATAAAGATGGGTCTTATAGCTCAAGGAGAAGCCCAAAGATTTTTGTTAAAAAGGCGACGATCGTGCCGAACTTTTTGACGGTATCGGGAATTATACAATACATTGAGGCCTAAAATATTTTGGAAAAAAGGGTTGGATCTTACACTCTATTAGAGGCCCAAAGAGTTTGAAAATGATTTGATGAGGGTGGAATCAATCAAAGCCCTAATTTCATCATTTTTAAAAGTGAATTCTTAAAGAAAATCAATAAAAAATGATAAACACCAAATAGGCTTGAATAAACAACTTGTGATTTTTGGTTAATGTTTGAAAAATGAGGTTTTAATCACAAGATGAATTAAAACTCATTTGGTTTTGATTTTTCAAGATGAATATTCACTTTTAAAATGTTTAAAAACAATAAAAAATGAATTTATTCATAAAAATACCAACTATATTAAATAAATAATATAAATTTGATATTTTTTTTTGAATAAAATATTTCAAATTTTTTTTAATTTTTTGCAAAAATAACCAATAAAAAATAATTAAAATTGAGGGAGTTATTAATTTTTCAAATCATTAAAAATAATAAGAAAAATAATAAAATATGAAAAAGTGGTAAAAAGAGGATCTGGGGCGAGGGGGATTTGAACCCCATACCTCTTGTGTGCAGTGCGTGCCTCCTACCACTAGGGTGGTGATACATCCGTGTATCAAACCCCAACCACAAATATACAAGGCTTGCCTTGTTTTTGGCCTGGCCAAGGCAAGGCAATGTAAGATTTTGGCCAAAAACGTGAAGCTTGTAACTTTCTCATTTCTCCATGGATTGGGACAAAATTTAGGTCTATCCTGCCTAGAATTTCACCAGGAATCCAATGGTGGTGGTGTTTTTTTTTTCAGATGAGGTCCCCATTTTAAAACCCGATAGTGGTTTTGAAATAGGCCTCCATTTGCATTTTTTGTGCTACCTTATGGTACAGACATGAATCACATAATGAATTGGTCCAAACACAATATATATTACATGTATGAGATGTGCATGATCAGTGGACTTCAAAGCAATGCATATTTTAAAGAGTTCAAGTTGTGATGCTTACCTCTTTAGGAGCTTTTTGGGCCATCTATCAAGGGCTTTGTTCCAGAAATGTTTTGATGCTTTGAACACTCTCAAATGATCCCTTAGAAGCTTCTAGGATGATTGGAATTAGCGGGAAACCTCGGGAATGGAATTTGGCCCTTTCTTACAAAAGGGGCAAAAGTTACCAAAATAGAAACTCTCTCAAATGGTGTTCCAGATGTGGGGAACCATTTGGGACAGCTCAAGGATGATATTTGGAGTGTGTTTGAGGTTTTTTCTGGTTTTGAAAGTGACTGAATCAAGACATGGCTTGAAAAATGCAAAAAAAAGTCCTATTTTGAGGTTTTGAGAGGGGACTTTGTGATTTTGGTGTTACAGGTCACTTGTGAGAGTTTGGACAGCTTAGATATGACCTATTGGATGTGTTTGGATCATGAGATATGATGGAATTGCTCTCCAACTCAAAAACTCAGAATTACCTTGCTAAAGAAGGCATATTTTCCTAGAGAAAGAGATTTTGAGGAAAGCAATTGTTGTAGTGCTTTGGTGTACTTAAACTGAGCACAAATGAGCTCTATTTATAGTAGAGCAATTTTGTTTCGGCTGCAATAGTAAATGGCAACTGCTGCAGAGGTTTGGAAAATGTTGATCAATAGGTATCCAAGTCTCCTATAGCCATTGACTAGAGGTTAGAGCACAGGCCTTTGGTTCCCTAGTTCAGAGATCATCCTTGACTCATTCAGTTGGAAATGGCTCAGTTCATACCACCTTCGTGGATCCATTGAATGCTCCAAAACAAAATTGGAGTCTTGTCCCGTCTTTAGGGTTTTTTAGGTTTGGCATGCTATTTTTAGTTCCAAAGACTTGGGAGGCTTATGGATCAGTGGTTGTCCCTCCTTGGTCTCTCCCTGAGGTGTTCACATGGATAAACTTGTTTTTCATTTACACAAATTGCTCAAATCGAGCAAAATGCACAAATCTGCCTAGTTATGACAGTTGCAGCAAGGCATATTGCCACTGTCATAACTCTTAGCTCAAATGGAATTTCTTGGGGTTCTTGGCCATTTTGGAAAGCTCTCATATGATACTACATATGTGTGATCATAGTTTGTCTTGAAACTTTTTGGATCCAAGTGAAAAATGCCCTTACATTTTGGAAAAAGTGAAGCAGATTCTGACTTAGTGAAAATTTCACAAAGTGTTGGAAAAAGTGACATTTCATGCTTTCAGCCATTTTGATCCAACCATAACTCAAAATCCATTATGAATTGGAATGAGGTGTAGTTGAAACTTTTAAAGTATGCCATGAGAGCTACAAATCCATCTTTGGATTAGCCCAAATGGTTGCTTGGATCTCAAGTTATGATCCTTGGAAGTTGGTACCCTAGCCACTTTGTTCCATAACTTAGAAAATTTCTATGTTTTTTATGGTTACCCCTTTTACAAGTTTTCCCACTTTTCTTGATTTTTCTTGATGAATTATGATTCCAATCATACATTAACTTCATTTTACGGTTAGGGAAACATAATTGATCAAAAAATCAAAAAAGTCAAACTTTGACTTTTGGGCATAGTTGACTTTTTATCGGATGAATTCCAATCTGTGTGATCCTCTGTGAAATCAAGTCCTTGACCTAAATAAAACTTGATGGATTGATTTCATAGGTGTTATAGGGTGTATTGAATCATGTCCCAAGGTTTGGGAGCATGTCCTGGTCAAAAGTCAAAGGCATAGTTGACTTTTTCTGCGAAACCCTAACTGTGGTTCTGATGAACTTGAAACTTGTGAATTAAGCTTCTTGGATCAATATATTGTTGCAAATGGATCAATGTAGTGTATTAGGGACCCTTAAATCATGTCTTGAGGTCTTGGCTCATGTTTTGTCCCAAAAGTCAACTTAGGGGTGAATTAGGTCAAGAAACCCTAATTCTTGATTTTTTTTATGAATGCATCCCCTGAGGCTAAATTGACTTGATGATTGGGTCCAAGAGGACCCTTGGAGTATCTTGGGTTGTGATTTGAAGCATTGGCTCATGCCCAGATGAAAATTTCCATCCGGAAGCCCTGGTCGACCAAAACCCTAATTTGGTGACATTGGCGATCTTGAGGCTTAATCCACTTGGAATGTTACAACTTTGTGCTTGATCCTTGATGTAGGAGTCCTCTTGATTAATTATGGATGTTTGAGAAGTTAGACAAGCTGAAGATCATGCGATTCCTTGATTTATCCTTTGTCTAAGAGCTCTGAGAGGGCTTGAAACCCTAAGTTTGATTGTAGTGGATACTCACCCATCTTTGGGGAGACTAATGAGGTATGATGGTCCATCCATATTGTGATGATGATTTGTACAATGATGGGAAATATTAGTGGTCAAAATTTGGGGTATGACAGATGCCCCTATTTAACCTTCTTGGACCCGAAGGATTGAATGGCGAAGGATTTCGGGCATTCGGGGTGCAAGAGGATTAAATATCGGAATACCCGAAATTTTGATGGTGGTTAGGAATGGTAGTTCACGTATCCTTCTTCTTTTGCTAAGCGATGATGCTTAGAAAAGGTAAAATCTTCCCCTTGATCCTGGTCTTCAGCCAGGGAACTGGTCTTAGTTTCTGAAATGAACTTCCCCTCGATCATGGTTTCCTACCAAGGAACTGGTCTCAGTTGATGAAATAAACTTCCCATCGATCCTGGTTTTCTACCAAGGAACTGGTCTCAGTTTCTGATATAAACTTCCCCTCGATCCTAGTTTCCTACCAAGGAGCTGGTCTCAGTTTCTGATGTAAACTTCCCCTCGATCCTGGTTTCCTACCAAGGAACTAGTCTCAGTTTCTGATGTAAACTTCCCCTCGATCCTGGTTTCCTACCACGGAGCTGGTCTCAGTTTCTTTTGTCAATAAACTTTATTGACAAGGGACGCTATTAGTAGCGGTTTTCCTTAAACTTCTCGCCAAATTTTCCTGGGGAGATGCCATTTGGTGGGAAAAGGCTTTGTTGTCATACTTGCTGCGGAAACCCATTGGTCTGAGATGTAGAGGTGTACAAACGTCTTTGTTGGAGATGCCATTCGTTGATTCTACTTGGGGAAAACGAGTCTCTTGAGAGACCGCTCTCACTTGGGGTATTACATCATACTTTTCTCGGGATCTTCTCGGAGAAATGTCATATGATGTGATCCAATTTTGAGGTGTCGATGACCCTTTCGTCGACGAGTTTCCGCAGGGAAAACTGCTATATTGCCGAAGCTTTGATTATGAGGCTCTCTCTAGAGATTTTCCTTAATCCGAGAAAGTGAAGATATCATCTTCAATGGAGAAGAGTGACGTTTGTCGAGAGTTTTCTTGTTTTTCAAAGGTTCAAGTTAGCAAAGTGGTCAAGGGCCTTCTCCAATCCAGAAATAAACTGGAGGAGAGATTGTTGAGATGATTCACTTCCTGACGAGGAAAGAACTGACAACTCGATTGAGAAGACTTTTATCACTTGGGGATAAGACTGACTAGAGTGATAGTGATGCAATATGAATGTGAATGTAAATCAATAATGCATGATGTATGTATGTATATGCTGACAAAACTGACACGACATACAGACTAGTGGATGAACACGATTGGATACTCGGCCACTGTAGGGGATGAAAAGTATCACTGGTCCAAAAGTAGCAATTCTGCCTTGCTTAGGAGAGATAGTCCCCATGGGGAACACCATTGGTTGGGCTTAGGAGATAAGAACTCTGTCGGGGGTGTTAGATGGAGCATTCGCATCTGACACAGCTGATCCTTCATTCAGGTGCACTAGTTTAGAAGGAGTACTTTGATTCTATACTTTGAAGTTCGATTACTTCTGGAGAAGGGATCGATATTCTTTTGATGTTCAATAGTCAAAAGAAATTGCCATCTTTATCTCGAAAAGCAGAAAAATTTTGACAAGTAAATTCATTTTTGTTTTATTTCAAGAATCGTTAATCATATTAAAATGTCGTTCTGTAAAGCTAAAACAAATGAGAATTGCAAACAAAAGCACTAGGGCTCCAATTTTATTGATAGGATGTAAATCAGCCAAGCGCGTGATACCATAGAGTATTTACAGTCTAGAAAATGGTAATTTTAAGGGAAAAGGGCTACATTGAAACATAACTACCGCTATCCTTTTACCACCTTTGAATTCTGGACATCCCGAGCTTCCGTCGAAGATGACCTTGACTGGAGTTTTCCTTATGGATGGCATTACTGCTGCTGAAGTATTTGCCCCTTTGTTGGACGTAGTTACTTGCCATTATCCCTAACTTTTTCCTGGATTGTACTTTGATATTTCCAATCCACCGGGATGATTTTTTACCGTGTCTCTAATTTTTGCCTGGAGCGCCCTTTCGGGTTTTCAATCCACCGAGACGTTTTTTTTTTATTTAGGCGAAGTATTTCTTGACTACATCAACATTCGTGGGGTAGGCAAATTCTTCTCCATCCATGGTCGCGAGTCTCAAGGCGCCGCCTGAGAAAGCTTTCTTGACCACATAGGGGCCGTCATAACTCGGAGTCCATTTGCCCCTAGAATTAGTGAGAAATGCTTGTATCTTCTTGAGCACAAGGTCTCCTTTTCTGAAGACGCGAGGTCGAACCTTTTTGTCAAACACATTCTTCATTCTTTGTTGATACAACTGACCATGGCATAGTGCCGTTATTCATTTCTCTTCGATCAGATTCAGCTCATCGTGTCGACTTTGACATTATTCAGCCTCTGTTAGCTTAGCTTCCATCAATACCCAGATTGATGGGATCTCTACCTCTATAGGAAGGACTGCTTCAATGCCATATACTAGAGAGAAAAGGGTTGCCCCTGTTAAAGTGCGGACAGATGTTCGATAACCATTAAGAGAAAAGGGTAGCATTTCATGCCAGTCTTTGTAAGTTACAACCATCTTCTGAACAATCTTCTTGATGTTCTTGTTAGCCGCTTCTACCGGTCCGTTCATCTTGGGTCGGTAGGGAGATGAGTTATGGTGTTCGATCTTAAACTCAGTGCACAACTCCTTCATCATTCTATTGTTCAAGTTGGATCCATTATCGCTAATGATTTGGCTCGGAACACTATAACGACGGATGATATTGTTTTTGATAAAGCGGACCACCACTTGTCTTGTCACATTGGTGTATGATGCTGCTTTGACCCACTTGGTGAAGTAGTCAATGGCTACCAGGATGAACCGATGTCCGTTTGAATCCTTGGGTTCGATCATGCCAATCATGTCGATTCCCTATATGGAAAAAGGCCATGGGGAAGAGAGAACTTTGAGATGTGTTGGCGGAACATAGATCTTGTCTGAATATATCTGTCACTTGTGACACTTCCTCATGTACTTGTAGCAATCAGATTCCATTGTCAACCAATAGTACCCTGCTCTTAGAATTTTTCTCGCCATTGTGTGTCCGTTGGCATGAGTGCCAAAGGATTCTTCATGAATTTCTTTTATCAGCATGTTTGCTTCTGGTCTGTCTACGCATCGGAGCAAGACCATGTCAAAGTTTCTCTTATAGAGTGTATCACCGCTCAGGAAGAAGCTTCCTGTCAATCTTCTAAGGGTCTTTCGGTCCTTGATATCATGATACCAAAGTTTGTCATCCATGATTGCTTCAATCGCGAAGATGTAAGCGGGCCTTTCAAGGCGTATTATGTCAATCTTAGGTAATTCATTCCATTGACCTACACTAATCATGGAAGAGAGAGTGGCTAATGCATCAGCCATGTGATTCTCCTCACGAGGGATATGATGAAACTCGATTTTGTTGAAGAAGGGTAACAACCTTCTCACGTAGTCTTTGTAAGGAATCAGTCATGTTTAGTATGTGTTCTAATCTCCTTTGATCTGATTGATAACCAAGGCTGAGTCACCATATACATTCAAGTTCTTAATCCTTAAGTCGATCGCTTCTTTGAGACCCATGATACAAGCTTCGTATTCGGCCTCGTTGTTTGTACACTTGAATGTCAATCTAGCGGTGAAAGGGATGTGGGTACCCTGAGGCGTTATAACAATTTCCCCAATTCCATTTCCATAATGATTGACAGCTCCGTCAAAGATTAGTCCCCATTGGGAACCTGGTTCTGGCCCTTCACTGGGTAGTGGTTCATCACAATCTTTCATTTTTAAATACAAGACATCTTCGTCTGGGAAGTCAAATCTGACTGATTCTTGATCGTCAATAGGTTGATAAGCCAAATGATCGGCTAAAACATTTCCTTTTACGGCTTTCTGATCGTGGTACTTGATGACGTATTCTGACAACAACATCTGCCAACGGGAAATCCTTCCCGTGAGAGCAGGCTTTTCAAAGACATACTTGATTGGATCCATTTTGGAGATTAACCAAGTAGTGTGACGAATCATGTACTGGCAAAGACGTTTGGCTGCCCAAGCCAGAGCACAACAAGTTTTCTCAAGCATAGTGTAAAGAGTCTCGCAGTCGGTGAATTTCTTGCTCAGATAGTAAATGGCAGACTCTTTCCTTTTGGTTTCGTCTTGTTGGCCAAGTACACAACCCATTGAGTCTTCCAAGACTGTTAGGTAGATGATCAGTGGTCTTCCTTCCACTGGAGGTGAGAGAATCGGCGGGTACAATAGGTATTCCTTGATACTGTCGAAGGCGGTTTGGAAATCTTCTGTCCAAACACAGTCCTGATTCTTTTTGAGTAATTTGAAGATCAGCACACATGTCGCGGTCATGAGAAATATGAATCTGGAAATGTAGTTCAAACGTCCCAGGAATCCCCTGACTTGTTTTTCAGTCTGCGGAGAAGGCATTTCTTGAATGGCATTGACCTTGTCAGGATCAACCTCAATTCCCTTTTGGCTTACGATGAACCCAAAAAGTTTCCCTAAACGGACACCAAATGTGCACTTATTGGGATTCAAGCGGAGTTTGTACTTTCTCAGCCGCTCGAACAGTTTTGACAGGTGGGTCACATGCTCCTCCTCTGTCTTAGATTTGGCAATCATGTCATCGACATATACTTCGATTTCTTTGTGTAGCATGTCATGAAATAGAGAAGTCATGGCCCGTTGATAGGTTGCCCCGGCGTTCTTCAAACCGAACGACATTACCTTGTAACAAAAAGTGCCCCATGGGGTGATGAACATAGTTTCTCCATGTCTTTCGGCGCCATTTTGATTTGGTTATAGCCCGAGAATCCATCCATGAAGGAGAAGACTTTGAACTTTATTGTACTGTCTACCAACATGTCAATGTGTGGTAAAGGAAATTCGTCCTTTGGATTAGCCTTGTTTAGATCTCTGTAATCCACACACATTGTGACCTTTCCATCCTTTTTCGGAACGGGTACGATGTTGGCTAACCATTGAGGATATTCTGATGTGGCAAGGAAACCCGCGTCAATTTGTTTCTGTACTTCCTCTTTGATTTTGATGGCCATGTCTAGATGAGTCTGTCTCAACCTTTGTTTTACTGGCGGACATTCTGATCTTAATGGTAGATGATGTTCCACAATGCTGGTATCCAACCCTGGCATATCCTGATAGAACCAAGGGAATACATCGGGAAACTCTTTGAGAAACTTTGTCAAACTTTCTTTAACAGTTGAACTGAGCAGTGCCCCAATCCTGACCTCTTTTCTTTCTTCCTCTAAGACAAAGTTGACCGTTTCCAACAGATCTTTGTGAGGTTTAATAGACCTTTCCTCTTGTATGAGTAATCGCGATATCTCCTTTGGAATTTCTTTGTCATCTTCTTCTTCAGCCTCAAATTTTGGGAATTCAAAGGTGGGAGAAGGCATCGGATCGTATGTTTCAATGGGGTTTAAAACAAGCAATTTGCATGACGTGATGATTGTTTTTTAGAAGAGATAGAGAATGCAAGAGTGTGTGCAATGTTTTTCTGAAAACTGCTTGTTTTTATATGTTTTTTTTTAGGGTTACCATTTTCTGAAAAAGAGAAAAGAGAAAACAACAATTAATGCGGAAATTACAGAACGATGTTTACTTATTTATGATTTTGTCAATTCTTGAAACTACAACCCTATAAAACAAAACTCTGTCACTTTAGGAAAATCGAAGAGGTATATTTACAGAAAGTGAGTCCTATCAAAACATTTGTTTCACCTGGGCAGGGTGAAAGGTTAAGATAAAGACGGCCATTACTTTGACTTATGAATGATCTTCGGAACATCGACTGCAACCCATTGGCGGCGAACTCCTTGGTGAATCACAAAGTCTGGTACCTTCCTTGATTTGTCTTCAGAAATAACGCTGATTTATGGTGGAGCAGGATCATTGGAATCTGTCTCCCAGGAAGAGTTGTCATAGGAGGATTCCTCAGTTGTATTTTGCATAGTATTTGTGCTCTCAGGAAAATCTCCCCATCCAGTTGGCTGGATGTCTTTGAGCCTGATACGAGAGCTTTCGGGAGCGGTATACTTGAACATGAAGTCATATTTACCACTTGGTTATCCCAGGGTGTCCCACACTTCTTTGGAACTGGAGGAGTCATCTCTCTCGATGGCGTTGACCTTGGGAAAAGCATAATTAATGAATTCTAGTCCTACAAACTTTGCAAATTCATCGTCGTGCTGGATATTTTCAGAACCCTAAGTGTTGATCCCATGACATGGTGGGGACGCAAGTATTCTTTTCTATGATGCTCAGCCGATTTTCATTGTTCGACTGATTTTCTTGCCCCAAGTCTCTTGGGTACGGCTGCCAGATAGGCAGGCCATCCATTGGGCCATAATAGTCATGGTCAAAGTTATATTTCATCAGAGTGTCCTCCTCTAATGATTTTGGTGGAGCACGGCATCCTTCCGGATCACAATCTTCGTATATCATTTTGACGTCTGACCTTGGTATAAATCTCGGACTTTGTGCGGGATAGCAAAATGGCATATGCACCTCTTCCTGAGACATATAGCCATCCTCGTTAAGATAGGACTTCCACTCTTCATCTGTATCAGAGGAATCTTCCTCGTTGATGGTATGTACTTCTTGAGACACTGGGTGAAGGAAACCTCCACTGTGGAAGAAGTTCTGAATGGGATGAAAACTTTCAACTTTAGCAGCTGTCTGGGTAAAGGTTGCAGAAAAACCAAGACCCTTCTTTGTTTTATTATCAGTAGGAATGACAAGTTGTCCCCATCCCTTTGCATTGTTAATTTTGATCACCTCGAGAGCATCTTTGTACGAGGATATTGATGTTCCCTTCTCTAATTGATTCTCATTGCTTAGTGAAAGTGCTTAGAACTGAGTTCCAACAACCTCTTCTGGTTCTACACAAGTGGACAACGATAGGTTACTCACGATCAATGCCTATTCTCCACAGACCGTGATGAGTTGGTTATTCTTAACGAACTTCAGCTTCTGGTGAAGTGTTGAAGTGACTGTCCCAGCCTGGTGTATCCAAGTTCTTCCCAACAAATAGACTTATGTTGCTCGAATATCCATGACCTGGAAAGTGACCAGGAAAGTGTGAGGACTGATAGTTATGGGAAGGTCGACCTCGCTGCCTCTCATCGGAGATCCTTTGAATGATAGTTGCATTAGAGTGGACTTCGGCATAACATTGAGAGCCGATCCGGTATCTACCAGTACACTGGCTAAAGCATCGTCCTGGCAATTGACCGTGATATTGAGCGCCATGTTGTGACTTGGGCCCTCTTCTGGCAATTCCTCATCACTAAACCCCAAGTTGTTGTAGGAAGTGATGTTAGAGACGATGCTATCGAACTGTCGTATTGACACATCCTGTTCCACAAAGGTATGTTCTAAGACTTTCTGTAGAGCCTCTCTATAGGCTTCGGAACTGACAAAAAGCGATAACACTGAGATTTTTGAAGGAGTTTGTAACAGCTGATCAACAATGTTATATTCACCCCTCTGGATGAGCTTCAACATCTCATCATCGTTCTTTGAAAGGTCGGGATCACTGGATTGACCGACTGGTGGATTGGGAACTTCCGTTTGAGGTTCCTTTTCTCTGTTAGGTTCTCCAACTCCTCTGTTAAAGATTCGACCACTCCGTGTTACTCGACTAATGTCTGCAATATTCACAACGGAGGGTAATGGATTTTCCTTCCCATTCTCAATTGTTGTTGCACCGTATTTGTAAGGGATAGCCTTAGTTGATTCATACGGTAACGGTCCCGGTAGATCGATAACTACAGGAGCCTTCTGATTTCTCTAACTGTCGTAAGTAACTTCAATTAGTTCTTGATTAAGAACCTTTGATTCGTCAAGTAGAGGAATGATGGTACAAACATCTTTGGTCCTTTCGTGATTAGAGATTACGACAGTTAATTGATCCAGAACTTGGACACGGTCGAATCTCTTTATGGTCCAACTGACTCTGAACAGCTGCTCGCACGAGGTAACATCCTTGGTTATTTTCCGAGCAGACTCCACATCGCTCGTAGTTGTGTGGTGGCACCTGGCCACGTCCGCTTTGTATGCAGTGTAACCTTACCAGGTCTATTTCCCTAGACCGGACATCCTGACTTTGATGTCTAGTAGGGTTCCCGTTAATCACACTCATTTGTTGCGTGTGTTCGTCTAGATAGATCGGAAGCCACCAATGGTTTAACAAGTGTTGTAAATTTCTTTGAACGAGAGCGCACCCTTGGTTACTCTCACAACGTACTTTACAGTTCTGATAATTATGTGAAGTGAGAAAACCGAGCTGGACTTATGTAGTGTGTAACTCCACCAAGCTGGTATTCATCAAGCGAATATCAAAGATTTGAATCATATTCACTTGATACTGATTTCCATCGCGGTAATCCTGAATCCATCCAAGATCCATCTGACGCTGGAGGGCCTCTTGTACAAAAGAGCATCCCTGTTAGTTTACTGAGCAAGCCAGACAGGCATTGTAATCATGCCGTGGCAGATTATGGTACTGGCTTTGCCTTGAGTGCATTGCCACCAAGTTAACATTCATTGCCAGAATGTTGTGATTCTGAATGATGTTGGAATTCGTATAAGTCATGTTGACCCCATGCATTCGGTGCTCTTGGATCCATCCGAGATCCAATTTTTCCTGTAGAGCTGATTGCACCACAGAACATCCTTGGTTGTTCTTAGAGCAGATATCACACTGGTGATAGTTATGAGGTGGCACGTGGCCGTATCCATTCTGTCTACAATGCATCTTGACTAAGTTGGCCCTCAATAAGAATACATCATGAATTTGATAGTTGTTGCTAAACTCTCATTCTATCAAATTTACTGCAGCTTTCTCGTGTTGAGGCAGCGGGTTCGTGAGAACATTCGTATTTGTATCCTTGAAAGATAAGACCCCTCTCTTAACAAGCTTTTGCACATCGGATTTGAAACTGAGATATTTTTCTATGTTATGCCCTGGTCCTCCTGGATGATAAGGGCAAGTCTGATCCGCTTTAAACCAAAAAGGCAGATTTTCCAGTACTGTAAGAGGAGACTTGGTTTAGACATGCCCCTTGACCAGTAATAACAGAAACAGTTTTGTGTAAAACATTATAGGATCAAACCCTGGGGGTCGAGTTATACGGTTGTTGTTATATGGAGGATGAGCCTGCTGAAGAGGTTGTTGTGTCCTCTGCTGATATTGCTGTTGATTCGGTTGGCTCTGAGCAACCTGAGGTTGATACGTAGGAACAGGCGCAGGCTTGATAGCAGGAGTTACAGCTGCTACTGGTTGGTACCGTCGCCTTTGCGTTCCGAGAGAGATATTCCCAATATCCTGCTCTTTTTTCTTAGGGAGAGCACTACCGTATCGTTTTGTACTACTTGATGATTAATCGCCTTTAACTAAACGTCCTTCTCGGACTGCTTCCTCAAGACGAACTCTCATGCCTACCATCTCGGTGAAGTCACTGGGAGCACTGGAAACCATTCTGTCGTAGAAAAATGAGCTTAAGGTTTTCAAGAAGATCTTAGTCATCTCTTTTTCCTCAAGAGGTGGACAAATCTGGGCGGAAATTTCACGCCATCTCTGAGCGTACTCCTTAAAGGTTTTCTTGTCCTTTTGTGACATCGATCTGAGTTGATCTCTGTTCGGTGCCATGTCCAGGTTATACTTATACTGCTGAACGAAAGCAGCACCAAGATCTCTGAAATTGATGATCTTAGTGCGGTTTAAACCCATGTACCATTTAAGTGTGGCATCGGTTAAGCTATCCTAAAAATAGTGAATCAGTAGCTCTTAATTCTTTGTCTGAGTTGACATCCTCCGAGCATACATCACCAAATGACTTTGAGGGCAAGAGTTACCCTTGTATTTTTCAAATTCGGGAACTTTGAACTTGTGCAGAACTTTCACATTGGGGACCAAACAAAGGTCTGCGGCGTCTTTTCCAAATAGATCCTGACCGCGAAGGGCTTGCAGCTCTTTCTGCATCTCTAGGATCTGTTCCTGGAACTCATTCATTCTGTCGAACATACTTTCATTTCCACCAAAAGGTATCTGTGGAATCTATCCTTTCAGGACAGTGTGTACCACGGGTTGTGGTATAGTCATTATGGCGGTGACTCTAGGTCCTTCCCCCTCCCGAAGTTTGTAACCTTCAAGAGTTGCTCTCATTCCTCTGGCATCTTCGCTTTCCCGAAGTTTGTAACCTTCAGGCCCAGCGGCTCCTACTGCGGTTCCCTGATCTTCAGTGATCGACAGAACATATCCTTTCGGGATATAGTTAATCGGAATTCCCCATGAACGATCTTTCGGCATTTTATACCTAGGATCATACTTCTCCACTATGGGCGTCGATGTGATCTCGGAGATCACAGTTCTTTGTTGTTGCATTAGAGCCTCTACCAGAGCTTGCATATCTTTGTGAAGCTTTCTCAGATCCTCTTTCAGAGCGTCGAGTTCTTCTCTCAACTCCCTGTTTTCTTCCTCGAGATTATCCATTTTCTTTTGTTGACTGGCCTGAGTATTGTACGAATGAGACAGTTTGACTCTAGAATCGAGACACAAACGTGAGATTCGTAGGTAAGAAGAATGCGTTACATGAGAATGATGAATGATATGCAATGATTATATTAATTATATTTTTTTGTTTAATCAAAATAAACTTCGACAATTGGATTGCAAATATCAAACAGTGGGGATAACCCCATTTTAATGAATTCAAAGATTGCGGAATGGAAATACAGTAATTTACATAGTGCTGTAAAAGGAAAAGTCTAGACTTATGGATCCTGAGTCCTCTCTGAAGCGAGCTCAGGTGCGGGTTCTGGTGCTTTCCTTTTCTTTGACCGGGGCTCTTGAGCCGTTGTTGGGTTGTCATTCCTTTGCCATGTGAAAGGAGCGATCAAATTCCTCTGGTCATCCTTATTTTCTACAGCATGTTTGCTCTAAAATCTCGATCAGAGCATCTTTATCCTTTAATAGTTGTTGTATTTTCTTACACTCCACATTGAGAATATGGTACTTGTTCCTCCAAGACCTCTTCTCCTGCTGAACTTTGTTGAGAGAAACCTGAAGTTTCTCTGTATCAGACATAAAGTAAAGGACAGGGTCCCTTAACGGAAGAACTTCCTGACGAGGGTAAGGCATCCTCAGCTTGAGAGCTCTAGTTTGTACCCAGTGGAGATAAGGCTCCACCGAGACACTGTCTGGTTTTCCTAGAGACTCTCTTCCTTTCCTATGAACGTGTTTCCAGGCATGCACTATTTCTGTCTTTAGTGCCCTGTCATTTTCTCCTTCCTTGAAGAAAAGACCTTCCAGATGAGCATTACATGGGACATGCCTCATCGGGTATCCAAATTGACGACGAACTAAAACTGGATGATAGTTGATTCCTCCATTAGTTCCTATGAGGGGTACATTTGGGAAATTTCCACAACGGTCAATGATTCTGATCCCGTCATAGATTCGATTGTACCAATCAATGTCAGAGTTGGTAAGAGACACGATTCTCTGCGACCAACGTAAAGTATTCTTTTGATCCCAAAATGCAGCAGACTTTGGCTAATGGGAAGTGAACCATTTATACAGTAGGGGTACACAGCATGTGATCATTCCTCCGCTGTATAAATTCCTTAAGTATATAGAATGATAAGCATCAGCGAGCAAGGTCGGTACAGGGTTTCCAATCATAAAAATCTTAATGGCATTGATATCTACAAAGTTATCAATGTTGGGAAACAAAAATAACCCGTAGGTAAGCAAAACAAAGATGCTTTCGAAAGCGGCCACGTTCCCTTTACTAGCAAAGCACAGAGTTTTCTTTATCAAGAACTGGGCTAGCAAACCCTTGATTCCACCCTTAGTGGTCATGTGAGTCCTGACTTCTGACTCATCCAAATAGATTGCTCTTGTAATGGTTTGAACCTTTGGAATCTCTTCCAGTCCAAAAAAGGGAGCTTGATCAGTAATATGTAAATCAGTTAGGTGAGCGTACTCCTTCAGTGTTGGTGCTAGTTGATAATCTGGGAATGTGAAATAGTTATAGACCGGATCGTAGAACTGGATTAGGGTTGACAGGATTACTTCAATTACGTGGACCCTTAACAGAGACAGTAGTCCTCCATACTTAGCTCTGAAAGCCTCAGTTTTGTTTATCATCCTTGCCAACCCTCTTAAATCCTCTAGTTTTGGAACCTTGAAGGTGTACTTGTGAGTCTTCCTTCTACCGAAATCCATTAGTAATCTCTTTATCTGACATTTGCAATCATTGTCTTAGTTTAATTTGAAAAAGAGAGACTAGAAGAGAAGATTTTTCTTTGTTTTAATGTTTTTTAAATGAATGCATGAATGCAGCACACAAAAACATAGAAAAAACATGGGGTCAAAGGGTCGGTGTCATGAAGTCAAGGCTCTACCCATCCCCAAAGGTTTATACCGGTGATTTTTTGTACCTGTCCTCAAAATCATTGACCCCTCTTGGGATAACAACAGCAAGCGGATCGTCAGCGAGCTGTAGTATCTTAGAGTAGTCTCAAATGAGGGTAGTATCACGTGACAACTATTTCCGATAGCTTTTGCACTACAAAATGGTTTTAGTCTACTAAAATCCCCAGCTTCTCAAATAACCCAATGGAACAATCTGCTTTCAACAACCAAAGTCGTATAGGCATTGAATCCGCAAAGGGTATCTCCGCTGATTTGATGGTCGACCGGGACCTCTTATCTGGGATTCACTCCCCGTAAGATTACCTATATAATGCCATCCCCTATCTTAGGTGTATACTCAATCTTTCCAGATGCGGCATCACACGCATTCCCATTACCAGAAACGTAAACACAGATATCAATTAGGAAAAGAAGTATATATATTTGTCCTAACATCCTAGACCTCTAGTCTTATGATCCTATACAGACAATGACTCCCCAACAGAGTCATCATTTTTGTGACACTTTGTGAATTTAAAGCTTTCTACCTAAGACTTTAAGGAAGAAAGGTCTTCTACTGTAAGAGTGCAAGGGATAAATACCTCCCACTGTTGTCGCCACTTTTCTGTTGTGCGATTTTGTGGTTTTGAGTCACTATCGCTTTGGTACTACAGTTCGATTCATTTTTTATCCCGTTCAGCTGATTAAGGAAGGGAAATAGATGTCTCCAATTAACCCTGCTTGCATACTGAGGTTAAACAGTCAAAATTATTGGTTTACAGATGCTATCAAAAGGGGGGTCTGTCTTAGGTTATTTGTTTAAAACAATGACTAGACTATTTCCTAGGTTTCTGGTAAGGTGTTAGGTCTGATGCTTTTGATGGATGTATGAAGGTACAGGATTTTGGGTTTTTTTATTAGTATGCTCGCTATGATTTTTGTAATCATATGCCTACGAATTCCCGAAACAGGGAAATCAAAGCGATCGTAGTTCCTCCCATGAAATAGGTCATTTTGGTGTCTTGTTCAAAGCCCAAGACATGAAGCTAAAGGTGGGTTGTATCTTGTTCAAAGCCCAAGATGTGAAGCTAAAGGGTTTTGGATGAGAGAGAATTTGTCCTCTCTAAAGAGGAGTTGTTGATGTTTATATGCTGTGAGCAAGGCACAAATTTGATGTTAAAAGGTTGATTGACTCAACCGGTGGTTTCTTTATACAAAACCTATGAGGAGGTGGGAAGTTTGACTTTTCCAGGGAAAATGTTCTTTCTGTCTTGTACAAAGCCCAAGATTGAGGTTAAAAGGGATTTTGACTCCGTTGGGGAGAATGTATCTTGTATAATGTCCAAGATGGAGGCTGAAATGGTTTGACTCAACAAGAGAGTACTTTTATCTGTCCTGTATAAAGCCCAAGACGGAAGCTAAAAAAAGTTTGACTCAACAAGAGAGTCTGAAGGTTGATTGACTCAATAAGAGAGTCTTTTATACTCAACAAGAGAGTAATTTTCTATCTCGTACGAAGCCCGAGATTGAGGCTAAAAGGAGATTGACTCAACAAGAGAGTCTTTTATACTCAACAAGAGAGTGTTTTATATGTCTTGTACAAAGCCCAAGACGGAGGCCAAAAGGGATTGACTCAACAAGAGAGTCTTTATACTCAACAAGATAGTGTTTTGCTATCTCATACGAAGCCCGAGATTGAGGCTAAAAGGAGATTGACTCAACAAGAGAGTCTTTCATGCTCAACAAGATAGTGTTTTTATATGTCTTGTACAAAGCCCAAGATGGAGGCTAAAGGTGTTTGACTCAACAAGAGAGTCTGAAAAAGTTGGCTCGCTAGGGAGAATCATTTGTACAAACCCCAAGAGGAGGCTGACTTAATGCTAAGGATTATTGAGATCCTGAAGCCTGTCCAAGTGTGGGGAACTCTCATGAGAGAGACCGGGTTTCTACTGGAGATTGATCCAGAGTGATCAGTGTTTTCTCCTATGTTTGAAAGGAACATGAGAATGTATTTGAGCTTCAAGAGTTTTAGATTGTCCGAGTCTAGAGTTTTATCTTTTGTATGATGCCCAAGAGGAGGCACGGGCATTAAGGGATGAGTATCAACCCTATAATGGCCGGAGTTTTTGACGCTGTAAAAACTGTTCTGGAAAAGGGTGACTAAGTTATGTCTTATACCTTTAAGAGGTCGTCAGGGTCCTTGTATTAAGCCCAAGAGAAGGCATCAGAACTTCTAAGAAGCGGAAGGGTCCTTGTACAACGCCCAAGAGGAGGCGGGGATGCTTTTAGGAAGCCCGTGGGTCCCCAAACCAAGAGAAGTTCAATAAATGTAATTCACAGAGAAGAGATCATTCTAGGAAAGTTCGAGAATTTGGAAGAAACTCAAGAGATGCCATTCACGGAGAAATGATCATCTTTGGGGAGTTAGAGTTTCTTTGACAATTTCTAAGAGTGACAGTATGAGAAAAGGTTCACCGACAATACTGCCTTTCACTTTGTTCCATATTGTTTAACCCCAAGAGGAGGGAAGACTATATCTGGAATCCTACGGGGGATCTAGTTTTATTTGTATTTAAGAGTGACCAACAGGGCTTTACCTAGTGCTAGACGTAGTTGCCGGGGTAAACTCTAAATAACTATACTAGTATAACACAATGGATATTTGACAAGTATATAAAAGGATGTGAAAGAAGACTTACATTGAAGCAGCCCCACAATACAGTTATATATATGAAAGCGGTAAATGAAAGCGGATAAACACTTACCCGTTGTAGAGCTTCCATGCTGTTTTGTTAGTTGTTCAATAAAGAAAGTTTTGATAACAACATATATTTGATTTCAAATTCAAAGGAGAATGTTCTTTGAAAATATTGTTGGGGCTTATAGCTCAAGGAGAGGCCCAAGTTTTAACGATGATCGTACCATTGTTTTAAAACTGTACAGAGGGACTTATACAACATGTGAGGCCCACACCATTTTGGTTTCAAAAAAAGGGTTGGTTCTTACACTCTATTAGAGGCCCAAAGAAATTTAAAGAAAAGAAATGGGGCTTATAACACGAGGGTAAGCCCAGGGTTTGATTTTTAAACTGGCGATTACGCCGAGATTTTTCTTTTAACGCAGAGGGGCTTATACAATATCTGAGGCCCAAATTTGTTTTGGTTAAAAGAAGATTGGGTCTTAAACTCTATTAGAGGCCCACTAGTGTTTGAAAATGAATAAAGATGGGTCTTATAGCTCAAGGAGAAGCCCAGGGATTTTTGTTAAAAAGGTGATGATCGTGCCGAACTTTTTGACGGTATCGGTGTCCAACCCCAAATTTTGATCACTAAGATTCTCCATCATTGTGAAAATCATCATCACAATATGGATGTACCATTATACCTCATTAGTCTCCCCAAAGATGGGTGAGCATCCACTACAATCAAATTTAGGGTTTCATCCCCTCTCAGAGCTCTTAGACAAATGATCAATCAAGGAATGACATGATCTTAAATTTGTATAAACCTCTCAAATATCCACAATGGATCAAGAGGACTCCCACATCAAGGATCAAGTACAAGGCTACAACATTCCAGGTGGATCAAGCCTCGAGATCGCCATTGACACCAAATTAGGATTTTGGTCGATTGGGGCCTCTAGATGGAAATTTTCCTCTGGGCATGATCCAAATGCTTCAAATCACAACCTAAGATGCTCAAAGGGACATCATGAACCCAATCATCAAGTCAATTTTGCCTCATGGGATGCATTCATAAAAAATTAGGAATTAGGGTTTCTTGACCAAATTCACCCCTAAGTTGACTTTTGGGACAAAACATGAGCCAAGACCTCAAGAAGAGGATTTGAGGGTCTCTAACACACTACATTTATCCATTTGCAACAATAGATTGATCCAAGAAGCTTGATCAACAAGTTTCAAATTCATCAGAACCACAATTAGGGTTTCGCGGGAAAAGTCAACTGTGCCTTTGACTTTTGACCCAGGCATGCTCCTAAACCTTGGGACATGATTCAATACACCATATAACACCTATGAAATCAATCCATCAAGTTTGATTTAGGTGAAGGACTTAATTTCATAGAGGATCACACAGTTTGGAGTTCATCTGACAAAAAGCCAACTGTGCACAAAAGTCAACTTTGACTTTTTGAGATTTTTCACAATTATGGTTCCCTAACCCTAAAATGATGTTAATGTGTGATTAGAATCATCATTCATCAAGAAAAATCAAGAAATATGGGATAACTTGTAAAAGGGGTAACCATAAAAAACTTAGAAATTTTCTAAGTTATGGAACAAAGTGGCTAGGGTATCAACTTCCAAGGATCATAAATTGAGATCCAAACAACCATTTGGACTGATCCAAATATGGATTTGTAGCTCTCATGGCATACTTTAAAAATGTCAACTACACCTCATTCCAATTCATCATGGATTTTGAGTTATGGTTTGATCAAAGTGGCAGAAAACATGAAATGTCACTTTTTCCAACACTTAGTGAAATTTTCACTAAGTCAGAATATGTCTTACTTTTTTTCCAAAAGTAGGGGGATTTTTCACTTAGATTCAAAAGGTATCAAGACAAACTATGATCACATATGTGTTGTATCATATAAGAGCCTTCCAAAATGGCCAAGAACCCCATCAAACTCAACTTGAGCTAAGAGTTATGACAGTGGCAACATGCCTTGCTGCAACTGTCATAACAAGGCAGATTTGTGCATTTTATTCGATTTGGACAATTTGTGCAAATGACAAGCAAGTTTATCCATCTGAACACCTCAGGGGGAGACCAAGGAGGGACAAACACTGATCCATCAGCCTCCCAAGTCCTTGGAACCAATAGTAGCATGTCAAACCTAGAAATGCCTAAAGAGGGGACATGCCTCCAATTTTGTTTTGGAGCATTTAATGGATGCACCAAGGTGACACAGACTGGGCCCTTTCCAACTGAATTCAGTCAAGACTTATCCAAGAACTAGGGAACCAGCAGCCTGTGCTCTAACCTCTAGTCAATGGCTAGAGGAGACTTAGATTCCTATTGATCAACATTTTCAAAACTTCTGCAGCAGTTGCCATTCACTATTGTTTGCAAAACAAACTTGCTATTCTATAAATAGAGCTCATTTGTGCTCAGTTTGAGTACACCTAAGCCATCAAACAGATCCTTTCCTCAAAATCACCTTCTCACCTCCAATTTTGCCTTCTAAGGCAAGTCACTATCGGGTTTTGAGTTTGAGAGTTATTCCAACCAAACCAATCTCACACACACCTCATAAGCATCATATAGAAGTGATCCAAACACTTAAACAGCATCTGGAACACTGGTTTCTCAAAATCACTTGCCAACTGCTCAAGTTCTTGACAGAGGTGTAATTGAGGTACCATCTCAAGTTTCAGCTTGTTTCAAACCACTCCAAGCATTCAGACACATCACTTGGCACCTAAAGAAGCTGTCTAAATCATTGGAACCAGCTTACAACACCTCTAACACAATACATGATCACCAGCTGCAAGAGGTAAGCCTGAGCTCTTCTAACTCTATGATCCATGCATTTTTGCTGCACAATAATTTGGCCATATGTTCATAATCATGCATAGAGTGTTTACCCTCAATCAATTGCTTTGTTTGAATCGTGTATAGAATTTCTGAGCCTTCATGCAAATTTTAGGGTTCTTGAGGTTTCTCTTTTATTTATTATTCCATGCTTAAAATAAATGAAATTAAAGACCATAGACATGATCGTGAGGTAAAAACGAGCAGATTGATATGTAGATTGCATGATATAATCAAGTATTCAGTGAGATTTGATAGAAAATTCAAATCTGCAGAAACAGAGGGTGGCACGTGTTCTTGCCATGTTCTTAGCGCCCTTTTTGAAAATTCAAATATTTGAATTTTGTGATTTTATTTAATTGATTCAAAAATTAATTTCTCTCTGAGTTTTAATGATTTTGAGTTGATTCTTTTTTTAATAATTCACAAAAATGTTAAAATATTTTATTTTACCAGAAAATCCCAAAAATATTATTTATTTCATATATTTGATATTTTTACAAAGAATTAATGTTTAATTTGTTTTTAACATTTGAAATATTTTTCCCCCTTGATTTTCCAAATTTAATTGGTTTCCAATCATTTTGTAATTATAAGCATGAGTTTTGAAGCATTGATCCTAGATCACCACTCATTTTTCACATGTTCTCATCAATTTGTGTTAATTTTTAAACAAAATTAATTCCTTTTTGAAACCAAATTAGGGTTTTTGATCTTAATCACCCTAAACAAATCATTTTAAAACTCTTTGGGCCTCTAATAGAGTGTAAGTCCCAATCCTTTTGTAAATAAACCAGTTGTGGGCCTCACTTAATGTATAAGTCCCTCTGAACAATTTCAAGTGAACGGCGCGATCGTCACCTTCTTAACAAAAACAACTGGGCCTCTCCTCGAGATATAAGTCCCAATTATTTTTCTTAAAACTCTTTGAGCCGCTAATAGAGTGTAAGACCCAACCCCTTTTTGAAACCAAAATGATTTGGGCCTCAGATTTTGTATAAGACCCACTGTGTTTTCAAAAACCTCGGCGCGATCGTCGTTGCCAAATAAATCATCTGGGCCACCCTCGTGTTATAAGCCCCATTTCTTTTACTCAAAATATTTGGGCCTCTAATAGAGTGTAAGACCCATCCCCTTGTACATAAAAACTTTTTGGGCCTCACATATTGTATAAGTCCCTCTGTACAGTTTTCAAAACAATGGTGCGATCATCGTTAAAACTTGGGCCTCTCCTTGAGTTGTAAGCCCCAACCATCTTTTCAAAGAACTTTCTCCTTTGATTTTGAATTAAAATATATGTTGTTATCAAAAGTTTCTTTGTTGAACAACTAACCAAACCGCATGAAAGCTCTACAACGGGTAAGTGTTTATCCGCTTTCATTTATCGCTTTCATATGTATATAACTGTATTATGGGGTTGTTTCACTGTAAGTCTTCTTTAACATCCTTTTATATACTTGTCATGTATCCACTGTGTAATACTAGTATAGATATTTAGATTTTTCCCCGGCAACTACATCTAGAACTAGGTAAAGCCATGTTGGTCACTCTTAAATACAAACAAAACTAGACCCCCCGTAGGATTCCAGATACAGTCTTCCCTCATCTTGGGGTTAAACAATATGGAACAAAGATAAAGGCAGTATTCTCGGTGAACCTTTTCTCAGATTGTCACCCTTAGAAATTGTCAAAGAAACTCTAACTCCCCAGAGATGATCTTTTCTCCGTGAATGACATCTCTTGAGTTTCTTCCAAATTCTTGAACTTTCCTGGAATGATCTCTTCTCTGTGAATTGCATTTCTTGAACTTCTCTTGGTTTGGGGACCCACAGGCTTCCTAAAAGCAGCCCCGCCTCCTCTTGGGCATTGTACAAGGACCCTTCGGCTTCTTAGAAGTTCTCATGCCTTCTCTTGGGCTTAATACAAGGACCCTGACCACCTCTTAAAGGTATAAGATAGAACTTAGTCATCCTTTGCAAGAGCAGTCTTTTCCGTGTCAAAACTCCATCCATTGTAGGGTTAATACTCATCCCTTAATGCCAGCGTCTCCTCTTGGGCATTATACAAAAGATAAAACTCTAGACTTGGACAGTTTAAACCTCTTGAGTCTCAAAGACATTCTCAAGTTCCTTCCTAACATAGGAAGAAACCCCGGTCTCTCCCATGAGAGTTACCCACACTTGGACCCGCTTCAGGATCTCCAGAATCCACAACGGTAAGGCAGTCTCCTCATGGGCTTTGTACAAATGATTCTCCCTAGCAGAGCTAACCTTTTCAGACTCTCTTGTTGAGTCAATCACTTTTTAGCCTCCGTCTTGGGCTTTGTACAAGATATATAAAACACTCTCTTGTTGAGTATAAAAGACTCTCTTGTTGAGTCAATCCCCTTTTTAGCCTCCATCTCGGGCTTTGTACGAGTTAGAAAAACACTCTCTTGTTGAGTATAAAGGAATCTCTTGTTGAGTCAAACCACTTTTAGCCTCTGTCTTGGGCTTTGTACAAGACTTAAAAACCCACTCTCTTGTTGAGTATAAAAGACTCTCTTGTTGAGTCAACCACTTTTAGCCTCCGTCTTGGGCTTTGTACAAGACATATAAAAACACTCTCTTGTTGAGTATAAAAGACTCTCTTGTTGAGTCAATCTCCTTTTAGCCTTAATCTCGGGCTTCGTACGAGACAGCAAATCACTCTCTTGTTGAGTCAAACAACCTTCAGACTCTCTTGTTGAGTCAACCTTTTTTAGCCTCCGTCTTGGGCTTTATACAGGACAGATAAAAGTACTCTCTTATTGAGTCAAACCCTTTCAGCCTCCATGTTGGGCTTTATACAAGATACATTCTCCCCAACAGAGTCAAAATCCCTTTTAGCCTCAATCTTAAGATTTGTATAAGACAGAAAGAACATTTTCCCCCGGAAAAGTCAAACTTCCCGCCTCCTCTTAGGGTTTGTATAAAGAAAACCCCGGTTGAGTCAATCAACCTTTTAGCATCAAAGTTGTGCCTTGCTCACATCATACAAACATCAACAACTCCTCTTTAGAGATGACAAATTCTCTCTCAACCTTTTAGCTTCACATCTTGGGCTTTAAACAAGATACAAATTACCTTCAGCTTCATGTCTTGGGCTTTGAACAAGGCACCAAAACACCTCTTTCCTCCCATAGAATAGGAGGAACTATGATCGCTCTGATTTCCCTGTTTCGGGAATACGTAGGCATAAGATTGCAAAAATCTTAGCGAGCATACCAATCAAAAAACCCAAAATCCCGTACCTTCACACATCAATCGAAAAGCATCAGACCTAACATCTTACCAAAAACCTCACAAATGGTCCAAACATTCTATTCTTAACAAAATAACCGAAGAGGGGCCCACATCTTAATAGCATCTGTAAACCAACAGTTTTGACTGTTTAAACTCAGTATGCAAGCAGGGTTAATTGGAGACATCTATTTCCCTTCATTAATCAGCTTAACAGGATAAAAAATGAATCGAACTGTAGTGCCCAAGAGATAGTGATTCAAGACCACAAAAATCACGCTACAGAAAAATGGCGCCCACCGTGTGGCCGATTCTCTTTCTTATAATCTTCGGTAGAAACCTTAAGCTTAGAAAACGCCACAGAAAAGTGGCGACCACAGTGGGAGTCATTATTTCTTACAGTTTTAGGTAGAAACCTTGAACAAATCATTTTCACTGCGGCCGCCACAGAAAAAAGTGGCAACCACAGTGGGAGGCATTCTTTCTAGCCTCTTTTAAGGTGAAGGCCTTAAAATCACCAAGTACTACAGAAATGACGGCTCTGCCGGGGAGTCATTGTCTGTATAGGATCATAAGACTAGAGGTCTATAATGATTAAGACAAATATATATACTGCTTTTCCTAATTGATATTTGTGTTTACTTTTCTGCTAATGTGAATGTGTGTGATGCTGCATGTGGAATGATTGAGTATACACCTAAGATAGGGGATGGCATTATACGGGTAATCTTACGAGGAGTGAATCCCAGTTAAGAATCCCCAGTCGACCATCAAAATCAGTGGAGACTCCCTTTACAGATGCATTACCTATACGACTTTGGTTGTTGAAAGTAGTGTGGTCAATTGGGTTATTTGAGAAGCTAAGGCTTTTAGTAGACTGAAACCATTTTGTAGTGCGGAAGCTATCGGGAATAGTTGTCACACGATACTACCCTCATCTGAGATCACTCTAAGATACATCAGCTCGCTAGCGATCCGCTTGTTGTCGTTATCCCAAGAGGGGTCAATGATTTTGCTGACAGGTACAAAAATCACCAATATAAACCTTTGGGGATGGGTAGAGCCTTAACTTCATGACACCGACCCTTTGACCCCATGTTTTTTCTCTGTCTTTGTGTGCTGCATTCATACATTCATTTAAAAAATATTTAAACACAGAAAAATTTCTCTTCTAGTCTCTCTTTTTCAAATTAAACTAAGACAATGATTGCAAATGTCAGATAAAGAGATTGTTAATGGATTTCTGTAGAAGGAAAACTCATAAGTACACCTTCAAGGTTCCAAAACTAGAGGATTTAAGAGGTCTGGCAAAAATGATCACCAACCCCGAGGCTTTCAGAGCCAAGTTTGGAGGACTGCTTTCCTTGTTAAGGGTCCATGTAATCGAAGGAATCATATCCACACTAATCCAAATCTATGATCCGGTCTATCACTGTTTCATATTCTCGGATTATCAGCTAGCACTAACACTGGAGGAGTACTCTCACCTGACTGATCTACACATTACTGATCAAGCTCCCTTTTCTGGACTGGAAGAAATTCCAAAAGATCAAACCATTGCAAGGCCAATTTATTGGGACGATTCAGAAATCAGGACTCACATGACTGCGTCTCGATGGAGCCTTATCTCCACTGGGTACAAACTAGAGCTCTCAAGCTAAGGATGCCTTACCCTCGTCAGGAAGTTCTTCCATTAAGGGTCTCTGTCCTTTACTTTATGTGTGATACAGAAAAACTTCAAGTTACTCTCAACAAAGTTCAGCAGGAGAAGAGGTCTTGGAGGAACAAGTACCGTATTCTCAATGTGGAGTGTAAGAAAATACAACAACTATTGAAAGATAAAGATGCTCTGATCGAGATTTTAGAGTAATATGTTGTAGAAAACTAGGATAACCAGAGGAATTTGCTCTCTCCTTTCACTTGGCAAAGAAATGACAACCCGACAACAGCTCAAGAGCCCCGGTCAAAGAAAAGGAAAGTACCAGAACCAGCACCTGAGCTCTCCTCAGAAAGGACTCGGGATCCATTAGTTTAGACGTTTCCTTTTACAGCACCTTGTAAATTACTGTATTTCCATTTCCGCAATCTTTGAATTCAATAAAACGGGGTTTCCCCGCTGTTTGATATTTGCAATCTAATTGTCGAAGTTTACTTTGAATAAACAAAAAATATACAATTAATATAATCATTGCATATCATTCATCATTCTCACGTAACGCATTCTTCTTACCTACGAATCTCACGTTTGCGTCTCGATTCTAGAGTCAAAGTGTCTCATTCGTATAATACTCGGGCCAATCGACAGAAAAAAATGGATGATCTCGAGGAAGAGAACAGAGAGTTGAGGGAAGAGATTGACACTGTGAAAGAGGATCTGAGAAAGCTTCATAACGACATGCAAGCTCTAGCAGAAGCTCAGATACAATAACAAAGGACTATGATCTCAGAGATCACATCAACGCCCATAATGGAGAAGCATGATCCTAGGTACAAAATGCCGAAAGATCGTCCCTAGGGCATGCCTATTAACTATAATATCCCGGAAGGATATGTTCCGCCGATCACTGAAGATCAGGGAACTGCAGCAGGAACCGCTGGGCCTGAAGGTTACAAACTTTGGGAAAGCGAAGATGCCAGGGGCATGACAGCAACTCCTGAAAGTTACAAACTTTGGGAGAGGGAAGGACCTAGAGTCACTGCCATGATGACTATATCACCACCCGTGGTACACACTATCCCGGAAGGACAGATTCCACAGATACCTTCTGGTGGAAACGACAGTATGTTCGACAGAATGAATGAGTTCCAGGAACAGTTCTTAGAAATACAGAAGGAGCTGCAAGCCCTTCGCGGTAAGGATTTATTCGAAAAGGACGCCGCAGACCTTTGTCTGGTCCCCAATGTGAAAGTTCCGTATAAATTCAGAGTGCCCGAATTTGAAAAGTACAAGGGTAACCCTTGCCCTCAAAGCCATTTGGTGATGTACGCTCGACGAATGTCAACTCAGACCAAGAACCAGGAGCTACTGATTCACTACTTTTAGGATAGTTTAATCGGTGCCACACTCAAATGGCACATGAGTTTAAACCGTACTAAGATCGACACTTTCAAAGATCTTGGCGCTGCTTTCGTTCAGCAGTATAAGTATAACCTGGACATGGCACCGGACAGAGATCAACTCAGATCGATGTCACAAAAGGAAAAGGAAACCTTTAAGGAGTATGCGCAGAGATGGCGTGAAATTTCTGCCCAGATTTGTCCACCTCTTGAGGAAAAAGAGATGACAAAAATCTTCTTGAAAACCTTAAGCTCATTTTACTACGACAGGATGGTCGCTAGTGCGCCCAGTGACTTCACCGAGATGGTTGGCATGGGAGTTCGTCTTGAGGAAGCAGTCCTGGAGGGACGTTTAGTTAAAGACGCTATATCATCAAGTAGTACAGAACGATATGGTAGTGCTCTCCCTAAGAAAAAAGAGAAAGATATTGGGAATATCTCTCTCGAAAAGAAAAGGCGACGATACCAACCAGTAGCAGCCGTAACTCCTGCTATCAACCCTGCGCCTATTCCTACGTATCAACCTCAGGTTGCTCAGAGCCAACCGAATAAACAATAATACCAGCAAATGACACAATAGCCTCTTCAGTAGGCTCGTCCTCCGTACAACAACAATCTTACAAGGCGACCACCAGGGTTCGACCCTATACCGGTGTTGTATGCAGAATTGTTTCCGTTATTACTGGTCAAGGGACACGTCCAAACCAGGTCTCCTCTTACAGTACCGGAAAATCCGTCTTTTTGGTTTAAGGCGGATCAGACTTGCCCTTACCATCAAGGAGGACCAGGGCATAACATAGAAAACTGTCTCAGTTTCAAATCTGATGTGCAAAAGCTTGTTAGGAGCGGGGTCTTATCTTTCAAAGATACGAATCCGAATGTTCTCACAAACCCGCTGCCTCAACACGAGAAAGCCACAGTAAATTTGATAGAAGGAGAGTTTAACAACAGCTATCAAATTCATGCTGTACTCTTATTGAGGGCCAATTTGGTCAAGATGCATTGTAGACAGAGCGGGTATTGTCATGTGCTACCTCATAATTGTCACCAGTGTGATATCTGCTCTAAAAATAATCAGGGATGTTCTGTGGTGCAATCAGCTCTACAGGAACAATTAGATCTCGGATGGATCCAAGAGCATCGAGTTCGTGGAGTTAACATGACTTATACAAGTTCCAACATCATTCAGAACCACGACATCAGTGCAATGAATGTCAACTTGGTGGCAATGCACTCAAGGCAAAGCCAGTATCATAATCTTCCACGGCATGATTACAATTCCTGTCTGACTTGCTCCGTAAACAAGCAAGGATGCTCTTTCATACAAGAGGCCCTCCAGCGTCAGATGGATCTTGGGTGGAACCAGGACTACCGTGATATAAATCCCTATCGGATCAACATGATTCAAATCTTTAATATTTGTTTGATTAATACCAGCTTGGTGGAGTTACACGCCAAGCAAGTCCAACTCGGTTTTCTCACTTCACATGATTATCTGCGCTGTAAAGTATGTTGTGAGAGTAACCAAGGGTGCGTTCTCGTTCAAAGAACTTTAAAACACTTGTTAAACCACTGGTGGCTTCCGATCTATATGGGCGAAGACACGCAACAAATTAGTGTGACAAACGGGAACCCTACTAGGCATCAAAGTCAGGATGTCCGATCTATGGAGGTAGACCTGGTGAGGTTACACTGCATTCAAAGCCGACGTGGCCAGGTGCCACCACATAACTACGAGCGTTGTAAAGTCTGCTCGAAAAATAACCAAGGATGCTACCTCGTGCGAGCAGCTCTTCAGAGTCAGTTGGACCGTAAAGAGATTCAACAATATTCGGTTTTGGGGTCTATCAACTGGACGCCAGACTATTTCGCTGACCAGATCAAAGATGTTATTGTAATCTCTGATCCTGAGAGGACCAAGGATGTTTGTACCATCATCCCTCTACTTGACGAATCAAAGGTTCTTAACCATGAACTGATTGAAGTTACTTACGACAGTCAGAAAAATCAGAAGGCTCCTGTAGTTATCTATCTGCCGGGACCACTACCGTATGAATCAGCTAAGGCGATCCCTTACAAATACGGTGCAACAACAATCCAGAATGGAAAGGAAATTCCATTACCCTCGGTCGTGAATATTGCAAACATCAGTCGAGTAACACGGAGCGGTCAAATCTTCAACAAACGAGTTAGAGAACCTAACAGAGAAAAGGAACCTTAAACAGAAGTTCCTAATCCACCAGTCGGTCAGTCCAGTGATCCCGACCTTTCAAAGAACGATGATGAGATGCTGAAGCTCATCCAAAGGAGTGAATACAACATTTTTGATCAACTGTTACAAACTCCTTCAAAGATCTTCGTGTTATCTCTTTTACTCACTTCCGAAGCCCACATAGAGGCTCTACAGAAAGTCTTAGAGCAGGCCTTTATGGAACAGGATGTGTCAATACGACAATTCGACAGTATCGTCTGTAACATCACTTCCAGCAACAACTTAGGGTTTAGCGATGAAGAATTGCCAGAAGAAGGCAAAAGCCACAACATGGCGCTCAATATCATAGTCAACTTCCAGGACGTTGCTTTAGCCAGCGTACTGGTAGACCCCGGATCGGCTCTCAACGTCATGCCGAAGTCCATTCTAATACGACTATCATTCAAAGGATCTCCGATGAGAGGCAGTGAGGTCGTCATCAAAGCATTTGACGGGTCTAGAAAAATAGTTATCGGTGAAGTCGACCTTCCCATAACCATCGGTCCTCACACTTTCCAAGTCACTTTCCAGGTCATGGACATCCGGGAAACATACAGTTGCTTATTAGGAAGACCTTGGGTACACCAGGCTGAGGCAGTCACTTCGACACTGCACCAGAAACTGAAGTTCGCCAAGAACAATCAACTCGTCACTATATGTGGAGAACAAGCCTTGATCGTGAGTAACCTATCAATGGCCACTTGTGTAGAACCCGAGGAGGTTATTGGAACCCAGTTCCAGGCACTTTCAGTGAGTAATGATAACCAATCAGAAAGAGGAACATCCATTTCCTCGTACAAAGATGCTCTCGAAGTGATAAAAAATAACAATGCAAAAGGATGGGGACATCTTATCATTCCTACTGATAAGAAAACAAAGAAGGGTCTTGGTTTTTCTACAACCTGTACCCAGATTGCCGCTAACGGTGAAAGTTTTCATCCCATCCAGAACTTCTTCCACAGTGGAGGTTTCCTTCACCCAGTGTCTCAAGAAGTACATACCATCAACGAGGGAGATTCCTCCGACACAGATGAGGAATGGAAGTCCTTTCTTAACGTGGACGGTTATATGTCTCAGGAAGAGGTGCCTACGCCATTTTGCTATCCCGCACTGAGTCTGAGATATATACCAAGATCAGACGTCAAAACGATATACGGAGATTGTGATCTAGAAGGATGTCGTGCTCCACCAAATTCATTAGAGGAAGACACTCTAATGAAAGACAACTTTGACCATGCCTATTACGGCCCGATGGATGGTCTGCCTATCTGGCAGTCTTACACAAGAGACTTGGGGCAAGAAAATTAGCCGGACAATGAAAATCAACTGAGCATCATTGAAAAGAATACCTGTGTCCCCACCATGTCATAGGATCAACACTTAGGTCATTCAGAAAATATCCAGCACGACGATGAATTTGCAAAATTTGTAGGACTAGAGTTCATCAACTATGCTTTTCCCGAGGTCAACGTCATCGAGAAATATGACTCCTCCAGTTCCAAAGAAGTTTGGTACACCTTAGGACAACGGAGTGGAAAATTCGACTTCATGGTTAAGTACACTGCTCCTAAAAGCTCTCGTATCAGGCTCGAAGACATCCAGCCAACTGGATTGGGAGATTTGCTTGAGAGCACAAATACTATACAAAATACAATAGAGGAATCCTCCTACAACAACTCTGCCTAGGAGACAGATTCCAACGATCCTGCTCCGCCAGAAATCAACGTTATTTCTGAAGACAAATCAAGGAAGGTACCAGACTTTGTGATTCACCGAGGAGTTCGCGGCCAATGGATTGCCGTCGATATTCCAAAGATCATTCATATGTCAAAGTAATGGCCATCTTTGTTTTAATTTTCACCCTGCCCAGGTGAAACGGATGTTTTAATAGGGCTCACTTTCTGTAAATATCCTTCTTCGCTTTGGATAAAGCGACTGAGTTTTGTTTTATAGGGCTGTAGTTTCAAGAATCGATAAAATCCTAAATAAAATAACGTCGTTCTGTAATTTTCGCATTAATTGCTGTTTTCTTTTGTTGCTTTTTCAGAAAATGGTAATCCTTAAAAACAATTCAAATAATAAAAACAAGCAGTTTTCAGAAAATACACTACACGCACTCTTGCATTTCTATCTATCTCTTCTAAAAAACAAATCATACCATCATGCAGATTGCTTGTTTTAAACCCCGTTGAAACATACGCTCCGATTCCTTCTCCCAACTTTGAATTCTCGGTATTTGAGGCTGAAGAGGAAGATGACAATGAAATTCCAAAAGAGATCTCCCGACTCCTCAGGCAAGAGGGAAGGTCCATTAAACCTCACAAAGAGCCGTTGGAAACGGTCAACTTGGGCTCAGAGGAAGAGAGAAAAGAGATCAGGATTGAGGCACTGCTCAGTCCAACTGTCAAATAAAATTTGACAAAGCTTCTCAAAGATTTTCCCGATGTATTCGCTTGGTCCTACCAGGATATGCCAGGGTTGGATACCAGCATCGTGGAACATCATCTACCGTTGAGATCAGAATGTCCACCAGTAAAATAGAGGTTGAGACAAACTCATCCAGACATGGCCTTCAAAATCAAAGAGGAGGTACAGAAACAGATTGATGCGGGTTTCCTCGCCACATCAAAATATCCTCAATGGCTAGCCAACATAGTACAAGTTTCAAAAAAGGACAGAAAAGTCAGAATGTGTGTAGACTACAGGGATCTGAACAAAGCAAGTCCGAAGGACAACTTTCCTTTACCATACATTGACATGCTGGTTGACAGTACAGGAAAGTTCAAAGTCTTCTCATTCATGGATGGATTCCTGGGCTATAATCAGATAAAAATGGCGCCGAAAGACATGGAGAAGTTTTCCTTCATCACCCCATGGGGTACCTTTTGTTACAAGGTAATGTCGTTCGGTTTGAAGAATATCGGGGCAACCTATCAAAGGGCCATGACTACTCTTTTTCATGACATGATACACAAAGAAATCGAGGTATATGTCGATGATATGATTGCCAAATCTAAAATAAAAGAGGAGCATGTGACCCACCTGTCAAAACTATTCGAGCGGTTGAGAAAGTACAAACTCCGCTTGAATCCCAATAAGTGCACATTCGGTGTCCGTTCGGGGAAACTTTTAGGGTTCATCGTCAGCCAAAAAGGAATTGAGGTCGATCCTGAAAAGGTTAAGGCCATTCAAGAAATGCCTTCTCCAAAGACTAAGAAACAAGTCAGAGGATACCTGGGACATCTGAATTACATTTCCAGATTTATATTCCTCATGACCGCGACATGTGCGCCGATTTTCAAATTACTCAAAAAGAATCAGGACTGCGTTTGGACCGATGACTACCAAATCGCCTTCGACAGTATCAAGGAATATCTGTTGAACCCACCGATTCTATCACCTCCAGTGGAAGGAAGACCACTGATCATTTAATTAACAGTCTTGGAAGACTCAATGGGTTGTGTACTTGGCCAACAAGACGAAACAAAAAGGAAAGAGTCTGCCGTTTACTATTTGAGCAAGAAATTCACAGACTGTGAAACTCGGTACACTATGCTTGAGAAAAATTGCTACGCTCTGGCTTGGGCAGCCAAACGTCTTCGCCAGTATATGATTCGTCACACTACTTGGTTAATCTTCGAAATGGATCCAATCAACTACGTCTTTGAAAAACCTGCTCTCACGGGAAGGATTGCCCGTTGGCAGATGTTGTTATCCGAATACGACATCGAGTACCATGCTCAGAAAGCTGTCAAAGGAAGCATTTTAGCCGATCATTTGGCTCATCAACTGATTGACAATCAGGAATCAGTTGGATTTGACTTCCTAGACGAAGATGTCATGTATCTAAAAATGAAATACTGCGATGAACCACTACCCGGTGAAGGGCTAAAACTAGGATCCCAATGGGGATTAATTTTTGACGGAGCTGTCAACCATTACGGAAATGGAATTGGGGCAATCATTGTTACCCCTCAGGGTACCCACATTCCTTTCACCGCCAGACTGACATTAAAGTGTACAAAAAACAAGGCTGAATACGAAGCTTGTATCATGGGTCTCGAAGAAGCGATCGACTTAAGGATCAAGAACTTGGATGTATATGGAGACTCAGCCCTGGTTATTAATCAGATCAAAGGAGATTTGAACACATACCAATTAGGGTTGATTCCTTACAAAGATTACGCGAGAAGGTTGTTACCATTCTTCAACAGAATCGAGTTTCATCATATCCCTCGTGAGGAGAATCACATGGCTGATGCATTAGCCACTCTCTCTTCCATGATTAGTGTAGGTTAATGGAACGACTTACCTAAGATTGACATAATGCGCCTTGAACGGCCCGCTTACATCTTCACGATTGAAGCAGTCATAGACGACAAACCTTGGTATCACGATATCAAATGCTTCCTTCAAAAACAAGAATACCCACCCGGGGCATTCAGAAAGGACCGAAAGACCCTCAGAAGGCTAGCAGGCAGCTTCTTCCTGAGCGGTGATACACTCTATAAGAGAAACTTTGACATGGTCTTACTCTGATGAATAGACTGACTAGAAGCAAACATGCTGATAAAAGAAATTCACGAAGGATTCTTTGGCACTCATGCCAACAGACACACAATGGCGAGAAAAATTCCAAGAGCAGGGTACTACTGGTTGACCATGGAATATGACTGCTACAAGTACATGAGGAAGTGTCGCAAGTGTCAGATATACTCAAACAAAATCCATGTACCGCCAACACATCTCAAAGTTCTTTCTTCCCCATGGCCTTTTTCCATATGGGGAATCAACATGATTGGCATGATCGAACCCAGAGCTTCAAACGGACATTGATTCATCCTGGTAGCCATTGATTACTTCACCAAGTGGGTTGAAGCAGCGTCATACGCCAATGTAACCCAACAAGTGGTGGTCTGATTCGTCAATAATAATATCATCTGCAGTTATGGTGTTCCGAGCCAGATCATTACTGATAATGGATCCAACTTGAACAATAAGATGATGAAAGAGTTGTGTGCTGAGTTCAAGATTGAACACCATAACTCATCTCCCTACCGACCCAAGATGAACAGAGCGGTAGAAGCGGGTAACAAGAACATCAAGAAGATCGTTCAAAAGATGGTTGTAACCTATAAAGATTGGCACGAGATGCTACCCTTTGCTCTTCACGGTTATCGCACATCTGTTCGCACTTCAACAGGGCAGCCCCTTACTCTCTAGTATATGGCATGGAGGCAATGCTTCCCATAGAAGTAGAAATTCCATCAATCCGGGTATTGATGGAAGCTAAGCTAACAGAAGCTAAATGGTGTCAAAGTCGACACGATGAACTGAATCTGATCGAAGAAAAATGAATAACGACATTATGCCATGGTCAGTTGTATCAGCAAAGGATGAAGAAGGTGTTTGACAAAAAGGTCCGACCTCGCGTCTTCAGGAAAGGAGACCTCGTGCTCAAAAAGATACAATCATTTGTCACTGATTCGCGAGGCAAATGGACTCCAAATTATGACGGCCCTTATGTAGTCAAGAAAACTTTCTTAGGCGGCGCCTTGAGACTCGCAACCATGGATGGAGAAGAGTTTGTCAACCCCACGAATGTTGATGTAGTCAAGAAATACTTCGCCTAAATTAAAAAAAAACGTCTCAGTGGACTGAAAACCCGAAAGGGCGGTCCAGGAAAAAATTAGAGACATAATCAAAAATCATCCCGGTGGATTAGAAATCTTAAAGTACAATCCAGGCAAAAATTAGGGATTAATGGCAAGTAACTACGTCTGATCAGTTCAACTCCTCAGCAGTAATGCCATCCATCAGAAGAAAATCTCCAGTCAAGGTCATCCTCGACATAAGCTCAGGATGCCCAGAATTCAGAGTTGGTAGAAGGATAGTGGTCGTTATGTTTCAATGTAGCCCTTTTTCCCTTAAATTACAATTTTCTAAACTTTTTAAATACTCTATGGAATCACGCGTTTAGTTGATTTCCATCATATCAATAAAATTTGAGCCCTTGTGCTTTTGTTTATAATTCTCATTTGTTTTAGCTTTACAGAACGACGTTTTAACATGATTAACGATTCTTGAAATAAAACAAAAATGAATTTACTTGTCAAACATTTTCTGCTTTTAAAATAAAGATGGCAATTTCTTTTGACTATTGAACATCGAAAGAACATCGATCATTTCTCCAGAAGCAATTGAGCTTCAAAGTGGAGAATCAAAGTACTCCCTCTTAGCGAGTACACCTGGATGAAGGATCAACTGTGTCAGAGACCATGTTTCGTCTGACACCCTCGGCAGAGTTCTCAACTCCTAAGCCCTGCCGACGTAGCTCCCAACAGGGACTATCCTTCCTAAGCAAGGCATTGCTATTTTTTGAACCAGCAATACTTTTCATCTCCTGCTGTGGCCGAGTATCCAGTCGTGTTCATCCACTAGTCTGTATGTCGCGTCAGTTTTGTCAGTATACACATGCATACATCATGCATTATTGATTTACATTCATATTCATATTGCATCACTATCACGCTAGTCAGTCTCACCCCCTAGTAATAAAATTCATCTTGCCAATTGAGTTATCAGTTCTTTCCTCGTCAGGAAGTGAATCATCTAAGCAATCTTTCTCCAGTTTATCTCGGGATTAGAGACGGTCTTCGACCACTTTGATAACTTGAACCTCTGAAAAACAAGAAGACCTTCGACAAATGTCACTCTTCACTCTTGAAGATGATATCTTCGCTTTCCCGGATTAAGGAAAATCCCCAGAGAAAGCCTCTTAATCAGAGATTCGGCAAATACAGCAGTTCTTCTTCGAAAAGTTCGCTGACGAAAAGGTCATCAGCACCTCCAAACTGGGTTACATCACATGGCATTTCTTCGAGGAGATCTCGAGGAAAAGTATGATGTAATACCCCTAAACAGGAAACAGTCTCTCGAGAGACTCGTTTTCCCCAATATAGTCAACAAATGGCGTCTCCAACAGAGAAGTTTGTACACCTCTATAACTCAGACAGCTGGGTTCCCCAGCAACTCTGACATCAGATCTTTTTCCATCAAATGGCATTTCCCCGAGAAAATTCGGTGAGAAGTTTGAGGAAAACCGCTACGAGCAGCGTCCCTTGTCAAGAATTCTATTGACAAAAGAAACTGAGACCAGTTCCTTAGTAGGAAACCAGGATCGAGGGGAGGTTTATTTCAGAAACTAAGACCAGTTCCTTAGTAGGAAACCAGGATCGAGGGGAAGTTTATTTCAGCAACTAAGACCAGTTCCTTGGTAGGAAACCTGGATCGAGGGGAAGTTCATTTCAGACACTAAGACCAGTTCCTTGGTAGGAAACTAGGATTGAGGGGAAGTTTACCTTTTCTAAGCATCATTGCTTAGTAAAAGAAGAAGGATGCTTGAACTACCATTCCTAACCACCATCAAAATTTTGGGTATTCCGATATTTAATCCTCTTGCACCCCGAATGCCCGAATACCTTCACCATTCACACCTTTGGGTCCAAGAAGATTAAATAGGGGCATTTGTCATACCCTAAATTTTGATCACTAAGATTCCCCATCATTTTGCAAACCATAACAACAATATGGATGGACCATTACACCTCATTAGTCTCCCCAAAGATGGCTGAGCATCCATTACAATCAAATTTAGGGTTTCAAGCCCTCTTAGAGCTCTTAGACAAAGGATCAATCAAGGAATGACATGATCTTCAATTTGTCTAAACCTCTCAAATATCCACAATGGATCAAGAGGACTCCCACATCAAGGATCAAGCACAAGGCTACAACATTCCAGGTGGATCAAGCCTCGAGATCGCCATTGACACCAAATTAGGATTTTGGTCGATTGGGGCCTCCAGATGGAAATTTTCCTCTGGGCATGAGCCGAAGGCTTCAAAGCACAACCTAAGATTCTCCAAGGGACATCATGAACCCAATCATCAAGTCAATTTTGCCTCAGGGGATGCATTCATAAAAAATCAGGAATTAGGGTTTCTTGACCTAATTCACCCCTAAGTTGACTTTTGGGATAAAACATGAGCCAAGACCTCAAGAAGAGGATTTGAGAGTCTCTAACACACTACATTGATCCATTTGCAACAATAGATTGATCCAAGAAGCTTGATCAACAAGTTTTAAATTCATTAGAATCACAATTAGGGTTTCGCGGGAAAAGTCAACTGTGCCTTTGACTTTTGACCCAGGCATGCTCCCAAACCTTAGGACATGATTCAATACACCCTATAACACCTATTAAATCAATCCATCAAGTTTGATTTAGGTCAAGGACTTGATTTCATAGAGGATCGCACAGTTTGGAGTTCATCCGACACAAAGTCAACTGTTCACAAAAGTCAACTTTGACTTTTTGAGATTTTTCACAATTATGGTTCCCTAACCCTAAAATGATGTTAATGTGTGATTGGAATCATCATTTATCAAGAAAAATCAAGAAAAATGGGATAACTTGTAAAAGGGGTAACCATAAAAAACTTAGAAATTTTCTAAGTTATGGAACAAAGTGGCGAGGGTACCAACTTCCAAAGATCATAACTTGAGATCCAAGAACCCATTTGGGCTGATCCAAAGATAGATTTGTAGCTCTCATGGCATACTTTAAAAGTGTCAACTACACCTCATTCCAATTCATCGTGAATTTTGAGTTATGGTTGGATCAAAGTGGCTGAAAACATGAAATGTCACTTTTTCCAACACTTAGTGAAATTTTCACTAAGTCAGAATCTGTCTTGCTTTTTTTCCAAAAGTAGCGGGATTTTTCACATGGATTCAAAAGGTATCAAGACAAACTATCATCACACATGTGTTTTATCATATAATAGCTTTCCAAAATGGCCAAGAACCCCATCAAACTCAACCTGAGCTAAGAGTTATGACAGTGGAAACATGCCTTGCTGCAACTGTCATAACAAGGCAGATTTGTGCATTTTGCTCAATTTGGGAAATTTGTGCAAATGACAAACAAGTTTATCCATCTGAACACCTCAGGGGGAGACCAAGGAGGGACAAACACTGATCCATCAGCCTCCCAAGTCCTTGGAACCAAAAGTAGCATGCCAAACCTAGAAATGCCTAAAGAGGGGACAAGATTCCAATTTTGTTTTAGAGCATTTAATGGATGCACCAAGGTGGCATGGACTGAGCCCTTTCCAACTGAATTCAGTCAAGACTTATCCAAGAACTAGGGAACCAGCAACCTGTGCTCTAACCTCTAGTCAATGGCTAGAGGAGACTTGGATTCCTATTGATCAACATATTCCAAACTTCTGCAGCAGTTTCCATTCACTTTTGCTTGCAAAACAAACTTGCTCTACTATAAATAGAGCTCATTTGTGCTCAGTTTGAGTACACCAAAGCCATCAAACAGATGTTTTCCTCAAAATCACCTTCTCACTTCTAATTTTGCCTTCTAAGGCAAGTCACTATCGGGTTTTGAGTTTGAGAGTTATTCCAACCAAACCAATCACATATACACCTCATAAACATCATATAGAAGTGATATAAACACTTAAACAACATCTGGAACACTGATTTCTCAAAATCACTTGCCAACTGCTCAAGTTCTTGACAGAGGTGCAGTTGAGGTACCATCTCAAGTTTCAGCTTGTGTCAAACCACTCCAAGCATTCAGACATATCACTTGGCACCTAAAGAAGCCGTACAAATCATTGGAACCAACTTGCAACACCTCTAACACAAAACACGATCCCCAACTGCAAGAGGTAAGCCTGAGCTCTTCTAACTCTATGATCCATGCATTTTTTGCTGCACAATAATTTGGCCATATGTTCATAATCATGCATAGAGTGTTTACCCTCAATCAATTGCTTTGTTTGAATTGTGTATGGAATTTCTGATACTTCATGCAAATTTTAGGGTTCTTGAGGTTTCTTTTTTATTTCTTATTCCATGCTTAAAATAAATGAAATTAAAGACCATAGACATGATCGTGAGGTAAAAACGAGCAGATTGATATGTAGATTGCATGATATAATCAAGTATTCAGTGAGATTGGATAGAAAATGCAAATCTGCAGAAACAGAGGGTGGTGCATGTTCTTGCCATGTTCTTGGCGCCCTTTTTGAAAATTCAAATATTTGAATTTTGTGATTTTATTTAATTGATTCAAAAATTAATTTCTCTCTAAGTTTTAATGATTTTGAGTTTATTCTTTTTTAAATAATTCACAAAAATGTTAAAATATTTTATTTTACCAAAAAATCCAAAAAATATTATTTATTTCATATATTTGATATTTTTGCAAAGAATTATTATTTTATTTGTTTTTAACATTTGAAATATTTTTTCCCCGTTGATTTACCAAATTTAATTGGTTTCCAATCATTTTGTGGATATAAGCATGAGTTTTGAAGCATTGATCCTAGATCACCATTCATTTTTCACACGTTCTCATCAATTTGTATTAATTTTTAAACTAAATTAATTCCTTTTTGAAACCAAATTAGGGTTTTTGATCTTAATCACCCTAAACAAAACATTTTAAAACTCTTTAGGCCTCTAATAGAGTGTAAGTCCAAATCCTTTTGTAAATAAACCAATTGTAGGACTCACTTATTGTATAAGTCCCTCTGAACAATTTCAAGTGAACGACGCGATCGTCGCCTTCTCAACAAAAACAAATGAGCCTCTCCTCGAGCTATAAGTCCTAATTCTTTTTTTTAAACTCTTTGGGCCTCTAATAGAGTGTAAGACCCAACCCCCTTTTGAAACCAAAATGATTTGGGCCTCAGATATTGTATAAGACCCACTGTGTTTTCAAAATCCTCTGCGCGATCGCCATTGCCAAACAAATCATCTGGGCCTACCCTCGTGTTATAAGCCTCATTTCTTTTATTCAAAATCTTTGGGCCTTTAATAGAGTGTAAGACCCATCCCCTTGTACATTAAAACTTTTTGGGCCTCACATATTATATAAGTTCCTCTGTACAGTTTTCAAAACAACGGTGCGATCATCGTTAAAACATGGGCCTCTCCTTGAGCTGTAAGCCCCAACCATCTTTTCAATGCACTTTCTCCTTTGATTTTGAATTAAAATATATGTTGTTATCAAAACTTTCTTTGTTGAACAACTAACCAAACAACATGGAAGCTCTACAACGGGTAAGTGTTTATCCGTTTTCATTTATCGCTTTCATATGTATATAACTGTATTGTGGGGCTGTTTCACTGTAAGTCTTTTTTCACATCCTTTTATATACTTGTCAGGTATCCACTGTGTAATACTAGTATAGTTATTAAGAGTTTTCCCCGGCAACTACGTCTAGAACTAGGTAAAGCCATGTTGGTCACTCTTAAATACAAACAAAACTAGATCCCCCGTAGGATTCCAGATACAGTCTTCCCTCCTCTTGGGGTTAAACAATATGGAACAAAGAGAAAGGCAGTATTCTCGGTGAACCTTTTCTCAGACTGTCACCCATAGAAATTGTCAAAGAAACTCTAACTCCCTGGAGATGATCTTTTCCCCGTGAATGGCATCTCTTGAGTTTCTTCCAAATTCTCAAACTTTCCTGGAATGATCTCTTCTCTGTGAATTGAATTTATTGAACTTCTCTTGGTTTGGGGACCCACGGGCTTCCTAAAAGCAGCCCCGCCTCCTCTTGGGCGTTGTACAAGGACCCTTCGGCTTCTTAGAAGTTCTCATGCCTTCTCTTGGGCTTAATACAAGGACCCTGACGACCTCTTAAAGGTATAAGATAGAACTTAGTCATCCTTTGCTATAGCAGTCTTTCCCGCATCAAAACTCCGACCATTGTAGGGTTGATACTCATCCCTTAATGCCCGCACATCCTCTTGGGCATTAAACAAAAGATAAAACTCTAGACTTGGACAGTCCAAACCTCTTGAGTCTCAAATACATTCTTAAGTTCCTTCCAAACATAGGAAGAAACCCCAGTCTCTCCCATGAGAATTCCTCACACTTGGACCCGCTTCAGGATCTCCAGAATCCACAGCGGTAAGGCAGCCTCCTCTTGGGCTTTGTACAAATGATTCTCCCTAGCAGAGCTAACCTTTTCAGACTCTCTTGTTGAGTCAATCACTTTTTAGCCTCCTTCTTGGGCTTTAAACAAGACATATAAAACACTCTCTTGTTGAGTATAAAAGACTCTCTTGTTGAGTCAATCCCCTTTTTAGCCTCCATCTCGGGCTTCGTATGAGATAAAAAAAACACTCTCTTGTTGAGTATAAAAGACTCTCTTATTGAGTCAATCCCCTTTTTAGCCTCCATCTCGGGCTTCGTACGAGATAGAAAAACACTCTCTTGTTAAGTATAAAGGACTCTCTCGTTGAGTCAAACCACTTTTAGCCTCCGTCTTGGGCTTTGTACAAGACATAAAAACCCACTCTCTTGTTGAGTATAAAAGACACTCTTGTTGAGTCAATCAACCTTTTAGCGTCAAAGTTGTACCTTGCTCACAGCATAAAAACATCAACAACTCCTCTTTAGAGATGAAAAATTCTCTCTCAACCTTTTATCTTCACATGTTGGGCTTTAAACAAGATACAAACTACCTTCAGCTTCATGTCTTGGGCTTTGAACAAGACACCAAAACACCTTTTTCCTCCCATAGAATAGGATGAACTACGATCGCTCTGATTTCCATGTTTCGGGAATACGTAGGCATAAGATTGTAAAAATCTTAGCGAGCATACCAATCAAAAAACCCAAAATCCCGTACCTTCACACATCAATCGAAAAGCATCAGACCTAACATCTTACCAAAAACCTCACAAATGGTCCAAACATTCTATTCTTAACAAAATAACCGAAGAGGGATCCATATCTTAATAGCATCTGTAAACCAACAGTTTTGACTGTTTAAACTCAGTATGCAAGCAGGGTTAATTGGAGACATCTATTTCCCTTCCTTAATCAGTTTAACAGGATAAAAAACGAATCGAACTGTAGTGCCCAAGCGATAGTGATTCAAGACCACAAAAATCGCGCTACAATCGGGACTTATACAATACACTGAGGTCCAAAATATTTTGGAAAAAAGGGTTGGGTCTTACACTCTATTAGAGGCCCAAAGAGTTTGAAAATGATTTGATGAGAGTGGAATCAATCAAAACCCTAATTTCATAATTTTTAAAAGTGAATTCTTAAAGAAAATCGATAAAAAGTGATAAACACCAAATAAGTTTGAATAAACAACTTGGGATTTTTGGTTAAGGTTTGAAAAATGAGGTTTTAATCGCAAGATGAATTAAAACTCATTTGGTTTTGATTTTTCAAGATGAATATTCACTTTTAAAATGTTTAAAAACAATAAAAAATGAATTTATTCATAAAAATACCAACTATATTAAATAAATAATATAAATTTGATTTTTTGGGGAATAAAATATTTCAACATTTTTGTGATTTTTTGCAAAAAGAACCAATAAAAAGTAACTAAAATTGAGGGAGTTATTAAATTTTCAAATCATTAAAAATAATAAGAAATATAATAAAATATGAAAAAGTGGTAAAAAGAGGATCTGGGGCGAGGGGGATTCGAACCTCATACCTCATGTGTGCAGTGTGCGCCTCCTACCATTGGGGTGGTGATACATCCGTGTATGAAACCCCAATCACAAATATACAAGGCTTGCCTTGTTTTTGGCCTGGCCAAGGCAAGGCAAGGCAAGATTTTGGACAAAAACGTGAACCTTGTAACTTTCTCATTTCTCCATGGATTGGGACAAAATTTAGGTCTATCCTGCCTAGAATTTCACAAGGAATCCAATGGTGATGGTGCTTTTTTTAGATGAGGTCCCCATTTTAAAACTCGATAGTGATTTTGAAATAGGCCTCCATTTGCATTTTCTGTGCTACCTCATGGTACAGGCATGAATCACATGATGAATTGGTCCAAACACAACATACATAACATGTATGAGATGTGCATGATCAGTGGACTTCAAAGCAATGTATATTTTAAAGAGTTCAAGTTGTGATGCTTACCTCTTTAGGAGCTTTTTGGACAATCTATCAAGGGCTTTGTTCCAAAAAAGTTTTGATGCTTTGAACACTCTCAAATGATCCCTTAGAAGCTTTTAGGATGATTGGAATTAGCGGGAAACCTCAGGAATGGAATTTGGCCCTTTCTTGCAAAAGGGGCAAAAGTGACCAAAATAGCAACTCTCTCAAATGGTGTTCCAGATGTGGGGAACAATTTGAGACAGTTTAAGGATGATATTTGGAGTGTTTTTAAGGTTTTATCTGGTTTTGAAAGTGACTGAATCAAGACATGGCTTGAAAAATGTAAAAAAAAAGTCCTATTTTGAGGTTTTGAGAGGGGACTTTGTGATTTTGGTGTTACAGGTCACTTGTGAGAGTTTGGACAGCTTAGATATGACATATTGGATGTGTTTGGATCATGAGCTATGATGAAATTGCTCTCTAACTCAAAAACTCAGAGTTACCTTGCTAAAGAAGCCATTTTTGCCTAGAGAAAGAGATTTTGAGGAAAGCAAGTGTTGTAGTGCTTTGGTGTACTTAAACTGAGCACAAACGAGCTCTATTTATAGTAGAGCAAGTTTATTTTGGCTGCAATAGTGAATGGCAACTGCTTCAGAGGTTTGGCAAATGTTGATCAATAGGAATCTAAGTCTCCTCTAGCCATTGACTAGAGGTTAGAGCACAGGCCTTTGGTTCCCTAGTTCAGAGATCATCCTTGACTCATTCAGTTGGAAATGGCTCAGTTCATGCGACCTTGGTGCATCCATTAAATGCTCCAAAACAAAATTGCAGTCTTGCCCCCTCTTTAGGGTTTTTTAGGTTTGGCATGCTATTTTTAGTTCCAAAGACTTGGGAGGCTTATGGATCAGTGTTTGTCCCTCCTTGGTCTCTCCCTGAGGTGTTCAGATGGATAAACTTGTTTGTCATTTGCACAAATTGCTCAAATCGAGCAATATACACAAATCTCCCTAGTTATGACAGTTGCAGCAAGGCATATTGCCACTGTCACAACTCTTAGCTCAAATGGAATTTCATGGGGTTCTTGGTCATTTTAGAAAGCTCTCATATGATACAACATATGTGTGATCATAGTTTGTCTTGACACTTTTTGGATCCAAGTGAAAAATGCACTTACATTTTGGAAAAAGTGAAACAGATTCTGACTTAGTGAAAATTTCACTAAGTGTTGGAAAAAGTGACATTTCATGTTTTCAGCCATTTTGATCCAACCATAACTCAAAATCCATGATGAATTGGAATGAGGTGTAGTTGACACTTTTAAAGTATGCCATGAGAGCTACAAATCTATCTTTAGATCAGCCCAAATGGTTGCTTGGATCTCAAGTTATGATCCTTTGAAGTTGGTACCCTAGCCACTTTGTTCCATAACTTAGAAAATTTCTAAGTTTTTTATGGTTACCCCTTTTACAAGTTATCCCACTTTTCTTGATTTTTCTTGATGAATGATGATTCCAATCACACATTAACATCATTTTAGGGTTAGGGAACCATAATTGATCAAAAAATCAAAAAGTCAACTTTGATTTTTGGGCACAGTTGACTTTTAATCGGATGAATTCCAAATTGTGCGATCCTCTATGAAATCAAGTCCTTGACCTAAATAAAACTTGATGGATTGATTTCCTAGGTGTTATAGGGTGTATTGAATCATGTCCCAAGGTTTGGGAGCATGTCCTGGTCAAAATTCAAAGGCACAATTGACTTTTTCCGCGAAACCCTAACTTTGGTTCTGATGAACTTGAAAATTGTGAATCAAGCTTCTTGGATCAATCCATTGTTGCAAATGGATCAATGTAGTGTATTAGGGACCTTAAATCATGTCTTGAGGTCTTGGCTCATGTTTTGTCCCAAAAGTCAACTTAGGGGTGAATTAGGTCAAGAAACCCTAATTCCTTATTTTTTTATGAATGCATCCCATGAGGCTAAATTGACTTAATGATTGGGTCCAAGAGGCCCCTTGGAGTATCTTGGGTTGTGCTTTGAAGCATTGGCTCTTGCCCAGATGAAAATTTCCATCTGGAGGGCTTGGTCGACCAAAACCCTAATTTGGTGACATTGGCGATCTTGAGGCTTAATCCACTTGGAATGTTGCAACTTTGTGCTTGATCCTTGATGTGGGAGTCCTCTTGATCCATTGTGGATGTTTGAGAGGTTAGACAAGCTGAAGATCATGTCATTCCTTGATTGATCCTTTGTCTAAGACATCTGAGAGGGCTTGAAACCCTAAGTTTGATTGTAGTGGATGCTCACCCATCTTTGAGGAGACTAATGAGGTATGATGGTCCATCCATATAGTGATGATGATTTGCACAATGATGGGAAATCTTAGTGGTTAAAATTTGTGGTATGACAGGGTCTTAGGCTTGACTCCACCATACGCTAATTTTAGTTTTTCCTGTTTTATTTCACAAAAAATGAAGACAACAGGTATCGAACGCGGGATACCTGACTTATTGAAAACGGGTTGTAAAACTTCTTAGGTTAGTTGGGTAACACCTGCCTTAATAAATAAACTTCTTAAGTTAGTTAATTAACCCATATGACTTAGGAAATTTGATGTGAATTATATATTTTTTATTTAGTATTTTTTAAGTCAGTTTTAAATGCGCCCGACCTAATTAAGTTACAAATATTTACGAAATTGCCACCGCCTCGCTTCTTAAGTCAGATGACATGGGAACTAACTTAACAAGCTCTGCTAAAAAGGTATTTTTGTACTAGTGATAGTACAATAGTACAATACAATAAAAGTTTCTCCCAACCATATAAGGACCATCAAATTAGTGCTAAGTCTTATCCTTCTTTTCTTTAACTTTTTTTCTCATAAATAAAACATCTCCAACTCAAACAATATTTGACATAGAAAATAATATATGACATAGAAAATAGAACAACTCAAACAAAGCACTTTAAGTTCATGAAGAATAATGATTAACAGAAAATAATGGACGTCTATTATAAAATCTAACATTGCAACCCAGATTTAGGGTTTATGCTATTCAGGAGTTAATGAGAAAGAGCTTAATGTGAATCTAATTTAGGGTTTACAGCTTCATGAATCAAGAGAAAGAGTATGAATCAGGATCATGGATAATCAACCTAATAGAAACACATACAAAAGCGATTGGTTTTTGAACTGACCTGTTAAAATTGGTTTGGGATTGATCGTGAACGGTTGCTGCAGTGGAGTTACGACAACGGCAACGACAGCGTTGGCAGCTTTAGGATTTTCGCATTTTCTTTCTAGTTGTGAAGAAGAGAAGTTCTGAATATAGAAGAAGAACAAGGTATTTCTTGTATTATTTATTGGGCGCGTTGTGTGATTTGTGTTGGGAGGCGGGTAATGCCCGTCGCAGAATTTCATTTGGGCCAAAAGTGAGGGCGGTTGGGCTAAATCGTCGCAGCCGAATCAACCATTTTAGCGCTTGGCCACAAAATAGAAGGTTAACCGCGGTTATTACCTGTCGCGAAAAGAGATTTACGGCGGTTGGGATTATACCCGTCGTTATCTGCATTTTTTTTTTTAAAATTAAGGACGGTTTCAAAAAACCGCCATAATAACCGCCGTAATATATGGATAAGGACGGTTTTCAATGAACTGTCGCAACCTAAGTGTCGTAAAATGGTATTTTTCTTGTAGTGTTCCTCATAACTTTATCCCCTTTAGTTCATTTTGAAACTTTAGGAACGGTTGATTAAACTCTATATCTGAATGTTTATGGTTGAATGGTTGATTAGGATTTTTTGAGCTTGAGTTTTGGGATATTTAGGGTTAGGTTTTGGAGATTTCTACTATTGGCTATGAGATGGTTTAGAGAAAAGGTGAACTTTCTCTCTCATGAGTTCATTTTAATTTCTTATGCTTTGACTATCACAACTCCAACAACCAACAATCACTCTAATATGCGATCTGCCAACAAACGCCACGTTTATTTACTATTGTTAATATTACTTAGAAATAATATTGTATATTTGAAATATTTTAACTATTTTGCAAACTGGAATATGAATTGTTTTATTTATTTTCCTCTCTTAAATTTTCTATTTTTGACTACTCTCATCTATAGAGAAGAGATTTTTTTTTGTTTCTTATATAGGTTTTATGATAGGACATGAGCTGAATTTACCTTTTTTTTTCTTCTAATTAGCAAAAACAGTGATTTATTGGTTTGAGGTGATTTTAATTGATTTTAATTTAATAAAGAACTTCTTAGGATTATGAATTTCGTCATGTAAACACATTTATCATCTGGTTTAATAAGATATGCTTTTCAAAAACAGAATAGATAAACAAAAGTGTAGTAACGAAATAGAAATGCTTAACTACAAAATAGAAAAAGGTTAAAGTTCAAAACCTAACAAATGAGCTACAAATAGTGGCTTTGATGCATTTCGGAATGAAGACATTTGGGTTTTAAAAACTTTCCAACAATTCGTATACGTTTTATTCGTTAAGAGTACAATAACATTAAGTATGACAGCAATAAAGCTTAGGTTGAGGATCTAGACATGAACCATTTTTATAGCCAAAAAAATACAATAATTATTGCACTCTTGATCAGTTGTGCATTTCTTGGTGCACTTATATCCATGAGGAATTTCTTGGTGCACTTATATCCAGGAGGATCAATACTGGTTGTTAATCCTGCAACAAAAATAAAGCTTTAGGAATCCAATACACTCGATTTAAAATTACGACAAAAACGAGTTTATAGTTAATTAATATTAGAACAATGATACGGAAGACATAGAAGTAACATGTTATTATTATCTGAAACCAAAACAAAAGCAACGAACAAAATCCACCAAACTCAAGATTGATAAAAAGCCATTGGGGTTGAATCTCACTTTGTACTCTATTTTTGTGCTATTGATGCAAGACGAACATGGTTATTAATATAATAAAAACATGTTAGGTAAATATAGAAAAAGAAAAAAAGGAATATTTATATACAAGTATTTTTTTTATAAGGATATACATTGAATACTCAAAGTTTTATATATATATATATATATATATATATATATATATATATAGAGGTTTAAATAGTGTTTTCGTCCCTGTAAGTTAGCGAGTTTTTGGTTTTCGTCCCTGTAATTTTTTTTCTAGTTTTAGTCTATATATCTTACTTTTTCTTGCTGTTTAGTCCCTAAAGCTATAATTTGTAGGAAAATCCAAAGATTTCCTGCGGATTTTCCTGCAGATTTTCCTGCGGATTTTGGTTTTAAAGACTAAATCGAACGCGAATTTGAAATATAAGGACTAAAACCAAAAAAAAAATGACAGAGACGAAAACCAAAAACACGCTAACTTACAAAGACGAAACTACTATTTAAACCATATATATATATATATAGGGCTTAAATAGTGGTTTATATATATATATATATATATATATATATAAGCCAGTAAGAACACTCTATGTTATCTATTGTGAAAAACGAGAATTATCCAATAAAAACTAATTTCTGTGAAATCTATTATAAAAAATGAGAATTATCGATTGAAAGAAGAGATCTGTGTCGAGCTTAACAATCATTTTTACTCTATTGCCCTGGTTGAGGACTTGTCAGGGGATCAATTTAGAAAGTTATTAGTGGAAGACGATGAAGAAATTTTGTCTGGTGAATGCAATTCCTCTTCCTTTTCCCAATCAGAAGACGCAGAAGACTGGGATGAGGGTGCAGAAATGGAAGTTGAAATTCTGTGCATCCCTAAAAATTATGCTCAGGTTCCTGAGTCCTCCAGTAGTGTGCAGGTTGTTGGTGCCGGGAGTCAAAACTCTGATAGCATGTCCTTCGTTGGAGATAGTTTGGTGGATAGGGCATCTAGCGTCAGATCCAGCCCTAAGGAGGTTGAAGTTGCTTCAGGCCCTAGTCTGAATTCTGTTAACAATTCTAGAGGCATTCAGATTCGGGATGGTGGCGCGAAGGATAATGTGGATCTCCTGGCTCAAGAAAAGCCGTCTCCTCTTAATTCTGTTGCCAGGAGTAGTCAGGATTTAGCAGTTGTGCCTGACAAAGCCAATCAGATCGAGTCTCTTAACGGAGAATTGGTTGTAGATCTGGGGTGTTCTGTTCCCTTGATTGGTCCTCCGGGTGGTATTGTAGGGCCTTCCAATTGGGCTAAAAATAGCAAGAAGAAAAAATTACTCCACGAAGTGTATGACTGCGTTAAAGTTCCCTATTCTCCATCCTTTTTTTCCTCTATTCTTCTTGCCACTACGAAGGACCACGATGATTCCAAAACAAGGAAGAACAACAGGGTGACTTCTAAGAGAAGACCTGGGAGGATTGTTCCTTCTGTGTCCAACTCTTCGCTTTTTTGCTGTGAATCGATTACAAAGACAGACTTGATTAGAGGGAATTCTAGATGTAGGAAAATGCTGGAAGAGGTTCCTTCTAAGGTGAGAAAATCCCTGAAGCAGTTGGGGGTTGTAGGAGATGTGGAAGATGGTGCCTTTGACAGGTTATTAAGAAACTTGGATAAAGTTGACAAGGAAGCGAGAAATTGCAAGAGGGTTGTAGCAAATGGTATCCCATGAATATAGTGACCTTTAATGCGCGCAGATGTTGCAGTTCCTTAAAGAGAAGAAGGTTATCTCAAATTCTTTGTAAAGGTAATGCAGAGCTCTGCTTAATTCAGGAAACGAAGGTTGTGGAGATGGATGTTAACCTGGTTCATAGTATGTGGAGAAGTCAGGAGGTGGATTGGTCAGCGTTGAATTCAGAAGGAAGATCTGGTGGTATCCTTACTATGTGGAACTCTAAATCCTTGACTGCTTGTGCGAGTTTCAGTGGCAAAGGGTTCTCGGGTATTCACTTTATTTGGAAGAACCATCCGTTAACGGTTGTTAATATTTACTCCCCTTGCGGAATTTCAGACAAAATAAGACTTTGGTTGGATCTCTTATCTGCGAAGAGCCGGTTCCCGAATGGAGGTTGGATAATTGGCGGGGACTTCAACGCAGTCAAAAATGGAGCAGAAAGGAAAAGAGTAGGAGGTTCTAATTGTGTTGAAATGAGGGAATTCAACTACTTCATAGAAGACATGAATCTGATAGATTTACCAGCTGTTGGAAATAAGTTCACGTGGCATAATTCAAACTGCAAATGTAGAAGTAAGCTTGACAGATTTTTGATCGAAGACAAGGTTATTGAGTTGCTGTCTTTGAAAAATTAAGTTGTGGGTGATAGGGACATGTCTGATCATAGACCCGTCTGGTTGAAAGCTAACTTTGTGAATTGGGGTCCTAAGCCCTTTAGGACCTTAAATTGTTGGTTTGACCATGGAGAGTTTGTTCCGTTCATGAAGGAGGTTTGGAATTCATACGCTCTTACGGGTTCCTACAGCAACATTTTTCTCAATAAACTAAAGGCTCTTAAGGAAAATTTGAGACATTGGAATATTCACACCTTCGGGTGGATTGACTTGAAGATAGAAGATAATGTTCAAATCCTCAACCAAGTAGAGTTATCTTCGAGTCAGGACGGCGACAGTCATCAGGATTTTGTCTCTAAGGAAAGGTGTCGTGCCCAAGAAGAGATTTGGAAGAACCTCAGATTGAAAGAAAGTCTGCTTAAACAGAAATCTCGTGCGAGATGGCTTAAAGACGGAGACCTTAACACTCGATTCTTCCATGAATCGCTGAAAGCGAGAAATCATTCTAATTCTTTGACTGCTATTAGGGTGTCAGGTATTTTGGTGGAAGACCCTGGTGAGATTAAAATTGAAGCTAGAAAGTTCTTTGAAGGAAAATTTCATCAACCTGATTCTCCTAGTTTCAGTTGTCCCCTTGAAGGCCTGGCTAGGCTGGACGAAGCAGATAGGCTTATTTTGGATGAGGATTTCGTGTACGAGGATGTGAGAGCGGATGTCTTCATCTGCGACGGCAATAAATGCCCAGGTGTTGACGGGCTCAACTTAAAATTTATTAAAAACTGTTGGGACATAATGGGAATCGACTTCTCTATTTGCGTCCTTGAATTCTTCAACACTGGTTCTTTGCCTAAGACGTTTGCGTCTTCATTTATTTCTCTCATCCCGAAGGTGGACAACCCTCAGTCCTTCGAAGAGTTTAGGCCTATAAGCCTTGTCAATAGTGTTCTTAAAACTCTGTCTAAAATGCTTGCTAGCAGATTGGGTAAGGTCATTCACAAGCTGATCTCTCCTTCCCAGTCAGCTTTCACCCCGGGTCGTCAGATTTTTGATGGAGTTCTAACGGCAAGCGAAATTATTGATTATGCAAAAAGGAACCGCAAGTCTTGTTTACTTCTTAAGGTTGACTTTGCCAAGGCCTAAGACTGCGTTGATTGGGCCTACCTTGAAGAATTGCTTATTAAAATGGGCTTTGGGAATAATTGGTTGACGTGGATTAGAGGATCAGTTTTCAATAGCTACTTATCAATCCTTATTAACGGTAGTCCGTCAAAGGATTTTAAGGCGTCCAGGGGATTGAAACAAGGAGACCCGCTATCCCCGTTTCTTTTTGCTATAGTTGTGGAAGGCCTGTCCAGTTTGGTGAGAAATGCTACAATCAATAATATGCTAACTGAATTTAAGGTTCTTGACAGTTCAATTGTTAGCTTGCTCAAATTTGCAGATGATACCCTCCTATTTAGGGATGGGTCGGCTTCTAACATATGGGCTTTCAAAGCTATTCCCAGGGCTTTTGAATTGACTTCTGGCCTTAAGATTAATTATTCTAAAAGTTGTTTGTACGGGATAGGATTGGAGACGGATTTCATCGAAGCTGTAGTTCAGTTCCTTCATTGTAAATCTGGTAGCCTTCCTTTCAAGTTTCTTGGTTTATCGATTGGAGGAAATCATCGCCGTTGCGAGTTTTAGAAACCTGTTATCCTTTGTTTGAAAACTAGATTATCAAGATGGTTTGGCCGGAATCTCTCCATTGGAGGAAGAGTTTCCCTTATAAACTCAGTTCTAGTTAATCTCTTGATTCACCACTTGGCTTTCTTCAAGGCTCCTAAGAAAGTTGTGAACGAAATTATTGCTATCCAACGCCGCTTCCTATGGGTTGGTTCCTCGAACTACAACTTCGTTCCTTGGGTTAGTTGGAAGTCTATTTATAAACCGAAGAATTGTGGGGGGCTTGGCATTAAACACGTCGGTTGCTTCAACAGGGCACTCTTTGCTAAGTGGATTTGGAAATTCTGCTGTGACGGTAACGAAATTTGGAGACCGTTGCTAGTTAAAAGATACTGAAACTTGAGTTTGAAAGTTCAAACTTTCATGGAAGTTGGCAGCTCCAAATTTGACTCTTTATGGATGAAAGACCTATTGTCTATTTCGGTTTCAGAGGTCTATGACAGGTTCTGTAATCTGTTGGTTGGCAAAGTAGGAAACAACATTCACACTGCTTTTTGGCAAGCGGTTTGGTTGGGTAATTCTGCTCTGAAACATAGATTCCCGTCCATGTACCTGGTGAGCAGTGACAAGTCTTGTTTGGTTAGTGAGATGGGGGTTTGGGAAGAGGGTCGTTGGAGATGGAAATTAGAGGATTTCATGGATGGTGAAGATCAGAGGGTCGTGTCAGAGATGGATGTTTGTAGAAAAATGTTTGAGGAGGTTCAAATTCAGCAGGAGGCGAATGATGCTTGGGAGTGGTCCTTAGACGTTTCAAACAGTTTCTCTGTAAGTTCTTTCTACTCTTACCTTAACTCTCTCGACTCCCTAAACCTCCTCGATGATCAAACGGTAGATTTGCTTAATCTTTTGTGGAGCTCTGTTATCCCTTTAAAGGTTCAAGTCTTTGCTTGGAGGTTGGTGATAGATAGGTTACCAACGCATTTGAACTTAGCGGAAAAACACATTATAGAAAATGTCCATGACAAGGTGTGTGTTCTGTGTTTCCGCGAGATAGAAGACGCATCTCACTTGTTTTTTAATTGTCAAAAATCCTTGAGGGTGTGGAGTAAGATCTGCGACTGGGTGATCATAGGAAGAATATTGGAAACTGACTGCAGGCTCCACACGAGAGATTGGTTTCAGCGCCTTAATGTTCGTGCAAAAGTGAATAAGACAAGTTCAATCTGGTTTATTACTTGCTGGAGTATTTGGAGGAGTAGAAATAATATTTTGTTTCGAGACGAAATTTGTAACGTAGAAGAGACTGTTAATACTATTATTGTTTTTTCTTGGAATTGGTTGATTTTAGGTAGAAATGATAGTAAGAAGTGCAGTTTGTACGAGTGGTACAAAGTCCCTTTCGATTTTTTGTAATCTTTTCTTTCGACAGTTAGTTGTAGTTCGTTGGTTTCGAGATGTCCTTAATTTCATATTAATGAAATTTCCTATTAAAAAAAAATTAAATTAGCATTTAAGATTTATTAATTCCATATAAAAAGCACCTGCCTGAAATTTTTTTCTATTATTCTTGGTAATGAAAACTTCCATAACAAGAAAGTCTTATCGAAAATATTTTTCTACTTGATATAAATATGCTTAACAATTTTTAGGGTATTATCTATATTCTAGTTTGGTTGATTTATTTATTTGCAAGTCTGAAATTTGTTTATTTTTTCAAGTTCTACTATTTTGACTATTTTAAATAAAAACAAATTATTGATCTATCACGTTAACTTTTATTTGAATAAAAATATTTAAGAACACAAAAGTTTTATTTAATTGAAAGATTTCAAATTTATTGATTTATCACCTATATTTTTATTTGACTAAAATATTGATGACTATGCAATTTTTTTTTATTTGAAAGTTTAGAAACTTATTGATTTATCGCTTATATTTTCATTTGATTAAAAATATTAAATAATGTGAAATTATAATTTATTTGAAAGTTTATAAATTTATAGATTTTTTCCTTGATTATCATTTATTTAAAAAAAAAATAAGAATGAGAAATTATTATTTATTTGAAAGTTTTGAAATTTATTGGTTTATCACCTGTTTTTTATTTGATAAAAAATAGTGAAGAACATGACATTATTATTTATTTAAGAGTTTAGTAAATTTATAATTTTTTCATGAAAATATTGATAATAAATCAATTATGTGTTTTATTTAAAATTGTCATAATAGTAGAATTTGTAAAAATTAAAATTTCCAAGCATGAAAATAAAAAAATAAACTAAAATTATAGTTGATAAATCAATAATGAATTTAATTTAAAATGCCCACAATATAGCATAACATTAATAAATAATTATAGCTGTAGAAAAATATTCACTAGCAACCTTAAAAAATATTAAATATATTATAGCTTGTAGAAAAATATTTTTTTGTAAGATTTCCTTTTTATGAAATTTTTAAATACTAACTCTTATATAAAAAAAATTATTAAGGTGTTTTTTATATCTTATAGCGTTAATAAATTCTAACAAATGATATCGTTAGTTCTTATTTTTTACAATAAATATCAATTCTCTCTTAATATTATTAATTAAATTTAATGATGATAGATTAAGACATATAATCAAAATATGATAGTAACTATATCAAATAATTTGTACCATATGATATCACTGAGATTTATATAATTGACGTAAAATAAATAATAATAATAATCATAATAATAATTATTATTATTATTATTATTATTATTATTATTATTATTATATTAACATATTATAGAAAATAAAATATTTAAAAATAAAGTAATCAGTAAAGTTTTCCAAAAAATTTTAAAATTTATAAAATCACCTTAAAATTTATACAAAATTACATACAGTTTTTTGCAATGGTAGTTTAATCATTTACACATAATTTATAACATATTTTAATATGACATATCTAACATATATAATGAAATTTACTTACTTATGTTTTTTTTAAATTTATCTATAACCAAATACAAAGGAAAAATATGATTGTGGTGTAGCTTTCTTTTTCTCAAATATTTTCTTTTTAGTTTTTATTCTAAATTTTTAACATCTCTTTCATTGTTATACGATGGTATATATATATATATATATATAGGGCTAATATCTTATTAGAATGTCATTTTTATGTAAGAACGTGAAAATGAATCTGAATAATTAGATTTTAAAATAAATGGTGGAGATTATATGTGGTTTTTGTTTTTCTCTCTCCTTCATTATTAAAATAAATGATAGAGGAGAGAGAAAAAAAACTTACACATAATCTCTACCATTTATTTTAAAATCTAATAGTTCAGATTCATTCTCATGTTCTCATATAAAAATGTCATTCTCATATGATACGTTCCCTTTATATATATATATATAAAATAATTTAAAATAAAACTAATATTCAATTAAAATATACAACAATTTATATTTTCACACAGACACACAAGTAGGCATTAAAAGAAATTGATAAATGGGCACGTGGAGTGTCGATCTAAACTAGTATTAGTAATTGATTAGTTTATTTTAATACACAATCTTATTTTCTAAGACTTTTATATGATTTCTCATGTTTTTTAATTGTTTTTAATAGGTTTTTAAAAGTTAGGTTGAGTTTTGCTTATTTTCTGAATAAACAGTAATTTATATCATCTTGTTGTACAGGTCATACCTTGATTTACGAGAATCGAATTGAGGCGTTTTAATATGTGTTAGAAAGTTGAGATGATAAGCTACAAGTTTTGTGTTGAATTTAGAAGCAAATTTGGAATGCAAAAGAGTCGTATAATTCGTTTTCAGATTAGACTTCAAAAAATATTAGAAAATACTTAAAAGTTTGGACCGACTTTGTATTTGTTTTTCGGGTCGGTTGCTATTATTTTTTTTAATAAGCAAAATCTAACTTTAAAAGGGATACAAAGGGGTATCCCAACCCGTGTACAAATCACCAAGACAAACCTACACCAAAACTAATGTCTACATGAAATAACATGGATTTTTCACCCATTTATAATAATTACAAGTATAAAATTTTTTTAAACTCTTTCCAATCCACCACCAAGAAAACATAATGATAGAATTGGTAACCTCTAGCTCATCCCAAATTTTGTCCTTAAACAAAATGCCATTCCTAAAATTCCACAAAACCCAAAGAATGATAAGCCATAAACCAACATCACACTCTATACTAACCTTTCTATGCCCTAGCACATTGATCCAAAATGTTTTGATGCTTTGAACACTCTCAAATGATCCCTTAGAAGCTTTTAGGATGATTGCAATTAGCAGGAAACCTCGGGAATGAAATTTGGCCCTTTCTTGCAAAAGGGGCAAAAGTGACCAAAATAACAACTCTCTCAAATGGTGTTTCAGATGTGGGGAACCATTTGGGACATTTTAAGGATGATATTTGGAGTGTGTTTGAGGTTTTATCTGGTTTTGAAAGTGACTGAATCAAGACATGGCTTGAAAAATGCAAAAAAACTCCTATTTTGAGGTTTTGAGAGGGGACTTTGTAATTTTGGTGTTACAGGTCACTTGTGAGAGTTCGGACAGCTTAGATATGACATATTGGATGTGTTTGGATCATGAGCTATGATGGAATTGCTCTCTAACTCAAAAACTCAGAGTTACCTTGCTAAAGAAGGCATTTTTGCCTAGAGAAAGAGATTTTGAGGAAAGCAAGTGTTGTAGTGCTTTGGTGTACTTAAACTGAGCACAAATGAGCTCTATTTATAGTAGAGCAAGTTTGTTTTGGCTGCAATAGTGAATGGCAACTGCTGCAGAGGTTTGGCAAATGTTGATCAATAGGAATCCAAGTCTCCTCTAGCCATTGACTAGAGGTTAGAGCACAGGCCTTTGGTTCCCTAGTTCAGAGATCATCCTTGACTCATTCAGTTGGAAATGACTCAATTCATGTCACCTTGGTGCATCCATTGAATGCTTCAAAACAAAATTGGAGTCTTGCCCCCTCTTTAGGGTTTTTTAGGTTTGGCATGCTATTTTTAGTTCCAAAGACTTGGGAGGCTTATGGATCAGTGTTTGTCCCTCCTTGGTCTCTCCCTGAGGTGTTCAGATGGATAAACTTGTTTGTCATTTGCACAAATTGCTCAAATCGAGCAAAATGCACAAATCTCCCTAGTTATGACAGTTGCAGCAAGGCATATTGCCACTGTCATAACTCTTAGCTCAAATGGAATTTCATGGGGTTCTTGGCCATTTTGGAAAGCTCTCATATGATACAACATATGTGTGATCATAGTTTGTCTTGACACTTTTTGGATCCAAGTGAAAAATGCACTTACATTTTGGAAAAAGTGAAACAGATTCTGACTTAGTGAAAAAGTGACATTTCATGTTTTCAGCCATTTTGATCCAACCATAACTCAAAATCCATGATGAATTGTAATGAGGTATAGTTGACACTTTTAAAGTATGCCATGAGAACTACAAATCCATCTTTGAATCAGCCCAAATGGTTTCTTGGATCTCAAGTTATGATCCTTGGAAGTTGGTACCCTAGCCACTTTGTTCCATAACTTAGAAAATTTCTAAGTTTTTCATGGTTACCCCTTTTACAAGTTATCCCACTTTTCTTGATTTTTCTAGATGAATGATAATTCCAATCACACATTAACATCACTTTAGGGTTAGGGAATCATAATTGATTAAAAAATCAAAAAGTCAAACTTTGACTTTTGGGCACCGTGACTTTTTATCGGATGAATTTCAAAATGTGCGATCCTCTATGAAATAAAGTCCTTGACCTAAATCAAACTTGATGGATTGATTTCATAGGTGTTATAGGGTGTATTGAATCATGTCCCAAGGTTTGGGAGCATGTCCTGGTCAAAATTCAAAGGCACAGTAGACTTTTTCCGCGAAACCCTAACTGTGGTTCTGATGAACTTGAAACTTGTGAATCAAGTTTCTTGGATCAATACATTGTTGTAAATGAATCAATGTAGTGTATTAGGGACCCTTAAATCATGTCTTGAGGTCTTGGCTCATGTTTTGTCCCAAAAGTCAACTTAGGGGTGAATTAGGTCAAGAAACCCTAATTCCTTATTTTTTTTATGAATGCATCCCCTGAGGCTAAATTGACTTGATGATTGGGTCCAAGAGGCCCCTTAGAGTATCTTGGGTTGTGCTGTGAAGCATTGACTCATGCCCAGATGAAAATTTCCATCTGGAGGCCCTGGTCGACCAAAACCCTAATTTGGTGACATTGGCGATCTTGAGGCTTAATCCACTTGGAATGTTGCAACTTTGTGCTTGATCTTTGATGTGGGAGTCCTCTTGATCCATTGTGAATGTTTGAGAGGTTAGACAAGCTGAAGATCATGACATTTCTTGATTGATCCTTTGTCTAAGAGCTCTGAGAGGGCTTGAAACCCTAAGTTTGATTTTAGTGGATGCTCACCCATCTTTGGGGAGACTAGTGAGGTATGATGGTCCATCCATATTGTGATGATGATTTGCACAATGATGGGAAATCTTAGTGGTCAAAATTTGGGGTATGACAAGGTCTTAGGCTTGACTCCACCATACGCTAATTTTAGTTTTTCCTGTTTTATTTCACTAAAAATGAAGACAACAGGTATCGAACGCGGGATACCTGACTTAATGAAAACGGGTTGTAAAACTTCTTAGGTTAGTTGGATAACACCTGCCTTAATAAATAAACTTCTTAAGTTAGTTAATTAACCCATATGACTTAGGAAATTTAATGTGAATTATATATTTTTTATTTAATATTTTTTAAGTCAGTTTTAAATGTGCCCGACCTAATTAGGTTACAAATATTTACGAAATTGCAACCGCCTCGCTTCTTAAGTCAGATGACACGGGAACTAACTTAACAAGCTCTGTTAAAAAGGTATTTTTGTACTAGTGATAATACAATAGTACAGTGCAATAAAAGTTTCTCCCAACCATATAAGGACCATCAAATTAGTGCTTAGTCATATCCTTCTTTTATTCAACTTTTTTCTCATAAATAAAACATCTGCAACTCAAACAATATTTAACATTGAAAATAGAACAACTCAAACAAAGCACTTTAAGTTCATGAAGAATAATGATAACAGAAAATAATGGACGTCTATTATAAAATCTTAACATTGCAACCCAGATTTAGGGTTTATGCTATTCAGGAGTTAATGAGAAAGAGCTTAATGCGAATCTAATTTAGGGTTTACAACTTCATGAATCAAGAGAAAGAGAGTATGAATCAGGATCATGGATAATCAACCTAATAGAAACACATACAAAAGCGATTGGTTTTTGAACTGACCTGTTAAAATATGTTTGGGATTGGTCGTGAACGGTTGCTGCAGTGTCGTTCCGATAGCGGCAACGACATCGTTGGCTGCTTTAGGATTTTCACATTTGCTTTCTAGTTGTGAAGAAGAGAAGTTCTGAATATAGAAGAAGAACAAGGTATTTCTTGTATTATTAATTGGGCGCGTTGTTTGATTTGTGTTGGGAGGCGGGTTATGCCCGTCGCGGAATTTCATTTGGGCCAAAAGTGAGGGCGGTTGGGCTAAACCGTCGCAGCCCAAACAACCATTTTAGCGCTTGGTCACAAAATAGAAGGTTAACAGCGGTTATTAACTGTCGCGAAAAGAGATTGACGGCGGTTGGGATTATAACCGTCGTTATCTGCATTTTTTAAAAAAATTAAGGATGATTTCAAAAAACCGCCATACTAACCGCCGTAGTATATGGATATGGACGGTTTTCAATGAACCGTCGCAATCTAAGTGTCGTAAAATTACATTTTTCTTGTAGTGTTCCTCATAACTTTGTTCCCTTTAGTTCATTTTGAAACTTTACGAACGGTTGATTAAACTCTATATCTGAATGTTTATGGTTGAATGGTTGATTAGGATTTTTTGAACTTGAGTTTTGGGATATATAAGGTTAGGTTTTGGAGATTTCTACTGTTGGCTATGAGATGGTTTAGAGAAAAGGTGAACTTTCTCTCTCATGAGTTCATTTTAATTTCTTATGCTTTGACTATCACAACTCCAACAACCAACAATCACTCTAATATGCGATCTGCCGACAAACGCCACGTTTATTTACTATTGTTAAAATTACTTAGAAATAATATTGTATATTTGAAATATTTTAACTATTTTGCAAACTCGAATATGAATTGTTTTATTTATTTTCCTCTCTTAAATTTTCTATTTTTGACTACTCTCATCTATAGAGAAGAGATTTTTTTTTGTTTCTTATATAGGTTTTATGATAGGACATAAGCTGAATTTACCTTTTTTTTTCCTTCTAATTAGCTAAAACAGTGATTTATTGGTTTGAGGTGATTTTAATTGATTTTAATTTAATAAAGAACTTCTTAGGATTATGAATTTCGTCATGTAAACACATTTATCATCTGCTTTAATAAGATATGCTTTTGTAAAACAGAATAGATAAACAAAAGTGTAGTAACGAAATAGAAATGCTTAACTACAAAGTAGAAGAAAAAGGTTAAAGTTCAAAACCTAACAAATGAGCTACAAATAGTGGCTTTGATGCATTTCGGAATGAAGACATTTGGGTTTTAAAAACTTTCCAACAATTCGTATGCGTTTTATTGGTTAGGAGTACAATAACATTAAGTATGACAGCAATAAAGCTTAGGTTGAGGATCTAGACATGAACCATTTTTATAGCCAAAAAAATACAATAATTATTGCACTCTTGATCAGTTGTGCATTTCTTGGTGCACTTATATCCATGAGGAATTTCTTGGTGCACTTATATCCAGCAGGATCAATACTGGGTGTGAATCCTGCAACAAAAATAAAGCTTTAGGAATCCAATACACTACGATTTAAAATTACGTCGACAAAAACATGTTCATGGTTAATTAATATTAGAACAATTATACGGAAGACATAAAAGTAACATATTATTATCTGAAACCAAAACAAAAGCAACGAACAAAATCCACCAAACTCCAGATTGATAAAAAGCCATTCGGTTTGTTTTTTTTTTTTTGATAATCTAACAAAATATATTAATCAGGGATACAGAGGGGTATCCCAACCCATATACACCAATAGACCTACTAAAAATCTAGGCCTACAAAAAATCACCTGGGGAGTTTACCCAAGTGTAATAATTACAAAGAAATGCATTCTTCTGCATCTTACCTATCCACCACCAAGAGAATGTAATAATACAATTCGAAATTGTGTCCATGTCCCAAAACTCATCCCTAAATATAATGTTATTACGTGATGCCCAAATAGCCCAACAAATTATCAACCAAAGACCCACATCATTTGAGATTTGAAAATTCCTACTAACACATCCTGCCAACCAACAAGATAAATGATTCATCATTGACTCTACAAGAATATGAGGTATTCCTACCCATCTACATACAAAATTCCACACCATCACTGATTTTTGACAGTAAAAGAGGATATGTTCCACCGTTTCAAGATGCAAGAAGCAGAAGGGGCAAGGCAAGTCGTGACTATTAGTAATGATACCTATACGATACAAATTATCTCTCGAAGGTATTCTTTTGTGCAACATCCTCCAGCCAAACACTTTCACTTTAAGAGGAGCTTGGGCTAGCCAATTAAGTTTGCAAGCAGCTTTAAATTCAGCATTAACACCTGACTCAGAGGCAGCCAGCTTAACCTGCAAATGTTTATACAAAGATGAAACAGAAAAAATATAATCGTCACTGAGTAGCCATGATATTTCGTCCAACACTCCATGACACGGTTGGTACACAGACAAGAAGCGATATAATCGTGTCAGCTGCCTTTGGTTTTGCTGCGAGAGAGAGTGAACCTCACCTAAAATGTTCCATACCCACACACCATTAACCCACAAGCCATTATCCGCCACTGAACAACCCTTGTTTTCTGCTAATAAAAATAATTCACTAAATTCTGCTGCAAGAATATTATCTCCAGCCCACCTCGATAGCCAAAACGGTGTTCTGACGCCATTTCTTAATTTATATGAAATGCAACCGACAATTGTATCCAACCCACAAAAGATGGCAACCTGTACCAAGTCACGCCACCAAACAGACGTCGGAACTGAATATTTAAGACTCACACCCGAATAAAATTCAAATGAATGTTTAGGATACCGAAACGCAATTAAATTCCACCACAAAGTATCCCGTCCATCCAAGATTCTCCACAACCATTTAAACATCAAAGCATTATTGAAAATTCGGATATCTTTCACTCCTAAACCTCCCTCTTCCCTCCTTTTGCATACCGTTTTCCAGGCAATCCACGACACACCCTTTTTGAAAACCAACCCATTCCATAAGAAGTTCTTTTGAATTGAAGTGAAAATGCTGATAACTTTGGCAGGAAGTTTGTAAAATGACATATAATGAATTGGAAGGTTTGCAAGGACAGAATTAATTAAAGTCACTCTACCACCCATCGATAAAAATCTACTTTTCCAAGAACTCAATCTAGACCGGACCTTATCTATTAATGGTTTCCAAAATGCAACAGTCCTATGATTACCACCAATTTGAATGCCAAGAAAATTAAAAGGACAGGATGATACCTTACAAGCAAGATAGAGACCTGCAGCAGACATCATTACCTCATCTATGCCAATACCAAAAAAGGAACTCTTGTTGAAGTTGATGTCCAAACCAGAAACTAACTGAAACCCTTTTAGTATTGACTTTGTTGCCACTATATTCCTCCAAGATCCATCCCCTAAGATAACTGAGTCGTCTGCGTATTGCAACAAGTGGAATTGCACATCAGGGCTGACTTTGAAGCATGAAAAAAGTCCGTTGGCTATCGCTCTTCTCATTAGTACAGCTAAACCTTCAGCAGCAATCGTGAACAGAAGAGGGGCAAGAGGGTCCCCTTGTTTAAGACCACGATACACTCCAAAATCTTGGGTAGAACTACCGTTAACCAAAACAGAAGCATAACTGTTGAAAACTCCATAATCCATCCACGACAACCATTTTCGGCCAAACCCCATAATCTTCATGACGTCTCTTAAATAATTCCACTCAATACAATCATATGCTCTGGCAAAATCAACCTTCAAAAGCATGAGCTCTTTCTTGGAACGCTTAGCAAAATCAATAACTTCATTAAGGACGAGGACGCCATCAACCAAATTTCTACCTTCTATAAAAGCTGTTTGGGAATTGGAAATGATACCACCAATTTTTCTTTTGAGTCTGTTGGCGAGAATCTTGGATATAACTTTGTAAACAGAAGTAATTAAAGAGATAGGTCTGTACTCGTCTAAACACGAAGGGCTGTCCAATTTGGGAATGAGAACTATAAACGAAGAAGCAAAAACTTTATGTAATTTCTCACCTTGGCAATCTCACTTTGTACTCTATTTTTGTGCTATTGATGCAAGACGAACATGGTTATTAATATAATGAAAACATGTTAGGTAAATATAGAAAAAGGTAAATATAGAAAAAGCCCTAGTACTCCCTTAATATATTTTATGTTTTCCTATAAAAAAAAAAGGTAAATATAAAAAAGGAAAAAAAGGAATATTTATATTCAAGAATTTTTTTATAAGGATATACATTGAATACTCAAAGTAATATATATATATATATATATATATATATATATATATATATATATATATATATATATATATAAATAGTGTTTTCGTCCCTGTAAGTTTGCGAGTTTTTGGTTTTCGTCTTGTATTTTTTTTTTAGTCCCTATATTTTACTTTTTCTGGCTGTTTAGTCCCTAAAACAAAAATTCGTAGGAAAATCCGAAGGTTTCCTGCGGATTTTCTTGCGGATTTTGGTTTTAAAGACTAAAACGAACGGAATTTGAAATATAGGGACTAAAACAAAAATAAATTACAGGAACGAAAATAAAAAACACGCTAACTTACGCGTACTAAAACACTATTTAAGATATATATATATATATATATATATATAAGCCAGTAAGAACACTCTATGATATCTATTGTAAAAAATGAGAATTATCCAATGAGAACTAATTTTTGTGAAATCTATTGTAAAAAATGAGAATTATCGATAGCTGTTAAATTAAATTAGCATTTAAGATTTATTAATTCCATATAAAAAGCACCTGCTTGAAATTTTTTTTCTATTATTCTTGGTAATGAAAACTTCCATAACAAGAAAGTCTTATCGAAAATATTTTTCTACTTAATATAAATATGCTTAACAATTTTTAGGGTATTATCTATATTCTAGTTTGGTTGATTTATTTATTTGGAAGTTTGAAATTTGTGTATTTTTTCAAGTTCGACTATTTTGACTATTTTAAATAAAAACAAATTATTGATCTATCACGTTAACTTTTATTTGAATAAAAATATTTAAGAATACAAAAGTTTTATTTAATTGAAAGTTTTCAAATTTATTGATTTATCACCTATATTTTTATTTGACTAAAAATATTGAAGACTATGCAATTTTTTTTATTTGAAAGTTTAGAAACTTATTGATTTATCGCTTATATTTTCATTTGATTAAAAATATTAAATAATGTGAAATTATAATTTATTTGAAAGTTTATAAATTTATAGATTTAATTCCTTTATTTTCATTTATTTTAAAAAAAATAAGAATGAGAAATTATTATTTATTTGAAAGTTTTGAAATTTATTGGTTTATCACCTGTTTTTTATTTGATAAAAAAAAGTGAAGAACATGACATTATTATTTATTTAAAAGTTTAGTAAATATTTTTTTTTTTCATGAAAATATTGATAATAAATCAATTATGTGTTTTATTTAAAATTGTCAATATAGTAGAATTTGTAAAAATAAAAATTTTCAAGCATGCAAATAAAAAAATCAACTAAATTAAAACATATGTATTAATTTGACATTCTTCAACATTTTTAATCAAATAACAATATAGTTGACAAATCAATAATGAATTTAATTTAAAATTACCACAATATAGCATAGCATTAATAAATAATTATAGCTGTAGAAAAATATTCACTAGCAACCTTAAAAAATATTAAATATATTATAGCTTGTAGAAAAATATTTTTTTGTAAGATTTGCTTTTTATGAAATTTTTAAATACGAATGTGAAAGCATCTTGACCTGATGAAGGTTTTACAATAGGAACTAAAAGGCTTTTAGGAAAAAGATCAGCAAAATCCATGAGAAAAGAATCGATATTTATTCATCAAGTCATCGTCTTTCCAACCTTATGTGTATAGGTATAACAAAATATAAAATAAACTAAAACTCTTTTCAATATCTATACATTGCTTTTAAAAGATATTTTAAAGAGTTTATGGAAATAAGTTGACAACAACATACGAACATGTCGTAAGTCATTTCCATAAGCTCTCCCGACTAGTTTAACAGGCACTTATACTAGTAGAAAGAATGCAAAAAATGATTATTCTAGACTGGAGAAGGAAAATATTTTTACTAGGATCAAAGCCAAAACTAGTTCATTTTATATGGAGAATACAATATCTATAGCCATGCGTAAAATCTTAAGAGAAATAATTTTTAGCAAGAGTAAAAAATGATGATTGGAATGTCATGAACTTTACCTGGAGCCATATAGCCAAAAGAGCCAATAACAGCTAACATAGTAGCAAGTTCACCAGGCTGTATCAAACATCCTAGCCAAACCAAAATCAGCAACTTTTGCATTGAATTGAGCATCCAAAAGAATTTTACTTGTTTTCACATCTCTATGAACAACAGGCGGTGAACGTTCATGATGCATATAGTTCAAACCTAGAGCAACTCCAATAGCTATATGCATTATATTTGTCCAATCAAGAATAACATGATGAACTGAACTTGACAACACATTTGAAGACTTCATATTAAGCTTCTTGTGCTGTAATCTATCAAGACTCGGTTTTTCGACATACTCGTAAACAAGTAGCATTGTTTCATTATTAGAGATACAACACAACAACTTCACAATGTTTCAATGTCAAATGCTGCTCAATATTTTAACCTCGGTGTGAAATGATTTTTCAAAATTCTTTATATATTAATTATGCCCAAAACCTTATACATACCTTGTGACTAGTAATACATATCCTCAAAAATTCTAATTCCTGAAACCACAAATAAAAAGCACCAGAAAGGATAAGGATAAATCCAAACTTCAAATACTAGCATAACCATTATTATCATTTATCTTTGCAGTCTAAATATACCACAGAATGACCATGCTGAAAATTTACTGGAAGATAATGTGTCAACTAAGTAACCACAATGAATTTTTCTCTCAATATGGATACCACGTTGAAATACAAAAAAAATAAGAGCCATTTAGAGACTCGGTGTGTCTCAATAACACTACAAAAGCTGTATTATATAGTGAACTACACAGCTAATTGTATTAATTACATGAAAAAATATACGACGGTATATTTTAAGAATATACTACGTAACAATCTATTCTAAAATATATAAAAATACCAACCTACCTCATTAATCATCAATTTTAAATGTGATTAACCATGTAATAAATAAACAGTGTTTTGCCTGAATATCGTTGTGTTTAAATATATATCATATTCATTAACTATGTTTTTTTTTTATAATCAACTATATTCCATTAGGATCCAAATTGATCCAAAAAAGGCAATACAATACACCTCCTATACTCATTTTCTAGGATGAGCTACAAAATACACAAAAATGATTGAAGCAAAAGCACCTCTATAAAAAATCTACAGGGCTTTTATACCAATCATAGAAGTTACATTGTGTTTTATGTCCTATATCCCTCCATCTCCATGTCATGTACACGATCCTAAAGAAAATCTCCTTAGGAATCGGAAAACCGTCGTTAAAGATAATATGATTTCGACACCACCATAAATTCCAGCACGTTACCAACCAAACAAACATTGCAGCCTCATATGCAAGCCCATCGACAAAGGATAACAATGAATGATCTATACAGTTCGTCGTCTCTGCTGCCTCAAATCCTAACCAGTTTTCTACTTCTTGGCACACCAATGTTGCTTTCGGACATGATATTAGTAAATGTTCCAAAGTTTCAACAGCATTAAAACATAGGACACATACCTTATCAAGTACATTAGTAACAATCTTTCTAGTCTCCAAATTATCCCTTGACGGTAACCTATCATGAATAATTCTCCACCCAAATATTTTGATTTTTAGGGGAACTCGAGATTTCCACAACCTTTGCAGCGCAATTATAGCCTTCTGGTCCAATTGTGGTTGAGGCAATCCCTCAAAATCCGCTAGTTTATTATAGCAATCTTTGACTGTGAACGTGTTAGTATCCGACATCCATCCTATGCCATCCCTATAACCCTGTTTTGGCTTGCAATTCGCCAGTAAATCCTGCATACTTATCAGTTCCTGACTATCAACAGTGAGTAAATCCGCAAACAGACCTTGCATACTCCATGTCCGCACACCATTATTCCAATGACCACACTCACCCACCTGTGCACATTTATTCATAGTTTCACAGAACAGATTAGGATATCTATCTTTCATTGTGGTGCCATTCCATTTTGCAAACCAAAAGAGTATATTGCATCTATCTCCCAACTCCCAAGCAAGGTGATTCACAAAAGCTGCTGCATCATCTGTTTGACAAAGCGACATCAAATCTATCCACCAGCTTGAACCAACCTTCGAGAAGTAACCTTCATTATTCGTTAATATACGTTTCCGCACATCTCTGTATTTAACTTTAAGGATGTCCTGCCATAACGCCTCAGGTTCCTTCACCATTCTCCAAAGCCATTTCAGAATCAAGGCCTTATTAAAAGTAACAATATCTCTGATTCACAGGCCCCCAAGTTCCTTGCTCTTACAGACAGTGGACCATTTGACCCAGGAGATTGAATTTTTCTCCGAATTTCCATTCCACAAAAACCTACGTTGAATTCCACGTATCTCTTTTAAGATCTTGACTGGCGCACGGCAAAAAGAAAGGTGATGTATCGGCATACTGGACAACACAGACTTTAAGAGTGTTAATCTACCCCCTATTGATAAAAGTCTTCCTTTCCAAGTCAAAAGTCGAGTCTTAATACAATCCACCACCGGTTTCCAAAACGACAATCTTCTATGGTTTCCACCAACCGTCAGCCCCAAGAACTTAAAGGGCATGCTACCAATTCTACAAGTCAAGAACTGTGAGGCTGCTTCCAGAAATTCATGGTCCACTCCAATACCAATCAAGCTGCTTTTCCAATAATTTATTTTCAGCCCAGATATAAGTTCAAATCCTCTCAACACTGATTTGATTCCCCAGATATTCACCCAAGAGCTATCACACATAATGATCGTATCATCGGCAAACTGGAGAATGTTTGTGGATTCTCCCCTACACTCAGTTACACTCGAAAATAGACCACTGTTGGCAGCCCTTTTTATCAATAAAGCCAGGTACTCCACAATTAACGTAAACAGGAACGGAGATAGAGGATCTCCCTGTCGTAATCCTTTCTTGGCTTTGAAATCTTTTGAACAGCTCCCATTCACAATAACAGACAGGAACGCATTACACACCATACCTTTTATCCAGCTCACCCACAATTCCCCAAAATTCATTGCCTTCAAAACATTGATTAGAAACCCCCAGTCTACACAATCGTACGCTTGCGTGAAATCCACTTTGAGCAGAATGCACGACTTCTTCTTTCGTTTCATCAGTTCGATTACCTCAATTGCCACAACCACATCATCTAGAATTTGTCGTCCAGGTATAAAAGCTGTTTGGGACGGTGAAACTAATTTACCGATAACCATACTAAGTCTCCTTGCCAATAGTTTTGCCAGAATCTTATATATGCATCCTATAAGGGCTATAGGTCTGAATTCATCTAATGACTGTGGATTTTCATCTTTTGGAATCAAAACAATGAATGCAGAGCTGAGAGCCTTAGGGAATGTAGCCGTCCGGTGGAATTCTTGTAAACAGTTTGTCACCTCCATACCCATCACACTCCAACACTTCTTGAGGAAAACTATGTTGAACCCATCCGGACCCGGGCTCTTGTTGCCGTCACAGTTTGAAATGATTGAAAAGATCTCCTCATTGGAAAATGGTTGTTGTACAAAATATTATCTTCACTATCAAGTTTTGCTGTAGTTGAACTGCATTATCAATTTGTTGACATCCAAGGGGTGTCAACAAATTGTGGGTCAAAATAACACAGCTGAAACATAAAGACAATGTTGAGGTCCGTAAATTTTGATATTAAAAAATGAATCAATCAAGGTTATCTAGGATAACTATGAAAGGCTATCAAGAAACAAGAGGAAATAATGGTAACAAAGAAATAATAAATACTAATTATGATTGAAATCAATAGCCCCCTCAAGAAACAACATATATGTTAGATGTTATAGCATGTTAGATGTATGCAATCCTAGGATCCTGTAAAAATACTCCCTACAAGCTGCAGTATATATGTGAGATGTCTATGGCTCGTCACGTATGTTTACTATCCTAGGACCCCATGCATAAAAAATGTTGTAATTCCATTTTACTTTTATCTTTTAGTTTAATTTCCATATAAATGAGAGTCAACTTATTTTGTTTTGTTAGAATATTTCCTCTCATGAATAGCAATTGTAAGTAATTGATATTTCTATTGCCCACTACTGCTGGAAAGAAAAGGCACTCTCATTTTGTTAATCAATTACAATTTTCCTTTCTCACTCACTTTCATTGCACAAAATACTCACTCAGAACTAGTGTCCATTCATCTATTGAATTCCATTCTTTGAGTAGGGATTATCTCGGGTTTCTCCCTGATATCTAAACTCAACACACCCCGTAAGGACTTTTTCTTTAATGCAAATTGTTAGTATATATTTATATCCCTGCCATAACTTGAACCATGGACCTTCAACTTCTTTAACCCTCAGCTCAACTAGTTCAAGTCAGTTAAGCTACCCTTCTCGCCTATACTCTTGTAAGGACTAATTCAACATATCTCTTAGAAGGTCATTGAATTCACAAAAGAGGTCTTTATGGCGCATAAGAAGACTTTAAATAAACTGAAAATTTAGACAATTTTGATTTGAAGAGGGATACAAATGGGGGTGTTCAAAAATATGGTTAACTGAAATATATATTTGAATTGAACTGCATCATAAAAAAACTGAACCATTTAAATGGTTAATAAACTGAACCATTTAATTAAAACAATTCAAATTCAGTTTAAAATCGGTTCAGAATCAATTTTCTTTTATAAACTGATTTAATTATATAACTTAATTAGTTTTTAATAAGAATAATAAAAAATTAATTGAGTAAAAAAAAATCTGAAAATTAAAAAAAATCAAAAATTAAAAAAAATTCTAGAAAATATATTTTTTATTTTCTGAAATAAAATAAAAAACTAATATTGATTTTGTCCGAAAAATCAATTTTTTCGAAAATACGAAACATCGATTTTTTTAGAAATACAATAAATCGATTTTTTTTCAAAAATACGAAAATAAATCGAGCGTTTTTGGGAAATACGAAAAAAAATCGAGTTTTTTTGGGAAATACAAAAAATCAGTTTTTTCGAAAATATGAATAAATCAAATTTTTTTCGAAAATACGAAAAAAAAATCGAATTTTTTCAAAACATATGAAAAATCAATTATTTCAAAAATATGAAAAAATCGAATTTTTTCATACAAATTAAAAACTTGTATGAGTCACCGGATCTAGAAACCATTTACATAATTATTAAAGCCTCCATAACCAGCCAACCATTTCCAGGAATTTCCTTTGATTGTTCAACGATTGGTTCAAAACCATAAAATTCAGCGAGGGGGTAATCAATATCACAACCATTATGATACCACTACAAGATTTAGACACCTTTTCTAGATGCATATACATATTAGTCTTCAATCATGGACCATATGAAAAATAGTTCTCTTTAGCTAGTAACACTTAGTGATATCCCCTTTGTGAAAATAGAGTGTGTTAACACTTTATGTATGTAAATATTATCAGAATATCTGCTGTGTTAAAGTATGGAGTGGCAGATAGTAAAGAATAGAAACAATGGAAACGCAAATATGAGAATATCAATCTAGAAGGAGAGGAACGGTAAACACATAGGAAAAAATGAAAAAATCACTTCATTTTTCTTCACGGAATTCCTAGAACATTATAGTGCGAGAGATATGGCAAATGTGTTCCTGGAGTTTGGCATTTTATTTGAAGTATTCATTCCTGCTAAGAGAGATAAAAGAGGAAAAAGGTATGGTTTTGTAAGGTTCAGGAAAGTGGAGGATGAGAAAATCATGGCTGTTAGATTGGATAACATCCAAATCAATGGAAAGAAAATATATGTCAACACCCCAAGATACAACAAGAGTAGGATGGAAGCTGGAAATGATATTGCGAGAAATCAGCCTGAGAATAATGGTTCAAAAACTTACGCAGCAAGAACAACTTGGACAAAAACCAGACAAAATAGTACTTATGCAGAAGCTGTTAGAGGAGGTAACCATTACAATCGGAAAGTTCAAAACAACTTCTATGGATTAAACACGAGGGAAAAGAAAGAAACTAAACCTAGTTGGGTTGGTTTAATATTCAAAATCGAGGAAAAAGAAATGGAACGATTTGAAGAAGCCTATGTGGGAGTTATCAAGAAACCGGGGAATTCTTATAATATTCAAGAAATCTTCAACAGAGAAGGTTTTTTTCACAACAAAGAAACACCCATGGGTGCTAAGATGTTCTTACTGGAAGACTTAAAGGAGAATGCGGTGAGATCTTTAATAAAAGAAGAGGAAGATTGGCTACTAAATTGGTTCGAAGACATCAGACAATGGTCTCCTGCTGAAGTTGACAAGGAACGTCTCACTTGGGTAAAATGTTTTGGAATCCCTTGTCATGCTTGGAGAGATGATTTTTTCAGATATATATCAAGCAGAGTAGGGGATTACGTCTGTTGTGATGAGGAAACTGAAACGCATTCCAAATTCGATGTTGCTTGAATCCTGATCAAAACAAAATATACGAGCAACTTAAATGAGGTATTCAATATAGAGATCAATGATGTGTTGTTCTGTATTAAGATCGTCGAAGATAATCATGGACCAAAAAGGATTGTTTTCTCAGACACTAAAAAATAAAAAGAAAATGATAATTCTGATGAATCTTTTGTGGAGGAAACAGACGAGGAATTTGATGAGGAGGATGAAGATGAAGGAGATTCTGGTAATGGAGATGGAATAGGTGAAGAAGATGGACTAGACAAGAATGGCAAAATGGTCAGTGGAAAAGGTGAAGAAAGTAATGAGGCAGACTTAGGGAAGAACAATGGCTCTGAGGCAAAGCAGGCTACAAGTCATAATGACCCTGTTTACACGGGCATGGCACGAAAGTAGTCCAAAAAGGCAACTTTTAAAAGTTGCAGTGAGAAATGTCAGGATATGGGGAAGTCAAAAGTAACGTTGGCATTTAATGTTAGTTCACCAAATGTTGAGCAGACGGGACATGATAAGGATCATAGGTCTGCTAGGGGTAAGAGCAGTGGGGAAATTGAAATTAATATTTAACGTGGTTTAAGGAACAAGGAATTGGAGAATAATAGGGATATTCAATTAGTTAACAACTTGGAAATGGGCAAAAAAATTGGTTCGGACAATGATGAAAGGTTTAGGCCTAATCCAATTGACATATCTGATAACAAAACATGTGGGCGGTCAGCCATCATTTCTTCTAGAAAAAAGAAGCCATTGACTAAAATATATGATAACATCCAGATTCCTTTTTCTCCATCATACTACTCAGCTTTGTTACATTCATCATTAATTATCAAACCAGTCAACTTTTCAAATGGTCAATCAGAAGCTCCTACAGCTCTTTCATCCCATAATGGAGACAGTGAATCTAGATACTCGGGGGGATCCATTCTATGTTGCGAGTCCATTTCAGATAAGGATGTGGAAATTGGAAACGAGAGAGTCACAAGAAAACATGAAGATGTCCCAGGCAAGGTGTGGACAATCTTGAAAGAATTGGTTATTGTGGGAGAAGAAGATGATGATGCGCTTGAAGACATAATAAGAAGTTTGGTAAAAAAGAATAGAATTAGACATGAGGGTCAGAAGGAGGCACACACAAGGGTTCCATGAATATTAATTCGCTTAATATTCGAGGGTGCAACTCTTCCATCAAAAGAAGGAGAGTTAAATATTTGATTGAGAAGGAGAAAATTGATTTTTGCTTAATACAAGAAACAAAAAGACAAGTGATAGATGATTGTTTTTTCAAAAGCATGTGGGATAGAGAGGAGGTTGAATGGTCAGCATCTGGATCCATTAGACAATCAGGAGGTATGTTATCCATCTGGAATAAGAAATCATTTCATTGTATGTTTAGTTTTTCTGGTTCTGGCTATCTTGGAGTATATGGATATTGTAGGGGCAGGGCAATATACATAGTGAACATATATTCTTCTTGTATATTGAGTGAAAAAAGGAAGTTATGGGAGAAACTTATTAAATTGAAATCAGAATTTCTAGAAGGGGATTGGATTGTAGGGGGGATTTTAATGCTATTAAATCCAAGAGAGAAAGGAAAGGTAGAGGGAGTTGTAACGATCCTGAGATGGAGGAATTTGGGCTGTTCATTGAAGATATGAATCTTGTGGATCTGCCTGTAGTAGGCAATAGATTTACGTGGTACAACTCAAATGGATCTTGCAAGAGTGATTAGATCGGCTTCTGATATCTGAGGCATTATGTCGGATATGGAAAGCTGTTAATCAGAAGGTTGGTGATAGAGATGTTTCAGACCATAGGTCGGTATCCCTGGTATTAAACAATAGGAATTGGGGGCCCAAACCATTCAGAACTATCAATGCTTGGTTTGATCACCCTGAATTCTTAAATTTTGTTAAGGAGGTTTGGGAATCTTGTCATGTTTCCAGATATGCGTGTCATATACTTATAAAAAAATTGAATTTTCTCAAAACTAGACTGAAGTGGTGGAACGTAAATGTATCTGGAATACTGGATCTTCAAGTAGAAGAGGGGATTGAGAAACTTAACGGTTTGGAAGGAGAGATGGTTGACTGGGAAAATGATTATCCTGAGAGCAAATTGAAAGATAGAAAGTTGCATCTCAAAGAAAGCCTGCTATTCCAAAAATCAAGAACTAGGTGGATATTTGAAGGAGATAACAATTCAAAATTCTATCACTCAGTTATCAATCCCAGGAGAAGGGATAACTCAATTTCAGCCTTGAACATTGGCTTAAATGAGGAAGACAACGTGGAGAAAGTAAAGGAAGTGATTAGTGATCATTTTGCTGAGAAATTCAAGAACAAGCTATTTGAAGGATTTAACATGGATCTAAGTAACATGGAAAAACTCATTGAGGAGGACAATGCCATGCTGACAAAGCCTTTTTCTTCAAAGGATATCCTTTAGGCAATTAAGTCTTGTGATGGGAATAAAAGTCCCGGCCCCGACGGTTTCAACTTGAAGTTTATAAAGAACACATGGGAGATTATTGGTGGAGATATCATCAATTGTATTATAGAATTTCATGAAAAGGAAATTTTGCCTAAAACATTATGCTCGTCTTTTCTAGTTCTTATTCCAAAGTCTGATAATCCTCAAGCCTTGATGGAGTTTAGGCCTATTGCTATGATTGGATGCATTCACAAAATATTATCAAAAATCATGGCTGCAAGACTGAGTCGTGTGATAGAAAAATTGGTATCGCATTCCCAGACTGCATTTTTACCAGGCAGACAGGTGCTAGATGGGGTACTGGTGGCCAATGAAGTTCATGACTATGTCATTAATAAAAAGAAAATAGGTTATATGTTCAAGGTGGATTTTTCTCAAGCTTACGATTGCGTAAGTTGGAGTTTTATGTTCAGGGTTTTAGAAGCAATGCAATTATGTCCTCTATGGCAAAGTTGGATCAAAGGGTTAATTTGTAACAGTTATTGTAACACCCCGGTTTTGTCCGATTTATTTAATGGAGTCGATTTAATTATTGTTATTATTATATTATTTTATTCTTGACTTTTACTTGGTAATATATTATTTTTCATCTTGATTATGTTTTATCGCGTTTTGAGAGCGTTTGCGAGATATTTGAGTGTAGGGGTATTTTGGTCTTTTGGCTTGGTTAGATATTATGTTTTTCATAAAAATAGAAATAGAGAGAAAAATATAGAGAAAGAAAATGAGAAGAAGGAAAGGAGAAAGAAATCGATTCAACCAACTTTTGAAAACACGATTAATCGGGTAAGGGTGTGAAACTCGATTATCTTATACTTGTGTATGATTATGTATGTATGTATGTATTTGTTTGTTGTTGGGTTGAAATTGAATATAGAACCAAAACCATAATATGTTGAGATTGTTGGAAATTGATTCAAATTGTGTCTGAAATCATGTTTTAATGTTCATAATTGTTGAGATATGTTAGATAGGTGTTATTGTACAATCTATTGGTAATTTTCTGGTGTTTAGGTGAGATTTGGGAGAGAAATTGGTGGAATTTCGTAACAGAAATTATGCAGGAAAATTCTGGGATTTCGCCGCCCATACGCGTATCAGGCAAGGCAATACGCGTATTGGGTTGGGCAATACGCGTATGGCAAGGAAGGAATGTAGGCATTACGCGTATGGGAGTGGGCAATACGCGTATGGAGTGAGGCAATACGCGTATTGGATTTTTAGTGGAATATTTAGGGGAAAATTAGTCTCTGCCCATACGCGTATCACTTTGGGAAATACGCGTATGGATGGGCGAGTGAGCAAGGCAATACGCGTATGGCTCAGGGCATTACGCGTATGACCAGCACGATTGCAGAATTTTGTCATTTCGCGATTTCTTTCCCGATTTCGCGTCTGATGCCGTAACTTTTGATCCGTAACTCGGATTGAGACATTCTTGGTATCGTTGGAAAGCTAATGAAATGTTCTTTCTTATTATAATGGTTTTGAGAGTTGTGGCCGATTTAATTATGTCGGGAATTTGGAAATGTGTCGTTTTGTCGACTTTTACTGTTGTAATTGCGTCTAATTGATGTGTTATCATGCAATGTGCTTTTGATATACACCGTATAACTTGTGTGATGTTATATGATGTAAATGCATGTGATGAAATGTTGTGATGATGGTTTGTGGCCTAAGGGCATGAAAATTCATTGTGCTGTGTGTGATTGTATATGCATGATTATGGATGTGTATATGTATGCATTTGAATGTCATGAGTCATTGTATGCCAAGCATCATGATATGCATTCTTGTGATGTCGTGTGCCCTAGTGGGTGTGAGCGACGAAATGATTCCCGAGGGGATCCGTTATAACATCGTGTGCCTTATATAAAGAGGACCTAAAGCGATGATTATAGACGATCGTGTACCTTATACAAAGAGGACCTAAAGCGATCGGATCGTGTGCCTTATACAAAGAGGACCTAAAGCGATCCATAAACGTCATGTGCCTTACATGTAAGACCCGTATATTTTAGTCCGTATGATATTATGATGTTTTATCATTTTAATCTGTTTTTCTACTAAATTTGGAGTAGCGAGCAGATTATACCCGATATTTCTAGGGTGTTCGGTTGTGGTCTGGATTGATCCACGTGGTTTCTTTTTTTTAATTCAATCAGACTTTTTCTATTGACACGGTAGTTATATTGGATTCCGAATGTTTCTATGTTTTCGAAATTTCAAAAATGTGTTTCTGCCGATTTTTGGGGAAAACGGGCAAATTATACCCGTCGTTTAAATTTTCACGGACTCCGATTGTCGTCAAAATTTAAATGGGAGTTTTATATATCGCCGATATTTAGAATTTAATCTCAATATATCTTTCTGAGTTAAGGAACAAAAATTTATTCGGAATAAAATTTATTCGAAAATTTTGGGTGGTTTTAATTAAAATGCGACGGTGAAATTTTTCGGTTTTCATAAAAAGTTGTTCGTGAGCAAGTTACGACTCGTCTGAGTCAGAACATTTTTTTAAGTGTGAGACATTAAATATCTAGATATTTTTGGGTTATATTATTATTATATGTTTTTAAGATAAGATCTTTTAGATATTTTGTTGGGATATTATTATTATATCCATTAGATATTTTGTCGAGATATTATTATTATATCCATTCGATATTTTTTTAGCGGGTATATTATTATTTTATTCTTGAATTTTATTTTATAATATATATTTTTCATCGATGTTTTCGTTTGATCTCGTTTTGAGAGTGTTTAGGAGATATTTAGGCGAAAGGGTAAAACGGTAATCTTGCGGATTAGATATTTTAGAAAAGGATATGATGGGGATTAAGTGGAAAGTTTAGATTATATATATATATAAAGAGAGATTAGAGAGAAAGAAAGAAAAAGGAAAGAAAAGAAGAGGAAAGAAAGGAGAAGAGAGGAGAAAGAGAGAAAAGAGGGAAAAATGGGGAAAACATCCGAATCGGAGCCGGATCTTCGATTAAATCGGGTAAGTTTACTAAACTCGATTATCCTACGATAGTATATGTATATGTAGGTGTTTGTTGGTTGGTTTTGGTTAGAAAATGTTAGGTTTTACATATTTGAGCAAAATTGGTAAAATCGATAGAAATCGATGTTTTCACGGATGAAATTCGAAATAAATTGCGTAGTTTAGTCGAGGAATGTTAGGTCGTGATTATTGAAACTTGTAAGATTGAATTCGGGTGATTTCGTAACTTTTGACATTTTTGAGAAATGAGGGTTTTAAGAATTGAATCGAAAACGGACGTCGTAGAAATTGTGTTTAATGGTTCTAATTCACTGCTATATGTTAGGTGAGTACGAGTATGTGGTTATTTTGAAGAAAATAATTGAATCGGTCGGATTTTCGGGTGGAAAGGCCAAAACCCGTAGGTTTTCAAGGCAAAAGGGGGGTTTTCGGCGAAAACTTCGAAAATTCATATCTTTTGATCCGTAAGTCAGTTTTGATCCCCGTTCGAAGCGTTGGAAAGCTAACGGGATGTTCTTTCGATTAAAAATGGTTTGGAGGGCAAGAGATGATTTTAGTTTTTGTGGTTTTGAAAAAGTGTTGGGTTTTATCACGTAAAGTGTGTGCGGTCGGTGTTTTACTATGTGTTGTGCTTTTGTTATATAACGTGGAGCCAGTGAGCTGTTATATGATGTACTGTGGGTGGCCTAATGGCGTGAATCCTAGATTTTTGGAATTCAAATTGTTGTTCAAAATAAATGAATTTAAATTGTGTGGGTTTTTCTATAGAGCGATTAGGTTAGTAATCGGGGAGTGAAAACCTAAAGCCCTAATTGTTTAGGTTAGTGATCAAGACCCAGCCTTATTGTAGATGTATCTGAGTTGGTTTTAACTTAAGTCCTTTGTGTATTTTATAAGGTTGAAAGTGTGAATCGGATACGAGATTTCATCGTGAGAGACAAATCGATCTTACGTAGCGTAAGTTGTTTGGGTTGGAAGCTTGCTCAGGTAAGGGCACTTTCTAACGATATTATATGTGATTGAATGCATGTGTGTTTGTATTCATGACTGTGTGCCCTTATGGGGATGTTTGAATGATTGTGTGCCAGTTGAGGTTGTGTGGTTATATTCATGATTGTGTGCCCGGTTGGGGATATGTGTTTATGCTATGACGCTAAACTTGTGATGTGCATTCATATGATTTGTGATAAATATATGATTTGCGGTTGATGTGTATGTCGAGGAGGACAACACGAGGTGTGTCTGAGCCACCTGTTGGTAATGAGAATTATTCATATGATTTGTGATAAATATATGAATTGCGGTTGATGTGTATGTCAAGGAGGACAACACGAGGTGTGTCTGAGCCACCTGTTGGTACCGAGAATTGCTCATATGATCTGTGATAGATGTAATACCCCAAATTTTGACCACTTAGATTTCCCATCATTGTGAAAATCATCATCACAATATGGATGAACCATCATGCTTCATTAGTCTCCCCAAAGATGGGTGAGCATCCACTACAATCAAAATTAGGGTTTCAAACCTTCTCTGAGTCTTAGACAAAGGATCAATCAAGAAATGACATGATCTTCAACTTGTCTAATCTCTCAAACATCCACAATGGATCAAAAAGGACTCCCACTTCAAGGATTAAGCACAAAGCTGCTCCCTTCTAGGTGGATCAAGTCTCAAGATCGACAGTGTCACCAAATTAGGGTTTTGGTCGACCAGGGTCTCCAGATGGAAATTTTCATCTGGGCACAAGGCAATGATCCAAAACATGACCTAATATGCTTCATGGAACCTCATGAACCCATGCATCAAGTCAATTTTGCCTCAGGGGATGCATTCATCAAAAATCAGGAATTAGGGTTTCTTGACCTAATTCACCCCTAAGTTGACTTTTGGGACAAACCATGAGCCAAGACCTCAAGAGATGATTTGAGGGTCTCTAATACACCATATTGATCCATTTGGAACAATGGATTGATCCAAGAATCTTGAGCAACAAGTCTACTTTCATCTGCACCACAATTAGGGTTTTAAGGGAAAAGTCAACTGTAACTTTGACTTTTGACCAAGACATGCTCCCAAACCCTAATACATGATTGAATATACCCTATGACACCCATGGAACATGTCCATCAAGTTTGATTTAGGTCAAGGACATGATTTCCTGAAGAATTACACAGTTTGGAATTCATCTGATAAAAAGTCAACTGTGCACAAAAGTCAACTTTGACTTTTTGAGATTTTTCACCAAAATGGATTTTTAACCCTAAAATGATGTTAATGTATGATTTGAATCATCATTCATCAAGAAAAATCTAGAAAAGTGAGATAACTTGTAAAAGGGGTAACCATAAAACTTAGAAATTTTTCTAAGTTAAAAATAAAGTGGCAAAGGTACCAACTTTGGAGGACCATAACTCCTAAACCACAAGGCCATTTTTCTCATCCAAAGATGGATTTGTAGCCCTCATTATCACCTAAAAAAACTTCAACTACAAGTCATTCCAATTCATTAAGGATTTTGAGTTATGGAGTGATCAAAGTGGCTGAAAAGTGAAAATGTCACTTTTTCCAACACTTAGTGAAATTTTCACTAAGTCAGAATTTGCCTTCACTTTTTGCCAAATGTAGGGGGATTTTTCAGTTGGAATCAAAAGATATCAAAACCAAACTTGTTCAAACATTTGTTGTATCATGTAAGAGCTTTCCAAAATGGCCAAGAACATTGCCAAATTCAACCTACACCATGAGATACAACATTGCCAAGTTGCCTTGCTGAAATCTGTCAAGGCAAGGCAGAATTTGCATTTTGGCTCGATTTGCCAAAATCAGCCAATTTCAATTGCTCCAATCCACTTGGACACCTCAGAGGATTGAATCTAAAGGGGACAATCACTGAGCCAAGCCTCCAAGGTCCAAGGAACAAGGAATAGCATGTTGAACCTAGAGTTGCCAAAATAGGGACAAGACTTCAAATTTGGAATGAGGCATTCAATGGAACCATCAAGGTGGCATGGACTGAGCCATTCTCATCTGAAATTAGTCAAGACTTATCCAAGACCAAGGGGACCAAAGCTTTGTGCCCTAACCTCTAGTCAATGGCTAGAGGAGACTTGGATTTTCATTTGCCAACATTGGCCAAACCTACTTACCAGCTGCCATGCACTATTCCTTGCAAAACAAACTTGCTCTACTATAAATAGACCTCAATTGTGGTCAGTTTAAGTACACCAAAGCCATCTAACAGATGCTTTCCTCAAAATCTCTTTCTCTTGGTAAAAATGCCTTTCTTAGCAAGGTAGCTATCGGGTTTTGAGTTTGAGAGCAATTCTGCACAAACCAATCACTCACACACCTCACATACATCACATATGAGCTGATCAAACACTCACATAACTTCTGAAACATCAATTTCATGAAATCACCAGCTGGTTGCTCAAATTTTCAAACAAGGTGCAGTTGAGGTACCACAAAATGATCCAGCCAATTTCAATCAAGTCCAACCATCCAAACACAATCCATAGGGTGTAGGGAAGCTGTTCAGATCATCACCACTCATCTGTAACACCTCCAAATCAAAAATCACTCTGAACTTGCTGTCACGGCTTGGAGGTAAGCACATACTTGATCATCTCTCAATCTATGCATATTTCCTCGCACAATAATTTGGTCATATGTTCATAATCATGCATGGAATGTTTTCCCTCAATTAATTGCATTATTTGAATCGTGTATCAAAAATCCTAGCCTTCATGCAGAAATTAGGGTTCTTGAGGTCTCTTCGTGATTTCTTGTTGTATGTTTAATTTAAATGAAATTAAAGTACATAGACATGATCGTGAGGTTGAGACGAGCATAATGATATGTGGATTGCATGATATGATTACGTATTCATGGAGATTGGATAGAAAACGCAAATCTGAGAAACCAAGAACACGCGCGTGTTCTTCAGCTTGTTCTTGGCGCCTTTTTTTCAAATTCAAATATTTGAATTTTGTGATTTTGTTTAATTGATTCAAAAATTAATTTCTCTCTGAGTTTTAATGATTTTGAGTTGATTCTTTTTTTAATAATTCACAAAAATGTTAAAATATTTTATTTTATCAAAAAATCCCAAAAATATTATTTATTTCATATAATTGATATTTTTGTAAAGAATTAAGATTTTGATTGTTTTTGGCATTTTAAATATTTTTTCTACATTGATTTTGCAACTTTTAATGCTTTCTAATTATTTTGTAGGTCAATACTTAATTTTTGAAGCATTAATCCAAGATCACAATTTGTTTTCCATGTGTTAAACAATTTTTGATCATTTTAATTGAATTTTTATTCAATTAAATACATTTTGAAAACAAATTAGGATTTTGGATTAATTCAACCCTCATAAATCATTTTCAAAACACTTTGGGCCTCTATTAGAGTGTAAGACCCAATCCTTTTTTTTGACCAAATCATCTTTGGGCCTCACTTATTGTATAAGTCCCGATACCGTCAAAAAACAAACGGCGCGATCGTCGCCTTTTCAAAAATCATCTGGGCCTACCCTCGAGTAGTAAGACCCATTTCTTTTTATTCAAAACACTTTGGGCATCTTGAGAGAGTGTAAGACCCATCCCCCCTTGTACAAAAACTTTTTGGGCCTCACTCATTGTATAAGTCCCTCTGTACAAGTAAACGGCGCGATCGTCGCCCGTTGAAAAAATAAAAATCATCTGGGCCTACCCTCGTGTTATAAGCCCCACTCTTTTTCTTTAATCCTTTTTGGGCCTCTTGAGAGAGTGTAAGACACATCCCTTTGTACAGAAAACCATTTTGGGCCTCAGTCACTTGTATAAGTCCCTCTATACAAATTCAAACAGTGTGCTCACTAATAAAACCCTGGGCCTCTCCTTGAGCTGTAAGCCCCAAATCCTTCTTTTTCAAAGCACTTTCTCCTTTGATTTTGAATATACTGTTGTTTTCAATCTTTCTTTGTTGAACAACTAACCAAACAGCATGGAAGCACTACAACCGAGTAAGTGGTTATCACTTTCATTTACTGCTTTCATATTATAAACTGTATTGTGGGGCTGCTCACTGTAAGTCTCCTTTCATAAACTCATATCTACTGTGTAATAATAGAATAGATATTTCGAGTTTCCCCGGCAACTACGTCTAGAACTAGGTGACGCCGTTTCATTTATTCGTAGAAATAGACGCCTAGATCCCCAATAGGAGCACCAGATACAGTCTTCTCTTCGGCTGTCCTCCTTAGGAATCGTCAAGAAGCTCTACTTCCCAAGATGAATGTATTCTCCGTGAATGGCATCTTTGAGTTTCTTCCCAATTCTCGAACTTTCCTGACTTGATCTATTCCTTGTGGATAGTTTGCCTTGAATGTCTCGGGGTTTGGGTACCCACTACGGTCATAATCTTGGACCTTAACTAAGGAACCCTCTTTAAAAGCTAAAAATCGCTGGATAGTAAACCTCGCACGTTTACCAGTGGTTTTCATCTTTAAAAGAGTTATCTCTCCTAATGGAAAGGAGATGATAGACCCACAGGCTTCTTAAAAGCATCGGCCTCCTCTTGGGCATTATTCAAGGACCCTACGGCTTCTTAGAAGTATTCACAGCCTCCTCTTAGGCTTCGTATAATGATCTCTTCCTCCGGGAATGATAACCTCCTCTTGGGCTTCGTATAAGGACCCGTCGGCTTCTTAAAAAATTCCAGCCTCCTCTTGGGCTTCGTATAAATTATCCCGACGACCTCCTAGAGGTATAGGAACAGAACCTAGGCATCCTCATAGAACAGTCCTTTCATAGAGTCTACTACTGTTTCTCGAAGCATAGTACAAAAAAGATAAAACTCTAGACTTGGACAGTCTAACTTCCTTGAGTCTCAAAGACATTCTCAAGCACCCTTCGTTAAATAGGAATAAAACCCGCAGACTCGGACAGTCTCGATACCCTTTGGATTTCCCGTTTCCTCAAAGAGAAGGAAATATCCCTGATCCTCAAATTAAATCCCTGTGTACAGTGTTACTCATATAAGAACTAATTTTCTCTTTTAAATCAGTATATTGGATCTGTCACTCAACTGAAACAGTTACAATAGCCTCCATCTCGGGCTTCGTACGAGATACCAAAATTCTCCCCAGTGGAGTCAAAACAACCTTTTCGCCTCTCTCTCGGGCTTTGTACGAGATACAAAAACACTCTCTTACTGAGTATAAAAGATTCTCCAATTGAGTCAACTCTTTGCTAGCCTCCTCTTAGGCTTTGTATAACGATATGCCCCACTGGGTCAAAAACTTTTAGCCTCTCTCTCGGGCTTTGTACGAGACACAAAATAGCCTCCTCTTAGGCTTTGTATAATGATTTTCCTAGCGGAAATTAGCCTCCTCTTAGGCTTTATATAAGAAAACCACTAGTTGATCCAATCAACCTTTTAGCATCAAAGCTGTGCCTCGTTCACAGTACACAAACATCAACAACTCCTTTCCCTTCATCTAATCGCTGTAAGCGGCAAGCCTCTGGATCATCTACATCCATGCCACTGTCCCTCTTTTAGCATGAGAAATTCCTAAGGAAAGATGGCATTGCTCTACACTGAGTTAAAGTCTTCTCCTTCAGGTTAAAACCCTTTCTTCAGAAATTATGGCATTGCTCGGATCCGCGTATCCCAGTTAAAGTAATTCTCCTTCTCCCCTCTTTAGAGATGACAAATTCTCTCTAAAGTCGAGGTCTTTCAGCTTCACGTCTTGGGCTTTGAACAAGACACAAATAGACCTTTCAGCTTCACATCTTGGGCTTTGAACAAGATACAAATCACCTTTTCGCTTCACGTCTTGGGCTTTGAACAAGACACCAAAAACCAATTTCCTCCCATAGAATAGGAGGAACTACAAACACTCTGATTTCCCTGTTTCGGTAAACGGGAATACGTAGGCATAAGATCGAAAGAAAAGATCTTAGCGAGCGCAATCAACAAAAAACCCAAATCCCATATCTCCATCAATCAAAAGCAGTAATTCAAAAGCACCAGTCCTAACATCCTAATCCTTATTCCCCGCCAGAAACCTTCTGTCCAGATCGAAAGAAAGAAACCTGCATTGGCGAAATACGAATAACCAGTACAAAGGCCCCCCACATTGATAGCATTCGTAACCTAACAGACCGCTGTTTAAACTCAGTATGCAAGCAGGGTTAATTGGAGACATCTATTTCCCTTCCTTATTCAGCTCACAATAGGATAAAAAATGAATCGACCTGTAGTCAAAGCTCAAACCGCAGAGAGCGACCAGCGCTTAAGAACCGCGTCCAAAATCGCTCGCTACAATAGATATACGAACTGAATTGTGAATTGTGATTATACATATTGTGTTATATAAACTGTTGCATTTGCATGTGTGAGTTCATGCATACCATAGTTGCGTGTAGGTAGTTGGCGCCGAATGGGCCAGGGTGATGGGTTCTGAATCATCACCTAATCCCGAAGGGAATTCTACTGCACCAGGTGATGTGACTGAGCCGTCATCGATCCTTTGAGATCAAATTGAGTCAGGTGAATGCGAGGGAGGCAACACCGGGTGTCTGCAAGGGCAGCACTTTTGTGTCTGCGAGGCAGCACGGTTAGTGAGGACCCAAGGGGGGTATCACGACTCTCTGCGGAGAGGTTAAATTCTGGGATTCATGCATGGTGAGGGTACCCGACGAATTGGGACCACCAAATTCATATAGGTCTGCATTTAGGATTTATGTGCATTGCATTTGCGTGTTAAATTAAATGTGGTGATTGTTACTCATCCTATTGTCATCTCATTCATGTTGTTATGTATATCATGTTCTGCTGGCATGTGTGTATTCTTCCATATATGCTGTTTTTAGATTGTGACCCTCTACTATTATTATGATGTGGTTAACGACCACCCAGGTTTAGAAGTGGTGATAGTTAAGGTATCCAGGTGTCGTGAAGGCTTGTAAGATGCGATGTCTTGGGGCTAGGAATTCAAGATCAGCTTAGGGTCATGTTTTGAGGTTGTTCATGTTGTTGTTGTTGTTATTGTTAAAGCTGAGTGCTTATTGTTATGTGTATGGACAAATATTTATACTAGTGGGCATTACGCTGGTCCTATGTATGGAAAAGACTTAGATTGAAAGCTCGTACTCTGATTAATCATTTTTATTATTTTTCCTGGAGAGACAGTTGTCAATATTATGTATGGCATTTAAAAAAAAAATATACACTCCCGCTGTTAAAAATCGGGGTCTTACATTACACAAAGAGGTGTGAGCGACGGGGAACATCGTTTTCCCGACGGGGAGTTACACTAAGTAACAAGATTTGATTCCAATAGTTCCTGAGTGAACTAGTGATGAGAATGATGGATGGAACGGTACCGCATTGCATTTGCATAGAGTCGTTGTGTCGGTCTCTTTGCATTTTCATAAATCATGAATGGATTGATTATGCGTGGAAAATCGTGATTGGATTGATTGTGTGTGGAAAATCATGAATGGATTGATTATATGTTGGAAATTGTGAATTGATTGAGTATGTGTTGAGATTTATGTTTGAGTTGGTGAATTGGTGTGCATATGTGATAAATGCGTTGGTTGTGGATAACATGTTTTATGCATAAACATATGCTATGTGATGTGGTAGTGTGTTTCCATATGCTATAACCTTGGTATGTCTTATGTGTGAATATGTGATTGAGTGGGTATAATTGATATATGCTATGTGTATTAGTATGTGATGCTTGTGGTGAGAATGTTTTATATGTGTATTTTTGTGTTATTACATAATTGTATGCAATTATATTATGATTGTGTTTCTCACCCTTTTGCTGTGGTTTGTTGCTCTATGAGACAATTGCAGATTAGTAGCCTTGGAGGCTTTTGTGAAGATTAGTCCTCCGTCCATTGTCGGTCTGTCTGCTCTGATACGTAACACGGGAGTCCGGGAACGCTTTTGTTATATATGTATACATTTGTTGGATATATTTTGTATTAACTTTGTGTGAATATTTTGATGTTATAAAACGATTTATTTTGTAAAACAAGGAAGTTATGGATCTTTCCGCTTTATTCCATAATTGATCTTTCCTTTGAATATGGAAAAAGGTTTCCCTTTGAGGTTATTCCATTTTGTGTTATATATCAAATAAAATTTATGAGCAGGGATTGGGTTTTGTTTCTTTATTTGTGGAATCCTTGTTTCTGTCGGAAAAATAAATTTTTACTTACTCTGATTTAATTATGTATTATTTATTCGAGATGGGAATTGGGGTGTTACAATAGTGGTATCAGAGCAGGTCGGTCCGTCCGGCCAAGTTGTTGAGTCAGTTGAATACTGGCGATGTTGTTTGTCCCTTAGTGTGTGATATGTGTGTGAGACACTGTCAGTGCTTTCTGGTTTTCTAATCCTTTGTCTTCAGGTGTGAGAATGAGATAAGTGGGGGAGAAGCTGGTGCTTCTCCAAGTTGCTTCAGTTGTGGAGTGTTGGCTCAGTGTGCCGTTGGTTGCAAGAGTGTAGGTGTGGTTTGGACAGTGTTGTTCCCGAATTCCGGAGGGAATACGGAGGTAAGGTTTATGTCAACTAAGGATTTATGTCTTAGGTAGTTGTGTGCACAAGATGCAAGAAATGCAATTATAGTTTGGTAAAGACGGTTTATGCCCCATCATGATTGTCGGCTGTCTATTGACAAATTGAGGAACTGATCACCCTTAATCTCTTGTTAATAGTAGACGGGAACTATGTTGGATGGAATAGACGTGTCTTTCCGGCTTTGATAGTGTGTGCAATGAATTGGTTGGAATTGAGAAAATGATTGCGGATTGTTTTGTTGAGTCGATGAAGATTCTTATATCGGAAGATGAGACGGATTAGAAGTTTTGGTATGTTGGTCAAGTTGGGAAGTCATTTAGAGAGAATGATTGGGTATTACTAATGGCTGCTTCTCAGAGAGTAGAGAGTGAACTTAAATTGGACGAAGGTAAATAGTGGAGGTTGATATCTGCTAAGTAAGTAGAAAACTCTTAGTAGATGGGACTAAGATGTTTGTTTTGTCTGTGATGATAGTGTTCTGGAAATTGGCAGGAAGTCACAGTGATGGGCCGTCAGTTGTGCATGGTTTTCAGATGTACTTTTGGATGGAACATTAGGGTGTTGTCTTGGAGAGCTCCAGTATTGTTAGTAACAAAAAGGAAGGACGAGTGGACGGAATAACAAGCATGATGTGTGTAAGGGTATTGAGACTATGGAAAGTAAAACATAGAGTTTTGGGGAGTTTTGGATTTTTAAAGTTTTAGGGCATTAATGGAAATCTTGAGAAAACCCTAGGTGTGGATGTAATATTTGAGAGTTCTTTTAGGTTGGTTGTGCTACATGTTGGAATTTGTGGAATTGGACGGTCAAAAGAAGAAATTGTGTATGGATTACTAATAGTTGAATAAGGTGACGATTGAGAATAAGTGTCTACTTTCAAGAATAGATGACCGGAATGATTTGGTTGAGTTTGATTGAAATTATAATTGTTTGGAACGTTTGATAAGAGTGGTGAATTTGTGTGAGTTAAGGCTTTGATCGATTTCATGTGACTGGTTATGTTTGTTGTCATCGGAATAGTCTGTTATTTACTCGGTTAAGCTTGTATGTGAGTAACCAGTTACCCAGTGAAAATTTTTGCTGAAGCTTTAAGAATTTATATCTTTTGGAATTCGATTGGGCATGATAATGTATAGTGATAGTATTTAGTGTTAGTAATGCGTCTGTAATGGTTGTGGAGTAGATGAATCGTATCTTCCATATTTATTTGGATAAGTTCGTAATGGCTTTGATTGAGGATATTCGGATCTGTTTTAAACTCAGAGGAAGACCAGGTAGAGTGTTTGAGAATTGAATTACAAGTGTTGAAAAGAGACGAAGTTTTATGCTAAGTTATTCAAGTGAGAATTTTGGTTGAAAAAGATTAATTTTCTTGGATATGTTATTTCGGATGAGAGTATGGTTAATGGATCCATCGGGAGTAGATGTAGTCCTACAATGAGAGACTCCGAAGTCGGTTAAGGAGATTAGAACTTTTGGGCTTAGTTGGTTGTTACTGCAAGTTATGGAAGACTTTGCAAAGTTAGTACTTCGGTTATCTCAGTTGACTTGCAAAGGGTGAGTCGTTTGTTTTGGGATGTTCGTTGTAAGGAAAGTTTCAGAGAGCTGAAGTAGAAGTTGTCTACGGCTCTAGTTTTGATACTACGTGATCCTCATAAACTGTTTGTGAGGTATTGGGATGCGTCTATGATGAGTTTAGTCAGGGTGTTAATGCAAGAGGGTAAAGTCGTGGCTTATGCTTTACGACAATTGAGGATTCATAGAAGGATTTATACTATTCAAGATTTGGAGTTGGTTATTTTTGTATTGAGAATATGGAGGTATTATCTTTATGGTTCTAGATTCGAAGTGTTTAGTAATCACAAGAGTTTAGAGTACTTGTTTGGTCTGAAGGAATAGAGTATGAGACAACGAGGATGGTTAAAATTCGTGACGAGTTACGAATTTGGCTTGGATTATCCTTCGGGAAAAGCTAAGGTTGTGCCTGAAAAGTTAAGTCGAAAGTTGTTATACATGGTTGTTTTGATGGTCAGAGAATTAAAATTATTTGAGCAGTTCAGAGACTTGTGTCTGGTGTGTGAGATAACACAGTAAAGTGTGAGGTTGGGTACATTAAAAGTGAACAGTGATTTTTGGTGAATATGAGAAAGAGTTAGACTTTGGACATGAGATTGGTAGACTTGATAGTTTCGAGTAATCAGAGTGCGCAGCGGAAGCGTGATGTGGCACATTTTGTATTTGCGTGCGGAACTTGTAAGAGTTCATAGGTTGAACATTGGGAACATGTAGGAGTGATGAGGCTATTGGATGTTTACGAATGGAAGTGTTAGGTGAAAGGTTTAAATATTATTCATGGGCTACTATGTAGATGGATGTTTTGGTTATATGTTCGATTGGCGAATCGTAGCATTGCTGTAATATTGTTGTGTGACAAGATGTTGGTATTATGGTTATGTAGAGGTTGTTGAAACGATGTTGGGTCGTGGAATTGGTGTTCTTGTTTGTGTTGTTGCTTCGTTTCCATCGTGATGGTTCGAGTACGAGTAGTTGATTCCTGTGTGTGTTTGTAGCTTGGGTATTCTTTGAGTCGTGAGTTAGTCGTCAAGTGCATTGTATGAGCTTTGCATCTTGTCGTTGTAGTTGTCGTCGTTGTCGTGTCGTTGTTGTAGCTGTTGTTAGCAAGGTGGGTTGTCAGTTTGTGTTATTCGTGGTGTGCCTTTCGTAGGCCTGATAGTTTTTTAGTCGGCTACGAGAGTTGTATCCCGAGTTGTTCATATCAGTATATTTTCGAGGACGAAAATGTCTAAGTGGGGGAGAGTTGTAACGCCCCCGTTTTGTTCGATTTATTTAATCGAGTCGATTTAATTATTTTTATTATTATATTATTTTATTCTTGACTTTTATTTGGTAATATATTATTTTCATCTTGATTATGTTTTATCGCGTTTTGAGAGCGTTTGCGAGATATTTGAGTGTATGGGTATTTTGGTCTTTTGGCTTGGTTAGATATTATGTTTTTCATAAAAATAGAAATAGAGAGAAAAATAGAGAGAAATAAAAAGAGAAGAAGGAAAGGAGAAAGAAAAGAAGAAATGAGGGAAAAACTTGGAGAGGAGGAAATCGATTCAGCCGACTTTTGAAAACACGATTAATCGGGTAAGGGTGTGAAACTCGATTATCTTATACTTGTGTATGATTATGTATGTATGTATTTGTTTGTTGTTGGGTTGAAATTGAATATAGAACAAAAACCATAATATGTTGAGATTGTTGGAAATTGATTCAAATTGTGTCTGAAATCATGTTTTAATGTTCATAATTGTTGAGATATGTTAGATAGGTGTTGTTGTGCAATCTATTGGTAATTTTCTGGTGTTTAGGTGAGATTTGGGAGAGAAATTGGTGGAATTTCGTAACAGAAATTATGCAAGAAAATTATGGGTTTTCGCCGCCCATACGCGTATCAGGTAAGGCAATACGCGTATTGGGTTGGGCAATACGCGTATGGCAAGGAAGGAATGTAGGCATTACACGTATGGGAGTGGGCAATACGCGTATGGAGTGAGGCGATACGCGTATTGGATTTTTAGTGGAATATTTGGGGAAAAATCAGTCTCTGCCCATATGCGTATCACTTTGGGCAATACGCGTATGGATAGGCTAGTGAGCAAGGCAATATGCGTATGGCTCAGGGCATTACGCGTATGGCCAGCACGATTGCAGAATTTTGTCATTTCGCGATTTCTTTCCCGATTTCGCGTCTGATGCCGTAACTTTTGATCTGTAACTCGGATTGAGACATTCTTGGTATCGTTGGAAAGCTAATGAAATGTTCTTTATTATTATAGTGGTTTTGAGATTTGTGGCCGATTTAATTATGTCGAGAATTTGGAAATGTGTCGTTTTGTCGACTTTTACCGTTGTAATTGTGTGTAATTAATGTGTTACCATGCAATGTCCTTTTGATATATACCATATGATTTGTGTGATGTTATATGATGTAAATGCATGTGATGAAATGTTGTGATGATGGTTTGTGGCCTAAGGGCAAGAAAATGCATTGTGTTGTGTGTGATTGTATATGCATGATTTTGGATGTGTATATGTGTGCATTTGAATGTCATGAGTCATTGTATGCCAAGCATCCTGATATACATTCTTGTGATGTCGTGTGCCCTAGTGGGTGTGAGCGACGAAACGATTCCCGAGGGGATCCGCTATAACATCGTGTGCCTTATACAAAGAGGACCTAAAGCGATGATTATAGACGATCGTGTGCCTTATACAAAGAGGACCTAAAGCGATCGGATCGTGTGCCTTATACAAAGAGGACCTAAAGCGATCCATAAACGTCGTGTGCCTTACACAAAGAGGTGTGAGCAACGGGGAACATCGTTTGCCCGACGGGGAGTTACACTAAGTAACAAGCGATGATTCCAATAGTTCCTGAGTGAACTAGTGATGAGAATGATGGATGGAACGGTACCGCATTGCATTTGCATAGAGTCGTTGTGTCGGTCTCTTTGCATTTGCATAAATCATGAATGGATTGATTATGTGTGGAAAATCATGATTGGATTGATTGTGTGTGGAAAATCATGAATGGATTGATTATGTGTGGGAAATTGTGAATTGATTGAGTATGTGTTGAGATTTATGTTTGAATTGGTGAATTGGTGTGCATATGTGATAAATGTGTTGGTTGTGGATAACATGTTTTATGCATAGACATATGCTATGTGATGTAGTGGTGTGTTTCCATATGCTATAACCTTGGTATGTCTTATGTGTGAATATGTGATTGAGTGGGTATAATTGATATATGCTATGTGTATTAGTATGTGATGCTGGTGGTGAGAATGTTTTAAATGTATATGTTTGTGTTATTACATAATTGTATGCAATTATATTATGATTGTGTTTCTCACCCTTCTGCTGTGGTTTGTTGCTCTATGAGGCAATTGCAGATTAGTAGTCTTGGAGGCTTTTGTGAAGATTTGTCCTCCGTCCATTGTCATCATGTTTGCTCTGATACGTAACACGGGAGTCGGGGAACGCTTTTGTTATATATGTATACATTTGTTGGATATATTTTGTATTAACTTTGTGTGAATATTTTGATGTTATAAACCGATTTATTTTGTAAAACAAGGCAGTTATGGATCTTTCCGCTTTATTCCATAATTGATCTTTCGTTTTAATATGGAAAAAGGTTTCCCTTTGAGGTTATTCCATTTTGTGTTATGTATCAAATAAAATTTATGAGCAGGGATTGTGTTTTTTTTCTTTATTTATGGCATCCTTGTTTCTATCGGAAAAATAAAATTTTACTTACTCTGATTTAATTATGTATTATTTATTAGAGATGGGAATGGGGGTGTTACAGTTATGGTTCAGTTTTGGTTAATGGAAGTTCTTCTAAAGATTTCAAAATTAACAGGGGTCTTAAACAAGAAGACCCGTTATCTCCATTTCTTTTTGTCTTAGTCACAGAATGCTTGGCAATACTAATTAAGAAAGTAGAAGATTGTAACATCCTTAGTGATTTAAAGATTGAAGGGGATACATCTATTAGTTTATTACAGTTTACTGATGATACATTGTATGTGTGATGAATCATGGTCCAACATATGGGCGATACAAGCAGTCCTCAGAGGCCTGGAAATTATGTCTGGTTTGAAGGTGAATTACAGCAAAAGCAAATTAATGGGACTGGGAATAGATGACAACAAGACTGAAGCTGCAGCAACCTTCTTGACTTATAAAATTGGAAAGTTCCCCTTTAGATTTTTAGGACTGTCTGTAGGAGGGAGACACAAAACTGCTGCATTTTGGAAACCTGTCATTACATCTTTTAAAGCTCGTATATCTTCTTGGAGGGGAAGGATGTTATCCATTGGAGGAAGGGTCACAATGATCAATTCAGTCATTGCTAATTTACCAATACACTTCTTATCATACTTCTTGGCACCTGTCAAAGTTATGAGAGAGATCAAAGCAATTCAAAGAATATTTTTATGGGCAGATGTGGGGATAAGAGAAGCATAGCATGGGTGAAATGGTCACAAGTTTGTAAGTCAAGAAAGCAAGGGGGACTAGGTATAAAAGATGTGACGATTTTCAACAGAGCTCTAGTGGCAAAATGGATTTGGAGAGTGTATAATGAACCTACAGCAATTTGGAGTGATATTCTTAAGGCCAAGTATGGAGATGAATTCCATAATCTACTTTAAATAAGGGATAAAAGAAATTCAAGACAGTGCTCGAGGTGGTGGAACGATGTAGTATGCCTGGAAAAACCATCAAATGATCAGGGAGTATTCTATATACTAACTTGGAAAGTGGGGAATGGTAGAAGTACATTATTTTGGCATGCTCGATGGATTGGAGGAACAACACTCAAAGTTCAATACCCTAATCTTTACAATTCGTCTCCTTCGCAGAAAATTTTAATTAGTGATTGCGGTGATTGGATAGATAATAAATGGAAATGGGACCTGGTTAGTAAGAATGTGCTATTGAATGATGAAGTTGATGGGACTGGATTATGGAGGAAGTTTCATTGAAATATCAAGATGAAGATGTGATATTGTGGCCCAGGGATTGTGATAATAAATTCAGTGTGAAATTCTGTTACGAGGGACTGATTCAAAAGGAAGAGGAAGACATAGATGATAAGTTGATAGAAGCACTGGAAGTAATGTGGAATGCTAGGATTCCTCTTAAGATTAAGGTTTTCAGTTGGAGATTATTCTTAAATAGGCTTCCAACTCGTGAAAATCTTGTTAAGAGAGGTATTATAAATGATCCAAATCAGATGGCTTGTGTATTCTGTTTTCAAGAGGATGAAGACATAACTCATATCTTCTTAACCTGTCCTAAGATCAATTTAGTTTGGAAGGAAATTGAGTCATGGTTGGGTCTCAAATATCATAGAGGATCCAATTGTATAGAAGATTTTCTAAGCTGGGCCAAAACTCCTGAATTTAGATTGCTGCTGAGATACATTTGGTTGGTTTCATGCTGGTGCATTTGGAGATATAGGAATCAAGTAATATATAAGGATTACATTGCAATACCTAAATATATGTTCAAAGGGATCATGATTTCTACTTGGAAATGGAAGATTTTGAATACAAAAAAGAAATCTCTTGGTAATTTTTATGATTGGCACAAGTGGCCATCGAATATTTATTGAAAGTTCAAGGAGTATTGTGTTTAGTTAGACATTAGCACTATTCTTAATGGTTCATATGTTGCTGTCAAATATGGTTAACAGGTTTTTTGCATTTTGGAGTAGTTTTAGGATCATTCTTTGTTAGAATTCTACTTACTTTGTACCTGCATAATTGCAAGAATTTGTTACTATAGCATGACAGCTGATGAATTTGGTTTGGGGTCATTACTTTGACCATTTTAATAAAGATTGAGTATTAAAAAAACACATTTTCTGTATGTATTTGAAGTTGGGGTTTTGAATAAAGGAAGTTTTGGATTTAGCGCACCTGTATTCATCACCTCCAATTATACCCCATAATTTAAAATAGACATGTAACCTTATAACCCTCATTTGGCAATTGAAAAATCTCACCAAACTGTGACATGATCGTTGGTGGAGAAAATGGGAATTAAATGTCGAGTTTTTTCGGAAATATTAAAAAGACGAGTTTTTTAAGAAATATGAAAAAAGTCGAGTTTTATTGAAAATATGAAAAAGTCGAGTTTTTTTTAGAAATATGAAAAAGTCGAGTTTTTTTTTTAGAAATATGAAAAAATTAAGTTTTTTCGAAAATACAAAAATAAATCGAGTTTTTTCGAAAATACTAAAAAAATCGAGTTTTTTCAAAAATACAAAAAAATGATTTTGAATGAGGGCAAAATATATAATTGGTTTAAAATTGTAAACTGATTATAAACTAGTTTATAAATATAAACTAGTTCTAAACTAGTTTTAAATTGAATTGAAATCATTTTAGCAGTTAACTGAATTTTTATTAAAATAATTATTGTAAACTGAACCAAACTATAAATGTGGTTCGGTTCAATGCAGTTCTAAAACCATAAACATTCCTAAATACAAAGCTATTTTGTTATTAAAAGAAGTTCATTGGGACATATCTCAAAACATAATCTCATTGTTAACAGATTTTTCTTTGGACAATTTTACACACTATTTCAAGCCATCCATATATGAGTGTATGCTAAAAGAAAAGTACCGGACATTGTTTGAACACAGTTCCACTAATGTGCGTCAAGTGCATCTCCAGTATCCCCTTCAAACCCATATGAACTACCAAAAACCTTTGATGATGGCCTTGAGAGCGTCTTTGGGCCTTTAAAATGAAACAGAAAAAATAATGTCATCAAATAATGTAAAAATACAAATAATATAAGTTCAGAATTGCAACAACAAGTTTACACATTTTTTGTGCATATCAATAATTTAAATATCCATTTAAAATAAGAAAGTAAACATGCAAATTGTCTCACTGTGGTAAAATATATAACAGATGGTTTGTGTAATCCAACCACAATGTAATGATGGTATAAGAGAATCATATATACACACGTTGGTAGGATTTGAGGGTATAATGATAATTTAAAATGTGGTTGGATAGTGTAAAAAGCTCAGGTAGATAGTTGAAAGATGGTAGCATGTAGTGTGTGAGATAGTAATGTAGCATTTAGTAACACAGAACAAGAGGCAACACATAAGTAATCAATATATTGTACGCTACTACGTAAATACCAATTAACAACGGTTGGGAAAGGTATATAATGACGCTGGCGCAGACGTTGTTATGTAGAGTGTCGTTGTAAATGGATACTTATAATCACGGGCCATTAACCGTTGTAATTACCTGGAAACAGCGCGCCATATCACAACGGTTATTAAAATGAACCGTTGTGATAAATATAATGCTCCTTGGTTCGATTCTCAACTGCGCCGTTTTGATATTTATTTTTTTCTGTGCAGCGTGCGAGATATTATTACGGTTGTATTTTATAACACGACTAGGTTTTATAACCGCAGTCAAAACTTTCTATGTTTTAAATATGCATTTCTCAGCAATTCAAATTCATCCCATTATTGAACCTGTAACCATTTTAACCATAACACATAAGGTATACATGCATATAAAGAGCATGAAATACTTCCTATGTTTTAAATATGCATTTCTCAGCAATTCGAATTCATCCCATTTTTTAACCTGTAACCCTTTTAACCATAACAGATAAGCTAACATTGTTCATTAGTAAGTATTGTAACTATTATAACCATAGCATACAACTAACATATAAGGTATACATTCTGTAAGTATTGTAACTATTATAACCATATTTACACCAAACACTATATTCACGTCATCAATACAGAAAAGTGTTATTCACATCATCTCTACAGAAAATTGTCATTGACATCATCAATCAGCAAGACCCTTAAGAACATTGTGGATATATGCCCAACGTTTACGAAGATCTACGAAGTGCTCAACGGGGAATGGAGTTTCGTCGTTAAACATCTACATAAGAAAGAGGCAATAACATGTATGATAATAATTCAATAGTCAACTTATATATTAATATATGTAAACATTTTATAACATGTATACCTTATCCCATGAATCAACAATGCCGACAAGGACAATGTTTAGCATGTGTTTCATGACATAATAACCACACTCGTAATTCCCGGGATTTTTCCTTGTCTACAAATTTAAGCAAAAATCACATGAATACAACCGCATATGAATGTAAATGAAAGAAACATAATCGTGTCACTTACTTTAGGACAGATCCATCTGGGCTTTCTTCTAACATTGTTCATCATATTCACTTGCTCCACAACACTGTAAATTGAATTTGAATTAAACATATTACATGGTAAACTAATTACAATGTCAAAGAAAATGAATTAAGCATACACTTACGAATTAATCATATCTTTCATTTTGTTTTGCAGTGGGTCATGCAAGGAACACAGAAAAGTTATCGTATTCGTCCGAAATGATATGATGATCAATTTCCAATGACCACTGAATAAACAAGAGCATATATAGGTTAATGGTATTTGGTAAAACAAAACTAAATATAGAATACATAAACATCAATTTTTAAAATACTTACGTGCAGAGGAATTGGGTTAAGTAACATTCTTTTCCTCCCTCATTTAACCGTGTTATCAAGTACTCTCGGATATCTTTTGGTTCATTAAAAGTCCAACGAATAAATAGTGGATTCAAGATTCCATAAGTACTCAATTTATTCAACTCTATACAAAGACGATGAATATACCTAAATGGTTAAAGAAAATGAATAAATTAGGGGTGATGTTCTATAAATGATAATGTTCTAGAATGACATATATATTCAACTATATATACTTACGTGCACCAAACTTGCAATATCCCGATGTCCAGCCACTTATACCCACCTAGAAAATCCCTTACATCATCAGGATTATAATAGAATAAACCCAAACATGGACAATGTTCTAGCAGGAGAGGCTGCGCTTCATTTATCACCGCAACTTTCAAGTATAACATTGTGATTTCATTTGGATTATGGTCCATTATATCATTGCGGTTACCCGCAGGGGGGATGGCCTGAACAATAACTTCCTTTTGTAGAAGCATGACGCACAACACTTCTACTAGGAGTTCGATCATCATCATCACCATCAACATTACGGTGATCTTCATTTGTCCGTTGTTTCAAGTTTTCACTTAATTTCTACATCATAGTATTCAATTAAAACATAAAACAAAAACAAGCACAATATTATATATCATACATTTCTGATACAACACTAACATCTCAAGTAAAGTACATACCGAATACAAATCTTGGAACCTTTCCATATCTTTCTCCCTTTTTTCCTTCTCATCTTCTAACATTTTCCGTTGTTCTTCTAATTGCATCTCAAAATTTTCAATCTTTTGTCTTTGTGCAGCAATTTCCGGGCTTTCGGTACTTTTTCTTTGAGACCCAAAGAATGACCTCAAGCCGACACCTTCTCCAACAGCACGGACACGCCCACCATGCTCATCTGTTCCGATAGCTTCTACTAGTATGTCATGGCGTGCATGCGGAACAAATTTGCCTTCACGGGCTGCCTCAACCAACTTATCCTACACAACATGAGAAACTTACATATATTGTTACCAACGCATTTAAATAAAAAATAACATAAGCACCACAAATCATACTTACAATTTTTTCGGCAACTGCTCTTGAAGCCTCAGAGGTGCACTCTCCATCTTGTCTTAATCGAGCCCTCTTCCATTTCTCATGTCTTGAAGGTGGAGATGGGATGCGATCATCTCCGGTTTCTGATTGTCTTTCAAGCATGGTTTTCTTCTCAAGATTCCTATAACCCCCACGAGACAATCTATGGGGGTACATGTTCTTGGCCTTATTGAGTATTCCGACTTTGCTTTTAACCTGTTATGAACATAGTGAAAAAAAATATGATTAGTATCTATAACTCATTAGCATAACATTATCGGTTACATGAGAAAAGTGCTAACCTTAAATTCCTCAGAACGACGTATCTTTGCAAACCTTTTCCATTGCTTCTTCGATATAAAACTATATCGAATCCATGGATGAGCAAGACCGCTCTTAGGCCTCCTAATGTAGTCATCAGTAAAATCAAAATTCAACTATATTTAAATCAATGTAAAAGTATGTATTAGAAATTATAGATATTGATATCGGCGATATATGAAAATTAGAGTATGTAATACCTTAACATCAGTCCATATGCTTTCTTTGACCTTATTATCAACTTGTTTCCAATCATTAATTAATAAACATACCTTGCTACATGCAAGGAACGAAACATAACTTTAAAAGTAGAGTAGTGCTGACAATCCACTACTCTGTACAACGAATCAAATTGGATAGGAATTTTTTCACCTGATGAGTTCCGGACAGATGTGAATTGGGGCATTATTGTGATGCCTCTTTGTGATCTTTTTGTTTGACTTTCAGTTGTTGGAGTATCTTTGTCTAACATCTCATTTGTTTGAGTTTCTTCATTGGTTTCTGATGAAAAACTCAACAAGGCCGATATCTAAGTTCAAAAACAACAACAAGAACATAAACATCAACCACAAAATAAAACAACAACAACCACAACAATGGAAAATGAAGTTTACTGTAGATGCATGGGGAAAAATATTTTACGTACCCTAAATATGATGACTAAGTAAATGATGTTGATGTTGGTGATGGTATTGTCTTCCTTCCTTGTGGTGACGACGTTGTTGTTGTTGTTTTCCTTCTAGACGGTAAAAACTTTGTTGATCGTGATGGTCTTGTCAACTTGGTTGAAGATGATGACGACAATGGTAAATACACTATGAAGTAGGAACGGTGGTGTTTTAAATGAAATCATGTAATGTTTCACAGTAATGAACGTTGGGGTTTGGGTTGAAATCAGTATTATTTTGTCTAGTTTCTATTTGCAATGGAAAAAAGGATACTGAAGAGACAAGTTAACTAGGAGTGTATAATATTATCACGCTACCACAACGGCCAATAATTGCAACCGTAGTGATAATTTACTTTCATGGTGAAATTCCATAAAAAAGCGCCAGAGTATAAACAATTAAAAATTTTAAATAAAAAACAAAATATATCACAACGATTGTAAACATCAACCGTAGTCATAAACTTTAAAGTTTTTTATTTAAAAATAAATAAAAATGAAAAGGCGCAACTTAACAACGATGGAACTCTTGAACCGTCATCATAAACGTTTAAGTTTTTTATTTAAAAATAATTAAAAAAGAAAAGGCGCCACTTAACATTAAAGGAATAACATATATGAGGGCCCAGAGGTTCGAACCAATGAAAGCTTGAGGTTATCACAACGGTTGGCTGCTTAATCGTTGTTATATAGAAATAATTTTTAATAAAAAAAATAATATTATGATAGCGCCTTAGTTTATAGATGTCACAACGGTGTAGGAAATAAGCGTGGTGACCATGGCGTTTTTGTTACGCATTTTGTAGTAGTGGTAGGAGGAGAATAATAGTATGATGAAGCCTCCAATGTTATTGATATTGGACTTTAAAGACTTGAATACAATTACACATATGCTTGTTTATTTATAGGTGATGGAGGATGTTTTGATAGTAGAACTATCTAGGCTTTTGTTTGTCTTTTCTATATTACATTGACATAGAACTTTCTAGGCTATAAGTTAATCTAAGAATTATTGAAACAATCTAGAAACATGTAGAAACTTTAGACTATTTTAGTTTTCTAAACTTTATCATTTATTTTTACTAGAATGTTCTAGAAATATGCGTCAATTTCAACACTCCTCCTTGATGCATATTTCAGTAACTCCAAGTGTAGTTCATAGTTGTTCAAATGAGAATTTGTGAAACTATCTTCTCCGACATTGATACTTTTAAGTAATGTATTTTATTTTGAAAAGCATTATCTCCACCATGATTCAATTTTGTCACACTACTTGTCACAATGATTGTTATTAAACTCTTTCTCATCATTGTGGAAGGCTTTTGACGATAATCATTCTCGCTCCATAGTTGCACTTGTGATCTTCCTTGTTTGTCTTGTTAAATACTTCTAACAAGGATCACTTTTTTTGTCTAGTTGCATGTGAATTTCCTTGTCGATCTTATTGAATATTTCTGACAAGGATCACTCTTGCTTCTAAGTTGCTTATTAGTCTCCTTGTCATTCTTGTAGAAGAATTTTGACAGGGACTCATTCATGCTCTAGTAGTTGCATTTGTCTTCCTAGGCTTGTACTCAAGTTGAGCCTCAGAGGCCACAAGTCTCAATTTATTTTATCGCCTGCACTTGTGCTCTATCAGAACTCGAGCCTTATTTTCCATAGTTTAGATATTAGTTGGACTTAAAATTAAGAGGGTCGTACTGTTAGGCTACCAGAACTCCTCTGTATTTTTTAATTTTGGGATTGAAATCAAACAGAGTTGGACTGTATGGATACCTCTACTCCTTTTTGTTTGAGTCAAAGATCTCATTTTCTAGTTTTAAAAAAATAGTTGGTGACAAGAAGAAATAGTTTGTTATGCCTAATGAATGAATGAACGTAGCTATGATACCACTGTTAGTATTTGAGGAAATAATGATAGTTTATAATGTATTTGGATAGTGTAAAAAGCTCAAGTAGATAGTTGAAAGATGGTAGCAAGTAGTGTGTGAGATAGTATTGTAGCATTTAGTAACACGGAACAAGAGGCAACACATAAGTAATCAACTTATTGTAGGAGGAGAATAATAGTATGATGAAGCCTCCAATGTTATTGATATTGGACTTTAAAGGCTTGAATACAATTACACATATGCTTGTCTATTTATAGATGCTGGATGATTTTTCTAGAGTAGAACTATCTAGGCTTTTGTTTGTCTTTTCTATATTACATTGACATAGAACTTTCTAGGCCATAAGTTAATCTAAGAATTATTGGAAGAATCTAGAAACATGTAGAAACCTTATACTATTTTAGTTTTCTAAATTTGTCATTTATTTTTACTAGAATGTTCTAGAAATATGCATCAATTTCAACACACCTCATGAATTGTTAAGCTTATGACTAAAACATTAAAATATCCCTCGATGAATATTACCAATCAAACAATGTTTATAAACTTACCTTGGCCGATTCTTATAAGTTTCCTCAGCCCAGATGCATACCGCCTCACTCTAGGTGAGGATTTCATCGAAAGAGTGCTGATTTTTGGTGATCTCTCTAATGTTAGTGACAGTTTTGTGTATATTGTTGGGGATCGGAACCCTAAACCCTCCACCACTGTCGCTCATTCTGTCTGGGTTTTGAATGTTTAGAAAATCTTAGGATTTAGGAATTTTGAATGAATTGTTTTCACTTAGCACATATATTTAGGGATGTAAATGGATATTCATTGGGACGGATAATATGATATCCGTGTCCGTTTTGTTGGATAAATATGATATCCATATCCTTTGTAACACCCACAAATAATATCATACATCAAAGCACAATACTATACTTGAATCCAAGTGTTTGGTACTGAAATACCATAAGTTCCTAATTAACACATTGTATACATTGCATGCCCAAAAATACAAAGACTAAAAATTTATGGCATAAAATATATACAAGATGTTCTAAACACTAAGAACTAGATCAACATGATGATCTCAACATAAAATGCCATAGCGGAAGCCATGCCATCCCAAAATGCTACGATTCGTAAGGAAAAGTCAGACAACTTTGTCCTTACCCTTCGCGGAACTAGTATTACCTGTAATATAATCAACAACATGGGGTGAGATATTAAATCTCAGTGAGTTCCCTACCTTATTGGTTCTCTCAGCTTTACATGGTTCTAGCAATCCTAACTCAAGTCAAAAGGGAAGGGAAGTGACCTTGAGTTCATAATCTCACACTGTATGGAATCATGTTCATGAGTTCACCAACTCAAAATATCACTAATCGATAACCTCACCAAGGCATCCCCTTTTCCCGTCTGCTTCTACGTCTAGAAGTCGACTCGAGTCATGGATCCTTGTAGTTACTTGGCATACGAAATGGATTCAGGTTCTACGGGCCATTAACCATTATGAACCGTCACTTCACACGGGCCATTAACTATCGCAAGTCTCTTTACCTGTAGGCTCCATTCGTACTCACACGCGGGAATCAAACCTGCCAAGTAATTGTGCACATGTTCCAGAGGAGCTCGAGACTCATGAAACTGCAACTCAAAGGAAAACGGTTACGATTACGTGATTTCATACACATAAACGTGATTGCATTCAACAATCACAAGGCCACATTCGCCTTAAGGCCTCTTTTGCCTTTTCTCATAATCACAATGGTTCACACATGTTCCATACTAGTGTTTCACTCTCTCCTAGACCAATACTCGTCACGGATGCACCTTTCTACATCGAGTGCCCAAGCATCGCCATCTAGGTTCTCTATCACCATCCTATCCCAAACCTAGAATCATATCATTAGGTTTGGGGTAAGGTTTCTCACTCTTCCTAATTCATTTTAAACATGTATATCTCTCATTCATGATTAACATCAATATTAGACAAGCATATTGCAATTTGCATAATAGGATCACATATAATAATTCCATCATAATTTACATAACCTTTAGGTTCCCTGCGATTTATTTAATCGGGTACCGAAAACAATATCTTTCACTTTCATTGTGTAGAATATTCTCATAGCGTTCCATCGGTACCACGAACGCTTAAATCAGATATACGAATCAGAAGTTATGGATTTTTAAACAAAAGAGAATTATTTGAAAAACTGCCAGGAGCGCTCGGCGGTCAATGTTTTGCCCGGCGGTGGCCCCCTGCGCCTGCTATTTCGCTCGGCAAAGCAGCGGCGTACGACTCATGCCAAAAAAAGCAAAGTTCCAGAATCAAAACATGCTGCGCCTCTTGACTTTCGCCCGGCGGAGTAGCGGAGCAAACCTGCGTCGCCCGCCTCTCAAAGCGCCGCCCGGCGGTGCGTATCAGAAGCAGAATTTTTCTGCTGCGCTTTTGGGGTTCCAAGGGCTCAAAAATTCACGCTTCCCACACCAGATCATTTCCAAACCACAAAACAAGTATTATCGAATGATCATATGCATATTTCGAATACACTACGCAATTTATATCGATTTTCATCCGTCAGATTTTTTGTTTTAGCAAAATTACTCATTTTCTCACAATATCAAACTTAGCTCTAGAACTCAAAAATTCTACAACTAAAGTCTCTTTCTAGAACCCACATGGATTAGAGAATGATGATGAAGAAGATGAGATGAATTGATGAAGAAGAGATGATGATTCTTGATCTTTTTCCTCTTATAGGTTTTCTTCTTTTCTTTCCTTTCCTCTTCCTTCTCTCTAACTTCTCTCTCTCTCCAATTGATACTATGTTTGGAAAGACAGGAAATGAAATGATATAGAAAAATATCATTAATTAGTAACACTACTAAATATCCAAATAGTCTCTATAGCTCCAACAATTAAAACCTAAGAGTCAAATAATATTAACTGGATTTGCTCTGAGCTCAACAGTTTACTCTAATTATCTTATCCAATAAATTCTCAGAGTACACCGGAGCCCAGTTGATCATACTAATATTATCCAGAGTAAAATAACTTACAGGGTATTACATCCTCCCCCCCTTGACTATAAAATCGCCCACGAATTTAAAATTACCTGAAAAATGAGGGTAAACATCTCGCAACTCTGATTCTAGTTCCCAAGTTGCATCGCCCGGATGCGTCTCATCCCACTGAACTTTCACAAGAGAAATCTCTTTATTCCTTAGTACCTTAGTTTCTCTTCCTGTGATACGGCTTGGTTAGGTTCAAACGTCAAATCTGTTTCTATCTCAACTGTATCTGGTAGAATCGGCTGAAGAGGATCTGGGACAAACTTCCGAAGCTGAGATACATGAAAGACATCGTGCATCTCTGACAGAGAAGGCGGTAAGGCTAATCTGTAATCTACTTCACCAATCCTCTCTAGAACTTGATATGGTCCCACATATCTCAGACTTAACTTTCGCGACTTAAACGGTCCTTTCAACCTCAATCTAGGAGTAACTTTCAAAAACACGTGATCACCTTCAACAAATTCTAAAAGTCTCCTATGGTTATCCGCATAACTCTTCTATCGATCTTGTGCTTGTTTAACTTTATCACTGATCATTCTAATCTTTTCCGTAGTCTCTTGGATAATCTTAGGTCCTAAATTTTTGTCTTCGCCAACTTCCGCCCAACACAAAGGCATCCTACATTTCCTTCCATATAATGCCTCATAAGGAGCCATACCAATACTTGCATGATAACTATTGTTGTATGAAAACTCAATTAACGGTAAAAGTTTTGTCCAATTTCCTCCACTTTCAAGCACACAAGCTCTTAACATATCTTCCATTGTTTGTATCATTCGTTCCGTCTGACCATCCATTTGCGGATGATTCGACATGCTCAAACACAACTTTGTTCCCATAGCTTGTTGAAAAGCTCTCCAAAACCTTGAAGTAAACTTTGGGTCTCTATCCGAAACAATACTAGAGGGAATACCATGTAATCTCACAATTTCTGAAATAAATAACCTTGCAAGATGACTTGCCTTGTAAGTAGTCTTTACGGCTAAGAAATGCGCAGATTTCGTCAACCGATCCACAATTACCCAAATAGAATCATAACCACCTTGTGCACGGGGTAATCCAACTGCAAAGTTCATAGAAATACTATCCCACTTCCATACCGGAATTTCTAACGGTTGCAATAAACCACCCGGTCTTTGTTGTTCAATCTTTACATGTTGGCACACCGCGCATTCCGACACATACACCGCAATATCTCTTTTCATGCCAGACCACTAATATTCCCTTCTTAAGTCCTGATACATTTTCGAAGAACCAGGATGTATAGTAAAAGCACCTTTATGCGCTTCTTCCAAAATTCTTCTTTTCAACACCGCATCATCCGAAACACAAATCCTTTAGTTAAACAAAATGATTCCGTCGGTAGCTCGTACAAAACCCGGTTGTACTAACGCTTCCTGTAACTTCTCATCCAACACTTACCCGTGTTGAATTTCCTCTCCAAGAGTAGGATTAACTTTCAAGTTTCCCATAATCACACCATTAGGAGTCCAAACAAACTGAAGATTAAGATCCCTAAACTTTTCCAATAAGGCATACTCTAACATCATTAACTCGACATTACGCAACACTTTTCTACTCAATGCATCTGCAACTTTATTCGCTTTCCCCGGATTGTACTTTAGTTCAAAATCATAATCCTTCAAATATTCCATCCATCTCCTTTGACGCGTGTTCAACTCTTTCTGGTCAAATAGATATTTTAAGCTCTTGTGGTCACTGAACATCTCAAAATGTACCCCATACAAATAATGACGCCACACTTTCAATGTAAAAACAACTGCCGCCAATTCCAAATCATGTGTTGGATAATTCTCTTCATGAACTTTTAACTGTCGAGAAGCGTAAGCTACCACGTGACTATCTTGCATTAAAACACCTCCTAATCCCATCTTTGATGCATCACAAAATACCTCACACGACTTGCTAGGATCACGAATAACCAAAACAAGACCAGTCGTCAATCTTTCCTTCAAACTCATTAAACTTTGTTGACAAGCTGAATCCCACTCATATGGACAATCCTTTCGGGTAAGTTTCGTCATTGGTAACGCCAATTGAGAAAAGCCTTTGATAAACCTTCTGTAATAACCTGCCACTCCCAAGAAACTTCTAACTTCCAAAACATTCCTTGGTCTCTCCCAAATAATTACTGCTTCCACTTTCGATGGATCGACCGCTACATCTCCCTGAGATATGACGTGACCAAGAAAACTAACCTCCGACATCCAAAATTCACACTTGCTCAACTTGGCAAAGAGTTGCTTCTCTTGTAAGATAGATAAAACGATTCTTAAATGTCCCTCGTGCTCTTGTTAAGTACGAGAATAAACAAGAATGTCATCAATGAAGATCACAACAAATTGATCAAAGTAAGCTTAAAATATCCAATTCAAATAATCCATAAAAACCGCTGGAGCACTCGTCACACCGAAAGGCATTACTAAGAATTCATAATGACCATAACGGGTTCTAAACGCGGTCTTTGATACATCTGAACTCTTCACACGAATCTGGTGATAACCCGACCGTAAATAAATCTTCGAGAACACATAAGTTCCTTTTAATTGATCTAACAGGTCGTCTATCCTGGGTAATGTGTATTTGTTCTTAATGGTGACTTTATTCAACTGCCAGTAATCAATACATAACCGCATTCCACCATCCTTCTTCTTTACCAATGACACTGGAGCTCCCCAGGGTGAAACACTGGGTCTAACAAAATGCTTAGCCATTAATTCTTCCAATTGCTCCTTCAATTCTCTCAATTCAAGTGGTGTCATCCGATACGGAGAAATGGATATAGGAGCCGTTTCCGGTATCAGGTAAATAGAAAAGTCAACTTCCCTCACCGGACGAAGAGAAGTGACATCCTCTGGGAAAACTTATGAAAATTCACAGACTACAGGGATACTCAAAACTTGAAGGTCGCTACTCTCCTCCTTAGTGAGAACCAAAAGAACATATTTTTCCTTCTCAAACAAGAAATTTATCATTCCAATCGTACCTTCTAAAATAGTTAATAACACATCCTTCGGAGTAGCTTCAGTAGATGGAATGATGATTAGCTTCTCCTCACACCCGATGAAAACCGAATTAGCAGAAAGCCAATCCATTCCTAAAACAACATCTACTTTCTTAAGCGGCAAACATATAAGGTCGATCTAAAAAACTCTCTCATCCACAGACAAAACACAATTTTAAAACATTAAAGGTGTTTCAACCATCTCATCCATGGCAGTAGTAACCACCACGGGAGGAGATAACAGAATAGTTTGCAACCCAAGTCGCTTCACACATTGCATCGACACAAAAGAGTGTGTTGCTCCAAAATCAAATAATACAAAACAAGGATGTCCATTAACGAAACACGTACCAGCAATCAAAGAGTCATCATCCTTTGCTTTCTTCGCATCTAAAGTATAAACTCGGCCGACACTCTTCCCTTGCGTCTGATTCTTACTCTGAGGACAATCCCTCGCCAAATGACCCATCTTCTGACACTGAAAACACCTCACACTTTCGATACCACACCTCCCATAATGATTCCTACCACAAGTGCGACACACAGAAGGCCCACTAGTCTTAGAACTCTGAACTTGCTTCCCTTTGAAAGCTTGTGGTCTAGGCCTAAATTATTAATTTGATCTCCCACGATCACTCTAATTTGACCTACTCATATCCCCCTCAGCTTGAACTTTCTTTAAACTATTCTCTGCCACATAACACTGCCTTAGCAATTCAGCATAACTAGTGAACTCTCTTTGAGACACACTATGGGAAATCTCAGCCTTCAAACCAAAAAGAAATTGGTCAACCTTCCACCTCTCGTCCGGAGCATACATGGCCTTCCTAGAATAAGAAGCCATAATCTCAAATCTCTCGGCATAAGCAGCCACAGTCAAAGTACCATGTCTCAACTGTTGAAAATCAATTTCCTTCTGGGTCCTCAAGGAACTAAGAAAATAGTTCTCCATAAAATTAATCTTAAATTGTTCCCAGACCTTAGGTACCTCTTGAATAGTCATTAGGGCTGAGGCACTCTCCCACCATCTCATGGCAGGACCCTTCAACGAATGAGAAGTGAATACCACCTTTTCCCAAAAAGCTACGATTCATAAGGAAAAGTCAGACAACTTTGTCCTGACCCTTCGCGGAACCAGTAGTACCTGTAATATAATCAACAACATGGGGTGAGATATTAAATCTCAGTGAGTTCCATATCTTATTAGTTCTCTCGGCTTTACATGGTTCTAGCAATCCTAACTCAAGTAAAAAGGGAAGGGAAGTGACCTTGAGTTCACAATCTCACACTATATGGAAACATGTTCATGAGTTCACCAACTCAAAATATCACTAATCGGTAACCTCACCAAGGCATCCCTTTTTCCCGTCCGCTTCTACGTCTAGAAGTCGACCGAGTCATGGATCCTTGTAGTTACTTGGCATACGAAATGGATTCAGGTTCTACAGGCCATTAACCGTTATGAACCGTCACTTCACAAGGGCCATTAACCATCACAAGTCTCTTTACCCGTAGGCTCCATTCGTACTCACACGCGAGAATCAAACCTGCCAAGTAATTGTACACATGTTTCAGAGGAGCTCGAGACTGATGAAACTGCAACTCAAAAGAAAACGGTTACGATTACGTGATTTCATACACACAAACATGATTGCATTAGACAATCACAAGGCCACATTCGCCTTAAGGCCTCTTTTGCCTTTTCTCATAATCACAATGGTTCACAGATGTTCCATACTAGTGTTTCACTCTCTCCTAGACCAATATTCGTCACGGATGCACCTTTCTACATCGAGTGCCCGAGTATCGCCATCTAGGTTCTCTATTACCATCCTATCCACAACCTAGAATCATATCATTAGGTTTGGGGTAAGGTTTCCCACTCTTCCTAATTCATTTTAAACATGTATATCTCTCATTCATGATTAACATCAATATTAGACAAGCATATTGCAATTTGCATAATAGGATCACATATAATAATTCTATCACAATTTACATAACCTTTAGGTTCCCTCCAATTTATTTAATCGGGTACCGAAAACAATATCTTTCACTTTCATTGTGTAGAATATTCTCATAGCTTTCCATCGGTACCAAGAACGCTTAAATCGGATATACGAATCGAAAGTTATGGATTTTTAAAGAAAAGAGAATTATTTGAAAAACTGCCAGGAGCGCCCGGCGATCAAGGTTTCGCCCGGCGGTGTCCCCCTGTGCCTGCTACTTTGCCCGGCGAAGCAGCGACGTAAGACCCATGCCAAAACAAAACAAAGATCCAGAATCAAAACATGCTGCGCCTCTTGACTTTCGCCCGGCGGAGCAGCGCGCAAACCTGCGTCGCCCGACACTCAAAGCGCCGCTCGACGGGGCGTATCAGAAGCAGAATTTTTCTGCTGCGCTTTTGGCGTTCCAATGGCTCCAAAATTCACCCTTCCCACACCAGATCATTTCTAAACCACAAAACAAGTATTATCAAATGATCAGATGCATATTATGACTACACTACGCAATTTATATCGATTTTCATCTGTCAGATTCTTTGTTTTACCAAAATTACTCATTTTCTCACAATATCAAACCTAGCTCTAGAATTCAAGAAATTCTACAACTAAAGTCTCTATCTAGAACCCACCTGGATTAGAGGATGATGATGAAGAAGATGAGATGAATTGATGAAGAAGAGATGATGATTCTTGATCTTTTTCCTCTTCTAGGTTTTCTTCTTTTCTTTCCTTTCCTCTTCCTTCTCTCTAACTTCTCTCTCTTCAATTGATACTATGCTTGGAAAGAGTGGAAATGAAATGATATAGAAAAATATCATTAATTAGTAACATTACTAAATGTCCAAATAGTCTCTATAGCTCCAACAATTAAAACCTCAGTCAGATAATATTAATTGGATTTGCTCTGAGCTCAACAGTTTACTCTAATTATCTTATCCAATAAATTCATAGAGTACACCAGAGCCCACCTGATCATACTAATATTATCCAGAGTAAAATAACTTATGGGGTATTACATCCGCCCCATATTCGTGTGGGTATTCGCGAAACGGATAATCTGCGGGTTTTAAGGTATCCGCGGATATTTACAGAAATCCATGGATAACATTTTTTTCTAAATTTTTTTTTTTGAAAATTTTTTTTTGAAATTTTTTTTCAACTTCTTTTATATACACAAGAAGTTATTATCACATAACATCCATAAAAATCTCTTTTATTTTAACAACAAAATGTTATCACATTAATTTCCTCCATTTTCAACGAAACATAATATTCATGCATTTCTTTTTTAACAAAAACTAAAAGATATTGTGATTGTGAGTTACAGTGAAAGAGCGGACGGCGAAGGTGTTGAAAGGAAGGCACTGGTTGGACATGGAAAATGGTTAGTTGGACGGTGGAATTGAATTGTTGAAGTGAGGTATGGAGGAAAGAAGAAGCTTAAATATGAAATGACCAATATGATTTGTATGAAATGTAAAATGTTTTCTTCAAAGAAAACTTCAAAAAAAAAATATATGAGAAGACTAGTTTTTTAGAATATGAAAAGATAGAGTATAATAAACTAATATTTAAGTAATTATTATAATTTATTAACGGATACAGATTTTCGAGGGCATGGGTATCATTAAACTCGTATCCATATCCATTACCAAACGGGTGTTTAAATATCCTTTTATTTTATCCGCAGATATCTATTAAGCTACCTGCCCCATACCCGTGACGGATTTTATCCGCGGATATCTGCGGGTATGGATATTTTTGCCATCCCTACATAGATTAGGGATTTAGGGTTCATCGAGAACCAATGTTCTTAGAGAGAGAAGTTGCTTTTAAGAGAAAGAATTCAGTTTTTTTTTTAACTATGGATTTTTTTATATTGCAAAAAGAAATATTAGTTATTAGAATTAATAATTTGATTTATAAAATTAAATAATTTTTTTCAATCCATTTTAATTTACACCCGTTTTAAATTTATCGGGATTAATAGAGATTTGATTATAATAATATTTTAAATTTACACTGGTTTTTTTGAAAATAGGTTGTCTATTGTCACGTGGTAATGCTTAAAATGATATGTTATTTACAAAATTGCCACCGTATTTTTATTTTACATCCGTTTTTAGTATAACGGGTGTAAATTTTAAAATTATATTCTAATCTTTGCACTAGTGAATCCAAGACCGTTTTCTAGTTTTCTAGATGAATGTGGGATTGAGGATCGATACAATATGCGAGACACTCCTCAACAAAATAGAGTTGCTGAGAGACGTAACTGCACACTTATGGAAATGGTGAGGTGCATGATGAGTCATTCGCCATTTCCTGATTTTCTACATTCTTAATCAGGTGCCTAGTAATTCAGTGTTTGAGACTTTTTATGAACTTTTAACATGTATAATGCCAAGTTTGAAACATTTTCATGCTTGGGGTTGTAAGCTGAAGTCAAACATTATAACCCTCAACAAAAGAGACTTAATATAAAGAATGTTATTGGTTTCTTCATCGAATACAATAGTGGGTCTAGAGGTTGTAGGTTTTATTATCCTTCTCATTCTACGTGATTCACTGAATCTAGTCGAGCGATTTTCTTTGAGGATGATTTGGATAGTGGAGTTTCTACACCCCGATCGGTTACTCTTAAAGAAGATCGTACTTTTCTCCCTTTACCAATTGTTTTTTTTCCTAAAGAGGTTGTTATTCCAGTTATTCAAAATATTGATCAAGTTGTGACACCACATACAGATGAACATGAAAAAACTGATGCTCTACAGCCTATTGATGTTGCTGAACTAAATGACATTGATGAAGTAGTCTAGTTGAGACAATCTCAAAGAGCTCGCAAGCCTGTAATATCAAATGATTTTTTTTGTGTATCTATAAGAGCATGATTTTGATATTCACGATGATGATCCTACCACTTTAAATGAAATAATTTCTTGTTCTCATGCTTCTGATTGGCTAAATGTTATGCATAATGAATTAAATTATTTGTCTTATAATGGTCTTTGGGATATGACAGAGTTTCCAATTGGTTGCAAAGTTATTGGATGCAAATGGGTTTTTAAAAATAAATGCAATTCAGATGGTACTATTGATAGATACAAAGCAAGACTAATGGCAAATGGCCAAAGTCAAATAGAATGGATCGATTACAAAGAGACTTTCTCATCCGTCTCTGTAACACCCTAAAATTTTCCCTCCTTTTCTTTAACCTTTTTGGCTTATGCTTCCTTTCATTTGCATCTTCATTTGTGCATAGCATTGGTCCTAGACATGGGATCAAGGTATCTTTGGAGTTTCTCAAGAGGAGAAGATGGTTTTCAAAGCAAGGAATAAGGATATAATCTCAACATCATGTCATTATTGAGTTACAAAGTCCTTTTATTCATCAAGGCATTCTCAACAACCTCACACAATCATTTGGATTAGGGTTTTCAAGCATTGATCAAATTCTCCTATCTTTTGTGCTTGAATTAGGGTTTTTATCAAAGGCTTCTTATGATTGATTCTTGGAGAAAATCTTGGTTATATGGCTCAATATACATCTCAAGGGGTTCATATGTGTATCATGTCTCATCACAAATCATTTCATAGGCCTCAGTCAATGGAAAGAAGATTAGGGTTTCATTTGATCAAAAAAGTCAATTGTGGCCTCACAAAGTCAAACTCTTGAGTTTTGGGTCAATCATGGACATTTCAAGTCATCACAAGGTGTCGCTCTCGAGAGATTCGCATCGAACAGTACAAACGCAAGAGTGGCGTAGAAGACACAGAGACGCCAGCAATGTGTATTTATCCCGAGAGAGGGAAAGGAAACACTGCATAAACCTGAAGAGAAAGGGGGAAAGACATTGTAATCGCAACCATAGTCCGGGTTCGGGAGTCTGTTATGCGAGGGAAAGGTGTTAGCACCCCACGCATCCATCGTACTCGATGGGATCCACGCTTGTTGTCTAAACGGAGGGTGAGCTGTCCTACTATCTATGGCTAAACAAAAGAAAACGGGGATGGGGGTGACTAAGACTGACTCGGTAGGACATATTCGATGCCCTAGGCCTACGTACTCCCTCAGTGCAATGGGAAAGTCAGAGTCAACGTAGTTCGGACGGGAACTGTGGGGGAAGGTTGCTCTCCAAGACATCGCCGTCTTGTGCCTACATATCCTCAATCGGACGAGAAAGACGAAATCAGAGCATCCGTAGTTCGTGGCACTACGGAAGAAAGGAAAGGTGGAAGGGTCTCAATCGCATGGGTGCGAGAGAAGGGTGCTCGCCAAGGATAGGGATCCTCGTGCCTACGTATCCTCAATCTATCCAGAGAGAGGAAGTCATAGCGTCCGTAGTTCGTGGGACTACGGGAAAACTAGAACGGTCTTGATCGCATGGGTGCGAGAGAAAAGGGAAAGGACACTCGGAAGGTCTAAGGGAAACTCGGTCCTACGTTATCATGCAAAGTGGCCCTAAGATCAAGATCGGGAGGGAGCTAACTAATGTTGTCATGCTTGGATTGAGAGCCTAATGTCTATCCTACTCCGAGCTTAATCAGAAATTAAGTCGGACTAGGAGCCTTAAGGGAGCATGTGAATACAGAGTAATCAACAAGTAAACACCAGACAACTCAATCACAAAGAGAAAATCAAACAAGAGGCACTCAAGTACTTAATCGGGAATTAATCAAAATATGCATCAAAATTAATAAAGAATATCCAAATTAAAAATAAAGTGCTAATCAAGATCAAGATTAAATTCTAAGTAAAAAAGTTAGTCTAAAATTAAACCTAAAATTAATTCAAGTTAATTTCTAATCGAATTAGTCAAAAATAAAATCTAATTAAAAGATCTAATCAAAACCAAATTAAAAGTTAATTAGAAACAAGGTTAATTCTAATCTAATTAAGACCAAGATTAATTCTAAAATTAAGAACTAAAACTAACAAATTAAAAATTAATTCTACCAATTAATATCTAATTAATTAATTAAAACAAATAACAAAAAAAATAAAAAAAACAAAAAATGTAATATTAACTAATGACAAGGGTGCATTAGCATCTCAGGGGTGGAAATATTAGAACGCATGGGCCTGATATGCTAGGCCCAAGGATTACATCAGAAAGCAACAGAGGGAGATCCAGCGAGTGATTTGGTGTGTGTGAAAAGAAAAAGCACGGGCCTAAGGCCCAGGATATTACAAAGAGGCCAAGGGTGTGCGAGATGACAAAGGGGGGTGTGGAAAGAAGATTGAAATGGGTGAATCAGTCACAGGCCAACAAACTCGGCCCAAGTCACCATGGACAACAAGTTTTTAGCTCAAACAGAAAACCTAACATCACCAACTTCAGTAGCGTCGTTCCCCTGTTTTCACTCTCTTCTTCTCTTGACCTATCTCCAACATCTCCTTCCCCTGCTTCGTTCAATATTCGCGCCGTTCGCGGCCAGTCACTTCCTCCGTCTCACTTCCTTTCAACCTCGCACCACCAATCCTCAACCACAACGTTCTCACACCACAAATGGCGTCGCCAGTAAAACAAACTGGCCAGAAAAAAAGCGGTGCGTCGTCCGTCTCTTCTCCATCAATGCTCCTACTTCGCGGCTCCGCTCAAAATCCCGTAGACAAACAAAACCTCGCCGGAACCATTCCCCATCGTTCAAAATCCGTCACAGTCTTCTCTCTCTGTCTGCCTCCGTCTCAACAAACACCATCCTCGCCGGTGACTTCGTTCGCACCTCACCTCACTAACGAGTTCGCAACAGAGAAAAACAAATCAAAATTCAAGCTACGCGAAATTATCGTATTGCTCTCACATTCAATGTTCCGCTCAAACACGGCTTCACACGAGACCTTCGTTCGATACGATTTACCACAATATTAGATCAAGCAAATGCGAACACACAATAAATCGATAAACAAACGCATCGCGACAACAAAATTCGAAGCAGAGTTGACGTAAGCTAAGTTGACGTACCTACCAGAGTAAGTCCGGTGCTTCTTCAAATCGGCGAAGGAGACCAGAAAATCAGAGGTAATGTTGATTCCACTTCCCTTCTGATTCTCGTGCGTGAGCGGACTTGAAACTAGCAGAATCTTCTTCTTGCTTGCTGCGTGATTTCTTCTTCTTCCTCGCGTTTCCGAAATCACTTCTAGTTTGTACTTCTGCTATTGCTAAATTCTTAAGTGTGTGAAGCTATTCTGTAACTTTCTGCAGGTGATGCATTTGTTACAGGTTCTTGAGGTTTCTTTGGAAACTAGAAATGATGATGAAGGCTGAATTGAATTGAAGATGATTCAGGGATGATTTGCAGTAGAAGAATGATACTGATTTGTTGTGGTTTATAGAATTTGGAGTGGCGATGGAATGGATCCAGAAATTTGAAGATGAAGAAACCTCCTTCTCTATGTATCAATTCTTCTAATCTGATTTTTGGAGTTTTTTGAGGAATGATCTGTGTAGAGAATGATGAGGAATTATGTGAATCAAGAACAATGGAGATGCTGAGTTTATAGCTTGAGTCAGGGGTAGAAAAGGTATTGAAGGTGAAATTCTGTTAGAGGCTGGGAAATCTTGTTACGATCAGTTGTGACATGGTATCAAAGGTTTTGTACGTGATCACTAATTTTTGCACTGCTATGTTTCTTTTTGTATTTTTCTGCTAATTTTCTGATGTGAATTTTTCCTTGATAAACTTTTATTTCTCTGTGTAATTCCACCACTTATGCGTTAGTACAAAATATGGTCTAGGCTACATTCTACAAACTCATCTTGTTAATTCCCTGGCCAGGTTACAAGCACATCTACAAATTTCTATCACTATTTTTCACCTTCGCTTAGTAATATGGGCCATTTGTACAAATGTGATATTTCATGGGCCTTTGGATATTAAAAAGTGGATTGAATGGATACTTGGTTAAGAATTTGGATTTAGAAAGTAAAAGGTTTAGAATAGCATTGGAAATGGAAAATTAAGTGGATAAAAATAGATCTAAATGAATTTAAAATGTGGAATGAAAATTAAAATAAAAATGGTTTAGGGGTTTTAGAAATGGCTTGGATTTAGAAAAAGGATATAAGGAAAAATGGATTATGATAAGATAAAAATGGATAAAGGAAAAAAAATGAAAATGACTAATGGGTTTATTGTAGAAATTTGAATTCCAAGTAGCCCACACAATTAATCTTGACACGCCCGATTCTACACCAAACTCATATCTTCAATGAATTCCAACAATTCAATCAGTAAGCTCAATCAACCATGACCCAGTGCTCCTCAAATCAATCCATAAATGCTTTGTCTGGATATAACCATTGATTTCCTCAAACCTAATCTCCTGATCTTCCATTGATAATTGTCCCTACACATCCAACCAAGAATGAGAAACCATGACCCTTATTTAAATACATCCTGAAACCTGGCAAACCTCTGAATACAACAACCTTGGATCTTGATGAACCTCTGAACAGGAAAATACCAATAGCATGAAAACTCTTCGATCCCATGTCTCAGAAAACTAATGCAATGATATGATTATGAGCTAATGAAAATGAAAAATGAGAAAGAAACATAAGCCAGAAAAAGGTAGGGCAAATTTTGGGGTGCTACAGCTGCCCCTATTCAATCGACTTGAGCCTGAAGGGATGATAGCAACGGCTTTCAGACATTCATTGTAGAAGGTGATTGAATACAAAAAGAACCCGGAAATTTGCAAACTCGTGGTAATGAAAATGAAAACGAGCACGACCGAAAGTGGCCTTGAAAAGGATAAACTAGTACGACCTAAAGCGGACTCGAAAATGATAGACGAGTACGACCGAAAGCGGACTCGACAAGGATAAACGAGTACGACCGAAAGCGGACTCGAAAAGTATAAACGAGTACGACTGAAAGCGGACTCGAAAAGGATAAACGAGTACGACCGAAAGCGGACTCGAAAAGAAAGACCCAGCCGAAGATGGACTTTCCAACCCAAGATAAATTGAATCAATAGATCTACAAAGATAACTCCGCTAAGGAATAGAGAAATCCAAACAGACAACCCTGCGGGGGAGAGAGCCAAACATCGGCAAGGAATTGATGAAGATAACACATTGTCATAGGGATGACAGAAAGAAAATTCCACCGTTGGAATACATCGTCATGGGGATGACGGAAAGAAAATATGAAAAGATAACACATTGTCATAGGGATGACAGAAAGAAAATTCCACCGTAGGAATACATCGTCATTGGGATGACGGAAAGAAAATCTGAAAAGATAACACATTGTCATAGGGATGACAGAAAGAAAATTCCACCGTAGGAACATATTGTCAAGGAGATAACACATTGTCATAGGGATAACAGAAAGAAAACTGAACATATCCGAAGGTACGAAACCTGAGCTCAGAACACATCGTCAAAGGGTTGACGGGAAGAAACTGAAGACATCCGAAGGTACGAAACCTGAGCTCGGAACACATCGTCAAAGGGTTGACGGGAAGGAATTGAAAACATCCGAAGGTACGAAACCTGAGCTCGGAACACATCGTCAAGGGGTTGACGGAAAGGAACTGAAAACATCCGAAGGTACGAAACCTGAGCTCGGAACACATCGTCAAAGGGTTGACGGAAAGAAAATGAAAACATCCGAAGGTACGAAACCTGAGCTCGGAACACATCGTCAAGTGGTTGACGGAAAGAAGGTGAAAACATCTGAAGGTACGAAACCTGAGCTCGGAACACATCATCAAAGGGTTGACGGAAAGGAGGTGAAAACATCCAAAGGTACGAAACCTGAGCTCGGAACACATCGTCAAAGGGTTGACGGGAAGAAACTGAAAACATTCGAAGGTACGAAACCTGAGCTCGGAACACATCCTCAAAGGGTTGACGGGAACATACTAAAAACATCCGAAGGTACGAAACCTGAGCTCGGAACATATCGTCAAAGGGTTGACGGAAAGAAACTGAAAACATCCGAAGGTACGAAACCTGAGCTCGGAACACATCGTCAAAGGGTTGACGGGAAGAAACTGTCTGCTGAGGAATGGCTTGGCATCCTCTTTGGGGATATGTCACTGTCTTGACTGAAAAATTGATTCGGGTTTCTGTACAAGGTACCAAATCCGGCTTATGCTTCACATGCATATGTTTGAATGTTTTTTGGCGTAATGCTCCATACACAATGGAAATGCTACGCGTTTGAGGATGAAATGCAAAATACTTATGATATGCAAAAGAGACCCATCTAGCAAAATAAATGCTGAAGAGAAGAGGCCAAATCCGCTGGGGATGGCGAACTGAACTGTCTCCGAGGTTACGAACCCTGCCGAGGAAGTCACATTGACTGGCCTTCCTGATATAACCACTGCTGAAGATGAAACCCGAAGAGAACTCCCACTCCGTTGGGGATTACAAATAAACCTTGAAGATGGACCCCAAAGATCTGTTACGGAAGAGGTGTCAATAACCATTAGACTTTGAATCTGGTGGGGATGTCAACCACTGTTGATCAAGCCATTGAGATGTCTATCACCTGCTTGGGGAATGAAGTCAATAACAGCGAACCTGCTGGAGAATATCATTGAACTTAGCCTGTAGTCGGGGAAACACCCTTAACCTACTGGGGAATACCAGCCATCACCAACAACTCTGCTCGGGGAACGACGGTTGATGATATCCACTCTGCTAGGGGACAACATTGAGCTTACTCCTCTGTTGGAGACTTACTTTCTACCCTTACTCTGTTGGGGAGAGAAACTCTACTGGGGACGTCACGTGTCGACCATCAACATGAACCCTGCAGATGTGATATGACCAAAACATGCCCTGATACAGCATAGCCAATAAAGGAACCTGTCTTCGAGAGGTCTCATGAAGATCTTATATATCTTGCCCCATGATCTTGATTAACCGTTCTCCTGAGAAAAACTCTTTTGCTTTTGGGGTGACCTGCCCCAGCCTTGAAGGGATTTTGCCCTTGCCTGGCTAATCTATGAAGGAGTACCTCTGACTGACTAACCTTCGAGAGATTTGTTGAATCTCGACCTGATTGCCCCAGATTGGCTGAATCTTGGAATGAATTGCCCATTTGATATGACTATTTGATGGTTTGCCCCTGCTCAACGGAGTACTTAGGCACTCTGCACTTATATTGATTAATCTTTTCATTGCAGAAACCTCCCTGATCAAGCACTTACTCACAAGTAAAACAATTCGTTTTGAAAATGACAATTTTAATGCAATGCATATGACAGTTTTGAAATCCAAGTCTGTTCACTGGAAAAAAAGTTGTGACATATAGTGAATGAATCACTAATCAAAGTGTCGCTGATACCAACATGAATGGTAAGAAGATCCTTTTAGGAGTCAGGTTCGACACGATCTTTACCGAAGTATGCTTTCGAAACAACCTTGCTTCAATTAGGTCTTTTAAAGGTTGTAACGTGGCCTGGTTCACGGTTTGAGAAAGAAAGGATATAAGGCTCAAAGTTTTGTTTTAACCCACCCATTCTCCTTGATGTTCTCCAGTCCTACGTTCAGCTAACTTGACACAAGCGCTCACCTATCAAAAAGGTTAATGAATGGTAGGAGGATAGAAAGACCCACATGATTTTCGGAGTGACAGTCACCCCTTTTGTCTTCGGTGTCTATAAACGCACGACTTGTTCTTTATTTGAGGATTTTTCTTTTACCATTTTTTCGCTTTTTATTCTTTTGCTTTTCCCTGATTTTTCCTGGACTAACTCTTTTGAATTTTTCGATTTCGAAGTACAGCGGGATGCCCTAACTTTTGCCTAAGCCATTTGTTTTCAAGTTTCGACTTAGCGGGCTTTCTTTTTCTTTTGATTCTTTTTCTTTTTTTTTTGAACAAATCGTGTGATACTGGCTTGTTTGACTTGTTTGAAAGGGATGTGACTGCCTCACTCTTCGGTTGGTGAGGGATTACCATAGATTTGATCCTCGAATTGAACGCTCGATCAAATTAATTGACACCTACCCTGCCCCAGGTTAAGATTGAGGGTTTTTTCGTTTTCAGAAAGAAACTCCTACTTCTAGGCTCAAAGGGGTTGACAAGGGATTATCTTCCTTATATCTATGGTGTTTACGGATTTGAAACAATGCCTGTACATCATCAGCAAGGTTTTGTCCCAAAAGCATACCATCAGAAGTTCTGCGTCTTTGAATTTCATCATCCTCCCTCGGATCCTGCTTAAACAAGTGTTAGATACCAATAAAGAAAAATATGAGTGAACACAGATGGATTTAATCAAAACATGCTTATTTATTTCATTATCATTATCTACTGAAAACATACGAGTTTTACAAATGAGTTTGCACTTTAACAGAAAAGAAACTATAAATGCAAAGAAATGACATGATCTAAAAGATTTCAAGCTTCGGGGAACTGGGCTTTCCAAGCTTGACTTGCTGCTGAACTAGCCATCTTCAGAATTTCTCATCGAAGTCAGTCTGATAAAAACTTGCACCACTGCTCTCGGTGTCTTCTTCCATAACTTGAACTGATGAACCCACATGACTGGATGAAGGAGAATTGTGGATCTGAATACCCTGAGGCGTGAATGAGAACATGTTGGAGTCAAGCAGTGTCTGAATCTTACTCTTGAGCACCTTACAGTCTTCAGTTGAATACCCATGTGCCCAGCATGGTAGTCACAATGGGCGTTGACATCAAAACCTGGTGGATACGGAAAAGGCACTCGCTTTACCCCCTTTGGCACTATCAATCCACCTCTTATCAAATCTGGTAGCATCTGACGATATGACATTGGCAATTGAGTGAAGTGCCTCTCTGGCTTCCTAGGTCTTTGTCGGGCGTGCTGACGCGGCTGACGCGATACGACCGTTGATTCTGAGATCTAGAAGATTGCTGACTCTGAACAATTGATGCATCTGAATATTGAAGATGAGATGGTGGATGTTCCCAGATGGAATTACTTTCTTCCTCCCATTCTTCTTGAGCACTGACGATTGATCCACTTTCATTAGCTGGGAACTTCGAGGCGCCTTGGATTTTTCCACACTTGATACCGAACTCAACGTGTTCTCCAAGTATTACCAAGCCATAGAATTTTAATACAGTAATCAACTTATCGAAGTATGGTCCTTGCAAAGTATCCTTGAATATATTAACCAATTATCTTTCCAAAAGTGGTGATTGAACGCGAGCAACTAACTCTCTCCATCTCTGAGCATACTCTCTAAATGATTCGTTACCCGCTTTAGATAAACCTTGCAACTGCAGGCGGCTAAGAGCCATGTCAAGATTATAACTGTACTCCTTTACAAAGGCATTGGCTAGATCTGACCATGATCGGATGCTACCATTTTCCAACTGCATATACCAACTCAATGATGCCCCACTCAGACTGTCCTAGAAACAGTGAATCATAAGCTTGTCATTATAGACATGTGAGGTCATTCTTCGGCCAAACATCACCAAATGTTGCTTCAGACAGCTATCCCCGTTGTATTGCTCAAACTTCGGCATCTGAAACTTTTGAGGTAACACAAGGTCGGGCACCAAACATATGCTCGCAGCATTCAGATCAAGAGTATCATGCTTTATTAAGGCATCAAGCTTCTCTTCCAACACACGACATCTTTCATCAAACTGAACAGCCCGTGGGTCCTTAGGCTTCGCCTTTGGAATTACCCCTTGGAAATCTGGCACAGAGAAGGAAAAACTTTGATAGTCTGTGGCATCAAGAGAAGAAGAATGCCCATCTCGGACGATGGCACGCTCGTGTATAGCTTGATTCTCAGCAGGGATTCGCACATGCTGAGCTTGAGCAACATCATTCACTGGAGGTGGAATGACATTCCCAATCACAGAAGTCCTCTGAACATTGGCTTCTCCCCTATTCATGGTTGTCATAGCTTCCACAAGTTGATCCAACTGACTCTTCATCAATTCAACATCGGCCCTAGTTACAAACTGATTTTGTTCCCCTGAATTCATGATGATCTCCCCAAACGCTGATTCAAGTCCGATGAGAAAGTCTGGCAATCAACTGCGGTTCAGACAAAGGATGGATGAGCTCACTGGTTCGACTGGAGAAGGATATACAAAATGATGCAAGATGCAAATGCAAATGCAATATGAATGCAGCAAACATGGGATCAAAGCTTCCACATATTTTGAACAACTACTGTGCTGATGACTGAATAAGTTAACAAATCTGTTCTGAAGAAAACCTGAATACCAGGCTAATAAGTCCACACTGATAGGAAAACCAGAATACCAGGTAGGTTGAAGGCCAAGGTCGCCTGTAAACCTGCAAACACCCGCCCCTCTCACATGTGGGTTCTAGAAAACTGAGGATCCTCAGTATCCCGGGCTCTCAGGTCAAGAAATGTTGATACGGTCACCATTTCTGGTTTAGCATCATCATCAATCGAGGAGGCCTCAACTGATTCCCCTCAAAAATAAGGTCATCCTATGCGAGTCCCTCAGCACTGGGTCCTCGGATCGACAAGTGTAATGGGTTTGCCATTTCTGGTCTTCCATTATCACAGGTCGGGAGGAGAGGCACAACTGAGGTATCGGAGAAACAGTCACCAGAGTCGACAGCTCTCTAGATCAACACCCTGAAATGCGCAAGACACACACGTCAGAATGCGTCCCAAGATAGCCTCGTCTGGTTGTGAATTTTGTGAACACACAAACGCACCAAGATGGCACGTAGGTCCCACTACTCTCTACTCTAGTCCTAGGGTGTACTCAAGCCTGGGTATTGGGCTTACTCTCATAACAACCCAACTTGCCAAACAGAAACCAGCCAGCAGAACACAGCAATATCTAGTATGACAGTAATAAAATGAAATGCAATGCAATAAAAGCCATAAAACAGTAATATACAACATAATAAAGCACAACAAATAAACACCCAACGAAAAACAAACAAGCGCTAGGATCGACTCGCAAAAGGGGATGGACCAGCAAGAGGTCAACCTTATCCCCAGCAGAGTCGCCAGCTGTCGCTCCCGAGAGATTTGCATCCAACGGTACAAACGCGAAAGTGGCGCAGAAGACACAGAGTCGCCAGCAATGTGTATTTATCCCGAGAGAGGGAAAGGAAACATTGCATAAACCTAAAGAGAAAGGGGGAAACACATGGTTATCGCAACCATAGTCTGGGTTCGGGAGTCGGTTATGCGAGGGGAAGGTGTTAGCACCCCACGCATCCATCGTACTCGATGGGATCCACACTTGTTGTCTAAATGGAGGGTGAGCTGTCCTACTATCTATGGCTAAACAAAAGAAAACGGGGATGAGGGTGACAAAGACTGACTCGGTAGGACATATTCGATGCCCTAGGCCTACGTACTCCCTCAATGCAATGGGAAAGTCAGAGTCAACGTAGTTTAGACGGGAACTGTGGGGGAAGGTTGCTCGCCAAGACATCGCCGTCTTGTGCCTACGTATCCTCAATCGGACGAGAAAGAGGAAATCAGAGTGTTCGTAGTTCGTGGCACTACGGAAGAAAGGAAGGTGGAAGGGTCTCAATCGCATGGGTGCGAGAGAAGGGTTCTCGCCAAGGATAGGGATCCTCGTGCCTACGTATCCACAATCTATCCAGAGAGAGGAAGTCATAGCATCCGTAGTTCATGGGACTACTGGAAAACTAGAATGGTCTCGATCGCATGGGTGCGAGAGAAAAGGGAAAGGACACCCGAAAGGTCTAAGGGAAACTCGGTCCTACGTTATCATGCAAAGTGGCCCTAAGGTCAGGATCGGGAGGGAGCTAACTAATGTTGTCATGCTTGGATTGAGAGCCTAATGTCTATCCTACTCCGAGCTTAATTAGAAATTAAGTCGGACTAGGAGCCTTAAGGGAGCATGTGAATACAGAGTAATCAACAAGTAAACACCAGACAACTGAATCATAAAGAGAAAATCAAACAAGAGGCAGTCAAGTACTTTATCAGGAATTAATCAAAATATGCATCAAAATTAATAAAGAATATCCAAATTAAAAATAAAGTGCTAATCAAGATCAAGATTAAATTCTAAGTAAAAAAGTTAGTCTAAAATTAAACCTAAAATTAATTCAAGTTAATTTCTAATCTAATTAGTCAAAAATAAAATCTAATTGAAAGATCTAATCAAAACCAAATTAAAAGTTAATTAGAAACAAGATTAATTCTAATCTAATTAAGACCAAGATTAATTCTAAAATTAAGAACTAAAACTAACAAATTAAAAATTAATTCTACCAATTAATATCTAATTAATTAATTAAAACAAATAACAAAATAAATAAAAAAACAAAAAATCTAATATTAACTAATGACAAGGGTGCATTAGCATCTCAGGGGTGGAAATATTAGAACGCATGGGCCTGATATGCTAGGCCCAAGGATTACATCAGAAAGCAACAAAGGGAGTTCCAGCGAGTGATTTGGTGTGTGTCAAAAGAAAAAGCACGGGCCTAAGGCCCAGGATCTTACAAAGAGGCCAAGGGGGTGTGAGATGACAAAGGGAGGTGTGGAAAGAAGATTGAAATGGGTGAATCAGTCACAGGCCAGTAAACTCGGCCCAAGTCACCATGGACAACAGGTTTTTAGCTCAAACAGAACACCTAACATCACCAGCTTCAGTAGCGCCGTTCCCCTGTTTTCACTCTCTTCTTCTCTTGACCTATCTCCAACATCTCCTTCCCCTGCTTCACTCAACATTCGCGCCGTTCGCGGCCGGTCACTTCCTCCATCTCACCTCTTTTCAACCTCGCACCGCCAATCCTCAACCACAACATTCTCACACCACAAATGGCGTCGCCGGTAAAACAAACTGGCCGGAAAAAAGAACGGTGCGTCGTTCGTCTCTTCTCCGTCAATGCTCCTACTTCGCGGCTCCCCTCAAATCGCCGTAGACAAACAAAACTCGCAGGAACCATTCCCCATCGTTCAAAATCCGTCACAGTCTCCTCTCTCCGTCTGCCTCCATCTCAAGAAACACCATCCTCGCCGGCGACACCGTTCGCACCTCACCTCACTCACGAGTTCATAACAGAGAAAAACAAATAAAATTCAAGCTACGCGAAATTATCCTATTGCTCTCACGTTCAATGTTCCGTTCAAACACAGCTTCACATGAGACCTTCGTTCGATACGATTTACCACAACATTAGATCAAGAAAATGCGAACACACAATAAATCGATAAACAAACGCATCGCGACAACAAAATTCGAAGCAGAGTTGACGTAAGCTAAGTTGACGTACCTACCGGAGTAAGTCTGGTGCTTCTTCAAATCGGCGAAGGAGAACAGAAAACCAGAGGTAATCTTGATTCCACTTCCCTTCTGATTCTCATGCGTGAGCGAACTTTAAACTAGCAGAATCTTCTTCTTGTTTGCTGTGTGATTTCTTCTTCTTCCTCGCGTTTCCGAAATCACTTCTAGGTCATACTTCTGCTATTGCTAAATTCTTGAGTGTGTGAAGCTATTTTGTAACTTTCTGCAGGTGATGCATTTGTTACAGGTTCTTGAAGTTTCTTTGGAAACTAGAAATGACGATGAAGGCTGAATTGAATTGAAGATGATTCAGGGATGATTTGCAGTAGAAGAATGATGCTGATTTGTTATGGTTTACAGAATTTGGAGTGGCGATGGAATGAATCCAGAAATTCGAAGATGAAGAAACCTCCTCCTTTATGTATCAATTCTTCTAATCTAATTTTTGGAGTTTGTTGAGGAATGATCTGTGTAGAGAATGATGAGGAATTCTGTGATTCAAGAACAATGGAGATGCTGAGTTTATAGCTTGAGTCAGGGGTAGAAAAGGTATTGCAGGTGAAATTCTGTTAGAGGCTGTGAAATCTTGTTACGATCAGTTGTGACATGGTATCACAAGTTTTGTACGTGATCACTAATTTTTGCACTGCTATGTTTCTTTTTGTATTTTTCTGCTAATTTTATGATGTAAATTTTTCCTTGTTAAAACGTTTATTTCTCTGTGTAATTCCACCACTTTTACGTTGGTACAAAATATGGTCTGGGCTACATTCTACAAACTCATCTTGTTAATTCCCTGGCCAGGTTACAAGCATATCTACAAATTGCTATCACTATTTTTCACCTTCGCTTAGTAATATGGGCCATTTGTACAAATGTGATATTTCATGGGCCTTTGGATATTAAAAAGTGGATTGAATGGATACTTGGTTAAGAAAGTAAAAGTTTTAGAATAGCATTTGAAATGGAAAATTCAGTGGATAAAAATGGATCTAAATGGATTTAAAATGTGGAATGAAAATTAAAATAAAAATGGTTTAGGGTGGTTTTAGAAATGGCTTGGATTTAGAAAAAGGATATAAGGAAAAATGGATTATGATAAGATAAAAATGGATAAAGAAAAAAAAATGAAAATGACTAATGGGTTTATTGTAGAAATTTGAATTCCAAGTAGCCCACACAACTAATCTTGACACGCCCGATTCTACACCAAACTCATATCTTCAATGAATTCTAATAATTCAATCAGTAAGCTCAATCAACCATGACCCAGTGCTCCTCAAATCAATTCAGAAATGCTTTGTCTGGATAACCATTGATTTCCTCATACCTAATCTCCTGATCTTCCATTGATAATTGTCCCTACACATCCAACCAAGAATGAGAAACCATGACCCTTATTTAAATACATCCTGAAACCTGGCGAACCTCTGAATACAACAACCTTGGATCTTGATGAACCTCTAAACAGGAAAATACCAATAGCATGAAAACTGTTCGATCCCATGTCTCAGAAAACCAATGCAATGATATGATTATGAGCTAATGAAAATGCAAAATGAGAAAGAAACATAAGCCAAAAAAAGGTAGGGCAAATTTTGGGGTGCTACACAAGGGTTATTATGAAGTTTGTTTAAGAAGAATCAAGGAGAAACATAAAATCAGAAGAATTGACAAAATTAGGGTTTTAGTCAAATATTTCTATTTATGGAAAATCCTACTTTTTAGCTATCTTGCAACATTCATAACTTTCTCATCCTTGATGCAAATGAGGCAAACTTGTAATCAAATTAAAGAGGAAATCATGAACTAAAAGTTTCTAGAATTAGGCAAGTCCAAAAGATATCTAGATCAAAACTTATGGTGGCTTAAAGTTGAGAAAAGTCAAGATTGGTGATTTCAGTACTTAGAATTTTTCTATGTTTGAAAATTCAGTTTGGAGAGCATGTTTTCAATGGCCATTTTCTTGATGATCTAAGCTTCATCTCACTTTTCCTCTAACATGAAAGTTGTTCCTCATTCTCCAAGCTTTATTTTAATAACAAGAACTCTCCAATTGGATGTGTAGAACTGAAGTTATGGTGTCCCAAAGTTAGGGTTTTCAAATTGTCAAATTTAGCAAGTCATTTGTCAACTTCATCAATTTAACTTCCAAGGCATATTTCCCATAGTTCCAAGCTTCAATTCACTTTTCCTCCAACATGAAAGTTGTAGAGGTTCCTTTAAGCTTTCCATGCTTATAAACTCCATTGGATTTGTAGAACTTAAGTTATGGCCTCCCAAAGTCATTACATTTTCATGTATCAAGTTGATTTCATGGCTTAGAAATTTTTCATGGTGCTTAGGAAGGTTTTGGAGCAACTTTTAAGTCCTTTGCTCACATGGTTTTGTTGAACCCTAATTTTTATCCCTAAGATTTCGCACATTTCATTTTCTTTTCATTTTGCATCTTTACCACAAACGAGATCACTCTCTTTGTTTCTCCGAGCATCTATGTATTTCTTACTTGCCTTTATTTTGCTTATGTTCACTAACCTTTAATCAAAATCCAAAAATATGTTTGTTTCCCTTTTACTAACTTTTTCAGGAGGAGAATCAAGGATATCAAACAGTCCCTCAGCTCGAATGAATTTCATCTGAACAAAGTCAAAGTTGATCTGCAAACGATTCAAAATTCATCTGATCAAGAGTTTCCAAGATTTAATTGATTACTATTCAAGAGACTCCAAGGTTCATGTGTTTATGTCCATGCCTTCTTTGACAAGCAAGAAAAATCGAGCTGGAATCAAGACAGCACACTGTAATACCCCAAAATTTGCTCTCCCTCTTTGTCATCATAGCATGGCATTATCATCTATCATATCATATCCACCTCATTAACATTACATTGCATTTAACATAGAAAAATGAAGCATAGCATCCTTCTTACCATCAGGGCATGTGATCAGGTGGAAGGTGGACAATCAAGGAATCATTCAAAGCACAAAAAGGGCAATCAAGTTTCCTCAGGGCAAGCCAAGAGGCCTTTCATGTCTCATACTATCTCAATGGAACATCCACAACCTCAAGAATGAGAGAATCAATGGGAGATTGAAGCACTACATCTTTCACTATGCAAGAGGTTCAAAAAATGAAGGAAAACCCTCAAAAGAGATAACTCATTGATCCAAAATCATCCTCAAATGGCATATATCATCATCTTTTAAGAGGATACATAACATACTCTGAGGAATTGGAAATTGAAGACTGCACATTTTTCTCCTAGGAGGTGGGCACCAAAACTAGGGTTTCTAATAAAATCAGGGAATTTTTGATTTTTTGGACCAAATTTGATGTCATGGTATTTCATATGTCCCTAAGTGTATGGAGGTGGAAAATTGCTTCTCAATTGGTTTTGGAAGTGGTTCAATTGGAAGAAAGATCAGAAATCAGGAAAATTGGGGCCAAGTCAAATAATCAGAGGAAAAAGTCAACTCTTGACTTTTTGAGCCCAAAATCATGAAATTCATGTTACATATGTCCAATGTACAAAATTTGATCAAGAAACTCCAAAGGAATCATGAAAAAAATCAAGATGTAAAAAGTTGCCATTTTTGGATGAAGAAGGGTTACTAAATATAGCAAGTTTTGGCCATTTTGCAATAGAGTTTGAGCCAAGGCCATTTAAAATTGGGGCATCAAATGAAAATTCCACTCAGCCACAACAAAAGATCTTGTTTTAAGCTTCAAATCCATGTGTGGAACATCTCCATTGGATGAAAATTGAGTGAGATATGATTGATCAAAGTTTGAGCAAAGTAGGTTCAAAACTAGGTCATGACCAAGATTTTCAGGGCACGCGCGCAGTCATTTTAACAAACATGTGGTGGGCCAAATGTCCACTCATTTTTCTCATGGTTAAAGGCCTCAAATGGAAAACTTTTCAACATGAAAGTTGTTCATTGCATTGTCATCTTCAATATTCATGTTGGACAATTTTTGGTTTGATCAAGTTATGAGATAGTTTTAAGGGTTCAAAGTCATGTTGATTATGCTGAAAACCCATGCGCCATGTTGCCTTGCCAACCAACCCCATTACTACGCCATACACCAGTTTTGATTCCTTTTGTTTCAAGCAATTTTTCATCACCTTGTACACTTCCATTTGACTTGTTTTCAACATCAATATTGTTCCATGATAGCTCCTCTTTCATTTGACACCAAAACCTCATTAAACCATGCATTAACATGGGAGAAATTAACCCTCAAACACCTACTGTTACAATGATGATTTGCTGCATAATTCTGGTTCAAGCACACATCAAGTACATGATAGAAGTGTGTATGTTTGTTTCCTCATTAAGACCAACACATGCCTGCACTCTTTACACACTTACTCGAGCCATACATGAAAAGGGAAAGGATGGAAGCTTGCTATAGAAGTTTGGCAGCAGGAATATGGTAACACATTATGAACCAGCCACACCATATCATCACTCTCCCTAACTAACTTGACTCAGTTAGTTAGGGATGACTCAGTTTAACTAACTTGACTCACTTAACTCCACTCACTAAACCATGATTAGAGCTCACCATAAATAGAAGTCACACTCTCCAATTTCGTGGCTAGCTTCATTTTTCTCATTTTTCACTCTCCCTCTCAAACACTCTCGCTTTCTCTCCACCATCTCTCTCTGCTCGAATCTTCATTCACCTTCATTTACTTCATCTTCATCATCATCAATGGCACAATACTGAAGTAAGAACCATCAAAATCCACATGAATTCCTCAAGTGAAGCTTCATCAACATTTTGATTCTCTCTCTGCTTTCAATATCTCAAGGCTCAACTGCATTTATTTTGCACGAATCAAGCTCCATATCAAGAGTGGATCTCTGGTTTTCTTTTGCTTCAAGGATCTGCAAACTTCAGGTTTCAATCACTCCAACTCTATTGCATTGTTTTAGCTTGTTTCTATATGGTTTAAAGCTTATTAGAAGCTGCGTGAGTCCTGGCTAGTTGATAGGCTCTTTAGGAGTTTAGGTGTGAATTTAGGGCAAATTGTTTTGGCTCGGTTTGTGTTATGTGTGCATGATCTATGAGAAATAATGGTGTATTCTTGATCTCCATAGCTTCCTCTTCATTTTGGTATATGAATGATGCATTTCTGTGAAAGTTGAAGTTTGCAGGTGGTGGTGGTTCGCCGGAGAAGATGACCGGAGGTCCTTCTCCGGCCAGTGGTTGAATGTTAGGGTTTAGCACGTTTTAATCCTGTTCGTTCATTTTTCCTCATCGTATGGCTAAGGGCGTGACAGCACATTAAAATGCATGTGCATGTCATGTGCATCATTTCTGAACTCACTTAAGCATTATGTGGTGTGGCACATGGTAGGGAGTATGGTCATTCATGTACATGCGTTAGATAAGCTTACTTTGACTGGTTGTTGACTTGACTTGATCCTATGGTTGTTATTGTTTTGACTTGGTTTGACTGAAGTGCATGGTTACTAATGTGTACAGCCGCGTAAATGGACTTAAGCCTTATGCTATTCACACCCCACGCTTTCAAAGCCCAATCATATTGAACTCACATTTTGCTATGCTTGCACCCCCATTCATATTTACATTTCACTTTATTTTTTTTATTTTCATACACGTTTTCTTTTTAATTTTTAAAAATACTAAATAGTATCATAAAATTCCACAAAAATTCATGAGTATCATTAAAACATTTATAAAATTTTTGGTGATTTTATTTTCTGATTTTATGACCTTTTTACCCCTGCTCCATAATTTTCTTTGAATTTCTTTGGTGTGCATTCTTAATGTGGTACATGATCTTGTTTAATTTTGTTCTTGATCATTAAAAATTGTTTTGATGCTCTTCTTTTTGCATTGAGTCATTAGCATCTTGAGGTATGCTAAGTGATGTTTATTTGTTTTTTTAGGTCATTTTATGGCATGTTTGGTGTTCACTTTTGTGTTACTTGGTATGCGCATCCAATTTGACCTAAATGCATTGTTTGACATCATTTTGCCTTGGTTCCTTGCATGCTACTTTGATATGTGATTCATCTCTGATTAGTGAACTTCAATACCATGTTTTCATAATTTTCATGAGGCCATTTGATTTTTGTTTGATGCATTTCATTTAAAGCATTATAACATGTCATATCATTGTAATCTTTTGTGCATGTTTACATGTTTTCTTTGTGTATACTTGCATGATCATTTGCCTATTTGGTGAGATACACTCTTGACATTATAGGACATTGATACATATCATATGTCATCTTTGCTTGTTGATTATCATTTGAACCTTGTGCACCTTTAACATGTTGTGTTTGCACTTTCCTTTGTTTGGAACTTCCATTTCAATCCTACTTCTTCTATCACTTCTTAAAAGTCTTGATGTGCCTCATAAATACTTATGAGATGTTTGTGAATCATTTTTCATTTCATTTCAATTCTGATCCATGGATTACATGTTCCATTTATGCACATTTCTTCTTTTTCCTTTCATATTTCATTCTCCCTTTTCTTATGATATCATGTTCTAATGTCATGGATGATGTTTGTTGCCTATCCACTTGAGTTTGCTTGATAGTAATCATTGGTTTTCTATATGATGTACATTCTGGTTGTGGTTCTAGGATTTGATTTCTCATTTAATTCTTTTGAGTTTTATGATGCATTACATGTTCTTTTACTTCTTATACTTCTTATACATGTTTACAAACCATGTAGGGGCTTTGGTAAGTTGCAATTGAGTGTGGATAAGGAATCCACATTCAAATTTCTTTCCTTTCATCTATTTTACAATTCCATTTTGTGTTTTGTTAAGCACTTATGTGCTTTCTTTTAACAACTCATCACCTTCCCTTTTTTGGATTACAATTCATCTTCTACTTTAGAAGTGAATTGTTTAATTCATTCTTTCTTTAGACTTTAGGTTGAAACCTCACAAACCTTAGGATCACTCCCTTAACTAATCAATTAGGATTGAGTCTTAGTCCACATAGATTTTACCTTTCTCTCCTTTCTTGAGTCTTTCATCTTCTCATCTCAAAGGAAACTCAAAACATCTAATAAAGGCAAGCATTTATTGCATTTAGGCCTTTCATATAAAGAAAAGATTATAAGGGGTCTTCTCTTGTAATCTTAGAATGTGTAGCATATAGCCCATCTTGGGTCAATGTGTTAAACATTTGATCTTGTATGAGGGACTTAAATGCAATACTTGTTGAAGGTGCAAATAATAAAAAACACTTCTTCATTTCTTAATCAACAAAAACACTTAATAAATACAAGTATGCTAGTGTGTTTGAACCTTGACAATTGGAACTAAGTGTGGGGGTCTTCTTCACCCTTAGTGTGCTTTCTTACTCATTCCATCTTGGAATGTGAGAATGTACACATTCCAATGACTAAAATTCAGTTACACTATCATATGCGAACAAGTAAAAAACTCTTAAAAGACAAAAACAAACAATAACGTCTTTTCCTTCGGGAATTCTTTTCTCATCTCATTCATTCTCAACGCACGAACGCGCTCCTACTCGTTCTCTTGCAAGATGGTAACGCACTCGGACCAGCGAGCCTGCAACACCTGAGCCAGAACGTAAGCCGTTCCTTAAAAAACACAAACAACTTTCCCTTAGGTGAGGGGAACTACGTCGCTCTGATTTTCATGCTCCCGATGAGATACGTAGGCATTGGGGTAGGGCCCATGCGAGCACTTCTTTTATTTTCCCTACATTTGTTTCTCTTTCTCTCTCCTTTCCTTTTCCATTCCTTTTCCAGTTCCTCTTCCGGTATTCTTTTCTATCACCCTTTGATCGAGACAAGCAAGCGTGGATCCCATCGGGTACGATGGACGCGAGGGGGTGCTAATACCTTCCTCTCACGTAACCGACTCCCTTACCCTTTCTCTTGGTCGTAAGACCATGCTTTTTCCTTTCCTTCAGGTTTATGCGGTGTTTCCTTTCCCTCTCTTGGGATAAATACACATTGCTGACGACTCTGTTTGGTGCCACTTTCGCGTTTGTACTAGGATGAAAATCCCGGGAGCGACAGCTGGCGACTCTGCTGGGGACAGGTTGACCTATTGCTGGTCCATCCTAAGCGAGTCAATCCTAACGCTTGTCTGTTTTTCTTTCATTGGGTGTTTATTGTTGTGCTGTATTTACCGTTTTACTGTATAGTTATTACTGTATATTACTGCATTTACTGCATTTTACCATTTTTATTCCATATGATATATTATGCTATGCTGAACTGTGCTGTTTTCTGTTTGGCAGGATGGGATTTCTGAGAGATAAGCCCATTACACAGGCTTGAGGATACACTTAGAATTAGAGTGGAGAGTAGTGGGACCTACGTGCCGTTTGGAGTGCGTTGGGTGTTCACGAAATTCACAGCTAGACGAGGCTATCTTGGGACGCGTCGTGGCATGCGCATCTTGCGTATTCCAGGATGTAGATCTAGAGAGCTGTCGACTCTAGTGACCGATCATGAGGACCTTAGTGGAAACATCCCTCTTTAGCGGTGACAATGGCAGACCACATTCTGTGGCAAACCCATTCGCACCCGAGGGCTCACTTTGGAACTTGCATAGGATGACTTTTATTTTCTAAGGGGAGTCAGTGGACGACCTCTTTGATTGGCATAGCATTGTATCCTACGGGCTGAATGTGCTATGGCTTCTCAAACCTCCGAAGCTGACAAGCCTTATTTCCTAAGAACCACATGTGAGTATGGGCGGGATGTTTACAGGTTTGCAGGAAACCCAGCCTCCTACCTACCTTACTTGTGATTCTATGATGATTTCAGACATTGTATCCTATGACAGTGATTTAAGTGTTCATCTCAGTTATTGCCAGATTCAGTACAGAGACACAGTGCACACAGTTCAATACAGACACAGACACTTGATTACCTGATCACATGCCCTTTTGCATTGCATTATCATATCATAACCGTTATGTTTGTCATTTTCAGGTGCATAATACATTTCTGATTCCAATCCATGGGTTCAACAGAGATCGTTGCCGAGAGAAAGAACAATGTGTCTTACAAGTTTCCAGATCCTGTTTTGGATTCATTGCTCAAAGTTATAGATATGGCTGGTCCGGGTATTCTTGATAGGTTTCAGAAGAGCTACGGGAATTTGGTTGGGATGGTCCGTACAATCACCAAGTATGAACATGATGCTTTGCACACTCTGCTGCAGTTCTACGAGCCTTCGTTGAGATGCTTTCTTTTTTCAGATTACATTTTGATGCCAACACTGGAAGAATTCTCATTTATTTTGGGAATTCCGATCACGCCGGCAATACCATTCTTCTCTGGTAGTTCCCCTAGCGTAAAAGAAATTGCTGCTGCGTTACAAATGGATCAGGCAGTGGTAAAGAGTGGTGTGAGCAGTAAAAATGGAGTTAGCGGATTTCATTTAGAATTTCTGTCTGGACAAGCCCAAGAGGCTGCTAGTGCTAAAAATTGGACGGTTTACAATTCCATTCTGGCTCTCTGCATATACGGCCTAGTTCTCTTTCCCAATCAGCAAGACTTTGTGGATATGCAAGCGACAAGAGTTTTCGTTCTTAAAAATCCAGTCCCTACTTTGTTAGGAGATTTTTATCATTCTGTGCACTATAAGAATGAGAAAAGGAGGGGAGGATCTGTTAGTTGTTGTACTCCACTGCTGAGTCATTGGTTTTTCAAACATTTGCCTCAGACAGGTGCCTTTGTGGAAACCAAAGATGTGGCGAAATGGTCTAAACGATTGATGGGTTTAACTGCTGATAACATTGTATGGTTTGACCACCGGTTATTGAGAATAGAGCTTGTCACAAGATGCGGAAATTTTCCAAATGTGCCTTTGATTGGCAGAAAAGGAGGGATCAATTATAATCCAGTTTTGGCCATCCGACAGTTTGGGTATGCTTCCAGGGATCCTCCTACAGAGCAAGATGTGGAAGAATCTTTATTCTTTACAGGAACTAAAGATGCGAAGGTGGTAGAAGTAGTGAATGCTTGGAAAGATAAGCACAAAATTGGAAAAGCAGTTTTCGGGAAAGGAGATTGTAGGTCTTATCCTGAATATGACAGGTGGATTGAGACGAAAGTAAAGGAATTGATTTTACCCTTTTCAAGGGGACCTCTTTTATGTTCAGTACAGCCAGAACAACCCACCATGGTGGCTATTGAAGAATGTGAGAAGTGGAAGAAAATGGTCAGAGAGTTGCAGATAGAGAATTCTGGAATGAGCAGATGTCTTCAGAAAGCTCTAGCTGACAACAAAGAGTTGGAAAAGAGAGCCTTGAAAGCGGAAAAAACCTTGGCTGACAAAGAGGAAGATTTTGATGACAGAGCTCGGTACTTTCGGAAACTTACTTTGGGAGCAGATGACACTAGTCAGGCTCACAAGATTACAAAACAGGCTTTAGCCCGAAGCAAGGATTCATTAGCTCAACTTCGTCAAGCTTGGGATGAAGTCAGAATTGAAAATGCCGAGTTAAAGGATCAGTTGAAGACTAAGGACGAGGAGCTTAAAAAGGCACATGAGCAGAGGAGAAAGTATCGAGAAAGTCTCGGTAAAAGTCAAGAACAGTTAGAAGAAGCTAGAAGCCAGCTGAAGAATACCAAGAAAGAGCTTGAAGAAGCCGTGATAGAAAGAGAGATACTCAAGACGCAAGCTGGCATAAAGAGACACAAAGGAGTACATGATGACGAAGCTCTTATGCTGCATATGGGTTCTTTAACTGAAGCTCTTGAGAAAAGGGATGTCTTGATCAAAGAAATGATTGAAAAGCCGAATCACCAGCGTACCCGTATACTTTTTGAGGAGATCAAATACTCAAGTGACAGGCTGAAGGATGTGGAATTGTCAGATTGATGTTCTTTTCCTTATATTTTGTTATTAATGGTTACCATCAGGCTTGTTGATGGATCCATTTTTCCTTGTATTGCATTTGCGGTTGAACCTTTCTTAAATGTACTTGAATACTTCGTTGAATGAGTATGAGCAGTTTTATTCAAAATTATTCCTTATCAGATAGTTGCACACAAGCACATGACCACTACACATCTCTTTATATCACGATTTCTGGTCTTCAGATTTCCGTGGTTTGGATTGGAATCAGGGTGTAAAGCACTTTGGAAATGATAAACATAACATTGCATGGCATTGCATATCATTTTGCATTTATGTTACTTGCTTTTCAGGTACTCGTTGCAGGGTCTCTAACCTTTATTTGGTTTCAGGCAGTATAGCTGAGAATCATATTCACCGATATTCGACGCGAAGAAATCAAGTGAGAATCATGGATCAAGTGCAAAGTGATTTGGCCGAAATGAGGGCGAGTATGGACCAGTTCATGACCCTCATGACTGGCATGGCGCAAAATCAGGAGAGATTGAGGCTTCTGGTCGAGCGTCCAGACAATGGGCCCGAAGGTGATCAGCATGATAATTCATAGGGACATGGCATCCCTCCTCCCGGTGGCAACCCTCCTCCTGGTGGTAATAATCAGGGTAATGGAAATGGTAGGCATGCTGGTGTTACTCTTGAAGATACTCTGGAAGACCAATTTACTCTGCTGGATGCTGATGTGGGTAATCAAGGTGATCGAAGGTATAAGGAGTTAGCAGAAAAGATCAGGGCCATAGAATGCAAGAACTCTATGGGTATTGATGTTACCAGCTTGGGGCTGGTCACAGGAGTCAGAATTCCTCCTAAATTCAAACCTCCTACTTTTGATAAGTATCACGGCAATGCGTGTCCCCAAACGCATCTTCAAGCTTACTTTGGGAAGATTTTAGCCCATACGGATGACGAGAAACTATGGATGCACTATTTTCAGGACAGTCTGGCTGGGGCGTCCTTGACCTGGTATATGAAGTTGAATAGAGCTGCTGTGAAGAGTTGGAAAGATCTGGCAGAAGCGTTCTTGAAGCAATACCAGTACAATATTGACATGGCGCCCAACCGCACTCAATTGCAGGGGTTGTCACAAAATGCCAAGGAGAGTTTCAAAGAATATGCACAGAGGTGGAGGGAAATGGCTACCCAGGTTCAACCTCCCTTGTCAGACAGAGAAATGGCGGATATGTTTATGGGCACCTTGCAAGGGGCCTATCTTGATAGATTAGCTGCTTGTCCGTCAACTGGATTTGTTGATATTGTGATTGCGGGAGAAAGAATAGAAAGTCTGTTAAAGCTTGGAAAGATCCAGGATGTGAGTGGGGCTGGCTCTTCGGGGACGAAGAAACCGTTTGCTAGTAACCAGAAAAGAAGAGAAGGTGATACGAATGCTGTGTTTAGAGGACGAGGCAGAGGGCGTTCTCAAGCTTATTATCAGGTAGATGCTGTAACAATCCCCACACCGTCTGTTCAGAAACAACAACCCCAACAACAAGTTCAACAGCAACAACCTTTTTTCCAGCAAAGGTCTAGGCAGAGGGATCGTAAGATGGATCCTCTCCCTATGACTTATGCCGCGCTGTTGCCCCGGTTACTCGAGTTAAAGTTGGTAGAACTCCGTACTATGAAAGCTCCGGTTGCTGGAAACCTGCCACCTAACTTCGATGCTAATGCTCGTTGTGAGTTCCACTCAGGTGCTCAGGGACACTCCATTGAAAAATGCTGGGCTTTCCATCATAAAGTACAAGATTTGATTGATGCTAAAGCCATCAATTTCTCTCCCGCTCCTAATATTACTCAGCATCCCATGCTTGATCATAGTACATCCAATGTATATGCTATTGAAGATGGGAGGAGATTGAATTTGGTGGTAGATATCCATCAAGTGAAAACTTCTTTGTTGGTTGTAAAAGATCATTTATTGAAGGGACAGGTGTTCCCGGGCTGTAATCAAGATTGTTCCGAGTGTATGAATCAGGAGAATGGCTGTAATAAGTTGAAGTTGGGTTTACAGAATCTGATCGATGAAGGATGCCTACAGTTCGACAGAGTCGTGAAAGACACTGATGAGGTATCAACCGTGAACATCTATTACACTCCCGCTAAGATTCAAATGCCGGTCAATGCAGTTCCCGTGGCAAGTGTTGCGCCAGAAAGGCCCAGTCCTGTCACTATCACGGTGCCAGGACCAATTCCGTTCACGTCTACGAAGGCTATCCCATGGCACTATGGGGCAGATGTATATTACGAAGGTAAAAAGCAGGAAGTTGAGTCGTCAGTCAGCCCAAATATTGATAACGTAGGGGGTGTGGGGGGCTTTACAAGGAGTGGAAGGTTGTTCGCTCCCCAAACCTTGAGAAGTGATAAAGAGGCAGAAGCTGCAGCAAAGGCTAAAGGTAAACAGGTGGTTGAAAATGTGCCTACACTTGAAGCAGAGACAAAGATTACTTTTGATAAGGAAATGGAAGAATTTATGAAGATAATCAAGAAAAGCGATTATAAGATTGTGGACCAACTGAATCAGACCCCTTCAAAGATTTCAATCTTGTCACTATTGATGTGCTCTGATGTGCATCGGCAGGCGTTGTTGAAAGTGTTGAAGAGTGCATACGTGCCACAAGAAATTACTGTTAATCAACTCGAGGGCGTAATCTCCAATGTTAATGTTAGCCATGGCTTGGGCTTTACAAGTAGAGATCTGACTGTTGAAGGAAGAAACCATAATAAGGCTTTGCATATCACGATGGAGTGTAAGGGCGCAGTGTTATCTCATGTACTGGTAGACACTGGTTCATCACTCAATGTCTTGCCCAAGAAGGCATTAATGAAGCTGGAAGTTGATGGTTTGATCTTAAGGCCTAGTGAATTGGTGGTCAGAGCATTCGATGGAACTAGACGATCTGTGTTTGGTGTGGTGGAATTGCCCGTACAAATTGGACCACAGGTATTCAAATCCACGTTCCATGTAATGGACATACAACCTGCATATAGCTGCCTATTGGGACGCCCTTGGATTCACGGAGCCGGGGCTGTTACTTCTACTCTACATCAAAAGCTAAAGTATGAGTTTGAAGGGCAGGTTGTGACGGTGTGTGGGGAAGAAGACATCTTTGTGAGTCACTTGTCCACGTTCAAGTACATTGAGATGGATGGGGAAATTCATGAGATGTTGTGCCAATCATTTGAAGCAGTCAATATTGACGATGCACCTGAGTCTTCTTCTGTACCAGCTGGGGCCGGTACCTCCATTTCATCTTACAAACAAGCTGTCGAAGTCGTTAGGGCAGGCAACGCCCAAGGTTGGGGCAGGTTGATAGAGACCCCAATGAAGGAAGACAAATTTGGTATTGGTTATCATCCCTCTACAACTTCAGATGCGGGGAGCAGGGGACCCATTACTTTCAATAGTGGGGGAATTATCTACACGGACCAGTCTTGTGCAGCCACAGAGGATAGTGTTGACAGTAATTGTGACCTGGACAACTGGGTACGCCCTCATGCTCCGGGACAACAAGTGCAAAACTGGTCCGTTGAAGAAGTCATCCGGGTTACTCTTCAGACAGAGTAATTTTTCTTTGTTTTTTTTTAACCATAATGCATGTCAAAATCTTGCGCTCTGCCCAAGGCGTATAGATTCATTTGTAGGGCCACCATGGTTGCATTTGCAATGTTTAATCATTAATAAAGGACGTTTTGCAATCAAATTTTGTTCTCTGTCTTTCAGTTTTATTTTTGCACAAAAATAAAATGGCAATGTTTCATTTTCTTTTGTTTTGCTTAAAAATAAATTCTAAAATAAGGCATGAACCCGTTCATGCAGACTTGATCCTCCGGATACCACTGATAACGATTTTGATATGGCTATGTATGACTTTGACAATCCGATTTATCAAGCCGAAGAAGGGGATGAGAAAGATTGTGAACTCTCTGAAAAACTGGCCAGATTGTTGAAACAAGAGGAAAGGGTCATCCAGCCTCATCAGGAGACTGTAGAAATCATCAATATTGGTACCAAGGACGCCAAGAAAGAGATCAGGATTGGTGCCAGCTTGTAAGCAGATGTGAAGCAAACTTTGACGGAAATGTTGCGCGAGTATGTTGACATCTTCGCCTGGTCGTATCAAGACATGCCGGGGTTGGATATAGATATTGTCGTGCACAGGCTGCCATTAAGAGAAGAATGCCCGCCAGTCAAGCAGAAACTTCGTCGGACTCACCCCGACATGGCTTTAAAGATTAAGGAGGAAGTCCAGAAGCAGTGGGATGCTGGGTTTCTTGCTGTGACAAAATATCCTCCGTGGGTAGCCAACATCGTGCCAGTACCGAAGAAAGATGGAAAAGTGAGAATGTGTGTGGATTATCGAGATCTTAATAAAGCTAGCCCGAAAGATGATTTTCCACTACCTCATATTGATGTGCTGGTCGATAATACAGCTCAGTTTTCAGTGTTCTCATTTATGGACGGTTTCTCCGGGTACAACCAGATCAAGATGGCACCTGAAGATATGGAGAAGACCACGTTCATTACTCCGTGGGGTACATATTGTTATAAAGTAATGCCTTTTGGGTTGAAAAACGCAGGGGCAACGTACCAGCGGGCGATGGTGACATTGTTTCATGACTTGATTCATAAGGAGATCGAATGTTATGTAGATGATATGATTGCCAAGTCGAGAACAGAAGAGGAACATCAGGTTAACCTGAAAAAGCTGTTTGAAAGGTTGAGAAAGTTCCGTCTGAGATTAAATCCAAACAAATGCATGTTTGGGGTGCGTTCTGGAAAGTTACTGGGTTTCATTGTGAGCGAAAGAGGAATCGAGGTTGATCCTGCCAAGGTGAAAGCAATACAAGAAATGCCTGAACCGAGAATAGAAAAAGAGGTTCGTGGTTTCTTGGGTAGATTGAACTACATTGCAAGGTTCATATCTCACCTAACAGCCACGTGTGAGCCAATATTTAAATTGTTAAGGAAAGATCAAACGGTCAGGTGGAATGACGATTGCCAGTTGGCATTCGATAAGATAAAAGAATACTTGCAGGAACCTCCGATTCTAATGCCTCCAGTTGAAGGGAGACCGCTGATAATGTATCTGACAGTGCTTGAAGGTTCCATGGGTTGTGTTCTCGGTCAACATGACGAGACAGGTAGGAAGGAGCATGCTATCTACTACTTGAGCAAAAAGTTCAATGATTGTGAGTCTCGATACTCAATGCTTGAAAAGACATGCTGTGCGCTTGCATGGGCCGTTAAGCGATTGAGGCAATATATGGTTAGGCATACAACCTTGTTGATTTCAAAAATGGATCCTATCAAGTACATTTTCGAGAAACCAGCACTGACAGGCAGAGTTGCACGGTGGCAAATGGTCTTGACAGAGTATGACATTCAGTACACTTCACAAAAGGCCATCAAAGGAAGTATCTTGTCCGACTATCTTGCGCAACAGCCGATTGATGATTATCAACCCATGAAATTTGACTTCCCTGATGAGGACATCATGTTTCTCAAAGCTAAAGACTGCGAGGAACCACTTCCGGAGGAGGGGCCAGACCCTGAATCCAAATGGAGTCTGATGTTTGATGGGGCTGTCAATATGAATGGGTGCGGAGTTGGAGCAGTTCTTATCATGCCGGAAGGTGTTCATATGCCTTTCACTGCCCGAATAACTTTCGGATGCACCAACAATGAAGCAGAGTACGAAGCTTGTATAATGGGGATCGAGGAGGCGGTTAATCTACGGATTAAAACCCTTGATATATTCGGTGATTCAGCTTTGGTAATCAATCAAGTGAAAGGGAGTTGGTACACGCACCTTGCAAATCTAGTGCCGTATAGAGATTATACAAGGAGATTGCTGACATTTTTCACAACAGTGAAACTGTACCATATTCCTCGAGATGAGAATAGGTTCGCTGATGCCTTGGCCACTTTGTCTTCCATGATCAAAGTGCAAGGATGGAACCATGTACCTAAGATTGAGGTATCCCGCCTTGACAGACCAGCATTTGTGTTTGCGGTCGATGCAGCGTCTGATGACAAGCCATGGTTTTATGACATTAAGTGTTTCTTGAAAAGTCAAGAATACCCGCCCGGGGCATCGTCCAAAGACAGGAAAACGTTGAGAAGGTTAGCTGGTAGTTTCTTCTTGAACAAAGATGGCGTGCTGTATAAAAGAAATTTTGACACGGTCCTGCTTAGATGTGTGGATAGACATGAAGCAGACTTGTTGATGATTGAAGTGCACGAAGGCTCTTTCGGTACCCATGCCAGAGGACATGCAATGGCTAAAAAGTTGTTAAGGTCGGGATATTATTGGTTGACCATGGAGTCAGATTGTTGCAAATACGCCCGTAAATGCCATAAATGCCAGATCTATGCAGATAAAGTGCATGTGCCTCCAAATCCGTTGAGTATCATGGCATCGCCCTGGCCGTTTGCCATGTGGGGCATTGATATGATCGGAAAGATTGAGCCTACAGCTTCTAATGGTCATCGTTTCATCTTGGTGGCAATTGATTATTTCACCAAATGGGTTGAAGCTGCATCCTATGCCAATGTTACAAAACAAGTGGTAGCTCGTTTCTTAAAACGGGATATCATTTGCCGATATGGAGTTCCCGAAAGAATCATTACTGATAATGGTTCTAATTTGAATAACAAGATGATGGCTGAGTTATGCCGGGACTTCAAAATCGAACATCACAATTCTTCTCCGTACCGCCCAAAGATGAATGGCGCGGTCGAAGCGGCCAACAAAAATATCAAGAAGATTGTACAGAAGATGGTTGTCATGTACAAAGATTGGCATGAGATGTTACCATTTGCTTTGCATGGGTATCGAACGTTGGTACGCACGTCCACTGGGGCAACCCCATTCTCACTCGTATATGGTATGGAGGCAGTGCTACCGGTTGAAGTAGAGATTCCGTCCCTCAGAGTCATGATGGATGTTAAGCTAGATGAGGCTGAATGGGTTCGAGCCAGATTTGATCAGCTGAGCCTTATTGAGGAAAAGCGATTGGCGGCTGTATGTCATGGGCAATTATACCAGCGCAGAATGAAGCAGGCATTTGACCAAAAGGTGCGTCCTCGGGTTTACAAAGTTGGAGATGTGGTACTCAAAAGGATCCTTCCTCCCAATACAGATCACAGGGGCAAATGGACTCCTAACTATGAAGGTCCATTCGTGGTTAAAAAGGTCTTTTCGGGCGGAGCCTTATTGCTTACAACCATGGATGGCGAAGACTTTTCATCCCCTGTCAACTCGGACGTAGTCAAAAAATACTTCGCATGAATAGACCCGCTGGATAATAAAAATAAAAAAAATCCAGGCAAAAAAGGGCATCCCGGCGAACCAAAAACAGAATAAGGTTCGGGCAAAAATTAGGGATATAATTGAAAAATTGTACACCCGGTAAGTTGAAAACCCGAAAGGGCAACTTAGGCAAAAAAGGGTATCCTGGTGGATTGAAAACCTGAAAGGGCGGTCCACGCAAAAGAGGGATTTAAGCGAATGACTACGGTCTGAGTTATCTGTACCCCATTACCGTTTGAACAACTGACGTTCTGAAAGATAGGAATCGGTCTGATCGTTCCTCAGAAGGCAAGGTCGGGGAGTTTTGAAGACATACTGGTCATAACAGAATGGAAACTCAGTGGAATTCCGTTTTTACATTGCCATTAGGATAGTTTCTTTTCTCAATTTTCAGCGATCACCTCTTTCCAGGGATTGCTTCCTGATGTAATTGCCTATTCTGGGCTCTCAGTCAATAAATTGAATTTCAATAAAAAGCTTTCTATTTTGTTTTATTGCTTTGTTTGCAAAAACGTCCTAATTTTTGATAAAACATTGCATTTGAAAACATGGCGGCCTTGCAATAACATGCGTAGAAAAAACATTTGAAATTACTTCGAATGTTGAATACTCCCGGATGGTGGATTCTAGCCACGCAATATTCGGGGCATGTGGGCATATTCTTTTGTTGCAGGTAGCAGGTGCAGATGATTTTAAGCACAAGACCAGTAATCAATCACCCCACGCAAAAGACTGGGGCAATTACAGGTAAGGAGGTCGGCGTGCATCGTTCGGTCGACGGTCGTTCGTAACGGTTCGATATCAGTGAATTAAGGTTCAACTGGGTACCGTCGTATCTTATTAAGTCGATTCTCTCATACAGTACTTCCAACAGCTACAAGCTTTTCTGTGTCGATAACGGTCGCAGGTTCCCCAAAAGAGTGGTCTCGTCGACACCGAAACTGATGGTCATTATCCCCAGCGAAGTCACAAGAGTTTGAAGAGTCTAAATCTTCTGTAAAATCCTCTTATGACATCCTCTTCAGGGACAAATTGTTGGTTTGTCCAAGCATAGGGCATGTTTGTTTCCCCAGCATGAAGTGTTGATCATCCCCAGTAGAGTTCGAGGACAGTTGATCTTCTGTAAAATCCTCTTATGACATCCTCTTCGGGGACGAATTGTTGGTTTGTCCAAGCATGGGGCATATTTGTTTCCCCAGCATGAAGTGTTGATCATCCCCAGTAGAGTTTGAGGACAGTTAGTCTTCTGTAAAATCCTCTCAAAAAGGCATTCCCCAACACGAGACGTTTTAAAGCAGTTTCCTCCAGCAGAGTTTGTTACAAACTCGTCATCCTTAACGGAATTGTCTAAAGGGAAGCTCGCCTAACATAGGGCATTGTAGTACTTATCCTAAGCTCGACAGTCATATTCTTCAGCAGACTACTGTAGATTTGCTTTGGGTTTCCCCAACAGATCTCTAAGGACTCTTTCCTAGCAAGTTGCAGTGGAATGTTCTAACCAGGATTTGCATATCCCTGGCAGAGTAGCCCTGATCCCCAGCAAGATTGTGTCTCTGGTAATGATTCCCCACAAAGGTCAGCGTCGAATCTTGTCAGCAATACTCCCCAGCTGAGTTGTTGTTCTCCCCGCAGAGGTTTATAAGATCGGCAGAATCTATTCCTCCACAAGGATGGTACAGTCTTTCCCCAGCCGGGTCAGAAGGTGGATAACCCCTACAAAGGGTCTTGGATTAGATAGATCCCCAAGCAGAGTTTTTATGACTTTTCTTCCCTAGCAAGACGCCATGCAAAGTAATTCTCATCCCCAGCGGAATCGCTGTGACCAGAATTCATTCCCCCCAGCAGATGAAGTGATTACTGGCAGATTTATTATTCTTCAAGTCCAATTTATTTTTGGCAAACTTGATAATTCGAAGCAGACAGATTGTTCATTTATTCTCCAACAGAGATACTATCCTATCAGGAACCTCTAAAGTCAAGTCATTGATCATTGTTCCTCAGCAAAGTCGGCAGAGATGTCTGACACGGATGCAGAGTGCAATCCGTTATTGGAATATTGCAAAAGTCCAACAGTGGATTGGCGAAAGGTCCATCTAGGGGTGGCAAATTCTAAAAGTCCAACAGTGGATTGGCAAAAGTCCGTCTTCGGGTGGCAAAAGTCCAACAGTGGATTGGCGAAAGGTCCATCTAAGGGTGGCAAATTCTAAAAGTCCAACAGTGGATTGGTAAAAGTCCGTCTTCGGGTGGCGAAAGTCCAACAGTGGATTGGCGAAAGGTCCATCTAAGGGTGGCAAATTCTAAAAGTCCAACAGTGGATTGGCAAAAGTCCGTCTTCGGGTGGCACGAAGCTGCAAAGTCCACCAGTAGCGTGGCAGGCCAGTAGTCGTCTGGAATTGCATAAAAGACATTATTAAAGTCCACCAGCAGTGTGGCAAGCCAGTAGTCGTCTGGCGTCGTTCAAAAAGACATTTCTAAAGTCCACCAGTAGCGTGGCAGGCCAGTAGTCGTCTGGAATTGCATAAAAGACATTATTAAAGTCCACCAGCAGTGTGGCAAGCCAGTAGTCGTCTGGCGTCGTTCAAAAAGACATTTCTAAAGTCCACCAGTAGTGTGGCAGGCCAGTAGTCGTCTGGAATTGCATAAAAGACGTTATTAAAGTCCACCAGCAGTGTGGCAAGCCAGTAGTCGTCTGGTGTCGTTCAAAAGACAGTTTTCTCCGACAATGTTTCATTGAAGATTCAAGCCAGCAATGTCGGGGGAGTTTCTTCCTCATCATCCAGAGCAAATTTTTGGTTATATGTGGTATTCAATCACTATATACCTTGAAAGTTCGAAAGCAATTGCTTTCAGGCATTCAGGTCTACAGCGCTTGAATAGGGGCAGCTGTAATACCCCAAAATTTGCTCTCCCTCTTTGTCATCATAGCATGGCATTATCATCTATCATATCATATCCACCTCATTAACATTACATTGCATTTAACATAGAAAAATGAAGCATAGCATCCTTCTTACCATCAGGGCATGTGATCAGGTGGAAGGTGGACAATCAAGGAATCATTCAAAGCACAAAAAGGGCAATCAAGTTTCCTCAGGGCAAGCCAAGAGGCCTTTCATGTCTCATACTATCTCAATGGAACATCCACAACCTCAAGAATGAGAGAATCAATGGGAGATTGAAGCACTACATCTTTCACTATGCAAGAGGTTCAAAAAATGAAGGAAAACCCTCAAAAGAGATAACTCATTGATCCAAAATCATCCTCAAATGGCATATATCATCATCTTTTAAGAGGATACATAACATACTCTGAGGAATTGGAAATTGAAGACTGCACATTTTTCTCCTAGGAGGTGGGCACCAAAACTAGGGTTTCTAATAAAATCAGGGAATTTTTGATTTTTTGGACCAAATTTGATGTCATGGTATTTCATATGTCCCTAAGTGTATGGAGGTGGAAAATTGCTTCTCAATTGGTTTTGGAAGTGGTTCAATTGGAAGAAAGATCAGAAATCAGGAAAATTGGGGCCAAGTCAAATAATCAGAGGAAAAAGTCAACTCTTGACTTTTTGAGCCCAAAATCATGAAATTCATGTTACATATGTCCAATGTACAAAATTTGATCAAGAAACTCCAAAGGAATCATGAAAAAAATCAAGATGTAAAAAGTTGCCATTTTTGGATGAAGAAGGGTTACTAAATATAGCAAGTTTTGGCCATTTTGCATCAGAGTTTGAGCCAAGGCCATTTAAAATTGGGGCATCAAATGAAAATTCCACTCGGCCACAACAAAAGATCTTGTTTTAAGATTCAAATCCATGTGTGGAACATCTCCATTGGATGAAAATTGAGTGAGATATGATTGATCAAAGTTTGAGCAAAGTAGGTTCAAAACTAGGTCATGACCAAGATTTTCAGGGCACGCGCGCAGTCATTTTAACAAACATGTGGTGGGCCAAATGTCCACTCATTTTTCTCATGGTTAAAGGCCTCAAATGGAAAACTTTTCAACATGAAAGTTGTTCATTGCATTGTCATCTTCAATATTCATGTTGGACAATTTTTGGTTTGATCAAGTTATGAGATAGTTTTAAGGGTTCAAAGTCATGTTGATTATGCTGAAAACCCATGCGCCATGTTGCCTTGCCAACCAACCCCATTACTACGCCATACACCAGTTTTGATTCCTTTTGTTTCAAGCAATTTTTCATCACCTTGTACACTTCCATTTGACTTGTTTTCAACATCAATATTGTTCCATGATAGCTCCTCTTTCATTTGACACCAAAACCTCATTAAACCATGCATTAACATGGGAGAAATTCACCCTCAAACACCTACTGTTACAATGATGATTTGCTGCATAATTCTGGTTCAAGCACACATCAAGTACATGATAGAAGTGTGTATGTTTGTTTCCTCATTAAGACCAACACATGCCTGCACTCTTTACACACTTACTCGAGCCATACATGAAAAGGGAAAGGATGGAAGCTTGCTATAGAAGTTTGGCAGCAGGAATATGGTAACACATTATGAACCAGCCACACCATATCATCACTCTCCCTAACTAACTTGACTCAGTTAGTTAGGGATGACTCAGTTTAACTAACTTGACTCACTTAACTCCACTCACTAAACCATGATTAGAGCTCACCATAAATAGAAGTCACACTCTCCAATTTCGTGGCTAGCTTCATTTTTCTCATTTTTCACTCTCCCTCTCAAACACTCTCGCTTTCTCTCCACCATCTCTCTCTGCTCGAATCTTCATTCACCTTCATTTACTTCATCTTCATCATCATCAATGGCACAAGACTGAAGTAAGAACCATCAAAATCCACATGAATTCCTCAAGTGAAGCTTCATCAACATTTTGATTCTCTCTCTGCTTTCAATATCTCAAGGCTCAACTGCATTTATTTTGCACGAATCAAGCTCCATATCAAGAGTGGATCTCTGGTTTTCTTTTGCTTCAAGGATCTGCAAACTTCAGGTTTCAATCACTCCAACTCTATTGCATTGTTTTAGCTTGTTTCTATATGGTTTAAAGCTTATTAGAAGCTGCGTGAGTCCTGGCTAGTTGATAGGCTCTTTAGGAGTTTAGGTGTGATTTTAGGGCAAATTGTTTTGGCTCGGTTTGTGTTATGTGTGCATGATCTATGAGAAATAATGGTGTATTCTTGATCTCCATAGCTTCCTCTTCATTTTGGTATATGAATGATGCATTTCTGTGAAAGTTGAAGTTTGCAGGTGGTGGTGGTTCGCCGGAGAAGATGACCGGAGGTCCTTCTCCGGCCAGTGGTTGAATGTTAGGGTTTAGCACGTTTTAATCCTGTTCGTTCATTTTTCCTCATCGTATGGCTAAGGGCGTGACAGCACATTAAAATGCATGTGCATGTCATGTGCATCATTTCTGAACTCACTTAAGCATTATGTGGTGTGGCACATGGTAGGGAGTATGGTCATTCATGTACATGCGTTAGATAAGCTTACTTTGACTGGTTGTTGACTTGACTTGATCCTATGGTTGTTATTGTTTTGACTTGGTTTGACTGAAGTGCATGGTTACTAATGTGTACTGGCGCGTAAATGGACTTAAGCCTTATGCTATTCACACCCCACGCTTTCAAAGCCCAATCATATTGAACTCACATTTTGCTATGCTTGCACCCCCATTCATATTTACATTTCACTTTATTTTTTTTATTTTCATACACGTTTGCTTTTTAATTTTTAAAAATACTAAATAGTATCATAAAATTCCACAAAAATTCATGAGTATCATTAAAACATTTAGAAAATTTTTGGTGATTTTATTTTCTGATTTTATGACTTTTTACCCCTGCGCCATAATTTTCTTTGAATTTCTTTGGTGTGCATTCTTAATGTGGTACATGATCTTGTTTAATTTTGTTCTTGATCATTAAAAATTGTTTTGATGCTCTTCTTTTTGCATTGAGTCATTAGCATCTTGAGGTATGTTAAGTGATGTTTATTTGTTTTTTTAGGTCATTTTATGGCATGTTTGGTGTTCACTTTTGTGTTACTTGGTATGTGCATCCAATTTGACCTAAATGCATTGTTTGACATCATTTTGCCTTGGTTCCTTGCATGCTACTTTGATATGTGATTCATCTCTGATTAGTGAACTTCAATACCATGTTTTCATAATTTTCATGAGGCCATTTGATTTTTGTTTGATGCATTTCATTTAAAGCATTATAACATGTCATATCATTGTAATCTTTTGTGCATGTTTACATGTTTTCTTTGTGTATACTTGCATGATCATTTGCCTATTTGGTGAGCTACACTCTTGACATTATAGGACATTGATACATATCATATGTCATCTTTGCTTGTTGATTATCATTTGAACCTTGTGCACCTTTAACATGTTGTGTTTGCACTTTCCTTTGTTTGGAACTCCCATTTCAATCCTACTTCTTCTATCACTTCTTAAAAGTCTTGATGTGCCTCATAAATACTTATGAGATGTTTGTGAATCATTTTTAATTTCATTTCAATTCTGATCCATGGATTACATGTTCCATTTATGCACATTTCTTCTTTTTCCTTTCATCTTTCATTCTCCCTTTTCTTATGATATCATGTTCTAATGTCATGGATGATGTTTGTTGCCTATCCACTTGAGTTTGCTTGATAGTAATCATTGGTTTTCTATATGATGTAAATTCTGGTTGTGGTTCTACGATTTGATTTCTCATTTAATTCTTTTGAGTTTTATGATGCATTACATGTTCTTTTACTTCTGATACTTCTTATACATGTTTACTAACCATGTAGGGGCTTTGGTAAGTTGCAATTGAGTGTGGATAAGGAATCCACATTCAAATTTATTTCCTTTCATCTATTTTACAATTCCATTTTGTGTTTTGTTAAGCACTTATGTGCTTTCTTTTAACAACTCATCACCTTCCCTTTTTTGGATTACAATTCATCTTCTACTTTAGAAGTGAATTGTTTAATTCATTCTTTCTTTAGACTTTAGGTTGAAACCTCACAAACCTTAGGATCACTCCCTTAACTAATCAATTAGGATTGAGTCTTAGTCCACATAGATTTTACCTTTCTCTCCTTTCTTGAGTCTTTCATCTTCTCATCTCAAAGGAAACTCAAAACATCTAATAAAGGCAAGCATTTATTGCATTTAGGCCTTTCATATAAAGAAAAGATTATAAGGGGTCTTCTCTTGTAATCTTAGAATGTGTAGCATATAGCCCATCTTGGGTCAATGTGTTAAACATTTGATCTTGTATGAGGGACTTAAATGCAATACTTGTTGAAGGTGCAAATAATAAAAAACACTTCTTCATTTCTTAATCAACAAAAACACTTAATAAATACAAGTATGCTAGTGTGTTTGAACCTTGACAATTGGAACTAAGTGTGGGGGTCTTCTTCACCCTTAGTGTGCTTTCTTACTCATTCCATCTTGGAATGTGAGAATGTACACATTCCAATGACTAAAATTCAGATACACTATCATATGCGAACAAGTAAAAAACTCTTAAAAGACAAAAACAAACAATAACGTCTTTTCCTTCGGGAATTCTTTTCTCATCTCATTCATTCTCAACGAACGAACGCGCTCCTACTCGTTCTCTTGCAAGATGGTAACGCACTCGGACCAGCGAGCCTGCAACACCTGAGCCAGAACGTAAGCCGTTCCTTAAAAAACACAAACAACTTTCCCTTAGGTGAGGGGAACTACGTCGCTCTGATTCTCATGCTCCCGATGAGATACGTAGGCAGTGGGGTAGGGCCCATGCGAGCACTTCTTTTATTTTCCCTACATTTATTTCTCTTTCTCTCTCCTTTCCTTTTCCATTCCTTTTCCAGTTCCTCTTCCGGTATTCTTTTCTATCACCCTTTGATCGAGACAAGCAAGCGTGGATCCCATCGGGTACGATGGACGCGAGGGGGTGCTAATACCTTCCTCTCGCGTAACCGACTCCCTTACCCTTTCTCTTGGTCGTAAGACCATGCTTTTTCCTTTCCTTCAGGTTTATGCGGTGTTTCCTTTCCCTCTCTTGGGATAAATACACATTGCTGGCGACTCTGTTTGGTGCCACTTTCGCGTTTGTACTAGGATGAAAATCCCGGGAGCGACACACACCAAAAAGCCAAATTTCCCAAATTTTCAGTGTGTTAATCGATTAACACATTGGTTAATCGGTTAACGCGTGCGAATTTTGAAAAAATGGCAGCAAATTCAAAATTCATCAATTGGCACCAATTTTGATCACATGTGGAATATTCTAGACTATCTCATTTTAATTCCCTACATCACTTTTATCATTTCCTACCATACACCTTCACTAATCACCACTCTTTTATGAATTTCCCTCCAAATTCAAATTCCAAGCCTAATTTTGATCTTCCAAACCACCAAATTTCCAAGCCTAAACTCTATAAATAGATCCCTCATTTCATTCATTCTTCAAGGTTTTGAGAGCCAAATTCACCTTGCTAAAATTTGATTCAAGCTTTTGATAGCCAAAAAATTCCTTGCAAATTATCTCCTCAAACCACAAATTCACCAAAGCTCTTCTTTCTTCTTTAGAAAGTTAGTAAGAATTCACATTGATTCTTGCTTAACTTTGAGCTAAACCTTCATCATTTCTTGTTTTCATTCATCAATCACAGTAGATCAAGGTTTTGGAGTGTAGATCTTGCTGCAATTCAAAAGGAATTTTCTGATTTGGAGTGGTAATCCATCTTCCACCGTTGTTAGAGCTTCATTTTCATCATTCAAGATGTAGATCCATGGTGCTTCTTGTTTTTGATATTTTGGATCATATATTGTTGTTTGATTGCAGGTTTCTTTGTCTATTTTTACTTTAAAATTCGTGCAAATTCAATTCATGATCATAAGGTGTTTGAAAAATGTTTTGAAGGAGGATCATGTTGAATTTTGCACATTTTTTTGCTTCTAATACAGTGTTAACCGATTAACCAAACACAGTGTAAACTGGTTAACCGATTAACACCCTGTTTTGCGCAGAAATTCAAAATCTGCACTAACCGATTAACCAATGTGTTAACCGATTAACCAGTGTCCAGAATGCTATTTTGGCTCTGTTTTGGGACTGTTTTGGTTCTTTTGCCATTTTCTTCCCTCTTCCTTTGTTCTTAGCCTTAGATCACATATTTTTGTGGTTTAATTTGGCCTTCTCTTCATCTATTTCTCTTTTCCTTTTGATCAATGAAAGTCTAAGATCTTGGAATTCCTTTGTTGGATTTCGATCAAGACTAGATCGATACCATTTTTCTTTTCGTGCGTTATTGCTTTCGGATGACGATCTACATATCGTTCATCTAGCATTCATTAGCACAAAGAGCTACTGACCGGCCTCATTGTAGGGTAATTACTCCGTAAAGTACTCGGCGATTGCTTAACAAAGCGCAATATTTGTCCCGCATCGGAAAACTATCAAGAATATTTGATTATTTGTCTTTTGGTTCAAAACTTATGAAACATTTTGTTAGGAGGCTTTGGTCTTATCAATCCTCTAATGAGTTTTCATTAATCTTGACCTAAGTGCAATTATTCAATTATTATTGATCACTAACTCTAACAACTAATCACTAATTTTCTAACATTACTATTGTACTAATCCTTTACAATTCCTTCTCTCTCCCTATCTCTTTTACTTTTATGCTTCATTTTTATCTTTTCATATCATGTTTATGCTTCCGCATATTTTTCCTTTGTCCGTTCGACACATGTTTATGCTTCCGCAAACTTTCCTTTGTCCGTTGGACACATGTTTATGCTTATGCCTTTTTCTCTTTGTCCACTTGGACCAAAAACATTAATAAAGGCCAAAACCTCTAAAAAAAACTTATGCTTCTAATCTTGGACTATGATTACTATCCTTTACAATGGACATGGAGTTTTGCACCTAGACCTTGGACTTCAATGCTATTCTTGAATCGTTGGACTTAGAACTTGGACATCCAATGCAATTCTTGGAACCTTGGAAATAGACTTATGACCTTTCTCCCTTTGCTTTGGAATTATGGTTCGAAGACTATGAAGCTTACTTGTGTGGTTAGGCTATTCTTATCCTTAGCTTTTACTTTATACTTTAGGATAGTCACTTCTTCTCCTCTCCATTCTTTAATTTTCAAAACTCTCTCCCTTTTTCAAAAACCTTCTTGATTTCAAACTATCACATCTTTCATAAACAAACCTTGACTTTGTCAAGTGATTTTACCATTTTCTTTTCATTTCTTAACAAATGCTAAACTACATAAGCATGTTGACACCTTTTTCAAAAGACTTTAAAAAACACCAAACTCATTCAAACTCCTTTTGTGCCCTCGTGCACTTTCTCTTTTAAATTTTTTTCATAAGTTTAGACATGATTCATTTCTTTAAGCGGAATTATTCGCTTAGAAATGACGACTTGTCTTTACATTTTAAAATAAACCAAAACAAACAAATTTCATTCTTTGTACCACGAACTACAGGGTTTTGATCCTACATTGCACATCGTGGGTACGTAGGCATGAGGCGACAAGTCTCTCCAAACACAAAAATCATAAAAACAATTTCTCTTCTCATCTCCTCAATCACTTTTCAAGCAAACTTTTTTAGACCAAAAGCGGTAGATATTTCGAAGGGCTCCTATAGAGTACTATAGACGTTTTGGATGCTAACACCTTCCCATTACGTAACCAACCCCCCTTACCCGGTTTCTCTTCACTTGTTCTTGTTTAGAGCTTGTGTAGGTTTTGTTCGCTCTTTTTCCTTTCCTTTTTGGATAAAATTAAAGTGCGGTGGCGACTCTTGCTTTTCGAGTTAAGTTAATCAACAGCGTACACTCACGACTTTGCCGCTACAGAAAAGTGGCGACTCTGCTGGGGACAGATTGACCTCTTGCTGGTCCATCCCTTGTGGGGTTTAGCCTACTTTGATTTATTTACTGCTTTTTGACTGATTTTCTTGTTACTTGCTTGTTCTGTTTGGGAATTCTTCTGTGTTGTGAGATAAGTCCAATACCCAGGCTTGAGTGTACACCTAAGACTAGGGTGGAAAGTAGTGGGACCTACGCGCCGTCTTGGTACGTTTCGTGTTCACGAAATTCACATCTATACGAGGTTTTCATGGGATATATTCTGACGTGCGTGTCTTGCGCATTTCGGGGTGTTGATCTAGAGAGCTGTCGACTCTGGTGACCGTTCCCGAGGACTCAGTTGAGGCACTCCTCCCAAGAGGCAATAATGGCAGACCAGAAATGGAAAACCCGTTATGCTTCTTGATCCGAGGACCCGAAGCTGAGAACTTTAGAATCCTTTAACCCATCTTGGCCTTATTAGGACGTGGTGCGGTGGCTATTCAGGTGCAAACTTGAATCAGTTGTTACGCGATACCACACTCAGACGAGACTCTCTGGAGAATATTATTGACTACCAAACAATTGGGAAATTGATAATATCTGAAAGACGAGTTGCAGACTCTGGGAACTTCTTTAGAACCTTGTTCGGCAGGTGTTATACCCTTAGCACATACCTTTATGGGATTGGTTCTTAACCTTGACTCCATGCTCGTGACTCGAACCTTTAAACCCGTGTGCTTTGAGTGATCTTGTTTGTGGTTGTTGCATCCATGCACCCTTGCATCCATGAGCATACATATGCATTCTTCCGAGTTTCCTCAGAAACTCATTTCAGCTGTCTCCTTCTTCAGTTATCTGTTCACCGTCAAGCTGTTTCCTCAACACAACTACGGAACTAGAGCTGCTATCAGATTGAGAATGGAAAACCAAGAACAACACAACGCCGAAGGCAGAATGTAAATTGATGAGTTGAAGGCCGGAATAACCAAACTCACAGAAATGCTGCAAGTTCTGATTGCTAGAGGTGAACCACCTCAGAGAACTGTGATTGTCGAAACTTCAACTGCTGCTGTTGACCCTCCACTGACTCAGCAACCAGCTTCTACTTGGCCAGAATTTGGGTTACCTTCGAATTACTCGCCACCCTTTGCAACTACTCCTGTGTTTGCCTCGCCAGTATCTTCAGCTCTATTGTTCAATGAACCTCAGCCTGTTGTGCATTCTGTTGCTCAAGCTATTCCTGAGAATCCTTTCGTGTACCATGCTGCTGGTCCACAATCTGAAAGTCAGGGAGAACCTGGATACATTGAAGAAGTCAGACAGCAATGGCAAACTCTAGACAAAAGGATAGGAGCCGTAGAAGGAAGTGATGTCTTTAATGCTGCCGCAATGGACATGTGCTTGGTTTCAGACTTGGTTATACCTGCAAAGTTCAAGACTCCTAATTTTGAGAAATACAAGGGGTACACATGTCCCAGAACCCACTTGGTAATGTATTGCCGCAAGATGGCTGCCCATGCCAAAAATGACAAACTGCTTATTCGCTGTTTCCAAGACAGCTTGAGTGGGGCTTCAATGAAATGGTATATGGGACTTGATAAGAACCGTATCCAAAGCTGGAAGGACTTGGGTGATGCTTTCTTAAAGCAATATAAGTACAATTTGGACATGGCACCTGACCGCCGTCAATTGCAAAACATGTCTCAAAAAGAAAAAGAATCCATCTAGGAGTATGCTCAGCGCTGGAGAGAGCTAGCTGCTCAAGTGGAGCCACCCTTGGCTGAAAAAGAATTGACTGGTTTGTTCATGGACACTCTTTAGCCACTCTTTTGGGAAAAGATGATAGGCAGTGTATCATCTAGTTTTGCTGACCTAGTCACTATTGGAGAAAAACTAGAAGAGGGTATCAAGAAAGGAAGGATTGCTAATGCTGAAGCCTTTAATAGTGCTAAAAAGTATGTTGGGAATTTTCAAAAGAAAAAGGATGGTGATACCCATGCTGTTTCAGTCGAAGGTAAACCTTGTCGCAGGCAACAACAATATGTAGCTGCAATTGCTCCTGTTGTCAATGCTCAACCAGTTCAAGCTCCTCGTCAGGCTGTTAGACAAAATCAGAATCGCAATAGGGTTAACTTTGATCCTATCCTGATGTCTTACACTGAGTTGTATCCATGTCTTGTTCAGAAAGGTTTGATTACAACGAGGGATCTACCTCCTCCTCCAAATCCTCTCCCAGCCGGCTATAGGGCTGATCTTCACTGTGAGTTCCATCGAGGTGGGGCAGGCCATAACTTGGAAGGTTGTTATGCATTGAAAGCTAGAGTACAAGAGTTGGTGAACTCAAAGATTATGACTTTTCTTGATGACAATCCCAATGTTGTCAATAATCCTTTGCCAGAGCATGCCAAGTGAAGTTTGAGTCAGTTCAAACGGATCATCTCCTAAAGCCAGTGTTTCAGACAGGACAACTCATCCTTATTGCTGATTAGTCACTAGGCCTTGTTTCTTTCTGTTTGCATTTTTCTTTGATTGTATTAACTATTTGCTTTTGAACTTTATTTGTACTTTCATGGTAATTTCAATGAAATGAGCATTGTAATATTTTGATTCAATTCACTGTGTGCATCTTTATGCTTTCTTTTTCACAAAACAAAAATATATCTCCTGTTCACTTTCTTTATCAAGCTTTTGATTATGCAAAGATTGGAGGGAGGATGATGAAAACGAAATACCTAAAATTGCTGAACTGCATGCTTTCAATTGAAACTTCGCTGATGATATACAAGCATTGTTTTAACTCCCAAACACTGGAGAAATAAGGAAGTTAATCCATTGTCAACCCCTTCGAGCCTAGAAGTTGGAGTTTCTTTTTGTACGAAAAAACCTGCAATCTTAACCTGGGGATGTGTAGTTCTCAGTTAATTTGACTGTGTATTTAAACACAAGAGAATCATTACAATCAAAAGCTTTCATTCGCACACATCAAAGAAGTGTCGAAGATGTCTTTCAAATCAAAAGCCAATGATGGTTCACCGTAATCATTAAGCCAGGCAGTCACTATCTTTCAAAAAACAAGAATAAAAAAAATAAAAAGAAAAGCCCGCTAAGTCACGACCTATGAAGGAGACTTAGGCAAAAATTGGGGCATCCCGCTGACTGTAAGCTCAAATGACACAGTTCAGGCAAAAGTTAGGGATAACAAAAGAAAAATCAAGAGGTTACCAAAATCTTCAAAAACAAAAAAAGTTGACTAAGGTCCTCATCAAAAACAACAAAATGTTGTAAAGAGTGACTGCCATCTCAAAAATACCTTGGTCCTTGAACCATCATCATAACAGTGTTGCAATTCCAAAATCTCCTGGAACCTGAATGCATAGTTTGAACTAACTGAGCATAGGACTGAAGGTCATCACGAAGAATGGGTTGGGTACAAAATAAACTTTGAGCCTATATCCTTTGTTTTAAAAACCGTGAACCAGACCATGTTACAACCTTCAAAAGACCTAATTGAAGTCAGGTTTCTTTTGAAAGCATACTACAGCAAGGTTACGTAAACTGACTCCTATGTTTGTTGCCAATCATTTGCTTTGTTGTCTTACCTTTGTTTTCTCTTTCATTTTCAAATGTCTAAACCGCCGTGTTTTGACAAGTGATTCATTTTGCTTTACATCAATAATATCATTCCAAAAATGATTTTTTTCAAAACTGCATTGAGCTTTCCATTAAGATTACCATGTTTGTTTGAATAATCTTATTTGCAGGCAAACTTTTCTCATCAAGAAATTTCAAACAGTTGAGAAACTTGGTCAGTGATCCTATCAGGGGCACATTACTTCCAAATCCTGTTGTGAATCAGTTCAAGATTTGTTGCTCAGTGCAAGTTATTTTCATATTTGGTTATCTAGAAGATCTCTTTCCAGATTCATACTGAGTTTTAACCTTCTCAAAAGTATTTTCAAGAACTGAAGCCATGATCAGTTCATCCCCAACAATAGTCAAGATGAAGCCATGATTAGTTTATCCTCAACAGTCACTTCAAGAACTGAAGCCATGATCAGTTCATTCTTCCCCTGCAGCAGTCAAACTGAAGCTATGATCAGTTTATCTTCATCAGTCAATCAATCTAGGGCAATCTTCTTCAAGAATCCTCAAGATGTCTTTCCTCAAAAGACCATCAGCCTGATATAATTCATAAGTGTGACAGAGATGTGATCAACATCTTCTCTCCAAGCAGTGTGGGCAGTGTTCCCTGTGTTGAGGAATCAGAGTTCCATTCTTCCCTCACAAAAGAGTCTATCTCAGTTATCCCTATCATTTGCATTGCATACATAAATCATTCATCTATCATACATAGAAAGATTTTCATAGCTTGAAGTGTGCTTCGCGCTCATATGCATTTTCCCGAGGTCCTGTTGTTGTCAACATCTTACCTTGAGATCAAAGTCCAACTTACTTGGCGCCTACCAAAACTTTTACCTGTCTTATCATTCAGTGCCATTCCTGAATGTTGTCGTTTACTTGTCTTCTTTCATTCCAGTGCCATTCCTGGATGTCTTGTTTATTTCCTTTCTTTCCAGTGCCATTCCTGGATATTGTTGTTTCCCTGTGCATCTATTGATGTTGTTAGATGTTTATCTTCTTCCATCCCAGTGCTTTTCCTAGATCTTTGCTTTCCTTTCACTCCAGTGCCATTCCTGGATGTCTGTCTCTTTTGATCTCCAGTGCCATTCTTAGATACCTTGTTCCTCTTGTTTCTCCCAGTGCTATTCCTGGAAGTTTTTGCCTCTCTTCTGTAATCCCCATTATATCTGCTTAGATATCTTTCAGTGTCATTCCTGAAAGTTTCATATGTTCATTCAGTGCCATTCCTGGATGATTTTTACCTTTGTCTTTCAGTTCCATTCCTGAAAGTTTTATCTGTTCATTTAGTGCCATTCCTGGATGAGGTTTCTCCTTTGCATTCAGTGCCATTCCTGGATGTCTTTCTCATATCATTCAATGTCGTTCTTGAATATAGTGATTTACCTTTATATTTCAGTGCCATTCCTGAAAGTCCCTACTCTTTTTATCCAATGCCATTCTTGGATACTTCTGATGTATTTTTCCAGAATTTTTCTCACTTCATTCAATGCTATTCTTGGATGTTGTGATTTCTTCTGTCCAATGCCATTCTTGGACACCTTTTCCCCATCCAAGTCCAATGCTGTTCTTGGATTTCTCTGATGTTTAACCCTGCCATCCAATGCCATTCTTGGATGTCCCCAATGAAGTTTTAAATGGAAGTTTTGTTTTCATCCAATGCCATTCTTGGATATCTTTTCCTCAGCTGAGTCCAATGCTATTCTTGGATGACTCTGATGCTTGTTATTGCCTCATTCAATGCAATTCTTGGATGATGTAGTGCCTTTTATCCAATGTTATTCTTGGATATCTTATCCCCAATAGAGTGTTTTTCACCCCCATCAAATGCTATTCTTGGATGACGCTGCTTTTACCAAAAACTTTCTTGTTGTTATCCAATGCCATTCTTGGACATCTTTTGGCATATGTTTTGTCTCGTAGTTTCTATCCAATGCTATTCTCGGATGTCACTACTTGTCTTCCCAGGGTCTTGTCCCTCTCTTTCCAACTATTGATGGATACTTCTTGTCACCTTGACAGATCTCCAGAAATAGCTTGTGTTCCCCGGCATGTCTTTTCATGTCGTCTCACTCAATTTACCATAACTCTCTTGTTTCAAGTTTCCCCGCAGTCTGTTTCATCCTTTGCATTCATATCATCTTGTGACATCTTAAGGCTAAAAATTTTGGTTTTCTCTATTTAAGTATCTTCAATCTTGTCGAGACGAAGTTTTCAACCTTCATATCTCCGGATAGAAGAAACTTAAATAGGGGCAGCTGTTGAACCCTAATTTTTACCCCTAAGATTCCGTACATTTCATTCGCATTTCATTTTGCATCTTTACCACAAACGAGATCAATTTCTTTGTTTCTCCGAGCATCTGTGTATTTCTTACTTGCCTTTATTTTGCTTATGTTCACTAACCTTTAATCAAAATCCAAATATATGTTTGTTTCCCTTTTACTAACTTTTTCAGGAAGAGAATCAAGGATATCAAATAGTCCCTCAGCTCGAATGAATTTCATCTGAACAAAGTCAAAGTTGATCTACAAATAATTAAAAATTCATCTGATCAAGAGTTTCCAAGATTTAATTGATTACTATTCAAGAGACTCCAAGGTGCATGTGTTTATGTCTTTGCCTTCTTTGACAAGCAAGAAAAATCGAGCCGGAATCAAGACAGCACACCAAAAAGCCAAATTTCCCAAATTTTCACTGTCTTAATCGATTAACATATTGGTTAATCAGTTAACGCGTGCGAATTTTGAAAAAATGGCAGAAAATTCAAAATTCATCAATTGGCACCAATTTTGATCACATGTGGAATATTCTAGACCATCTCATTTTAATTCCCTACATAACTTTGATCATTTCCTACCATACACCTTCACTAATCACCACTCTTTTATGAATTTCCCTCCAAATTCAAATTCCAAGCCTAATTTTGATCTTCCATACCAAATTCCAAACCACCAAATTTCCAAGCCTAAACTCTATAAATAGAGCCCTCATTTCATTCATTCTTCAACCTTTTGAGAGACAAATTCACCTTGCTAAAATTTCATTCTAGCTTTTGATAGCCAAAAAATCCCTTGCAAATTATCTCCTCAAACCACAAATTCACCAAAGCTCTTCTTTCTTCTTTTGAAAGTTAGTAAGAATTCACATTGATTCCTGCTTAACTTTGAGCTAAACCGTCATCATTTCTTGTTTTCATTCATCAATCACAGTAGATCAAGGTTTTGGAGTGTAGATCTTGCTGCAATTCAAAAGGAATTTTCTGATTTGGAGTGGTAATCCATCTTCCACCATTGTTAGAGGTTCATTTTCATCATTCAAGATGTAGATACTTGGTGCTTCTTGTTGTTGATCTTTTGGATCATATATTGTTGTTTGATTGCAGGTTTCTTTGTCTATTTTTACTTTAAAATTCGTGCAAATTCAATTCATGATCATAAGGTGTTTGAAAAATGTTTTGAAGGAGGATCATGTTGAATTTTGCACATTTTTTTCTTCTGATACAGTGTTAACCGATTAACCAAACACAGTGTAAACTGGTTAACCAATTAACACCCTGTTTTGCGCAGAAATTCAAAATCTGCACTGGTTAACCGATTAACTAGTGTCCAAAATGCTATTTTGGCTCTGTTTTGGGACTGTTTTGGTTCTTTTTCCATTTTTTTCCCTCTTCCTTTTTTCTTAGCCTTAGATCACATATTTTTGTTGTTTAATTTGGCCTTCTCTTTGTCATACCCCAAATTTTGACCACTAAGATTTCCCATCATTGTGAAAATCATCATCACAATATGGAGGAACCATCATACTTCATCAGTCTCCCCAAAGATGGGTGAGCATCCACTACAATAAAAATTAGGGTTTCAAGCCCTCTCAGAGCCTTAGACAAAGGATCAATCAAGGAATGACATGATCTTCGACTTGTCTAACCTCTCAAACATCCACAATGGATCAAAAGGACTCCCACTTCAAGGATCAAGCACAAGGCTGCTCCCTTCTAGTTGGATCAAGTCTCAAGATCGACAGTGTCACCAAATTAGGGTTTTGGTCGACCAGGGCCTCCAGATGGAAATTTTTCATCTGGGCACAAGCCAGTGATCCAAAACATAACCTAATATACTTCATGGGACCTCATGGACCCAATCATCAAGTCAATTTTGCCTCAGGGGATGCATTCATCAAAAATCAAGAATTAGGGTTTCTTGACCTAATTCACCCCTAAGTTGACTTTTAGGGAAAATCATGAGCCAAGACCTCAAGAGAGGGTTTGAGGGTCTCTAATAAACTATATTGATCCATTTGGAACTATGGATTAATCCAAGAAGCTTGAGCAACAAGTCTCAATTTCATCTGCACCACAATTAGGGTTTCGCGAGGAAAGTCAACTGTAACTTTGACTTTTGACCAGGACATGCTCCCAAGCCCTAACACATGATTCAATATACCCTATGACACCCATGGAACATGTCCATCAAGTTTGATTTAGGTCAAGGACATGATTTCATGAAGAATTGCACAGTTTGGAATTCATCTGATAAAAAGTCAACTGTGCACAAAAGTCAACTTTGACTTTTTGAGATTTTTCACCAAAATGGATTTTTAACCCTAAAATGATGTTAATGTATGATTTGAATCATCATTCATCAAGAAAAATCAAAGAAAGTGGGATAACTTGTAAAAGGGGTAACCATAAAAACTTAGAAAAATTTCTAAGTTATGGAAAAAGTGACACTAATGTGCCAACTTTGGAGGACCATAACTCCTAAACCACAAGGCCATTGTTCCCCATTCAAAGCTTCTCATTGCCCTCTACAAAAGCTTCATACTGACCTATGTCCAAATTCCTCATGGATTTTGAGTTATGGAGTGATCAAAATCAAGAAAAGTCACTTTGTTCCAACACTTAGTGAAAATTTCACTAAGTCAGATTTTACCTTACTTTTTGCCAAATGTAGGGGGATTTTTCACTTGGATTCAAAAGAGATCAAAACCAAACATGTTCAAACAGTTGTTGTATCATGTAAGAGCTTTCCAAAATGGCCAAGAACATTACCAAATTCAATTTGAGTCATGAGATATGACATTGGCAAGGTGCCTTGCTGAAATCTGCCAAGGCAAGGCAGATTTTTACACTTTTGGTCGATTTGCCAAAATCAGCCAAATCCAAATGCTCCTATCCACTTGGACACCTCTGAGGATTGAATCTAAAGGGGACAATCACTGAGCCAAGCCTGCAAAGTCTTTGGAACAAGAAATAGCATGTTGAACCTAGAATTACCAAAATAGGGACAAAACTCCAATTTTGGATTGGAGCATTCAATGGAAGCATCAAGGTGGCATGGACTGAGCCATTCTCAACTGAATTCAGTCAAGACTTATCCAAGACCAAGGGAACCAGCAGCCTGTGCCCTAACCTCTTGTCAATGGCTAGAGGAGACTTGGATTTTCATTTGCCAACATTGGCCAAACCTACTCAGCAGTTGCCATTCACTATTCCTTGCAAAACAAACTTGCTCTACTATAAATAGAGCTCAATTGTGATCAGTTTGAGTACACCAAAGCCATCAAATAGATGCTTTCCTGAAAATCACTTCTTTCACTCCAATTTTGCCTTCTAAGGCAAGTCACTATCGGGTTTTGAGTTTGAGAGCTTTTCCAATCAAAACAATCACACACACACCTCATATACATCATATAGAAGTGATCCAAACACTCACATAACATCTGGAACACAGATTTCACAAAATCACCAGCCAATTGCTCAAGTTCTTGACAGATTTGCAGTTGGGGTACCATCTCAAGTTCCAGATCATTTCAATCCATTCCAAGCATTCATACATACTCCATGGCACCTAGGGAATCTATCCAGATCATTGGAACCTAGCTGTAACACCTCCAACACAAATCACGATCACCAGCTGCAAGTGGTAAGCATGAGCTCTTCTAACTCTATGATCCATGCAATTTTTGCTGCACAATAATTTGGCCATATGTTCATAATCATGCATGGAATGTTTCCCCTCAATTAATTGCATTGTTTGAATCGTGTATCAAAAATCCTAGCCTTCATGCAGAAATTAGGGTTCTTGAGGATTTTTCGTGATTTCTTGTTTTATGCTTAATTTAAATGAAATTAATTGTCATAGACATGATCGTGAGGTTGAAACGAGTTGATTGGTATGTGGATTGCATGATATAATCAAGTATTCAATGAGATTGGAGAGAAAATGCAAATCAGCCAAACCCAGAACACGCGCGTGTTTTTCAACTGTTCTTGGTTCCATTTTTTTTGAAATTCAAATATTTAAATTTTGTGATTTTATTTAATTGATTCAAAAATTAATTTCTCTCTGAGTTTTAATGATTTTGAGTTGATTCTTTTTTTAATAATTCACAAAAATGTTAAAATATTTTATTTTCCCAAAAATTCCCAATAATATTTGAATTTTGTAATGAATTAATGTTTTAATTGTTTTTAACATTGAAAATATTTTTTCCACCTTGATTTTTGCAACTTTTAATGCCTTCTAATTATTTTGTAGGTCAACACTTAATTTTTGAAGCATTAATCCAAGATCACAATTTGTTTTCCATATGTTAAATAATTTTGATCATTTTAATTGAATTTTTATTCAATTCAAACACATTTTGAAAACAAATTAGGGTTTTGGATTAATTCAACCCTCATAAATCATTTTAAAACTTTTTGGGCCTCTATTAGAGTGTAAGACCCAACCCCCTTGTACAGAAAACTTTTTGGGCCTCATTCGTTGTATAAGTCCCTCTGTACATTTTCAAATAAACGACGCGATCGTCGCCAGTTTAAAATTAACCATTTTGGGCCTCTCCTTGAGCTATAAGACCCATTCAAAACCTTTGGGCCTCTAATAGAGTGTAAGACCCAATCCTTTTTTTGACCAAATCATTTTTTGGGCCTCAGTGTATTGTATAAGTCCCAATACCGTCAAAAATAAACGACGCGATCGTCGCCTTTTGAAAAATAACCTTGGGCCTCTTCTCGAGCTATAAGACCCATTCAAATTTTTTGGGCCTCTAATAGAGTGTAAGATCCAATCCCCTTTTAACCAAAACATTTTGGGCCTCAGATATTGTATAAGCCCCTTCGCGTTAAAAGAAAATCTCGGCGCGATCTCCATTTCAAATGGATAAACAAACTGGGCCTACCCTCGTGTTATAAGCCCCACTCTCACTCTTTTAAAACTTTTTTGGGCCTCTTAAGAGAGTGTAAGACCCATCCTTTTGTACAGAAAACCTTTTTTAGGCCACAGTCACTTGTATAAGTCCCTCTGTACAAATTCAAACAGTGCGCTCACTAATAAAACCCTGGGCCTCTCCTTGAGCTGTAAGCCCCAAAATCTTTCTTTTTCAAAGCACTTTCTCCTTTGATTTTGAATATACTGTTGTTTTTCAATCTTTCTTTGTTGAACAACTAACCAAACAACATGGAAGCTCTACAACCGAGTAAGTGGTTATTGCTTTCATTTACCGTTTTCATATACATATAACTGTATTGTGGGGCTGTTTCGCTGTAAGTCTTCTTTCATAAACTCATATCAACTGTGTAATAATAGTATAGATATTTAGAGTTTCCCCGGCAACTACGTCTAGAACTAGGTGACGCCGTTTCGTTTATTCGTAGAAATAGACAACTAGATCCCCAATAGGATCACCAAATACAGTCTTCTCTTCGGCTGTCCTTATTAGGAATAGTCAAGAAACTCTACTCCCAGAGATGAATGTATTCTCCGTGAATGGCATCTTTGAGTTTCTTCCAAATTCTCGAACTTTCCTGGCTTGATCTATTCTTTGTGAATAGCCTGTCTTGAACTTCTCGGGGTTTGGGGACCCATCGGCTTCTTAAAAGCATCGGCCTCCTCTTGGGCATCGTAGAAGGACCCACAAGCTTCTTAAAAGCAACTCCTCCTCCTCTTGGGCTTAGTACAAGGACCCGTCGACTTCTTAGAAGTATTCACAGCCTCCTCTTAGGCTTCGTATAATGATCTCTTCCTCGGGGAATGATAGCCTCCTCTTGGGCTTCGTACAAGGACCTCTCGGCTTCTTAAAAGTTTCCAACCTCCTCTTGGGCTTCGTACAAATTGTCCCGACGACCTCATAGAGGTATAGGAACAGAACTTAACCATCTGCATAGAACAATCCTTTCAAAGAGTCTACTACTATTTCTCAAAGCATAGTACAAAAGATGAAACTCTAGACTTGGACAGTCTAATCTCCTTGAGTCTCAAAGACATTCTCAAGTGACCCCTTCGTTAAATAGGAAGAAAACCCGTAGACTCGGACAGTCTCAATACCCTTCGTATTTCCCACTTCCTTAAAGAACAGGAATAACCCGGATCCTCGAATCAAATCCTTGAGTACAATGTTGCTCATATAAGAACTGATTTTCTCTTTCCAAATCAGTACACTGGACCTGTCACTCAACTGAAACAGTCACCATAGCCCCCTCTTGGGCTTTGTACAATGATTTTCCCCAACGGAGTCAAACAACGTTTAGCCTCTCTCTCGGGCTTTGTACGAGACACATAAGAGACTCCCTCGTTGAGTCAATCACCCCTTTCGCCTCCATCTCGGGCTTTATACGAGATACAAAAATGTTCTTATTGCGCCAAACAAACAAAAGCCTCCATCTCGGGCTTCATACGAGATACAAAAAACTCTCTTGTTGAGCCAAATAGCCTTCATCTCGGGCTTTATACGAGATACCAAAAGACTCCATCGTCGAGTCAAAACCTTTTAGCCTCTCTCTCGGGCATTGTACGAGACACATATTAGCCTCCTCTTAGGCTTTATATAAGAAAACCACTGGTTGGTCCAATCAACCTTTTAGCATCAAAGCTGTGCCTCGTTCACAGTACACAAACATCAACAACTCCTTCCCCTTCATCTAATCGCTGTAAGCGGCAAGCCTCTGGATCATCTACATCCATGCCATTGTCCCTCTTTTAGCATAAGAAATTCCTAAGGATAGATAGCATTGCTCTACACTGAGTTAAAGTCTTCTCCTTCAGGTTAAAACCCCCTATAAAGGAAATTATGGCATTGCTAGGATCCGCGTATCCCGGTTAAAGTAATCCTCCATTACAGCCAGTCACCCGACAGTTGTGACAGACAAACCCCTCTTTCGAGATGACAAATTCTCTCTGAAGACAACACCTTTTAGCTTCACATCTTGGGCTTTAAACAAGATACAAATCACCTTTCGTTTCACGTCTTGGGCTTTGAACAAGACACCAAAACAACCATTTCCTCCCATAGAATTGGAGGAACTACGAACGCTCTGATTTCCCTGTTTCGGTAAATGAGAATATGTAGGCATAAGATTGAAAGAAAAATCTTAGCGAACACACTAAATAAAAACCCAAAATCCCATACTTTCATATATCTGTCCTAACATCCTAACCGATAGCCTAAAGCACCCGTTTTCAACAAAATAACCTAGGAGAGAACCCGAATCTTTGTAGTATCTGTAAACCAACAGTTTTGACTGTTTAACCTCAGTATGCAAGCAGGGTTAGTTGGAGACATCTATCTCCCTTCCTTCATCAGCTTCAATAGGATAAAAAATGAATCGAGTTGTAGTACCAGAGCGGTAGTGCTTCGCAACCACGTCCAAAAATCACTCGCTACAGAAAAATGGCGACTCTGCTGGAGATCTGTCATTAGGATATATCTCACCTTTGTAGCAAGATCTTGTTCTCTTCCCATCTATCAGGTGGAAACTTTAAAAGCGACGCCCACCGTAGAGGCTCTTCTAACCTTTTTTCTTGTATGAAACCACACATTGGGGCTTCCGCCGGGGAACCCATTTTCTGTCAGGAACTTAGGATTCATAGCTTTAAAGGTCTAGGATGATTAGGACAAATATATATACTGCTTTTCCTAATTGCTATACGTGTTTATTTTTCTGCTAATGGGAATGCGTGTGATGCCGCATGTGGAAAGATTGAGTATACACTTAAGATAAGTGATGGCGACGAGGTCGACCATCAACCTCAGTGGAGGCTGACCAATGCAACCCATTCCCTCTCATAGGCAATGGGCCTATTGTGATGTCTAAGAAGCTGAGCAGCCAACCCTTTTGTAGTGCGGAAACTATCGAAAATAGTTGTCACGCGATACTACCCTTATTTGAGGCTGGTGATCTATTCTCGGTGAATGGAACTTACTCTAAGATTGCTCTAGAACTCGCTGGCGATCCGCTTGTTGTTTTGCTTTCCTTGGAGGAGCTGATGATAATGAGTACAGGTACAAAAATCACCTTAGTATAAACCTTTGGGGATGGGTAAAGCCTTGACTTCATGACAACGACCCTTTGACCCCATTTTTTTCTATGTTTTTGTGTGCTGCATTCATGCATTCATTTAAAAAACATTAAAACGTTCAAAAAATTTCCCTTCTAGTCTCTCTGTTTTTTTAAAATAAACTAAGACTGTGATTGCAAATATCAGAGAAAAGGATTGTGCTAATGGATTTCGGTAGAAGGAGAACTCATAAGTATACCTTCAGGATTCCAAAACTAGAGGATTTAAGAGGTTTGGCGAGGATGATCACAAACTAAGAGGCTTTCAGTGCCAAGTACAGAGGTTTGCTATCTCTGCTAAGAGTCCATGTGATTGAGGGAATCATGGATGCGCTCGTTCAGTTCTACGATCCAGTCTATCATTGTTTCACATTCCCGGATTACCAGCTAGCACCAACGCTATAGGAATATTCTCATCTGATTGATCTACACATTACTGATCAAGCTCCATTTTCTGGACTGGAAGAAATTCCAAAGAATCAGATCATTGCAAGAGCAATTCATTTGGACGAGTCTGAGGTCAGGACTCACATGACCACTAAGGGTGGCATACAAGGTTTGCCATCCTAGTTCTTGACAAAGAAAGCCCTGTACTTCGCTAGTATCGGAAACGTGACTGCTTTTGAAAGCATCTTTGTTTTACTCACCAACGGGTTATTTCTGTTGCCCAACATTAATAACTTCGTCGATATCAACTCCATTAAGGTTTTTCTCATTGGAAACCCTGTGCCAAATTTGCTCGCAGATGCGTATCATTCTGTACACTTGGGAAATTTGTACAGCGGAGGGGAGATCACGTGCTGTGTACCTCTGCTTTATAAATGGTTTATCTCCCATTTACCTAAGTCTGCTGCTTTTTGGGATCACAAGAGTGCCTTACGTTGGTCGCAGAAAATCATGTCCCTCACCAACTCTGACATTGACTGGTGTAATAGGATTTATGACGGAATCAGGATCATTGACCGTTTTGGAAACTTCCCCAACGTACCCCTTATAGGAACTAAGGGAGGAATCAATTACCATCCAGTTCTTGTTCGTCGTCAATTTGGATACCCGATGAGACACGTCCCACGGGGTGTTCATCTAGAAGGTCTTTTCTTCAAGGAAGGAGAAAATGACAGAGCACTAAAGACAGAAATAGTGCACGCTTGGAAACATGTTTATAAGAAAGGACGGGAGTCTCTAGGAAAACCGGACTGTGTCTCGGTGGAGCCTTTTCTCTACTCGGTACAAACTAGAGCTCTCAAGCTAAAGATGCCTTATCCTCGTCACGGAGTTCTTCCACCGAGGGAGTCTGAAAAGCTTCAGGTTACTCTCAACAAAGTTCAACGGGAGAAGAGGTCTTGGAAGAACAAGTACCGCACCCTCAACGTAGAGTGCATCAAAATACAGCAACTACTGAAAGATAAGGACGCTCTGATTGAAATTTTGGAGCAACATGCTATAGAGAATCAAGATGGCCAAAGGACTCAGCACCTGATTTCTCTTCAGAGAGGACTCAGGACCCATTAGCTTAGGTTTCTATTTCTGCACCTTGTAATCTACTGTATTTCCATTTCTGTAATCCTTTGAATTCAATAAAAAGGGGTTTCCCCACTGTTTGATATTTGCAATCTAATTGTCTAAGTTTATTTTGATTAAACCAAAAGAACGATTAATATAATCATTGCATTCATCATTCTCACATCACGTATTCTTCTTCCCTACGAATCTCATGTTTGTGTCTCGATTCTAGAGTCAAACTGTCTCATTCGTACAATACTCGGGCCAATCGTCAGAAAAAGATGGATGATCTTGAGGAAGAAAACAGAGAGTTGAAAGAAGAGATCGACGCTCTGAGAGAGGATATGAGAAAGCTTCGTAACGACATGCAAGCCATGGCAGAAGCTCAGCTACAACGAACTGTGATCTCAGAGATCACCTCGACGCCCATAGTGGAGAAGTATGATCCTAGGTATCAAATGCCGAAAGATCGTCCCTGGGGCATGCCTGTTAACTATATCTCGGAAGGATATGTTCCGCCGATCACTGAAGATCAGGGAATCACAACAGAAGCCGATGGGCCTGAAGGTTACAAACTTCGGGAAAGCGAAGATTCCAGGGGCATACTGAAGACTCTTGAAGGTTACAAACTTCAGAAAATGCCAAGATTCGCTGCCGTAGTCACGGTACCACCCCCTGTGGTGCACACTGTCCTGGAAGGACAGATTCCACCGATACCTTCTGGTAAAAAGGAAACTATGTTCGATAGAATGGATGAATTCCAAGAACAGTTCCTGGAAATGCAGAAAGAACTGCAACCCATTCGCGGTCAGGATTTATTTGGAAAGGACGCTGCAGATCTGTGCTTGGTCCCCAATGTGAAAGTTCCGCACAAGTTCCAAGTGCCCGACTTTGAAAAGTACAAGGGTAACTCTTGCCCTCAGAGCCATCTGGTGATGTACGCTAGGCGGATGTCAGCTCAGAAGGAGAATCAGGACCTACTTATTCACTACTTCTAGGATAGTTTAACCGGTACCATATTAAAGTGGTACATGGTTTTAAACCGTACTACGATCAGCACATTCAGAGATCTTGGCACTGCCTTCATCCAACAATACAAATACAATTTGGACATGGCACCCGATAGAGATCAACTCAGATCAATGTCGCAAAAGGACAAGGAAACCTTTAAGGAGTATGCTCAAAGGTGGCGTGAAATTGCCGCTCAAATTTGTCCACCTCTTGAGGAAAAAGAGATGACAAAGATCTTCTTAAAGACCTTAAGCTCATTTTACTATGACCGAATGGTTGCCAGTGCACCCAGTGATTTCACCGAGATGGTGGGCATGGGCGTACGTCTTGAGGAAGCTGTCCGAGAAGGACATTTGGTAAAAGACACTGGATCGACGAGCGGTACTAAGAAATACGGTAGTGCTCTCCCTAAGAAAAAAGAGCAGGATATTGGGAATATCTCTCTCGGAAAGCAAAGGCGACGTTATCAACCGGTAGCAGCTGTAACTCCTGCTATCAGCCCTACGCCTATTCCTACGTATCAACCTCAGGTTGCGCAAAGCCAACCTGATCAGCAAAGGACATAACAGCCTCTTCAGCAGGCTCATCCCCGATACAACAACAACCGTACAACACGACCATCAGGGTTTGATCCTATACCCATGTTTTACGCAGAACTATTTCCATTACTACTGGCTAAGGGGCACATTCAGACTAAGCCCCCTCTTACAGTACCGGAATATCCGCCTTTTTGGTTTAAGGTGGATAAGACTTGCCCTTACCACTAAGGAGGACCAGGGCATAATATTGAGAATTGTCTCAATTTCAAGTCCGACGTGCAAAAGCTTGTTAGGAGCGGGGTCTTATCCTTCAAGGATACAAATCCTAATGTTCTAACGAACCCGCTGCCTCAACACGAGAAGGCTGCAGTCAATTTGATAGAAGGAGAGACTAACAATGTCTATCAAATTCACGATGTACTCTTGTTAAAGACCAATCTGGTCAAGATGCATTGTAGACAGAGTGGATATAGCCATGTGCCACCTCATAATTATCACCAGTGTGATATCTGTTCTAAAGATAACCAGGGATGTTCTGTGGTGCAAGCAGCTCTACAGGAACAAATGGATCTCGGATGGATCCAAGAGCACCGAGTTCGTGGAGTTAACATGCTCTACACGAATTCTAATGTCATTCAAAACCACGACATCCGTGCAATGAATGTCAACTTGGTGGCAATGCACTCAAGGCAAAGCCAGTATCATAATCTGCCGCGGCATGATTACAGTTCTTGTCTGACTTGCTCGGTAAAAAAACAGGGATGCTCTTTCATACAAGAGGCCCTCTAGCGTCAGATGGGTCTTGGATGGATCCAAGACTACCATGATAGAAATCCCTATCAGATCAATATGGTTCAAATCTTTGACATTCTCTTGATGAATACCAACTTGGTAGAGTTACATGCTGAGCAGGTCCGACTCGGATTCTTAATATCACACGACTATCAAAGCTGTAAAACGGGTTGCGAAAATGATTAAGGTTGTACCCTTGTCCAGGAGGCACTTCAGCACTTGTTAAATCACTGGTGGATGCCAATTTATATGGATGAAGATACTCAGCAAATTAGTATCAGTAACAGGAATCCTACTCAGTGTCAGAGTCAGGATGTCCGACTTGTGGAAGCTAACCTAGTAAGGTTACATTGTATTCAAAGTTGGCGTGGCCAGGTGCCACCACACAATTACGACCGTTGTAGCATCTGTTCGGAAAGTAACCAAGGGTGTTACCTTGTGAGAGCAGCTCTTCAAGGTTAGGTGGATCGTGGAGAGATTCGTCCATATCCAGGTCCCGGACCCATCAACTGGACGCCGAACTACCTTGCCGATCAAGTCGAGGATGCTGTTGTAATCTCTGGTCGTCACCAGACCAGGGGTGTTTTTGCCATCATCCCTCTACTTGACGAATCTAAAATTCCCAACCGGGAACGGATCGAGATTACTTACGATGGTCAGAAAAATCAAAAGGCTCCTATAGTCATCTATCTACCGGGACCATTACCATATGAATCAACTAAGGCTATCCCTTACAAATACGGTGCAACAACCATTGAAAATGGAAAGGAAAATCCATTACCCTCCGTTGTGAATATTGCAGACATCAGTTGAGTAACACGGAGTGGTAGAATCTTCAACCGAGGGGTTGGGGAACTTAACAAAGAAAAGGAACTTCAGACGGAAGCTCCTGATCCGCCAGTCGGTCAATCCAGTAATCCCGACCTTTCGAAAAATGATGATGAGATGCTGAAGCTCATCCAAAGGAGTGAATACAACATTGTCGATCAACTGTTTCAAATTCCTTCAAAGATCTCTGTGTTATCACTATTACTCAGTTCAGAAGCACATAGGGAGGCTCTACAGAAAGTCTTGGAGCAAGCCTTTGTGGAACAGGATGTAACAATCAGACAGTTTGATAGCATTGTCTCTAACATTACTTCCTGCAATAATTTGGGATTTAGTGATGAGGAATTACCCGAAGAGGGTCGTCGTCATAACATGGCGCTCAATATCACAGTTAACTGCCAGGACGATGCTTTAGCCACCGTCCTGGTAGACACAAGGTCAGCCCTGAATGTTATGTCGAAGTCCACTTTGATGCAATTATCATTCAAAGGCCCTCCGATGAGAATCAGCGAGGTCGTCGTCAAAGCATTCGACGGATCCAGAAAAGCGGTTATCGGCGAAGTTGATCTTCCCATAACTATCGGTCCTCATACTTTCCAAGTCACTTTCCAGGTCATGGACATCCGGGCAACGTACAGTTGTTTATTAGGAAGACCTTGGATACATCAGGTTGGAGCGGTTACTTCAACCCACCACCAAAAGCTAAAGTTCGTCAAGAACGATCAACTTGTCTTAGTTTGTGGGGAACAAGCCTTGCTTGTGAGTAACTTGTCATCATCTGCTAGTGTAGAGCCCGAGGAGGTTATTGGAACTCAGTTCCAAGCACTGTCAGTAAGCAAGAATAATCAGTTCAAAGAAGGAACTTCCATTTCTTCATACAATGATGCTATCAAAGCAATCGAGAGTATCGATACGACAGGATGGGGACAGCTTGTCATTCCTACTAGCAATATAACAAAGAAGGGTCTTGGTTTTTCTGCAACCTGTACCCTTACAGCTGCCAACGATGATAGTCTTCATCCCCTTCAAAACTTCTTCCACAGTGGAGGTTTCCTTCACCCAGTGTCTCAAGCAATACATGCTATCAATGAGGAAGATCCCTCTGACACAGATGAAGAATGGAAGTCCTACCTTAACGAGGACGGTTATATGTCTCAGGAAGAGGTGCCTATACCATTTTGCTATCCCGCACAGAGTCTGAGATTTATACCACGGTCAGATGTCGAAATGATATATGGAGATTGTGATCCGGAAGGATGTCGTGCTCCGCCAAATTCTTTAGAGGAAGACACTCTGATGAAAGACAACTTTGACTACAACTACTATGGCCCAATGGATGGTCTGCCAATGTGGCAACCTTACCCAGGAAACTTGGGGCAAGAGAGTCAGCCGAGTAATGAAACTCGACTGAGCATCATTGAACAGAATACCTGTGTCCCCACCATGTCATGGGATCAACACTCATGTCATTCAGAAACTACTCAACATGACGGTGAATTTGCAAAGTTTGCAGGACTTGAATTCATCAACTATGCTTTTCCCGAGGTCAACATCATCGAGAGGGATGACTCCTCCAGTTCCAAAGAAGTGTGGGACACATTGGGAGAACCAAGTGGAAAATACGACTTTATGGTCAAGTATACTGCGCCCGAAAGCTCTCGTATCAGGGTCGAAGATATCCAGCTAACTGGATGGGGAGATACAGCTAAGAGCACAAATGCTATGCAAAATGCAACAGAGGAATCCTCCTACGACAATTCTGCCTGGGAGACAGATTCCAATGATCCTGCTCCACCAGAAATCAGCGTTATTTCTGAAGACAAATCAAGGAAGGTGCCAGGCTTTGTGATTCACCGAGGAGTTCGCCGCCAATGGGTTGCCGTCGAGGTTCCGGAGGTCGTTCATCAATCAAAGTAATTGCCATCTTTAACCTTTCACCCTGCCTAGGTGAAACAGATGTTTTGATAGGGCTCGCTTTCTGTAAATTTCCCTCTTCGCTTCGCCCAAAGCGACAGAGTTTTGTTTTATAGGGCTGTAGTTTCAAGATTTGACTTGTTCATTAATAAAATAACGTCGTTCTGTAATTTCCGCATTAATTGCTGTTTTCTCTTTTCGTTTTTCAGCAAATGGTAATCCTAAAAAACAATTAAAAATAAAAACAAGCAGTAAAATAAAACACTGCACACACTTTTGCATTTTTCTCTATCTCTTCTAAACACGAATCATCACGTCATGCAGATTGCTTGTTTTAAACCCCATTGAAACATACGATCCGATGCCTTCTCCCAACTTTGAGTTCCTAGTATTTGGGGTTGAAGAAGAAAATGATGAAAAAATTCCAAAAGAGATCTCCCGATTACTCAGACAAGAGGAAAGGTCCATTGAACCTCATAAAGAGCCGTTGGAAACGGTAAACTTGGGTTCGGAAAAAGAGAAAAAAGAAATCAGGATTGGGGCACTGCTCAGTCTAACTGCCAAAGAAGGTTTGATAAAGCTTCTCAAAGAATTCCCCGATGTATTCGCTTGGTCCTATCAGGATATGCCAGGGTTGGATACCAGCATCGTGGAACATCATTTACCGTTGAGATTGGAATGTACGCAGTAAAGCAAAGGTTGAGACGCACTCACCCGGACATGGCCATCAAAATCAAAGAGGAGGTACAGAAGCAGATTGATGTGGGTTTCCTCGCCACGTCAGAATATCCTCAATGGTTAGCCAATATCGTACCCGTTCCGAAAAAGGATGAAAAGGTCAGAATGTGTGTCGATTACAGAGATCTGAATAAGGCTAGTCCAAAGGACGACTTTCCTTTACCACGCATTGACATCCTGGTAGACAGTACATCAAAGTTCAAAGTTTTCTCATTCATGGATGGATTCTCGGGCTACAACCAAATCAAAATGGCACCGAAAGACATGGAGAAAACTTCGTTCATTACCCCATGGGGTACCTTTTTTTACAAGGTAATGCCGTTCGGTTTGAAGAACGCCGGGGGCAACCTATCAAAGGGCCATGACTACTCTGTTTCATGGCATGATACACAGATAAATCGAAGTGTATGTCGATGATATGATTGCAAAATTTAAGATAGAGGAGGAGCATGTGACCCACCTGTCAAAGCTATTCGAGCGGTTGAGAAAATACAAACTCCGCTTGAATCCCAACAAATGCACCTTCGGTGTCCGTTCAGGGAAACTCTTAGGGTTCATCATCAGCCAGAAAGGGATTGAGGTTAATCCTAACAAGGTCAAGGCCATTCAAGAAATGCCTTCTCCAAAAACTGAAAAACAAGTCTGAGGATTCCTGGGACGTTTGAACTACATCTCCAGATTCACATTCCTCATGACCGCGACCTGCTCGCCAATCTTCTAACTGCTTAAAAAGATACAATCTTTTCTCACTGACTCTCGGGGCAAATGGACTCCGAATTATGATGGCCCCTATGTGGTCAAGAAAGCTTTCTCAGGCGGCGCCTTGAGACTTGCAACCATGGACGGAGAGGAATTTGCCTACCCCACAAATGTTGATGTAGTCAAGAAATACTTCGCCTAAGAAAAATGTCTCGGTGGATTGAAAACCCGAAAGGGCGGTCCAAGAAAAAGTTAGAGACAAAATAAAAAAAAATCAAACCGGTGGATTGGAAACATCACAGTACAATCCAGGAAAAAGTTAGGGATAATGGCAAGTAACTATGTTCAACAGAAGCAAGTCCCTCAGCAGCAGTTACACCATCCATCGGAGGAAAACTCCAGTCAAGGTCATCTTCGACAGAAGCTCAGGAAGTCCCGAATTCAAAGTTGGTAGAAGGATAGTGGTCGTTATGTTTCAACGTAGCCCTTTTACCCTGTAAATTACCATTTTCTATCTTTGTATATACTCTTTGGAATCACGCGTTTGGCTGATCTCCATCTTATCAATAAAATTTGAGCCCTTGTGCTTTTGTTTATAATTCTCATTTGTTTTAGCTTTACAGAACGACATTTTAATATGATTAACGATTCTTGAAATAAAACAAAAATGAATTTACTTGTAAAACTTTTTCTTCTTTAAAATAAAGATGGCAATTTCTTTTGACTGTTGAACATCAAAAGAACATCAACCGCTTCTCCAGAAGTAAGCGAACCTCAAAGTGCAGAATCAAAGTACTCCTTCTACGCTAGTGCGCCTGAATGAAGGATCAACAGTGTCAGATGCGACTAATCCATCTGACATCTTCGGCAGAGTTCTTATCTCCTAAGGCCGATTAATGGTATTCCCCGCAGGGATTATTTCTCCTAAGCAAAGCAGGGTTGTTATCTTGAACCAAGTGATACCTTTCATCTCCAGTAGTGGCCGAGTATCTAGTCGTGTTCATCCGTCAGTCTGTGTGTTGTGTCAAGTCTTTGTCAGCATATACATACATACATCATGCATTTTACTTGCATTCGCATTCATATTGCATCACTATCACTCTAGTCGGTCTTATCCCCTAGTGATAAAAGTCCTCTTAATCGAGTTGTTAGTTCTTGCCTTGTCAGAAAATGCTGCGTTTGAACAATCTCGCTTCCAGTGTATCTCTGGATTAGAGTCGGTCCTTGACCACTTTGATAACTTAACCCTCTGAAAAACCAGAGAACCTTCAGTCAACATCACTCTTCGCCATTGAAGATGATATCCTTGCTTTCCCAGATTAAGGAAAATCCACAGAGAAAGCCTCGTAATCAGGGATTCGGCAGCATGCCAGTTTCGCTCCGAAAAGACCGTTGATGAAAAGGTCATCGACACCTCAAAATTGGACCCCATCATATGGCATTTCTCCGGGAAGATCCCGATAAAAGTATGATGTAAGATCCCACGCAGAAGCAGCCTCTCAAGAGACTCGCTTTCCCCAGATAGAGTCAACAAATGGCATCTCCAATAGAGAAGTTGTACACCTCTACATTTCATATGACTGGGTTCCCCAGCAAGTCTGGCATCAAAACTTTTTCCATCAAATGGCATCTCCCCAGGAAAATTCGGTGAGAAGTTTGAGGAAAAACCGCTACGAATAGCGTCCCTTGTCAATAAAGTTTATTGACAAAAGAAACTGATACCAGTTCCATGGTAGGAAACCAGGATCGAGGGGAAGTTTAAATCAGAAACTTAGACCAGTTCCTTGGTAGGAAACCAGGATCGAGGGGAAGTTTACAAAAGAAAGTGAGACCAGTTCCGTGGTAGGAAACTAGGACCGAGGGGAAGTTTACATCAGAAACTAAGACCAGTTCCTTGGCTGAAGACCAGGATCGAGGGGAAGTTTACCTTTTCTAAGCATCATTGCACAGCCAAAGAAGATGAATGCGTAAGCTACCATTCATAACCACCATCAAAATTTCGGGTATTCCGATATTTAATCCTCTTGCACCCCGAATGCCCGAATACCTTCGTCATTCACACCTTCGTGTCCAAGAAGATTAAATAGGGGCATCTGTCATACCCTAAATTTTGACCACTAAGATTTCCCATCATTGTGAAAATCATCATCACAATATGGAGGAACCATCATACTTCATCAGTCTCCCCAAAGATGGGTGAGCATCCACTACAATCAAAATTAGGGTTTCAAGCCCTCTCGGAGCCTTAGACAAAGGATCAATCAAGGAATGACATGATCTTTAACTTGTCTAACCTCTCAAACATCCACAATGGATCAAAAGGACTCCCACTTCAAGGATCAAGCACAAGGCTGCTCCCTTCTAGGTGGATCAAGTCTCAAGATCGACAGTGTCACCAAATTAGGGTTTTGGTCGACCAGGGCCTCCGGATGAAAATTTTTCATCTGGGCACAAGCCAATGATCCAAAACTTAACCTAATATACTTCATGGGACCTCATGGACCCAATCATCAAGTCAATTTTGCCTTAGGGGATGCATTCATCAAAAATCAGGAATTAGGGTTTCTTGACCTAATTCACCCCTAAGTTGACTTTTAGGGGAAATCTTGAGCCAAGAACTCAAGAGAGGGTTTGAGGGTGTCTAATAAACTATATTGATCCATTTGGAACAATGGATTAATCCAAGAAGCTTGAGCAACAAGTCTCAATTTCATCTGCACCACAATTAGGGTTTCGCGAGGAAAGTCAACTGTAACTTTGACTTTTGACTAGGACATGCTCCCAAGCCCTAACACATGATTCAATATACCCTATGACACCCATGGAACATGTCCATCAAGTTTGATTTAGGTCAAGGACATGATTTCATGAAGAATTGCACAGTTTGGAATTCATCTGATAAAAAGTCAACTGTGCACAAAAGTCATCTTTGACTTTTTGAGATTTTTCACCAAAATGGATTTTTAACCCTAAAATGATGTTAATGTATGATTTGAATCATCATTCATCAATAAAAATCAAAGAAAGTGGGATAACTTGTAAAAGGGGTAACCATAAAAACATAGAAAAATTTCTAACTTATGGAAAAGTGACACTAATGTGCCAACTTTGGAGGACCATAACTCCTAAACCACAAGGCCATTGTTCCCCATTCAAAGCTTGATTTGTAGATCTCATTGCCCTCTACAAAAGCTTCATACTGACCTATGTCCAAATTCCTCGTGGATTTTGAGTTATGGAGTGATCAAATCAAGAAAAGTCACTTTGTTCCAACACTTAGTGAAAATTTCACTAAGTCAGATTTTACCTTACTTTTAGCCAAATGTAGGGGGGTTTTCACTTGGATTCAAAAGAGATCAAAACCAAACATGTTCAAACAGTTGTTGTATCATGTAAGGGCTTTCCAAAATGGCCAAGAACATTACCAAATTCAATTTGAGTCATGAGATATGACATTGGCAAGGTGCCTTGCTGAAATCTGCCAAGGCAAGGCAGATTTTTACAGTTTTGGTCGATTTTCCAAAATCAGCCAAATCTAAATGCTCCTATCCACTTGGACACCTCTGAGGATTGAATATAAAGGGGACAATCATTGAGCCAAGCCTCCAAAGTCTTTGGAACAAGAAATAGCATGTTGAACCTAGATTGCCAAAATAGGGACAAGACTCCAATTTTGGATTGGAGCATTCAATGGAAGCATCAAGGTGGCATGGACTGAGCCATTCTCAACTGAATTCAGTCAAGACTTATCCAAGACCAAGGGAACCAGCAGCCTGTGCCCTAACCTCTAGTCAATAGCTAGAGGAGACTTGGATTTTCATTTGCCAACATTGACCAAACCTACTCAGCAGTTGCCATTCACTATTCCTTGCAAAACAAACTTGCTCTACTATAAATAGAGCTCAATTGTGATCAGTTTAAGTACACCAGAGCCATCAAACAGATGCTTTCCTCAAAATCTCTTCTTTCACTCCAATTTTTCCTTCTAAGGCAAGTCACTATCGGGTTTTGAGTTTGAGAGCTTTTCCAATCAAACCAATCACACACACACCTCATATACATCATATAGAAGTGATCCAAACACTCACATAACATCTGGAACACAGATTTCACAAAATCACCAGCCAATTGCTCAAGTTCTTGACAGATTTGCAGTTGGGGTACCATCTCATGTTCCAGATCATTTCAATCCATTCCAAGCATTCATACACACTCCATGGCACCTAGGGAAGCTATCCAGATCTTTGGAACCTAGCTGTTACACCTCCAACACAAATCACGATCACCAACTGCAAGTAGTAAGCATGAGCTCTTCTAACTCTATGATCCTTGCAATTTTTGCTGCACAATAATTAGGCCATATGTTCATAATCATGCATGGAATGTTTCCCCTCAATTAATTGCATTGTTTGAATCGTGTATCAAAAATCCTAGCCTTCATGCAGAAATTAGGGTTCTTGAGGATTTTTCGTGATTTCTTGTTTTATGCTTAATTTAAATGAAATTAATTGTCGTAGACATGATCGTGAGGTTGAAACGAGTTGATTGGTATGTGGATTGCATGATATAATCAAGTATTCAGTGAGATTGGAGAGAAAATGCAAATCAACCAAACCCAAAACACGCGCGTGTTGTTCAGCTTTTCTTGGCGCCATTTTTTTTGAAATTCAAATATTTGAATTTTGTGATTTTAGTTAATTGATTCAAAAATTAATTTCTCTCTGAGTTTTAATGATTTTGAGTTGATTCTTTTTTTAATAATTCACAAAAATGTTAAAATATTTTATTTTTCCAAAAAATCCCTAAAATATTATTTATTTTGTATAATTGATATTTTTGCAAAGAATTAATGTTTTAATTGTTTTTAACATTTAAAATATTTTTGCAACTTTTAATGCCTTCTAATTATTTTGTAGGTCAACACTTAATTTTTGAAGCATTAATCCAAGATCACAATTTGTTTTCAATATGTTAAACAATTTTGATCATTTTAATTGAATTTTTATTCAAATAAAACACATTTTGAAAACAAATTAGGGTTTTGGATTAATTCAACCCTCATAAATCATTTTAAAACTTTTTGGGCCTCTATTAGAGTGTAAGACCCAACCCCCTTGTACAGAAAACTTTTTGGGCCTCATTCGTTGTATAAGTCCCTCTGTACATTTTCAAATAAACGACGCGATCGTCGCGAGTTTAAAATTAACCATTTTGGGTCTCTCCTTGAGCTATAAGACCCATTCAAAACCTTTGGGCCTCTAATAGAGTGTAAGACCCAATCCTTTTTTTGACCAAATCATTTTTTGGGCCTCAGTGTATTGTATAAGTCCCGATACCGTCAAAAACAAACGGCGCGATCGTCGCCTTTTGAAAAATAACCTTGGGCCTCTCCTCGAGCTATAAGACCCATTCAAATTTTTTGGGCCTCTAATAGAGTGTAAGACCCAATCCCCTTTTAACCAAAACATTTTGGGCCTCAGATATTGTATAAGCCCATTCGCGTTAAAAGAAAGTCTCGGCGCGATCGCCATTTCAAACGGAAAAACAAACTGGGCCTACCCTCGTCTTATAAGCCCCACTTTCACTCTTTTAAAACTTTTTTGGGCCTCTTGAGAGAGTATAAGACCCATCCTTTTGTACCGAAAACCTTTTTTGGGCCATAGTCACTTGTATAAGTCCCTCTGTACAAATTCAAACAGTGCGCTCACTAATAAAACCCTGGGCCTCTCCTTGAGCTGTAAGCCCCAAAATCTTTCTTTTTCAAAGCACTTTCTCCTTTGATTTTGAATATACTGTTTTTTTTTCAATCTTTCTTTGTTGAACAACTAACCAAACAGAATGGAAGCTCTACAACTGAGTAAGTGGTTATTGCTTTCATTTACCGCTTTCATATACATATAGCTATATTGTGGGGCTGTTTCGCTGTAAGTCTTCTTTCATAAACTCATATCAACTGTGTAATAATAGTATAGATATTTAGAGTTTCCCCGGAAACTACGTCTAGAACTAGGTGACGCCGTTTCATTTATTCGTAGAAATAGACAACTAGATCCCCAATAGGATCACCAGATACAGTCTTCTCTTCGGCTGTCCTCATTAGGAATTGTCAAGAAACTCTACTCCCAGAGATGAATGTATTCTCCGTGAATGGCATCTTTGAGTTTCTTCCAAATTCTCAAACTTTCCTGGCTTGATCTATTCTTTGTGAATAGTCTGTCTTGAACTTCTCGGGGTTTGGGAACCCATCGGCTTCTTAAAAGCATCGACCTCCTCTTGGGCATCGTACAAGGACCCACAGGCTTCCTAAAAGCAACCTCGCCTCCTCTTGGGCTTAGCACAAGGACCCGTCAGCTTCTTAGAAGTATTCACAGCCTCCTCTTAGGCTTCGTATAATGATCTCTTCCTCTGGGAATGATAGCCTCCTCTTGGGCTTCGTACAAGGACCTCTCGGCTTCTTAAAAGTTTTCAACCTCCTCTTGGGCTTCGTACAAATTGTCCCGATGACCTCATAGATGTATAAGAACAGAACTTAATCATCTGCATTGAACAGTCCTTTCAAAGGGTCTACTACTGTTTCTCAAAGCATAGTACAAAAGATGAAACTCTAGACTTGGACAGTCTAATCTCCTTGAGTCTCAAAGACATTCTCAAGTGACCCCTTCGTTAAATAGGAAGAAAACCCGTAGACTCGGACAGTCTCAATACCCTTCGGATTTCCCACTTCCTTAAAGAACAAGAATAACCCGGATCCTCGAATCAAATCCTTGAGTACATTATTGCTCATATAAGAACTGATTTTCTCTTTCAAAATCAGTACACTGGACCTATCACTCAACTGAAACAGTCACCATAGCCCCCTCTTGGGCTTTGTACAATGATTCTCCCCAGCGGAGTCAAACAACGTTTAGCCTCTCTCTCGGGCTTTGTACGAGACACATAAGAGACTCCCTCGTTGAGTCAATCACCCCTTTCGCCTCCATCTCGAGCTTTATACGAGATACAAAAAGGTTCTTATTGAGCCAAACAAACAACATCCTCAATCTCGGGCTTCATACGAGATACAAAAAACTCTCTTGTTGAGTCAAATAGCCTTCATCTCGGGCTTTATACGAGATACCAAAAGACTTCATCGTCGTGTCAAAACCTTTTAGCCTCTCTCTCGGGCTTTGTACAAGACACATATTAGCCTCCTCTTAGGCTTTATATAAGAAAACCACTGGTTGGTCCAATCAACCTTTTAGCATCAAAGATGTGCCTCGTTCTAATCGCTGTAAGCGGCAAGCCTCTTGATCATCTACATCCATGCCACTGTCCGTCTTTTAGCATGAGAAATTCCTAAGGAAAGATAGCATTGCTCTACACTGAGTTAAAGTCTTCTCCTTCAGGTCCGCGTATCCCGGTTAAAGTAATCCTCTTTTACAGTCAGTCACCCGACAGTTGTGACAGACAAACCCCTCTTTAGAGATGACAAATTCTCTCTGAAGACACACCTTTTAGCTTCACATATTGGGCTTTGAACAAGATACAAATCACCTTTCGCTTCACGTCTTTGGCTTTGAACAAGACACCAAAACAACCATTTCCTCCCATAGAATAGGAGGAACTACGAATGCTCTGATTTCCCTGTTTCGGTAAACAGGAATACGTAGGCATAAGATTGAAAGAAAAATATTAGCGAGCACACTAAACAAAAACCCAAAATCCCATACTTTCATATATCTGTCCTAACATCCTAACCGATAGCCTAAAGCACCCCTTTACAACAAAATAACCTAGGAGAGACCCCGAATCTTTGTAGCATCTGTAAACCAACAGTTTTGACTGTTTAACCTCAGTATGCAAGCAGGGTTAGTTGGAGACATCTATTTCCCTTCCTTCATCAACTTCAATAGGATAAAAAATGAATCGAGCTGTAGTACCAGAGCGGTAGTGCTTCGCAACCACGTCCAAAAATCACCCGCTACAGTCTTCATCTATTTCTCTTTTCCTTTTGATCGATGAAAGTCTAATTACTTGGAATTCCTTTGTTGAATTTAGATCAAGACTAGATCGCTACCATTTTTATTTTTGTGCGGTATTGCTTTTGGATGACGATCTACATATCGTTCATCTAGCATACATTAGCACAAAGAGCTATTGACCGGCCTCATTGTAGGGTAATTACTCCATAAATTACTCGACGATTGCTTAACATTGCACAATATTTGTCCCGCATCGGAAAACTATCAAGAATATTTGATTATTTGTCTTTTGGTTCAAAACTTATGAAACTTGTTGTTAGGAGCCTTTGGTCTTATCAATCCTCTAATGAGTTTTCTTTAATCTTGACCTAAGTGCAATTATTCAATTATTATTGGTCACTAACTCTAACAACTAGTCACTAATTTTCTAACATTACTATTGTACTAATCCTTTACAATTCCTTCTCGCTCCCTATCTCTTTTACTTTTATGCTTCATTTTTATCATTTCAAATCATGTTTATGCTTCCGCATATTTTTCCCTTGTCCGTTGGACACATGTTTATGCCTCTGCAATCTTTCCTTTGTCCGTTGGACACATGTTTATGCTTATGCGTTTTTCTCTTTGTCCACTTGGACCAAAAACATTAATAAAGGCCAAAACCTCTAAAAAAAACTTGTGCTTCTAATCTTGGACTATGGTTACTATCCTTTGCAATGGACATGGAGTTTTGCACCTAGACCTTGGACTTCAATGTTATTCTTGAATCCTTGGACTTAGAACTTGGACATCCAATGCAATTCTTGGAACCTTGGACTTAGACTTAGGACCTTTCTCCCTTTGCTTTGGAATTATGGTTCGAAGACTATGAAGCTTACTTGTGTGGTTAGGCTATTCTTATCCTTAGCTTTTACTTTATTCTTTAGGATAGTCACTTCTTCTCCTCTCCATTCTTCAATTTTCAAAACTCTCTCCCTTTTTCAAAAACCTTCTTGATTCCAAACTATCACATCTTTCATAAACAAACCTTGACTTTGTCAAGTGATTTTACCCTTTTCTTTTCATTTCTTAACAAATGCTAAACTACATAAGCATGTTGACACCTTTTTCAAAAGACTTTAAAAAAAACCAAACTCATTCAAACTCCTTTTGTGCCCTCGTGCACTTTCTCTTTTAAAACTTTTTCATAAGTTTAGACATGATTCATTTCTTTAAGCGGAATTATTCGCTTGGAAATGACGACTTGTCTTTACATTTTAAAATCAACCAAACAAACAAATTTCATTCTCTGTATCACGAACTACGGGGTTTTGATCCTACATTGCACATCGTGGGTACGTAGGCATGAGGCGACAAGTCTCTCCAAACACAAAAATTATAAAAACAATTTCTCTTCTCATCTCCTCAATCACTTTTCAAGCAAACTTTTTCATACCAAAAATGGTAGATATTTCAAAGGGCTCCTATAGAGTACTATAGACGTTTTGGGTGCTAACACCTTCCCATTGCGTAACCAACCCCCTTACCCGGTTTCTCTTCACTTGTTCTTGTTTAGAGCTTGTGTAGGTTTTGTTCGCTCTTTTTCCTTTCCTTTTTGGATAAAATAAAAGTGCGGTGGCGACTCTTGCTTTTCGAGTTAAGTTAATCAATAGTTTACACTCACGACTTTGCCGCTATAGGTTTCAATCCTTATCTCATCATACTTCCAACATGAAAGTTGAAGAGTGATCTCCAAGCTTTCTTTTGAGCATAATTTCTCGCGATTTGGACAAGGAATCATCAAGTTACAATAACATAAAGGTAGCTACATGAATATGATCCCAAGGCATTACACTTTTGTTTTTCTTGGCAGCTTGTGAAGTATTCTTTTGGCATGATCTTGTACACACTAATTTCCCACGTATGACTTCATCATTCCTTGCAAAAACAGTCTAAACAACCTCACATATTTCATGCACAATTAAAATGGTTTTACCAAATGGAGAAAGAATGGATTATCTCATAACCTTGTACAAACTTTCCACCTCACGTGCCTTTCCTCTTCACCCTTTTCATGCTTCATTTTTCTCACAAAATCACACAAGATACACCTCATTATATTACCAAAACCGTGTACTCTCTTTCATCCTCAAAAAATTGAAAATACTCAAAAAAACTTTTTTCACATTTGGTTTGGGCCTAAACACATTTAGTCCATCATATAAAAGTGATAGAAACCCTAAGGGAGGATCCCAAGTTCATTCCCTCAGTTTTCAGTGCCAATAAGCAACTCTCTCTTTCTCAAGGAGCATCTAACTTTCAAACCTGAATTTTTCTCCAAGTTTTCTTTAATCTCTTGCTTCAATCCTCATCACTAAAGAGCATAGAAGTTTGAGGAGGGAGATCTTGAAGTTTTGAAGCAAGAATCAAGAGCAGTAGATCTCTCTATTTGGTAACTTCTTCAACTTTTTTTCAACCATGCTATGCGTGTTATGAACTCTTTGTTAGTGTATTTTGAGTCCTAAGATGGTGTAGTCCATGTTTGCATGAATTTTGTTTCATTTTGAGCACGTTTCAGTTGGTACATGAAATTTTTGTGGCTTGTTTTCTTCATATTAGAATGGATTTTAGTGATTTTTAATGCTTGATTTGTGTCCTACGTGAAATTCTGTGCGAAATGGTGTATGGTTTTATTAGTTTTGATGAAGTTGAAGCTAACACCGGCGAGGCACAGTCGGAGAAGACGACCGGAGCCCTAGCTCCGACGTCTGTGTATTTTGCTTGCGTGGCAATATTTTGAACCTTTGACCTGGCTGCGTGGCAATGACGTGTTGCTGATGTGTTTAAGTGAAAGTCCACGCACGCGCTTTTGTTTTCTAAATCATGTTTAATTGTTGGATTGGGCCTTTTATGTTATGCTTTTCACACCCCACATTCTGAGCCCAGATGCACGCGTGAACTATTTTCAGTTCAATTGAAAATTGTGTTCTTCACCCCCCATGACTTGTTCTTCTTTTTTATTCTATTTGCATGTTATTCTAAATTTAATTTTTATTTTTATTGATAAGTCCATGCTTAAAATTGGTAAAAATATGTGTCTGATCATTTAGCCTCTTGAGATATTTTTAATATTTTTATTTTATTTTCCAATTAATTTTACTATTTTATTTGGATTTAATTTGTAAAGGTGTTTCCATGTTTACCCTTGAATTAGGGTTTGATCTCTTGATGCCTTTTGAATGCCTTCATGATCCAATTTCTCTACCATGTTTTGATACATCATTTATGAAAATTTGAAGGATGGTTTTATGTTTGGATGTGGAATTTTTGATTGATTCTTAATTTATTTTAAATGATCCTCGATTTATGCTCGATTAGTGGAATGTCTTGAACCTTTGGATTGATTTGATGATGTATTTGTACATTTCCTCTTGAAATATTTTTCTCACTTGTTCTTAATAGGTATAGCATGTGTTAGAGCCCCTCATTTGATTTCATTAGGTCATTTATCTATTTTTGATTGATGCCTAAATGTGAATTGGTTTTGAGTTGAATGTGCTTGATGGCTGACCTAGTTTTGAGCCACTTTGTTCACATATGTTTGAGTGAGGTTTGAGATGCTTATGTGATATGGTTACCTACTGCCTTGACTTGAATTGTAACTTTGGACTCACATTTTTTTGGCCACTTTTCCATTTTTGGTTGAATTTTCAAATTGATGATATTTTGATTATGGTCCTTTGATGTTCTTGACCTAGTTTCTTGAGATTATCTCTTGTATGACCCAATTGATGTTTGATGACTCTTGTATTGACATGATTAAGTTTCTGAACTTCATATTTACATGTTCATTGTATGATCACTTTTCCTTACTTTCCTCACATGATCATTTATTTCTTTTTATGGATGATTTGAGTGGATGGTTGTCTAGCTTCTTGTGCATGATTCGAACATGATCTTTCTCGAAATTGCTTGATATCTTGGAATTATTTTTGAATTGAATCATTTGAGTATGCTTCTGACCTTCATTATATGGTGTGAAATACTTGATCATTTGATCTTTGTACCTTGCTTGAATACATGCTTTCCTTTGAAGATGATTATGGATGATGCTTACCTAGTTTTGATGCATGTTTTGAACTTGATCCTTGATATTTAATCTTGCTATTCATGAGTTGATGTTTGAGTTGATATTCATGTCCATGCTACTTCCCTTTCTTGGATTCATGCGTTAAGCTCATTACTTGATCTTTCATGGTTCATTTCTTATGAGATAATTGTTGAGAAATACATAGTCTTTGTTGTGGTTCATGTTGGATGCTCTTGTGCTTCTTCTTTCATCTTTGAATTGAATTGATCATGATGTGATGTGATTTATGACCTTGCTTGGCCATTATCTTGTTGAACTCATATTGTCTTTGTATGTTGATTAATGATGCTTGAATATGATTCTAAGACATGTTTGCATGTGCACTTCTTTGTTTGCCTTTGCTTATCAAGTTGAACTCGAATGTATGAAAACTTTGATCATGGTGTGTAATGTTTGAGAATGTGAATGATTTATTGTGTGCTTTATCCATCTTTAATGTTTTGATTCATTTGAGGAGGACACTTTGACTTTAACCTTGGTGTTTGACACTTGTGCATTGATGTTGGATTCTTCCTACCTTGTGTTGCTTTGACACCCTTCTTCTCTTCATCTCTTTGTTTCTCCTTTGAGTTTTGAATTCCTATTTTTTGTTTGAGATTGAGTTGTTGTTAGCTCCTAATTTCGATGCCTGATTTTGGATTAAGAATATTATTCAAAGAAATGGAATTTTGGAAGTTTTGGAAGACTTCGATCGGAATGGTATTTCCAGAATTTCTAGTCGAAATCGTCCTTGTGCAAGAGACACATATTTTATGGACTTCAAAATATTTTCTAACAATTTGGAAATTTTGTTCGACTGAAGCCTTGCTGATGACGTTCGATTCAAAATTTGAATTCAAATAAGGGAGGGAACTTTGTTCTTATACATTTGATGGAAGGAGACACGTGGAGAACATTTGAAGGACGAAGACATGCAGAATGCTATTTGTCTCGCTCTAATCAGTAGGTCGTTAGGGGTAGTTATTTTCAACTATTATAAATAGCAAGTCTTAGTGTTAGGATTTGTGTGTGTTCAAGTTTGTACAAATTCCTCAATTACTCAAAGTACCCGCGTGTAGAGAAACGAGTGTGTGAGAAATGTACGTTTTATATAACACAATGTTTCTTATTCAATGCAATTCAGTTAATCTTTGCCCAGAAATTTACCTTTTATCTTTTACTTTTGCAAGTTATTTTCCAATGCATTTTTAATCATTTCTCTGCATTACTTTTCCTTTGGTATTGTCTAAGTTAACCTTTTCTAAATTATGAATACTGTTGAAATGTTAATTTTTTTTTTCCAAATATCCTTTTGAATTATTTAGCACATGTCTTAGGATTTTGTATGGTCAATCCTGCAAGTTATCCAATTTCTTATAGATTTGGTAGACCAAAGGTTGTTTGCTAATTTTCACAGTAAACAAATTGGCAAGCCCATTGAGACAGTGCTAAGTATTTTGTGAAAACATTTTTTTGTGTTTTCAAGAAATTTATAATTCTGCATTTAATTATCCTTTCTCTGTCGAAAACTTTGTTGTATGTTATAAGAAGTGGTAAAGTAACCACCACTAATGAAGATAGACCAAGGAGAAGATACACGAGGAAAATGGAAAATACAAACCAGTCAAATAATTTGAACCCTCAACCAAATAGTTCGAATCCTCAAACTACGCCCAGTATTAACGTAGAACAACCCCCAGGATCTTCGACTGGGGGACCAACGGTTTCAGCGCCTGTTTTTGAAGCCATACCATCCATGACAAGTTCGATCCCTACACATTCGATTGCCCATACTCAGCTCATTCTGAGTTATGTTGGATCAAAGGGACCACCATGGACTCCCCCACCAGTTGGGAATTCCAGTTTCCAATCATTTGTTCCCCCTGGATTTTCTATGTCTTTACCTAGTCGAGACCCGCCTTATGGGATGCCAACATCGATGATGGCAAACTTACAGAATGCTCCCCCAGTATTTACATAACCCATAGTGACTTCGCCACTACAAGGGTCAGGATCTGGGGTTAACATGGGTCGAAATAACCAATCTTTAGGAATGGGATATTCAACCCAAATGCCAAACGAAAAATAGTATTGCAGCATACTTAAGACAACAAATGGACGAAAGTAACCATCAAATGGTCCAAATGATGTCTTAAACTATGGGAGAAATCTTTCAGCCTCTTATTCAGAATACTACCCAGACTAATCAGCAAATGGCAGTGCAGATGACGCGCCTTGCAGATTTCTTTGGTGTTCCTAACCCTCCTCGACATCCACTGAGGGAGTATATGGTAGAAAACCAAGGGGGAGTTTTCAAAGAGGGCCTACTATTAACCAAATCCAAAAAAACCCAAGAAATATACCCCAAGCGAATTTAGCAAACTAGGGAGTAGTCTAACCCCTAGGAATCAACCACATGTTCCTGCAGGAGAAGAGCCAAGAGTAGTTTTGGTAAATAGAAACCAAAACACTGACAATGTCATACAACAGGTTCGACGTAATGACGTGGCAACAAATAATAATTTGGCAGCCATGGTCGAAAGGATTATGTCATGGAATGGAGTAAATTTTGATCTTCGAAGGCCAAATTACACATCACCGTTGTCAGAGTATATCCTTCAGTCAGATTTACCCCCTAGGACGAAGGTCCCTAAATTCACCAAGTTTTCTGGGGACACCTCCGAATCCCTGTCGAACATGTGGCTAGGTATTTGATAGAAGCTGGGGAGATTTCGAATAATGAGAATCTTAGGGTAAAATACTTCCCAAGTTCTCTTACGAAGAATGCCTTCACATGGTTCACAACTTTGCCACCAAATTCGATCCACGACTGGACCCAGTTGGAACGTTTATTTCATGAGCAGTTCTATATGGGACATACTAAGATTAGCCTAAAAGAGTTAGCTAGAGTAAAACAAAAATTTACTGAGCCAATAGATGATTATTTGAACATATTCCGGCTGCTCAAGGATAGATGTTTTACACAAGTACCAAAACATGAGTTGGTCAAAATGGCCGCTGGAGGCCTGGATTATTCCATTAGGAAAAACTAGATACCCAATACTTGAGGGATATGGCCCAATTGGCTGATAGGGTTTGATAATTAGAACGTCTGAAAGAAGAAAATTCTAGGGCAAATAAGAATAAAAGAATAGCCTACGTCGAATTCAATGAAGAAGACGAAAGACCTTGTAATTAGTCATTGGTTTTCGACGAAGCGAGATTGATCTTGCTGAATTAAAACAGGGCCCACCTTATTCTTGTAAGGTTCTAGCCACTTCAAACGGAAAAAATTCTGTCGAACCAGAAAAAAGTGATAAATTTCCTAAGAAAACTTACACTTTCGACATTACCATGTGTGCCGAAATCTTCGATTTGTTAGTTAAGGACGGTCAAATGATAGTGCCTCCTAGTGCTAAGATGCCTCCTTTAGAACAAAGGAAAAGAGAGGATTTTGTATGTATCACAATTTCTTGGGTCATAAAACTTCTCAATGTTTTCTTTTTAGGGATCTTGTTCAAAATTCTATTCAGGAAGGAAGACTGAAATTTGGAGACAAGTCGAAGAGCCAGATGAAGATTGACTCTGATCCCTTGCAAGTTGTTGATGCTCATTACACAGAACCGAGTGAAGTCAACATGGTCGAGATTACGGAAGATCTCGACAACACTGTCAACATGGTTGATGTCACTGAGGACTTCAACAATGGGGCTGTTATGGTCAGGATTACTGAAGATCTCGACCAAGAGTTTATGAAAATTTTTGCCAGTGAGGCTGCTCGAAGCTTCACCAAAGAGACTATTGATGGTTTCGATTTGGGAGTCACTGAAGACTCTAATAGAGGAATCACTGAGGATTCCAATTTAATGATGATCACGAAAGAAACTGCTGATGGTTTCATTCGAATGGACAAGGCTGCTGAAGCCCTTCAAATGAAGTTACACAAGTTGGACATCACTGATGATGTTAACATGGATATCAACATGGTGGAAATCTCGCAAGAAACCCCCATGGAAGTCGACGAGGAGCGTCGACAAGAAGAACATAACAAAGTGGCTTACCCTAAACAAGAGGAGACTCTGATGTATTTCCTCTAGCAAAAAAAATCAGAAGTAATGTTGTGTCCTAGATGCAGCGCTGTGTTTGATAAAAAGGCAGCCCAAAACCTTGAAGGGGTTAGGAAAGCCAAACAGAGACATGAAGAAAGAGCCCCTCATGGTCAACGAGGTTTCGACCCAAGAAGATCTTCTTCGAAGCAGGAGCAGGCTAAGCCAAGGGTCCCAGGTGCGAGACCCACCACTTTCAAGCCGTTTGCATAGATTTCTAATGGGAAGTGGACCAAACCCAGTGAAAACAAAGTAAAAAGCAAGCAAAAATGGCAGAGCTTCGACGTAGATAGAGGCTCATCAATGGCGTACCGCAGAGAATTCCATATTTCGAAGCAGTCAACCTACATCTCAGAAAACTAAAAGGGAAAGAATCGCAAGTCCAGATCACAATGGAGAAGGAAACAGAGATGAAGGAAGGCTCAGAGAGAGGCTGGGGAGAAGGCGGAATCAAGTACCAACCTGTCAACTGACAAAACAGATAAGGAGGAACCAAAGTCGGTCGAAAAGATGCTAGTAGGGAGAAAGTTATTTTCTACCCAAGAGCAAGAGGCCAAAGAAAAGCATGATCGAGCAGTGGCTGAAAATGAAATGCTTACTAATAATTTTGACTCAGGCTCGGAGCAGTCTTTGGATATCATAGTGAATCTGGTATCAGTGCTCCCCAGGGAATTCAAGCAAATAACTGAGGTCGAAGAGGTGGATAATAGTATTGAAATCGAAATGGCCACATATAAACCTGTGCGCTTTTATGTGATGAACAACGGATGTGTCGAGGAATAGAATGCGTTCTTTGAACGCCCAGACGAGGAAATGAAAAGTTATTTTAAGCCTCTATTCATTACAGGTAAGGTCAAAGACGTGCCTGTTAATGAAATCTTAGTGCATTATGGTGCAACGGTGAACTTAATGCCACATTTCATGCTGAGGAAAATCGGGAAGTTCAACACCGATACCAAGCCCCATAATATAGTACTCTCCAACTATGAAGGAAAGGTGGGTACTACATTGCGGGTGATTCAGGTCGATTTGATCATAGGTATTGTTACAAGATCAACCATGTTTATGGTTATTGAAACGAAAGCCAATTACAATTTGTTGCTTGGCCGTGAATGGATACATGGGGTCGGGGTTGTGCCTTCATCCATGCACCAGAGAATTATTATATGGCACCCATATGGCATTGTGGAAAACATTGAAGCAGATCAAGGTTATTTTAAAACTGCAATTAATCATTTCGACAGACGCCATTTCGAAAAGCACTTGGCTAACATAGCTCCATGCAACCCAGCCAACTTTGCATTTACTCCGGATGATAACGCATACTGTTCGTTATACTTGCATCCTACAAATGGCTTTCAATGGGATCGTGAGGTCGTAGGAGAAGATGACCTTGCATATGAAGGGACGTCCGGAGTCAACCCGACAGGATGGGGCAGCGAATTCGGGGATGATGCCTAAGTTCAAAGCACTTAAAAGGATTTCAGCTTACATAGCCGAAAACAAACTACAGACGGCCCTAGAGGCTGAAGTGAAACATATGGCTGTCGAAGCCAACAAAAGATTAAACCAATAAGGTCCTGTAACGCCCCGATTTGTTTAATTGTATTTATTTATTTCATTTATGTGAATTTTGTGAAATGTGTGAAATTATTGTATTTTACTTGCTAATTGAGTTAATTGGTTAATTTCCCTGATAGGTAAAATATTTGCAATAAATTATAAGTTCTTTTCAACTTTTATTTCCCAAAATATATTTCATCGTTATTATGTTTTATCGCGTTTTGAGAGCGTTTGCGAGATATTTGAGAGTAGGGTATTTTGGTCTTTTTGCTGGATTATTTTTTATAAAATAGAAAGTAGAGAGAAAAAGAGAGAAAATGGAAAGAAGGAAAAGGAGAAGGGAGAAAGGACGAGAAGGGAAAAGGAGAGGAGAAGAGGAAAATCGAGAATTCATCCGTTTCAAGCTCGATTAATCGGGTAAGGGTGAGAAGTTTCAATTATATCTTGCTTGTGTATGTATATGTGTTGTTTGTTGTAATTATTTTGGTTGTTTCACGACTTTTTCTCTAATTGATAAATTGATGAATAATTGATAGAAATCGATGTTTTCGCGGTTGAAACTCGATATAAACTGCGTAGAATACTTATTGATTATGTTGGAACATGTTTGGGTTGATATATTGTGAATTGGAGGTGTTTAGATGAGATTTGGAGAGGAAATTGGATGATTTTTGTAACGCCCCAGTTTTGGTTTGTTTTATTTAATCGAGTCGTTTTGATTATTTTATTATTATATTATTTTATTTTTGACTTTTATTTGAAAATATATTATTTTTCATTGTTGTTATGTTTTATCGCGTTTTGGGAGCGTTTCCGAGATATTTGAGTGTAGGGGTAATTGGGTCATTTTATTTATTTTCCTTAAGTTAGAAATAGAAAGAAAAGAGAGAAAAATAGTAAGGAAAGAAAAAGAGAAGAAGAAAAAGAGAAAGAAGGAAAAGAAGAGAAGAAAAAGAGAGAAAACTTGTGGATTAAGAAATCAATCAACCGACTTTCAAAAACACGATTAAATCGGGTAAGGGTGCGAAACTCGATTATCTTATACTTGTGTATGATTATGTATGTATGTTTTTGGTTGATATTGGATTGAAATTGAAATATAGAGTAAAAACCATAATATGTTGGAATTGCTAGAAATTGGTATAATCTATGTCTGAAATCATGTTTTAGTGTTCCTTATTATTGATACATGATAGATACAGGTTGTTAGGCATTCAATTGGTAATTTTCTGGTGTTTAGGTGAGATTGGAAGTGATTTTTGGTTGAATTTCGCAGAAAAATTATGCAGAAAATTTCTTGTTTTTCCACTGCCCATACGCGTATCACTCAAGGCAATACGCGTATTGGTTAAGGCAATACACATATGGCATTGAAGGAGTGAGGCAATACGCGTATGGAGTTCTATTTTTCTTGGCCATCTGCCCATTTGCGTAATGGTACGCGTAAGGTTGAGGGCAATACGCGTATGAAGTGAGGCAATACGCATATTGTAGTTTTTAGTGGGATTTTTAGGAGGAATTAGTCTCTGCCCATACGCGTATCAAGTTGGGAAATACGCGTATGGAATAGGCGAGGGAGCAAGGCAATAGGCGTATGGCTCAGGGCAATACGCGTATGACCAGGAATATTGCAGAATTGTGTTTTTTGCGATTACTTTTCTTGTTCAGTCCGTAACTTGTGTCCCGATTATCCGTTTTTAACTTTATTGGTATCGTTGATTAGCTATTAAACTGTACTTTCTTATGATGATGGTTTTGAGATTTGTTGTCCGATTTAATTAAGTCGGAAATTTGGAAATGTGTCGTTTTGTCGACTTTTACCGTTTCAATTGTGCGTAATTGATGTGTTATCATGCAATGTGCTGGTGATATATGTTGTGTGACTTGTGTGCCGATTATATGAGGTGAATGCATGTGTTTAAATGTTGTGATGAGGGTTTGTGTCCTTATGGCAATTAAATGCATTGTTTTGGGCTTGAGTGCAAAGCATGATTATTGTTGATTGAGATGATTGCATATATGTGTGCATTTGAATGTCATGAGTTATTGTATGCCAAGCATCATGATATGCATTCTAGAGATGTCGTGTGCCCTAGTGGGTGTGAGCGATGAATCGATTCTAGAGGGAATCCGCTATAACATCGTGTGCCTTATATAAAGAGGTGTGAGTGATGATTATGGACGATCGTGTGCCTTATACAAAGAGGTGTGAGCGATCGGGTCATGTGCCTTATACAAAGAGGTGTGAGCGATCCATAAACTTTGTGTGCCTTATACAAAAGAGGTGTGAGCGACGGGGAACATCGTTTTCCCGACGGGGAGTTACACTAAGTAACAACCGATGGTTCCAATAGTTCCTGAGAGAACTAGTGTTGAGATTAACGGATGGATGGTACCGCATTTGCATAGAGTCGTGGTGTCGGTTTCTTTGCATTTGCATAAATCATGAATGGATTGATTTTGTGTGGAATTGTGAATGGAATTGATGAGTTGAGATATATATATGTTGTTGATAAAATGAATTTATTTGATTATATATGCCTTCGTGATGGATATATGATGATATGCATTGTGTTGTTTTGCGTTTGAATTCTGGTATGAGTTGTGGTGAGAATATTACATGTGTATTTTTGTGTTATTGTATAACTGTATGCAATTATATTATGATTGTGTTTCTCATCCTTCTGCTGTTTTAATGCTCTATGAGGCATTGCAGATTAGATGTTGAAGGTCTTTTTGTGAAGCTTAGGTCTTCATTCTTTTGTCGGTCGGCTCTGATATGTAGCACCGGGTAGTCGGGGAGATCGTTGTGATTTATGTGTATATGTATAGATATCTTTTGGATCTGTGTATGACAGACAAACTCTTTATGTGATATATATATGAGATTCAGTTGCAGATTTTCTGTTTTTATTCTGTATCTGAATTGTGGGTAGTAGGAACTAAGTTCCTCTGTTAATTGCTACCTGATTGTTGCATATCTTTATGAGCAGGTTTATGTGTTTTTTCCCAATTGATGTGACGCCTTCGTCTATGCCATGAATATTTAATTATACTCTGATGAAATTTTTATCGCTTTATTTAGTTGGGGGTATAGATTGGGGGTGTTACAATTTTCGCAGGAAAAATTATGCAGGAAAAATTCTGGGATTTTGCTGCCCATACGCGTATCAGGCAAGGCAATACGCATATTGGGTTGGGCAATACGTGTATGGCAAGGAAGGAATGTAGGCATTACGCGTATGGGAGTGGGCAATACGCGTATGGAGCGAGGCAATACGCGTATTGGATTTTTAGTGGACTTTTAGGGGAAAAATCAGTCTCTACCCATACGCGTATCACTTTGGGCAATGCGCGTATGGATGGACGAGTGAGAAAGGCAATACGCGTATGGCTCAGGGCATTACGCGTATGGCCAGCATGATTGCAGAATTTTGTCATTTCGCGATTTCATTCCCGATTTCGCGTCCGATGCCGTAACTTTTGATCCGTAACTCGGATTGAGACATTCTTAGTATTGTTGGAAAGCTAATAAAATGTTCTTTCTTATTACAATGGTTTTGAGATTGTTGGCCGATTTAATTATGTCGGGAATTTGGAAATGTGTCGTTTTGTTAACTTTTACCGTTTTACTTGTGTGTATTTGATGTGTTGTCATGCAATGTTCTTTTGATATGTATCGTATGACTTGTGAGATGTTATATGATGTGAATGCATGTGATGAAATGTTGCGAAGGTGATTTGTGGCCTAAGGACAAGAAATGCATTGTGTTGTGTTTGATTGGATATGCATGATTATGGATGTGTATATGTGTGCATTTGAATGTCATGAGTCATTGTATGCCAAGCATCATGATATGCATTCTTGTGATGTCGTGTGCCCTTGTGGGGTGTGAGCGACGAAAATAATCCAGAGGGAATCCGCTATAACATCGTGTGCCTTATACAAAGAGGACCTAAAGCGATTATTATAGACGATCGTGTGCCTTATACAAAGAGGACCTAAAGCGATCGGATCGTGTGCCTTATATAAAGAGGATCTAAAGCGATCCATAAACGTCGTGTGTCTTATACAAAGTGGACCTAAAGCGACGGGGAACATCATTTTCCCGACGGGGAGTTACACTAAGTAATAAGCGATGATTCTAATAGTTCCTGAGTGAACTAGTGATGAGATGATGGATGGATGGTACCACATTTACATAGAGTCGTTGTGTAGGTCTCTTTGCATTTGCATAAATCATGAATGGATTGATTATGTGTGGAAAATCATGAATTGATTGAGTGTGTATTGAGATTTATGTTTGACTTGGTGAACTGATGTGCATATGTGATAAATGCATTGGTTGTGGATAATATGTTTTATGCATAGACATATACTATGTGATGTGGTGGGGTGTTTCCATATGTTATGACTTTGGTATGCCTTATGTGTGAATACGTGATTGTGTTGGTGTAATTGATATATGCTATGTGTATTAATATGTGATGCTCGTGGTGAGAATATTTATGCTTGTAAATTTATATGTGTTTGCATATTATTATGCAATCTTGATTTAGTTGTTATTTCTCACCCTTCTGCTGTGGTTTGTTGCTCTATGAGGCAATTTTAGATTAGTAGTCTTGGAGGCTTTTGTGAAGATTAGTTCTCCAATCTTTGTCGGTCTGTCTACTCTGATACGTAACACGGGAGTCGGGGAACGCTTTTGTTCTATATGTATACATTTGTTGAATATATTTTGTATTACTTTTGTATGTGTATTTTGAAGTTATAAGACAATTTATTTTGTAAAACAAGTCCATTATGGATCTTTCCGCTTTATTCCATAATTGACCGTTCCTTTTATATGGAAAAAGTTTCCCTTTTACGTTTATTCCATTTTGTGTTATGTATCAAATATTTGAGCAGGGATTGTGTTTTTTTTTTCCTTAATTGTGGCATCCTTGTTTCTGTCGGAAAAATAAATTTTTATTTACTCTGATTAAATTATGTATTATTTATTCGCGATGAGAGTTGGGGTGTTACAATAATGGTGTCAGAGCAGGTCGGTCCGTCCGGCCAAGTTGTTGAGTCAGTTGTGTGACAGTTGAATATTGTTGGTGTTGTTTGTCCCTTAGTACGTGATATGTGTGTGAAACACTGTCAGTACTTTCTGGTTTTCTAATCCTTTGTCTTCATGTGTGAGAATGAGATAAGTGGGGAAGAAGCTTGTGCTTCTCCATGTTGCTTCAGGTGTGGAGCGTTGACTCACTATGTTGTAAATTGCAAGATTGTAAGTGTTGTTTGGACAATGTTGTTCCCGATTCCGGAGGGAATGCGGAGGTAAGGTTTATGTCAACTAAGGATTTGTGCCTTAGGTAGTTTTGTGCACAAGATGCAAGAAATGCTATTATAGTTTGGTAAAGGCGATTTATGCCCCGTCATAATTGTCGGCTGTCTATTGGCAAATTGACGAACTTATCACCCTTAATCTCTTGTTGATAGCAGACGGGAATTATGTTGGATGGAATAGACGTGTCTTTCTGGCCTTGATAGTGTGGGTAATGAATTGTTTAGAATTAAGGAAATGATTATGGATTGTTTTGTTGACTCGATGAAGATTCTAATATCGGAAGATGAGGCGGATTAGAGGTTTTGGTATGTTGGTCTAGTTGGGGAATCATTGAGAGAGAGTGATTGGTTATTATTACTAGCTGCTTCTCAGAGAGTAGAGAGTGAACTTAAATTGGATGAAGGTGAATAGTTGAGGTTTATATCTGCTGAGTCAGTAGAAAACTCTCAGGGGATGAGACTAAGAGATGTTTGTTATGTTTGTGAGGATAGTGTTTGAGAAATTGGCAGAAAAGTCACAATGATGGGCCGTCAGTGGTGTATGGTTTTCGGATGTGTTTTTGGATGGAACATTAGTGTGTTGATTCGACGAGGTCCAGCATGGCTGGTAAGGGAAAGGATGATAGCATGAGGTTGCGTGTTAATCAGTGAGTAGTATGGAAACTTGCGGTTGTGTTCTGGATAGCTTGAGTTTTGAATTGTGACGAATCGAGAACTATTTTAGAGTTCTTTTAGGTTGGTTGTTGCTACATGTTGGGATTTATGGAATCTGGACTGTCACGAGAAGAAATTGTGTATGGATTACTGACAGTTGAATAAGGTAACGATTGAGAATAAGTGTCCACATTCATGAATAGATAACTGGAATGGTTTGGTTGAGTTTGAGTGAAATTGCAATTGTTTGGAATGTTTGATAAGAGAGTGAATTGTGTTAGTAACCGGTTACCTAGTGAAAATTTTTGCAAAAGCTTTAAGAATTTATATCTTTTGGAATTTGGTTGGGCATTACAACGTACAGTGATGTTGCTTGGTGTTAGTAATGCGTCCGTAAGGTTTGTGGAATAGTTGAATCGTATCTTCCATATTTATTTGGATAAGTTTGTAATAGCTTTGATTGAGGATGTTCGGATCTGTTATAAACTCCGAGGGAAAACAGATAGAGTGTTTGGGATTTGAATTACAAGTGTGGAAAAGAGACGAAGTTTTATGCTAAGTTATTCAAGTGAGAATTTGGGTTGAAAAAGGTTAGTTTTCTTGGATATGTTATTTCAGATGAGAAATTGGTTATGGATCCATCGGAAATAAATGCAGTTCTATAATGAGAGGCTCCGAAGTTGGTTAAGAAGATTAGAAATTTTTGGGCTTAGTTGGTTGTTACTGTAGGCTATGGTAGACTTTGCTAAGTTCGTACTTCTGTTATCCCAGTGGACTTGCAAAGGGTGAGTCGTTTGTTTTGGATGTTCGTTGTGAGTAAGTTTTGGTGAGCTGAAGTAGAAGTTGTCTACGGCTCTAGTTTTGATACTGCGTGATCCTGATAAACCGTTTGTGAGGTATTTGGATGCGTCTTTGATGAGGTTAGACAGTGTGTTAATGCAAGTAAGTAAAGTCGTGGCTTATGCTTTACGATAATTGAGGATTCATAAAAGGATCGATACTATTCCGAATTTGGAATTGGTTGCGGTTGTAATGTGTTGGAATATTTGGAGGTATTATCTTTATGGTTCTAGGTTCGAAGTGTTTGGTAATCACAAGAGTTTCGATTACTTGTTTGGTCTAAACGAATAGAGTATGAGACCACGACGATGGTTAGAATTCATGACGAGTTATGAATATGGCTTGGATTATCCTTCGGGGAAAGCTAATGTTGTGCCTGAAGAGTTAAGTCGATAGTTTTGGCATGTGGGTGTTTTGATGGTCAGAGAATTCAAAATTCGTTGAGCAATTCAGAGACTTGTGTGTGCTGTGTGAGATAAAAGAGTAGAGTGTGAGGTTGGGTATATTAAAAGTGAACAATGATTTGTGTCTAATATGAGAAAGAGTTAGACTTGGGACGTGAGATTGGTAGTTTTGATGGTTACGAGTAATCAGAGTGCACAGCGGAAGCGTGATGTGGCACATTCTGGATATGCGCGTGTGACTTGTAAGAGTTCATAGGTTGAACATTGGAAACATGTAGGAATGATGAGACCATTGGACGTTTCAGAATGGAAGTGTTTGGTGAAAGGTTTAAATATTATACATGGACTACTATGTAGATGGATGTTTTGGTTACATGTTCGATTGGTGCATCGTAGCATTGTTGTAATATGGTTGTGTGACAAGGATGTAGGTATTATGGTTATGTGGAGGTTGTTGAATGTTGTTGTGTCGTGGAACTTTGTGTTCTTATTTGTGGTGTTGCCTCGTTTCCATCATATTGGTTCGAGTGCGAGAAGCTAATTCCTGTGTGGGGAGTTAGGGGAGTGTTACCTAGGGTGAGGGTAACGATCTTGTTGTGTTTCAGTTCAAGAGTGAACCTGTGAGTTGGTATCATGCTTTTCTTGAGTCATGAGTTGGTCGTCAAGTGCATTGTATGGGCTTTGCATTTTGTTGTTTTAGTGGTCGCCGTTGTCGTGTCGTTGTTGTAGTTGCTGTTAGCAAGGTGGATTGTCAGTTTGTGTTATTCGTGGTGTGCCTTTTGTTGGCATGATAGTTTGTTAGTAGGATGCCAGAGTCGTGTCCCGAGTTGTTCGTATCGGTTATATTTTCGAGGACGAAAATGTCTAAGTGGGGGAGAGTTATAACGCCCCGATTTGTTTAATTGTATTTATTTATTTCATTTATGTGAATTTTAAGAAATGTGTGAAATTATTGTATTTTACCTGCTAATTGAGTTAATTGGTTAATTTCCTTGATAGGTAAAATATTTACAATAAATTATAATTTCATTTCAACATTTATTTCCTGAAATATATTTCATCGTTATTATGTTTTATCGCGTTTTGAGAGCGTTTGCGAGATATTTGAGAGTAGGGGTATTTTGGTCTTTTTGCTGGGTTATTTTTCATAAAATAGAAAGTAGAGAGAAAAAGAGAGAAAATGGAAAGAAGGAAAAAGAGAAGGGAGAAAGGAAGAGAAGGGAAAAGGAGATGAGAAGAGGAAAATTGAGAATTCATCTGTTTCAAGCACGATTAATCGGGTAAGGGTGAGAAGTTTCAATTATATCTTGCTTGTGTATGTATATGTGTTGTTTGTTGTAATTGTTTTGGTTGTTTCACGACTTTTTTTCTAATTGATAAATTGATGAATAATTGATAGAAATCGATGTTTTCGCGGTTGAAACTCGATATAAACTGCGTAGAATACTTGTTGATTATGTTGGAACATGTTTGGGTTGACATATTGTGAATTGGAGGTGTTTAGATGAGATTTGGAGAGGAAATTGGATGATTTTCGCAGGAAAAGTTATGCAGGAAAAATTCATGGTTTTCGCTGCCCATACGCGTAATAGGCAAGGCAATACGCGTATTGGGTTGGGCAATACGCGTATGGCAAGGAAGGAATGTAGGCATTACGCGTATGGGAGTGGGCAATACGCGTTTGGAGCGAGGCAATACGCGTATTGGATTTTTAGTGGACTTTTTGGGGAAAAATCAGTCTCTGCCCATACGCGTATCACTTTGGGCAATACGCGTATGGATGGGCGAGTGAGCAAGGCAATACGTGTATGGCTCAGGGCATTACGCGTATGGCCAGCATGATTGCAGAATTTTGTCATTTCGCGATTTCTTTCCCTACTTCACGTCCGATGCCGTAACTTTTGATCCGTAACTCGGATAGAGACATTCTTAGTATGGTTGGAAAGCTAATAAAATGTTCTTTCTTATTACAATGGTTTTGAGATTGTTGGCCGATTTAATTATGTCGGGAATTTGGAAATGTGTCGTTTTGTCGACTTTTACCGTTTTACTTGTGTGTATTTGATGTGTTATCATGCAATGTTCTTTTGATATGTATCGTGTGACTTGTGAGATGTTATATGATGTGAATGCATGTGATGAAATGTTGCGAAGGTGGTTTGTGGCTTAAGCACAAGAAATGCATTGTGTTGTGTTTGATTGTATATGCATGATTATGGATGTGTATATGTGTGCATTTGAATGTCATGAGTCATTGTATGCCAAGCATCATTATATGCATTCTTGTGATGTCGTTGGCCCTTGTGGGGTGTGAGCGACGAAACGATTCCAGAGGGAATCCCCTATAACATCGTGTGCCTTATACAAAGAGGACCTAAAGCGATGATTATAGACGATCATGTGCCTTATACAAAGAGGACCTAAAGCAATCGGATCGTGTGCCTTATACAAAGAGGACCTAAAGTGATCCATAAACGTCGTGTGCCTTATACAAAGAGGACCTAAAGCAACGGGGAACATTGTTTGCCCGACGGGGAGTTACACTAAGTAACAAGCGATGATTCCAATAGTTCCTGAGTGAACTAGTGATGAGATGATGGATGGATGGTACCCGCATTTGCATAGAGTCATTGTGTCGGTCTCTTTGCATTTTCATAAATCATGAATGGATTGATTATGTGTGGAAAATCATGAATTGATTGAGTGTGTATTGAGATTTATGTTTGACTTGGTGAACTGATGTGCATATGTGATAAATGCATTGGTTGTGGATAATATGTTTTATGCATAGACATATACTATGTGATGTGGTAGGGTATTTCCATATGTTATGACTTTGGTGTGCCTTATGTGTGAATACGTGATTGTGTTGGTGTAATTGATATATGCTATGTGTATTAATATGTGATGCTCGTGGTGAGAATATTTATGCTTGTGAATTTATATGTGTTTGCATATTATTATGCAATCTTGATTTAGTTGTTACTTCTCACCCTTCTGTTGTGGTTTGTTGCTCTATGAGGAAATTGCAGATTAGTAGTCTTGGAGGCTTTTGTGAAGATTAGTTCTCCAATCTTTGTCGGTCTGTCTGCTCTGATATGTAACATGGGAGTCGGGGAATGCTTTTGTTCTATATGTATACATTTGTTGAATATATTTTGTATTACTTTTGTATGTGTATTTTGAATTATAAAACAATTTATTTTGTAAAACAAGTCCGTTATGGATCTTTCCGCTTTATTCCATAATTGACCTTTCCTTTTATATGGAAAAAGTTTCCCTTTTACGTTTATTCCATTTTGTGTTATGTATCAAATATTTGAGCAGGGATTGTGTTTTTTTCCTTAATTGTGGCATGCTTGTTTCTGTCGGAAAAATAAATTTTTATTTACTTTGATTAAATTATGTATTATTTATTCGCGATGGGAATTGGGGTGTTACAGGTCCTGCTAAGGACTTTGATCCAGAACCACCTAATAAGGTTCAGGATGAAGTACAAAGCCAGAGGCTCGACGCCATCTATGATGACGAGCCTTTGGGTTTCGAGAAGGATCCGTTGGCAGCCAATATTCAAATGCTAGCGCAAGATCCTCTGGAAGAGATCGACTTGGTAGAGGGGGCACCAAAAAGGCCAACATATATTAGTGCCAATATGAGCCCACAACTCAAGGTCAAGGTGATCCAGTTATTAAAGGAGTTCAAAGACTTCTTTGCATGGGATTACGACGAAATGCCTGGCTTAAGCAGAAGCTGGTCGAATTGAAGCTGCCAATTAAGTCTGGATAGAAGCCAATCAAGCAGAATCCAAGGGGTTTGCACCGGCGATTCTCTCGAAGATCAAGGAAGAGGTCGAAAGGCTTCTTCGTTGCAAGTTTATTCGAACAGCCAGGTATGTCGAATGGTTAGCAAATATTGTACCAGTTATTTAAAAGATTGGTACTTTGAGGGTTTGCATAGATTTTAGAGATTTAAATGCTGCGACCCCAAAAGACGAATACTCAATGCCTGTGACGGAAATGCTAGTCGATTCTGCTGTTGGCCATGAATACCTTAGTATGCTCGACGGGTATTCTGGATATAGCCAAATATTCATTGTTGAGGAGGATGTCCCTAAAACGGCGTTTCGATGCCCTGGGCCTTAGGCACCTATGAGTGGGTAATCATGCCTTTTGGCCTAAAGAATGCTGGGGTGACATACCAAAGAGCGACGAATTCGATCTTCCATGATTACTGTTCTGGACTGGGCCAACGGCCATGCACGGCCCAATCCGTGACTGCTGCAGTAACGGCCCAAACGCTTGGATCCAGTCCATTAAGATGACAAAAGTACCCTTTTGCCACTATAACCGAGCACTGACTGCTCAGCCCTGCCTGGAATTATTGTCCGCCACACGCAAACTACAGCTCCCCGACAGATGACAGACAGATGCCCGCAACTGCCCTCCTGCCCGTCATAACGTCTAGTTTGGGCAGTTACCTATTCTTCAGGAAAACGAGCTGGGGAACATTATATAAACCCTCTCATTTGAGAGGGCGAGGTATGACATTTTCACCCTAAGAATACACTTTGTACTTGCCCCCCTTTTTTCTCTGAACCTTTCTTACTTGAGCGTCGGAGTGCCTTGCAGGTACACCCCATTTTCTCCTCAACAGTCCGAAAACCCAACACGTCCAACGACCATCATCTACCGAGCACCTTGCCATCTGACGACCAGCGTGTGTGGATCTGATCGAATACTCGAGATCAGTGGCGCCGTCTGTGGGAATCCTTGTTCTCCCCTTCTTTCTTTCTTACTCGGAAACTAAAGATTAAAACATACCTTCGTTAATCCACCCACACATGGCCGCTCAGAACCCCGCAAAAAGTGTTGACGCTACAGTTCTTGTCCCCGTCAACAAGGTGGACGTTAATGGTAGTTCGCTGTTACTTTCTGATCCCTGTTTCCTTCGAGACGGGGCCACTACTTCTCCAACTCCTCCTCCCACCGAGCAAGGAGAAAAACAGTCACCGTTGGGGGAGCGACCAATTCCTGGCCCCCCCAGCACTGATCTAGCCGTCGCAACCCTCCTAGATGCTGTCAACCGCACGAACCTCCTTATCTTGCAGCAAGGTGAAAGGATAGGAGCCCTCGAAGAAGCAGCTCTTCCAAGATCTTCTACTCCCAAGAGGAAACACCAGAAATCAAGAAGCCCGCCGATTAGGCGCTGGGAAGACCGTATGACGAGGCCCGAACCAATACGCGTTCGTAAACGCGACCAGATCTCCCCGCGGGACCAGTCGCCACCAAGACACAAGAGAACGAGGTAGGACGGGCATTCTCCCCCGATCAGACATCGCGACCGGCCACGATCGCCCTCACCTCGCAGAGACCGCCGCCGCGAGCGCAGACAACGGTCACCGTCGACTTCAAGTTCGGACAGTGACGACGAGCCTCGCGGCCCATTGTCCCGCAGGATCCTGGCCACCCGTCTCCCCAAAGGAATAGAGAAGCCTCCGTCTCTAGGGACTTATGATGGAACCACAGACCCAGACGAGCACGTAGAAAACATAGATGCTCTTCTGGACTACCGAGGTGTACGAGGAGCCATCAAGTGCCGCCTGTTCCCGACCACGCTCCGGAAGGGAGCAATGACCTGGTACAAACAACTGCCCGAGGAATCCATCACCTCCTGGAGGCAGCTCGGGAGGATCTTCTCCCGACACTTTACCGCATCACGAAGCCATCCTAAGACTGAGGCGTCCCTTGGAGCTGTTGTACAGGGGAGAGATGAACCCCTTTGGGACTACATCGAGCGGTTCAACAAGGAAGCCGTCCAAGTGCCAACGACCGAAGATATGAAGAAATTCCTGCTCGAGCAGGGATTACGTCCTGACTCAGATTTCGTGAAAGCCATCGGCCTAGATCCACCAAGGAACCTCAACGCTCTCCTTCACCAAGCCCAGTCGCATATACAGTACGAGGAGAAGGTCGCTGCCCACTATGTCCGGACGTCCCGTCACCAAGAAGGTGCCCGGACATCCAGAGCTGAAGAGCCCTCGACATCCCGTCGAGGAGATAAAAGACGCGACGATCGGCCTCGCGATGCACGCGAACAGAAGGGACCTTCTGGACGGTTCCACGACTATACCCCCCTCACTACCTCGAGGGAGAAAATCTTGTCCGAATGCGCCAACTCAGAGTTCAAACAAGCGGGGGTCCGTTTCCCCAAACAGCTGCCGGCCAGGCCAGGTATGGACAAATCCAAGTATTGCCGCTTCCACAAGAGCCACGGCCATACGACGGAAGAATGCATCCACCTCAGAGATGCCATAGAGATCCTCATTCGCGACGGCCATCTGAAGAAGTTCCCGAAGAAAAAAGAAGCTCCCCGACAAGAAACCCAGGAGAGCAAGAAGGCGGCTGAAGAGACTCCACCCTCCGATGACACCAACGTACAGGTCGCTATGTCCGTGACTCGACCAGAAGACTTCTGCATCCCTGACAGTCTGCCCGCTTCCACGTTCCTCGGCGCTCACAGCCCGTGGGAAACCTTCCAGTCGGCCATGGTCATCTCCGGTGGCGGATTCAACAAAATCACGGTTGGTTCGGTCAAAAGAAAGTTCGATCACCTGATCAGCAAGAGCGCCAACGAAGTCACCACGCTGGATGCCACTCGCAAAGGATCCTCTCCCATTTCCTTCTACAAAGAGGAGCTCCTCGGCGGGTCACCGAACTCAAGCATCCTGCTTCTCATCCGAGCAAGGATGGCGAACTTCGACATTCGCAGGATACTCGTGGACCAGGGCAGTTCAGTTGATATTATGTACAACCACCTGTTCGAGACACTGCAGTTGGACGACTCTCACCTTACCCCATACGTTGGATCCGACCTGCAGGGATTCAATGGAGCAGTAACAAGGCCCCGAGGTTACGTAGAGCTCATCGTGACTTTCAATTCAGGAAAGACAACCCGAGCAATCAAAGCACAGTTTCTGGTAATCGACTGCCCGTCACTATATCAGTGCATTTTTGGAAGGCCAACCCTGGCAGAGCTGGTTGCAGTGCCTTCCACCGTACATCTCAAGATGAAGTACTACACTTCTGAAGGGATGGTCGCCAGCCTCCACGGCGACATCGAAGCTGCCCGTCGATGCTTTGAAGCAGCATCAAAAGGATTGAGCACAATCTCAGCGAAGCCGAGGACATCTGGTCGCCCTCCTCTGCCCAGCAGCTCCGAGCGGCCAAAACCACTCCCCCAGGTCGAATCCATCGACTTGGACAGCCGTTTCAACGAGGAGGATCACGCCAAAGCCTCGACGACTTCGGGCAGCCAGTCCCACAACAATAGCCATCTCCTGCGCCCCATACCAGATGGCAATTTCGAGATCGTCCCGTTCGGAGAAGACCCCCAACGGGGAGTAAAGATCGGAGCAGACCTCCCTGACCTGGCCAAAAGATAACTAAAAGCGTGCCTCAGGGAGAACGCAGACTTGTTCGCATGGAGCGCTGCTAAAATGCCAGGATTGGACCCCTCCGTCGCTTGCCACCAGCTTACAATCGATCCGGCCGTCAAAGCCGTTGCCCAGCCCAGAAGGAAACAGTCCCCGGAGAAGATGGAAGCCGCGGAGAAGGCTGTTAAAGACCTTCTAGAAGCTAGGTTTATTTCCAAGGCCAAATACACTACGTGGCTCTCGAATGTTGTACTTGTAAGAAAAAATAATGGCAAATGGAGAATGTGCGTTGATTATACTGATGTTAACAAGGCCTGTCCGAAGGACGCCTACCCCCTCCCCAATATAGATAAGCTCGTGGATAACTCAGCAGGTTTTAAGCTGCTATTATTCCTCGACGCCTACTCGGGCTACAATCAAATCCCGATGGCCGCGAGCGATAAAACGTGCACGGCCTTCATGACTGAATCGGGCAATTATTACTACAATGTGATGCCTTTCGGTCTGAAGAACGCCGGCGCTACATACCAATGAATGATGAACAAAGTCTTCCAAGGACAAATAGGTGAAATGCTCGAGGTATACATGGACGACATGATCGTCAAGTCCCACGAGGAACTAGACCATGTCGCCCATCTTCGAACAATTGTCGAGCAAGCAAGAAAATATCAAATGCATTTTAACCCAGAGAAGTGCACATTCGGCGTACGGGCAGGAAAATTCCTTGGTTTCTACCTAACGGAACGAGGAATAGAGGCTAACCCCGACAAATGCCGGGCATTCTCTGAGTTCCCAATGCCCACGTCTAAGAAGAACATCCAGTCCCTCAACGGGGTACTCACCTCGTTGTCCCGCTTCGTCGCGAAATCCGCCCAACACGCCCTTCCTTTCTTCAAGCTCTTGAGAAAAGAAGCCGCGTTTGAATGGACCGAAGAATGCGAGGCGTCCCTCCTTCACTTAAAACAAGCCCTGTCGAAACCGCCTGTGTTGTCGCGGCCAGATATCGGGGAAGTTTTGTTCCTATACCTCGCCGTCACCGCCGAGGCCGTGAGCACTGTTCTCATCCGCGAGAATCACGCCGGGAAAAAGCCCGTATACTTCACGAGCAAAGCGTTGCAAGACGCGGAGTTGCGATATCAGCAGATAGAGAAGGTAGCACTGGCCCTCGTTAACGCCGCCAGACGACTGAGGCACTATTTCTTGGCCCACACGATCGTGGTGAGGATGGATCAGCCCATCAAGCAGTTGCTGGGATGGCCAGACATGGCCGGTCGAATACTCAAGTGGTCGTTGGAGATGTCCGAATTTGACGTCCGGTATGAAAGCAGAAAGGCTCTCAAAGCACAGGCTCTGGCCGATTTCGTGGCAGAAGTAACCTTCTCAGACTCCTCACCCCACTTAGCAAACAGATGGACCAACTACGTAGACGGAGCATCCAGCTCGAGCGGCAGCGGGGCAGGAGTCATTCTGGAGAACGACGAGGGGACCATAATCGAAGCGTCTCTCACTTTATCCTTTCCCACGTCGAACAACCAGGCAGAGTATGAAGCCTTCCTCGCTGGGTTACGCCTAGCCGAAGACCTAGGGGCAGAAGAAATTGTCATCTGCACGGACTCTCAGCTCGTGGCCCACCAGGTCTCCGGGGAGTATCAGGAGAAAAATGACAGTCTGTCTGAATACCTCCCCCTAGTTAGGGAAAAGATATCAAAGTTCAGGACGGTAGTAGTAAGACATGTTCCCCGCGAACACAACGTGCGAGCAGACGTCCTATCCAAGCTAGCGAGCACCAAGCGGAAAGGCGGAAACAGGTCAGTCATCCAAGAGATACTTCCCCGATCCAGCATCGACAAGGGGCCCTCGACCCTACACGTGCACACAATCGGGGACATCGACTGCTGGATGACACCCGTGTACAACTACCTCACCAGGGAAGAACTTCCGGAGGACACCAAAGAAGCCATCACCATCAGACGAAGAGCTTGCTCGTACGTCATCCTCAAAAACAAACTTTACCGAAGGGGTTTCTCCATTCCGCTACTAAAGTGCATAGAGGAGGAGATTGTCCCCCACGTATTACGAGAAATCCACGAAGGTATTAACGCCCAGCACCTGGGAGGAAGGTCCCTTGCCCGCAAGGCCCTCCGGGCGGGATATTACTGGCCAACTATGCAGCAAGACGCCAAAGAGCATGTGAAGAAATGCGACAAATGCCAACGGCACGGGGATATACACCTAGCTCCCCCTAACGAGCTGAAAAGCTTGACATCCCCGTGGCCATTCGCCTGGTGGGGCCTGGACATCCTAAGACCCTTCGTGACGGGGTCTAGCCAAAACAAATACCTGATAGTGGGCATAGATTACTTCACAAAATGGATAGAAGCAGAAGCCTTAGCGAAGATAACAGCACTTAACATTCTACGCTTCTACAAGCGGAATATCCTTGCCCGTTTTGGGATTCCCCAAGCAATCGTCACGGATAATGGAACACAATTCACGGACAAGAAGTTCCAAGACTTCGTCGCCCATCTCAGTACAAAGCAGCACTTCGCTTCGGTCGAGCACCCCCAGACCAACGGGCAGGCGGAAGCGGCCAACCGCGTCATCCTTCGTGGCCTCAAACGAAGACTGGACGAAACGAAGAAGGTCTGGGTCGAGGAGCTCCACAGCTTCTTATGGGCATATCGTACTACTCCCCAGTCCACCACCGGGGAGACGCCTTTCCGCTTAGCATATGGCATGGAGGTTGTTTTACCCATCGAGATCCACGTACCGTCCAGGAGGACCGAATCACCTCTAGACGAGGAGATGAATAACAGAGCGATAAGAGAAGAGCTCGACCTCGTCGAGGAAATCCGGACAGGAGCAGCCCTCCGCGAAGCATCTCTTAAGCAAAAAATAGCAATCAGGCACAACGCCAAAGTCTTACGACGAGAATTCGACGTGGGCAGCCTTGTCCTGCGGAGAAACCACAAGGACTCTCGCGAAGGCAAACTAGCGGCCAACTGGGAAGGGCCATACAGAGTCCGTGCCAAAACGGGAAATGGCGCATACTTCCTAGAAAACCTCAACGGAGAGGCACTCCCTCGACCATGGAACACTGAGAAACTTAAGCAATACTACAGCTAAAGTGACCTTAGGCTTCCTCGTATCAAGAGACCACCTAGCAGTCATCATGCTCGCCCAGGTACAAGAGACGCATGCACACAAAGTAGAATCCCGCTCAAACAAGCAAGCCGGAACTCTGCTCGTCGGCGGTCCTCGACCGAGCACCGCCTTCACCCAAGTACCATGATTGGCAGAACCCTAGCTCGTGATGGGACGTTCACGCTGCGACCTCAGGCCTCAATCGCGACCTGAGATCCGCAACCTCGCCAGGACCTTCCCCGACTGTTCGCCCAGTTCCCCGCACTGGCGAACTCACACGCAGCGGGCTACCTTCCAAAAGAAAGCTCCACTAACAGACACACCCTCCGACGGGCAGTCATACACGCACAATTAAGATAAAGTACAACACTAATGTAAAGTACAGCAACATAAACAAAAATCATATAAGTAACAAAAACCGGGCATAAAGTAAAAAAGGCCACCAGGGCCAAAGATTGTACGAATTACATAAAAAGGGGGGCCACGCCCCCCAAACCAAATAAAATTACAACAAATTACACGGCACGCAGGCCGGCAAAACATCATTCCTCGGTGTCTTCGACTCGTTCATCATCGGGCGGAGATGTTTGGGTTCTAGCTTGGCTGGCAAGGATAGACTCTGGCATCACTATTTGTCCGTCTTTAACGTACGCGAGGAAATTGGTACCTTCGGTCCCCAAATCAACACCAGGATTCACCACCTGAAGCTGAGACACTGCGTTTTGGAAGGACTCCTCGCCGAGCACCGCGTTGTCATCCTCGGCCACCACCAGTCGGGCAACTAACTCTGACCTTGTCTTCAGCACCTTCACGTCCTCAGGCTCCTCCTCGCCCGGAGCATTGGCCGCCTGCAGTTGCGCGACCAAGTCCTCAGCAGCCTTTTTCTCAGCCTCGAGCGTAACCATCTTCCCTTTTAGCTGGGCAACCTCCTCGCTCTCCTTCTCCCTCGCCTCCTTGGCAGCCCTAGCTTCCTCCCTGGCCTTCCTCAAGCTCTCCTCGAGAGCGGTCACCTTCCCACGGGCAATAGTCAACTCACCCTCAGTGGCCGTGTCCCCTTCGGCATAGGTGGCCACCATCTCCAGCAACCTGACCACCGCAGAGGCATCCTGGGCCACCAACGCCCTCTTGCTCGGACGGTCCAGGCCTTGCAGATGAAGAGAATCAGCGTGGGGAATCACCAAAGAGGTCCCTTCAAAAAACCTCTTGTCCAGTACACAAGGAGGCAACTCGAATTTCGCTTTCTCTGATGCCTTGCCCAGATCCACTGCCTCGTTCCTTGGACGTTTAGACCTGGTCGCCAGGGGCATTGGAGACCGTTGTGCATTGGCCGGTGAAGCATTCCCCTGAGGAGGCTGGGAAGGACCAATCGCACAGGCAGGGGAAGGGCGAACCTTAGGAGTAGCAGCTGCAGCAGCTTGTTTCCGCGCGGCCACGTTCCTCACCATCCTTTCGTGGGCTGAAGGCATAGCGGCTGTAAAAGAAAAAAATAGGCGCCAGGTGATAAAAAATAACGAGCAATACAAAGCAATATATTAAGATTATATACCGAGCATATCCATAGCATCCCTATAAGTGTTTCACCCCAGCAGTGCCCTAACGTTAATAAAACGAGGCTCTACTCAAGGACTACCGTCGTCCTCAAGGATCGCCACATTCTTCTTCGTAACACACTCGGCCATCCGGAACGAGTTCACGTACTTCAGCAGTTTCTCATATGAGGCAGCATCCCCCTCATCCAAATCGGTCGGCTCAAAAACATAGTCCTTTGGCGACTTAGTAAAATGCGCCCCGGTCCACTGGAAGGGATATTTCAGCAATCGCCGCCCAATGTATTTACCCTCCTCGTTAATCCTGTCCTCCCCGTTCTCATCCACTTCAAGCTCCCAGCTGAACGTGCTATCCTGGGCAGCCTTCGATACGGGCTCCACGACGAAGTACCTCGTCTTAAGTGTACGGATAGATTCAGAGAAAGGTTTGAACAGCTTACGCTGCTGCTTCAAAGAGACCCAGCCATAGCTCTTTCCAGAAGTCTGTCGTTGAAGATGAAATACGGTGAAGAAGAATGGAAGATTCGCCCCTACCTGCAAGTGCTCGAACACCAGCTCGAACGCCCGCATGAACGCTAACGAGTTGGGGTTGAGCTGCGTAGGGGCCAGGTGAAGATGTAGAAAGATGGACTGCTGGAAATCCGTAAATGGAAGCCTCAAGCCCAACTCCTTGAAGACATATTCATACATCATGAAATGCTCCCCGTAATTGGTGCAGACGCGCTCATTAGCAGTGGGAAAGTGGACTCTCCAATCCCCGTCGTCTCCCACCGTCCGAAAGCAGTCTCCAACATAGCTCGCAAAATCGGACACATACTCAGAGGGTTCCGCTACCTCCCATTCCTCTGCTTGATTTTCTGCTACATTCTCCTCGGGTGCATCCTCCTCGGGTACCTCCTCCTCGAGCACCTCGTCCTGATCATCGTCCCGCAGTTCGTCCTCTTGCTCGTAGTCCGTATCCTGCTCAGTGGACCCACTCGAAGACTGAGTGCTATTACTCCCCGAGGAACCAGACTCCTCCTCGGACGAAACTAATACAATTTCTCCACGGGGCCCTGTCGCCATCACCTGAAAAGCAGAGAAAGACAGTGAATTCGACAGCTAATCAAATCCACCCTTCCACCGTTGAATAAGTGAAAGGGCGCGCTAAGGGCTGAGGACGACGTCCCCGGCCTAAGCCCTGACAACACTGCGAAAAGTCTCCCCGCGAGACAGTGCCCGGAACTCTCATCCCAAACGAGGAATTTCTCCAAAGCAAGATCACGAGTTTTTCATTCAGCTCACAACTCCATAAAACGCAATGCTCGCACGGTCACGTGCACGTCACCATCGCGACGGCATCACAGACAGATCCTCCACACACAACGTAACGACAGGCTAACGGCGATGGAGACGGCGGAACCATCATCCACCACCGGCGACTACCACATATACAGCCCTAAGTCTCCTAAAATCTAACCTAACCACATGCACCGTCTAAGTAAACATCGACAAAAAGCAAAACAAGGAAAAGAGATGACTTACTCGTAAATATGAGGCTGAAAGGACTTGCTCGGAGCTTCAAACAATGAAGGTTGCAACGGACAGCGTTCACGGGCAAGGAATTTGCTGAAGATTGAAGGAAAAGGTTCTGAATGAAGGTTTTTCCCCCTATTTATACAGGAGGTCACGTGCAACCACACGCGCACATAGGTCATAATGACTACCCCCTAGCCATCATTGCCTAAGCGGCGGCGGCACAAGTTCCAACACACACGTGGCAACCCCCGTACCGTTTTGTATTCCACTAAACTGTTGGTACCCACCGGTAACGGGCAACGTATAACGACCACGACCAACATCCACAACAGACAGTAGAAACCACGGGCTTCCACAACCGACGAGCAAAATGCTCCACTTCCCCGAGACTGTACGCTATCCTTAAGTCATCACTTCCATGCTCGGAAGCAACGACTTGGGGGGCTACTGTTCTGGACTGGGCCAACGGCCATGCGCGGCTCAATCTGTGACTGCTGCAGTAACGGCCCAAACGCTTGGATCCAGTCCATTAAGATGACAAAAGTACCCTTTTGCCACTACAACCGGGCACTGACTGCTCAGCCCTGCCCAGAATTATTGTCCGCCACACGCGAACTACAGCTCCCCGACAGATGACGGACAGATGCCCGCAACTGCCCTCCTGCCCGTCATAACGGCTAGTTTGGGCAGTTACATATTCTTCAGGAAAACGGTTATTTCACCTTGAAAATAGGACCGTTGGCCACGCGCTGGGGAACATTATATAAACCCTCTCATTTGAGAGGGCGAGGTATGACATTTTCACCCTAAGAATACACTTTGTACTTGCCCCCCTTTTTTCTCTGACCCTTTCTTACTTGAGCGTCGGAGTGCCTTGCAGGTACACCCCCTTTTCTCCTCAACAGTCCGAACACCCAGCACGTCCAACGACCATCATCTACCGAGCACCTTGCCATCTTTTTAACTTTTATTTCCCAAAATATATTTCATCGTTATTATGTTTTATCGCGTTTTGAGAGCGTTTGCGAGATATTTGAGAGTAGGGGTATTTTGGTCTTTTTGCTGGATTATTTTTCATAAAATAGAAAGTAGAGAGAAAAAGAGAGAAAATGGAAAGAAGGAAAAGGAGAAGGGAGAAAGGAAGAGAAGGGAAAAGGAGAGGAGAAGAGGAAAATCGAGAATTCATCCGTTTCAAGCTCGATTAATCGGGTAAGGGTGAGAAGTTTCAATTATATCTTGCTTGTGTATGTATATGTGTTGTTTGTTGTAATTATTTTGGTTGTTTCACGACTTTTTCTCTAATTGATAAATTGATGAATAATTGATAGAAATCGATGTTTTCGCGGTTGAAACTCGATATAAACTGCGTAGAATACTTGTTGATTATGTTGGAACATGTTTGGGTTGATATATTGTGAATTGGAGGTGTTTAGATGAGATTTGGAGGGGAAATTGGATGATTTTTGTAACGCCCCAGTTTTGGTTAGTTTTATTTAATCGAGTCGTTTTGATTATTTTATTATTATATTATTTTATTTTTGACTTTTATTTGAAAATATATTATTTTTCATTGTTGTTATGTTTTATCGTGTTTTGGGAGCGTTTGCGAGATATTTGAGTGTAGGGGTAATTGGGTCATTTTATTTATTTTCCTTAAGTTAGAAATAGAAAGAAAAGAGAGAAAAATAGTAAGGAAAGAAAAAGAGAAGAAGAAAAAGAGAAAGAAGGAAAAGAAGAGGAGAAAAAGAGAGAAAACTTGTGGATTAAGAAATCAATCAACCGACTTTCAAAAACACGATTAAATCGGGTAAGGGTGCGAAACTCGATTATCTTATACTTGTGTATGATTATGTATGTATGTTTTTGGTTGATATTGGATTGAAATTGAAATATAGAGTAAAAACCATAATATGTTGGAATTGCTAGAAATTGGTATAATCTATGTCTGAAATCATGTTTTAGTGTTCCTTATTGTTGATACATGATAGATACAGGTTGTTAGGCATTCAATTGGTAATTTTCTGGTGTTTAGGTGAGATTGGGAGTGATTTTTGGTTGAATTTCGCAGAAAAATTATGCAGGAAATTTCTGGTTTTTCCACTGCCCATACGCGTATCACTCAAGGCAATACGCGTATTGGTTAAGGCAATACGCATATAGCATTGAAGGAGTGAGGCAATACACGTATGGAGTTCCATTTTTCTTGGCCCTCTGCCCATTTGCGTAATGGTACGCATAAGGTTGAGGGCAATACGCGTATGAAGTGAGGCAATACGCATATTGGAGTTTTTAGTGGGATTTTTAGGAGGAATTGGTCTCTGCCCATACGCGTATCAAGTTGGGCAATACGCGTATGGAATAGGCGAGGGAGCAAGGCAATAGGCGTATGGCTCAGGGAAATACGCGTATGACCAGGAATATTGCAGAATTGTGTTTTTTGCGATTACTTTTCTTGTTCAGTCCGTAACTTGTGTCCCGATTATCCGTTTTTAACATTATTGGTATCGTTGAATAGCTATTAAACTGTACTTTCTTATGATGATGGTTTTGAGATTTGTTGTCCGATTTAATTAAGTCGGGAATTTGGAAATGTGTCGTTTTGTCGACTTTTACCGTTTCAATTGTGCGTAATTGATGTGTTATCATGCAATGTGCTGGTGATATATGTTATGTGACTTGTGTGCTGATTATATGAGGTGAATGCATGTGTTTAAATGTTGTGATGAGGGTTTGTGGCCTTATGGCAATTAAATGCATTTTTTTGGGCTTGAGTGCAAAGCATGATTATTGTTGATTGAGATGATTGCATATATGTGTGCATTTGAATGTCATGAGTTATTGTATGCCAAGCATCATGATATGCATTCTAGAGATGTCGTGTGCCCTAGTGGGTGTGAGCGATGAATCGATTCTAGAGGGAATCCGCTATAACATCGTGTGCCTTATATAAAGAGGTGTGAGTGATGATTATGGACGATCGTGTGCCTTATACAAAGAGGTGTGAGCGATCGGGTAGTGTGCCTTATACAAAGAGGTGTGAGCGATCCATAAACTTCGTGTGCCTTATACAAAAGAGGTGTGAGCGACGGGGAACATCGTTTGCCCGACGGGGAGTTACACTAAGTAACAACCGATGGTTCCAATAGTTCCTGAGAGAACTAGTGTTGAGATTAATAGATGGATGGTACCGCATTTGCATAGAGTCGTGGTGTCGGTCTCTTTGCATTTGCATAAATCATGAATGGATTGATTTTGTGTGGATTTGTGAATGGAATTGATGAGTTGAGATATATAATAGTTGTTGATAAAATGCATTTATTTGATTATATATGCCTTGGTGATGGATATATGATGATATGCATTGTGTTGTTTTGCGTTTGAATTCTGGTATGAGTTGTGGTGAGAATATTACATGTGTATTTTTGTGTTATTGTATAATTGTATGCAATTATATTATGATTGTGTTTCTCACCCTTCTGCTGTTTTAATGCTCTATGAGGCATTGCAGATTAGATGTTGAAGGTTTTTTTGTGAAGCTTAGGTCTTCATTCTTTTGTCGGTCGGCTCTGATATGTAGCACCGGGTAGTCGGGGAGATCGTTGTGATTTATGTGTATATGTATAGATATCTTTTGGATCTGTGTATGACAGACAAACTCTTTATGTGATATATATATGAGATTCAGTTGCAGATTTTCTGTTTTTATTCTGTATCTGAATTGTGGGTAGTAGGAACTAAGTTCCTCTGTTAATTGCTACCTGATTGTTGCATATCTTTATGAGCAGGTTTATGTGTTTTTTCCCAATTGATGTGATGCCTTCGTCTATGCCATGAATATTTAATTATACTCTGATGAAATTTTTATCGCTTTATTAAGTTGGGGGTATAGATTGGGGGTGTTACAATTTTCGCAGGAAAAATTATGCAGGAAAAATTATGGGTTTTTACTGCCCATACGCGTATCAGGCAAGGCAATACGCGTATTGGGTTGGGCAATACGTGTATGGCAAGGAAGGAATGTAGGCATTACGCGTATGGGAGTGGGCAATACGAGTATGGAGAGAGGCAATACGCGTATTGGATTTTTAGTGGACTTTCTAGGGAAAAAGCAGTCTCTGCCTATACGCGTATCACTTTGGGCAATGCGCGTATGGATGGATGAGTGAGAAAGGCAATACGCGTATGGCTCAGGGCATTACGCGTATGGCCAGCATCATTGCAGAATTTTGTCATTTCGCGATTTCTTTCCCGATTTCGCGTCCGATGCCGTAACTTTTGATCCGTAACTCGGATTGAGACATTCTTAGTATCGTTGGAAAGCTAATAAAATGTTCTTTCTTATTACAATGGTTTTGAGATTGTTGGACGATTTAATTATGTCGGGAATTTGGAAATGTGTCGTTTTGTCGACTTTTACCGTTTTACTTGTGTGTATTTGATGTGTTATCATGCAATGTTCTTTTGATATGTATCATATGACTTGTGAGATGTTATATGATGTGAATGCATGTGATGAAATGTTGCGAAGGTGGTTTGTGGCCTAAGGACAAGAAATGCATTGTGTTGTGTTTGATTGTATATGCATGATTATGGATGTGTATATGTGTGCATTTGAATGTCATGAGTCATTGTATGCCAAGCATCATGATATGCATTCTTGTGATGTCGTGTGCCCTTGTGGGGTGTGAGCGACGAAAAGATTCCAGAGGGAATCCGCTATAACATCGTGTGCCTTATACAAAGAGGACCTAAAGCGATGATTATAGATGATCATGTGCCTTATACAAAGAGGACCTAAAGCGATCGGATTGTGTGCCTTATACATAGAGGATCTAAAGCGATCCATAAATGTCGTGTGTCTTATACAAAGTGGACCTAAAGCGACGGGGAACATCATTTTCCCGACGGGGAGTTACACTAAGTAACAAGCGATGATTCTAATAGTTCCTGAGTGAACTAGTGATGAGATGATGGATGGATGGTACCCGCATTTACATAGAGTCGTTGTGTCGGTCTATTTGCATTTGTATAAATCATGAATGGATTGAGTATGTGTGGAAAATCATGAATTGATTGAGTGTGTATTGAGATTTATGTTTGACTTAGTGAACTGATGTGCATATGTGATAAATGCATTGGTTGTGGATAATATGTTTTATGCATAGACATATACTATGTGATGTGGTGGGGTGTTTCCATATGTTATGACTTTGGTATGCCTTATGTGTGAATACGTGAGTGTGTTGGTGTAATTGATATATGCTATGTGTATTAATATGTGATGCTCGTGGTGAGAATATTTATGCTTGTAAATTTATATGTGTTTGCATATTATTATGCAATCTTGATTTAGTTGTTATTTCTCACCCTTCTGCTGTGGTTTGTTGCTCTATGAGGCAATTTCAGATTAGTAGTCTTGGAGGCTTTTGTGAAGATTAGTTCTCCAATCTTTGTCGGTCTGTCTGCTCTGATACGTAACACGGGAGTCGGGGAACGCTTTTGTTCTATATGTATACATTTGTTGAATATATTTTGTATTACTTTTCTATGTGTATTTTGAAGTTATAAGATAATTTATTTTGTAAAACAAGTCCGTTATGGATCTTTCCGCTTTATTCCATAATTGACCTTTCCTTTTATATGGAAAAAGTTTCCCTTTTACGTTTATTCCATTTTGTGTTATGTATCAAATATTTGAGCAGGGATTGTGTGTTTTTTTTTCCTTAATTGTGGCATCCTTGTTTCTGTCGGAAAAATAAATTTTTATTTACTCTGATTAAATTATGTATTATTTATTCGCGATGAGAATTGGGGTGTTACAATAGCGGTGTCAGAGCAGGTCGGTCCGTCCGGCCAAGTTGTTGAGTCAGTTGTGTGACAATTGAATATTGTCGGTGTTGTTTGTCCCTTAGTACGTGATATGTGTGTGAAACACTGTCAGTACTTTCTGGTTTTCTAATCCTTTGTCTTCATGTGTGAGAATGAGATAAGTGGGGAAGAAGCTTGTGCTTCTCCATGTTGCTTCAGGTGTGGACCGTTGACTCACTATGTTGTAAATTGCAAGATTGTAAGTGTTGTTTGGACAATGTTGTTCCCGATTTCGGAGGGAATACGGAGGTAAGGTTTATGTCAACTAAGGATTTGTGCCTTAGGTAGTTTTGTGCACAAGATGCAAGAAATGCTATTATAGTTTGGTAAAGGCGGTTTATGCCCCGTCATAATTGTCGGCTGTCTATTGGAAAATTGACGAACTTATCACCCTTAATCTCTTGTTGATAGCAGACGGGAATTATGTTGGATGGAATAGACGTGTCTTTCTGGCCTTGATAGTGTGGGTAATGAATTGTTTAGAATTAAGGAAATGATTATGGATTGTTTTGTTGACTCGATGAAGATTCTAATATCGGAAGATGAGGCGGATTAGAGGTTTTGGTATGTTGGTCAAGTTGGGGAATCATTGAGAGAGAGTGATTGGTTATTATTACTGGCTGCTTCTCAGAGAGTAGAGAGTGAACTTAAATTAGATGAAGGTGAATAGTTGAGATTTATATCTGCTGAGTCAGTAAAAAACTCTCAGGGGATGAGACTAAGAGGTGTTTGTTATGTTTGTGAGGATAGTGTTCGAGAAATTGGCAGAAAAGTCACAGTGATGGGCCGTCAGTGGTGTATGGTTTTCGGATGTGTTTTTGGATGGAACATTAGTGTGTTGATTCGACGAGGTCCAGCATGGCTGGTAAGGGAAAGGATGATAGCATGAGGTTGCGTGTTCATCAGTGAGTAGTATGGAAACTTGCGGTTGTGTTCTGGATAGCTTGAGTTTTGAATTGTGACGAATCGAGAACTATTTTAGAGTTCTTTTAGGTTGGTTGTTGCTACATGTTGGGATTTATGGAATCTGGACTGTCACGTGAAGAAATTTTGTATGGATTACTGACAGTTGAATAAGGTAACGATTGAGAATAAGTGTCCACTTTCATGAATAGATAACTGGAATGGTTTGGTTGAGTTTGAGTGAAATTGCAATTGTTTGCAATGTTTGATAAGAGAGTGAATTGTGTTAGTAACCGGTTACCTAGTGAAAATTTTTGCAAAAGCTTTAAGAATTTATATCTTTTGGAATTTGGTTGGGCATTACAACGTACAGTGATGTTGCTTGGTGTTAGTAATGCGTCCGTAAGGTTTGTGGAATAGTTGAATCGTATCTTCCATATTTATTTGGATAAGTTTGTAATAGCTTTGATTGAGGATGTTCGGATCTGTTATAAACTCCGAGGGAAAACAGATAGGGTGTTTGGGATTTGAATTACAAGTGTGGAAAAGAGACGAAGTTTTATGCTAAGTTATTCAAGTGAGAATTTGGGTTGAAAAAGGTTAGTTTTCTTGGATATGTTATTTCAGATGAGAAATTGGTTATGGATCCATCGGAAATAAATGCAGTTCTATAATGAGAGGCTCCGAAGTTGGTTAAGGAGATTAGAAATTTTTGGGCTTAGTTGGTTGTTACTGTAGGCTATGGTAGACTTTGCTAAGTTCGTACTTCTGTTATCCCAGTGGACTTGCAAAGGGTGAGTCGTTTGTTTTGGATGTTCGTTGTGAGTAAGTTTTGGTGAGCTGAAGTAGAAGTTGTCTACGGCTCCAATTTTGATACTGCGTGATCCTGATAAACCGTTTGTGAGGTATTTGGATGCGTCTTTGATGAGGTTAGACAGTGTGTTAATGCAAGTAAGTAAAGTCGTGGCTTATGCTTTACGATAATTGAGGATTCATAAAAGGATCGATACTATTCCGAATTTGGAATTGGTTGCGGTTGTAATGTGTTGGAATATTTGGAGGTATTATCTTTATGGTTCTAGGTTCGAAGTGTTTGGTAATCACAAGAGTTTCGATTACTTGTTTGGTCTAAAGGAATAGAGTATGAGACCACGACGATGGTTAGAATTCGTGACGAGTTATGAATATGGCTTGGATTATCCTTCGGGGAAAGCTAATGTTGTGCCTGAAGAGTTAAGTCGATAGTTTTGGCATGTGGGTGTTTTGATGGTCAGAGAATTCAAAATTAGTTGAGCAATTCAGAGACTTGTGTGTGGTGTGTGAGATAAAAGAGTAGAGTGTGAGGTTGGGTATATTAAAAGTGAACAGTGATTTGTGTCTAATATGAGAAAGAGTTAGACTTGGGACATGAGATTGGTAGTTTTGATGGTTACGAGTAATCAGAGTGCACAGCGGAAGCGTGATGTGGCACATTTTGGATATGCGCGTGTGACTTGTAAGAGTTCATAGGTTGAACATTGGAAACATGTAGGAATGATGAGACCATTGGACATTTCAGAATGGAAGTGTTAGGTGAAAGGTTTAAATATTATACATGGACTACTATATAGATGGATGTTTTGGTTACATGTTCGATTGGTGCATCGTAGCATTGTTGTAATATGGTTGTGTGACAAGGATGTAGGTATTATGGTTATGTGGAGGTTGTTGAATGTTGTTGTGTCGTGGAACTTTGTGTTCTTATTTGTGGTGTTTCCTCGTTTCCATCGTATTGGTTCGAGTGCGAGAAGCTAATTCCTGTGTGGGGAGTTAGGGGAGTGTTACCTAGGGTGAGGGTAACGATCTTGTTGTGTTTCGGTTCAAGAGTGAACCTGTGAGTTGGTATCATGGTTTTCTTGAGTCATGAGTTGGTCGTCAAGTGCATTGTATGGGCTTTACATTTTGTTGTTTTAGTGGTCGCCGTTGTCGTGTCGTTGTTGTAGTTGCTGTTAGCAAGGTGGTTTGTCAGTTTGTGTAATTTGTGGTGTGCCTTTTGTTAGCATGATAGTTTGTTAGTAGGATGCCAGAGTCGTGTCCCGAGTTGTTCGTATCGGTTATATTTTCGAGGACGAAAATGTCTAAGTGGGGGAGAGTTATAACGCCCCGATTTGTTTAATTGTATTTATTTATTTCATTTATGTGAATTTTAAGAAATGTGTGAAATTATTGTATTTTACCTGCTAATTGAGTTAATTGGTTAATTTCCTTGATAGGTAAAATATTTGCAATAAATCATAATTTCTTTTCAACATTTATTTCCTGAAATATATTTCATCGTTATTATGTTTTATCGCGTTTTGAGAGCGTTTGCGAGATATCTGAGAGTAGGGGTATTTTGGTCTTTCTGCTGGGTTATTTTTCATAAAATAGAAAGTAGAGAGAAAAAGAGAGAAAATGGAAAGAAGGAAAAAGAGAAGGGAGAAAGGAAGAGAAGGGAAAAGGAGATGAGAAGAGGAAAATTGAGAATTCATCCGTTTCAAGCACGATTAATCGGGTAAGGGTGAGAAGTTTCAATTATATCTTGCATGTGTATGTATATGTGTTGTTTGTTGTAATTGTTTTGGTTGTTTCACGACTTTTTCTATAATTGATAAATTGATGAATAATTGATAGAAATCGATGTTTTCGCGGTTGAAACTCGATATAAACTGCGTAGAATACTTGTTGATTATGTTGGAACACGTTTGGGTTGATATATTGTGAATTGGAGGTGTTTAGATGAGATTTGGAGAGGAAATTGGATGATTTTCGCAGGAAAAATTATGCAGGAAAAATTCATGGTTTTCGCTGCCCATACGCGTATCAGGCAAGGCAATACGCGTATTGGGTTGGGCAATACGCGTATGGCAAGGAAGGAATGTAGGCATTACGCGTATGGGAGTGGGCAATACGCGTCTGGAGCGAGGCAATACGTGTATTGGATTTTTAGTGGACTTTTTGGGGAAAAATCAGTCTCTGCCCATACGCGTATCACTTTGGGCAATACGCGTATGGATGGGCGAGTGAGCAAGGCAATACGTGTATGGCTCAGGGCATTACGCGTATGGCCAGCATGATTGCAGAATTTTGTCATTTCGCGATTTCTTTCCCTATTTCACGTCCGATGCCGTAACTTTTGATCCGTAACTCGGATTGAGACATTCTTTGTATGGTTGGAAAGCTAATAAAATGTTCTTTCTTATTACAATGGTTTTGAGATTGTTGGCCGATTTAATTATGTCGGGAATTTGGAAATGTGTCGTTTTGTCGACTTTTACCGTTTTACTTGTGTGTATTTGATGTGTTATCATGCAATGTTCTTTTGATATGTATCGTATGACTTGTGAGATGTTATATGATGTGAATGCATGTGATGAAATGTTGCGAATGTGCTTTGTGACCTAAGGACAAGAAATGCATTGTGTTGTGTTTGATTGTATATGCACGATTATGGATGTGTATATGTGTGCATTTGAATGTCATGAGTCATTGTATGCCAAGCATCATGATATGCATTCTTGTGATGTTGTGTGCCCTTGTGGGGTGTGAGCGACGAAACGATTCCAGAGGGAATCCGCTATAACATCGTGTGCCTTATACAAAGAGGACCTAAAGCGATGATTATAGATGATCGTGTGCCTTATACAAAGAGGACCTAAAGCGATCGGATCGTGTGCCTTATACAAAGAGGACCTAAGGCGATCCATAAACGTCGTGTGCCTTATACAAAGAGGACCTAAAGCAACGGGGAACATCGTTTGCCCGACGGGGAGTTACACTAAGTAACAAGCGATGATTTCAATAGTTCCTGAGTGAACTAGTGATGAGATGATGGATGGATGGTACTGCATTTGCATAGAGTCATTGTGTCGGTCTCTTTGCATTTGCATAAATCATGAATGGATTGATTATGTGTGGAAAATCATGAATTGATTGACTGTGTATTGAGATTTATGTTTGACTTGGTGAACTGATGTGCATATGTGATAAATGCATTAGTTGTGGATAATATGTTTTATGCATAGACATATACTATGTGATGTGGTAGGGTGTTTCCATATGTTATGACTTTGGTGTGCCTTATGTGTGAATACGTGATTGTGTTGGTGTAATTGATATATACTATGTGTATTAATATGTGATGCTCGTGGTGAGAATATTTATGCTTGTGAATTTATATGTGTTTGCATATTATTATGAAATCTTGATTTAGTTGTTACTTCTCACCCTTCGGTTGTGGTTTGTTGCTCTATGAGGAAATTGCAGATTAGTAGTCTTGGAGGCTTTTGTGAAGATTAGTTCTCCAATCTTTATCGGTCTGTCTGCTCTGATATGTAACATGGGAGTCGGGGAATGCTTTTGTTCTATATGTATACATTTGTTGAATATATTTTGTATTACTTTTGTATGTGTATTTTGAATTATAAAACAATTTATTTTGTAAAACAAGTCCGTTATGGATCTTTCCGCTTTATTCCATAATTGACCTTTCCTTTTATATAGAAAAAGTTTCCCTTTTACGTTTATTCCATTTTGTGTTATGTATCAAATATTTGAGCAGGGATTGTGTTTTTTTCCTTAATTGTGGCATTCTTGTTTCTGCCGGAAAAATAAATTTTTATTTACTCTGATTAAATTATGTATTATTTATTCGCGATGGGAATTGGGGTGTTACAGGTCCTGCTAAGGACTTTGATCCAGAACCACCTAATAAGGTTCAGGATGAAGTACAAAGCCAGAGGCTCGACGCCATCTATGATGACGAGCCTTTGGGTTTCGAGAAGGATCCGTTGGCAGCCAATATTCAAATGCTAGCGCAAGATCCTCTGGAAGAGATCGACTTGGTAGAGGGGGCACCAAAAAGGCCAACATATATTAGTGCCAATATGAGCCCACAACTCAAGGTCGAGGTGATCCAGTTGTTAAAGGAGTTCAAAGACTTCTTTGCATGGGATTACGAAGAAATGCCTGGCTTAAGCAGAAGCTGGTCGAATTGAAGCTGCCAATTAAGTCTGGATAGAAGCCAATCAAGCAGAATCCAAGGGGTTTGCACCGGCGATTCTCTCGAAGATCAAGGAAGAGGTCGAAAGGCTTCTTCGTTGCAAGTTTATTCGAACAGCCAGGTATGTCGAATGGTTTGCAAATATTGTACCAGTTATTTAAAAGATTGGTACTTTGAGGGTTTGCATAGATTTTAGAGATTTAAATGCTGCGACCCCAAAAGACGAATACTCAATGCCTGTGACGGAAATGCTAGTCGATTCTGCTGTTGGCCATGAATACCTTAGTATGCTCGACGGGTATTCTGGATATAGCCAAATATTCATTGCTGAGGAGGATGTCCCTAAAACGGCATTTCGATGCCCTGGGGCCTTAGGCACCTATGAGTGGGTAATCATGCCTTTTGGCCTAAAGAATGCTGGGGCGACATACCAAAGAGCGATGAATTCGATCTTCCATGATTACATAGAGACTTTTATGCAAATTTATATTGACGATATTGTCGTAAAGTCTGTTTCAGGGAAGAATCACATTGACCATCTTCGACAATTTTTCCAAAGGATGAGAAGCGATGGTCTGAAAATCAATCCTCTCAAATGTACTTTTTATGTGCAGGCAGGAGATTTCTTAGGCTTTGTGGTCCACAAGAAGGGAATCGAAAAAAAACAATAATAAGACCAAGGCTGTTATGGAAGCGAAAGTACCATCAACGAAGAAGGAATTGCAGTCACTGCTGGGAAAGATCAATTTCTTAAGGAGATTCATCTCGAACCTCAGCGAAAAACTCATGCCTTCGCACCTCTGCTTTGACTAAATAAGGAAGGATTCGAATGGTGGAAAGCTCAGCATGAAGCTTTCGACAAAATCAAGGAGTACTTGAGTCATCCTCTGATTCTAGCACCACCTTGTAGAAATAGGAGCATGAGACTATACATATCTGCGTCAGACAAAACTTTAGGGAGCATGTTGGCTCAAGAGGATGAAAATGGTGTCGAAAGAGACATTTACTACCTTAGTAGGGTTTTGAACGATGCAAAAACTAGGTATAGCATAGTTGAAAAATTGTGTTTATGCTTGTATTTCTCTTGTACAAAGCTGAAGCATTATATAAAACCAGTTGATGTTTATGTTTTGTCTAATTTTGATATCATTAAACATATGTTGTTTAAACCAATTTTGTACAGTAGAATTGGTAAATGGGCATTAGCTTTAACTGAGTATTCCCTAACTTACATGCCTTAAAAAGTTGTTAAGGGACAAGTGGTAGCTGACTTCATCGTCAACCACTCTATAAACGAAAACATGCTAAACTATCTTGAGCTCGAACCTTGGAAATTGTATTTTGATGGTTCTAGTCATAAAGATGGTAGAGGCGTAGGAGTCTTGATTATTTCTCCTAATAAAATTCCAACAAAATTTAAGTATAAAGTCGAAGGTCTTTGTTCAAATAATGAGGCTGAATATGAGGCTTTAATAGCCGGACTTGAGATATTGTTAGAATTGGGGGAAACTCGAGTCGAAATAATGGGAGACTCAAAGTTAGTCATAAAACAAATCATAAAGGAGTACAAGTGTGTTAAAGAAAATCTCATTATGTACTTTGTAATAGCCAATCGATTACTGAAAAAGTTTGAAGTGGTGAGTATTCGACATATACCTCGATTGGAGAATCAAGGGGCTAATGGCTTGGCTCAGATTACTTCTGGGTATAAAATTTTGAAGGAAAAATTAGAAGATACAATCGAAGTCAGAGAAAGAATTGTGTCAGCCAGATTGTCCCCATCAGATTTGGAAACAACGAAGCTGGGATACACTGATAAAGAGAATTTCAAAATCTTAGCAATAGATAGCTTGATGGACGAAGACTAGAGAAAACCAATAGTGGATTATCTAAAAAAACCAACGGCATCCACATGTCGAAAAATCAGGTATCGAGCTTTAAGTTATGTTCTTTTGGGTAATGAATCATTTAAAAAGACTCCTGAGGGAGTTTTGCTTAAATGCCTTAGTGAGTCAGAGGTGTATCTGGCCCTTTCGACTATTCATAGTGGGGCATGTGGGGATCATTAGGTAGGACACAAGATGAAATGGCTTTTGTTTCGAAAAGGTATGTATTGGCCTACTATGTTAAAAGATTGTATCGAATTCGCTGAGGGATGCCAAGAGTGCCAAGTGCATGCAGGCATACAGCATATCCCAGCAAGTGAATTACACTTTATAGTCAAGCCATGGCCCTTCAGAGGTTGGGCTTTGGATTTGGTTGGAGAAATTCGACCAGCGTCATCTAAAAATCAAAGGCACATTTTGGTAGGCATTGACTATTTTACGAAATGGATCGAAGTTGTACCACTGCCAAATGTTTACCAAGAAGACGTAATCGAATTTATTAAAAAATACATTATCTATAGGTTTAGAATCCCATAAACCATTACAACAGATCAAGGATCAGTGTTCACTGTTCGAAAAATGCAAGAATTTGCTAAAGAAATGGGTTTCAAACTATTAACCTCTACACCTTATTACGCTCAGGCTAATGGTCAGGTCGAAGGAGCAAACAAAGTAGTGATTAGTTTAATTAAGAAACATGCAGGAAAGAAGCCTAGAAATTGGCACAAAACTTTGGACCAGGTTCTCAGGGCATGTCGAACCTCCCCCAAAGAGGCTACTAATTCCACACCTTTTCGATTGACTTTTGGTCATGATGCGGTATTACCAGTTGAGATCTATCTTCGGTCGACGAGAATTCAGAGGCATCATGAGATCCCATCTGAGTCGTATTGGAACATGATGTTAGATAAATTAGTGGGCTTAGATGAGGAAAGGATTAATGCCTTAGAGTTATTGAAAAGACAGAAGAAGAGAATAGAAAAGTCTTATAATAAGAAAGTCAAAGTTAAGAAGTTTTCGCCCAAAGAGTTGGTTTGGAAAGTAGTTTTTCCTATGGATCGAAAAGATAAGGCCTTGGGGAAATGGTCTCCTAAATGGGAAGGTCATTTTCAAATCATACAAGTCTTTTCGAATGGTGCTTATGAGATCGAAGAGTTAGATCAAGATAAGAGAATCTTAAGGGTAAACGGGAAGTATTTGAAAAAATAGAATCCTGCAATTCAAGAAGTAAAAATAGCCAAAGAATAATCACACATGTAAAATAATCGAAGTTAACATGGTAAAATGAAAATTTTTGCCAAAATTGCTTAATTCGTTACAATCAAAAGAACCACGAAGGGTTCAAAAACAAGTCATTACATAATTCAAGAACTGATGATAAAAGTTTGAATAAAAGGAACTAGAATTAAAATGGAAGGGAGGCCTTCATACTGAGGTATTTCGACTTCAAAAGATCTAGCCGCTTCTCACAGACGGACTTGGTTGACCTTATGACCTCCAGTCATGCTTCTAACTTTTGAGCATTGTTAGCAAAGCTCAGCCCAACTTCAAGTTCTTTCGCCATTTTGGAGTTATCAAATTTCTGAAGCTCAGCATTCTGTTTCTTGGCCTTCGAAATTTTGGATTGTAGCTCTCTTATTTGTTATTCCCAGGAATGGCTATTTCGATTGTTAGTTTCAATTTCAGCCTTGTTTTCTTCTTGGGCTTTCTTTAAATCAGCCAAGCGATTGGTTGACTCCGAGGCAGCATCCCATGCAGCTGCTACAAAGCCAGTTTAACTTTCGATGTCTTTTGAGCTTTGCTTACTTTTGTTAACATTAACAGCAACTTGGTCGATCAATGAAGTTAGTTCCAAGATAATGTTTGCAACTTCAGGAGAAACACTCAGGATGTCAACCTTTTTTAGAAGACCCTTTAAGGCGAGAGGAGAAGTAGGATCAGACTCTATGAGTCGAAACAGGTCACCTTTGAAAACCTTTTCTTTGGTCGAAACAGGGTTGTTGATTGATCGACCACCAGACACTCAAGGAGGGCTAAGACTTTTTTCAGATGAACTCCCTCTAAAGGCGCTGCCTGAATCTTTCGCAATCGACGGACCAAGATTAGGGTTCGGTTCAACGATTATCTCCTCATGAGTACCTTCATCTTCTTCTTCGTCCTTCTCATCATCATCTTCGACATTTTTCGGATCATCCACGAACTCCTCAATAGGCATCGAATAGTTCTGAAGTACATAGCGAGTTTCCCTTTCTTCCATTTCATCATCTGGATCTTTCTGAGTGACATCCATACGTTTGACTCTTGATGATCCATCTTCAGCTTCCTCTTCGACAGGGATGTGGGGGTTATCTACTTCCATAACTGCTTCAGTTTCCATGTCCTTCTCCTGATCTCCTTCATGTTCAGAGCCACTAGTGTGAGAATTCTGAGTAGTGGCCTTTGTGACACCCCCAATCTATACCCCCAAGCTATAATAAAGTGATAAATAAAATTCAAAATTTCATCAGAGTATATTTAAAACATGCACGACATAGACTGGAGACGCCACATCAATTAAAGACAAACATACAACACCTGCTCATAAAGATATGCAACAACTCAGGTAGTAATACACCCACAATCCAATTACAGAATAAAAGCGGAAAATCCGTAACTGAATATCAATATATTTATATATCATGAAAGTTTGTCATACATCAAGTCATACATGTACAATCCAAAAGATACATATACATAATACAAAATAATCACAAACGGCCACCCTAACTACCCGGTGTCACATATCAGAGCCGACCGACAAAAGAATGAAGACGCAAAGCTTCACAAAAAGACCTCCAGCAACTCTAATCTGCAATGCCTCATAGAGCATTATAAAACAGCAGAAGGGTGAGAAAAACAATTATAATACAGTTGCATAGAATTATATATTAACACATAAATGTACAAGTAAAATATTCCCACCACCAATGCACCACAATCACATATAACGCAACACAGTACAATTCTCAAGTATCAAATACCACTACACATCAATCATACACAATACACTCATCATCAATATAATTACACATATTCCATCTCATTAATCACATTCACAATTCCATGCACAATTAATCCACGATTTATGCAAATGCACAGAGACCGACACAACGACTCTATGCACATGCCATGCGGTACCGACTTCCAATATTTCACATCACTAGTTCACTCAGGAACTCTGCTGGAATCATCGCTCGTTACTGAGGATCACTCAAGTAACACCCCATCGGGCCTACGATGTTCCCCGTCGCTTTAGGTCCTCTTGGTATAAGGCACACGACGTTTATGGATTACTTTAGGTCCTCTTTGTATAAGGCACACAATCCGATCGCTCACACCCCACATGGGCACACGATCGTCTATAATCATCGTTTTAGGTCCTCTTATTTTTAAGGCGCACAATATATCAAATCGCTTTAGGTCCTCTTATTTTTAAGGCGCACGATGTTATAGCAGATTCCCTCAGGAATCCATTCGTCACTCAGGACGTCACAACAATGCATATCATGATGGTTGGCATACAATGACTCATGACATTTAATATGCACACATACACACATCCATAATCATGCATATATCAACAATTACCATACATCGCATTTTCTTGCCATAAGGCCACCAATCATCATCACAATATGTATTTCATGCAATTTCATCACTCAACACTACACAAATCATACACTATCCACACCAATAACATATTGCACATACACCTCAAATTCACACCATTAAACGGCAAAAGTTGACAACCAAACAACACATTTTCTAATTCCTGACATAATTTAATCGGCCAACAATATCCAAAATCATCATCATAAGAAAGTACATGCTACAAGCTTTCTAACGCATCATACCACGCCTCAAACCGACTCACGGATCAAAAGTTATAGAGAAAACAAATTGGGAAAACTGCTACATTCGCAGTGCGAAGCTCCTAGCGAGTCCTTCGCTACTTCATTCGCAGTGCGAATGTCCCAGCGAACCAAGGCAGAAGCAAAAATAGCCTAGAAAATTTCCACCCTTCGCAGTACGAACGTCCCAGCGAATGTTCGCTACCCCCTTTGCAATGCGAATCCTCCAGCGAACAGTGGCAGAAGTAAAAATAATACAACGTTCGCAGTGCGAACATCACGTAAACGCTCGCCACCCATTCGCTGGCCATTTGCAGTGCGAACCTGCGAATTCAGCAAAACCCAGCAGCGCACCAAATCGTCCAAAAATGATATTTTCTCAAGCCAAACTTTTCCAAACCAACATATAACAGTCAAAACATAACCCAAGCATGATAACAAGTATTCTACTACGTTTACATCGATTTTCAACCGCGAAACCATCGATTTCTAACAAAATTCTCATTTCCAACCTAGAACTCAAAGCTATGGAAAAGCAAGAAAACATCCAAGCAAACATATACATAATCATACACAAACATAGTATAATCGAGTTTCGCACCCTTACCCGATTTAATCGTGTTCTAGAAAGTGGGTTGATTGATTTCCAAGTTTTCCAAATTCTCTCTTTTTCTTCTCTTCTCCTTTTCTTTTCTTCTTCTCTTCTTTTTCTTTCTCTTACTATTTTTCTCTCTTTCTATTCTATTATATTCTAACTTAACAAAATAAATCAAAATGCCCATAATACCCCTACACTCAAATATCTCGCAAATGTTCCCAAAACGCGATAAAATATATCCACGATGAAAAATAACATATTTCCACATAAAAGTCAGAAATAAAATAATATAATAATAAAATACTCAAAACGACTCAAATAATTAAAAAGACAAAATTGACAAAACTGACCGGGGCGTTACAACTCTCCCCCACTTAGAAATTTTCGTCCTCGAAAATATACCTAAGACGAACAACTCTGGATACGACTCCCGCATCCGACTCTCCAACTCCCAAGTCAAATTGCCCTCAGCAGCGCCTCCCCACGCCACTTTCACTAGTGCAATATCCTTTCCCCGCAACCTCTTCAACTCACGATCCAAAATACTCACCGGCAAAGCCTCAACCGTAAGGTTCTCCCTTACCTCAACCTCATCCATAGGATTCATATGTGACGGATCTGGAATATACTTCCGAAGCTGTGAAACATGGAACACATCATGCAAATTCGACAGATTCGGCGGAAACGCCACCCTATAAGCCACCGCACCCACTCTTGCAGATATCTGGAAAGGACCAATTAACCGAGAAGTAAGTTTCTTCGATTTCAATGCACAACCCACACCCGTTACCGGTGTAACTCTCAGAAAGAAACTCAAGATCCTTCTGTCTCCGATAATGATAACTCTTTTGTCTACTCTGAGAAGCCTTCATTTTCTCACGAATAAACTTCACCTTGTCTGTAGTCTGCTGTACCAACTCCGGTCCAACCACTGCTCTCTCGCCCGATTCATGCCAACACAACGGTGTCCGACATCTTCGTCCATATAAGGCTTCAAACGGTGCCATTCCAATACTAGAATGAAAACTGTTATTATATGTGAATTCAATCAACGCAAGATAACTATCCCACGTACCACCTTGTTCAAAAACACAAGCTCGCAACAAATCTTCCAAAGACTGAATCGTTCTCTCCGTCTGACCATCCGTCTGCGGATGATAAGCCGAACTCAATCTCAATTGAGAACCCAATGCCTTCTGTAAACTTTCCCAAAATCTCGAGGTAAACCTCGGATCTCGATCTGACACAATACTTAATGGAACTCCATGCAACTCCACAATCACACTGATATAAATCTCAGCTAACCGCTCCAAAGAAAAACTGATGTCAATCGGAATGAAATGAGCCGATTTAGTCAGCCTATCCACAACCATCCAAATATCATTATGCCCTCGCTGAGTATTCGGCAACCCCGTTACAAAATCCATAGAAATGTTATCCCATTTCCATTCTGGAATATCCAACGGTTGCAACAACCCACTTGGCCTCTGATGTTCCACTTTCGACTTCTGGCACGTCAAACAAGTATACACAAACTGAGCCACATCTCTTTTCAATCCAGACCACCAGAAAATCTTTTTCAAATCTTGGTACATCTTATTCGCTCTCAGATGTATACTCAAATTACTCCTGTCCTTCTTCCAAAATCATTCGTTTCAATCCGAATCGTCCGGAATACAAATTCGCCCACGGAACCTCAACACACCATTAACATCCACTTGAAAATCACCACTCGCATCTTTTCCGTCAACCAACATCAAATCCACTAATTTCACGTCCAACTTCTGTTTCTCCCTCACCGTCATCAAAAAATCATTTGTAACCTTCACCATACCCAGCCTCACACTATCCGACGACACTTCACATACCAAACTCAAATCTCTAAATGATTCCAAAAGCTCCCACTCCTTAACCATTAAAGCGGACATATGTAAAGATTTCCGGCTCAATGCATCGGCTACCACATTAGCTTTACCAGGATGGTAATTCAAGCCAAAGTCGTAGTCCTTCAAAAATTCCAACCATCTTCGTTGCCTCATATTCAATTCCTTCTGATCAAACAAATATTTCAAACTTTTGTGATCACTAAAGACTTCAAACCTCTCACCAAAAAGATAATGCCTCCAAATTTTCAACACAAAAACCACAGCCGCTAATTCCAAGTCATGCGTAGGGTAATTCTTCTCATGCACTCTCAACTGCCTCGAAGCATAAGCCACGACCTTACCGTCTTGCATTAGCACACCACCTATACCAATCAAAGACGCATCACAATACACCACAAACGGTTCATTAGGATTTGGCAAAATCAAAATCGGAGCTGTCGTCAATCATCTCTTCAGCTCATTAAAACTTTCCTCACGCCGAATATCCCAAATGAACGCTTGCCCTTTACAAGTCAACTGGGTCAAAGGAAGTGCTAGCTTAGAAAAACCTTCAATAAACCTTCGATAATAACCGGCCAAACCCAAAAAGCTTCGAATTTCAGTAACAGATCTCGGAGCCTCCCATTGTAGAACTGCTTCTACTTTAGATGGATCCACAGAAATACCATTACCTGAAATCACGTGTCCAAGAAAACTCACCTCCGACAACCAGAATTCACACTTGGACAATTTGGCAAAAATCTTCTTTTCCTTCAAAACCTGCAAAACAATACGCAAATGCTCCGCGTGCTCCTCCCGAGACTTAGAATAAATCAAAATGTCGTCAATAAACACAACAACAAATCGATCCAAATGCTCGTGGAAAATACGATTCATGTACTCCATAAACACACCTGGCACATTAGAAACCCCGAACGGCATCACAGAGTATTCATAATGACCGTAACGTGTCCTAAAAGCCGTCTTCTGAATATCTTCCTCTTTCACCCTAATCTGATGATACCCTGACCTCAAGTCAATCTTACTAAACACACACGCACCAACCAACTGATCCATCAGATCATCAATCCTTGGAAGAGGATACTTATTCTTAATCGTCACCTTATTCAACTGGCAATAATCGATACACAACCGCATACTACCATCTTTCTTTTTCACCAATAGAACTGGAGCACCCCAAGGAGAAACACTTGGCCTCACAAACCTCTTCTCCAACAACTCATTCAATTGCTTCTTCAACTCAACCAACTCAGATGCCGACATACGATAACGTGCCATCGATACAGGTCTAGTACCAGGAACTAGATCTATAGAAAACTCCACCTCTCTCTCTGGCAGCACATCTGAATATCCTCAGGAAACACTTCAGGAAAATCACACACAACCAGAAACACATCAAGTGAAACTTGACTATCCACAGTCAACGATGCGAACAACCCAAATAACTGAGCTTCATCCGCCAAAAGTTTCTTCAACTCTTTGGTAGATAAGAAACTCGAGTCTTCGTCTTCTTTGAGAGAAGGAAACCTTACCAGCTTATGATAACATTCAATATGAACCCGATTGAATTGCAACCAATTCATTCCCAGAACCACATCTAAACCCTCCAACGGCAAACACACTAAATCCATTTCAAAGTTTTTACCATAAATGGTCAAAGGACAACTCAAACAAACCAAAGAAGTAGTTACTGATCCCATTGATGGAGTATCAATAACCATCTCACCATCCATCAAAGACAACACAAGATTCAAACGCTTCGCGCACTCAGACGAAATAAACGAATGAGTCGCTCCAGTATCAATAATAGCAACTAAAGGCGTACTATTAATAAAACAAGTACCTCTGATCAGATGATCTGCACTTGAAGTCTGAGTCCCCGCCAATGAAAATACCTTTCCACTAGTTGGAGCTTGCTTCGGTTTCTGACACTTTGTGCTAATATGACCAGGTTCACCACAGTTGAAACACTTCACCACATTCTTTCGTTTACAATCAGCTACGACATGTCCGACACCTCCACAATTAGAACACTTTCTCACATCTTTCCTGCACTCAAACTGACGATGCCCCAATTCACCACATTTAAAACATCTCAGAGAATTAGACATACCTCCTCCACCTGACCTTCGATCAAAAGTACCCGTTTGTTTACCCTTATCAGCTGGTGTTACATACGGACCACTACGAAACCGTTGCTTCCCTTTTCTGTCACTCACACTCTTGTAGTGAGTAGAACGAGCCCTACTATCCTCTTCGTAAATCCTACAACATTCCACCAAATCCAAAAATGTTCTTATCCTTTGATAACCGATTGCTTGCTTAATCTCAGGATGCAAACCACTCTCAAACTTCACACACTTAGAACTGCACAAGCTCCACAAACTTAGCAGTATAGTCAAACTTAGCAGTATAGTCAACAACAGACATACTACCTTATTTCAGTTCCAAGAACTCAATCTCCTTCTTTCCTCTAACATCCTCAGGAAAATACTTCCTCAGAAACTTCTGGCTAAATAATTCCCAAGTAACTTCTTCATCCCCAACTTCCAACACCTGACGAGTACTAACCCACCAGTCATCAGCTTCTTCCTATAACATGTGAGTTCCCAGTATCACCTTACTGTCCTCAGCACAATCCATAACTCAGAAAATCCTTTCAATCTCTTTTAACCAAATTTGTGCACCATCAGGATCATGTCTCCCTTTGAAGACAGGCGGTTTGTTCTTCCTGAACTCATCATTACCCGCAGCATTAGGTGTACCCTGCATAGCACGAGCCATAGCTTACATCGCAGCAGCCAAAGCAGCATCGTTATTACCTGCCATATTCTGTTCATTTCCAATAACAGAAACTATGGTTAAACAAACAGCTCACTCCAGACGCCAACACCGACAAAGACTAACACAACCAGACATGAACTGACACGGACTGGCTCTGATACCACTTAATGGGACACCCCCAATCTATACCCCCAAGCTATAATAAAGCGATAAATAAAATTAAAAATTTCATCAGAATATATTTAAAACATGCACGGCATAGACTGGAGACGCCACATCAATTGAAGACAAACATACAACACCTGCTCATAAAGATATGCAACAACTCAGGTAGTAATACACCCACAATTCAATTACAGAATAAAAGCGGAAAATCCATAACTGAATATCAATATATTTATATATCATGAAAGTTTATCATACATCAAGTCATACATGTACAATCCAAAAGATACATATACATAATACAAAATAATCACAAACAGCCACCCTAACTACCCGGTGTCACATATCAGAGCTGACCGACAAAAGAATGAAGACGCAAAGCTTCACAAAAAGATCTCCAGCAACTCTAATCTGCAATGCCCCATAGAGCATTATAAAACAGCAGAAGGGTGAGAAAAACAATCATAATACAGTTGCATAGAATTATATATTAACACAGAAATGTACAAGTAAAATATTCCCACCACCAATGCACCACAATCACATATAACGCAACACAGTACAATTCTCAAGTATCAAATACCACTACACATCAATCATACACAATACACTCATCATCAATACAATTACACATATTCCATCTCATCAATCACATTCACAATTCCATGCACAATTAATCCATGATTTATGCAAATGCACGGAGACCGACACAACGACTCTATGCACATGCCATGCGGTACCGACTTCCAATATTTCACATCACTAGTTCACTCAGGAACTCTGCTGGAATCATCGCTCGTTACTGAGGATCACTCAAGTAACACCCCGTCGGGCCTACGATGTTCCCCGTCGCTTTAGGTCCTCTTGGTATAAGGCGCACGATGTTTATGGATTGCTTTAGGTCCTCTTTGTATAAGGCGCACAATCCGATCGCTCACACCCCACATGGGCACACGATCGTCTATAATCATCGTTTTAGGTCCTCTTATTTTTAAGGCGCACGATATATCAAATCGCTTTAGGTCCTCTTATTTTTAAGGCGCACGATGTTATAGCAGATTCCCTCTGGAATTCATTCGTCACTCAGGACGTCACAACAATGCATATCATGATGCTTGGCATACAATGACTCATGACATTTAATATGCACACATACACACATCCATAATCATGCATATATCAACAATTACCATACATCGCATTTTCTTGCCATAAGGCCACCAATCATCATCACAATATGTATTTCATGCAATTTCATCACTCAACAGTACACAAATCATACACTATCCACACCAACAGCATATTGCACATACACATCAAATTCACACAATTAAACGGCAAAAGTTGACAACCAAACAACACATTTTCTAATTCCGGACATAATTTAATCGGCCAACAATCTCCAAAATCATCATCATAAGAAAGTACATGCTACAAGCTTTCTAACGCATCATACCACGCCTCAAACCGACTCACGGATCAAAAGTTACAGAGAAAACAAATTGGGAAAACTGCTACATTCGCAGTGCGAAGCTCCTAGCGAGTCCTTCGCTACCTCATTCGCAGTGCGAATGTCCCAGCGAACCAAGGCAGAAGTAAAAATAGCCTAGAAAATTTCCACCCTTCGCAGTACGAACGTCCCAGCGAATGTTCGCTACCCCCTTCGCAATGCGAATCCTCCAGCGAACAGTGGCAGAAGCAAAAATAATACAACGTTCGCAGTGCGAACATCACGCAAACACTCGCCACCCATTCGCTGGCCATTCGCAGTGCGAACCTGCGAATTCAGCAAAACCCAGCAGCGCACCAAATCGCCCAAAAATGATATTTTCTCAAGCCAAACATTTCCAAACCAACATATAACAGTCAAAACATAACCCAAGCATGATAACAAGTATTCTACTACGTTTACATCAATTTTCAACCGCGAAACCATCGATTTCTAACAAAATTCTCATTTCCAACCTAGAACTCAAAGCTATGGAAAAGCAAGAAAACATCCAAGAAAACACATACATAATCATACACAAACATAGTATAATCGAGTTTCGCACCCTTACCCGATTTAATCGTGTTCTAGAAAGTGGGTTGATTGATTTCCAAGTTTTCCAAATTCTCTCTTTTTCTTCTCTTCTCCTTTTCTTTTCTTCTTCTCTTCTTTTTCTTTCTCTTACTATTTTTCTCTCTTGCTATTCTATTATATTCTAACTTAACAAAATAAATCAAAATGCCCAAAATACCCCTACACTCAAATATCTCGCAAATGTTCCCAAAACGCGATAAAATATATCCACGATGAAAAATAACATATTTCCACATAAAAGTCAGAAATAAAATAATATAATAATAAAATACTCAAGAAGACTCAAATAATTAAAAAGACAAAACTGACAAAACTGACCGGGGCGTTACAGTCTTGGGTGGCGAAGTTTCGCGCTGTTCCCCAACTGTTTGGTTTATTTCGCTCATTGAGCTCTTCTCAAAATCCTTTGCAGAAGTGGGGTGATACGTTGGTTCACCTTCATTATTGAGGAGTGTGGTATTGGTTGATTTGGCAGCTGGCTGAGTCGAAACTCCTGCATCATCCTGAAAAGTATAATCAAAGTCAGTAGTCCAACAAGATTACTAAGAATATAATGAGGTATAATAATTGGTACCTTAGGAGCTTCAGCCCCAGGGCTTGAGTTATCACTTTCAAGCTGATCTGTAGCCTTCTTATACATCTCTGCAGGAGTGGGTTCCAAAATGGTTAAGTTGGTGGGTTTCTTTGTCGGGGCCTTTAAACATTTTGCTTGAGATTGAGCAAGGGCTTCGCTCATCTTGAGTTGCCTTTTCTTCTTCTTAAGTGGATGTTCAGCAATCAAAGATATCTTCTCATTGTTTGATTCGACTACCACCACCGCATCCTCCTTTGCCTTCCTTTTCTGGGGAGTCGGGGGTAGCTTTCGAGCGCCCTGAAAAGGAAAATGTTAGAAAATATTGGAATATATGAAAAGTTACAAAATTAATAAAGGGTGTGAAATACCTTTGTTGTTGTTGCTGCTGCTTTTCTTCCTCCTTCTTCTTTTACTTCTGCAGGTTTCCTAACTGGTGGTTTCTTCGGAGGAATTTTCACAGCTGTAGGAAAATAAAGACAATTATTATATGTGAAAGGAAATAAATAAGGAAATGTCGGGTCGAAATCCTCCCGTTCCACACCTTCATATATTTCATATTCGATGCAAACATCTTCGATCCCAATATGAAGATGCCCTTTGAAACTGTCTAGTGTGTGTTTGGTCGGAACCACCCGCTGCGCTTTTGGTTTTGATTGTTGGAGAAGGATTTTGATTGAATCCCCACAGACGAACCAGTCTGGATATGGAGGGGCAAGGGCCACTCCAAAATCAGCGCTTGGTGTCACTCCTGGGATTTTCATCCAAGTACAAACGCGGGAGTGGCGCGGAAACAGAGTCGCCAGCAATGTGTATTTATCCCAAGAGAGGGAAAGGAAACACTGCGTAAACCTGAGGGAGAGGAAAAGCATGGTCTCACGACCAAGAGAAACGGATAATGTAACGCCCCGGTTTTGTCTTATTTATTTAATTGAGTTGATTTAATTATTTTTGTTTTATATTATTTTATTCTTGACTTTTATTTGGCAATATATTATTTTTCATCGTTGTTTATGTTTTATCGTGTTTTGGGAGCGTTTGCGAGATATTTGAGCAGAGGGGTAAAATAGTCTTTTAGGGGTTTAGATATTTTATATAAATAGAGATTTGAGAGGAAATAGAGAGAAAAGAAAGGGAAAGGAAAAGAAGAGAAAGAAAAGGAGAAGAAAGAAAGAGAGAAGAGGAGAAAGAGGAAAAATCGTGGGAACTCCGTTTCGAGCGCGAACCATCGGGTAAGGGTGAGAAGTTTCAATTATATCTTGCTTGTGTATGGATATGTGTTGTTTGTTGTAATTATTTTGGTTGTTTCACGACTTTTCGTATCGATTGGAATTAGGAGCGATTGATAGAAATCGATGTTTTCACGGATGAAATTCAATATAAACTGAGTAGAATACTTGCTATTAGATTTGGATCATGTTTTGGTTGTTATAGCATGAATTAGAAGTGTTTGGGGTGGGAGAATGATGAATTTGGACCCAAATGACCTATGTTAGCGCTGCTGGGATTTTCTGGTTTCGCAGGTTCGCAATGCGAATGGCCAGGGAGGTGTAGCGAGCGATTTTGGACGCGGTTCTTAAGCGCTGGTCGCTCTCTGCGGTTGAGCTTTAAACTACAGGTCGATTCATTTTTATCCTATTTTGAGCTGAATAAGGAAGGGAAATAGATGTCTCCAATTAACCCTGCTTGCATACTGAGTTTAAACAGCGGTCTGTTAGGTTACGAATGCTATCAATGTGGGGGACCTTTGTACTGGTTATTTGTATTTTCGCCAATACTGTTTTCTTTCTAGGGCTTTCTAGCGGGGAACAAGGATTAGGATGTTAGGACTGATGCTTTTTGATAGATACATGAGAGTATGGGATTTGGGTTTTTTGTTGATTGTGCTCGCTAAGATTTTTCTTTCAATCTTATGCCTACGTATTCCCGTTTACCAAAACAGGGAAATCAGAGCGTTCGTAGTTCCTCCTATTCTCCCATAGAATAGGAGGAAATGGGTGTTTTTGGTGTCTTGTTCAAAGCCCAAGACGTGAAGCGAAAGGTAGTTTGTATCTTGTTCGAAGCCCAAGATATGAAGCTGAAAAGTCTATTTGTGTCTTGTTCAAAGCCCAAGACGTGAAGCTGAAGGACCTCGACTTTAGAGAGAATTTGTCATCTCTAAAGAAGGGTTTTTCTGTCACAACTGTTGGATGACTGACTGTAAAGGAGGATTACTTTAACCGGGATACGCGGATCCTAGTAATGCCATAATTTCCTTTATAGAGGATTTTAACCTGAAGGAGAAGACTTTAACTCAGTGTTGAGCAATGATATCTTTCCTTAGGAATTTCTCATGCTAAAAGAGGGACAGTGGCATGGATGTAGATGATCTAGAGGCTTGCCGCTTACAGCGATTAGATGAAGGGGAAGGAGTTGTTGATGTTTGTGTACTGTGAACGAGGCACAGCTTTGATGCTAAAAGGTTAATTGGATTAACGAGTGGTTTTCTTATATAAAGCCTAAGAGGAGGCTGTTGGCCCTACAAGAGGGTATTTTGTATCTCGTACAAAGCCCGAGATGGAGGTTGTTGGCCCAACAAGAGGGTATTTTGTATCTCGTACAAAGCCCGAGATGGAGGCGAAAAGGGTTTGACTCGACGAGGGAATCTTTTGGTATCTCGCATAAAGCCCGAGATGAAGGCTATTTTATTCAACAAGAGTTTTGTGTATCTCGTACGAAGCCCGAGATGGAGGCTATTGTTTGTTTGGCTAAATAAGAACCTTTTTATATCTCGTATGAAGTCCGAGAAGGAGGCGAAATGGGTGATTGACTCAACGAGGGAGTCTCTTATGTGTCTCGTACAAAGCCCGAGAGAGAGGCTAAACGTTGTTTGACTCCGCTGGGGAGAATCATTGTACAAAGCCCAAGAGGAGGCTAAGGTAACTGTTTCAGTTAAGTGACAGGTCCAGTATACTGATTTTGAAAGAGAAAATCAGTTCTTATATGAGCAACACTATACTCAAGGATTTAATTCAAGGATCCGGGTTATTCCTGTTCTTCAAGGAAGTGGGAAATCCGAAGGGTATTGAGACTGTCCGAGTCTACGGGTTTTCTTCCTATTTAACGAAGGGGTCACTTAAGAATGTCTTTGAGACTCAAGGAAGTTAGACTGTCCAAGTCTAGAGTTTCGTCTTTTGTACTATGCTTTGAGAAACAGTAGTAGACTCTATGAAAGGACTGGTCTATGAGGATGACTAGGTTCTGTTCCTATACCTCTAGGAGGTCGTCGGGATAATTTGTACGAAGCCCAAGAGGAGGCTGGAAACTTTTAAGAAGCCGACGGGTCCTTGTACGAAGCCCAAGAGGAGGCTGGAAACTTTTAAGAAGCCGACGGGTCCTTGTACGAAGCCCAAGAGGAGGCTATCATTCCCAGAGGAAGAAATCATTATACGAAGCCTAAGAGGAGGCTGTGAATACTTCTAAGAAGCCGGAGGTTTCTTGTACTAAGCCCAAGAGGAGGCGGGGTTGCTTTTAGGAAGCCTGTGGGTTCTTGTACGATGCCCAAGAGGAGGCCGATGCTTTTAAGAAGCCCGTAGGTCCCCAAACCCCGAGAAATTCAAGGCAATGCTATTCACCGAGAATAGATCAAAGTCAGGAAAGTTCGAGAATTTGGAAGAAACTCAAAGATGCCATTCACGAAGAATACATTCATCTCTGGGAGTAGAGTTTCTTGATAGTTCCTAATGAGGACAGCCGAAGAAAAGACTATATCCGGTGATCCTATTGGGGATCTAGTTGTCTATTTCTACGAACAAACGAAACGGCATCACCTAGTTCTAGACGTAGTTGCCGGGGAAACTCGAAATATCTATACTATTATTACACAGTTGATATGAGTTTATGAAAGAAGACTTACAGTGAAACAACCCCACAATACAGTTATATGTATATGAAAGCGGTAAATGAAAGCAATAACCACTTACTCGGTTGTAGAGCTTCCATGCTGTTTGGTTAGTTGTTCAACAAAGAAAGATTGAAAACAACAGTATATTCAAAATCAAAGGAGAAAGTGCTTTGAAAAGGAAAGATTTGGGGCTTACAGCTCAAGGAGAGGCCCAGGGTTTTATTAGTGAGCGCACTGTTTGAATTTGTACAGAGGGACTTATACAAGTGACTGAGGCCCAAAAAGGTTTTCTGTACAAAGGGATGGGTCTTACACTCTTTCAAGAGGCCCAAAAAGTTTTAAAGAAAAAGAGTGGGGTTTATAACATGAGGGTAGGCCCAGTTGATTTTTCGTTTAAAATGGCGATCGCGCCGAGGTTTTCTTTTAACACAGAGGGACTTATGCAATAAGTGAGGCCCAAAATGTTTTGGTTAAAAGGGGGTTGGGTCTTACACTCTAATAGAGGCCCATGTGTATTTTAAGAAAAGAAATGGGTCTTACTACTCGAGGGTAGGCCCAAGGTTATTTTGAAAAGGCGATGATCGCGCCGTTTGTTTTTTACGGTATCGGGACTTATACAATACACTGAGGCCCAAAAATGATTTGGTCAAAAAAAGGATTGGGTCTTACACTCTATTAGAGGCCCAAGTGTTTTGAAAATGATTTATGAGGGTTGAATTAATCCAAAACCCTAATTTGTTTTCAAAAATGTATTTAATTGAATAAAAATTCAATTAAAATGATCAAAATTGTTTATCATATGGAAAAAAAATTATGATCTTGGATTAATGGTTCAAAAATTAAGTATTGACCTACAAAATAATTAGAAAGCATTAAAAGTTGCAAAATCAAGGTGGAAAAAATATTTCAAATGTTAAAAACAATTAAAACATTAATTATTTGCAAAAATATCAATTATATAAAATAAATAATATTTTTGGGATCATTTGGGAAAATAAAATATTTTAACATTTTTGTGAATTATTAAAAGAAGAATCAACTCAAAATCATTAAAACTCAGAGAGAAATTAATTTTTGAATCAATTAAACAAAATCTCAAAATTCAAATATTTGAATTTGTGAAAAAGGCGCCAAGAACACAAGCAAGAACACGCGCGTTTTTCTGGGTTTGGCTTATTTGCGTTTTCCATCCAATCTCACTGAATACGTAATCATATCATGCAATCCACATATCATTATGCTCGTCTCAACCTCACGATCATGTCTATGTCAATTAATTTCATTTAAATTAAACAAACAACAAGAAATCATGAAAAATCCTCAAGAACCCTAATTTTTGCATGAAGGCTAGGATTTTTGATACACGATTCAAACAATGCAATTAATTGAGGGGAAACATTCTATGCATGATTATGAACATATGGCCAAATTATTGTGCGAGGAAATATGCATGGATTTAGAGATGACCAAGTATGTGCTTACCTTTAGGCCGTGACAGCAAGTGCAATGTGATTTTTGATTTGGAGGTGTTACAGATGAGTGGTGATGATCTGAACAGCTTCCCTACACCCTATGGATTGTGTTTGAATGCTTGGACTTGATGGAAATTGGCTGGATCACTTTATGGTATCTCAACTGCACTTTGGTTAAAACCTTGTTCAATTGACTGGTGATTCTGAGAAATCAGTGTTCCAGTTGTTGTTTAAGTGTTTGATCAGCTCATATGTGATGTATGTGAGGTGTGTGAGTGATTGGTTTGATTGGGAAAGCTCTCAAACTCAAAACCCGATAGCTACCTTGCTAAGAAAGGCATTTTTGCCAAGAGAAAGAGATTTTGTGGAAAGCATCTGTTAGATGGCTTTGGTGTACTCAAACTGATCACAATTGAGCTCTATTTATAGTAGAGCAAGTCTGTTTTGGGATCCACAGTGAATGGCAACTGCAGCAGGTGTTTGTTCAATGTTGACCAATGGAATTTCAAGTCTCCTCTAGCCATTGACTAGAGGTTAGGGCACAGAGCTTTGGTTCCCTTGGTCTTGGATAAGTCTTGACTGATTTCAGATGAGAATGGCTCAGTCCATGCCACCTTGATGCTTCCATTGAATGCTCCAATCCAAATTTGAAGTCTTGTCCCTATTTTGGCCATTCTAGGTTCAACATGCTATTTCTTGTTCCATGGACTTTGGAGGCTTGGCTCAGTGATTGTCCCCTTTAGATTCAATCCTCTGAGGTGTCCAAGTGGATAGGAGCATTTGGATTTGGCTGATTTTGGCAAATCGACCAAAAGTGCAAATTCTGCCTTGCCTTGACAGATTTCAGCAAGGCAACTTTCCAATGTCATATCTCATGACTCAAATGGAATTTGGCAATGTTCTTGGTCATTTTGGAAAGCCCTTACATTATACAACAACTGTTTAAACATTTTTGGTTTTGATCTCTTTTGAATCCAAGTGAAAAATCCCCCTACATTTGGCAAAAAGTGAAGACGGATTTGGACTTAGTGAAAATTTCACTAAGTGTTAGAAAAAGTGACATTTTCATTTTTCAGCCATTTTGATCACTCCATAACTCAAAATCCTTAATGAATTAGACTAAGGTCTAGTTGAAGTTTTTGTAGAGGGTAATGAGGGCTACAAATCCATCTTTGGATGAGAAAAAATGGCCTTGTGGTTTAAGAGTTATGGTCCTCCAAAGTTGGTACCCTTGCCACTTTATTTTTAACTTAGAAAATTTTCTAAGTTTTTATGGTTACCCCTTTTACAAGTTATCCAACTTTTCTTGATTTTTCTTGATGAATGATGATTCAAATCATACATTAACATCATTTTAGGGTTAAAAATCCATTTTGGTGAAAAATCTCAAAAAGTCAAAGTTGACTTTTGTGCACAATTGACTTTTTATCAAATGAATTCCAAATTGTGCAATTCCTCAGGAAATCATGTCCTTGATCTAAATCAAACTTGATGGACATGTTACAAGGGTGTCATAGGGTATATTGAGGTATGTCTTAGGGTTTGGGAGCATGTCCTGGTGAAAAGTCAAAGTTACAGTTGACTTTTTCCTTAAAACCCTAATTGTGGTGCAGATGAAATTGAGACTTGTTGCTCAAGCTTCTTGGATTAATCCATTGTTCCAAATGGATCAATATAGTTCATTAGAGACCCTCAAACACTCTCTTGAGGTCTTGGTTCATGATTTTCCCTAAAAGTCAACTTAGGGGTGAATTAGGTCAAGAAGCCCTAATTCCTGATTTTTGATGTATGCATCCCCTGAGGTCAAATTGACTTGGTGCTTGGGTCCATGAGGTTCCATGGAGTATATTAGGTTGTGTTTTGGATCCTTGGCTCATGCCCAGAGGAAAATTTCCCTTTGGAGGCCCTGATCGACCAAAACCCTAATTTGGTGACACTGGCGATCTTGAGGCTTGATCCACCTAGAAGGGAGCAACCTTGTGCTTAATCCTTGGAGTGGGAGTCCTTATAATCCATTGTGAATGTTTGAGAGGTTAGACAAGTTGGAGATCATGTCATTCCTTGATTGATCCTTTGTCTAAGCACTCAGAGAGGGCTTGAAACCCTAATTTTGATTGTAGTGGGTGCTCACCCATCTTTGGGGAGACTGATGAAATAAGATGGTTCCCCCATATTGTGATGATGATTTGCACAATGATGGGAAATCTTAGTGATCAAAATTTGGGGTATGACAGATGCCCCTATTTAATCTTCTTGGACCCGAAGGTGTGAATGACGAAGGTATTCGGGCATTCGGGGTGCAAGAGGATTAAATATCGGAATACCCGAAATTTTGATGGCTATGAATGGCAGCTTGCGCATTCATTTTCTTTTGCTAAGAAATGATGCTTAGAAAAGGTAAACTTCCCCTCAATCCTAGTTTTCAGCCAAGGACCTGGTCTCAGTTTTCTTTTGTCAACTTCCCCTCGATCTTGGTTTCTTACCAGGGAACTGGTCTTAGTTTCTTATGTAAACTTCCCCTCGATCCTGGCTTCCTACCAAGGAACTGGTCTCAGTTTCTTTTGTCAATAAACTTTCTTGACAAGGAACGCTATTAGTAGCGGTCTTCCTTCAAACTTCTCGCCGAATTTTCCTGGGGAGATGCCATTTGACGGAAAAAGTTTTGATGTCAGACTTGCTGGGGAACCCATTCGTCTGAGTCGTAGAGTTGCACAAACTTCTCTGTTGAAGACGCCATTTGCCGATTCTACTGGGGAAAGCGAGTCTCTTGAGAGACTGTTTTCGTTTGGAAGCTTACATCATACTTTTCTCGGGATCTTCCCGGAGAAATGCCATATGATGGGATCCAATTTTGAGGTGTCGATGACCTTTTCATCAGTGGTCTTTCGGAGAAAGGTAGCTGTACTGGCAAATCTCTGCTTAGGAGGCTTTCTCTGTGGATTTTCCTTAATCCGGGAAAGCAAAGACATCATCTTCAATGGAGAAGAGTGACACTTATTGAAAGTTTCCTCTGGCTTTTCAGAGGTTCAAGTTATCAAAGTGGTCAAGGACCAACTTCTTTCCAGAAATAAACTGGAAGCGAGGTTGTTCAGACACAGTATTTCCTGACGAGGAAAGAACTGACAACTCGATTGAGAGAACTTCTATCCCTAGGGGACAAGACCGACTAGAGTGGTAATGATGCAATATGAAATGTGAATGCAAATCAATAATGCATGATGTATGTATGTATATGGTGACAAAACTGACGCGACATACAAACTAAAAGATGAACATGGCTGGATACTCGGCCATCGCGGGGCGTGTAGAAATATCGCTAGTTCAAGATAGCAATTCCACCTTGCTTAGGAGAGATAGTCCCTGCGGGGAATATCGTTGATCGGGCTTAGGAGATAGGAACTCGGTCGAGGTGTGTTAGAGGAAACAAGGTCTCTGACACAGTTGATCCCTTCATTCAGGCGTACTGGGCCTAGAAGGAGTACTTTGATTCTGCACTTTGAAGTTCGAACACCTTTGGAGATGCAATCGACGTTCTTTCAATGTTCAACAGTCAAAAGAATTGCCATCTTTACTTTTAGAAAAGCAGAAAAAAATTTTATCAAGTAAATTCATTTTTGTTTTATTTCAAGAATCGTTAATCATGTTAACAACGTCGTTCTGTAAAGCTAAAACAAATAAGAATTACAAACAAAAGCACAAGGGCTCAAATTTTATTGATAGGATGGAAATCAGCCAAATGCGTGATTCCAAAGAGTATTTACAAAGTTTGAAAATGGTAATTTACAGGGAAAAGGGCTACGTTGAAACATAACGACCACTATCCTTCTACCAACTTTGAATTCGGGACATCCTGAGCTTCTGTCGAAGATGACCTTGACTGGAGTTTTCCTCCGATAGACGATGTAACTGCTGCTGCTGAGGGACTTGCCTCTGTTGAACATAGTTACTTGCCATTATCCCTAATTTTTGCCTGAATTGTACTATGATGTTTCCAATCCACCGGGATGATTTTTTTCATGTCTCTAATTTTTGCCTGGACCGCCCTTTCGGGTTTTCAGTCCACCGAGACGTTTTTTTTTCTTTTTTCTTTTTTTTTTTTTAGTTTAGGCGAAGTATTTCTTGACTACATCAACATTCGTGGGGTAGGCAAATTCCTCTCCGTCCATGGTTGCAAGTCTCAAGGCACCGCCTGAGAAAGCTTTCGTGACCACATAGGGGCCATCATAATTTGGGGTCCATTTGTCCCGAGGGTCAGTGAGAAACGATTGTATCCTCTTGAGCACGAGGTCTCCTTTCCCGAAGACGCGAGGTCGTACCTTCTTGTCGAACGCCTTCTTCATTCTCTGTTGATACAACTGACCGTGGCATAGTGCCGTGATTCGCTTCTCTTCGATCAGGTTCAATTCGTCGTGTCGACTTTGACACCATTCAGCTTCGGTGAGCTTAGCTTCCATCAATACTCGGATTGACGGGATCTCTACTTCTATGGGGAGAACTACCTCCATGCCATATACTAGAGAGAAAGGGGTAGCCCCTGTTGAAGTGCGGAGAGATGTACGATAACTGTGAAGAGCAAAGGGTAGCATCTCGTGCCAGTCTTTATAGGTTACAACGATCTTTTGAACGATCTTCTTGATGTTCTTGTTAGCCGCTTCTACCGCTCCGTTCATCTTGGGTCGGTAGGGAGATGAGTTATGGTGTTCGATCTTGAACTCTGCGCACAACTCTTTCATCATCTTATTGTTCAAGTTAGATCCATTATCAGTAATGATCTGGCTTGGAACACCATAACGGCAGATGATATTGTTTTTGATAAATCAGACCACCACTTGTCAGGTTACATTAGCGAACGACGCTGCTTCGACCCACTTGGTGAAATAGTCAATGGCTACCAGGATAAACCGATGTCCGTTTGAAGCCTTGGGCTCAACCATGCCAATCGTGTCGATTCCCCATATGGAAAAAGGCCACAGGGAAGAGAGAACTTTGAGATGTGATGGCGGTACATGAATTTTGTCGGAGTATATCTGACACTTATGACACCTCCTCATGTACTTATAGCAGTCGGATTCCATGGTTAACCAGTAGTACCCTGCTCTTAGGATCTTTCTCGCCATTGTGTGTCCATTGGCATGAGTGCCAAAGGATCCTTCATGAATTTCTTTTATCAGCATGTCTGCTTCTGGTCTGTCGACGCATCGAAGCAAGACCATGTCAAAATTTCTCTTATAGAGAGTGTCACCGCTCAGGAAGAAGTTTCCAGCCAGTCTTCTGAGGGTTTTTCTATCTTTTCTTAGTGCCCCCGATGGGTACTCTTGTTTCTGAAGGAAGCATTTGATATCGTGATACCAAGGTTTGTCGTCTATGACTGCTTCAATCATGAAGATGTAAGCGGGTCGTTCAAGGCGCATTATGTTGATCTTAGGTATGTCATTCCATTGACCTACACTAATCATGGAAGAGATAGTGGCTAAAGCATCAGCCATGTGATTCTCATCACGAGGGATGTGATGAAACTCGATTATGTTGAAGAAAGGTAACAACCTTCTTGCGTAATCTTTGTACGAAATCAATCCTGATTGGTATGTGTTCCAATCTCCTTTTATCAGATTGATAACCAGGGCTGAGTCGCCTTATACGTCCAAGTTCTTGATCCTTAAATCAATTGCTTCTTCGAGACCCATAATACAAGCTTCGTATTCGGCCTCGTTGTTCGTGCATTTGAACGTAAGTCGAGCGGTGAAAGGAATGGGGGTACCCTGAGGGGTAACAATGATTGCCCCAATTCTATGTCCATAATTATTAACTGCTCCGTCAAAGATAAGTCCCCACTGGGAACCTGGTTCTGGCCCTTCACTGGGTAGCGGTTCATCGCAATCTTTCATCTTTAGATACATGACATCTTCGTCTGGGAAGTCAAACCCGAATGATTCTTGATCGTCAATCGGTTGATGAGCCAAATGATCGACTAAAATACTTCCCTTAAAAGCTTTCTGAGCGTGATACTCTATGTCATATTCTGATAACAACATCTGTCAACGGACAATTCTTCCTGTGAGAGCAGGTTTTTCGAAAACGTACTTGATTGGATCCATTTCAGAGACCAACCAAGTAGTATGACGAATCATGTACTGGCGAAGACGTTTGGCTGCCCAAGCCAAAGCACAGCAAGTTTTCTCAAGCATCGTGTACTGAGTTTCACAGTCGGTGAACTTCTTGCTTAAATAGTAAATGGCAGACTCTTTCCTTTTGGTTTCGTCTTGTTGGCCAAGTACACATCCCGTTGAGTCCTCTAGAACTGTGAGGTAAATGATCAGTGGTCTTCCTTCCACTGGAGGTGATAGAATCGGTGGATTCAACAGATATTCCTTAATACTATCGAAGGCGGTTTGGCAATCTTCTGTCCAAACGCAGTCCTGGTTCTTTTTAAGTAATTTGAAAATCGGCGCGCATGTCGCGGTCATGAGGAATATGAATCTGGAGATGTAGTTCAAACGTCCCAAGAATCCTCTGACTTGTTTTTCAGTTTTCGGAGAAGGCATTTCTTGAATGGCCTTGACCTTATCAGGATCAACCTCAATCCCTTTCTGGCTGACGATGAACCCTAGTAGTTTCCCTGAACGGACACCGAAGGTGCACTTGTTGGGATTCAAGCGGAGCTTGAATTTTCTTAGACGTTCGAACAATTCTGATAGATGTTCAACGTGCTCACTCTCTGTTTTTTATTTTGCAATCATATCATCGACATATACCTCTATCTCTTTGTGTATCATGTCATGAAACAAAGTAGTCATGGCCCTTTGATAGGTTTCCCCGGCGTTCTTCAAACCGAACGACATTACCTTGTAACAAAAGGTACCCCAAGGGGTAATGAACGAAGTTTTCTCCATGTCTTTCGGCGCCATTTTGATCTGATTGTAGCCCGAGAATCCATCCATGAAGGAGAAAATTTTGAACTTTGTTGTACTATCAACCAGCATGTCAATGTGTGGTAAAGGAAAGTCGTCCTTTGGACTTCCCTTGTTCAGATCTCTGTAATCAACACACATTCTGACCTTTCCGTACTTTTTGGGAACGGGTACGATGTTGGCTAACCATTGAGGATATTCTGATGTGGCGAGGAAACCTGCGTCAATCTGTTTCTGTACCTCCTCTTTGATTTTGATGGCCATGTCCGGGTGAGTCCGTCTCAACCTTTACTTTACTGGCGGACATTCCGATCTTAACGGTAAGTGATGTTCCACGATGCTGGTATCTAACCCTGGCATATCTTGATAGGACCAAGCGAACACATCGAGGAATTCTTTGAGAAGCTTTATTAAACCCTCTCTGGCAATTGGACTGAGCAGTGCTCCAATCCTAATTTCTTTTCTCTCTTGCTCTGAACCCAAGTTTACCATTTCCAATGGTTCTTTGTGAGGTTCAATGGACCTTTCCTCTTGTTTGAGTAGTCGGGAGATCTCTTCTGGAATTTCATTGTCATTTTCTTCTTCAGCCTCGAATACCGGGAACTCAAAGTTGGGAGAAGGCATCGGACGTATGTTTCAACTGGGTTTAAAACAAGCAATCTGCATGACGTGATGATTCGTGTTTAGAAGAGATAGAGAGAAATGCAAGTGTGTGCAGTGTATTTATTTTACTGCTTATTTTTATTTTTAAATGTTTTTTAGGATTACCATTTTCTGAAAAAGCAAAAAAGAGAAAACAACAATTAATGCGGAAATTACAGAACAACGTTATTTTATTAATGAACAAGTCCATCCTTGAAACTACAGCCCTATAAAACAAAACTCTGTCGCTTCGGGCAAAGCGAAGAGGGAAATTTTACAGAAAGCGAGCCCTATCAAAACATTCGTTTCACCTGGGCAGGGTGAAAGGTTAAAGATGGCAATTACTTTGACTGATGAACGACCTTCGGAACCTCGACGGCAACCCATTGGCGGCGAACTCCTCGGTGAATCACAAAGTCTGGCACCTTCCTTGATTTGTCTTCAGAAATAACACTGATTTCTGGTGGATCAGGATCATTGGAATCTGTTTCCCAGGCAGAGTTGTCGTAGGAGAATTCCTCTGTTGCATTTTGCATAGCATTTGTGCTCTCAGCTGTATTTCCCCATCCAGTTGGCTGGATGTCTTCGAACCTGATACGAGAGCTTTCAGGAGCAGTGTACTTGACCATAAAGTCGTATTTTCCACTTGGTTGTCCTAGGGTGTCCCACACCTCTTTAGAACTGGAGGAGTCATCCTTCTCGGTGACGTTGACCTCGGGAAAAGCATAGTTGATGAATTCAAGTCCTGCGAACGTTGCGAATTCATCTTCATGGTGAGTAGTTTCTGAATGACCTAAGTGTTGACCCCATGACATGGTGGGGACACAGGTATTCTGTTCAATGACGGTCAGCTGATTTTCATTGTTCGGCTGACTCTCTTGCCCCAAGTTTCCTGGGTAAGGTTGCCACATTAGCAGACCATCCATTGGGCCATAGTAGTTGTAGTCAAAATTGTATTTCATCGGAATGTCTTCCTCTAATGAATTTGGCAGAGCACGACATCCTTCCGGATCACAATCTCCATATATCATTTCGACATCTGATCTTGGTATAAATCTCGAACTTTCTATAGGAAAGCAAAAAGGCATACGCACCCCTTCCTGAGACATATAACCGTCCTCGTTAAGGTAGGGGTTCCATCCTTCATCCGTGTCAGAGGGACCTTCCTCATTGATAGCATGAACTGTCTGAGACACTGGGTGAAGGAAACCTCCACTGTGGAAGAAGTTTTCAAGGGGATGAAGACTTTCATCGTTGGCAGCTGTCTGGGTACAGGTTGCAGAAAAACTAAGACCCTTCTTTGTTGTATTGCTAGTAGGAATGACAAGCTGTTCCCATCCGGTTGTATCGGTACTCTCGACCACTTTGATAGCATCGTTGTATGAGGAAATCGAGGTCCCTCCTTTGGAATAATTATCCTTGCTCACCGACAGTGCTTGGAACTGCGTTCCAATAACCTCCCCGGATTCTATACTAGTAGATGATGACAAGTTGCTTACGAGCAAGGCCTGTTCTCCACAAATTATGACAAGTTGATCGTCCTTGACGAACTTTAGCTTTTGGTGGAGGGTCGAAGTAACCGCTCCAGCCTGATGTATCCAAGGTCTTCCTAATAAACAACTGTATGTTGCCCGGATGTCCATGACCTGGAAAGTGCGAGGACCAATAGTTATGGGAAGATCAACTTCGCCGATAACCGTTTTTCTGGATCCGTCGAATGCTTTGACGACGACCTCACTGATTCTCATCGGAGAGCCTTTGAATGATAACTGCATCAAAGTAGACTTCGGCATAACATTCAGGGCTGACCCTGTGTCTACCAGTACGCTGGCTAAAGCATCGTCCTGGCAGTTAACTGTGATATTGAGCGCCATGTTATGACGGCGACCCTCTTCGGGTAATTCCTCATCACTAAATCCCAAATTGTTGCAGGAAGTGATGTTAGAGACAATACTATCGAACTGTCTGATTGTTACATCCTGTTCCACAAAGGCTTGCTCCAAGACTTTCTGTAGAGCCTCCCTGTGCGCTTCTGAACTAAATAACAGTGATAATACCGAGATCTTTGAAGGAGTTTGTAACAGCTGATCAACAATGTTGTATTCACTCCTTTGGATGAGCTTCAACATCTCATCGTTGTTTTTCGAAAGGTCAGGATTACTGGATTGACCGACTGGTGGATCGGGAGCTTCTGTCTGAAGTTCCTTTTCTTTGTTAACTTCCCCAACCCCTCGGTTGAAGATTCTACCACTCCATGTTACTCGACTGATGTCTGCAATGTTCACGACGGAGGGTAATGGAATTTCCTTTCCATTCTCAATTATCGTTGCACCGTATTTGTAAGGGATAGCCTTAGCTGATTCATACGGTAGTGGTCCCGGTAGATAGATGACTATGGGAACCTTCTGATTTTTCTGACCATCATAAGTAATCTCGGTCCGTTCCTGGTTGGGAACTTTAGATTCGTCAAGTAGAGGGATGATGGGAAAAACATCTCTGCTCCTGTGATGACCAGAAATTGTGACAACATCCTCAGCCTGATCGGCAAGGTAGTTCGGCGTCCAGTCGATAGGTCCAGAACCCGGATATGGACGAATTTCTCCACGATTCACCTGACCCTGAAGAGCCGCTCGCACAAGGTAACACCCTTGGTTACTTTCCGAACAGACGCTACAACGGTCGTAATTGTGTAGTGGCACCTGGCCACGCCCACTTTGAATACAATGTAACCTCACTAGGTTACCTTCCATTGATCGGACATCCTGACTCTGACGTCGAGTAGGATTCCTGTTATTGATACTAATTTGCTGAGTATCTTCATCCATGTAAATTGGTATCCACCAGTGATTTAACAAGTTCTGGAGTGCCTCCTGGACAAGGGTACAACCTCGATCGTTTTCACAACCCACTTTACAACTTTGATAGTCATGTGATATTAAGAATCCGAGTCGGACCTGCTCAGCATGTAACTCTACCAGGTTGGTATTCAACACGCGAATGTCAAAGATTTGAACCATATTGATCTGATAGGAATTCCTATCATAGTAGTCTTGGATCCATCCAAGATCCATCTTACGCTGGAGGGCCTCTTGTATGAAAGAGCATCCCTGTTTGTTTACCGAGCAAGTCAGACAGGAACTGTAATCGTGTCGCGGTAGATTATGATACTAGCTTTGCCTTGAGTGCATTGCCACCAGATTGGCATTCATCGCACGGATGTCGTGGTTCTGAATGACGTTAGAATTCGTATAGACCATGTTAACTCCATGAACTCGGTGCTCTTGGATCCATCCGAGATCCATTTGTTCCTGTAGAGCCGCTTGCACTACAGAACATCCCTGGTTGTCTTTAGAGCAGATAGCACACTAGTGATAGCTATGAGGTGGCACATGGCCATATCCACTCTGTCTACAATGCATCTTGACCAGATTGGTCTTAACAAGAGTACATCGTGAATTTGATAGACATTGTTAATCTCTTCCTCTATCAAATTGACTGCAGCTTTCTCATGTGGAGGCAGCGGGTTCGTGAGAACATTAGGATTCGTATCTTTGAAAGATAAGAGCCCGCTTCTAACAAGCTTTTGTACGTCAGACTTGAAATTGAGGCAATTTTCTATGTTATGCCCTGGTCCTTCTTGGTGGTAAGGGCAAGTTTGATCCACCTTAAACCAAAAAGGTGGATTTTCCGGTACTGTAAGAGGCGACTTAGTCTGGATGTGCCCCTTGGCTAGCAGTAATGAAAACAGCTCTGCGTACGTCACGGGTATAGGATCAAATCCTGGTGGCCACGTTGTACGGTTGTTGTTATATTGGGGACGAGCCTGCTGAAGAGGCTGGTGCGTCCTTTGCTGATCAGGTTGACTCTGCACAACCTGAGGTTGATACGTAGGAATAGGCGCAGGGCTAATGCAGGAGTTACAGCTGCTACCGGTTGATAACGACGCCTTTTCTTTCCGAGAGAGATATTCCCAATATCTTGATCTTTTTTCTTGGGGAGAGCACTACCATATTTTTTAGTACCGCTCGTCGATCCAGTGTCTTTTACCAAACGTCCTTCTCGGACGGCTTCCTCAAGACATACACCCATGCCTACCATCTCGGTGAAATCACTGGGCGCACTGGCAACCATTCGGTCATAGTAAAATGAGCTTAAGGTCTTTAAGAAGATCTTTGTCATCTCTTTTTCCTCAAGAGGTGGACAAATTTGAGCGGCAATTTCACGCCACCTTTGAGCATACTCCTTAAAGGTTTCCTTGTCCTTTTGCGACATTGATCTGAGTTGATCTCTATCAGTTGCCATGTCCAAATTGTATTTGTATTGTTGGACGAAGGCAGTATCAAGATCTCTGAATGTACTGATCGTAGTACGGTTTAAACCCATATACCATTTGAGTGCGGTACCAGTTAAACTATCCTGAAAGTAGTGAATTAGTAGGTCCTGATTCTCCGTTTGAGCTGAGATCCGCCGAGCGTACATCACCAGATGGCTTTGAGGGCAAGAGTTACCCTTGTACTTTTCAAAGTCGGGCACTTGGAACTTGTGCGGGACTTTCACATTGGGGACCAAGCAGAGATCTGCGGCGTCCTTTCCAAATAAATCCTGACCGCGAATAGCTTGTAGTTCCTTCTGCATTTCCAGGAATTGTTCCTGGAATTCATCCATTCTGTCAAACATAGTTTCCTTCTTACCAGAAGGTGTTGGTGGAACCTGTCCTTCCAGGACAGTGTGCACCACAGGGGGTGGTACCGTGACTACGGCAGTAAATCTTGGCGTTTCCCAAAGTTTGTAACCTTCAGGAGTTTCAGTATGCCCCTGGCATCTTCGCTTTCCCGAAGTTTGTAACCTTCAGGCCCAGCGGCTTCTATTGTGATTCCCTGATCTTCAGCGATCGGTGGAACATATCCTTCCGAGATATAGTTAACAGGCATGCCCCAAGGACGATCTTTCGGCATTTGATACCTAGGATCATACTTCTCCACGATGGGCGTTGAGGTGATCTCCGAGATCACAGTTCTTTGTAGCTGAGCTTCTGCCATGGCTTGCATGTCGTTACGAAGCTTTCTCATATCCTCTCTTAGAGCGTCGATCTCTTCTTTCAACTCTTTGTTTTATTCCTCAAGATCATCCATCCTTTTCTGACGATTGGCCCGAGTATTGTACGAATGAGACAGTTTGACTCTAGAACTGAGACACAAACGTGAGATTCGTAAGGAAGAAGAATACGTTACGTGAGAATGATGAATGCAATGATTATATTAATTATTCTTTGGTTTAATCAAAATAAACTTCGACAATTAGATTGCAAATATCAAACACTAGGGAAACCCCATTTTATTGAATTCAAAGGATTACAGAAATGGAAATACAGTAGATTACAAGATGCGGGAACAGAAACCTAAGCTAATGGGTCTCGAGTCCTCTCTGAAGAGAAATCAGGCGCTGATTCTGGTATTTTCCTTTTCTTTGACCGGGGCTCTTGGGCCGTTGCCGGGTTGTCATTCCTTTGCCAGGTGAAAGGAGTGAGCAAATTCCTTTGGTCATCTTGATTCTCTACATCATGCTGCTCTAAAATTTCAATCAGAGCATCCTTCCCTTTCAGTAATTATTGTATTTTGATGCACTCTACGTCGAGGGTGCGGTACTTGTTCTTCCAAGACCTTCTCTCCTTTTGAACTTTGTTGAGAGTAACCTGAAGCTTTTCAGTCTCAGTCATGAAGTACATGACAGATTCTCTCGACGGAAGAATTCCGTAAGGAAGATAAGGCATCTTTAGCTTGAGAGCTCTAGTTTGTACCCAGTGGAGATAAGACTCCACCGAGACGCAATCTGGTTTTCCTAGAGACTCTCGCCCTTTCTTATGAACGTGTTTCCAAGCGTGCACTATTTCCATCTTTAGTGCTCTGTCGTTTTCTCCTTCTTTGAAGAAAAGACCTTCCAGATGAACACCCAGTGGGACGTATCTCATCGGGTATCCAAATTGACGGCGAACCAATACCGGATGGTAGTTAATTCCTCCTTTAGTTCCTATAAGGGGTACGTTGGGGAAGTTTCCATAACGGTCAATGATTCTGATTCCCTCATAAATCCTGTTACACCAATCTATATCAGAGTTGGTAAGAGACATGATCTTCTGCGACCAACGTAAGCCACTCTTACAATCCCAAAAAGCAGCAGACTTGGGCAAGTGAGAGATAAACCATTTATAAAGCAGAGGTACACAGCATGTGATCTCCCCTCCGCTGTACAAATTTCCTAGAATGATACGCATCTGCGAGCAAAGTCGGCACAGGGTTTCCAATGAGAAAAACCTTAATGGAGTTAATATCGACGAAGTTATTGATGTTGGGGGACAAAAATAACCCATAGGTGAGCAAGACAAAGATGCTTTCAAAAGCAGTCACGTTTCCTATACTGGCAAAATACAGGGCTTTCTTCGTCAAGAACTGGGCTGGCAAACCTTGGATGCCACCCTTGGTAGTTAGGTGAGTCCTGACCTCAGACTCGTCCAAATGAATTGCTCTTGCAATGGTCTGATTCTTTGGAATTTCTTCCAGTCCAGAAAATGGAGCTCGATCAGTGATATGTAGATCAGTCAGATGAGAATACTCCTCCAGTGTTGGTGCTAGCTGGTAATCCGGGAATGTGAAACTGTGATAAACCGGATCGTAAAACTGAATGAGCGCATCCATGATTCCCTCAATCACATAGACTCTCAACAGTGGTAGCAAATCTCCGTGCTTGGTGTAATACCCCAAAATTTGCTCTCCCCTTTTGGCATCATAGCATGGCATTATCATTTATCATATCATATCCATCTCATTAGCATTGCATTGCATTTAACATAGAAAAATGAAGCATGGCATCCTTCTTACCATCAGGGCATGTGATCAGGTGGAAGGTGGACAATCAAGGAACCATTCAAAGCACAAAAAGGTCAATCAAGTTGGCTCTAGGCAAGCCAAGAGGTCTCTCATGTCTCATACTATCTCAATTGATCTTCCAAAACCTCAAGGAAGTGAGATTCAATGGGAGATTGAAGCACTACATCTTTCACTATGCAAGAGGTTCAAAAATTGAAGGAAAACCCTCAAAAGAGATAGCTCATTGATTCAAAATCATTCTCAAGTGGCATTTCTCATCATCCTTTAAGAGGATACACAACATACTCTGAGGAATTTGGATTTGGAAGATGTGCAATTTCCTCCTAACCAAAGGGGGTCAAAACTAGGGTTTCCCATTAAATCAGGGAATCTTTGATTTTTTGAACAAAACTTGATGTCATGGTATTCCATATGTCCTTAAGTGTATGTATGTGGAAGATTGCATCTCAATTGGTTTTAGAAGTGGTTCAATTGGAAGAAAAATCAAGAATCAGAGAAATTGGGGCAAAGTCAAATAATCAGAGGAAAAAGTCAACTCTTGACTTTTTGAGGCCAAATTCATGAAATTCATGTTATATGTGTCCAATGTGCAAAATTTGGTCAAGAAATTCCAAAGGAATCATGAAAAATTCAAGATGTAGAAAGTTGCCATTTTTGGATGAAGTAGGGTTACTAAAAATAGCAAGATTTGGCCATTTTGCATCAGAGTTTGAACCAAGGCCATTTAAATTTGGAGCACCAAATGAAAATTCCACTCTGCCTCAATGAAAGGCCTTGCTTTAAGCTTCAAATCCAGGTGTGGAACATCTCCATTGGATAAAAATTGAGTGAGATATGAGTGATCAAAGTTTGAGCAAAGTAGGTCCAAAACTAGGTCATGACCAAGATTTTCAGGGCACGCGCGCAGTCATTTTCTCAAACACTTGGTGGGCCAAATGTATTGATCAATTACTCATGATTAGAGGCTTCAAATGGAAAATCTTTCAACATCAAAGTTGTTCCTCTATGTGAGATCTTCAAAGTTGGTGTTTATCAATTTTTCATCTGATCAAAGGTTAAGGAGTTATGATGGCTCAAAGAATGGTCATTGCAACTGAAATTTGACCAGGTCACAACCAGGTCATGCCACAAGTCTGCGCACCCATGTACCAGCTTCTTTTTCCATCTGTTTGAGGTCATTTTTAGACATGTTTGAGACCTCATTCCACTTCAATTTCCAAATCAATATTGTGCTCCAATGCATCCTCTTTCCAATGAACCCATAAACTCCCTAATGCAGCCATTGAGTAGAGAGAAAAACCTCCACAAACTACCCTATGTTGGCATGGATACATTGACAGCATGTTGCATGATTTTGGTTCACACACACTACAAACACTTCCTCACTTCAGTTTCCTCTTTAGACCAAGCACACATCACTTACACAATGTTTAGTATCACGTGCCTTGCATGAAAATGGAGAGAACAACTTGTTGAGCAAGTTTCTGCCACAACAGTCCTACCATTCCAAGCTTCACTCTTCATCCTCACCATAACTGTCATGAGATTAACCTCACCATAACCCAGCCTTGATCACTCGCCCCCTAACTAACTTGACTCAGTTAGTTAGGGTGGACTCAGTTAACCACCTTGACTCACCCTAACTCAACTCATTAAACCGTGGTAAGCTCACACTATAAAAGAAATCACACACTCCATTTTCATTTTTCAGTTTTGACAACCACATTTCTCTCCAAGAACACCTCAAACTCTCTCTACTTTCTCTCTGATTCCACACGATTTCAACACTCTTCTTCCACTTTTCATCTGCATTATCATTGTTTGGCATTGTTGAATCAAGAGCAACAAGAACAACTCCATTTCTGCAAGTTCAGCACCATTGCAAGCTTCAACATCCTTCATCTATTTACGAATCCATAGCATTTATTTTGCTAAGTTTGAAGATCTAGAAGCTCAGCATATCAAGCTTTCCTCTGGTTTTTCTCAACATCTCCAATTGCTCCACATTTTCAGGTTTCATCATGCACTCTTCTTCATTCGATTCTCTTTAGTTTTGATTTATTTTTGCTGTTTTAAGCTTGATAGAAGCTCTGCTTACTCCGGCTAGTTGATAGAGCTTCTTAGAAGCCTAGATCCAAAACTTAGGGCATGATTTAATCTCCTCTGTTCTCTATGTGTGTGCTTGGTATGTGAAAAACAATTGTGAATTCTTAATCTACGTGAGCTCAGCTTCATTTTGGTATAATAGTTGGGCATTTCTGGGACATGTGAAGTTGCAGACGGTGGCGTGTGACCGGAGAAGGTGACCGGAGGTCCCTCTCCGGCCGGTGGTTTTTAGTTAGGGTTTTGGTTGCAGTTTAAATCATGGCCGTTGGATGTGTGTGATCGTGTGGTCCAAAAGTTGACAGCACATTAAAATTCACGTGCAAATCATGTGCACCATTTCTGAATTTACTTAAACATTGTGTGATGCAGTACATGGTAATTTGTGTGTGACCTCATGCGCGTGTGTTGGATCCGTGTACTTTGACTTTTGTTTGACTATGACTTAATCTGATGGCTTGGATTGCTTTGACTATGTTGACTGAAGAACACGCTAGTTATGGTGTTTTGCGTGCTAATTGGACTTAACCAGATTGATAATTACACCCCCATGTATTGAAGCCCAATGATTTTGAACTGTCCAATTGCTATGTTCATACCCCCCTGCATTTTGCATTTATTTTTCATTTTTATTTCTTTCTACACGTTTGATTTCTAATTTTTAAAAATACCAAAACATATTGGAAAATTCTACAAAAATTCATGTGTATTCTTAAAACATTTAGGAAATTTTTCATGATTTTATTTTCTGATTTTATGACCTTTTTACCCCTGGTCCATAATTTTCTTTGAATTTCCATTTAGATGCATTCTAAGCATGATACTTGAATTTGTTCAATTTTGTTCTTGCTCCTTACCAACTATTTTGACATGATTATTTTTGCATTGATTCACTAATACATTGAAGCATGTTAGATGATTTTTGTTTGATTTTTTAGGTCACTTTATCATATGTCTTGATGCCTATATTTGCACCACTTTGCATGATGTTTCAACTTGACCTAATTGCTTTGTTTGAAGTCATTTTGCTTTGAATTTTGATATGCTATTTTGATATGTGATTCATCTCTGGTTAGTGAACTTCAATACCATGTTTTCATAATTTGCATGAGGCCATTTGATTTTTGTTTGATGCATTTCCTTTGAAGCATAATACATGTCATTTCATTCTAACTTTGGTGTATGTTTGCATGAATTCTTTTTGTGCATATTTGTATGAGCATTTGCATATTGTATGAGCCATTAATGTGACATTATAGGTCTTTGGTACACATTATAGGTCATCTTTACATGTTCATTGCAACTTGAACTTTGTGCATCCTTAACATGTATTGTGTGCATTTTCTTTTTGAACTTTCATTTCAATTCTTCTCATATTACTTCTTGAATGCCTTGAAGTTGATTCATAAATACTTTTGAGATGTTTATAAACCATTTTCCATTTAGTTTCAATTCTGGTTGTTGATTTACATGTTCCATTTATGCATGTCCTCTTCATTTCTTTCCATCTTTCATCAACCCCTTCTTCTTGTAACATGTTTAAATGCTAATGGGTGATGATTGTTGCTTATTCACTTGCACTTGTATGATAATAACCATTGGTTTCCATATGATGCCCATTCTGGTTGTGGTTCTAGGATTTGTTTTCTCATTTAATTCTTGTGAGTTTTATGATGCATTACATGTTCTTTTACTTCTTATACTTCTTATACATGTTTACTAACCATGTAGGGGCTTCGGTAAGTTTCAATTGAGTGTGGATAAGGAATCCACATTCAACTTCTATCCTTTCTCTTTTACAATTCCATTTTGTGTTTTGCTAAGCACTTATGTGCTTTCTTTTAATAACTCATTACTTTCCCTTTTTGAATTACAATTCATCTTCTACTTTGGAAGTGAATTGTTTAATTCGTTCCTTCTTTAGACTTTAGGTTGAAACCTCACAAACCTTTAGGATCACTCCCTTTAATCTTCAATTAGGATTGAGTCTTAGTCCATATAGGTTTTACCTTTTCTCCTCTCTTGAGTCTCTTTTCTCATCTCAAAGAAAATTCAAAACATATAATAAAGGTAGGCATTTATTGCATTTAGGCCTTTCATATAAAGAAAAGATTATAAGGGGTCTTCTCTTGTAATCTTAGAATGAGTAGCATATAGCCCATCTTGGGTCAATGTGTTAAACATTTGATCTTGTATGAGGGACTTAAATGCAATACTTGTTGAAGGTGCAAATAATAAAAAACACTTCTTCATTTCTTAATCAACAAAAACACTTAATAAATACAAGTATGCTAGTGTGTTTGAACCTTGACAATTGGAACTAAGTGTGGGGGTCTTCTTCACCCTTAGTGTGCTTTCTTACTCATTCCATCTTGGAATGTGAGAATGTACACATTCCAATGATTAAGATTTAGATACACTATCATATGCAAACAAATAAAAAACTTCTAAAAGACAAAAACAAACAATAACGTCTTTCCTTCGGGAATTCTTGTCTCACCTCATTCACTCTCAACGTATGAACGTGCTTCTACTCGTTCTCTTGCAAGATGGTAACGCACTCGGACCAGCGAGCCTGCAACACCTGAGCTAGAACGTTAGCCGTTCCTTAAGAAACACAAACAATTCATCCCTAGTGAGGGGAACTACGTCGCTCTGATTCTCATGTTCCCGATGAGATACGTAGGCAGTGGGGTAGGGCCCATGCGAGCACTTCTTTTATTTTCCCTACATTTGTTTCTCGTTCCTTTTCCGTTCTTTCTCCTTTATTTCTTTCAGTTCCTTTTCCAGCATTCTTTTCCTTACACCCTTTGATCGAAGCAAGCAAGCGTGGATCCCATCGGGTACGATGGACGCGAGGGGGTGCTAATACCTTCCTCTCGCGTAACCGACTCCCGAATCCAGTTCTCTTGGTCGCAAGACCATGCTCTTTCCTTTCCTTCAGGTTTATGCAGTGTTCCCTTTCCCTCTTTTGGGATAAATACACATTGCTGGCGACTCTGTTCGGTGCCACGTTCGCGTTTGTACTTGGATGAAAATCCCGGGAGCGACAGCTGGCGACTCTGCTGGGGACAGACTGAATCTCTGGTTCCCTAAGCGAGTCAATCCTAACGCTTGTCTGTGTTTCTTGCATTGGGTGTTTACTGTTGTGCTATATTTACCATTTTATTGTATGGTTATTTACTGCCTTACTGTACATTACTGTATTTACTGCCTTTTAGCATTACATATCATATTATTACTGTTGTGTTGGACTGTGCTATTTTCTGTTTGGCGGGATGGGATTTCTGAGAGATAAGCCCATTACACAGGCTTGAGTATACACTTAGAATTAGAGTGGAGAGTAGTGGGACCTACGTGCCGTTTGGAGTGCGTTGGGTGTTCACGAAATTCACAGCTAGACGAGGCTATCTTGGGACACGTCGTGGCATGCGCATCTTGCGTATTCCAGGATGTAGATCTAGAGAGCTGTCGACTCTAGTGACCGATCATGAGGACCTTAGTGGAAATATCCCTCTTTAGTGGTGACAATGGCAGACCACATTCTGTGGCAAACCCATTCGCACCCGAGGGCCCACTTTGGAACTTGCATAGGATGACTTTTATTTTCTAAGGGGAGTCAGTGGACGACCTCTTTGATTGGCATAGCATTGTATCCTACGGGCTGAATGTGCTATTGCTTCTCAAACCTCCGAAGCTGACAAGCCTTATTTTCTAAGAACCACATGTGAGTATGGGCGGGATGTTTACAGGTTTGCAGGAAACCCAGCCTCCTACCTACCTTATTTGTGATTCTATGATGATTTCAGACATTGTATCCTATGACAGTGATTTAAGTGTTCATCTCAGATATTGCCAGATTCAGTACAGAGACACAGTGCACACAGTTCAATACAGACACCGACACTTGATTACCTGATCACATGCCCTCTTGCATTGCATTATCATATCATAACAGTTATGTTTGTCATTTTCAGGTGCATAATACATTTCTGATTCCAATCCATGGGTTCAACAGAGATTGTTGCCGAGAGAAAGAACAATGTGTCTTACAAGTTTCCAGATCCTGTCTTGGATTCATTGCTCAAAGTTATAGATATGGCTGGTCCGGGTATTCTTGATAGGTTTCAGAAGAGCTACGGGAATTTGGTTGGGATGGTCCGTACAATCACCAAGTATGAACATGATGCCTTGCACACTCTGCTGCAGTTCTACGAGCCTTCGTTGAGGTGCTTTCTTTTTTCAGATTACATTTTGATGCCAACACTGGAAGAATTCTCATTTATTTTGGGAATTCCGATCACGTCGGCAATACCATTCTTCTCTGGTAGTTCTCCCAGCGTAAAAGAAATTGCTGCTGTTTTACAAATGGATCAGGCAGTGATAAAGAGTGGTGTGAGCAGTAAAAATGGAGTTAGCGGATTTCATTTAGAATTTCTGTCTGGACAGGCCCAAGAGGCTGCAAGTGCTAAAAATTGGACGGTTTACAATTCCATTCTGGCTCTCTGCATATATGGCCTAGTTTTCTTTCCCAATCAGCAAGACTTTGTGGATATGCAAGCGACAAGAGTTTTCGTTCTTAAAAATCCAGTCCCTACTTTGTTAGGAGATTTTTATCATTCCGTGCACTATAAGAATGAGAAAAGGAGGGGAGGATCTGTTAGTTGTTGTACTCCACTGCTGAGTCATTGGTTTTTCAAACATCTGCCTCAGACAGGTGCCTTTGTGGAAACCAAAGATGTGGCGAAATGGTCTAAACGATTGATGAGTTTAACTGCTGATAACATTGTATGGTTTGACCACCGGTTATTGAGAGTAGAGCTTGTCACAAGATGCGGAAATTTTCCAAATGTGCCTTTGATTGGCAGAAAAGGAGGGATCAATTATAATCCAGTTTTGGCCATCCGACAGTTTGGGTATGCTTCCAGGGATCCTCCTACAGAGCAAGATGTGGAAGAATCTTTATTCTTTACAGGAACTAAAGATGCGAAGGTGGTAGAAGTAGTGAATGCTTGGAAAGATAAGCACAAAATTGGAAAAGCAGTTTTTGGAAAAGGAGATTGTAGATCTTATCCTGAATATGACAGGTGGATTGAGACGAAAGTAAAGGAATTGCTTTTACCCTTTTCAAGGGGACCTCTTTTATGTGCAGTACAGCCAGAACAACCCACTATGGTGGCTATTGAAGAATGTGAGAAGTGGAAGAAAATGGTCAGAGAGTTGCAGATAGAGAATTCTGGAATGAGCAGACGTCTTCAGAAAGCTCTAGCTGACAACAAAGAGTTGGAAAAGAGAGCCTTGAAAGCGGAAAAAACCTTGGCTGACAAAGAGGAAGATTTTGATGACCGAGCTCGGTACTTTCGGAAACTTACTTTGGGAGCAGATGACACTAGTCAGGCTCACAAGATTACAAAACAGGCTTTAGCCCGAAGCAAGGATTCATTAGCTCAACTTCGTCAAGCTTGGGATGAAGTCAGGATAGAGAATGCTGAATTAAAGGATCAGTCGAAGACTAAAGACGAGGAGCTTAAAAAGGCACATGAGCAGAGGAGAAAGTATCGGGAAAGCCTCGGTAAGAGTCAAGAACAGCTAGAAGAAGCTAGAGGTGAGTTGAAGAATACCAAGAAAGAGCTTGAAGAAGTCATGTTAGAAAGGGAGATACTCAAGACGCAAGCCGGCATAAAGAGACACAAAGGAGTGTGTGATGACGAAGCTCTGATGCTGCATATGGGTTCTTTAACTGAAGCTCTTGAAAAAAGGGATGTCTTGATCAAAGAGATGATTGAAAAGCCGAATCACCAGCGTACCCGTATACTTTTTGAGGAGATCAAATATTCAAGTGATAAGCTGAAGGATGTGGAATTGTCAGATTGATGTTCTTTTCCCTGTATTTTGTTGTTAATGGCTACCATCAGGCTTGTTGATGGATCCATTTTTTTCCTTGTATTGCATTTGCGGTTGAACCTTTCTTAGATGTACTTGAATATTTTGTTGAATGAGTATGAGCAGTTTTATTCAGGATTATTTCTTATCAGATAGCTGCACACAAGCACATGACCACGACACGTCTCTTTATATCACGATTTCTGGTCTTCAGATTTCTGTGGATTGGATTGGAATCAGGGTATAAAAGCACCTAGGAAATGACAAACATGGCATTGCATGGCATTGCATATCATTTTGCATTTTTTGTTACTTGCTTTTCAGGTACTCGTTGCGGGGTCTCTAACCTTTATTTGGTTTCAGGCAGTATAGCGGAGAGTCATATTCACCGATATTCGACGCGAAGGAATCAAGTAAGAATCATGGATCAAGTGCAAAGTGATTTGGCGGAAATGAGGGCGCGTATGGACCAGTTCATGACCCTCATGACTGGCATGGCGCAAAATCAAGAAAGACTGAGGCTTCTGGTAGAGCGTCCCGACAATGGGCCCGAAGGTGATCATCATGACAATTCACAGGGACATGGCATCCCTCCTCCCGGTGGCAACCCTCCTCCTGGTGGTAACAATCGGGGTAATGGAAATGGTAGGCATGCTGGTGTTGCTCTTGAAGATACTCTGGAAGACCAATTTACTCTACTAGATGCTGATGTGGGTAATCAAGGTGATCGAAGGTATGATGAGTTAGCAGAAAAGATCAGGGCCATGGAATGCAAGAACTCTATGGGTATTGATGTTACCAGCTTGGGGCTGGTCTCAGGAGTCAGAATTCCTCCTAAATTCAAACCTCCTATTTTTGATAAGTATCACGGCAATGCGTGTCCCCAAACGCATCTTCAAGCTTACTTTGGGAAGATTTCAGCCCATACGGATGACGAGAAGCTATGGATGCACTATTTTCAGGACAGTCTGGCTGGGGCATCCTTGACCTGGTACATGAAGTTGAATAGAGCTGCTGTGAAGAATTGGAAAGATCTGGCAGAAGCGTTCCTGAAGCAATACCAGTATAATATCGACATGGCGCCCAACCGCACTCAATTGCAGGGGTTGTCACAAAATGCCAAGGAGAGTTTCAAAGAATATGCACAGAGGTGGAGGGAAATGGCTGCCCAGGTTCAACCTCCCTTGTCAGACAGAGAAATGGCGGATATGTTTATGGGCACCTTGCAAGGGGCCTATCTTGATAGATTAGCTGCTTGTCCGTCAACTGGATTTGCTGATATTGTGATTGCGGGAGAAAGAATAGAAAGTCTGTTAAAGCTTGGAAAGATCCAGGATGTGAGTGGGGCTGGCTCTTCGGGGACGAAGAAACCGTTTGCTAGTAACCAGAAAAGAAGAGAAGGTGATACGAATGCTGTGTTTAGAGGACGGGGCAGAGGGCGTTCTCGAGCTTATTATCAGGTAGATGCTGTAACAATCCCCACACCGTCTGTTCAGAAACAACAACCCCAACAACAAGTTCAACAGCAACAACCTTTTTTCCAGCAAAGGTCTAGACAGAGGGATCGTAAGATGGATCCTCTCCCTATGACTTATGCCGCGCTGTTGCCCCGGCTACTCGAGTTAAAGTTGGTAGAGCTCCGTACTATGAAAGCTCCGGTTGCTGGAAACCTGCCACCTAACTTCGATGCTAATGCTCGTTGTGAGTTCCACTCAGGTGCTCAGGGGCACTCTATTGAAAAATGCTGGGCTTTCCATCATAAAGTACAAGATTTGATTGATGCTAAAGCCATCAATTTCTCTCCCGCTCCTAATATTACTCAGCATCCCATGCCTGATCATAGTGCAGCAAAGGTGTACGCTATTGAAGATGGGAGGAGATTGAATCTGGTGACAGATATCCATCAAGTGAAAACTTCTTTGTTGGTGGTAAAAGATCGTTTATTGAAGGGACGGGTGTTCCCGGGCTGTAATCAAGATTGCTCCGAGTGTATGAATCAAGAGAACGGCTGTGCTAAGTTGAAGATGGGTTTACAGAATCTGATCGATGAAGGATGTCTACAGTTCGACAGAGTCGTGAAAGACACTGATGAGATATCAACCGTGACCATCTATTACACTCCTGCTGAGATTCAAATGCCGGTCAATGCAGTTCCCGTGGCGAGTGTTGCGCCAGAAAGGCCCAGTCCTGTCACTATCACGGTGCCAGGACCAATTCCGTTCGCGTCTACGAAGGCTATCCCATGGCACTATGGGGCAGATGTATATTACGAAGGTAAAAAGCAGGAAGTTGAGTCATCAGTCAGCCCAAATATTGATAACGTAGGGGGTGTAGGGGGCTTTACAAGGAGTGGAAGGTTGTTCGCTCCCCAAACCTTGAGAAGTGATAAAGAGGCAGAAGCTGCAGCAAAGGCTAAGGGTAAACAGGTGGTTGAAAATGCGCCTACACCTGAAGCAGAGACAAAGATTACTTTTGATAAGGAAATGGAAGAATTTATGAAGATAATCAAGAAAAGCGATTATAAGATTGTGGACCAACTGAATCAGACCCCTTCAAAGATTTCAATCTTGTCACTATTGATGTGCTCTGATGCGCACCGACAGGCGTTGTTGAAAGTGTTGAAGAGTGCGTACGTGCCACAAGAAATTACTGTTAATCAGCTCGAGGGCGTAATCTCCAATGTCAATGTTAGCCATGGCCTGGGCTTTACAAGTAGAGATTTGACGGTTGAAGGAAGAAACCATAATAAGGCTTTGCATATCACGATGGAGTGTAAGGGCGCAGTGTTATCCCATGTACTGGTAGACACTGGTTCATCACTTAATGTCTTGCCCAAGAAGGCATTGATGAAGCTGGAAGTTGACGGTTTGATCTTAAGGCCTAGCGAATTGGTGGTCAGAGCATTCGATGGAACTAGACGATCTGTGTTTGGTGAGGTGGAATTGCCCGTACAAATTGGACCACAGGTATTCAAATCCACGTTCCATGTAATGGACATACAACCTGCATATAGCTGCCTATTGGGACGCCCTTGGATTCACGGAGCCGGGGCTGTTACTTCTACTCTACATCAAAAGCTGAAGTATGAGTTTGAAGGGCAGGTTGTGACAGTGTGTGGGGAGGAAGACATCTTTGTGAGTCACTTGTCCACGTTCAAGTACATTGAAATGGATGGGGAAATTCATGAGATGCTGTGCCAATCATTTGAAGCAGTCAACATTGACGATGCGCCTGAGTCTTCTTCTGTACCAGTTGGGGCTGGTACCTCCATTTCATCTTACAAACAAGCTGTCGAAGTCGTCAGGGCAGGCAACGCCCAAGGTTGGGGCAGGTTGATAGAGACCCCAATGAAGGAAGACAAATTTGGTATTGGTTATCATCCCTCTACAACTTCAGATGCGGGGAGCAGGGGACCCATTACTTTCAATAGTGGGGGAATTATCTACACGGACCAGTCTTGTGCAGCCGCAGAGGATAGTGTTGACAGTGATTGTGACCTGGACAACTGGGTACGCCCTCATGCTTCGGGACAACAAGTGCAGAACTGGTTCGTTGAAGAAGTCATCCGGGTTACTCTTCAGACAGAGTAATTTTTCTTTGTTTTTTCTAACCATAATGCATGTCAAAATCTTGCGCTCTGCCCAAGGCGTATAGATTCATTTGTAGGGCCACCATGGTTGCATTTGCAATGTTTAATCATTAATAAAGGACGTTTTGCAATCAAATTTTGTTCTCTGTCTTTCAGTTTTTATTTTTGCACAAAAAAATAAAATGGCAATGTTTCATTTTCTTTTGTTTTGCTTAAAAAATAAATTCTAAAATAAGGCATGAACCCGTTCATGCAGACTTGATCCTCCGGATACCACTGATAACGATTTTGATATGGCTATGTATGACTTTGACAATCCGATTTATCAAGCCGAAGAAGGGGATGAGAAAGATTGTGAACTCCCTGAAGAACTGGCCAGATTGTTGAAACAAGAGGAAAGGGTCATCCAGCCTCATCAGGAGACTGTAGACATCATCAATATTGGTTCCGAGGACGCCAAAAAAGAGATCAGGATTGGTGCCAGCTTGCAAGCAGATGTGAAGCAAACTTTGACGGAAATGTTGCGCGAGTATGTTGACGTCTTCGCCTGGTCGTATCAAGACATGCCGGGGTTGGATACGGATATTGTCGTGCACAGGCTACCATTGAGAGAAGAATGTCTGCCAGTCAAGCAGAAACTTCGTCGGACTCACCCCGACATGGCTTTAAAGATTAAGGAGGAAGTCCAGAAACAGTGGGACGCTGGTTTTCTTGCTGTGACAAAGTATCCTCCATGGGTAGCCAACATCGTGCCAGTACCGAAGAAAGATGGAAAAGTGAGAATGTGTGTGGATTATCGAGATCTTAATAAAGCTAGCCCAAAAGATGATTTTCCACTACCTCATATTGATGTGCTGGTCGATAATACAGCTCAGTTTTCAGTGTTCTCATTTATGGACGGTTTCTCCGGGTACAACCAGATCAAGATGGCACCTGAAGATATGGAAAAGACCATGTTCATTACTCCGTGGGGTACTTATTGTTATAAAGTAATGCCTTTTGGGTTGAAAAACGCAGGGGCAACGTACCAGCGGGCGATGGTGACATTGTTTCATGACTTGATTCATAAGGAGATCGAATGTTATGTAGATGATATGATTGCCAAGTCGAGAACAGAAGAGGAACATCTGGTCAACCTGAAAAAGCTGTTTGAAAGGTTGAGAAAGTTTCGTCTGAGATTAAATCCAAACAAGTGCACGTTTGGGGTGCGTTCTGGAAAGTTGTTAGGTTTCATTGTGAGCGAAAGAGGAATCGAGGTTGATCCTGCCAAGGTGAAAGCAATACAAGAAATGCCTGAACCGAGAACAGAAAAAGAGGTTCGTGGTTTCTTGGGTAGATTGAACTACATTGCAAGGTTCATATCTCGCCTAACAGCCACGTGTGAACCAATATTTAAATTGTTAAGGAAAGATCAAACGGTCAGGTGGAATGACGATTGCCAATTGGCATTCGATAAGATAAAAGAATACTTGCAGGAACCTCCGATTCTAATGCCTCCAGTTGAAGGGAGACCGCTGATAATGTATCTGACAGTGCTTGAAGGTTCCATGGGTTGTGTTCTCGGTCAACATGACGAGACAGGTAGGAAGGAGCATGCTATTTACTACCTGAGCAAAAAGTTCAATGATTGTGAGTCCCGATACTCAATGCTTGAAAAGACATGCTGTGCGCTTGCATGGGCCGCTAAGCGATTGAGGCAATATATGGTTAGGCACACAACCTTGTTGATTTCAAAAATGGATCCTATCAAGTACATTTTCGAGAAACCAGCATTGACAGGCAGAGTTGCACGGTGGCAAATGGTCTTGACAGAGTATGACATTCAGTACACTTCACAAAAGGCCATCAAAGGAAGTATCTTGTCTGACTATCTTGCGCAACAGCCGATTGATGATTACCAACCCATGAAATTTGACTTCCCTGATGAGGACATCATGTTTCTCAAAGCTAAAGACTGCGAGGAACCACTTCCGGAGGAGGGGCCAGACCCTGAATCCAAATGGAGTCTGATGTTTGATGGGGCTGTCAATATGAATGGGTGCGGAGTTGGAGCAGTTCTTATCACGCCGGAAGGTGTTCATATGCCTTTCACTGCACGAATAACTTTCGGATGCACCAACAATGAAGCAGAGTATGAAGCTTGTATAATGGGGATCGAGGAGGCGATTAATCTACGGATTAAAACCCTTGATATATTCGGTGATTCAGCTTTGGTAATCAATCAAGTGAAAGGGAGTTGGTACACGCACCAAGCAAATCTAGTGCCGTATAGAGATTATACGAGGAGATTGCTGACATTTTTCACAACAGTGAAACTGTACCACATTCCTCGAGATGAGAATAGGTTCGCTGATGCCTTGGCCACTTTGTCTTCCATGATCAAAGTGCAAGGATGGAACCATGTACCTAAGATTGAGGTATCCCGCCTTGACAGACCAGCATTTGTGTTTGCGGTCGATGCAACGTCTGATGACAAGCCATGGTTTCATGACATTAAGTGTTTCTTGAAAAGTCAAGAGTACCCGTCCGGGGCATCGTCCAAAGACAGGAAGACGTTGAGAAGGTTAGCTGGTAGTTTCTTCCTGAACAAAGATGGCGTGCTGTATAAAAGAAATTTTGACACGGTCCTGCTTAGATGTGTGGATAGACATGAAGCAGACTTGTTGATGATTGAAGTGCACGAAGGCTCTTTCGGTACCCATGCCGGAGGGCAGGCAATGGCTAAAAAGTTGTTAAGGTCGGGATATTATTGGTTGACTATGGAGTCAGATTGTTGCAAATATGCCCGCAAATGCCATAAATGCCAGATCTATGCAGACAGGGTGCATGTGCCTCCAAATCCGTTGAGTATCATGTCGTCGCCTTGGCCGTTTGCCATGTGGGGCATTGATATGATCGGAAAGATTGAGCCTACAGCTTCCAATGGTCATCGTTTCATCTTGGTGGCAATTGATTACTTCACCAAATGGGTTGAAGCCGCATCCTATGCCAATGTTACAAAACAAGTGGTCGCTCGTTTCTTAAAACGGGATATCATTTGCCGATATGGAGTTCCCGAAAGAATCATTACTGATAATGGTTCTAATTTGAATAATAAGATGATGGCTGAGTTATGCCGGGATTTCAAAATCGAACATCACAATTCTTCTCCGTACCGCCCAAAGATGAATGGCGCGGTCGAAGCGGCCAACAAAAATATCAAGAAGATTGTGCAGAAGATGGTTGTCACGTACAAAGATTGGCATGAGATGTTACCATTTGCTTTGCATGGGTATCGAACGTCGGTACGCACGTCCACTGGGGCAACCCCATTCTCACTTGTATATGGTATGGAGGCAGTGCTACCAGTTGAAGTAGAGATTCCGTCCCTCAGAGTCATGATGGATGTTAAGCTAGATGAAGCTGAATGGGTACGAGCCAGATTTGATCAGTTGAGCCTTATTGAGGAAAAGCGATTGGCGGCTGTATGTCATGGGCAACTATATCAGCGCAGAATGAAACAGGCATTTGACCAGAAGGTGCGTCCTCGGGTTTATAAAGTCGGAGATGTGGTACTCAAAAGGATCCTTCCTCCCAATACAGATCACAGGGGCAAATGGACTCCCAACTATGAAGGTCCATTCGTGGTTAAAAAGGTCTTTTCAGGCGGAGCCTTATTGCTTACAACCATGGATGGCGAAGACTTTTCATCCCCTGTCAACTCGGACGTAGTCAAAAAATACTTCGCATGAATAGACCCGCTGGATAATAAGAATAAAAAAAAATCCAGGCAAAAAAGGGCATCCCGGCGAACCAAAAACAGAATAAGGTTCGGGCAAAAATTAGGGATATAATTGAAAAAAAATTGTACACCCGGTAAGTTGAAAACCCGAAAGGGCAACTTAGGCAAAAAAGGGTATCCTGGTGGATCGAAAACCTGAAAGGGCGGTCCACACAAAAGAGGGATTTGAGCGAATGACTACAGTCTGAGTTATCTGTACCCATTATCGTTTGAACAACTGACGTTCTGAAGAATAGGAATCGGTCTGATCATTCCTCAGAAGGCAAGGTCGGGGAGTTTTGAAGACATACTGGTCATAACAGAATGGAAACTCAGTGGAATTCCGTTTTCACATTGCCATTAAGATAGTTTCTTTTCTCAATTTTCAGCGATCACCTCTTTCCAGGGATTGCTTCCAGATGTAATTGCCTATTCTGGGCTCTCAGTCAATAAATTGAATTTCAATAAAAAGCTTTCTATTTTTGTTTTATTGCTTTGTTTGCAAAAACGTCCTAATTGTTGATAAAACATTGCATTTGAAAACATGGCAGCCTTGCAATAACATGCGCAGAAAAAACATTTGAAATTACTTCGAATGTTGAATATTCCCGGATGGTGAATTCTAGCCACGCAATATTCAGGGCATGTGGGCATACTCTTTTGTTGCAGGTAGCAGGTGCAGATGATTTTAAGCACAAGACTAGCAATAAATCACCCCACGTAAAAGACTGGGGCAATTATGGGTAAGGAGATCGGCGTTCATCGGGTCGATCTCAGTGAATTAAGTTCAACTGGGTACCGTTGTATCTTATTAAGTCGATTCTCTCATTCAGTACTTCCAACAACTACAAGCTTTTCTATGTCGGTAACGGTCACAGGTTCCCCAAAAGAAGGGTCTCGTCGACACCGAAACTGATGGTCATTATCCCCAGCGAAGTCACAAGAGTTTGAAGAGGCTAGATCTTCTGTAAAATCCTCTTATGACATCCTCTTCGGGGACGAATTGTTGTTTCGTCCAAGCATGGGGCATGTTATTTCCCAGCATGAAGTGTTGATCACCCCCCAGTAGAGTTTGATGGTCATTATCCCCAGCGAAGTCGCAGGAGTTTGAAGAAGCTAAATCTTCTGTAAGATCCTCTTATGACATCCTCTTCGGGGACAAATTGTTTGGTTCCCCAGCATGAAGTGTTGATCATCCCCAGTAGAGTTTGAGGACAGTTGGTCTTCTGTAAAATCCTCTCAAAAGGCATTCCCCAACACGAGACGCTTTAAAGCAGTTTTCTCCAGCAGAGTTTGTTATAAACCCGTCATCCCTAACGGAATTGTCTAAAGGGAAGCTCGCCTAACATGGGGCATTGTGGTACTTATCCTAAGCTCGACAGTCATATTCTTCAGCAGACTACTGTGGATTTGCTTTGGGTTTCCCCAACAGATCTCTAAGGACTCTTTCCTAGCAAGTTGTAGTGGAATGTTCTAACCAGGATTTGCATATCCCTGGGAGAGTAGCCCTGATACCCAGCAAGATCGTATCTTTGGCCATGGTATCCCCACAGAGGTCAGCATCGAATCTTGTCAGCAACTTCCAGCTGAGTTGTTGTTCTCTCCGCAGAGGTTTATCAGATCGACAGAATCTATTCCTCAACAAGGATGGTACAGCCTTTCCCCAGCCGGGTCAGAAGGTGGATAACCCCTACAAAGGATCTTGGGTTGAATAAATCCCCAAGCAGAGTTTTAATGGCTCATTTCCCCAGCAGGACGTCATTTAAAAATTCTCATCCCCAGCGGAATCGCTGTAACCAGAATTCATTCCCCCAAACAGATGGAATAATTCCTGGCAGAGTCGTCATTCCCTCATATCTTAAAGTCCAATTTATTTTTGGCAAGCTTGACAATTCAAAGCAGACGGATTGTTCATCCATTCGCCAGCAGAGATATTATCCTTTTAGGAGTCTCCGAGATTAAATCATTGATTGTGGGTCCTCAGCAGAGTCGGCAGAGATGTCTGGCGCAGAGGCAGAGAGTAATTCAATTTTGAAATTCCAAAAGTCCAACAGTGGATTGGCAAAAGTCCGTCTTCGGGTGGCAAAAGTCCAACAGTGGATTGGCAAAAGTCCGTCTTCGGGTGGCAAAAGTCCAACAGTGGATTGGCAAAAGTCCGTCTTCGGGTGGCAAAAGTCCAACAGTGGATTGGCAAAAGTCCGTCTTCGGGTGGCAAAAGTCCAACAGTGGATTGGCAAAAGTCCGTCTTCGGGTGGCAAAAGTCCAACAGTGGATTGGCAAAAGTCCGTCTTCGGGTGGCAAAAGTCCAACAGTGGATTGGCAAAAGTCCGTCTTCGGGTGGCAAAAGTCCAACAGTGGATTGGCAAAAGTCCGTCTTCGGGTGGCAAAAGTCCAACAGTGGATTGGCAAAAGTCCGTCTTCGGGTGGCAAAAGTCCAACAGTGGATTGGCAAAAGTCCGTCTTCGGGTGGCAAAAGTCCAACAGTGGATTGGCAAAAGTCCATCTTCGGGTGGCACGAAGCTGCGAAGTCCACCAGTAGTGTGGCAAGCCAGTAGTCGTCTGGCGTCGTTCAAAAAGACATTTCCAAAGTCCACCAGTAGTGTGGCAGGCCAGTAGTCGTCTGGAATTGCATAAAAGACATTATTAAAGTCCACCAGTAGTGTGGCAAGCCAGTAGTCGTCTGGCGTCGTTCAAAAAGACATTTCCAAAGTCCACCAGTAGTGTGGCAGGCCAGTAGTCGTCTGGAATTGCATAAAAGACGTTATTAAAGTCCACCAGTAGTGTGGCAGGCCAGTAGTCGTCTGGAATTGCATAAAAGACATTATTAAAGTCCACCAGTAGCGTGGCAAGCCAGTAGTCGTCTGGCGTCGTTCAAAAGACAGGTCTCTCCGACGTTTCATCGAAGATTCAATCCAGCAGTCTCGTTGGGTTTATATCCCTTTTCTTCTTCACCCAGAGCAAATTTTTGGTTATTTTTGGTATTCAATCACTATATACCTTGAAAGTCCGAAAGCAATTGCTTTCAGACATTCAGGTCTACAGCGCTTGAATAGGGGCAGCTGTAATACCCCAAAATTTGCTCTCCCCTTTTGGCATCATAGCATGGCATTATCATTTATCATATCATATCCATCTCATTAGCATTGCATTGCATTTAACATAGAAAAATGAAGCATGGCATCCTTCTTACCATCAGGGCATGTGATCAGGTGGAAGGTGGACAATCAAGGAACCATTCAAAGCACAAAAAGGTCAATCAAGTTGGCTCTAGGCAAGCCAAGAGGTCTCTCATGTCTCATACTATCTCAATTGATCTTCCAAAACCTCAAGGAAGTGAGATTCAATGGGAGATTGAAGCACTACATCTTTCACTATGCAAGAGGTTCAAAAATTGAAGGAAAACCCTCAAAAGAGATAGCTCATTGATTCAAAATCATTCTCAAGTGGCATTTCTCATCATCCTTTAAGAGGATACACAACATACTCTGAGGAATTTGGATTTGGAAGATGTGCAATTTCCTCCTAACCAAAGGGGGTCAAAACTAGGGTTTCCCATTAAATCAGGGAATCTTTGATTTTTTGAACAAAACTTGATGTCATGGTATTCCATATGTCCTTAAGTGTATGTATGTGGAAGATTGCATCTCAATTGGTTTTAGAAGTGGTTCAATTGGAAGAAAAATCAAGAATCAGAGAAATTGGGGCAAAGTCAAATAATCAGAGGAAAAAGTCAACTCTTGACTTTTTGAGGCCAAATTCATGAAATTCATGTTATATGTGTCCAATGTGCAAAATTTGGTCAAGAAATTCCAAAGGAATCATGAAAAATTCAAGATGTAGAAAGTTGCCATTTTTGGATGAAGTAGGGTTACTAAAAATAGCAAGATTTGGCCATTTTGCATCAGAGTTTGAACCAAGGCCATTTAAATTTGGAGCACCAAATGAAAATTCCACTCTGCCTCAATGAAAGGCCTTGCTTTAAGCTTCAAATCCAGGTGTGGAACATCTCCATTGGATAAAAATTGAGTGAGATATGAGTGATCAAAGTTTGAGCAAAGTAGGTCCAAAACTAGGTCATGACCAAGATTTTCAGGGCACGCGCGCAGTCATTTTCTCAAACACTTGGTGGGCCAAATGTATTGATCAATTACTCATGATTAGAGGCTTCAAATGGAAAATCTTTCAACATCAAAGTTGTTCCTCTATGTGAGATCTTCAAAGTTGGTGTTTATCAATTTTTCATCTGATCAAAGGTTAAGGAGTTATGATGGCTCAAAGAATGGTCATTGCAACTGAAATTTGACCAGGTCACAACCAGGTCATGCCACAAGTCTGCGCACCCATGTACCAGCTTCTTTTTCCATCTGTTTGAGGTCATTTTTAGACATGTTTGAGACCTCATTCCACTTCAATTTCCAAATCAATATTGTGCTCCAATGCATCCTCTTTCCAATGAACCCATAAACTCCCTAATGCAGCCATTGAGTAGAGAGAAAAACCTCCACAAACTACCCTATGTTGGCATGGATACATTGACAGCATGTTGCATGATTTTGGTTCACACACACTACAAACACTTCCTCACTTCAGTTTCCTCTTTAGACCAAGCACACATCACTTACACAATGTTTAGTATCACGTGCCTTGCATGAAAATGGAGAGAACAACTTGTTGAGCAAGTTTCTGCCACAACAGTCCTACCATTCCAAGCTTCACTCTTCATCCTCACCATAACTGTCATGAGATTAACCTCACCATAACCCAGCCTTGATCACTCGCCCCCTAACTAACTTGACTCAGTTAGTTAGGGTGGACTCAGTTAACCACCTTGACTCACCCTAACTCAACTCATTAAACCGTGGTAAGCTCACACTATAAAAGAAATCACACACTCCATTTTCATTTTTCAGTTTTGACAACCACATTTCTCTCCAAGAACACCTCAAACTCTCTCTACTTTCTCTCTGATTCCACACGATTTCAACACTCTTCTTCCACTTTTCATCTGCATTATCATTGTTTGGCATTGTTGAATCAAGAGCAACAAGAACAACTCCATTTCTGCAAGTTCAGCACCATTGCAAGCTTCAACATCCTTCATCTATTTACGAATCCATAGCATTTATTTTGCTAAGTTTGAAGATCTAGAAGCTCAGCATATCAAGCTTTCCTCTGGTTTTTCTCAACATCTCCAATTGCTCCACATTTTCAGGTTTCATCATGCACTCTTCTTCATTCGATTCTCTTTAGTTTTGATTTATTTTTGCTGTTTTAAGCTTGATAGAAGCTCTGCTTACTCCGGCTAGTTGATAGAGCTTCTTAGAAGCCTAGATCCAAAACTTAGGGCATGATTTAATCTCCTCTGTTCTCTATGTGTGTGCTTGGTATGTGAAAAACAATTGTGAATTCTTAATCTACGTGAGCTCAGCTTCATTTTGGTATAATAGTTGGGCATTTCTGGGACATGTGAAGTTGCAGACGGTGGCGTGTGACCGGAGAAGGTGACCGGAGGTCCCTCTCCGGCCGGTGGTTTTTAGTTAGGGTTTTGGTTGCAGTTTAAATCATGGTCGTTGGATGTGTGTGATCGTGTGGTCCAAAAGTTGACAGCACATTAAAATTCACGTGCAAATCATGTGCACCATTTCTGAATTTACTTAAACATTGTGTGATGCAGTACATGGTAATTTGTGTGTGACCTCATGCGCGTGTGTTGGATCCGTGTACTTTGACTTTTGTTTGACTATGACTTAATCTGATGGCTTGGATTGCTTTGACTATGTTGACTGAAGAACACGCTAGTTATGGTGTTTTGCGTGCTAATTGGACTTAACCAGATTGATAATTACACCCCCATGTATTGAAGCCCAATGATTTTGAACTGTCCAATTGCTATGTTCATACCCCCCTGCATTTTGCATTTATTTTTCATTTTTATTTCTTTCTACACGTTTGATTTCTAATTTTTAAAAATACCAAAACATATTGGAAAATTCTACAAAAATTCATGTGTATTCTTAAAACATTTAGAAAATTTTTCATGATTTTATTTTCTGATTTTATGACCTTTTTACCCCTGGTCCATAATTTTCTTTGAATTTCCATTTAGATGCATTCTAAGCATGATACTTGAATTTGTTCAATTTTGTTCTTGCTCCTTACCAACTATTTTGACATGATTATTTTTGCATTGATTCACTAATACATTGAAGCATGTTAGATGATTTTTGTTTGATTTTTTAGGTCACTTTATCATATGTCTTGATGCCTATATTTGCACCACTTTGCATGATGTTTCAACTTGACCTAATTGCTTTGTTTGAAGTCATTTTGCTTTGAATTTTGATATGCTATTTTGATATGTGATTCATCTCTGGTTAGTGAACTTCAATACCATGTTTTCATAATTTGCATGAGGCCATTTGATTTTTGTTTGATGCATTTCCTTTGAAGCATAATACATGTCATTTCATTCTAACTTTGGTGTATGTTTGCATGAATTCTTTTTGTGCATATTTGTATGAGCATTTGCATATTGTATGAGCCATTAATGTGACATTATAGGTCTTTGGTACACATTATAGGTCATCTTTACATGTTCATTGCAACTTGAACTTTGTGCATCCTTAACATGTATTGTGTGCATTTTCTTTTTGAACTTTCATTTCAATTCTTCTCATATTACTTCTTGAATGCCTTGAAGTTGATTCATAAATACTTTTGAGATGTTTATAAACCATTTTCCATTTAGTTTCAATTCTGGTTGTTGATTTACATGTTCCATTTATGCATGTCCTCTTCATTTCTTTCCATCTTTCATCAACCCCTTCTTCTTGTAACATGTTTAAATGCTAATGGGTGATGATTGTTGCTTATTCACTTGCACTTGTATGATAATAACCATTGGTTTCCATATGATGCCCATTCTGGTTGTGGTTCTAGGATTTGTTTTCTCATTTAATTCTTGTGAGTTTTATGATGCATTACATGTTCTTTTACTTCTTATACTTCTTATACATGTTTACTAACCATGTAGGGGCTTCGGTAAGTTTCAATTGAGTGTGGATAAGGAATCCACATTCAACTTCTATCCTTTCTCTTTTACAATTCCATTTTGTGTTTTGCTAAGCACTTATGTGCTTTCTTTTAATAACTCATTACTTTCCCTTTTTGAATTACAATTCATCTTCTACTTTGGAAGTGAATTGTTTAATTCGTTCCTTCTTTAGACTTTAGGTTGAAACCTCACAAACCTTTAGGATCACTCCCTTTAATCTTCAATTAGGATTGAGTCTTAGTCCATATAGGTTTTACCTTTTCTCCTCTCTTGAGTCTCTTTTCTCATCTCAAAGAAAATTCAAAACATATAATAAAGGTAGGCATTTATTGCATTTAGGCCTTTCATATAAAGAAAAGATTATAAGGGGTCTTCTCTTGTAATCTTAGAATGAGTAGCATATAGCCCATCTTGGGTCAATGTGTTAAACATTTGATCTTGTATGAGGGACTTAAATGCAATACTTGTTGAAGGTGCAAATAATAAAAAACACTTCTTCATTTCTTAATCAACAAAAACACTTAATAAATACAAGTATGCTAGTGTGTTTGAACCTTGACAATTGGAACTAAGTGTGGGGGTCTTCTTCACCCTTAGTGTGCTTTCTTACTCATTCCATCTTGGAATGTGAGAATGTACACATTCCAATGATTAAGATTTAGATACACTATCATATGCAAACAAATAAAAAACTTCTAAAAGACAAAAACAAACAATAACGTCTTTCCTTCGGGAATTCTTGTCTCACCTCATTCACTCTCAACGTATGAACGTGCTTCTACTCGTTCTCTTGCAAGATGGTAACGCACTCGGACCAGCGAGCCTGCAACACCTGAGCTAGAACGTTAGCCGTTCCTTAAGAAACACAAACAATTCATCCCTAGTGAGGGGAACTACGTCGCTCTGATTCTCATGTTCCCGATGAGATACGTAGGCAGTGGGGTAGGGCCCATGCGAGCACTTCTTTTATTTTCCCTACATTTGTTTCTCGTTCCTTTTCCGTTCTTTCTCCTTTATTTCTTTCAGTTCCTTTTCCAGCATTCTTTTCCTTACACCCTTTGATCGAAGCAAGCAAGCGTGGATCCCATCGGGTACGATGGACGCGAGGGGGTGCTAATACCTTCCTCTCGCGTAACCGACTCCCGAATCCAGTTCTCTTGGTCGCAAGACCATGCTCTTTCCTTTCCTTCAGGTTTATGCAGTGTTCCCTTTCCCTCTTTTGGGATAAATACACATTGCTGGCGACTCTGTTCGGTGCCACGTTCGCGTTTGTACTTGGATGAAAATCCCGGGAGCGACACTTGGCTCTGAAAGCCTCAGGGTTAGTGATCATCCTTGCCAACCTTTTCAAATCCTCTAGCTTTGGAACCTTGAAGGTATACCTATGGGTTCTCCTTCTACCGAAACCTATTGGTGCAATCTTCTTCTCTTATATTTGCAATCACAGTCTTAGTTTAATTTGAAAAACAGAGAGACCAGAAGAGAAGATTTTTTTGAATGTTTTAATGTTTTTAAAATGAATGCATGAATGCAGCACACAAAAACATAGAAAAAACATGGGGTCAAAGGGTCGTTGTCATGAAGTCAAGGCTCTACCCATCCCCAAAGGTTTATACTAGGGTGATTTTTGTACCTGTACTCATTATCATCAGCTCCTCCCAGGAAAGCAAAACAACAAGCGGATCGCCAGCGAGTTGTAGAGCAATCTTAGAGTAAGTGTCATTCACCGAGAATAGATCACCAGCCTCAAATAAGGGTAGTATCGCGTAACAACTATTTCCGATAGTTTCCGCACTACGAAAGGGTTTGGCTCCTCAGCTTCTCAGACTTAACAACCGGCCCATTGTCTGGGTGAGAGAATGGGTTGCGTTGGTCAGCCTCCACTGAGGTTGATGGTCGACCCCGTCGCCATCACTTATCTTAAATGTATACTCAATCTTTCCACATACGGCATCACCCGCATTCCCAATAGCAGAAAAATAAACACGTATAGCAATTAGGAAAAGCAGTATATATATTTGTCCTAAACATCCTAGACCTCTAAAGCTATGAATCCTAAGTCCCTGACAGAAAATGGGTTCCCCGGCGGAAGACTTTAACCGGGATACGCGGATCCTAGTAATGCCATAATTTCCTTTATAGAGGATTTTAACCTAAAGGAGAAGACTTTAACTCAGTGTTGAGCAATACTATCTTTCCTTAGGAATTTCTCATGCTAAAAGAGGGACAGTGGCATGGATGTAGATGATCCAGAGGCTTGCCGCTTACAGCGATTAGATGAAGGGGAAGGAGTTGTTGATGTTTGTGTACTATGAACGAGGCACAGCTTTGATGCTAAAAGGTTAATTGGATTAACTAGTGGTTTTCTTATATAAAGCCTAAGAGGAGGCTGTTGGCCCTACAAGAGGGTATTTTGTATCTCGTACAAAGCTCGAGATAGAGGCTATTGGCCCAACAAGAGGGTATTTTGTATCTCGTACAAAGCCCGAGATGGAGGCGAAAAGGGTTTGACTCGACGAGGGAATCTTTTGGTATCTCGCATAAAGCCCGAGATGAAGGCTATTTTATTCAACAAGAGTTTTGTGTATCTCGTCCGAAGCCCGAGATGGAGGCTGTTGTTTGTTTGGCTAAATAAGAACCTTTTTGTATCTCGTATGAAGCCTGAGATGGAGGCGAAAGGGGTGATTGACTCAACGAGGGAGTCTCTTATGTGTCTCGTACAAAGCCCGAGAGAGAGGCTAAACTTTGTTTGACTCCGCTGGGGAGAATCATTGTACAAAGCGCAAGAGGAGGCTAAGGTAACTATTTCAGTTAAGTGACAGGTCCAGTATACTGATTTTGAAAGAGAAAATCAGTTCTTATATGAGCAACACTGTACTCAAGGATTTGATTCGAGGACCCGGGTTATTCCTGTTCTTTAAGGAAGTGGGAAATCCGAAGGGTATTGAGACTGTCCGAGTCTACGGGTTTTCTTTCTATTTAACGAAGGGGTCACTTGAGAATGTCTTTGAGACTCAAGGAAGTTAGACTGTCCAAGTCTAGAGTTTCGTCTTTTGTACTATGCTTTGAGAAACAGTAGTAGACTCTATGAAAGGACTGTTCTATGAGGATGACTAGGTTATGTTCCTATACCTCTAGGAGGTCGTCGGGACAATTTGTACGAAGCCCAAGAGGAGGCTGGAAACTTTTAAGAAGTCGACGGGTCCTTGTACGAAGCCCAAGAGGAGGCTATCATTCCCAGAGGAAGAAATCATTATACGAAGCCTAAGAGGAGGTTGTGAATACTTCTAAGAAGCCGGCGGGTCCTTGTACTAAGCCCAAGAGGAGGCGGGGTTGCTTTTAGGAAGCCTGTGGGTCCTTGTACGATGTCCAAGAGGAGGCCGATGCTTTTAAGAAGCCCGTGGGTCCCCAAACCCCGAGAAATTCAAGGCAATGCTATTCACCGAGAATAGATCAAAGTCAGGAAAGTTCGAGAATTTGGAAGAAACTCAAAGATGCCATTCACGAAGAATACATTCATCTCTGGGAGTAGAGTTTCTTGATAGTTCCTAATGAGGACAGCCGAAGAGAAGACTGTATCCGGTGATCCTATTGGGGATCTAGTTACTAATTTCTACGAACAAACAAAACGGCGTCACCTAGTTCTAGACGTAGTTGCCGGGGAAACTCAAAATATCTATACTATTATTACACAGTTGATATGAGTTTATGAAAGAAGACTTACAGTGAAACAGCCCCACAATACAGTTATATGTATATGAAAGCGGTAAATGAAAGCAATAACCACTTACTCAGTTGTAGAGCTTCCATGCTGTTTGGTTAGTTGTTCAACAAAGAAAGATTCAAAACAACAGTATATTCAAAATCAAAGGAGAAAGTGTTTTGAAAAGGAAAGATTTGGGGCTTACAGCTCAAGGAGAGGCCCAGGGTTTTATCAGTGAGCGCACTGTTTGAATTTGTACAAAGGGACTTATACAAGTGACTGAGGCCCAAAAAGGTTTTCTGTACAAAGGGATGGGTCTTACACTCTTTCAAGAGGCCCAAAAAGTTGTAAAGAAAAAGAGTGAGGCTTATAACACGAGGGTAGGCCCAGATGATTTTTCGTTTAAAATGGCGATCGCGCCGAGGTTTTCTTTTAACGCAGAGGGACTTATACAATAAGTGAGGCCCAAAATGTTTTGGTTAAAAGGGGGTTGGGTCTTACACTCTAATAGAGGCCCATGTGTATTTTAAGAAAAGAAATGGGTCTTACTACTCGAGGGTAGGCCCAAGGTTATTTTGAAAAGGCGACGATCGCGCTGTTTGTTTTTTACGGTATCGGGACTTATACAATACACTGAGGCCCAAAAATGATTTGGTCAAAAAAAGGATTGGGTCTTACACTCTATTAGAGGCCCAAGTGTTTTGAAAATGATTTATGAGGGTTGAATTAATCCAAAACCCTAATTTGTTTTCAAAAATGTATTTAATTGAATAAAAATTCAATTAAAATGATCAAAATTGTTTATCATATGGAAAACAAATTATGATCTTGGATTAATGCTTCAAAAATTAAGTATTGACCTACAAAATAATAAGAAAGCATTAAAAGTTGCAAAATCAAGGTGGAAAAAATATTTCAAATGTTAAAAACAATTAAAACATTAATTCTTTGCAAAAATATCAATTATATAAAATAAATAATATTTTTGGGATCATTTGGGAAAATAAAATATTTTAACATTTTTGTGAATTATTAAAAAAAGAATCAACTCAAAATCATTAAAACTCAGAGAGAAATTAATTTTTGAATCAATTAAACAAAATCACAAAATTCAAATATTTGAATATGTGAAAAAGGCGCCAAGAACACAAGCAAGAACACGCGCGTTTTTCTGGGTTTGGCTGATTTGCGTTTTCCATCCAATCTCACTGAATACGTAATCATATCATGCAATCCACATATCATTATGCTCGTCTCAACCTCACGATCATGTCTATGTCAATTAATTTCATTTAAATTAAACATACAACAAGAAATCACGAAAAATCCTCAAGAACCCTAATTTTTGCATGAAGGCTAGGATTTTTGATACACGATTCAAACAATACAATTAATTGAGGGGAAACATTCTATGCATGATTATGAACATATGGCCAAATTATTGTGCGAGGAAATATGCAAGGATTGAGATATAACCAAGTATGTGCTTACCTCTAGGCCGTGACAGCAAGTGCAATGTGATTTTTGATTTGGAGGTGTTACAGATGAGTGGTGATGATCTGAACAGCTTCCCTACACCCTATGGATTGTGTTTGAATGCTTGGACTTGATGGAAATTGGCTGGATCACTTTATGGTATCTCAACTGCACTTTGGTGAAAACCTTGAGCAATTGACTGGTGATTCTGAGAAATCAGTGTTCCAGTTGTTGTTTAAGTGTTTGATTAGCTCATATGTGATGTATGTGAGGTGTGTGAGTGATTGGTTTGATTGGGAAAGCTCTCAAACTTAAAACCCGATAGCTACCTTGCTAAGAAAGGCATTTTTGCCAAGAGAAAGAGATTTTGAGGATAGCATCTGTTAGATGGCTTTGGTGTACTCAAACTGATCACAATTGAGCTCTATTTATAGTAGAGCAAGTTTGTTTTGGGATCCACAGTGAATGGCAACTGCAGCAGGTGTTTGTTCAATGTTGGCCAATGGAATTTCAAGTCTCCTCTAGCCATTGACTAGAGGTTAGGGCACAGAGCTTTGGTTCCCTTGGTCTTGGATAAGTCTTGACTGATTTCAAATGAGAATGGCTCAGTCCATGCCACCTTGATGCTTCCATTGAATGCTCCAATCCAAATTTGAAGTCTTGTCCCTATTTTGGCCATTCTAGGTTCAACATTCTATTTCTTGTTCCATGGACTTTGGAGGCTTGGCTCAGTGATTGTCCCCTTTAGATTCAATCCTCTGAGGTGTCCAAGTGGATAGGAGCATTTGGATTTGGCTGATTTTGGAAAATCGACCAAAAGTGCAAATTCTGCCTTGCCTTGACAGATTTCAGCAAGGCAACTTTCCAATGTCATATCTCATGACTCAAATGGAATTTGGCAATGTTCTTGGTCATTTTTGAAAGCCCTTACATCATACAAAAACTGTTTGAACATGTTTGGTTTTGATCTCTTTTGAATCCAAGAGAAAAATCCCCCTACATTTGGCAAAAAGTGAAGACAGATTTGGACTTAGTGAAAATTTCACTAAGTGTTGGAAAAAGTGACATTTTCATTTTTCAGCCATTTTGATCACTCCATAACTCAAAATCCTTAATGAATTGGACTTAGGTCTAGTTGAAGTTTTTGTAGAGGGTAATGAGGGCTACAAATCCATCTTTGGATGAGAAAAAATGGCTTTGTGGTTTAGGAGTTATGATCCTCCAAAGTTGGTACCCTTGTCACTTTATTTTTAACTTAGAAAAATTTTCTAAGTTTTTATGGTTACCCCTTTTACAAGTTATCCAACTTTTCTTGATTTTTCTTGATGAATGATGAATCAAATCATACATTAACATCATTTTAGGGTTAAAAATCCATTTTGGTGAAAAATCTCAAAAAGTCAAAGTTAACTTTTGTGCACAGTTGACTTTTTATCAGATGAATTCCAAATTGTGCAATTCCTCAGGAAATCATGTCCTTGACCTAAATCAAACTTGATGGACATGTTCCAAGGGTGTCATGGGGTATATTGAGGTATGTCCTAGGGTTTGGGAGCATATCCTGGTCAAAAGTCAAAGTTACAGTTGACTTTTTCCTTAAAACCCTAATTGTGGTGCAGATGAATTTGAGACTTGTTGCTCAAGCTTATTGGATTAATCCATTATTCCAAATGGATCAATATAGTTCATTAGAGACCCTCAAACCCTCTCTTGAGGTCTTGGTTCATGATTTTCCCTAAAAGTCAACTTAGGGGTGAATTAGGTCAAGAAGCCCTAATTCCTGATTTTTTATGTATGCATCCCCTGAGGTCAAATTGACTTGGTGCTTGGGTCCATGAGGTTCCATGGAGTATATTAGGTTGTGTTTTGGATCCTTGGCTCATGCCCAGAGGAAAATTTCCCTTTGGAGGCCCTGATCGACCAAAACCCTAATTTGGTGACACTGGCGATCTTGAGGCTTGATCCACCTAGAAGGGAGCAACCTTGTGCTTAATCCTTGGAGTGGGAGTCCTTTTGATCCATTGTGAATGTTTGAGAGGTTAGACAAGTTGGAGATTATGTCATTCCTTGATTGATCCTTTGTCTAAGCACTCAGAGAGGGCTTGAAACCCTAATTTTGATTGTAGTGGGTGCTCACACATCTTTGGGGAGACTGATGAAATAAGATGGTTCCCCCATATTGTGATGATGATTTGCACAATGATGGGAAATCTTAGTGGTCAAAATTTGGGGTATGACAGGAGGGGAAAGCGAACGTTCGCGTGAGGGTCGCACTGCGAACGTTGTGTTGTTTTTCTTTCTGCCACAGTTTGTTGGGGGATTCGCACTGCGAAGAGGACAGCGAAGGTTCGCTGGGAGTTCACACTGCGAAAATGTAGGCTATTTTCCTTTTTTCCATGGTTTGCTGGGGTATTCGCACTGCGAATGAGGAAGCGAAGGACTCGCTAGGAGCTTCGCATTGTGAACATGACAGTTTTCCCAATTTGTTTTATTTGTAACTTTTGATCCGTAAGTCGGTTTGAGGCGCGGTTTGGTGCGTTGGAAAGCTTTTGACATGTTCTTTCTTATTAAAATGGTTTTGATATTGGTTGACCGATTTAATCATGTCGGGGGTTTGGAAATGTTACGTTTGTCGACTTTTACCGTCGTAACTGTGTGTATTTGATGTGTTATCATGCAATATGCTTTTGATATACATCGTATGACTTGTGTATTGATATGTAATATGAATGCATGTGATTAAATGATGTGATGATGGTTTGTGGCCTTATGGCAAGTAAATGCATTGTTTTGGGTTAAACTTCGAGGCATGATTAATGATGTTGTTCTGTGGTAAAATATATTGTTGAATTGAATATCAATGTATTTTGTTATGATGTGTTGTGGGTAACCTTTGTGGTGTGAATCCCTTGTGGAAGTAATTGTGTATGCATGATTGTTGTGGTTTGTGGTTTGTGATGAAATTCATTGTTTGAAGTGCTTTCAATGCATGAATAATGATGATGAGATAATTCATATTGTTGAATTATGGTGATGCATTTGATTGTCATGAGTTATTGTATGTCAAGCATCATGATATGAATCTTGTGATGTCGTGTTCCCTAGTGGGTGTGAGCGACGAATCGATTCCAGAGGGAATCCGCTATAACATTGTGAGCCTTATACAAAGAGGACTGAAAGCGATGATTATAGACGATCGTGAGCCTTATGCAAAGAGGACCGAAAGCGATCGGATCGTGAGCCTTATACAAAGAGGACCGAAAGCGATCCATAAACGTCGTGAGCCTTATACAAAGAGGACCGAAAGCGACGGGGAACATCGTTTGCCCGACGGGGAGTTACGCTAAGTAACAAGCGATGATTCCAATAGTTCCTGAGTAAACTAATGTTGAGAAATGATCGATGGATGGTACCGCATATGCATTGCATAGAGTCGTTGTGTCGGTCTCTGTGCATTTACATAAATCATGAATGGATTGATTATGTGATTATGTGTGGAATTGTGAATTGATTGAGTATGTGTTGAGATTTATGATTAGATTAGTGAATTGATGTGCATATGTGATAAATGCATTGGTTGTGGATAATATGTTTTATGTATAGGCATATGCTATGTGATGTGGTGATGTGTTTCCATATGTCATAACTTGAGTGTGCATAATGTGTGAATGTGTTATTATGTTGGTATAATTGATATATGCTATATGTATTGTATGTGATGCTTGTGGTGAGAATAATCGTGTACGTGAATTTCTATGTTTTGCATATTATTATGCAATCTTGATTTAGTTGTTATTTCTCACCCTTCTACTGTGGTTTTTTGCTCTATGAGGCAATTGCAGATTTGTAGTCTTGGAGGCTTTTGTGAAGATTATTTCTCCATTCTTTTGTCGGTCTTGGTGTCTGCTCTGATACGTAGCATGGGAGTTGGGGAACGATTATGTTATATATGTATACCTTTGTTAGATTTATCTTGTATTACCTTTGTATGTATATTTTGATGTTATAAAACAATTTATTTTGTAAAACAAGTCAGTTATGGATCTTTCCGCTTTATTCCATAATTGAACTTTCCTTTTATACGGAAAAAGATTCTCTTTGATGTTATCCCCGTTGGTGTTATGTATCAAATAATTGAGAAGGGTTTGTGTTTTCTTTCTTTAAAATGTGGCATCCTTGTTTCTGTCGGAAAAATAAATTTTTAGTTACTCTGATTTATTTATGTATTATTTATTCGCGATGGGAATTGGGGTGTTACAGGTAAGGAAGTCGATTACGCGAGGGAAAGGTGTTAGCACCCCCACGCGTCCATCGTACTCGATGGGATCCACGCTTGTTGTCTTGATCAAAGGGTGTCGTCATCTGGAGCTCTACCGCTATTGGAAAGGAGAAGAAATGGGAACGGAAAAGAACGAAGAAACGACGAAGAAAAGAAAACGAAGTGTCTCGATAGGATATTGTCGTCCTATGCCTACGTTTTCCCCCGTGCAATGGGAAAGTCAGAGTCAACGTAGTTCGAACGACTACGAACTAAAGGGGGGAGGTTGCTCGCTAAGACATCGCGTCTTGTGCCTACGTATCCTCAACCAGACTAGAGAGAGGAAATCAGTGCATTCGTAGTTAGACCTAACAAGGTCTTAGTGTTTTTTATGAGCGACGTTAAGTTCGCGTCCGACCGTTAGGGTCGATGCCTGTTTACGACTGAACGGAAGTAACATGCTTTTTTCTGAAAATGATTTGAAATTTAACAATCCCGAAAGATGAAAATGGTTTGAGTTTGTTTTGTGTTTTTTAGACAGAAGTGGATTGAAGTTAATTGGTAACTTACATTGCACCAAAGTTTACCATGCGGGAACGAATGCGTCGCATGGTTGCCCCCAATGGGACGTATGCGAAACACTCTAGAAGAAGAGGGGAGACCCCTCGTTCTTCATTTCCTACACTTAAGGCTTGAGCGCAATATACGTTATATTTATTAAGTGTCTTAGAATTGTTATGATATGAGAAGAGAAGACTCAAGGAAACGAAAACACTAAGGGGAATTCTATCTTAATGTTGTCATGCAAAAGTGGCCCTATGGTTGAGGTAAGAAGGGGAGCATCTACCTAAGTTAGCATGCAAGAGCAAAACGAAAACAAGAAACGAAACTAAAAACAGCAGCTACAACAGCGCTCTAGCACCTGCACAGCGGTAAAAACTAGCAGACAAACAAGAAAGCTTCTAACAGCACACATATTCAGCACAAAAGGAGGTGTAAAAGGCCAAACAGCAGGTAACAAGTGTATGCAATAGACAGCACACAAACAAATTAGAACAGCAGCTGTAAAAAAAACAGGGCAGCATGCAATCGAAAACGATTCAAACATGGCATAATGAGAAAGCATCAAGTATCACACACTCCTTGATCAATCATGATTACAATCACACCACACACCATGGTAAACAATTCTTGGAAACAGTCATGAAAGAATGCACAACATCAAGCACATGAACAAGTCAAAACAAGTATGCATCTCATGAAATTAAATGCAAGCAAACATGTACAACACAACAACTCCAGCAACACTAGCAATAATTCACAATTAACATGCTCAAGGGGTGTGTGCAAAGTGTACATCACATCAAGGAAACATGAATGCAAACATGAACATTTATCGATGAAAACCGAGAATCGCGTGTCGAAGAATCGTGTTCATGCAATGGTGTGAGGTGAAACAGCTCAAGAATAGTCCACAAATCATCAACATATTAATCCATGAAGTTTAGACATGCAAAGGATCTCAAACAAGCAAGAAGATGCAAGAAAATCACATTCTACAGCAGTGGTAATTGGTTAACGTGTGGGCGTTAACCGGTTACTTAGTTCAAAATCAGACAAATTACGTAAAAATACAAAGGAGTAACCGGTTAACGCGTGGTGAGTAACCGGTTACTCTGGGACAGTAGTAAAAAAAATAGTTTCAAAAGCACTTTTCAGCAGCGAATCACTTCTCCAAACATCCAAATGATCATGCAATCAATTAACCACGAAGTTCACATCAAATATCAGTAATCAAACATAAATTGAATCCAATAATTATCAACATCAAGAATCAAATTCAAGCAAAATGGATCCAAATCAAAAATCACCAAAGATCTAAATTGAATAAGTTGTAAATAAGCTAAATCAAGTATAGATCTAAAGAAAACCAACCTACAAAGCTGAGATTTGCTTTGGTGATTGTTGTAAATGAAAATTGATGAATCCAAGCAAGAAATCCAAGATCTATGCAAGAAACTTCAAGATCCTAGCAAGAAACTTCAAGATCCAAACAATGTGATGGTTTTGCTTCAAGCTTCCTCCAAAATCAGTTCCAAAAGCTCAAAATCAAGAGTGAAACAATAGCAGATTCAAGATCCTTTCAAGAATTGGTGAATGGATGAAGGTTTAGTTCCAAGATCAACAAATTTCAATGCAAAGTTTGTTGAACTTTGATGAAGGAACTTTGAGTGAGGGTTTCGAAATGAGAGAAAAGTTGAGAGGAAATTGGAGTGAGAAGTGTAAAAAATTCAGAAAATGGATCCAGGTTATGTGAGGTTTGGAATGAATTGATTTAAATAGAAGCTAGGTTAGAAATTTAGATGTGGTTTGGAGTGTGGGTTAATGAGTGGAATGGAAATTAGGAATGGAATTTGGAAAGAATAGTCGGGAATTAGAGTGGAAAGTGATGGAGGGAATTTGAATTTTGGGTGGAAAATGATGAAAATGAATCAATTCTAGATCCTTCCCACACATGCACAAGCCAAGCATATGATGTAAATTTAATTTTTCAAAATGTGCTCAGAGTAACCGGTTAACATGTGGTGAGTAACCGGTTACTCAGTTCAAATAAACTGAGAATGCGCAGAAAAACAAAGGAGTAACTGGTTAACCTGTGGTGAGTAACCGGTTACTCAGTTCAAATTTTGAATTTTGGCGCCTTTTGGAGGGAAACTTGGAAAAGTGACTTCTGACAGTTGTTTTGAACCCGTTAAGCTTCTGAAACTCAAAACTTGATATTGCTACTGAGTAATACCTGGAATGAAACACAAATTATTGCAGACACCTCAGAACATCCTGCTGAATTAGTAATGTCTGATACCGGATCTTTTGATCAGAAAATGACTGTTGAAGCTTCTAATTATCAAAACGTCTAATGAGCAAAATAAAAGCTCCAAAAGACCTTGAAAGCTATCTGCTTGGCTCTGAATACTGCTGAAAATAGTACTGGAACTGATAACGCAAGGAGCTGCTGGAAAATACCTTGATCCCATGCCTAGAAGAAACAATGATATGCAAAGATGATAATCCAAGAATGAAATGAAACATAAGCTAGTTAGTGCTAAAAGAGAGAGGGCAAATTTTGAGGTGTTACAGCTGCCCCTATTCAAACTTCTTGGATCCGAGGGTATGGAAGCAAAGGCTTCCAGGCGGTCGGGATACACGGAGATTTAATACCAAAAATAACTTGGAAATTTGCAACCTGTGGGGGGAATATATATCAGGGAGTGTTTGCCAGCCGAAGGCGGACTAACCAAAAAAATAATATGAGGACGGCCGAAGGCGAACTCGAAAAGGAAGACCGGCCGAAGGTGAACTAACCAACAAAATAATACGAGGATGGCCGAAGGCACACTCAAAAAGGAAGACCGGCCGAAGGCGGACTAACCAACAAAATAATACGAGGACGGTCGAAGGCGAACTTGAAAAGGAAGATCGGCCGAAGGCGGACTACCCAACAAAATAATACGAGGATGGCCGAAGGCGAACTCGAAAAGGAAAACTGACCGTAGGCGGACTAACCAACAAAATAATACGAGGACGGCTGAAGGCGAACTCGAAAAGGAAGACCGGCCGAAGGTGGACTAACCAACAAAATAATACGAGGACGGCCGAAGGCGAACTCGAAAAGGAAGACCGGCCAAAGGAGGACTAACCAACAAAATAATACGAGGACGGCCGAAGGCGAACTCGAAAAGGAAGACCGGCCGTAGGCGGACTAACCAACAAAATAATACGAGGACGGTCGAAGGCGAACTCGAAAAGGAAGACCGGCCGAAGGCGGACTAACCAACAAAACAATACATGGACGGCCGAAGGCGAACTCGAAAAGGAAGACGGGCCGAAGGTGGACTAACCTACAAAATAATACGAGGACGGCCAAAGGCGAACTCGAAAAGGAAGGCAGGCCGAAGGCGGACTAACCAACAAAATAATACGAAGACGGCCGAAGGCGAACTCGAAAAGGAAGATCGGCCGAAGGCAGACTAACCAACAAAATAATACGAGGATGACCAAAGGCGAACTCGAAAAGGAAGACCGGCCGAAGGCGAACTAACCAACAAAATAATGTGAGGAAGGCCGAAGGAGAACTCGAAAAGAAAGACCGGCCGAAGGCGGACTAACCAACCAAATAATACGAGGACGGCCGAAGGCGCACTCGAAAAGAAAGACCGGCAAAAGGCAGACTAACCAACAAAATAATACGTGGATGGCCGAAGGAGAACTCAAAAAGGAAGACCGGCCGAAGGCAGACTAACCAACAAAATAATACGAGGATGGCCGAAGGTAAACTCGAAAAGGAAGATCGGCCGAAGACGAACTAACCTAAATATAAAGGAATGCTGAGACGAAGGTGGTCCCAAAACCTAAGATTAGTAGAATCCACAGATCTACCAAGGTGACTCCGCTGGGGAAAAGAGAAATCTAAACAGACAACTCTATAGGGGAGTATAAGAAGGACGAATCCCTTAGTTGCGATGTAATGTTAAACAACATCTCCCGAGTTACATCACTTTCTGATGGGGAATGAAACTAGTAAAAGATATCAAACCTGGCTTATGCTTTGAATGAATATGTTTGATTTTTCTATGGCGTAATGCTCCATACGAAATGGAAATGCTACGCGTTTGGGAGGATGCCATACAAACGATGCTTATGCAATGCAAAAGAGGCGCCTCAGCAAAATAAATGTTGAAGACGAAATCAACTCCACCGGGGATGACAAATTAAATTGTCCTTTAAATCAAAGACGCTGCTGAGGAAGATCACACTGAACGACTTCCCGATCACAACCTCTATCGAAGATAGAATTCAAAACCTGAATCTGAGAAATGCCAATAACAATTGGACTTAAGACCTGCTGGGGATGTTAATCATCATTGAACAAAACGCTTGTGAAGATTGCCACCAGACTCTGCTTGAGGAGACAAGTCAATGATACCGAACATGCTTGGGGATATTACTGAACTTGACCTGTCGCTCGGAAATGACTTTATCTTCACCCTTCCGGGAAATATCAGCCACTACCAACAAGTCTACTTGGGGAACGGAGGTTGACGACATCCACTCTACTAGAGGATAACATCAAGCTCACTCATCTGTTGGGGATTAGCTCATACCGTTGCTGGTGAGAAAAAATATTTCCTGACTCGCTGAGGAGAAAGGGTATTCAGACTCTGTGGGGAAAATAACATCTTTGTCCAAAGAAGATATTCCATAAGTCTTTTGCTCGGAATACAACAGCATCAATTGCGGAACGCTTGGTGAGGGGGTAATAAATCAATCACAACTCTGGCTGGGGAAATAATCCTCTGTAATCCAGCTGGGGAGAGCAACAACCTGCTGAGGAGGATGAAATTTTCAATGCTGAGGAGAGTAGCTCTACTGGGGAGAAAAGTCAACAAAACCCGCTGAGGGATATCATTGAGCTTAACCTGCTGTTGGAGGAAAGATTTTACCCTGCTGGAGATTAGAGCATGTCGTTGCTAACGGAATTACACTTCCTGACCTGCTGAGGAAAGTGAGTACCAGACTCTGTGGGGAAAACAACATATTTGTCCAAAGAAGATATTCCATAAGTCTCCTGCTTGTGAGGGCTAAGGTCTTTCATCTATTCCATTTTAATGATGTCAACATATATGCTGAGTATTAGATTGTAATTTGAGCGGTATCATTTCACTTGTCGGGAAAATTGCGTCTAATCATTATTGATCATGTGTCTAGATGTATTGAACTTTTTCTTTCCCATAAATAAATGTTCATTATCATTTTACTGTGTCTATCATGTTTGTCTGGACTTTGGTCAGTTGAAAATGTTCAAAAATTGCATTTCCTGTAAAAACACAGTTCATGCGCTAACCTTCCCAATACATGAGTCGACGCATAAACAATGGTACAAAACTAGTGAAATATGCGGGTCAGCGCATGATTCTGGGAAGTCACAAAAACCAACTGTGTGTCAACGTATGGTGTTTGAAGATCGACGCATAAAGACCAAATTTGCATAGCATTTTCCACGAGTCAGCGCATGCTGTACCTCATTAAGTCATGTGCCGACCCAAACACTCCTGAGCTGCATTTTTCACCTAAATTGTTTTTCTGTTATTTCTATTATAACTTTTAGTGGGTCAATTTATTCTCTATAAATAGTTTTGGTCATCTCATTATTCAATAACAAGAAACGTGAAAATTTATGCCATTTCTCTCTTCATCTTCATCTTCTTCATTTAGTAAACAAACAATCACACATAATCATTTTTGTTTGTGTCGCCCATTGTTCGAAGTGATAACGTTCAGAATTTAGGAAGTATAATCTTCATTTTCTGGGTTGAGAGCTTGGTAGGTGTTTCTTGAATAAAACCAGTTGGTTTTGTCCTCCAAGAATCAAGTAGATTTTGGGGGTTTTTGCACAAACCATTTCGTTCTACAGGGATTCAGTCGGGCGAAGGTAACTGAAGATTGGAGCAATTGTTCGGTTTAGTAGCTGTAATCGGAGGATCGTAGAAGAGAGGTTTTGGTTCGAATTTTTGGTAGATCGCAATTGATCGAGTGAAGGTAACCGAAGAACGGTGGGTTCTTTTGGTTTAGTAGCGTGGGACGGTAATTGGATCAACCATATTCGAAGGTTTTGATTCATCTTGAATCAAGGGGAGAGAAGACTCTGCATCAACGATTGAAGACGTTCGAGGGTTTGGATGTTCATTGTTCTTCTCTTGTAATAAACAATTTGCAACAGCTACATATATATATATATATATATATATATATATATATATATATATATATATATATATCAATTCCAATTGTGTAGTTGGGGGCAGACGTACCCAAAGCGAGGACGATTGGGGAACTTCCTAATCAAATCTCGTTTGTTCTCTCTCTCTCCTTAACTCTTTTACATTTCAGTTTGTTCGAATTTGTGAAGTCGCAAGTTATTGAAATTTCTGTCGTAGTGTAATCGTAAGCTGATAAACTGTTTTGTTAAATTGATACAATTCCTTGAATTGTATCTTGGAGCAGCTTTACATTACCTTCCATAGAAATTCTGCAATTAGTGTGTTTACGCACACCAGGTGTTTAATAATTTGTCTTAAAGCAAAAATCGAACGCATTGCTTTTAATCGTTCATCGTTTTACCTCGTTGGTTTGGATTAAACATCAAGCAAGTGACATTTTGTTGATTTCGTTATAAGTGTATTAATTGAACTGAATTTTTCTCTTCCATACTCATTCTCAATTTATTTGTGCATATCCGATCTTTTTGGTAGAAGGTTCGTGGTAGACGTACAATCCAGTGGTTTGCTTCCGTTAAATTTTAAATACAAATTTTTAGTAACCATTTGCGTGTAAAACTCTAGGGATCTATTCAACCCCCCTTCTGGATCCATAGCCATCGTCTAACAAGTGGTATCACGAGCTCCGGTTAATTCTGGTGTTTCGGTAAAACTTCTTGGATCATGGAGAACGAACCTAAAGGGGCTTATAATAGAGCTCCAGTTTTTACAGGCGAAAATTACAGCTACTGGAAGGATTGTATGTGCGTCCATATTAATTCCATAGATCAGAAGGTTTGGAACGTTATTTTAAACGGTCCCATGGAAATTACTATAACTAACGCGGAAGGCGTTGTCGTTCCTAAACCCGAAGCTCAATGGACTGAGGAGGACGAGAAAAAGTACAACTATGATTAGAAGGCTCGTAATATGATCATCTCCTCCTTGGGAGTTGAAGAGTATTATCGAGTCTCCCATTGTGAAACGGCCAAAGCCATGTGGGATACTTTACAACTAGCCCACGAAGGCACTAATGATGTTAAGATGGCTCGTATTAATACACTAACGCAAGAGTTTGATTTGTTTTACATGAAGCAAGGGGAAACCATTGCGGATATGCAAAAATGATTTACTCACATTATGAATAAATTGCATGTTCTTGGTAAACCAATTCCAAATGAGGTTGCTACTAACAAGATTTTGAGGTGTTTAAACAGGGAATGGCAACCGAATGTCACCGCTATCAAGGAGGTCAACGATCTTGCTACACTAGACCTCACAACACTTTTTGGCAAACTCGATGAGCATGAGCAAGTGCTCATTAGCTTGGATAAACATGAAAAGAGTATCAACAAAGAGAAGGTAAAAAATACGGAGAAGAAGTCGATAGCTCTTAAGGCTTCTTGTTCAAAGTCCACACATCAAGAGCTAAGTGATGATGAAGCCAATAATGACAAAGATGAAGAATCCGGTGATGATATGGGCTTATTTGTGAAGAGGTACAATAGATACGTTCATAAGAACGAGATTCAACACTCGGACAGAAATCTAGTCAAGTTTAGGAAGCAATCTAGAAGCGAAGGAAATAAGAATGGCAAGGTAAAAGGGACGTGCTACAACTGTGGAAAATCCGGGCACTACAAGCCGGATTGTCCATCTCTAAAGAAAGACAAAGATAAGGATAATGACAAGAGTCGCTCAAACAAAAAGTCTAACAAGTCTCGAAGAGCATACATCGCTTGGGAAAGCGATAGTGAGTCGGAGAAAGATGATTCATCAAGCGACAAAAGTGAATCTGTTAACTTTTGTCTTATGGCACGCAACAACAAAGCAAAAGAGGTAAAGCATTCTAAATATGATCATGTTAATACTATGTCGCATTTAGAGTTACAAAAGGCTTTTGATATGTTACACTATGAGGCTAAGGAAGCATTTCAACGCTTAGCCTCAAATAAAAAGATTTTCTCGTATCTGGAAAAGAAGGTTTCCAATTCCGAAAAGGAATTGGAAGCCCTCAAAAACTCTATAGTGGACACCTCAAAAGCCAAGGTTGAAGAGGACCCTACCTCTTAGTTCAATTGGGGTTGTGACACTTGTCACATTTGGCAACGAGAGTTGAGAACCCTTAAGGACAAATTGGACAAGGCTCTTAAGCCAAAAGTTATGTTTGCTATCGATCGAGCACATTTTCGTGAGAGCATGAATAATCCATATCAAAAGTATACCTATGTGATTCGAGATAGTGATAGCAAAGGTAAATTCGAAATGAACCGTAATTGTCTTTACTATTGTAAGCCTGGCCATACTATTGCAAATTTCCACTTTAGAAGATTTCTTATTCTGAAAGGCATCTACCAATGGTTGCCCAAGTGCAGTCCTGGTTTCACTCACCTTAAAGGACCCAATGAGAATTGGGTACCTACTCTCCTTTGATTGTTTTTGTAGGTACAAAGTCTTGAGACCACCGAAAGAAGATGGATTCTGGATAGTGGCTGCTCGAGACATATGACCGGCGACATATCTCTTTTCATCGACTTTGTGGTGAAGAAAAAGGGGTTTGTTACCTACGGAGATAACAACAAGGGACAGATTCTCAGCAAAGGTAGTGTAGGTAACCCCTCATCTACTACTATCTCTGATGTGCTGCTTGTGGAAGGCCTTAGACACAACCTTTTAAGCATTAGTCAACTATGTGACAAGAATTATAAAGTATCTTTTTCAAAGGATTGTTGCATAGTTGAAGATAGCGATAAAAGAATGTGTTTAAGGGCTTGAGAGTGAACAACGTCTATATGCTAGACTTAAATGAGGTATCGTTGAATGGAGACAAGTGTCTAGTCACTATGAATGAAGATTCATGGTTGTGGCATAGACGGTTGGCTCACATCAACTTTAATTTGCTTAACAAAATAGTCTCTAAAGACCTAGTCATCGGTTTGCCCAAAATTAAATTCATAAAGGATCACCTTTGTGATGCGTGTCAAATGGGGAAGCAAACAAGGATCTCATTCAAATCTAAAAACATCGTTTCAACTATGAGACCCCTTGAGCTCCTCCATATGAGCCTCTTTGGACCATCTAGGGTTAAAAGCCTAGGTGGTAACTATTATGGGTTTGTAATAGTCGCTGATTTTTCTAGGTTTTGCTGGACCATTTTCTTAGCAAATAAGAGTGATACCTTTTCGGCCTTTGAACGATTTGCTAAGTTATCTCAGAACAAGTTAAACACAAACATTGGGTCAATTAGAAATGACCATGGGGGTGAGTTTGAAAATCATTTGTTTGAAGCATTTTGTGATTCCAACGGAATTGATCATAATTTTTCCGCACCACGTACCCCTCAACAAAATGGGGCAGTGGAACGTAAAAATAGAGTTTTGGAGGAACTTGGAAGGACTATGATCAATGATGGTGGATAACCAAAATACTTTTGGGCCGATGCCATAAGTACGGCTTGTTATGTTTTGAATAGGGTGCTCATCCGGCCTATTCTAAACAAGACACCGTATGAGCTTTTAAAAGGGCGTAAGCCAAATATCTCACACCTTCATGTATTTGGTTGCAAATGCTTTGTGTTAAACAATGGGAAAGAGACTCTTGGTAAGTTTGATGCCAAGGCCGACGAGGGTATTTTTCTTGGATACTCTCAGTCAAGTAAAGCGTATAGAATTTATAATAAAAGGTTACGTGTAGTTGAAGAGTCAGTTCATGTTACCTTTGACGAGTCTTATCCGAGAAATGTCGGAGAAGGTAGTTATTTTCATGGTGCAGGTGTACCTACTGAAGACATACTCAAGGACACTGATCAGCCTGAAGTAGTGCGTATTGAGGAGGAAAAGGATCACCAACCAGTGAAAAGTGAGGAAGATCATCATTCTGATAAAGACGAACTTCGTCCAGCTTGGAAGTCTTCAAAATACCATCCAATTGACAACATTCTCGGTGATATCTCTAAGGGAGTAACCACTCGCTCTAAACTTAGTAAGTTTTACTATTACTCTGCTTTTGTGTCACAAGTTAAACCTAAAAACACTAAGGAGGCGTTACTCAATGAGCATTGGTTTCTATCAATGCAAGATGAACTAAATCAATTCAGGAGAAATGAGGTTTGGGACCTTGTCCCCCCTCCGCGAGATCATCGAGTAATTGAAACCCGATGGGTGTTTAGGAATAAACTTGATGAAAATGGAGTAATAACACGTAACAAAGCACGGCTTGTAGCGCAAGGCTATAACCAAGAGGAAGGAATCGACTATGAGGAAACTTATGTGCCGGTTGCCCGACTCGAGGCTATACGCCTTTTACTTGCTTATGCTTGTACTAAGAACTTCAAATTATTCCAAATGGACGTTAAAAGTGCATTACTTAATGGATATATAAATGAAGAGGTTTACGTTGCCCAACCTCCGGGTTTTGAATCTCATGAATATCCTGATCATGTCTACAAACTTAAACGTGCTTTGTACGGACTTAAACAAGCCCCTAGGGCTTGGTATGAACGTCTAAGCAAATTTTTACTTGATTAAGGGTATTCAAGAGGGAAGGTTGACACAACTCTCTTCATTAAACATCAAGGAAAACATTTAATTTTGGTACAAATTTATGTTGACGATATTATTTTTGGGTCTACTAACATGACCTTGGTCAAGGAGTTTTCTAGTTTGATGCAGGGGGAGTTTGAAATGAGCATGATGGGGGAGCTCAACTATTTCCTCGGATTGCAAATCAAACAACTCGAAGAGGGCACATTCGTGAGTCAAACAAAATATTGTCTTGAGCTTCTAAAACGTTTTGATATGCTAAACTGCAAAGCAGTAGATACTTCAATTCCAACTAGTGCGAACCTTGATCGTGACCAGAATGGTAAAGACGTAGAGGTAAAAAGTTATAGAGGTATGATAGGATCCCTTCTCTATCTTACCGCATCACATCCCGATATTATGTTCAGTGTATGCATATGTGCGAGGTATCAATCACATCCCAAGGAATCCCACTTAAAAGCAGTTAAGTGCATACTTCGATACCTCTCCGGTACTCCAAAGTATGGGTTATGGTATTCCAAAGGTAGTGTTTGTTTCTTAGTTGGTTATTCTGACTCCGACTTTGCCGGGTGCAAGTTGGATAGGAAAAGTACTAGTGACACGTGTCACCTTTTTACAAATTCCTTGGTGAGTTGGCACAGCAAGAAATAGGTTTCAGTTGCTTTGTCAATAGTCGAGGCAGAATACGTTGCCGTAGGAAGTTGTTGTGCTCAAGTATTATGGCTTAAACAACAATTGCTTGATTTCAATTTAAAACTTGAGCGTATTCCTATTTTGTGCGATAACACTAGTTCAATAAACTTAACTAAGAACCCCGTATTACATTCACGCGCCAAGCATATTGAAATACGCCATCATTTTCTTAGGGATCATGTAGAGAAAGGTGATGTGATCTTTGAGCATATTGATACTAAAAATCAACTTGCTGACATTTTTACAAAACCATTAGCCACTGAGCCTTTCTTTCACATCCGTAGGGAACTAGGCATTCTTGATATCTCGGATCGTGTTTGATAATCCTTTAAGATAGTGATCTTCACATATATATACATGCTTGTTTATTCTTTTAACTAACAATGTAAAGAGATAGTTAGCTATATGTGAGGGCTCTTATCGTCATGGTGATCAAGGTAATATCGTTCCATTTAACATATTTTTGCCATATTAAGTACCTTAAATTTGATGTTTAGTGCTGTTTGAGCACATATTGTTCATATGGATGTTTGTTTTATGTGTATGTATGTTTATTTGTCCTTTGGAACTTAAGTCTGCAAATTTTCAATTTTTTTTCCATTTTTGCCTTGCATGCGTCGACGGGTCCATCTCATGTGTCGACGCATAAACTGTTGCATTTTTAAAGAGAAACAGGCGGGTTAGCGCATAACAGCCTGACGTCGGCGCATCCTGTCCATGGGTCGACGCAAAACTGACGCGTTATGGCTTCCTGCTTTAAATTGGAACGTGTGCGCCGACCAAATGTTCCTATTTTCACTACATATCTTCATAACACATTAATCTATGTTCATTGCATGTAATCTCATCAAATTTTGTGGCCTCTCTCTCTCTCTATTTCTTCCATTAAACCTCATCAATACCCATTAATCTCCATCAAAATCTCATTAAAACCCTAAAAATCATAACCCACAAGAGTGAATCCTCAAGGGTATAAGAATAAGGGTTAGTAATGGCTGCTCATCATTCTTCTTCAACAAGGGATTTCGAAACACTGTTCATCCACAACCATTGCAAATTACTGTTCATCTTCTTCAATCCTTCATCAACAATGGCTTCAAGGCGCACAACCGGTAAAAGAACAACCAGAGCTTCATCTTCCGGAACCTCTTCACAACCGATAACCGTTAGTTCTTTAGTTTCCGATGCACTATCTAGTCCTTGTGAGGCATCGTTTAGTAATCGTGATGTTATACCACAACATGGTTTCTACGTATTGATGGGTGAAGATTATCACATTTCATAGATAACTGACATACTCAAGGTTCAGAATCTTGGTGAATTCCTAGAATGTTATGATAAATACAATAGTGATCTGATTCGAGTGTTCTACTGTTGAATCAAGGGTAAATTTAAGGGGGCTGAGTTTAAGCTTTCTATGAATAATGTTCTTCATGATGTAAACAATGATTTATGGGCTACTTTGTTTAGTTTGGACACAAATGAAAATCTTCCTAGAGTAATTGATAAAACATTTGTTTAAAACTTTGAGTTCAACACTGCTCTAAACTCTATACTATGGGAACCATATCCTGACAATGTTGTGGCAAGTGACGTCTTTCCGAAAAATGTCACTACCGGTCATTTGAAATTCGAAGACAACATTTTGCAATGGATTTTTGCTCGTATCTTGAGACCTAAGAAAGGTGGTTACTCACGGGTTGAGAAGGCTGAAGTTCATCTCATGTATATTCTGAAAAATTGGATTAAAATCAACTGGCCATACTATTTTACATATCAGATGTTCGTCACCCGCAGCTCCCACAAATATCAAGCTCTAGGTTATGCATCCTGTATTCAGAACATCTTGAACAAGGCTGGGATTTCAGTTCTGAATATTCCTTACATTGAGATTTCTTCTGAACAACAATTTCAACCCAAAACCCTCACCATAATGGGCTATCATTGGGATAAGGTTAATAAGAGATTCAATTACCGACACAGATCGACTCATCCTTTTCAACCTGAACCTGAAGAACCTTTTCATTATGAAGGAAATGTTGATGAGGACGTACATGAGGGTGATCATCAAGATGTCAATGATGCTGGTGTAGTTATGCAAGAGGAAGACAATGACACATGGATGGGAGATCAACATAAGGATAATTCTAAATATCAGGGCTGGGGAGATTGGCAAAACAACTGCTGGACTACTCTTGGTAACGCCTATGTTCCTTCCACCTATGGCGAGGAGTATGGTTGGCAGCAACCATATTACTCGGCACCTCCAACTCCACAGCCTCAGTACGATTACCAGGCATCTGAAGAGATTCTGGAAAGGTTAAATGAGATGAATCTTCAACAGCAAGAATTCCAACCATTGCAAGAGAGTCGCTACAATGCTCGTGAAGAACGGCTCACAAACTTATCCAATCAAGTCTCGGCTCACATCACTAACTTCAACAGGTTTGCTGACGCGTCTATGACTCGCTTCAACCAAATGGACAAGAACTTGACTCAACAGAATCTGAATCTTACCAACAGTTTTGGTACTCTAAATCGCACTCTGATCGAACTCAACCTGCACCTAGAAGATTTTCCACCACCAGGCCAGTATTATGGAGGAAGAGGTCATCCATATAGGGGGAGGAGGCCATAAACATTAGGGCATCACTTCATTTGTGTTTTTGCATTTATGTTTTATTATTGTGTTTGCATGTTTTCTCCTACTGTTTACCTTTGACAATCTGTATCAGTTTGTTTTGAATGTTTCAACTATGAAATTAATTGTCTTTGCATTTGAGGTTCCGTATTTATCTGTTTCCAATTTTACATTAACTGTATCATATGTGGATACGTGTTAATGTTCTTGTGCTGCAAATAAATGGATGCATCTTTACTTGTTGTAGAGTTAATCTTTTGACCACCTCTTCTCATCTTTTTGATGTTGACAAAGGGGGAGAAGGATAACAGAAATTAGCAAGAAATTAACCAAGTGTTAAAGACAGGGGGAGCTTGTTCGTTCTCAAATTACAAATCATGTGAAAGCTAAAACAGTGTTGCCATCATCAAAAAGGGGGAGTATGTGAGGGCTTAGGTCTTTCATCTATTCCGTTTTAATGATGTCAACATATATGTTGAGTATTAGATTGTAATTTGAGCGGTATCACTTCACTTGTCAGGAAAATTACGTCTAATCATTCTTGATCGTGTGTCTAGATGTATAGGACTTTGTCTTTCCCATAAATAAAGTTCATTATTATTTTACTGTGTCTAGCATGTTTGTCTGGACTTTGGTCAGTTGAAAATGTGCAGAAATTGCATTTCCTGTAAAAACACAGTTCAAGCGCTAACCTTCCCAGTACATGAGTCGACGCATAAACAATGGTACAAAACTAGTGAAATATGCGGGTCAGCGCATGATTCTGGGAAATCACAAAAACCAATTGTGTGTCGACGCATGGTGTTTGTAGGTCGACGCATAAAGACCAAATTTACATAGCATTTTCCATGATTCAGCGCATACTATACCTCAATAAGTCATGTGTCGAACGAAACACTCCTGAGCTGTATTTTTCACCAAAATTGTTTTTCTGTTATTTCTGTTATAAATTTTAGTGGGTCAATTAATTCTCTATAAATAGTTTTGGTCATCTCATTATTTAATAACAAGAAATGTGAACATTTATGCCATTTCTCTCCATCTTCATCTTCTTCATTGAGTAAACAAACAATCACACATAATCATCTTTGTTTGTGTCGCTCATTGTTCGAAGTGATAACGTTCAGAATTTAGGAAGTGTGATCTTCATTTTTTGGGTTGAAAGCTTGGTAGGTGTTTCTTGAATAAAACCAGTTGGTTTTATCCTCCAAGAATCAAGTAGATTTTGGGGGTTTTTGTACAAACCATTTCGTTCTACAGGGATTCAGCCGGGCGAAGGTAACACGAAGATTGGAGCAATTGTTCGGTTTAGTAGCTGTAATCGGAGGATCGTAGAAGAGAGATTTGGGTTCGAATTTTTGGTAGATCGCAATTGATCGAGTGAAGGTAACCGAAGAACGGTGGGTTCTTTCGGTTTAGTAGCGTGGGACGGTAATTGGATCAACCATATTCGAAGGTTTTGATTCATCTTGAATCAAGGGGAGAAAAGACCCTGCATCAACGATCGAAGACGTTCGAGGGTTTGGATGTTCATTGTTCTTCTCTTGTAATAAACAATTTGCAACAGCTACATATATATATCTCAATACCAATTGTGGAGTTCGGGGAAGACGTACCCAAAGCGAGGATGATTGGGGAACTGCCTAATCAAATCTCGTTTGTTCTCTCTCTCCTTAACTGTTTTACATTTCAGTTTGTTTGAATTTGTGAAGTCGCAAGTTATTGAAATTTCTGTCGTAGTGTAATCGTAAGCTGATAAACTGTTTGTTAAATTGATGCAATTCCTTGAATTGTATGTTGGAGCAGCTTTACATTACCTTCCATAGAAATTCTACACTTAGTGTGTTTACGCACACCAGGTGTTTGATAATTTGTCTCAAAGCAAAAATCGAACGCATTGCTTTTAATCGTTCATCGTTTTAACTCGTTGGTTTGTATTAAACATCAAACAAGTGACATTTTATTGATTTCGTTATAAGTGTAGTAATTGAACCGAATTTTTCTCTTCCATACTCATTCTCAATATATTTGTGCATATCCGATCCTTTTGGTAGAAGGTTCGTGGTAGATGTACAATCCAGTGGTTTGCTTCCGTTAAATTTTAAAAACAAATTTTTAGTAACCATTTGCGTGTAAAACTCTAGGGATCTATTCAACCCCCCTTCTAGATCCATAGTCATCGTCTAACGCTGCTGGGGATACAATAGCATCAACTTCTGAATGCTTGCTGGGGAATAATAAATCAACCACGATTTTGGCTGGAGAAACAATCCTTTGTACTCTTGCTGGGGAGAGTAAGCTCTGCAGAGGATGATGAACTTTCAGTGGTGGGGAGAGTAACTCTACTAGGGAGAAACAAACTTGTTACCCTGCAAATATATGGTAAACCGAACTGTTTCTATGTTTATAGACTCTGCTCGAGAATCCAGCCAAACCTCCATTTTGTGATAAACATTTGCTGAAAATGCCACAGGGCTCTGCTGAAGAGAAGTACCAATGGTAATTGGCCTTTGACCTGTTGAGGAAAGCTTACCACCACCCACAAATCTATTTGGGGAACGAAAATTGACGATATCTGCTTTGCTAGGGGATGTCATTCTACCCTTACTCTGTTGGGGAGACGAAAACCACTTCACCGCAACCTTGAGAAACACCAACCCGACACACATGACTTGTACCGGGGAGTATAAACTCGTGTTGACAAGTAATAAATTTCAACAACCCGGCTGAAAAAGAGAAAACTTCTGAACTCTGGCTGAGGAGGATAATCAGAATTTTCATAATGCTCTGCCATGGATGATAGAACTTCAACTATCTTTGCTGAGGACGAATGGCGATTCAAACGCCTCCCTCACTGGGAAAAGATGCCTTTTGGCGCCTTGCCGAGGGAGAGAAACCCTATACTGGGAATTACTTGGGCGCTTCACGCTTCTGCTGATCAACTACATACTGATTCTCACACGTGACCAACGACCCTTTGATCTCTACTTGCCCCAGACCATCAGCTCTAAAGGAAGAAATCATCTCAAGAGGATTTTATAGAAGACCTGGCTTTCAACATGCCCCGGGTCTCCAAACTCTTAGAGATGTATCAGACCTTGACATAACTGCCCCAGACTTCATAATCCATGAAGTAAACTGCCTCAAGAGGATTCGTAATGATCTGAAATGTTCTGCCCCAGTATTTTGAACTTTGAAGAGGTGCTTTCAATTAACCGTCTTCTGGGGTGGACGACTTCTCATGCTCTAGAGGTGGCCTGCCCCAATACGAACCTTGAAGTGAAGTGGCCTCTGACCGACTGGTCCTCGAGAGATCTGCCGAATCTTGACGTGATTGCCCCATATTAAACGCTTGTGGAGAGATTTATCAGATCTCGACATAATTGCCCCAGTTTGGATGAACATTTGAAGAAATTTTCTCAACATGACTGCCCATGATTGATTGAACTCTGAAAAGACTTTCTCGACTTGAATGCCCCGGCTTGGCTTCATCTTAACACAACTTGCTAGGAAGACTCATGCTCAACATGGTCTTTCAGCACCATGACCTTTGATATGAATGTCCTTCGGGGTCTTCAAGCACTTCAACTTGGCAGGATTGAGCTTCTCAACTGATGTTCATCATGTAAGCTTCTTTGATGTCGAACACATGCAAGCAGAAAATGGTTATTATGAGAATGAAAATTCTAATGCAACACTCGTGTTAACCTTGAATTTTTATTAAAAATGTGTCGCCAAGCCTTGTGAACGAATCACTAGCTGGGATGCGACATTGATTTTTGAATGGAAAACAATATGCACATGCAATACCAACAAAAATCTTATTAGCATAACCCATAGGAGTCAGGAACGCTATCTCGCTGAAGTGCACTTTCGGAATAAACCCTGCTTCAATTAGGACTTTTGAGGGTTGTAACGTGGTCTGGTTCACGGTTTGAGAAAAAAGGATTTATGGCTCAAAAATTTGTTTGTACCCACCCATTCTCCTTGGTAATCTCTAGTCCTACGTTCAGCTAATCTGACACAAGCGCTCATCTCTTAAAAGGTTTTATGATCTTTAAGGAACCCATGCAATTGATGGTTTGAGACCCGATGAGGTTTTGGAGCAACAGTCACCCCTTTTGTCTTCAGTGTTGCGGTCACACGACTTGTTCTTTATCGAGGATTTTCTCTTGATCATTTCTTTTCGCTTTCTATTCATGTTTTTATTTCCCTGATTTTTCCTGGACTGATCCTTTTTTAATCTTTCGATATTTGAATTCCAGCGGGATGCCCTAACATTTGCCTAAGTCGCTTGTTTTCAACTTTCGACTTAGTGGCTTTCTTTCTTTTCTTTTTATTTTTTGTTTTTTGAACAAATCGTGTGACACTGGTTTGTGTGACTTGTTTGAAAGGGTTGTGACTGCCTTAATCTTTGATCACTGATGGATAACCATTGTGGTTTCACATCTTTTGACCTCTTGATGGTGTGGAATAGAAGGTAATGGATCCTCAGATGCACACTTCTTTCAAAATTTGATAGCTCGGTCATACTAACTGACGCCTACCCTGCCCCTAGGTTAAATGTGAGGGTTTTTCGTACGAAATAAACTCCTACTTCAAGGCTCAAAGGGGTTAACGAGGGTCTATCTCCCTTATATCTCCAGTATTTAGGGATTTGAAACAATGCCTGTACATCCTCAACATGGTTTTATCCAAAAGCACACAACCAAAGATTTTGTGTTTTTCAATTCATCATCCTCCCTCAAAGAGTTTAAGCAAGAAAGTCAGTATTGCAATGCACATGAACATTTAAGAGTGAACACGAATGGATTACTTCAAGAACTAGACAGATCAAGGAGAGAGAAGGCTCATCGATCAGTATTAGCTATGGTTCCATTTTTTTATTCAGTCAGCCAAAAACATGCTTATTGTATTATGATTGTCATTCACAAAACAAACAAGTTTCTATATGTAGCAAGCGATTTTGGACGCGGTTCTTAAGCGTTGGTCGCTCTCTGCGGTTTGAGCTTAAACTACAGGTCGATTCATTTTTTATCCTATTGTGAGCTGAATATATATTTGTCCTAAACATCCTAGACCTTTAAAGTTATGAATCCTAAGTTCCTGACATAAAATGGGTTCCCCGGCGGAAGCCCCAATCTGTGGTTTTCACATAAGTGAAGAAAAGGAAGACCGTGCCTAGATCTAACTTTCCACATTCCCCATGGTGGGCGCCATTTTTCTGTAGCGAGCGATTTTGGACGCGGTTCTTAAGCGCTGGTCGCTCTCTGCGGTTTGAGCTTAAACTACAGGTCGATTCATTTTTTATCCTATTGTGAGCTGAATAAGGAAGGGAAATAGATGTCTCCAATTAACCCTGCTTGCATACTGAGTTTAAACAGCGGTCTGTTAGGTTACGAATGCTATCAATGTGGGGGGCCTTTGTACTGGTTATTTGTATTTTCGCCAATAAGGTTCTTCTTTCTTTCTAGGATCTTCTGGCGGGGAACAAGTGTTAGGATGTTAGGACTGATGCTTTTGAATGTGAGAGTATGGGATTCGGGTTTTTTGTTGATTGTGCTCGCTAAGATTTTTCTTTCAATCTTATGCCTACGTATTCCCGTTTACCAAAACAGGGAAATCAGAGCGTTCGTAGTTCCTCCTATTCTATGGGAGGAAATGGTGTTTTGGTGTCTTGTTCAAAGCCCAAGACGTGAAGCAAAAGATGGTTTGTATCTTGTTCGAAGCCCAAGATGTGAAGCTGAAAAGTTTATTTGTATCTTGTTCAAAGCCCAAGATGTGAAGCTGAAAAGTCTCCACTTTAGAGAGAACTTGTCATCTCTAAAGAGGGGGTTGTTTGTCACAACTGCTTTTAGAAAGGAGAATTACTTTAACCGGGATACGCGGATCCTAGCAATGCCATAATTTCCTTTAAAGGAGGTTTTTACCTGAAGGAGAAGACTTTAACTCAGTGTAGAGCAATGCTATCTTTCCTTAGGAATTTCTCATGCTAAAAGAGGGACAGTGGCATGGATGTAGATGATCCAGAGGCTTTCCGCTTACAGCGATTAGATGAAAGGGAAGGAGATGTTGATGTTTGTGTATTGTGAACAAGGCACAACTTTGATGCTAAAAGGTTGATTGGATCAACCAGTGGTTTTCTTATATAAAGCCTAAGAGGAGGCTAATATGTGTCTCGTACAAAGCCCGAGAGAGAGGCAAAAAGGTTTGACTCAACAAGAGAGTGTTTTTGTATCTCGTATAAAGCCCGAGATGGAGGCTATTGTTTGTTTGGCTCGATAAGAACCCTTAAGTATCTCGTACAAAGCCCGAGATGGAGGCCAAAGGGGTGATTGACTCAACGAGGGAGTCTCTTATGTGTCTCGTACAAAGCCCAAGAGAGAGGCTAAACGTTGTTTGACTCCGCTGGGGAGAATCATTGTACAAATCCCAAGAGGAGGCTATGGTGGCTGTTTCAGTTGAGTGACAGGTCCAATATACTGATTTTCAAAGAGAAAATCAGTTCTTATATGAGCAACATTGTACTCATGTATTTGATTCAAGGATCCGGGTTATTCCTGTTCTTTAAGGAAGCGGGAAATCCGAAGGGTATCGAGACTGTCCGAGTCTACGGGTTTCTTTCCTATTTAACGAAGGGGTCACTTGAGAATGTCTTTGAGACTCAAGGAGATTAGACTGTCCAAGTCTAGAGTTTTATCTTTTGTACTATGCTTTGAGAAATAGTAGTAGACTCTACGACAGGACTGTTCTATGTATATGATTAAGTTCTGTTCCTATACCTCTAGGAGGTCGTCGGGACAATTTGTACGAAGCCCAAGAGGAGGCTGGAAACTTTTAAGAAGCCTTAGAGGTCCTTGTACGAAGCTCAAGAGAAGGTTATCATTCCCGGAGGAAGAGATCATTATACGAAGCCTAAGAGGAGGCTGTGAATACTTCTAAGAAGCCGTAGGGTCCTTGTACGAAGCCCAAGAGGAAGCGGGGTTGCTTTTAGGAAGCCTGTGGGTCCTTGTATGATGCCCAAGAAGAGGCCGATGCTTTTAAGAAGCCCGTGGGTCCCCAAACCCCGAGAAATTCAAGGCAATGCTATTCACCGAGAATAGATCAAAGTCAGGAAAGTTCGAGAATTTGGAAGAAACTCAAAGATACCATTCACGGAGAATACATTCATCTTGGGGAGTAGAGTTTCTTGACATTTCCTAATGAGGACAGCCGAAGAGAAGACTCTATCTGGTGATCCTATTGGGGATCTAGTTGTCTATTTCTACGAATAAACGAAACGGGGTCACCTAGTTCTAGACGTAGTTGCCGGGGAAACTCTAAATATCTATACTATTATTACACAGTTGATATGAGTTTATGAAAGAAGACTTACAGTGAAAAAGCCCCACAATACAGTTATATGTATATGAAAGCGGTAAATGAAAGCAATAACCACTTACTCGGTTGTAGAGCTTCCATGCTGTTTGGTTAGTTGTTCAACAAAGAAAGATTGAAAACAACAGTATATTCAAAATCAAAGGAGAAAGTGCTTTGAAAAAGAAAGGTTTGGGGCTTATAGCTCAGGGAGAGGCCCAGGGTTTTATCAGTGAGCGCACTGTTTGAATTTGTACAGAGGGACTTATACAAGTGACTGAGGCCCAAAAAGGTTTTCTGTACAAAGGGATAGGTCTTACACTCTCTCAAGAGACCCAAAGAGTTTTAAAGAAAAAGAGTGGGGCTTATAACACGAGGGTAGGCCCAAATGACTTTTCATTTAAAAATGGCGATCGCGCCGAGGATTTCTTTTAACGCAGGGGGACTTATACAATAAGTGAGGCCCAAAATGTTTGGGTTAAAAGGGGATTGGGTCTTACACTCTAATAGAGCCCCAAAAGTGTTTTGAATGGGTCTTATAGCTCGAGGAGAGGGCCAATTGTTATTTTGAAAAGGCGACGATCGCGCCGTTGGTTTTTGACGGTATCGGGACTTATACAATACACTGAGGCCCAAAAATGATTTGGTCAAAAAAAGGATTGGGTCTTACACTCTACTAAAGACCCAAAGTGTTTTGAAAATGATTTATAAGGGTTGAATTAATCCAAAAACCCTAATTTGTTTTCAAAAATGTATTTAATTGAATAAAAATTCAATTAAATGATCAAAATTGTTTAACATATGAAAAACAAATTTTGATCTTGGATTAATGCTTCAAAAATTAAGTATTGACCTACAAAATAATTAGAAAGCATTAAAAGTTGCAAAATCAATGTAGAAAAAAATATTTAAAATGTTAAAAACAATTAAAACATTAATTCTTTGCAAAAATATCAATTATATGAAATAAATAATATTTTTGGGATTTTTTGGGAAAATAAAATATTTTAACATTTTTGTGAATTATTAAAAAAAGAATCAACTCAAAATCATTAAAACTCAGAGAGAATTTAATTTTTGAATTCAATTAAACAAAATCACAAAATTCAAATATTTTAATTTATGAAAAAGGCGCCAAGAACACAAGCAAGAACACGCGCGTTTTTCTTGGTTTGGCTGATTTGCGTTTTCCATCCAATCTCACTGAATACGTAATCATATCATGCAATCCACATATCATTATGCTCGTCTCAACCTCACGATCATGTTTATGTCAACTAATTTCATTTAAATTAAACATACAACAAGAAATCACAAAAAATCCTCAAGAACCCTAATTTATGCATGAAGGCTAGGATTTTTGATACATGATTCAAACAATGCAATTAATTGAGGGGAAACATTCCATGCATGATTATGAACATATGGCCAAATTATTGTGCGAGGAAATATGCATAGATTGAGAGATGACCAAGTATGTGCTTACCTCTAGGCCGTGACAGCAAATGCAATGTGATTTTTGATTTGGAGGTGTTACAGATGAGTGGTGATGATCTGAACAGCTTCCCTACACCCTATGGAGTGTGTTTGAATGCTTGGACCTGATTGAAAATGGCTGGAACAATTTGTGGTACCTCAGCTGCAACTTGATTGAAAATTTGAGCAATCAGCTGGTGATTTTCTGAAATTGGTGTTTCAGAAGTGATCTAAGTGTTTGATTAGCTCATATGTGATGTATGTGAGTTGTGTGAGTGATTGGTTTGATTGGAAAAGCTCTCAAACTCAAAACCCGATAGCTACCTTGCTAAGAAAGGCATTTTTGCCAAGAGAAAGAGATTTTGAGGAAAGCATCTGTTAGATGGCTTTGGTGTACTCAAACTGATCATAATTGAGCTCTATTTATAGTAGAGCAAGTTTGTCCAATGGAATTTCAAGTCTCCTCTAGCCATTAACTGGAGGTTAGGGCACAGAGCTTTGGTTCCCTTGGTCTTGGATAAGTCTTGACTGATTTCAGATGAGAATGGCTCAGTCCATGCCACCTTGATGCTTCCATTGAATGCTCCAATCCAAATTTGAAGTCTTGTCCCTATTTTGGCCATTCTAGGTTCAACATGCTATTTCTTGTTCCGTGGACTTTGGAGACTTGGCTCAGTGATTGTCCCCTTTAGATTTAATCCTCTGAGGTGTCCAAGTGGATAGGAGCAATTGGATTTGGCTGAGTTTGGAAAATCGAGCAAAGTTGCAAATTCTGCCTTGCCTTGACAGATTTTAGCAAGGCAACTTTCCAATGTCATATCTCATGACTCAAATGGAATTTGGCAATGTTCTTGGTCATTTTGGAAACCCCTTACATCATACAACAACTGTTTGAACATGTTTGGTTTTGATCTCTTTTGAATCCAAGTGAAAAATCGCCCTACATTTGGCAAAAAGTGAAGACAGATTTGAACTTAGTGAAAATTTCACTAAGTGTTGGAAAAAGTGACATTTTCATTTTTCAACCATTTTGATCACTCCATAACTCAAAATCCTTAATGAATTGGACTTAGGTCTAGTTGAAGTTTTTGTAGAGGGTAATGAGGGATACAAATCCATCTTTGGATGAGAAAAAATGGCCTTGTGGTTTAAGAGTTATGGTCCTCTAAAGTTGGTACCTTTGTCACTTTATTTTTAACTTAGAAAATTTTCTATGTTTTTATGGTTACCCCTTTTACAAGTTATCCCACTTTTCTTGATTTTTTTTATGAATGATGATTCAAATCATACATTAACATCATTTTAGGGTTAAAAATCCATTTTGGTGAAAAATCTCAAAAAGTCAAAGTTGACTTTTGTGCACAGTTGATTTTTTATCAGATGAATTCCAAATTGTGCAATTCTTCAGGAAATCATGTCCTTGACCTAAATCAAACTTGATGGACATGTTCCATGGGTGTCATAGGGTATATTGAGGCATGTCCTAGGGTTTGGGAGCATGTCTTGGTCAAAAGTGAAAGTTACAGTTGACTTTTCCCTTAAAACCCTAATTGTGGTGCAGATGAAATTGAGACTTGTTGCTCAAGCTTCTTGGATTAATCCATTGTTCCAAATGGATCAATATAGTTCATTAGAGACCCTCAAACTCTCTCTTGAGGTCTTGGTTCATGATTTGTCCCAAAAGTCAACTTAGGGGTGAATTAGGTCAAGAAACCCTAATTCCTGATTTTTGATGTATGCATCCCCTGAGGTTAAATTGACTTGATGTTTGGGTCCATGAGGTCCCATGGAGTATATTAGGTTATGTTTTGGAACATTGGCTCATGCCCAGATGAAAATTTTCCATTTGGAGGACCTGGTCGACCAAAACCCTAATTTGGTGACCCTGTCGATCTTGAGGCTTGATCCACCTAGAAGGGAGCAGCTTTATGCTTAATCCTTGGAGTGGGAGTCCTTTTTTGATCTTTTGTGTATGTTTGAGAGGTTTAGACAAGTTGAAGATCATGTCATTCCCTTATTGACCCTTTTTCTAAGGCTCTGAGAGGGCTTGAAACCCTAATTTTGATTGTAGTGGATGCTCACCCATCTTTGGGGAGACTGATGAAATAGGATGGTTCCCCCATATTGTGATGATGATTTGCACAATGATGGGAAATCTTAGTGGTCAAAATTTGGGGTATGACAGATGCCCCTATTTAATCTTTTTGGACCCGAAGGTGTGAATGACGAAGGTATTCGGGCATTCGGGGTGCAAGAGGATTAAATATCAGAATACCCGAAATTTTGATGGGGGTTGTGAATGGTAGCTTACGCATTCATCTTCTTTTTCTAAGCGATGATGCTTAGAAAAGGTAAACTTCCCCTCGATCCTGGTTTCCTAGCAAGGAACTGGTCTTAGTTGAAATAAACCTCCCCTCGATCCTGGTTTCCTACCAAGGAACTGGTCTTAGTTTCTTTTGTCAACTTACCCTCGATCCTGGTTTCCTACCAAGGAACTGGTCTTAGTTTTTGATTTAAACTTCCCCTCGATCCTGGTTTCCTACCAAGGAACTGGTCTCAGTTTTTGAAATAAACTTCCCCTCGATCATGGTTTTCCACCAAGGAACTGGTCTCAGTTTCTTTTGTTAACTTCCCCTCGATCCTGGTTTCCTTCCAAGGAACTGGTCTCAGTTTCTGAAATGAACTTCCCCTCGATCCTGGTTTCCTACCAAGGAACTGGTCTCAGTTTCTCTTGTTAACTTCCCCTCGATCCTGGTTTCCTACCAAGGAACTGGTCTCAGTTTCTTTTGTCAATAAACTCAATTGACAAAGGGACGCTATTCGTAGCGGTTTTCCTCAAACTTCTCGCCGAATTTTCCTGGGGAGACGTCATTTGACGGAAAAAGTTTTGATGTCAGACTTGCTGGGGAACCCAGTCGTCTAAGTTGTAGAGTTGCACAAACTTCTCTGTTGGAGACGCCATTTGTCAATTCTACTGGGGAAAGCGACTCTCTTGAGAGACTATTTTCGTTTGGGGTTACATCATACTTTTCTCGGGATCTTCCCGGAGAAATGCCATATGATGGGATCCAATTTTGAGGTGCCGATGACCTTTTCATCAGCGATCTTTTCGGAGCGAAACTGGCGTGCTGCCGAACTTTTGATTACGAGGCTTTTTCTCGGGATTTTGCTTAATCCGAGAAAGCAAAGATATCATCCTCAATGGCGAAGAGTGACATTTGTTGAAAGTTTTCTCTGGCTTTTCAGAGGTTCAAGTTATCAAAGTGGTCAAGGACCAATTTCTTTCCAGAATTAAACTGGAAGCGAGGTTGTTCAGACACAGTATTTCCTGACGAGGCAAGAACTGACAACTCGATTGAGAGAACTTCTATCACTATAGGACAAGAATGACTAGAGTGATAGTAATGCAATATGAAATGTGAATGGAAATCAAAAATGCATGATGTATGTATGTTTGTGCAGACAAAACTGATGCGACATACAAATTGACGGGTGAACACGACGGGATACTCGGCCATCGCGGGGCGTATAGAAATATCGCTGGGTCAAAATAGCAATTCCACCTTGCTTAGGAGAGATAGTCCCGGTTGGGGACTATCGTTGATCGGGCTTAGGAGATAAGAACTCGGCCGAGGTGTGTCAGACGAAACAAGGTCTCTGGCACAGTTGATCCCTTCATTCAGGCGTACTGGGCCTAGAAGGAGTACTTTGATTCTGCACTTTGAAGTTCGAACACCTTTGGAGACGCAATCGACGTTCTTTCAATGTTCAACAACCAAAAGAAATGCCATCTTTACTTTAAAAAAACAGAAAAAATTTTATCAAGTAAATTCATTTTTGTTTTATTTCAAGAATCGTTAATCATGTTAACAACGTCATTCTGTAAAGCTAAAACAAATGAGAATTACAAACAAAAGCACAAAAGCTCAAATTTTATTGATAAGATGAAGATCAGCCAAACGCGTGATCCCAAAGAGTATATACAAAGTTTGAAAATGGTAATTTACAGGGAAAAAGGGCTACGTTGAAACATAACAACCACCATCCTTCTACCAACTTTGAATTCGGGGCATCCTGAGCTTCTGTCGAAGATGACCTTGACTGGAGTTTTCTGACAGATGATGTAACAGCTGCTACGGAGGGACTTGCCTCTGTTGAACATAGTTACTTGCCATTATCCCTAATTTTTGCCTGGATTGTACTTTGATGTTTCCAATCCACCGGGATGATTTTTTTCATGTCTCTAATTTTTGCCTGGACCGCCCTTTCGGGTTTTCAATCCACCGAGACGGTTTTTTTTTTTTTTTAGGCGAAGTATTTCTTGACTACGTCAACATTCGTGGGGTAGGCAAATTCCTCTCCGTCCATGGTTGCAAGTCTCAAGGCACCGCCTGAGAAAGCTTTCGTGACCACATAGGGGGCCATCATAATTTGGGGTCCATTTGCCCCGAGAGTCAGTGAGAAATGATTGTATCTTCTTGAGCACGAGGTCTCCTTTTCTGAAAACACGAGGTCGGACCTTTTTGTCGAACGCCCTCTTCATTCTTTGCTGATACAACTGACCGTGGCATAGTGCCTTGATTCGCTTTTCTTCGATCAGATTCAGGTCGTCGTGTCGACTTTGACACCATTCAGCTTCGGTGAGCTTAGCTTCCATCAATACTCGGATTGACGGGATCTCTACTTCTATGGGGAGCACTGCCTCCATGCCATATACTAGAGAGAAAGGGGTTGCCCCTGTTAAAGTGCGGACAGATGTGCGATAACCGTGAAGAGCAAAGGGTAGCATCTCGTGCCAATCTTTATAGGTTACAACCATCTTTTGAACGATCTTCTTGATGTTCTTGTTAGTTGCTTCTACCGCTCCGTTCATCTTGGGTCGGTAGGGAGATGAGTTATGGTGTTCGATCTTGAACTCTGCGTACAACTCTTTCATCATCTTATTGTTCAAGTTAGATCCATTATCAGTAATGATCTGGCTCGAAACACCATAACGGCAGATGATATTGTTTTTGATAAATCGGACCACCACTTGTCGGGTTACATTAGCGAATGACGCTACTTCGACCCACTTGGTGAAGTAATCAATGGCTACCAGGATGAACCGATGTCCGTTTGAAGCCTTAGGCTCAATCATGCCAATCATGTTGATTCCCCATATCGAGAATGGCCATGGGGAAGAAAGAACTTTGATATGTGATGGCGGTACATGAATTTTGTCGGAGTATATCTGACACTTGTGACACCTCCTCATGTACTCGTAGCAGTCGGATTCCATGGTCAACCAATAGTACCCTGCTCTTATAATTTTTCTTGCCATTGCGTGCCCATTGGCATGAGTGCCAAAGGATCCTTCATGAATTTCTTTCATAAGCATGTCTGCTTCTGATCTGTCTACGCATCGGAGCAAAACCATGTCAAAATTCCTCTTATAAAGAGTGTCACCGCTCAGGAAGAAGTTTCCAGCCAAACTTCTGAGGGTTTTTCTGTCTTTTCTGAGTGCCCCGGATGGGTACTCTTGTTTCTGAAGGAAGCATTTGATATCGTGATATCAAGGTCTGCTGTCTATGACTGCTTCAATCGTAAAGATGTAAGCGGGCCGTTCAAGGCGCATTATATCGATCTTAGGTATGTTATTCCATTGACCTACACTAATCATGGAAGAGATAGTGGCTAATGCATCAGCCATGTGATTCTCATCACGAGGGATGTGGTGAAACTCGACTCTGTTGAAGAAGGGTAACAATCTTCTTGCGTAATCTTTGTATGGAATCAATCCTGATTGGTATGTGTTCCAATCTCCTTTTATTTGATTGATAACCAGGGCTGAGTCGCCGTATACGTCCAAATTTTTTATCCTTAAATCAATCGCTTCTTCGAGACCCATAATACAAGCTTCGTATTCGGCCTCGTTGTTCGTACACTTGAACGTAAGTCTGGCAGTGAAAGGAATATGGGTACCCTGGGGTGTTATGATGATTGCCCCAATTCCATTTCCGTAATGATTAACTGCTCCGTCAAAGATAAGCCCCTATTGGGAACCTGGTTCTGGCCTTTCACTGGGTAACGGTTCATCGCAATCTTTCATCTTTAGATACATGACATCTTCGTATGGGAAGTCAAACCCGATTGATTCCTGATCGTCAATCGGTTGATGAGCCAAATGATCGGCTAAAATACTTCCCTTAACAGCTTTCTGAACGTGGTACTCTATGTCATATTCTGATAACAGCATCTGCCAACGGGCAATTCTTCCCGTGAGAGCAGGCTTTTCGAAAACATATTTGATTGGATCCATTTAGGAGACCAACCAAGTAGTATGACGAATCATGTATTGGCGAAGATGTTTGGCTGCCCAAGCCAAAGCACAACAAGTTTTCTCGAGCATCGTGTACCGAGTTTCACAGTCGGTGAATTTCTTGCTTAGATAGTAAATGGCAGACTCTTTCCGTTTGGTTTCGTCTTGTTGGCCAAGTACACATCCCATTGAGTCCTCTAGGACTGTGAGGTAAATGATCAGTGGTTTTCCTTCTACCGGTGGTGATAGAATCGGAGGATTCAATAGATATTCCTTGATACTGTCGAAGGCGGTTTGGCAATCTTCTGACCAAACGCAATCCTGGTTCTTTTTCAGTAATTTGAAGATTGGCGCACAAGTGGCGGTCATAAGGAATATGAATCTGGAGATGTAATTTAAACGTCCCAGGAATCCTCTGACTTGTTTTTCAGTTTTTGGAGAAGGCATTTCTTGAATGGCCTTGACCTTGTCAGGATCAACTTCAATTCCTTTCTGGCTGACGATGAACCCTAGTAGTTTCCCTGAACGGACACCGAAGGTGCACTTGTTGGGATTCAAGCGGAGCTTGAATTTTCTTAGACGTTCGAATAATTTTGACAGATGTTCAACGTGCTCACTCTCTGTTTTTGATTTTGCAATCATATCATCGACATATATCTTGATTTCTTTGTGTATCATGTCATGAAACAGAGTAATCATGGCCCTTTGATAGGTTGCCCCGGCGTTCTTCAAACCGAACGGCATAACCTTGTAACAAAAAGTACCCCATGGGGTAATGAATGAAGTTTTCTCCATGTCTTTCGGCGTCATTTTGATTTGGTTATAGCCCGAGATTCCATCCATGAAGGAGAAAACTTTGAACTTTGTTGTACTATCTACCAGCATGTCAATGTGTGGTAAAGGAAAGTCGTCCTTTGGACTTGCCTTGTTCAGATCTCTGTAATCAACACACATTCTGACCTTTCTGTCCTTTTTGGGAACGGGTACGATGTTGGCTAACCATTGAGGATATTCTGATGCGGCGAGGAAACCCGCATCAATCTGTTTCTGTACCTCCTCCTTGATTTTGATGGCCATGTCCGGGTGAGTGCGTCTCATCCTTTGCTTTACTGGCGGACATTCCGATGTCAATGGTAATTGATGTTCCACGATGCTGGTATCCAAGCCTGGCATATCCTGATAGGACCAAGCGAATACATCAGGGAATTCTTAGAGAAGCTTTATCAAACCCTCTCTGGCAGTTAGACTGAGCAGTGCCCCAATCCTGATTTCTTTTCTCTCTTTTTCTGAACCCAAGTTTACCGTTTCCAACGGTTCTTTATGAGGTTCAAGGGACCTTTCCTCTTGTCTAAGTAGTCGAGAGATTTCTTCTGGAATTTCGTTGTCATTTTCTTCTTCAGCCTCGAATACCGGGAACTCAAAGTTGGGCGAAGGCATCGGATCCTATGTTTCAACGGGGTTTAAAACAAGCAATCTGCATGACGTAATGATTCGTGTTTAGAAGAGACAGAGAAAATGCAAGTGTGTGCAGTGTTTTTATTTTATTACTGCTTGTTTTTATTATTGAATTGTTTTTTAGGATTACCATTTTCTGAAAAAGCAAAAAGAGAAAACAGCAATTAATGCGGAAATTACAGAACGACGTTATTTTATTAATGAACAAGTCGATCCTTGAAACTACAGCCCTATAAAAAAAAACTCTGTCGCTTTGGGCGAAGCGAAGAGGGAAATTTACAGAAAGCGAGCCCTATCAAAACATCTGTTTCACCTGGGCAGGGTGAAAGGTTAAAAGCTGGCAATTACTTTGACTGATGAACGACCTTCAGAACCTCGACGGCAACCCATTGGCGGCGAACTCCTCGGTGAATCACAAAGTCTGGCACCTTCCTCGATTTGTCTTCAGAAATAACGCTGATTTCTGGTGGAGCAGGATCGTTGGAATCTGTTTCCCAGGCAGAATTGTCGTAGGAGAATTCCTCAGTTGTATTTTGCATAGCATTGGTGCTCTCAGTTGTATCTCCCCATCCAGTTGGCTGGATATCTTCGAATCTGATACGAGAGCTTTCGGGAGCAGTGTACTTGACCATAAAGTCGTATTTTCCACTTGGTTATCCCAGGGTGTCCCACACTTCTTTGGAACTGGAGGAGTCATCTCTCTCGATGACGTTGACTTCGGGAAAAGCATAGTTGATGAATCCAAGTCCTGCGAACGTTGCGAATTCATCTTCATGTTGAGTAGTTTCTGAATGACCTGAGTGTTGATCCCATGACATGGTGGGGACACAGGTATTTTGTTCAATGACGGTCAGCTGAGTTTCATTGTTCGGCTGACTTTCTTGCCCCAAGTCTCCTGGATAAGGTTGCCACATTGGCATACCATCCATTGGGCCATAGTAGTTGTAGTCAAAGTTGTCTTTCATCAGAGTGTCTTCCTCTAATGAATTTGGTGGAGCACGACATCCTTCTGGATCACAATCTCCATATATCATTTCGACATCTGATCTTGGTATAAATCTCAGACTTTCTGTTGGAAAGCAAAAAGGCATAGGCACCTCTTCTTGAGACATATAACCGTCTTTGTTGAGATAGGACTTCCATTCTTCATCCGTGTCAGAGGGATCTTCCTCATTGATAGCATGTACCGCCTGAGACACTGGGTGAAGGAAACCTCCACTGTGGAAGAAGTTTTGAAGTGGATGAAGACTTTCATCGTTGGCAGCTGTCTGGGTACAGGTTGCACAAAAACCAAGACCCTTCTTTGTCTTATTGTCAGTGGGAATGACGAGCGTTCCCCATCCGGTTGTATCGGTACTCTTGACCGCTTTGATAGCATATTTGTATGAAGAAATGGAAGTTCCTCTTTTGAAATGATTGTCCTTGCTCACCGACAATGCTTGGAACTGCGTTCCAATAACCTCCTCGGGTTCTATACCAGTAGATGATGACAAGTAGCTTACGAACAAGGCCTATTCTCCACAGACTGTGACAAGTTGATCGTTCTTGACGAACTTTAGCTTTTGGTGGAGGGTTGACGTAACTGCTCCAGCCTGATGTATCCAAGGTCTTCCTAATAAACAACTGTATGTTGCCCGAATGCCCATGACCTGGAAAGTGACTTGGAAAGTGTGAGGACCAATAGTTATGGGAAGATCAACTTCGCCGATAACTATTTTTCTGGATCCGTCGAACGCTTTGACGACGACCTCGCTAGTTCTCATCGGAGGGCCTTTGAATGATAATTGCATCAAAGTAGGCTTCGACATAACATTCAAGGCTGACCCTGTGTCTACCAGTACGCTGGCTAAAGCATCGTCCTGGCAGTTAACTGTGATATTGAGCGCCATGTTATGACGGTGACCTTCTTCAGGTAATTCCTTATCACTAAATCCCAAATTATTACAGGAAGTGATGTTAGAGATGATACTATTGAACTGTCTGATTGTTACATCTTGTTCCACAAAGGCCTGCTCCAAGACTTTCTGTAGAGCCTCCCTGTGCGCTTCTGAACTGAGTAATAGTGATAATACAGAGATCTTTGAAGGAGTTTGTAACAGTTGATCAACAATGTTGTATTCACTCCTTTGGATGAGCTTCAACATCTCATCATTTTTTGAAATGTCGGGATTACTAGATTGACCGACTGGCGGATTGGGAGCTTCTGTGTGAAGTTCCTTTTCCTTGTTAACTTCCCCAACCCCTCGGTTGAAGATTCTACCACTCCGTGTTACTCGACTGATGCTGCAATGTTCACAACGGAGGGTAATGGAATTTCCTTTCCATTCTCAATTATCGTTGCACCGTATTTGTAAGGGATAGCCTTAGTTGATTTATACGGTAGTGGTCCCGGCAGATAGATGACTATGGGAACCTTCTGATTTTTCTGACCATCATAGGCAATCTCGATCCGTTCCCGGTTGGGAACTTTAGATTCATCAAGTAGAGGGATGATGTCAAAAACATCTCTGGTCCTGTGATGACCAGAGATTGTGACAACGTCCTCAATTTGATCGGCAAGGTAGTTCGGCGTCCAGTTGATGGGTCCAGAACCCGGATATGGACGAATTTCTCCACGATCCACCTGACCCTGAAGAGCCGCTCTCACAAGGTAACACCCTTGGTTACTTTCCGAACAGACGCTACAACGGTCATAATTGTGTAGTGGCACCTGGCCACGCCCACTTTGAATACAATGTAACCTCACTAGGTTACCTTCCATTGATCGGACATCCTGACTTTGACGTCGAGTAGGATTCCTGTTACTGATACTAATTTGCTAAGTATCTTCATCCATGTAGATTGGCATCCACCAATGGTTTAACAAGTGCTGAAGTGCCTCCTGGACAAGGGTACAACCTCGATCGTTTTCGCAACCCGCTTTATAGCTTTGATAGTCATGTGATATTAAGAATCCAAGTCGGACCTGCTCAGCATGTAACTCTACTAGGTTGGTATTCAACACGCGAATGTCAAAGATCTGAACCATGTTGATCTGATAGGAATTCCTATCATGGTAGTCTTGGATCCATCCAAGATCCATCTGACGCTGGAGGGCCTCTTGTATGAAAGAGCATCCCTGTTTATTTACCGAGCAAGTTAGACAGGAATTGTAATCGTGCCACGGCAGATTATGATACTGGCTTTGCCTTGAATGCATTGCCACCAAGTTGACACTCATTGCACGGATGTCGTGGTTCTGAATGACATTGGAATTCGTGTAAACCATGTTAACTCCATGAACTCGGTGTTCTTGGATCCATCCAAGATCCATTTGTTCCTGTAGAGCCGCTTGCACTACAGAACATCCTTGGTTATGTTTAGAGCAGATATCACACTAATGATAGTTATGAGGTGGCACATGGCCATATCCACTCTGTCTACAATGTATCTTGACCAGATTGGTCTTTAACAAGAGTACATCGTGAATTTGATAGACATTATTAATCTCTTCCTCCATCAAATTGACTGCAGCTTTCTCATGTTGAGGAAGCGGGTTCGTAAGAACATTAGGATTCGTATCTTTGAAAGATAAGAGCCCGCTCCTAACAAGCTTTTGCACGTCGGACTTGAAATTAAGACAAGTTTTTATGTTATGCCCTAGACCTCCTTGATGATAAGGGCACGTCTGATCCACCTTAAACCAAAAAGGTGGATTTTCCAGTACTGTAAGAGGGGACTTAGTCTGAATGTGCCCTTTGGATAGCAGTAATGGAAACAACTCTGCGTACGACATGGGTATAGGATCAAACCCTGATGGTCGTGTTGTACGGTTGTTATTGTATGGAGGACAAGCCTGCTGAAGAGGCTGTTGCGTCCTTTGCTGATCAGGTTGGCTCTGCGCAACCTAAGGTTGATACGTAGGAATAGGCGCAGGGCTAATAACAGGAGTCACAACTGCTACTGGTTGATATCGTCGCATTTGCTTTCCAAGGGAGATATTCCCAATATCTTGCTCTTTTTTCTTAGGGAGAGCACTACCATATTTTTTAGTATCGCTCGATGATCCAGTGTCTTTTACCAAACGTCCTTCTCGGACGGCTTCCTCAAGGCGTACACCCATGCCCACCATTTCGGTAAAATCACTGGGCGCACTGGCAACCATTCGGTCATAGTAAGACGAGCTTAAGGTCTTTAAGAAGATCTTTGTCATCTCTTTTTCCTCAAGAGATGGACAAATTTGAGCGGCAATTTCACGCCACTTTTGAGCATACTCCTTGAAGGTTTCCTTGTCCTATTGCAACATTGATCTGAGTTGATCTCTGTCGGGTGCCATGTCCAAATTATATTTGTATTGTTGGACGAAGGCAGTACCAAGATCTCTGAAAGTACTGATCGTAGCACGGTTTAAACCCATGTACCATTTGAGTGCGACACCGGTTAAACTATCCTGAAAGTAGTTAATCAGCAGGTCTTGATTCTCCGTCTGAGCTGACATCCACCGAGCGTACATCACCAGATGGCTTTGAGGGCAAGAGTTACCCTTGTACTTTTCAAAGTCGGGCACTTGGAACTTGTGTGGGACTTTCACATTGGGGACCAAGCAGAGATCTGCGGCGTCCTTTCCAAATAGATCCTGACCGCGAATGGCTTGCATTTCCTTCTGCATTTCCAGGAACTGTTCCTGGAATTCATCCATTCTATCGAACATAGTTTCCTTCTTACCAGAAGGTGTTGGTGGAATTTGTCCTTCTGGGACAGTGTGCACCACAGGGGGTGGTACCGTGACTAAGGTAGTGAATCTTGGCATTTTCCAAAGTTTGTAACCTTCAGGAGTCTTCAGTATGCCCCTGGCATATTCGCTTTCCCGAAGTTTGTAACCTTCAGGCCCAGCGGCTTCTGTTGTGATTCCTTGATCTTCAGTGATCGGCGGAACATATCCTTCCGGGATATAGTTAACAGGCATACCCCAAGGACGATCTTTCGGCATTTGATACCTAGGATCATACTTCTCCATGATGGGCATTGAGGTGATCTCGAAGATCACAGTCCGTTGTAGCTGAGCTTCTGCCATGGCTTGCATGTCATTACGAAGCTTTCTCATATCCTCTCTTAGAGCGTCGATCTCTTCTTTCAACTCTCTGTTTTCTTCCTCTAAATCATCCATCCTCTTCTGACGATTGGCCCGAGTATTGTACGAATGAGACAGTTTGACTCTAGAATCGAGACATAAACGTGAGATTCGTAAGGAAGAAGAATACGCGGTGTGAGAATAATGAATGCAATGATTATATTAATTGTTTTTTTGGTTTAATCAAAATAAACTTTGACAATTAGATTGCAAATATCAAACAGTGGGGAAACCCCTTTTTATGGAAATTCAAAGGATTACAGAAATGGAAATACAGTAGATTACAAAGTGCAGAAACAGAAACCTAAGCTAATGGGTCCCGAGTCCTCTCTGAAGAGAAATCGGGTGCTGACTCTGGTACTTTCCTTTTCTTTGACCGGGGCTCTTGGGCCGTTGTCGGGTTATCATTCCTTTGCCAGGTGAAAGGAGTGAGCAAATTCCTTTGGTCATCTTGATTCTCTACAGCATGTTGCTCCAAAATCTCAATCAGAGCATCTTTTTCTTTCAGTAATTGCTGTATTTTGATGTACTCTATGTCGAGGGTGCGATACTTGTTCCTCCAAGACCTTCTCTCCTTCTGAACTTTGTTGAGAGTAACCTGAAGCTTTTCAGTTTCCGTCATGAAGTACATGACAGATTCCCTCGGCGGAAGAATTTCGTAACGAGGATAAGGCATCTTTAGCTTGAGAGCTCTAGTTTGTACCCAATGGAGATAAGGCTCCACCGAGACACAGTTTGGTTTTCCTAGAGACTCTCGTCTTTTCTTATGAACGTGTTTCCAAGCGTGCACTATTTCCATCTTTAGTGCTCTGTCGTTTTCTCCTTCTTTGAAGAAAAGACCCTCCAGATGAACCCCCCGTGGGATGTGTCTCATCGGGTATCCAAATTGACGGCGAACCAATACCGGATGGTAGTTGATTCCCCCTTTAGTTCCTATGAGGGGTACGTTGGGGAAGTTTCCACAATGATCAATGATCCTGATTCCCTCATAAATCCTATTACACCAATCTATATCAGAGTTGGTAAGAGACATGATCTTCTGTGACCAACGTAAGGCACTCTTACAATCCCAAAAAGCAGCAGACTTGGGCAGGTGTGAGATAAACCATTTATAAAGAAGAGGTACACAGCATGTGATCTCCCCTCCACTGTATAAATTTCCCAAGTGTACAGAATGATACGCATCTGGGAGCAAAGTCGGCACAGGGTTTCCAATGAGAAAAACCTTAATGGAGTTGATATCGACGAAGTTATTGATGTTGGGAAACAAAAATAACTCGTAGGTGAGCAAGACAAAGATGCTTTCAAAAGTAGTCATGTTTCCTATACTGGCAAAATACTGGGCTTTCTTCGTCAAGAACTGGGCTGGCAAACCTTGGATGCCACCCTTAGCGGTCATGGGAGTCCTGACCTCAGACTCGTCCAAATGAATTGCTCTTGCAATGGTCTGATTCTTTGGAATTTCTTCCAGTCCAGAAAATAGAGCTCGATCAGTGACGTGTAGATCAATTAGAAGAGAATACTCCTCCAGCGTTGGTGCAAGCTGGTAATCCGGGAATGTGAAACAGTGATAAACCAGATTGTAAAACTGAATGAGCGCATCCATGATTCCCTCAATCACATGGACTCTTAACAGTGGTAGCAGACCTCCGTGCTTGGCTCTAAAAGCCTCAGGGTTAGTGATCATCCTTGCTAACCTTCTCAAATCCTCTAGTTTTGGAACCTTGAAGGTGTACTTATGAGTTCTCCTTCTACCGAAGTCCATTAGTGCAATCCTTTTCTCTGATATTTGCAATCACAGTCTTAGTTTAATTTGAAAAACAGAGAGACTAGAAGAGAAGTTTTTTTAATGTTTTAATGTTTTTTAGATGAATGCATGAATGCAGCACACAAAAACATAGAAAAAACATGGGGTCAAAGGGTCGTTGTCATGAAGTCAAGGCTCTACCCATCCCCAAAGGTTTATACTAGGGTGATTTTTGTACCTGTACTCATTATCATCAGCTCCTCCCAGGAAAGTAAAACAACAAGCGGATCGCCAACGAGTTGTAGTGCAATCTTAGAGTAAGTGCCATTCACCGAGAATAGATCACCAGCCTCAAATGAGGGTAGTATCGCGTAACAACTATTTTTGATAGTTTCTGCACTACGAAAGGGTTTAGCTCCTCAGCTTCTCAGACTTAACAACTGGCCCATTGTGTGGGTGAGAGAATGGGTTGCGTTGGTCAGCCTCCACTGAGGTTGATGGTCGACCCCGTCGCCATCACTTATCTTAAGTGTATACTCAATCTTTCCGGATACGGCATCACCCGCATTCCCAATTAGCAGAAAAATAAACATGTATAGCAATTAGGAAAAGCAGTATATATATTTGTCCTAAACATCCTAGACCTTTAAACCTATGAATCCTAAGTTCCTGACAGAAAATGGGTTCCCCGGCGGAAGCCCCAATCTGTGGTTTTCACATAAGTGAAGGAAAGGAAGACCGTGCCTAGATCTAACTTTCCACATGCTCCATGGTGGGCGCCATTTTTCTATAGCGAGCGATTTTGGACGCGGTTCTTAAGCACTGGTCGCTCTCTGCGGTTTGAGCTTAAACTACAGGTCGATTCATTTTTTATCCTATTGTGAGCTGAATAAGGAAGGGAAATAGATGTCTCCAATTAACCCTGCTTGCATACTGAGTTTAAACAGCGGTCTGTTAGGTTACGAATGCTATCAATGTGGGGGGCCTTTGTACTGGTTATTTGTATTTTCGCCAATACGGTTCTTCTTTCTTTCTATGATCTTCTGGCGGGGAACAAGTGTTAGGATGTTAGGACTGATGCTTTTGAATGTGAGAGTATGGGATTTGGGTTTTTTGTTGATTGTGCTCGCTAAGATTTTTCTTTCAATCTTATGCCTACGTATTCCCATTTACCGAAACAGGGAAATCAGAGCGTTCGTAGTTCCTCCTATTCTATGGGAAGAAATGGTGTTTTGGTGTCTTGTTCAAAGCCCAAGACGTGAAGCGAAAGATGGTTTGTATCTTGTTCGAAGCCCAAGATGTGAAGCTGAAAAGTCTATTTGTATCTTGTTCAAAGCCCAAGATGTGAAGCTGAAAAGTCTCCACTTTAGAGAGAATTTGTCATCTCTAAAGAGGGGGTTGTTTGTCACAACTGTTTTTAGAAAGGAGAATTACTTAAACCGGGATACGCGGATCCTAGCAATGCCATAATTTCCTTTAAAGGAGGTTTTTACCTGAAGGAGAAGACTTTAACTCAGTGTAGAGCAATGCTATCTTTCCTTAGGAATTTCTCATGCTAAAAGAGGGACAGTGGCATGGATGTAGATGATCCAGAGGCTTGTCGCTTACAGCGATTAGATGAAAGGGAAGGAGTTGTTGATGTTTGTGTACTGTGAACGAGGCACAGCTTTGATGCTAAAAGGTTGATTGGATCAACCAGTGGTTTTCTTATATAAAGCCTTAGAGGAGGCTAATATGTGTCTCGTACAAAGCCTGAGAGAGAGGCAAAAAGGTTTGACTCAACAAGAGAGTGTTTTTGTATCTCGTATAAAGCCCGAGATGGAGGAAATTGTTTGTTTGGCTCGATAAGAACCCTTTTGTATCTCGTACAAAGCCCGAGATGGAGGCCAAAGGGGTGATTGACTCAACGAGGGAGTCTCTTATGTGTCTCGTACAAAGCCCGAGAGAGAGGCTAAACGTTGTTTGACTCCACTGGGGAGAATCATTGTACAAAGCCCAAGAGGAGGCTATGGTGGCTGTTTCAGTTGAGTGACAGGTCCAATATACTGATTTTGAAAGAGAAAATCAGTTCTTATATGAGCAACACTGTACTCATGTATTTGATTCAAGGATCCGGGTTATTCCTGTTCTTTAAGGAAGCGGGAAATCCGAAGGGTATCGAGACTGTCCGAGTCTATGGGTTTCTTTCCTATTTAATGAAGGGGTCACTTGAGAATGTCTTTGAGACTCAAGGAGATTAGACTGTCCAAGTCTAGAGTTTTATCTTTTGTACTATGCTTTGAGAAACAGTAGTAGACTCTACGACAGGACTGTTCTATGCAGATGATTAAGTTCTGTTCCTATACCTCTAGGAGGTCGTCGGGACAATTTGTACGAAGCCCAAGAGGAGGCTGGAAACTTTTAAGAAGCCTGAGAGGTCCTTGTACGAAGCTCAAGAGAAGGCTATCATTCCCGGAAGAAGAGATCATTATACGAAGCCTAAGAGGAAGCTGTGAATACTTCTAAGAAGCCGTAGGGTCCTTGTACGAAGCCCAAGAGGAGGCGGGGTTGCTTTTAGGAAGCCTGTGGGTCCTTGTATGATGTCCAAGAGGAGGCCGATGCTTTTAAGAAGCCCGTGGGTCCCCAAACCCCGAGAAATTAAGGCAATGCTATTCACCGAGAATAGATCAAAGTCAGGAAAGTTCGATAATTTGGAAGAAACTCAAAGATGCCATTCACGGAGAATACATTCATCTTGGGGAGTAGAGTTTCTTGACATTTCCTAATGAGGATAGCCGAAGAGAAGACAGTATCTGGTGATCCTATTGGGGATCTAGTTGTCTATTTCTACGAATAAACGAAACGGCGTGACCTAGTTCTAGACGTAGTTGCCGGGGAAACTCTAAATATCTATACTATTATTACACAGTTGATATGAGTTTATGAAAGAAGACTTACAGTGAAACAGCCCCACAATACAGTTATATGTATATGAAAGCGGTAAATGAAAGCAATAACCACTTACTCGGTTGTAGAGCTTCCATGCTGTTTGGTTAGTTGTTCAACAAAGAAAGATTGAAAACAACAGTATATTCAAAATCAAAGGAGAAAATGCTTTGAAAAAGAAAGGTTTGGGGCTTACAGCTCAGGGAGAAGCCCAGGGTTTAATGAGTGAGCACACTGTTTGAATTTGTACAGAGGGACTTATACAAGTGACTGAGGCCCAAAAAGGTTTTCTGTACAAAGGGATGGGTCTTACACTCTCTCAAGAGGCCCAAAGAGTTTTAAAGAAAAAGAGTGGGGCTTATAACACGAGGGTAGGCCCAAATGACTTTTCATTTAAAAATGGCGATCGCGCCGAGGATTTCTTTTAACGCAGGGGGACTTATACAATAAGTGAGGCCCAAAATGTTTGGGTTAAAAGGGGATTAGGTCTTACACTCTAATAGAGCCCCAAAAGTGTTTTGAATGGGTCTTATAGCTCGAGGAGAGGGCCAATTGTTATTTTGAAAAGGCGACGATCGCGCCGTTGGTTTTTGACGGTATCGGGACTTATACAATACACTGAGGCCCAAAAATGATTTGGTCAAAAAAAGGATTGGGTCTTACACTCTATTAGAGGCCCAAAGTGTTTTGAAAATAATTTATAAGGGTTGAATTAATCCAAAAACCTTAATTTGTTTTCAAAAATGTATTTAATTGAATAAAAATTCAATTAAATGATCAAAATTGTTTAACATATGAAAAACAAATTGTGATCTTGGATTAATGCTTCAAAAATTAAGTATTGACCTACAAAATAATTAGAAAGCATTAAAAGTTGCAAAATCAATGTAGAAAAAATATTTAAAATGTTAAAAATAATTAAAACATTAATTCTTTGCAAAAATATCAATTATATGAAATAAATAATATTTTTGGGGTTTTTTGGGAAAATAAAATATTTTAACATTTTTGTGAATTATTAAAAAAAGAATCAACTCAAAATCATTAAAACTCAGAGAGAAATTAATTTTTGAATCAATTAAACAAAATCACAAAATTCAAATATTTGAATTTATGAAAAAGGCGCCAAGAACACAAGCAAGAACACGCGCGTTTTTTTGGGTTTGGCTGATTTGCGTTTTCCATCCGATCTCACTGAATACGTAATCATATCATGCAATCCACATATCATTATGCTCGTCTCAACCTCACGATCATGTTTGTGTCAATTAATTTCATTTAAATTAAACATACAACAAGAAATCACGAAAAATCCTCAAGAACCCTAATTTCTGCATGAAGGCTAGGATTTTTGATACACGATTCAAACAATGCAATTAATTGAGGGGAAACATTCCATGCATGATTATGAACATATGGCCAAATTATTGTGCGAGGAAATATGCATAGATTGAGAGATGACCAAGTATGTGCTTACCTCTAGGCCGTGACAGCAAGTGCAATGTGATTTTTGATTTGGAGGTGTTACAGATGAGTGGTGATGATCTGAACAGCTTCCCTACACCCTATGGAGTGTGTTTGAATGCTTGGACCTGATTGAAAATAGCTGGAACAATTTGTGGTACCTCAGCTACAACTTGATTGAAAATTTGAGCAATCAGCTGGTGATTTTGTGAAATTGGTGTTTCAGAAGTGATCTAAGTGTTTGATCAGCTCATATGTGATGTATGTGAGGTGTGTGAGTGATTGGTTTGATTGGAAAAGCTCTCAAACTCAAAACCCGATAGCTACCTTGCTAAGAAAGGCATTTTTGCCAAGAGAAAGAGATTTTTAGGAAAGCATCTGTTAGATGGCTTTGGTGTACTCAAACTGATCACAATTGAGCTCTATTTATAGTAGAGCAAGTTTGTTTTGGGATCCATAGTGAATGGCAGCTGCTAAGTAGGTTTGGCCAATGTTGTCCAATGGAATTTCAAGACTCCTCTAGCTATTGACTAGAGGTTAGGGCACAGAGCTTTGGTTCCCTTGGTCTTGGATAAGTCTTGACTGATTTTAGATGAGAATGACCTAGTCCATGCCACCTTGATGCTTCCATTGAATGCTCCAATCCAAATTTGAAGTCTTGTCCCTATTTTGGCCATTCTAGGTTCAACATGCTATTTCTTGTTCCATGAACTTTAGAGACTTGGCTCAGTGATTGTCCCCTTTAGATTCAATCCTCTGAGGTGTCCAAGTGGATAGGAGCAATTGGATTTGGCTGAGTTTGGAAAATCGAGCAAAGTTGCAAATTCTGCCTTGCCTTGACAGATTTCAGCAAGGCAACTTTCCAATGTCATATCTCATGACTCAAATGGAATTTGGCAATGTTCTTGGTCATTTTGGAAAGCCCTTACATCATACAACAATTGTTTGACCATGTTTGGTTTTGATCTCTTTTGAATCCAAGTGAAAAATCCCCCTACATTTGGCAAAAAGTGAAGACAGATTTGAACTTAGTGAAAATTTCACTAAGTGTTGGAAAAAGTGACATTTTCATTTTTCAACCATTTTGATCACTCCATAACTCAAAATCCTTAATGAATTGGACTTAGGTCTAGTTGAAGTTTTTGTAGAGGGTAATGAGGGCTACAAATCCATCTTTGGATGAGAAAAAATGGCCTTGTGGTTTAAGAGTTATGGTCCTCCAAAGTTGGTACCTTTGTCACTTTATTGTTAACTTAGAAAATTTTCTAAGTTTTTATGGTTACCCCTTTTACAAGTTATCCCACTTTTCTTGATTTTTCTTGATGAATGATGATTCAAATCATACATTAACATCATTTTAGGGTTAAAAATCCATTTTGGTGAAAAATCTCAAAAAGTCAAAGTTGACTTTTGTGCACAGTTGACTTTTTATCAGATGAATTCCAAATTGTGCAATTCTTCAGGAAATCATGTCCTTGACCTAAATCAAACTTGATGGACATGTTCCATGGGTGTCATAGGGTATATTGAGGCATGTCCTAGGGTTTGGGAGCATGTCTTGGTCAAAAGTCAAAGTTACAGTTGACTTTTCCCTTAAAACCCTAATTGTGGTGCAGATGAAATTGAGACTTGTTGCTCAAGCTTCTTGGATTAATCCATTGTTCCAAATGGATCAATATAGTTCATTAGAGACCCTCAAACTCTCTCTTGAGGTCTTGGTTCATGATTTGTCCCCAAAGTCAACTTAGGGGTGAATTAGGTCAAGAAACCCTAATTCCTGATTTTTGATGTATGCATCCCCTGAGGTTCAATTGACTTGATGTTTGGGTCCATGAGGTCCCATGGAGTATATTAGGTTATGTTTTGGAACATTGGCTCATGCCCAGATGAAAAATTTCCATTTGGAGGACTTGGTCGACCAAAACCCTAATTTGGTGACCCTGTCTATCTTGAGGCTTGATCCACCTAGAAGGGAGCAGCTTTGTGCTTAATCCTTGGAGTGGGAGTCCTTTTTTGATCTTTTGTGTATGTTTGAGAGGTTTAGACAAGTTGAAGATCATGTCATTCCTTGATTGCCCCTTTTTCTAAGGCTCTGAGAGGGCTTGAAACCCTAATTTTGATTGTAGTGGATGCTCACTCATCTTTGGGGAGATTGATGAAATAGGATGGTTCCCCCATATTGTGATGATGATTTGCACAATGATGGGAAATCATAGTGGTCAAAATTTGGGGTATGACACTATATGCAGACAATGTTTAAACAAACTAGCAAGATACAAATGAAAATGAAGTAAAGAAACAGTAAATTGCCATTGTTGAGGAGACTTGGCTCCGTCTGGACTTATTGATCTTGGGGACTTTCAGCAGTCAGCAGTCTGGATGTTCATTCTATTACTAGGTTGGTGCCAGATTTCCACCTTTTTCTGGTGTGAACACAATAATCTTGGAGTCAATCAGATCCTGGACCTTGTCTTTACCCTTGTCTCTGAATGACTTACAATTTTCAATTAAATGGCCAGGTTCCCCGGAATGGTAGTCACGGTAGGCATCAGGATCAATCCCCATAGGATAAGGAGAAATAACCGGAACTAATCGCTTGGTTTCCCCCAATGAAAGCTCGAGCAATGGAGGGAACAATTGGATATGAGGCACATGAACTGTGTCGAACCACCTTGTTGGTTTCCTATGCTTCTAATGACCTGCATGAACATTCAGATGATACCAATCCTGCTTGATCATCTGATTATCATTACCTGGAACAGACAACGGCTGTTGGGAAGAAGCCCTTAGAAGTACAGGTTGCGAATGATATTCACGAGCTACTCCTTGAATTCACTTGATGAATGGGAACTAGCCGCTGACAAGAAATTCCAGAAACCCAAGGTTGTGGAATAGATCCACAAAGTGCTTCATGGTTTGAAAGAGATTCCAACGAGATAGGAGGAGTGAGAATTTCTCTTACGAAAACGGGCACATGATTGCTTTCTTTCCTTAACACCGCATTCAAGATTTCCATAACCAGGCTCATCTGAGTCTTCAGTTGGTTGACCTCCTCTCTCAGCACTTTCTGGTCTTGAACCAAAGCTTACATTTTCCCCATAAACTGCCCCATTTGGCTTCGTACTTCCCTCAATCCTGCTTGAATTTGCTCCATGATCAACTTTTAACTGGCTTGAAAAGTTAAATCTGTAATTCTGAAGAAGACCGGATCAGGACAAGAATAACCAACCTCGAACACCTATTATGCACAATGATTATGAATATGCAAATGCAAATGAACATGTTTGAAAATTCGCAGGGCGATCCACCCCTTGATTCCATGTTAATAACAAGATAGAGCGGAACTTCTACTCATATATTAAGAAAACATGAGGATATTCAGAATTCTTCCATATTCCTCTCTGAAGTCTGCCAATACCCCGGGCTCTGCCATGGCCAAGATCTTGTGAACAGAATCTAGATTAAGCTCCGGGAACTTGTGCACAATGATATTCATTTTCTCTTCAGTGCTGGTATCCATCTTGAATAGTCTTCAGAAAACCGGAATCAAAGTTAGGATGCAACCCTACAAATAAAAAAAACATGTTAGAATGAAAAATGATGATGCAAATGCACACACGGGATCAAGGTATCCATTATGCTCAATACTGTTGTTGTTCCGCTGACTGAATAAGACCCTAAATATGAGAAACCCAGAAATCCATAATAAAGGACCATTCAAACTGCCGGAATACCGGAGTAATAACTGTGCACCGAGAAGAAATCCAGAAAACCAGGTAGGTTGAAAGTTAAAGTCACCTTCAAGCATGCAAATACCCAACCCCTTTCACATGTGAGTTCTAGAAAACGAAAGGTCCTCAGCTTCTGGCACTGAGGTCGAGAAGCAAAAATACATTCATCCTTCTGGGTACAGTACTATCGCCAATCGAGGAGCGCCTCCACTAATTCTCTTTCAAAAAGTACATCCTATAGCAAGTTCCCCGCATTGGGTCCTTGGATTGAGAAGCGTAATGGATTTGCCATTTCTGGTATGCCTTCATCACCTCTCGGGAGGAGTGCCGCAACTGAGTCCTCGGGAATGGTCACCAGAGGTCCTTGTACGAAGCTCAAGAGAAGGTTATCATTCCCGGAGGAAGAGATCATTATACGAAGCCTAAGAGCAGGCTGTGAATACTTCTAAGAAGCCGTAGGGTCCTTGTACGAAGCCCAAGAGGAAGCGGGGTTGCTTTTAGGAAGCCTGTGGGTCCTTGTATGATGCCCAAGAAGAGGCCGATGCTTTTAAGAAGCCCGTGGGTCCCCAATCCCCGAGAAATTCAAGGCAATGCTATTCACCGAGAATAGATCAAAGTCAGGAAAGTTCGAGAATTTGGAAGAAACTCAAAGATACCATTCACGGAGAATACATTCATCTTGGGGAGTAGAGTTTCTTGACATTTCCTAATGAGGGCAGTCGAAGAGAAGACTCTATCTGGTGATTCTATTGGGGATCTAGTTGTCTATTTCTACGAATAAACGAAACGGGGTCACCTAGTTCTAGACGTAGTTGCCGGGGAAACTCTAAATATCTATACTATTATTACACAGTTGATATAAGTTTATGAAAGAAGACTTACAGTGAAACAGCCCCACAATACAGTTATATGTATATGAAAGCAATAACCACTTACTCGGTTGTAGAGCTTCCATGCTGTTTGGTTAGTTGTTCAACAAAGAAAGATTGAAAACAACAGTATATTCAAAATCAAAGGAGAAAGTGCTTTGAAAAAGAAAGGTTTGGGGCTTATAGCTCAGGGAGAGGCCCAGGGTTTTATCAGTGAGCGCACTGTTTGAATTTGTACAGAGGGACTTATACAAGTGACTGAGGCCCAAAAAGGTTTTCTGTACAAAGGGATGGGTCTTACACTCTCTCAAGAGGCCCAAAGAGTTTTAAAGAAAAAGAGTGGGGCTTATAACACGAGGGTAGGCCCAAATGACTTTTCATTTAAAAATGGCGATCGCGCCGAGGATTTCTTTTAACGCAGGGGGACTTATACAATAAGTGAGGCCCAAAATGTTTGGGTTAAAAGGGGATTGGGTCTTACACTCTAATAGAGCCCCAAAAGTGTTTTGAATGGGTCTTATAGCTCGAGGAGAGGGCCAATTGTTATTTTGAAAAGGCGACGATCGCGCCGTTGGTTTTTGACGGTATCGGGACTTATACAATACACTGAGGCCCAAAAATGATTTGGTCAAAAAAAGGATTGGGTCTTACACTCTATTAGAGGCCCAAAGTGTTTTGAAAATAATTTATAAGGGTTGAATTAATCCAAAAACCTTAATTTGTTTTCAAAAATGTATTTAATTGAATAAAAATTCAATTAAATGATCAAAATTGTTTAACATATGAAAAACAAATTGTGATCTTGGATTAATGCTTCAAAAATTAAGTATTGACCTACAAAATAATTAGAAAGCATTAAAAGTTGCAAAATCAATGTAGAAAAAATATTTAAAATGTTAAAAATAATTAAAACATTAATTCTTTGCAAAAATATCAATTATATGAAATAAATAATATTTTTGGGGTTTTTTGGGAAAATAAAATATTTTAACATTTTTGTGAATTATTAAAAAAAGAATCAACTCAAAATCATTAAAACTCAGAGAGAAATTAATTTTTGAATCAATTAAACAAAATCACAAAATTCAAATATTTGAATTTATGAAAAAGGCGCCAAGAACACAAGCAAGAACACGCGCGTTTTTTTGGGTTTGGCTGATTTGCGTTTTCCATCCGATCTCACTGAATACGTAATCATATCATGCAATCCACATATCATTATGCTCGTCTCAACCTCACGATCATGTTTGTGTCAATTAATTTCATTTAAATTAAACATACAACAAGAAATCACGAAAAATCCTCAAGAACCCTAATTTCTGCATGAAGGCTAGGATTTTTGATACACGATTCAAACAATGCAATTAATTGAGGGGAAACATTCCATGCATGATTATGAACATATGGCCAAATTATTGTGCGAGGAAATATGCATAGATTGAGAGATGACCAAGTATGTGCTTACCTCTAGGCCGTGACAGCAAGTGCAATGTGATTTTTGATTTGGAGGTGTTACAAATGAGTGGTGATGATCTGAACAGCTTCCCTACACCCTATGGAGTGTGTTTGAATGCTTGGACCTGATTGAAAATAGCTGGAACAATTTGTGGTACCTCAGCTGCAACTTGATTGAAAATTTGAGCAATCAGCTGGTGATTTTGTGAAATTGGTGTTTCAGAAGTGATCTAAGTGTTTGATCAGCTCATATGTGATGTATGTGAGGTGTGTGAGTGATTGGTTTGATTGGAAAAGCTCTCAAACTCAAAACCCGATAGCTACCTTGCTAAGAAAGGCATTTTTGCCAAGAGAAAGAGAGTTTTAGGAAAGCATCTGTTAGATGGCTTTGGTGTACTCAAACTGATCACAATTGAGCTCTATTTATAGTAGAGCAAGTTTGTTTTGGGATCCATAGTGAATGGCAGCTGCTAAGTAGGTTAGGCCAATGTTGTCCAATGGAATTTCAAGACTCCTCTAGCTATTGACTAGAGGTTAGGGCACAGAGCTTTGGTTCCCTTGGTCTTGGATAAGTCTTGACTGATTTCAGATGAGAATGGCCTAGTCCATGCCACCTTGATGCTTCCATTGAATGCTCCAATCCAAATTTGAAGTCTTGTCCCTATTTTGGCCATTCTAGGTTCAACATGTTATTTCTTGTTCCATGGACTTTGGAGACTTGGCTCAGTGATTGTCCCCTTTAGATTCAATCCTCTGAGGTGTCCAAGTGGATAGGAGCAATTGGATTTGGCTGAGTTTGGCAAATCGAGCAAAGTTGCAAATTCTGCCTTGCCTTGACAGATTTCAGCAAGGCAACTTTCCAATGTCATATCTCATGACTCAAATGGAATTTGGCAATGTTCTTGGTCATTTTGGAAAGCCCTTACATCATACAACAATTGTTTGACCATGTTTGGTTTTGATCTCTTTTGAATCCAAGTGAAAAATCCCCCTACATTTGGCAAAAAGTGAAGACAGATTTGAACTTAGTGAAAATTTCACTAAGTGTTGGAAAAAGTGACATTTTCATTTTTCAACCATTTTGATCACTCCATAACTCAAAATCCTTAATGAATTGGACTTAGGTCTAGTTGAAGTTTTTGTAGAGGGTAATGAGGGCTACAAATCCATCTTTGGATGAGAAAAAATGGCCTTGTGGTTTAAGAGTTATGGTCCTCCAAAGTTGGTACCTTTGTCACTTTATTGTTAACTTAGAAAATTTTCTAAGTTTTTATGGTTACCCCTTTTACAAGTTATCCCACTTTTCTTGATTTTTCTTGATTTTTCTTGATGAATGATGATTCAAATCATACATTAACATCATTTTAGGGTTAAAAATCCATTTTGGTGAAAAATCTCAAAAAGTCAAAGTTGACTTTTGTGCACAGTTGACTTTTTATCAGATGAATTCCAAATTGTGCAATTCTTCAGGAAATCATGTCCTTGACCTAAATCAAACTTGATGGACATGTTCCATGGGTGTCATAGGGTATATTGAGGCATGTCCTAGGGTTTGGGAGCATGTCTTGGTCAAAAGTCAAAGTTACAGTTGACTTTTCCCTTAAAACCCTAATTGTGGTGCAGATGAAATTGAGACTTGTTGCTCAAGCTTCTTGGATTAATCCATTGTTCCAAATGGATCAATATAGTTCATTAGAGACCCTCAAACTCTCTCTTGAGGTCTTGGTTCATGATTTGTCCCCAAAGTCAACTTAGGGGTGAATTAGGTCAAGAAACCCTAATTCCTGATTTTTGATGTATGCATCCCCTGAGGTTCAATTGACTTGATGTTTGGGTCCATGAGGTCCCATGGAGTATATTAGGTTATGTTTTGGAACATTGGCTCATGCCCAGATGAAAAATTTCCATTTGGAGGACCTGGTCGACCAAAACCCTAATTTGGTGACCCTGTCTATCTTGAGGCTTGATCCACCTAGAAGGGAGCAGCTTTGTGCTTAATCCTTGGAGTGGGAGTCCTTTTTTGATCTTTTGTGTATGTTTGAGAGGTTTAGACAAGTTGAAGATCATGTCATTCCTTGATTGCCCCTTTTTCTAAGGCTCTGAGAGGGCTTGAAACCCTAATTTTGATTGTAGTGGATGCTCACCCATCTTTGGGGAGATTGATGAAATAGGATGGTTCCCCCATATTGTGATGATGATTTGCACAATGATGGGAAATCATAGTGGTCAAAATTTGGGGTATGACACTATATGCAGACACTGTTTAAACAAACTAGCAAGATACAAATGAAAATGCAGTAAAGAAACAGTAAATTGCCATTGTTGAGGAGACTTGGCTCCGTCTGGACTTATTGATCTTGGGGACTTTCAGCAGTCAGCAGTCTGGATGTTCATTCTATTACTAGGTTGGTGCCAGATTTCCACCTTTTTCTGGTGTGAACACAATAATCTTGGAGTCAATCAGATCCTGGACCTTGTCTTTACCCTTGTCTCTGAATGACTTACAATTTTCAATTAAATGGCCAGGTTCCCCGGAATGGTAGTCACGGTAGGCATCAGGATCAATCCCCATAGGATAAGGAGAAATAACCGGAACTAATCGCTTGGTTTCCCCCAATGAAAGCTCGAGCAATGGAGGGAACAATTGGATATGAGGTACATGAACTGTGTCGAACCACCTTGTTGGTTTCCTATGCTTCTAATGACCTGCATGAACATTCAGATGATACCAATCCTGGTTGATCATCTGATTATCATTACCTGGAACAGACAACGGCTGTTGGGAAGAAGCCCTTAGAAGTACAGGTTGCGAATGATATTCACGAGCTACTCCTTGAATTCACTTGATGAATGGGAACTAGCCGCTGACAAGAAATTCCAGAAACCCAAGGTTGTGGAATAGATCCACAAAGTGCTTCATGGTTTGAAGGAGATTCCAAAGAGATAGGAGGAGTGAGAATTTCTCTTACGAAAACGGGCACATGATTGCTTTCTTTCCTTAACACAGCATTCAAGATTTCCATAACTAGGCTCATCTGAGTCTTCAGTTGGTTGACCTCCTCTCTCAGCACTTTCTGGTCTTGAACCAAAGCTTACATTTTCCCCATAAACTGCCCCATTTGGCTTCGTACTTCCCTCAATCCTGCTTGAATTTGCTCCATGATCAACTTCTAACTGGCTTGAAAAGTTAAATCTGTAATTCTGAAGAAGACCGGATCAGGACAAGAATAACCAACCTCGAACACCTGTTATGCACAATGATTATGAATATGCAAATGCAAATGAACATGTTTGAAAATTCGCAGGGCGATCCACCCCTTAATTCCATGTTAATAACAAGATAGAGCGGAACTTCTGCTCATATATTAAGAAAACATGAGGATATTCAGAATTCTTCCATATTCCTCTCTGAAGTCTGCCAATACCCCGGGCTCTGCCATGGCCAAGATCTTGTGAACAGAATCTAGATTAAGCTCTGGGAACTTGTACACAATGATATTCTTTTTCTCTTCAGTGCTGGTATCCATCTTGAATAGTCTTCAGAAAACCGGAATCAAAGTTAGGATGCAACCCTACAAATAAAAAAAACATGTTAGAATGAAAAATGATGATGCAAATGCACAGACGGGATCAAGGTATCCATTATGCTCAATACTGTTGTTGTTCCGCTGACTGAATAAGACCCTAAATATGAGAAACCCAGAAATCCATAATAAAGGACCATTCAAACTGCCGGAATACCGGAGTAATAACTGTACACCGAGAAGAAATCCAGAAAACCAGGTAGGTTGAAAGTTAAAGTCACCTTCAAGCATGCAAATACCCAACCCCTTTCACATGTGAGTTCTAGAAAACGAAAGGTCCTCAGCTTCTGGCACTGAGGTCGAGAAGCAAAAATACATTCATCCTTCTGGGTACAGTACTATCGCCAATCGAGGAGTGCCTCCACTGATTCTCTTTCAAAAAGTACATCCTATAGCAAGTTCCCCGCATTGGGTCCTTGGATTGAGAAGCGTAATGGATTTGCCATTTCTGGTATGCCTTCATCACCTCTCGGGAGGAGTGCCGCAACTGAGTCCTCGGGAATGGTCGCCAGAGTCGACAGTTTTCCAGGTTACATTCCATCGTCTGCACCAATGCGCAGGATAGCACATTACCAATGAAAACCTCGTCCGGATGTGGAATTTTCATGTATACTACATCTGGCCAAATGCCACACAAGTCACACTACTTTCCACACTAATCCTAGGTGTATGCTCAAGCATGGGTATTGGGTTTTTCTCTCATGAATCCAACCCACCCAACATCACAACAGCAGCAGAGCAATATGATAACAGTAATTAAGTGCAATAAATGCAGTAAAATACAGTAATACAGTAAAATAGAACACAACAGTAAACACCCAATGAAAACAAACAGAAAAGCGCTAGGATTGACTCGCAAAGGGGATGGACCAGCAATAGGTCAACTAGTCCCCAGCAGAGTCGTCAGTTGTCGCTCCCAGGATTTTCATCCAAGTACAAACGTGTAAGTGGCGTGGAAACAGAGTCGCCAGCAATGTGTATTTATCCCAAGAGAGGGAAAGGAAACACTGCGTAAACCTGAGGGAGAGGAAAAGCATGGTCTCGCGACCAAGAGAAACGGGTAAGGGAGTCGATTACGCGAGGGGAAGGTGTTAGCACCCCCACGCGTCCATCGTACTCGATGGGATCCACGCTTGTTGTCTCGATCAAAGGGTGTCGTCATCTGGAGCACCGCTGCTACTGGAAAGGAGAAGAAACGGGAACGGAAAAGAACGAAGAAGTGACGAAGAAAATAAAACGAAGTGACTCGATAGGACATTGCCGTCCTATGCCTACGTATTCCCCCGTGCAATGGGAAAGTCAGATTCAACGTAGTTCGAACGACTACGAACTAAAGGGGGGAGGTTGCTCGCCAAGACATCGCGTCTTGTGCCTACGTATCCTCAACTGGACTAGGGAGAGGAAATCAGAGCAGTCGTAGTTTGACCTAACAAGGTCTTAATTTTTTTTATGAGCGACGTTAAGTTCGCGTCCGACAGTTCGTTAAGATGCAAGAAAATCAAATTCTGCAGCAGTGGTAACCGGTTAACATGTGGGCGTCAACCGGTTACTTAGTTCAAAATCAGACAAATTACGCAAAAATACAAAGGAGTAACCGGTTAATGCGTGGTGAGTAACCGGTTACTCTGGGACAGTAGTCAAAAAAACCAGTTTCAAAAGCACTTTTCAGCAGCGAATCACTTCTCCAAACATCCAAATGATCATGCAATCAATTAACCACGAAATTCACATCAAATATCAGTAATCAAACATCAATTGAATCCAATCATTATCTACACCAAGAATCAAATTTAAGCAAAATGGATCCAAATCAAAAATCACCAAAGATCTACATTGAATAAGTTGTAAATAAGCTAAATCAAGTATAGATCTAAAGAAAACCAACCTACAAAGCTAAGATTTGCTTTGGTGATTGTTCCAAACGAAAATTGATGAATCCAAGCAAGAAATCCAAGATCTATGCAAGAAACTTCAAGATCCTAGCAAGAAACTTCAAGATCCAAATAATGTGATGGTTTTGCTTCAAGCTTCCTCCAAAATCAGTTCCAAAAGCTCAAAATCAAGAGTGAAACAGAAGCAAATTCAAGATCCTTTCAAGAATTGGTGAATGGATGAAGGTTTAGTTCCAAGATCAACAAATTGTAATGCAAAATTTGTTGAACTTTGATGAAGGAACTTTGAGTGAAGGTTTTGAAATGAGAGAAAAGTTGTGAGGAAATTGGAGTGAGAAGTTTAGAAAATTCAAAAAATGGATCCAGGTTTTGTGAGGTTTGGAATGAATTGATTTAAAAAGAAGCTAGGTTAGGAATTCAAATGTGGTTTGGAGTGTGGGTTAATGAGTGGAATGGAAATTAGGAATGGAATTTGGAAAGAAGAGTGGGGAATTAGAGTGGAAAGTGATGGAGGGAATTTGAATTTTGGATGGAAAATGATGAAAATGAATCAATTCTAGATCATTCCCACACATGCACAAGCCAAGCACATGATGCAAATTTGATTTTTCAAACTGTGCTCAGAGTAACCGGTTAACGTGTGGTGAGTAACCGGTTACTCAGTTCAAATAAACTGAGAATGCCCAGAAAAACAAAGGAGTAACCGGTTAACCTGTGGTGAGTAACTGGTTACTCAGTTCAAATTTTGAATTTTGGCGCCTTTTGGAGGGAAACTTGGAAAAGTGACTTCTGACAGTTGTTTTGAACCCGTTAAGCCTCTGAAACTCAAAAATTGATATTGCTACTGAGTAATACCTGGAATGAAACACAAATTCTTGCTGACACCTCAGAACATCGTGCTGAATTAGTAACGTCTGATACCGTATCGCTTGATCAGAAAATGACTGTTGAAGCTTCTAATTATCAAAATGTCTAATGAGCAAAATAAAAGCTCTAAAAGACCTTGAAAACTACCTGCTTGGCTCTGAATACTGCTGAAAATAGTACTAGAACTGATAACGCCATGAGCTGCTGGAAAATACCTTGATCCCATGCCCTGAAGAAACAATGATATGCAAAGATGATAATGCGAGAATGAAATAAAACATAAGCCAGTTAGTGCTAAAAGAGAGAGGGCAAATTTTGAGGTGTTACACTTGGCAGTCGAGGGAATTTGGGAGGAAACATATTGAAAGTCATTTCATATCATTTCTCGAGAGAAACGTACGAAGGGATCTTTAAGTTCTCCATTTTCTTTAAAAAAAATTCATTCTGAGTAACAGTTGCGTTGCGGACGGTTCGACCAAGGTCATCTGCTCGATAAGCAGTTTCAAAGTATTTTTGGAAGGCTTGGATTTCTTTAATGTGCGTCGAAGTACCTTTCTTCACTCTTTCCTGCACAAAGAGGAAAGCCCTGTTAATATGGTGTGTAAATGCAGCCACGTCAAAAAACTCCTCTACATAGTAAGCCTTCCACTAGTCATCAAATTGTTGAGTGCAGAGAAAGCTTGGTTCCAAAGCTACTGGAAGAAGTTGTGTTCGACCAGCGTACCGTGCGATTTGCTTAATAGCTACGGCTTCAGAGTGAACTGCATTGTAAAGGGGGAGGAGGTGTTTCTTCTCATACAGGGGTCTGGGTAAAACTTGAACCAGTCCAAATTGTCGAGCGACCAGATTTGGTTGGTAAGAAATCAAAGAACTTGGCTTTTTGAGGGGTTGAATCTGAGGGTTAAAACCCTAGGAGTCAGAAAGGCTTCCCAAATTGCAGTAGATTCTGCCTCTTGAGCCTTCGATGGCGCTGGGAATGGCCTGGTGAACCACTCAGGACCATATTTCCTTGTAGCGAAGGGAGCCATATGGGGTGTGAAATCATAGCGTTTCGCGAACATCATGATAAAGTTGGTAAAAGTTTGTTGAATGGTTCGACCATCATCAATAGGAGTCAGCTTCTCCAGGCATGGACCCTCTACCCTTCTATTCCTCACTTCGTCAGCATCTTCGTTAATTTGATTTTTGTGGGGAAGACAGGCTTCAAATGAAGAGTTCAACCACAACTGTAGAAGCCAGAAGGGTCCAGAGAGAATGAGGTTTCCTTTGTCACCCAGACATTTGAGTTGGGTAACGCTTTCGCTCATGGATTCATAGAGTTTGGCAAGAACTAATTCGTTCAGACAAAGGTCGTGGCCAGCATGAAGTTGGTTCGCCATAGTCAGAAATTTCCTAGCAACTTGAAATGACTTCGAACAGAAGACACAGCGAGACATCCATAGAGCTTAAAAGGCTATATCTTCGACATTCGAAACCTCCTTTGTGACCGTATCATGATAATGCGTAATATGAGTCGAATACGCTGCCCTAAAGGTCAAAAAGCTAATAGTATCATCAGACATAAACTCAGGGTCGTAAGTGTTCCTAGTTGGTTTGAGCCATGTGATAGCGGATACGTCAAACAGAGTCGGTGTCATCGTTCCACATGGAAGATGAAGGGTGTAATGTGTGCTATCCCAAAAATATAAGGACAAAACAAGCATATTCGAGCAATATTCAGGTCCGATTTTCGACATCATGATTAAGTCATAAATACCCATTTCTTTCCAAACCTTAGATTTTGTTTTCTCTAACTTACTCAACCATCCTAAGCAGTCAGAGGGGTTCTTCAAAGATGGACTAGCCCTAAATACCCTAAAGTTGTTCATATACCTAATATCAATGACCTCTTCAGTTGGAGGATTATCTTGGTTAGCAGGTTTGGGATCTTCATTGCTAGCCCTAAGTTTTTTAGCTTGTCCTATGGGTTTATACTTATGGTACATAGGGAAAAAATCTCTAAACTTACTAAAATCAACATTGGGGTTAGTCAAAGGACCACACAAAGCCAGAGGCTTACCAGAAACAGTTAAAGGAATAAGTGCCTGAGAAGCATAAATTCTTCTTTTCTCTTCAGCAAGAGGTTCAGGTAGATACTGTTGGTTTTCCACCATGGCAGGTCCAGCGATGGAATCGAACAGAGGAAGTTAAGTGACATTCTTGGGAGCCCTTGTAGGTTTTCCAAGTTCTTTGGTAGTTTTGTTACCATCCTTGGTTGATCGTGTGGAGGAAGCCATTGCTGGATTAGAGTGAAGAAGGTGAGTTCTTTTGAAATATGAGAAGTTTTTCCAAGAGATTTGAGAGTGAGAGAGCGTAAAAAGTGAAAAAAGTTGTTGAAAGGGGTATTTACAAGGCTAGAAGTGGAAACGGTTGCCAAAATTAGTTTAATGTTAAAACTGGGAGTGGGACGCGTGTCTTCCCCACGATCTCTGATGAAATGGTGGCAATTAATGCCTGCCCCCATGATCTCTTAGACTCTAGGAAACGTGATGATGATGGAGATTCTCGCACGCTTTGAGGGGACGTGTCAGACATGGTAATGATGGTTATGATGTCATAGTTCTGCTGATAGGAAAGTGAACAATTTTATAACGTTGGAACTATAAGTAAATGTCGAAACATTTCAAGGACTAAATGAGGCGTCAAATGAGATTATCAAAAAATGTCTTTTTCTTCAATGGTGTCGAAAATGACAATTTTGGGGGGCAATTTGTTAGCTCCTAATTTCGACGCCTGATTTTGGATTAAGAATATTATTCAACTAAATGGAATTTTGAAAGTTTTGGAAGACTTCGACTGGAATGGTATTTCCAGAATTTCTAGTCGAAATTGTCCTTGTGCAAGAGAGACATATTGTATGGACTTAGAAATATTTTCTAACAATTTGGAAATTTGGTTCGACGGAAGCCTTGCTGATGACGTTTGATTCAAAATTTGAATTCAAATAAGGAAGGAAACTTTGTTCTTGTCCATTTGATGGAAGGAGACACGTGGAGCACATTTGAAGGACGAAGACATGCAGAATTCCATTTGTCTCGCTCTAATTAGTAGGCCGTTACAAGTAGTTATTTTCGACTATTATAAATAACAAGTCTTAGTGTTAGGATTTGTGTCTGTTCAAGTTTGTACAAATTCCTCAATTACTCAAAGTACCCGCGTGTAGAGAAACGAGTGTGTGAGAAATGTACGTTTTATATAACACCATCTTTCATATTCAATGCAATTCAGTTAATCTTTGCCCAAAAATTTACCTTTTATCTTTTACTTTTGCAAGTTATTTTCCAATGCATTTTTAATCATTTCCCTACAATAATTTTCCTTTAGTATTGTCGAAGTAAACCTTTTCTAAATTATGAATACTGTCGAAATGTTCATTTTTTTCCTAAAATTCTGGTACAGATGTGTGATGTCTCGTGCAATGTCACAACATCGCAATCTGCTGTATAAACAAGGCAATAATAGTAACAGTATATCAACACAAGGATTGTTCACCCAGTTCGGTATAACTACCTACATCTGGGGGCATACCAAGCCAGGAAGGAAGTCCACTATTAGTAGTATCAAATTACAGACTCAACAGACCAGTTGACAATCTACCTAATTTAATCACTACCCAATGACCCTTCTGCCTAAGTCCTCCCTAGGTAAGAGACTCCATCTCACTCCCAATCATCACAATGATGTCTAGCAGTCAACTTCACCGCCACTGCATCAACAGCTTGATTACCAACAACTATTCAATCATAGACACTTAGAAGACACACTTCCATGACACACATTGGAGTTGCTTCAAAGCTTCCTCCAAGAGCAATATCTGACTCATTACCTACAGGTTTCTGAGTAATAAAACAGTGACCATCTCACAACCTGAGTGGTTCACTTAGACAAAGCCCTAATGATCTACATCTTGGACCCGTGACTTTTCTTAGGTTACAAGCACTCTATTTATAATATAGTCCCAACTGGATTTGGGCCTTCAAATCATATCATATCTTCTGTAACAAATCTGCAACAGATCCTACTTCTAAAAAGATCTTCAATCAAGTCTTTAATTAAATCTTCAATAATTAACTCTAAATATTCTCCATATCTTTATGCTTTAAATTCGCAACAAACTAATCTTCTTCATAACTGATTGCACCAGGAAATTCGCATCCAATCTAACTGACAGATCTCCTTAAATCAACATAATCAGCGCAGCCCTAAAAACATTACAGCCTGATGTTTTAATGTTCTGGTATAGTGATGTTAATACATCGCATGTGACATCACTCTTCAGCACTTTAACTCTTCAACAATATTCACAAACCAGAATGTTAGCCAAAACATATCAATAATGCTAGAAGCTCATGTTGCAACATCAACCAAGACATCAGTATTGTTTTAACAAAATTTCAGCCAATTACAAGAACTTACAATCTCCCCCCTTTGGCTAATTTTGGCTAAAACACATATATAAAAATTACAGCTCTTATTACAGCAGTAATTACACTCAGAACCTAATACTAAGCCACAGTAACTGTTGTGTACTGCATCCATGGAGAATCATCTTCTTGGCTAAGTTTGAATGATGTTAGGACATCACATCACCATATAACAGCAACTCCAGGCAGCACATTAGGAGGTGCACATGAGGAAGAAGATATCTAACACTCCCCCTTAATACAACACATTTCTTTTTCCTTTCAACTCAGACCCAGAGTAATCGTAGAAGACTCCTCCAGAAAAGAAACGTCTGTCTTGACACAGAGGACCAATGGTGGCATAAGATCATTCTGCACACCTTCATTGATCAGACACTGGGTTTAATCCGTGGCATAAGATGAAACTTAAGAAGTACCATTCTGCCAAGCCAGGTAACTCAGAACACAAGTCACAACTGTGTTCATAACTCAGGACACAAGTCACAAAGACTCAACACCAACTTGAGGATAGGACATCCTTCTGCAACAGCTGGAACTGCAGACTCCAGACATACCATCTGCGCAAACTATTTCGCCCATCCCTTTCCTTTCTCCCCCTTTTTAGCCACAAATTGGCAAAGGAAGCCCTCATAGAACTATACCCAAGAAGTGCTCACCCAAACACAAATAAACGCCATAAGACTTATGAGACAAGAACACTCGCTGGCTGAAGGAGAACAGAATAACCCCTATAAATACCTGATCAGTTACATTGGAATAAGCGAGCTTTGAATAGTCAAGGTTCTTGGTCATAGAAACGCTATATTAGGAACTAAAAACTTCATCCAAATTCAATGTTTATCTTCCAAAACAGTCTTGACCACTTTTATTGTTTCCTAACTGATTTTTACCATAAATTGTGCCAAAACAGTTCCATGCACAGTCGAAGCCATGTGTTTCACCTTATCCTTACACCACCGTCCAAAATACTTCTTTGTTTGGCTCAAGAAAAACATGTCCTATACCATGTTCTGACATCGCATCAGACATTATCTGTTGGCTCACAAAATTAACAATCCAAGACACTTTGAAAGATTCCAAGCACGACATCTATTGATCAGTACAACTCACAATCCCTTCTAGATTCCTTCAGAACAGCAGAGAAAAACAACATTTTCATCAAAAGATCAACTCCCCTATCTAAGATAACCAGTGCACCTTTGCAAGAAGAACACCTTAAATGAATGGAAAACATAAGACTCATCTTCATGTCTTCAAGAGCGCACCCTCTGTTCAACTCACCTGCTGAACGCATTCACATAATGCTTTCCACTGAACTCTAAGTAGACTCCTCTTACTTAGAATTAATAACACACATCAAGTCAAGTGTGACATCAACAAGGACCCTCACAAAGCTCTTCCAAAATCTGCAGAGAAAAATAAATTCTCCAATACACAACCAAAGTTGTCCTTCAGACTTCTCCTCAGAAGCATGTGCGCATATGATTCAAACAATTAGCTTCACAATATATGCACCTTTGCTGCAGAATCCATAGACAAGTATTCCCCCTGTCATGGTTAACTAATGCTCTAGATGGAGATGAACATTTGAGCACACTTGCTGAGCACATGCATTTTGGTACCATTGTCCCTTTCTCCAAAGGCAGTCATTCCCTATCATACTCTTCATCTTCAGACTTCCAATCAATCAATACCTAATCTACTTCAGTCTTCTCTACATTCTCTATCCAAGGCAGACCTTCTACTTCATCATTCTCCCGTATGACTATGTAGACGTTCCTTAGGCATAATGTATGCACCAAGCTTCAGACCCAGAACAAAATCATCCTTCACCAAGAATATTCAACCAGATAATGTCCAAACACACGTTAGAACATTTGCCACACACCAAGATATCATCACCATTATTCTTGATATGCTCCACCAACTGGACTTACTATTGCATAGTAATCCAAAGAACTAGAGAATTAACCTCTCATCCACCTTCAAGAAGAATAATCTCCTTGAGTCTTCAACTCATCACCCTTCTGTCCAAGAGTAACTTGTTCCAAGACAATCCTCAATAATAACCAGCTGCCACACTCTGATTATATTGATTCTTCGAATTCACTTCTGAGATCAACCAAATGCCACAGTTTGATCACCTCAAGCATGAATCCTCATATGAAAATAGCCAAATGCCACATTTTGACCTTTTTCATGTTTGTCAGAACTCTCACAAAGATATCTTAATCCACCAAGGAAACTTGATCTTCAAGTCACATGTTCCACTTGCTCAAAAGCAAACACACTTAGACTCCCTAAGCCATGGTCATGTAACATCTTCTCCTTCCTGCAGCTCCCGCAAACTGCCATGAGAATGATCTTTTTGAAGCATCCTATTGTTCATTCCTGTAGATCACCCTATCATTAGCTGATGTGCCACATCACCAGCTGAGACTCCTGATGTTAAGCTAGATGTCAGAACATTATGTCATCCAACTGTTGAATTCAGCTCTACCTTCTGCCACTCAGAGGAACCTCCTCCCTTTGCAGAAACAGATTTCCATGCTCTCATAGACTTGATTCAATAATCAAAGTTGAGTAGACAACCTCCATCCTGCTTAGAAACTCCAAAGACTTCAAACCTACCACATCTGAATCTTCAGAAAATAAGTAGTCCAAGACTACCCCATAGCAATACTAAAGAAAGTCACTTCCCTTAGTAGAGCCGTCAGTAAAAAGCCAGAGATAACTGCCACTTATCCTCGACCTTCACAACCAGAGCAAACACCATGCTCCAAACCACTTAGATCAAAAATAAACTGATCCAAGCTGAAACCATCAAGATTATGATGTCTTCATAGTCTTCCATCTTCATCTTCAACAGCACCACCATCTGGACAAGTCATTCACAATACTTTCTAGGAACAGATGCTAAGCAATAATCCCAGGTTAACACCTAGGCGACTTGTGAGCGAATGTAGAACCCCTCCCATGATTCTCCAAACCTCTGATGAAAAGATGTTAAAACAATAGGCAGAACATCCTTAATCTTGTCTTTCAAGGATAATCAATTAAATACTTGTGAATTTCACAAATAGCAATTGATCCCTGTGGTTTAACCCTTCTTCAGATTCCAGTATCTTCTGAATCTTCTTCATGACAGACCATTATGACAACCATTCATACCACAAAAGCCTTCCAGGTTAGGTCAGTGTCTTGATCTTTTACTCCACCCTGAGCAAAGAACTGAAATGATGTTTCAACATCAGTTCCAACATTAGTCTAAATCACATTAAACATCTCCTATGGATTTGGAGACTACAACCATATTAATCCACACATATCTCTTGTAGGGAACACACGAGAACATATCAACATCTGATCAACTTCCAAGATTAGACCAACACAACTGCAGTAACTTGCATAACACACTCTTCCAGAAGCTTCTTCTTATAAGCACAAGGTTCATACCTTTTGTCTAACTTAAGAGTGATAACTGCCATCCTTCTACATCTAAAGCCAGAGTATAAACATACCATAGACAATCTGCTACTTCCAATCCTTCAAGCCACAAAACTGGAAGAGTTCATTCCATACAACTAATGCAGACACCAATTGACCACAGGCTGATTTACACTGCTCCTGCACACAGACTCTTGGATGCATTTTCCCTATAATATTGTCCTCAGACAGTTTAGCTCAAACAAGGATCATCTCCTTCTCTTCTGCTATCAAGATTACTACCTTTTCTTCCACCAGCTCCAGTTGAAATGCTATGACATTATGAACAGCATCTCAGAAATTGTCCAACTTCACAGCTTCAGTGATCCTTCAAAACAGCTACAATCTAATAGGTCTTTGACTTAACATTTACCATAAACTGCTGATGTGTAGTGCGATGTCGAGACATTAGGATTGACATATCATGCTCAGCTTCTTTCTTGATGAAACTTCCTCCAGTTCATGATTTTGAAAATCAGAAACATGTATCTTCACGATAGAATTCATCTTCAGATATACCAAAACTACAATGGACACCATAACCAGGACGATCTCCTAATTAGGTCACCACAAATACGCTTAAGAGATAACTTATCCAGATATTCACTCCCGCATGAAAGATTTGACAATGATACTCTTTTGCTTTGGCTCCACCCTCTTCTTTCATCATCAAGAAAATTGAGAAGGAAGGAATCAATGTTCTGGACAGATTGGTCTTCAATACCTGATTTGAAATATATTCTTCTTCTGCTGAGGAGACCAAACTCTAAAGTCTTTCCAAGAAAATACCTGCCAAAAGTCTCATCACAAGAAACAACCAGGGTAGCATCAGATACCATGCAGTGGAACACACAACAACTCCTCAACAACCTTCAGGCACTACTCAATAATCCTTGCACACCATCACCATAAACCAAGTGTCAACAAATCAAACTCACAACAGCAGTTCTCCTGATAACAACAGACAGGTCCAATACATACCCTGTCATGAATAATCTATCCTTCACTTCAAGGGATCATACAAATAACTATATGAACTAACCAAGTCCATAACTCAGCAAAACTATCTTCCTTGCTCATGAACCATAAAGTATCTTCCCTAGATCTCATCCAGAAACAGACAGGATGCCTGCTCTGATACCAATTGAAATTCTGGTACAGATGTGTGATGTCTCGTGCAATGTCACAACATCGCAATCTGCTGTATGAACAAGGCAATAATAGTAACAGTATATCAACACAAGGATTGTTCACCCAGTTCGGTCTAACTACCTACATCTAGGGGCATACCAAGCCAGGAATGAAGTCCACTATTAGTAGTATCAAATTACAGACTCAACAGACCAGTTGACAATCTACCTAATTTAATCACTACCCAATGGCCCTTCTGCCTAAGTCCTCCCTAGGTAAGAGACTCCATCTCTCTCCCAATCATCACAATGATGTCTAGCAGTCAACTTCACCGCCACTGCATTAACAACTTGATTACCAACAACTGTTTAATCATAGACACATAGAAGACACACTTCCATGACACACATTGGAGTTGCTTCAAAGCTTCCTCCAAGAACAATATCTGACTCATTACCTACAGGTTTCTGAGTAATAAAACAGTGACTATCTCACAACCCGAGTGGTTCACTTAGACAAAGCCCTAATGATCTACATCTTGGACCCGTGACTTTTCTTAGGTTACAAGCACTCTATTTATAATATAGTCCCAACTGGATTTGGGCCTTCAAATCATATCATATCTTCTGTAACAAATCTGCAACAGATCCTGCTTCTAAAAAGATCTTCAATCAAGTCTTTAATTAAATCTTCAATAATTAACTCTAAATATTCTCCATATCTTTATGCTTTAAATTCGCAACAAACTAATCTTCTTCATAACTGATTGCACCAGGAAATTCGCATCCAATCTAACTGACAGATCTCCTTAAATCAACATAATCAGCGCAGCCCTAAAAACATTACAGCCTGATGTTTTAATGTTCTGGTATAGTGATGTTAAGACATCGCATGTGACATCACTCTTCAGTACTTTAACTCTCTAACAATATTCACAAACCAGAATGTTAGCCAAAACATATCAATAATGCTAGAAGCTTATGTTGCAACATCAACCATGACATCAGTATTATTTTAACAAAATTTCAGCCAATTACAAGAACTTACATTTCCAAATATCCTTTTGAATTATTTAGCACATGTCTTAGGATTTTGTATGGTCGATCCTGCAAGTTATCCAATTTCTTATATATTTGGTAGACCAGAGGTTGTTTGCTAATTTTCACATTAAACAGTTGTATAATGTTTACTTGTGTTTGATCACATGCTCCCTTAAGGCTCCTAGTCCAACTTAATTTCTAATTAAGTTTGGAGAATAATAGACATTAGGCTCTCAATCCTTTGTATGACAACATTAGGGTAGTCCATTCTTGACCTCAACCTTAGGTCCATCTTTGTATGATAACATTAGGTAGACTTCCCTTTTATCCTTAATTATAGGGTTATATTGCATGATAACATCTAGGTGAGTTTCCCTTAGATTTTCTCTTTTCCCTTTGAGTCTCTATTCTTTCTCAAAACAAAATCAAAACACATAATAAATGCGATGAGTATTGTGCGCCACGAGCCTTAAGTATATAGGAAATGATGAGTGGGGAGTCTCTCCTTACTTCTTCTATAGTGTTTAGCATACTTCCCATTTGGGGGAGATTTTGCGAAGCATTCGCTCCTATGTCATAGACTTTAGTGCAATACGAATCTCAAACAGAATCAATTCACTTCGGCTAAAACTTTCAAATAAACTGCAAATCACTTTGTCCTTCGGGATTTTCCATCAAACCTTTTTTCAAAAAGGGCGTGTTATTTCCGTTCTATCACAAACAGACATTGACCCTAACTGCTGGAACGCGAACTTAGCATCGCTCATAAAAGACACTTAACAATTAGTCCCACGAACTACGGACGCTCTGACTTCTTCATTCTCGTCCGAATGAAGATATGTAGGCACAAGACGGCGAAGTCTTGGCGAGCAACCTCCCCCCATCCACCCGTAGTCATCTGAACTATGATGACTCTGACTTTCCCATTGCTCGAGGGAATACGTAGGCCTAGGATGGCGAAGTCCTATCGAGTCTCCTTTTTTGTTTCCCTTTCCGTTTCTGTTAGCATATAGGCTTTATATAAATACACCCTTTGATTAGAACAACAAGAGTGGATCACGTTGAGTACAACGGACGCGAGGGGGTGCTAATACCTTCCTCTCGCGTAATCGACTCCCGAACCCAGGATTTGGTTGCGAGACCATGTTCCTTTCCCTTTTTGAGGTTTCTTCGATCGTTTCCTTTCCCCTGTCGGGATAAATAACTTTCGGTGGCAACTCTGTTTTTTCTCCGGTTGTTTTTCGTGTTGCGGAAATCTATACCAAATATGTCTTTCGAGTTGTTATTGTTTCTCTTGCGTAGTTTAATTTGGAACTTCACCATAAGGATGTTAAGACAACTTTTCTAAATGGAGAACTTGTTGAAATTGTTTACATGGTTCATCCTAAAGGTTTTATTGAAGCAGGAAAAAGGAAATTAGTATGCAAACTAAATAAATCCATCTATGGATTAAAACAAGCATATAGACATTGGTATTTATTGTTTGGTCAAGTTATCACTTCTGTTAGTTTCAATGAAAAAGATTCAGATCAGTGCATTTATGTAAATATTAAAGAGAGTGATTTTATAATCTTAGTGTTGTATGTCGATGATACCCTTCTTTTTAGCAATAGTGTTAATCTTTTGAATGAGATAAAAATGATATTAAGTAACCACTTTGATATGAAAAACCTAGGTAATGCTTCTGTTGTTTTAGGCATCCAAAATTTTCATGATAGGTCATGTGGTGTTCTTAGTTTGATAAGCTCTAACTGATTTAATATGAAGTCTTGCTCCTCGTGCACTGTGCCTGTCCAAAACGGTGATAAGCTCTCTTATTCTGAATATCTTTAAAATGATAAAGAAATTGCATGTCCAAATATCCTTCCGTTGTTGGCAGTTTAATGTATGATCAAGTTTGTACTCGTCTTGATATTGTATATGTAGTCAATATTTTAGGCAAATACCCGAGTAACCCAGGTTTGGGTCATTGGAAAGTCGTTAAAAAGGTCATGTGATATTTGCATGGAATCAGAGATTACATGTTGACCTATAAGAAGTATGATCAACTTTAGGTCATTGATTATTCTGATTCTGATTTTGTAAGTTTCCCTGATGACAGAAAGTATACTTCTGGCTTAATTTTTATGATGGTAGTAGAAGCTATTTCATGGAAGAGTATTAAACAAACTCTTACAACTACCTCAACCACAAAGGCTGAATATGTATTTTGTTAAGAAGCTACTTCTCAAGCTGTCGCTTCAAAGTTGTTGAAAGCATATATATATCTAGGCCACTTGTGGTATACTTCAATGACTCTGCTACTGTGCATTTCTCTCAGAACACTCAGAGCTCTTCTCGCTCAAAGAATTTTCATATTAAATATCTATTTTTCAGAGAGAAAATTCTTGAATTTCAGACTCGAATTGAACATCATGCCACAGAGAACTTGTTTGTTGGCATATCCACTAACCAAGAGCTTATATGTTGGAGTTTTTTAAAGGAACGCAACCAACATAGATGTAGTTAGGTCATTTGATATTCTAGATTAGTGGGAGTCTGATTGTTGCATTTACTTATTGTAATGAGATATGTATTTAATAATCATATCTCTTGTACCATTTCAAATGCTTGGACCATTATTGGATTACAAAGTTAATTATATTAAGTTAATCCATATTTATTATAGTTATGTTAAATGTGAGTATTTGACATATATGATTTGTTTTCCTATCGGATATCGTCTCTGCATTGTTAAATATGTGTTTTATCGCACTTTTTTTTTATGATAAATAATGATATATTTGTTTATTATAATTGTTATACTTTAGTAATTAATTATCCAAGGGGAGAATGTTAAATTTTATGAATTTACTTTAATTAATTATTAAATAAAATATTATTATTATATCAATTACTAATAAGATTAAATAAAATAATACTCGTATTATATATGGTTTAATTGTTGAATGATCTAGAATGGGTTGGGTTGGGTCAGTCTCTTAACTGGCCTGCTGAGAAGGAATCTTCCTAACACCTCCAAAATTCTACTTGACACCTCCACACCCCTAGGTTTAACTTGTTTTTTTTATTTTTTTTAGTTTTTATCGAATTTTTGAAAAATTTCATGAGTTTTTATCAGATTTTTGAGAGATTTTTGAGTTTTTATCAAATATTTTAAATATTATCGGATTTGAATTACCATATTTTTTAAACACACTACCACATTTTTTAAAATCCGATTAGTTCTTACCGGATTTTTCAAATACATTATCGGGGTTTTCAAGAAAGTATGAATTTTTATTATATTTTTCAAAAAGTCTATGAATTTTTATCAGATTTTTCAAACCATCTGAGTTTTTATCGAATTTTTCAAAAAAATATGAGTTTTTACAAGATTTTTCTAAAAGCCTATCAGTTTTATAGATTTTTAAAAAAAATATGAGTTTTTACAAAATTTAAAAAAAAAACTGAGTTTTTACCAGACTATTTAAAATACACTATCACTTTTTTTTAAATTGAGTTTTTACCATATTTAAAAAAAAAACTGTAAGTTTTTATCAGATATTTTAAAAAATACGATATCTACCTGATTTTTTAAAAAATTTAATAGTGTTAATTTCCATTTTTTTCCTATCAAAATTAACTATCATATTTTTCAAAAAAAAAAACCAAAAAATTACAAACCATACCAAATTTTTTGAATTTTACTATCAAATTTTTTGTTTGTTCTTTTCAGTTAAATTTTGACAAAGATATTTTTTATCATTATGAAAAAATATGGCGGTGTCAGAAAAGAAAAAATTTGGGATGTCGGGAAAATTCCTCTCTGCTGAGAGGTCCATCCTCTCATCTTGAGGTTATATTTTTTTATTATCTCATTAGGTCAAAAATCAATCGTAATCATTCCATCAAAAAGATGGCAATAGTAGCATTCTCATTTTCTTGTTTTTATTCGATCAAATGGATTCAACCATGACAATTATATATTTATTGAAGTATGTAGAATTTATCTCATAAAATTATAATTTAATATCTCATTTAAATATAAATATTTAAAACTTTATTTTTAAATATTTAAGTAAAGTCAATTGAAAATACTTTTTTTCTTAGAATTGATTTTTAATTAAAATTAATATTTATAATTATTGATTTCTTCGAACATGTTTTTAAACTTTTACTTTTTTGTTCAACGCACATTTAATTAGAAACAACTTTATAAAATTACATATTATTTCGATAGAATCGTAAATCCATTATTTCAATTTTCATTTCTACTATAATTTGAAGGTTCCGGTTTTTTTTTTAATAAAAAACAAGAGATGAATTGATAAGGTTTTTCAAATTTTCAAAGTATCTCATGTATGAGTTTTATTCATTTAGTGTATTAAAGAGTACAATAACATTACATAATAATACAACAACAATTCTGAGATTGAGGATCGTTTCCAAAACATCTACCACCATTCTTATATCCGTTAAAAAAGCAAAAACTTTCGCACTTTTTATCATCTGGGCAGTTCCCAGTGCCGGCGCACTTATATATCGGTCCTGGAGGAACGGCTTCTAAACTAGTTATGAATCCTGCAACATAAAATGAAAAGTTTAACATATACAATAGACTATAATTTCAAATCACGACAATAATATTAATAATGATGTACCTCTGAATTACAACACAACTTGTTCATGGTTAATTAATGGAAAAAAATTAAAACGGTTGATAAAAATGAAAACTTGTTCTTATTACCTGTGAGCAAAATAAAAGCAACGCACAAAACCCCCCATAGTCGAGATTGTTTGGTATAAGCCATTGAGTATAATTTCACTTTGTGTGCTATTGATGTCTAAGATAATATATATATATATATATATATATATATATATATATATATATATATATATATATATATATATATATATATATATATATATATATATATATATATATATATATATATATATTGGGTTTATACCCTATGAGAATGTCATTTTTATGTAAGAACATGAGAATAAGTCTGAATCATTAGATTTTAAAATAAATGGTGGAGATTATGTATGGTTTTTGTTTTTCTCTCACCGACATTATTAAAATAAATGATGGAGGAGGGAGAAAGAAACTGACACATAATATTTACCATTTAGTTTAAAATATAATAGTTTATATTCATTTAAATATTTTCACATAAATATATATATATATATATATATATATATATATATATATATATATATATATATATATATATATATATATATATATATATATATATATATATATATATATATATATATATATATAAAACTTATTTCAGAAGTAAATATTTTTAGTGTACTTAATCATTAGATTTAATTGAATATTAATTAAGTAAAATTAATTTAACCATTAGATTATATTAAATTTAAAGGCTATGCATCGTAATAAATTAAAAAAAAATACTTTTGAAAATTTTTAATTAAATAATATTGAATTAAATATTTAATTAAAATTTTATTTTGAAATTTTTTAATTAAATAATATCGAATTTAACCATTAGATTATATAATCACTCTCTAAAAATTTAATTAAATATATTGAATTATATAATATTATTAATATTATTATGATGACTATATACTGAATTTCAAACAAATAATACATATGTTGCTATATATTCTAGGATTAAAATTTACATATATTTATATAATTTATTATAGGTTGAAATAAATTAATTTGTAAATATATTAAATAATTATTGAAATTCTATAAAATTATATAAACTTGATCTATTAGATAATATCTCTCTCAATTCAACGGTTTAATTGATTTAATTCATTATTTTCAAAGAATTATATAAAAATATAATCGTAGAAAGTTTACATAATTTCAATATAAAAGATAGTCATAATATAATAAAATATATTTTAAAGTAAATATAGAAAAAGATTTAAGGTAAATATAGAAAAGGTAAAGGAATATACGTTTTAAAGTAAATATAGAAAAAATTTAAGGTAAATATAAAAAAAGATAAAGGAATATATATTTTAAAGGTAAATTAAGAACAAAAATTCAACATTTTGAAGTTATTTTTATATTATAGTTAAAACCTGTGTTGTGAAATCCGATGTCTTAGAACAAAGTATAAATTGTTTCTTTATGATTAAGAAACACATAAGGGTTAGGGTTAATGGGAAAAACAAGAAAAATAACAAGGATTGGGTATAATTGCTATTCTTTTAATTTCTCTTTTAATCAGATTACAAGTACTCAAGAATGACAAATAACCTTCTCACCCTAATTAGGATTTTCCTCACAAAAGATGAGAGACTAGTATGCTATTTATAATAAACCTAAAATTCTAAACTAATGTGCTTTTTAACAATTACCTGTTACAAACTAACTTAGGGTACAAGCTAACTTAAACAATTGGACATAAAAAATAGGCCCAATTTGACAACTACATACTAGAACACATTTCGACTACAGCATGTAGGTCATCGATAACAACATGTGAGCAGACTTCGACGACATGCTAAACCTCTGTCGACAATACTATAGTTCGATCCAATATCTCACAAATCTCCACCTTGGAGCAAACTCTATAACATCAAGGAACAAACTAGCTTTCTTCTTGTAGCTTTATCAACTGCATACAATGGAAAAACTTGGAACTGGGCTACGTCTTGGTGATCATATCAGCAGCATTATGATCTGTCGAAACCTCCAGCACTTGGACTTCTCCACGCTTGATTACCCCTCTGACGAAATGCAACCACACATCGATGTGCTTGGTTCGCTCATGATAGGCTGACTTCTTTGACAGGTGTATTGCACTTTGACTATCACATTTAACAGTGATAACTCGACATTGAAATTTCAGCTCCTTTGCAAAACCTTCAAGCCACAATGCTTCCTTCACAACTTCAGTTAAGGAGATATATTATGCTTCATGGTTGATAAGACAACAACCTTCTGAAGTGTTTCTTTCCAACTGATTGTTATGCCAAACATAGTGAACACATATCCAAAAATAGATTTTCTGTAACCCATACAACCTGCATAATCAGAGTCGACATATCCTTCGATTGCTGCTTTACTATCTTCACCCAAGGCTCCACCATAAATTAGGACTCTATTCAGAGACCCATTTATGTACCTTAGAATCCACTTCAATGTTTTCCAATAAGCCTTTCTTAGATTCTCCATGTACCTACTTACAAGTCTTACTACATATTCTATGTCGGGTCGAGTACAGACCATAACATACATCAAAGAACCCACTATATTAGCCTATGGAATGTTATTCATATAAGCTCTTTCGACATCGGTATTGGGACACTGATCTATACTTAGCTTGAATTGAGGGTTTGTCGCAGTCAGAACAGGCTTTGAATTCGACATACAAAACTTTTCGAGAATCTTCTGTAGGTATGCCTCTTGAGGTAAGCATAATTTCGAATGCTTTTATCTCTCCAGATGTCAATCCCAAGAATCCTGGTGGAAACTCCCAGATCCTTCATTTCGAACTCCTTAATGAGTTCAGCCTTCACCTTCATTATATCCTCGACACTGTTGCTAGCTATGAGAATATCATCCACATAAAGTAACAAAATAACAAATGAATTACCAGGTCGAAACCTGAAGTAAACACAGTGGTCGAACTGACTTTTAATGAAACTGATGCATGCCATAAACTTATCAAGTCTCCGATTCCACTGTCGAGGAGATTGTTCCAGTCCATATAAAGGTCTCTTCAGCTTGCACACAAAATCTTCCTTCCCCCTTCCGACATACCCTCCAGGTTGCCTCATTAGGATTATTTCATCTAGATCACCATACAAGAACGTAGTCATCACATCCATCTGTTCTAGTTCAAGATCGAACTGTGCCACCGTGGCAAGCAACATTTGAATGGACCTGTGTTTCACAATAGGAGAGAACACATTATTGAATTTGACACCTTCTTTCTGAGTGAAACCCCTAGCGACCAATCTTACCTTGTATCTCTTCGACGCCACTCCTTTGATTCATTCCTTAACTTTGAAAAATCCACTTACACCTGACTGACCTTGCTCCTGCATGTTTCTCAATCAGTTCCCAAGTGTTTTTATCATGAAGAGATTTCATCTCATCATCCATGGCGCTTCTCCATTCAATCTTATTTCGACTCCTCGTAGCTTCCTTATAATCTCTAGGTTCTTTCTCAAGTACCTCACTTGTAGAGATTAAGGCAAAAGTTATACGATCTGCATAACCAAGTCCTTAAGGTGGATTGATGACTCTTCTCAACCTATCTCTTTCCAGTAGGTAGTCATCGACAGTTCCCTTAGTCTCTTCAGCATCTTGCTCTTCTTCTTCGACTTCATCTGGGTTATGTACTTCAGCATCATTATGCTATACCCCAACAGGAATCTCTCCCTGTTCCATCGCTTCATCAGGATCATCAGTTTTCTTGAAGGACATCTCAGCTTCATTGAAAACTACATCTGGACTGGTGAAGCACCTCCTGTGACTTGGCTATATGCACCATAGCCTATAAGATTTGATTCCTTCAGGGTATCCCATGAACATGCATTTTAGAGCTCTAGCTTCGTCCTTGTCTTGCCTAATGTGAGCATAGGCCACACAGACAAATACTCTCAATTTGTCGAGATCTGGTGGATGTCCCGACCAAACTTCTTCAAGTGTCATCATATCTAACACAGTCGAAGGACATTTGTTTATCAGATATGTTGTTATAAAAACAACCTCAGTCCCAAACACCTTCTTTAACCAAGCACTAGTCAACATGCATCTAACTCTTTCCAAAATAGTTCAATTAAACCTTTCCTCCAAACCATATTGTTCTGGAGTACCTCTAGTAGTTTTCTTCCTTGCAATACCTGAGGCAGCACAAAAGTTGTCGAACGCCTCATTGCAAAATGCGAGGTCATTGTTTGTTCTAAACCTCTTGACCTTTTTGTCAGTCTGATGTTTGACCAGAGTCTTCCAACCTTTGAAATTCTCAAAGTTTTCATCTTTAGTCTTCTGGATGAATACCCATAACTATCTGGAATAATCATCAACTATGGATAGAAAATTCCTTGCTCCTGAATGTGATGGACACCTTGCAGGCTGCCAAAGATCATCATGGATGTAATCAAGGGATCCATGAGTTCTTTGTTTGCCTTTTTTGAACTTCACTCTGCAAGTTTTTCCAAGTACATAGGGTTCACAAAATTTTATCTTTTCGACTTTGTCTCCACCAAGCAGTTTTGTTTCCCCAATTCGACCAGACCCCTTTCACTGACATGGCCCAATCTCATGTGCCAAATTTCTATCTTAGGCAAAGGTTTCGTGGATGCAACATTTGTCAAACCACTTACAACTTCAGCCTCAAGGGTATACAAGCCTTGTTTCTTCACGCCTCTCAAGACTTCCTTCGACCCCTCCATGACTCTTAGGATACTTTTCTCTCTTTGAAAAGCATATCCCTTCTTGTCGAAATCACCAAGAGAAATCAAATTTCTCTTTAAATCGGGTACATACCTGACTTCCGTCAATAGCCTTATTGACTCATTATGGAGCTTGAATCTCACAGATCCAATACCTGCAATTTTGCAAGCTTTGTTGTTTCCCAGCAGCACTGATCCACCATCTTGATCACACAATTCCTCAAACACGTCTTTTTTTGGAGTCATGTGCCAAGTGCAACCTGAATCCATAATCCACTCCTTTCTTGAGTCGCTTCTTGAAACCACCAGGACATCAGATGATTCAAAGTCATCTTGAATAATGGTTGCTTTGCCATTATCCTTAACTCCATGATCTTTCAGGCGTTCAGGGCACACCTTTCTTGTGTGACCCTCCTTCTTACAGTGATAACATCGAATACCAGATGTCTCGCCACTATAAGACTTCTGCTGATTTTTACCTTTCTTCTTGTCGAACATACCTTCCTTTCGAAAGAATTTTCCCCTAACGGCCAAACCTTCAGCATCCGTCGAAGGTTTATGCTCCTTTCGTTCGTTCAATCCTTAGAATACAAGGCTGATTGAACTTTTTCAAAGCTCAGGGACTCCCTTCCATATAGGAGAGTTTCTTTGAAATGAGCATGTGTTCTGGGAAAAGCGCACAACAGCAATAGTGCTTGATCTTCATCATCATTCTTCACATCAATATTTTCAAGATCAAGAATCAGCTTGTTGAATATATCCAACTGCTCAGCGAACACTTTGTCTTCACTCATCTTGAATGAATCCAAAGCTTGCTTCAGGTAGAGTCGATTGAACAGAGATTTGGTCATCTATAAATTTTCAAGTTTCAACCATAACCCCGATGCCATAGTCTCCTTTGATACCTGTCGGAGAACCTTATCACCAAGGCTCAACAATATTGCGCTGTGGGCTTTTTTTATCAAGGCCGTCTTTCCAGTTTCCGTTAATGTAGCGTTCATGGTTACCTCTTTCTTCAACGCTTCCAAACACTCCTGTTGAACCAGTAGAGCTTTCTTCTTCAAGCGCCACATTCCAAAATCGTTCACTTCGTGAAATTTTCAATCTCATACTTTGTTGAAGGAATCTTCCTCCATGCTCACTGCACCAATTTGTTGTGAAATATGATGCCTTAGAACAAAGTATAAACTATTTCTTTATGATCAAGAAACACACAAGGGTTAGGGTTAACGGGAAAAACAAGAAGAACAACAAGGATTGGTTATAACTGTTATTCTTTACTTTATCTTTTAATCAGATTACAAGTACTCAAGAATAACAAATAACATTCTCGCCCTAATTAGGATTGTCCTTTCTAAAGATGAGAGACTAGTATGCTATTTATAATAAACCTAACATACTAAACTAACACACTTTTTAACAATTACCCATTACAAGCTAACTTAGGGTACATGCTAACTTAAACAATTGGACATAACAAACAGGCCCAATTCGACAACTACATACTAGAACATATTTAGACTACAGCATGTAGGTCTTCGACAACAACATGTGATCATACTTCGATGGAATGCTAAACCTCTATAGAAAATACTAGAGTTCGATCCAATATATCACAAATCTCCACCTTAGAACAAACTCTATAACATCAAGGAACAAACTAGCTTTCTTCATGCAGCTTTATTAACTGCATACAGTGGAAAAACTTGCAACTGGGCAACATCTTGGTGATCATATCAGCAGCATTATGATATGTCGAAACCTTCAGCACTTGGACTTCTTCACACTCAATTACCCCTCTGACGAAATGCAACCTCACATCGATGTGCTTGGTTTACTCATGATAGGTTGAATTCTTTGACAGGTGTATTTCATTTTGACTATCACATTTAATAGAGATAACTCGACCTTGAAGTTTCAGACCCTTTGCAAAACCTTTAAGCCACAATGCTTCCTTCACAACTTCAGTTAAGGCGATATATTCCACTTCAGTGGTTGATAAGGCAACAACCTTCTGAAGTGTTACTTTCAAACTGATTGTTGTGCCAAACATAGTGAACACATATCCAAAAATAGATTTTTTTGGAATCCATACAACCTGCATAATCAGAGTCGACATATCCTTCTATTGCTGCTTTACTATCTTCACCCAAGGCTCCACCATAAATTAGGACTCTATTCAGAGACCCATTTATGTACATTAGAATCCACTTGAATGCTTGCTAGTGAGCCTTTCCAAGATTTGCCATGTACATGCTTACAAGACTTACTGTATATTCTATGTCGGGTCTAGTACAAACTATAGCATACATCAAAGAACCCACTATATTAGCATATGGAATTTCATTCATATAAGCTCTTTCGACGTCAGTACTTGGACACTGATCTATACTCAACTTCAATTGAGGGTTTGTCGGAGTCACAACAGGATTTGAATCCGACATACCAAACTTTTCGATAATCTTCCGTACGTATGCCTCTTGAGATAAGCATAAATTCGACTGCTTTCTATCTCTCCGGATGTCAATCCCAAGAATCCCAGTGGCAGCTCCCAGATCCTTCATTTTGAACTACTTACTGAGTTCAGCCTTCACCTCCATTATATCCTCGACACTGTTGCTAGCTAGGAGGATATCATCTACATAAAGCAACAAATAACAAATGAATTACCAGTTCGAAATCTGAAGTAAACACAGTGGTCGAACTGACTTCTAATGATACTGATGCGGGCCATGAACTTGTCGAAACTCCTATTCCACTGTCGAGGAGATTGTTTCCGTCCATATAAAGATCTCTTCATTTTGCACACATAATCTTCCTTCCCCCTTTTGACATACCCTTCAGGTTTTACCACAATGACACCCAGCCATTGTCTTCTCGAGTCTCCAGTCACACTGACCACTCAAGGAATCCTAATTCACCAAGAATTAGTTTAATAGGAGATTACAATAATGCTTCTTAACAAGCAGATTACTCCTAAGTTTAAGTACATAAGAAGACACAAGTGTTCAAGCAAGATGTAAGCAACAGCTCCTTTCTATCTTAAGAAACTACAAAGATGTATGTTGATTTGACAGTAGTTGACATCTTGTAGATCGTCTTCTTCTTCGTCTTCTTGGTTGAGCAAGCTTCGAGCAACAACTCCTTGCTTCAGATCTTCAATGTAGAACTGACGAGAAGGTGGTTGATGACTTGACTAATTTGCAATGTTGTCTTCTTTATCAATAGCTTCTGTACCAATTTATTGTTGTTGTGTTGATTTATGATCTTGAGCTTCAACAACAATGGCCATGTGTAAATGGTGATAGCTTTGGATGTTTTAAGTGCTACAACGAGAACTCATCATTGTTGCTATCTTCACACAATGACTTGATCGATTCTGTAAATGATACAACCAATCGATGCCTTCAGAAGCGTTTACTGCATTCTTTAAATAGCCAGTAAAATATATCCGTTTGAATTTGGCTATTAGAAAAGAGACGTTGTGTAATGATACAACTGTACTGACACATCTCTTTTTTACTGTGGAGGAAGTGACATGATATATCTTCTTGGGTGCTGTGTATAGTCTTTCACAACGGTAACATTTATCTTCAAAATGTCAGAGGCTTCTGATGGTAATTAATTGAAGCATGAGTAGATACTTCTTAACAGGATATCTAAAACTCCAAGTCTTCAGTATTTCGAAATCGTCCATTAGGAATCAGCCTTCAGAACTTCAGCACTTGTCTTTAAATCCGTTATCCTTTACTGCTTCAAGTCTTCCGAAACTTCAGAGCTTGTCCATTAGGAATCCGTCTTCAGAGTCTTCAGCACTTGAACTTTGGAACCGTGATCCTCAGAATGCATAAGTCTTCAGAGTCTTTCTGTACTTGGTCTTCAAAACTTCAAGTCATTGGAATCTTCAGCACTTCGGTTCTCTATAACATTATCTTCTTCAGAAGCTTCGCAAACTTCAGAATCACAACCACTTTCAGAGAGCATCCACAAGAGCATTGCAATAGCAATATCTGCATCCTTGGATCTGACTGATCATGATCAGATACAAAAGCATACTTGCTTCTTGCGACTTGTGTCACACATAGTAACTTCGCATATTATCAATTACGCTCATCTGGATGGTGCTTGTTTGATTTGATATCTTCTATGATTATGATCTGCACACAACACATGTTAGAACATAAAATGGTTCTTTCACAAATACCATTGTTATCATCAAAACATAGAGACGACTTGTAGAGACAACTCTTGCTCTCACAATCTCCCCCTTTTTGATGATGACAAAACCATGTATTTTGATTGAATCATTTTATACAAGGTAATCACCGAAACTAAACATATTCAGAGTCCGGAACAACAGCTCCCCCTGAATGTGTTTGTTAGATGATGGCTAGGATCTAGAAGGGGGGTTGAATAGATCCCTTGAGTTTTACATGCAAATGGTTTCCAAAAATTGGTTTTAAAAGTTTGACGGAAGCGGCCACTGAATTACGTCTACAATGAACCTCTACTAGAGGGATCGAATATGCACGACAATATTGGGAATGAATTATGGATGAGAAAAATTCAGATTGATTAACACAGTTTAAACGCAATCAACAATGTTTTATTTGCTTGATAGTTAATCCAACCCAATGAGGTAAATCGACAAACAATTAATTGCGAATACGTTCGATTTTGTATTGAAATAAAATTTTCGAACACTTGGTGTGCGTTAACACACTAAGTGCAGATTTCAAAGTAATGTGATGTTGAGCTGCTCCTAAATACAATCCAAGGGATTATATCAGATTTACAAAACAATTTAACAGCTCAATATAACACTAGCTCAGAAATTTCGATCAATTTAAACTTTGCAAATTCGAATGATATCAAACGTAAAGATTTAAGGGAGAGAGAGAGAACACACACGATTTGATTAGGCACTACCCCAATCGTCCTCTGTAATACCCCATATTATTTAAATGCTCAATTGGATATCAGATGAGATCAGATGAGCTTTGGTGTACTCTATCTTTGGAAAATTGGATTAATGGAATCCTTTAAGTACTTTAAGTATTATCAATTGGGACCAATAGAGCAACTAGTGAACTCTGAAGAGATCAATTATTTAATAAAGAGACAAATCAATATTTAATTTAACTCAAGAAAGGATTTAACGGTAACTCTAATAATTGATCAATTTGTCGAGATGACAAAATATCAATTGGAGATATTTTACTCTATTGGATTATATTATATAATGTTGGTTTAGATATATATATATATATATATATATATATATATATATATATATATATATATATTTGTAAAGAAGAAAAAGATAGAAAAAGAAGAAAAGAGGAAATGGAAAGAAAGAAGAGAAAGTGAAGAAGAGAAGAAGAAGGGGAAAGAGAGGAACCCATGGATCATCATCAGTGCCATCTTCTTCAAACTCCTCTTCGATTATCAGGTGGGTTCTAGTTAGAAACTCTAAGTTCTAGAAATAGGTGTTTGGAACTTAGGTTAGAATTTGAGAGAAAATGATAAATTGTTGAATCAATGAAATCTAACGGATAAAATGAGTTATAAACTATGTTGTATGATCAATATGTGTATAAAATCATCTATTGATGCTTATTTGTGAATTGGGTAGTGTTTGGAATGGGTTTTGGACCCAAAGGCCCCAGCTGTTACGCTACTGAGATTCTAGATTTTCGCACTGCGAATCCCCTAGCGAAGCAGAAATCGAACATTCGCTGGTTGTTCGCACGGCGAAGGGGAAGGCGAACATTCGCCAGGGATTCGCCAGAGGTTCGCACTGCGAACGTTACCCTGTTTTGGTTCTGCCACGGTTCGCCAGACGTTCGCACTTTGAATGGGACAGCAAACCCAGTGTATTTAGGCATTCGCTGGGAGCTTCGTACTGCGAATGAGAAAGCGAGCATTCGCTGGCTGCTTCGCATTGCGAACATAGCAGATCCTCCAACTTGTTTCTTTCATAACGTTTGATCCGTAACTCGGATCGGGACGTTCTTGGTGTCATTAGAAAGCTATGACGACCCTCTATCTGATATTGGGCCAGACGTTCTTGGTGTCATTAAAAAGTGAAAATATTGGGTATGATGTGGGATAAATGATTTAGTAGAAAATGAAGGAAAGTAATGGTTTGTGAAATGTTGGAATTGACACCTTTTGGATCATAAATCCGATCGAGGCATGGTTGTAGCCAATGTAAAGCAGTGGAAATATCCTATGGGATAACAGTGGTCGATATTGATCTGATACCCGATTAAATGAATCGGGGGACCCCGAAAGGGATGTTTTATGCGATGAACCATTATGTGATTCTATTATGCTTTTGTATAACTTGTGATTAAATTATTATATGTGCAATTGTGATATACTTTGCCTGTTATTGATGTTTAACTTGATCGAGAGAGTATGCATGTTAAAATATGAAATTAGGTAGAGTGAGGAAACCTTACCCCAAAACAAATAGCATAGTTAAGATTGTCATAATTCTAGGTTATGAATAGAATTGTGATAGAAACCCTGGATGGCGATGCTCGTGCATTCATTGGCGAGTTCGGGCATGGAGTAGATAACCTAGATGGCGATGCTCGGGCACTTGATGTATAACGGTGCATCCATGACGAGTATTGGTCTAGGAGAGAGTGAACACTAGTATGGAACATGTGTAAATTGTTATGTTTTATTTTGAGAAAACGCAAGAGAGGCCTTAAGGCTAATGTGGCCTTGTGATTGTCGAATACAATCACGTTGTGTATATGATCACGTAATCGTAACCATTTATCTTGAGGTTTAGTTTAATGAGACTCGAGCTCCTCCTCTGAAACGTATGCACAATTACTTGGCAGGTTTGATTCCCGTGTGTAGTATGAATGGAGCCTATATGGTAAAGAGACTTGTGATGGTTAACAGGCCATGAGAAGTGACAGTTCATGGTTAACAGGCCGATGATCCCGAATCCATTTCGTATGCCAAGTAAATACAAGGATCCATGACTCAGGTCAAATTCTAGACGTAGAAGTGGACGGGAACAGGGGATGCCTTGGTAAGGTTTTCGATTCGTAAGGAATCTTGAGTTAACAGGCTCAGGACGTAATTCCTTTCGTGTGATATTTATGAGTTAACAGACTCATGACATGTTTCCATATAGTGTGAGATTGTGAGATTGTGTACTCAAGGTCATTTCCCTTCCCCTTGGCTTGAGTTAGGATTGATAGAAACGTGTAAATCTGAGAGAACTTATTGGATAGGGAACTCACTGAGATTTGATGTATCTCACCCCACTATAGTTGCTTTATTTCAGGTGCAGGTTTGGTTACAAGTGGAGCGATGCTCGGACGTTTAAAGAGAAGCTTAGTTAAGCTTATTCCGCTGTGTATTCTATTTGTTCTATACAATTGTGGATATTGTATATTCTTAGATTTTATTTTCTTTGGCTAGTTCCCATGACTTGTGCCATGTGTTGTATTTATGTTTTAGGAATGGACAAGTATGTGAACTATGCCATTAGGCACTTTTGATGTGTCAGTACCACAATAAAATGCTTGTATTGTATTATTCTAGGTATATATTATACAGGGCATTACAGTTGGTATCAGAGCAGGCCGTATCCTCGACCTAGCCTTGAAACATCATAAGTAAATCTATTCCTGCCTCTTAAGTGTGACTTGTCATCATGAAACTTAATATCATACTATGTAGTGGTGGGTCTGATCAACCTAATACTATGTATGTGATAGGTAGAATCATGGTTGAGCGACCACGAGGACTCTGAAATATTGTCTGAACTTGTGTTGTGAGGGTAGGCTCAAGCCAAGAGTTAGTAGTGTGGAGTTTTGGTCAGCTCAGTTGAGGTTTTAGTAGAAGTTGTGATTGGGTAGCATGGAACTAAACACTGATGCGCTATTCAAGCAATCCTTTGGAATTGATGGAGTCCAAAAAGTTAAGGATCTCTATTGGACAATTGGATAAGGTATTGAGGAATATGTAAAATCGCTTGTGGAGCTGGATGGACCACTAGTATGGATAAGAATTTCAAGTAATCTCATTCCGTGGAAAAAGAAAGTTGTTTTGTGGAAAGCGTGGCGTAGGGTCCGGAAGTGAGATAGTAATTGGTGCTTTCGTTTCTAAGGTCGCTATAATGTCTTGAATGGACGAGAATACCTTAAGGAATCATGTTGGAGAAAGAATATGCTTCATTTAGTAACAGAAAGTTTAGTGATACGGACCGGAGTAAGTGGTATTAAGAAGCAGAGTAAGTATCGTGGATTTAAGGAAAGTTTAGTATGATGATTTTATATTTGAATCTAAGAGGATTACCATGGATAGCAAAGTAAACGCGATGTAGAAATGGTATCGACAGTATAATATGAGGAAATGACAACGAAAGGTATTTTGGACGAGTGTGCAATAAGGTTTTAAGGTGGTAGTGAACCTATAGTTAAGGAAGTGTAATCAAGGATGGTTCAGCCATGAGGACCCTGTTAGCATGACGTGGAATGAGAAAGTTACACCTTGGTGGTAAGGACAAGCGTAGTAGTAGCACTGTGGTGTCAAGTGTACGTGATGGAATCTTATTCTTGAGACAAGTGTGAAGGGACGTACCTTGTGAAGCAGTGAGTATTATATCCTAAGAGGTAAGATTGCGGTAACCAACGGGAAGCAGATCAAAATTGTTACGGACTAAGTGCAAATCATGGAATGGTTGCTACCGAAAGGGTTTTGTAAGTAGTTGATGAGAATTGTCAGTTGCGGAGTTTCCGTTAAGTAATTTGGTGTAAGTGTGGTGTGTAATGGGTAGTAAGGGTAAGAAATCTCGGTTAATGTGTACGAAGTGATGGAAAGGTTCCTCAAGAGGATGCATTACCCCGATCTATTTTCAAGTATAAAGAACCTTCTGTAATTGTGAATAGTCGGAATATTTAGAATCTACCTTTTGTTGGACTAAGAACGTTGTAGTATTATTTCTCACCAAGGAATTCAAGTGAGAGAACAAGGTTGTATGCTTGACATGAGATGTCCATCATTTTCGTAGTACCGTGTGATGGTTGTGTGTTGGATTTTGGTTATGGACAAATCAAGTATGTGTGGGGGTTGAAACCCTATAATGTCGTCATTATCGGCTTTCATCTAGAGTAGTTGTATAAGCAGAGAATGAACTACCCCGCTGAGGTGTTGTCGTGCGACTGCATCGGAATTTGAAATTTACCTTATCATTGGGTTGGAGTGTGTAATCTACACGTTTTAACTTTGTTCTGTTTTACCTTGAGTGGATCATGGTTGGTGAATGTTATATAAGTTAAGGAGCCACGGGTTGAGAATGGTATTCCACGATCGAGAAAGATGGATGGATGGTTTTGGGTAGGGATGGCTTTGAATTAGACAAAATTGGTTATTTTCAGCTTCTGCAGCAGTGTTAACCAAGTAACACGTGCATGGAAAGTGTTTTACGTTGAATTTTGAGGAGTTAACCGATTAGCTTATAGGGTTAATCGATTAATGTGTGTGTAAGTTGTGAAATCCCTTAGAGACCATCATCTGCGTTTTGTTACCTTTGTTGCTCCAAGCGGAGAGTATTGTGTAAATGGAAAACGGGATAGTAAGTAAAGGAATGACAGATTTGTGTTTTGAAGTTGGAACTTGAGGAAGGATGTTACTTAGTCGATCATCTGGTAAGATGACAAAGGAATTGGACTTCGGGGAAGTAATCTTATAAACTGGGTTGAGTATAGGAAAGTATTCAGTGTACTACTGTTGAGAACTTTAAGGATGAAGTTGGAAAATACTCACGAAGTATCATTCTTACAAGGAATATTTCGGTGGGTAATTATGGTATTTTGGACTCCGTGAGAGTGGTACTAGTTGTGTGCAATTGTGTTTGACCCAGAGAAGGAATTTGAAAGTTATCTTCCAAGTACGAGTAAGAATTGGACGTTCCGAAGTTAAGCATGTAACTTGGAATCGTTTGTGGAACGGAACGAATGAGAAAAGTGGATTCAATTGAGAACGTGGCATGTCCTTTGAGGGTGTGGGTATGTGTAGAGTGTTGTGTGTGGATTTGTGAGTAGTATGGAAACTCACAATCGTGCTTTGGATGGGTTAAGTTCTGATAAGTGGTGACTCGCATATGATTGAAGCATCGCGATGGTGCTATGTCATTTTGAGTTGAAATTTCGAAGTCATCAAGAAAACCTTGAGTGAGTCGAAACCCCGTGAGAAGAATCGATTTGGACTATGGTGACCAGAACCAGAGGTTGTTAAACTATTTTGGATATATTGGTCTGAGTTTAGAATGGATTGAGAGTTGTGTGGTTATGGTTGTAACGATGTAACTCATGTACTTTTTCGTCTGGAGAGTGTTGGACGGATGTAATAATTTTGTGTGTTGACGAGGAAATTGTTTTACCATAAGACGCCAATAAGATTCTTGTACCATTGGTTAGTAAGGACCCCATTGGATAAGTGTATTCTCCATGGACTGTTAGCTACTTGGCGGTGCTTAAGGATTCATGGTATTCCACTGGTAGTTTTGTTTTGGAATTGCGCAGTGGAAGGTGAAAGACGAAGGAGTTCAGTCAGAATTGGAGAGTTGAAAGTTGTTGCTTATAAGTGTGAGGATACGAAGATCTCGTTCTAAGTGTGTTACCTTTTGGTATGCCACAAAAGGAATGAAATATTGGATTTAATGAGTACCTGGTACAGCATCAGACCAGATGGAACTGGTAAAGAAGTCGTTGACTAATTATGAAGTGGTTTTGGATGTTGAAAGATTCATGAAAGGATAAGTTGTCAGAAATTGCATGGAGATAAGGAATCACTAAATTACCTCGTGAAGATTTGTTGAGTGTTTGTCATCCTAACCAAGAGAGAGTGTTACGGTTTTGTTGTGACTCAGTAGAGGAGTATGAAATGGTACATTCTTTCCGCAGGTAGAATGCGACCAAGTGTTGTAGTATGGAACAACAGATGAACGATGGGAAAAAGCTAAATTCAAAGTTAACCAAATACTGGAATAAGAGTATGACTAAGGAGATGAAGTTTGATAATTTGTGAAAGTAAGGATTTTGATCTGTGAAGTCAAGTTGGAATTGATTACGTCAGTAATTGTAACGGAAGTAAAGTTAAGAATGGATCTAAGACAATGATACAAGTTGCGGTTATTGTCGAATAGAGGAAATTCGGGGGCGAATTTCAATTTAAGGGAGGGAGAGTGTAATACCCCATATTATTTAAATGCTCAATTGGATATCGGATGAGATCAGATGAGCTTTGGTGTACTCTATCTTTGGAAAATTGGATTAATGGAATCCTTTAAGTACTTTAAGTATTATCAATTGGGACCAATAGAGCAACTAGTGAACTCTAAAGAGATCAATTATTTAATAAAGAGACAGATCAATATTTAATTTAACTCAAGAAAGGATTTAATGGTAACTCTAATAATTAATCAATTGGTCGAGATGACAAAATATCAATTGGAGATATTTTACTCTATTGGATTATATTATATAATATTGGTTTATATATATATATATATATATATATATATATATATATATATATATATATATATTTGTAAAGAAGAAAAAGATAGAAAAAGAAGAAAAGAGGAAATGGAAAGAAAGAAGAGAAAGTGAAGAAGAGAAGAAGAAGGGGGAAGAGAGGAACCCATGGATCATCATCAGTACCATCTTCTTCAAACTCTTCTTCGATTATCAGGTGGGTTCTAGTTAGAAACTCTAAGTTCTAGAAATAGGTGTTTGGAACTTAGGTTACAATTTGAGAGAAAATGATAAATTGTCGAATCAATGAAATCTAACGGATAAAATGAGTTATAAACTGTGTTGTATGATCAATATGTGTATAGAATCATCTATTGATGCTTATTTGTGCATTGGGTAGTGTTTGGAATGGGTTTTGGACCCAAAGGCCCCAGCTGTTACGCTGCTGAGATTCTGGATTTTCGCACTGCGAATCCCCTAGCGAAGGGGAAATCGAACATTCACTAGTTGTTCGCACGGCGAAGGGGAAGGCGAACATTCGCCAGGGATTTGCCAGAGGTTCGCACTGCGAACGCTACCCTATTTTGGTTCTGCCACGGTTGGCCAGAAATTCGCAGTGCGAATGGGACAGCGAACTCAGTGTATTTAGGCATTCGCTGGGAGCTTCGCACTGCGAATGAGAAAGCGAGCATTCGCTGGCTGCTTCGCATTGCGAACATAGTAGATCCTCCAACTTGTTTCTTTCATAACGTTTGATCCGTAACTCGGATCAGGACGTTCTTGGTGTCATTAGAAAGCTATGACGACCCTCTATCTGATATTGGGCCAGACGTTCTTGGTGTCATTAAAAAGTGAAAATATTGGGTATGATGTGGGATAAATGATTTAGTGGAAAATGAAGGAAAGTAATGTTTTGTGAAATGTTGGAATTGACACCTTTTGGATCGTAAATCCGATCAAGGCATGGTTGTAGCCAATGTAAAGCTGTGGAAATATCCTATGGGATAACAGTGGTCGATATTGATCTGATACCCGATTAAATGAATCGGGGGACCCCGAAAGGGATGTTTTATGTGATGAACCATTATGTGATTCTATTATGCTTTTGTATAACTTGTGATTAAATTATTATATGTGCAATTGTGATATGCTTTGCCTGTTATTGATGTTTAACTTGATCGAGAGCGTATGCATGTTAAAATAGGAAATTAGGTATAATGAGGAAACCTTACCCCAAAACAAATGGCATAGTTAAGATTGGTATAATTCTAGGTTATGAATAGAATTGTGATAGAAACTCTGGATGGCGATGCTCATGCATTCATTGGCGAGTTCGGGCCTGGAGTAGATAACCTAGATGGCGATGCTCGGGCACTTGATGTATAACGGTGCATCCATGACGAGTATTGGTCTAAGAGAGAGTGAACGCTAGTATGGAACATGTGTAAATTGTTATGTTTTATTTTGAGAAAAGGCAAGAGAGGCCTTAAGGCTAATGTGGCCTTGTGATTGTCGAATACAATCACGTTGTGTATTTGATCATGTAATCGTAACCATTTATCTTGAGGTGTAGTTTCATGAGACTCGAGCTACTCCTCTGAAACGTATGCACAATTACTTGGCAGGTTTAATTCCCGCGTGTAGTACGAATGGAGCCTATATGGTAAAGAGACTTGTGATGGTTAACAGGCCATGAGAAGTGACAGTTCACGGTTAACAGGTCGATGATCCCGAATCCATTTCGTATGCCAAGTAAATACAAGGATCCATGACTCGGGTCGAATTCTAGACGTAGAAGTGGACGGGAACAGGGGATGCCTTGGTAAGGTTATCGATTCGTAAGGAATCTTGAGTTAACAGGCTCAGGACGTAATTCCTTCCGTGTGATATTTATGAGTTAACAGACTCATGACATGCTTCCATATAGTGTGAGATTGTGAGATTGTGCACTCAAGGTCATTTCCCTTCCCTTTGACTTGAGTTAGGATTGATAGAACCCTGTAAATCCGAGAGAACTTATTGGATAGGGAACTCACTGAGATTTGATGTATCTCACCCCACTATAGTTGCTTTATTTCAGGTGCAAGTTTGGTTAAAAGTGGAGCGATGCTCAGACGTTTAAAGAGAAGCTTAGTTAAGCTTATTCCGCTGTGTATTCTGTTTGTTGTATACAATTGTGGATATTGTATATTCTTAGATTTTATTTTCTTTGGCTAGTTCCCATGACTTGTGCCATGTGTTGTATTTATGTTTTAGGAATGGACAAGTATGTGAACTATGCCATTAGGCACTTTTGATGTGTCAGTACCACAATAAAATGTTTGTATTGTATTATTCTAGGTATATATTATACAGGGCATTACATCCTCGCTTTGGGTGTCTCTGCCCCCAATTCCACAATTGGAATTGATATATATATATATATATATATATATATATATATGTTGTTGTTTGCAAATTGTTTATACAAGAGAAGAACTATGAACATCCAAACTCTTAAACGTCTTTGATTGTTGATGCAGAGCCTTCTCTCCCCTTGATTCAAGACGAATCAAGTGCCTCGAATTCGGTTGAACAAGTCACCGTCCCACGCTACTAGACTGCAAGAAACCACCGTTCTTCAGTCACCTTCACTCGACCGACTTCAATTCTCCGTAATTCGATCCCCAAACCTTTCTTCCACGATCCTCCGACTGTAGCTACTAAATCGAAAGAATACCTTGTTCTTCAATTACCTTCGCACGGATGAATCCCTATAGAACGAAACGGTTTGTGCCAAAACCCCCCCAAAATCACCTTGATTCTTGGAGGATAAAACCTAAGGTTTTATTCAAGAAACACCTACCAATTCTCAACCCAGAAATGAAGATCACAACACTTCCTAATTCTGAACGTTATCACTTCAAAACAATGGACAACACAAGCAAAAATGATTATGTGTAATTGTTGGTTGACTCAAGGAAGAAGATGAAGATGAAGAGAAAGATTGGTATAAATTTTCACATTTCTTGTTATTTTGTAAGTGTGGGCAGACCCAACTATTTATAATGAATAACACCAAATGACCAACAAAAAGAAATAAAAGAAATAACAGAAATAACTGACACAATTAAATGCAAAAAAAATTGGTTCAGGCAGCGTGAGTCGACCGCCTCACACGTAGGGGTCAGCGTGAGCCAACCCGTAGGAATGACTATGCAAAATATCCTTCCATGCGTCAACCCGTTAGCATGTTGTGTCGACGCAAGCTTGCTGATTTTGCAGAAGTCCAAATGCCCAGAAGCATGCGTCGACCGCATGCAACGGGGAGGTCAGTGTGCGCCAACCCGAGCGTTTCACAAAAATTATTCAAGGCAGCATGAGTCGACTCATGCTCCTATTGGGTCGACGCAAGACATGCATATCTTCAAAAAATCATTTTTCTACATATTTTAGCTGACTAATACTCGAGACACACATACCAAACATCAATATCATGATCATGCACATGCAATTTTAGGTTGGACCTTTTCCTATATGCTTAGACGCATCAAAATCGACGGTTAGATGCAATTTGCTCGACACTGAAGTGATACTGCTCAAATTACAATCTAATGCCAAGCTTATTTGTTGACATTATTAAAACCGAAATAGATGAAAGACCTTAGCCCTCACATACTCCCCCTTTTTGATGATGGCAACCCTGTATGTCTTTCTCTTGATTGTAATTTGAAACGGAGGAACTCCCCCTTTCTTTAACACTTTAATGTCTGCTGCTTTAACATTTTTCTGCTACTAGTATCCTTCCCCCCCCCTTGACAACATCAAAAAGAGTAAAAGAAGGTGGTCAAAGAGATATTATCATAATAAGTAGTGAATCATTCACCAATTTGCAAAACAGCGACACTAACAAGCATCCACATATGATACAGTTAATGCAATAGGATAAACGGATAAATACGGAACGCAAGAAGCAAACACAATTCATTCCATAGTTTAAAACATAGATTCAATAACAAACTGAAACATAGTTCAAAGTAAAACAAACGGAAATAACATGCAATCCAAAGAACAAAACATAGACCCAAAAGCACAAACAAAATAATGCACTAATAATGATGATGCTAATTCCTATGGTCTCCTCCCCCTAAATGGGTGACCTCTTCCTCGGTAATAATGGTCTGGTGGTGGCAAGTCCTCTACGGAACGATTCAATTCGATGACCGTGCTATTGAGACTGTTGAGGCTATTAGATAAATTTTGAGTTTGAATAGCCATAGCATTTTCCAAATGTGCGAATTTGGTCATGGAGGCATCAGCAAACCGAGTAAAATCCTGTGTATCAGCAGCAAACCGATTCGACAGTGTAGTAAGCCTCTCCTACTGAGCAGTGTACCTCTCATTTTGTAATTCCCGGAGTTCTTCTTGTTAGAGGTTCATCTGGTGTAGCATGCCCATAATTTCTTCAGAGGCTTGGAAATCTTGTTGTGGCTGCGGAGTCGGAGGTGGAGAGTATTCAGGCTGTTTCCAGTCATATTCGTCACTTTGTTGCCAACCATAGGTTGAAGGAACATAAGCATCCCCAAGAACAGTCCAACTGTTGTTTTGCCATTGACCCCAGCCTTGCTCATCAGAATACTCCTCTGGTTGAGAATTGCCCATCCATGCTTCATTCTCTTCTTCCACCATATTCACATCAGGATTACCCATCCATGCCGCATTATCTTGATTGGCATTCACATGGCCTTCAGCAATGTCTTGGTTGTCAGGATCATTAGGAAAAGGGTGAGTTGATCTAAATTTGTAAATGTACTTATTTTCAACCGGATCCCAAGTATAAACCATCATGGTGAGAGTCTTTTGCTGAAATCGATGCTCAGATGAAATGTGGACATAACAAATATTCGAAACAGAGATGCCAACCTTGTTCAAGATATTTTGAATACATGATGCATAACCCAAAGCAGTACCTTTTGTGGAGTCGCGAAGGGTAAACATGCGGTATGTGAAATAATATGGCCCATTGATTTTGATCTTGTTCTTCAAAATGTAGATAAGATGAACTTTAGCTTTATCCACTCTAGAAAAACCTCCTTTCTTTGGTCGCAAAATGCGAGAGACAATCCACTGTAGAACGCAGTCAATAAACTTTAGATGACCCGTTGTAACATTTTTCAGAAATATCTCACTTGCTACAATATCATCTGGATATGGTTCATGCAACATAGAGTTCAAAGCTATTTTAAACTCATAGTTGGGAGCGAACTTGGTGTCAGTCACTTGAGGAAGATTTTCATCAGTTTCCAAACTGAACAAACTAGTCCAAACATCATTATTCATAGAATGAAGCGCATTATTCATGGAATACGTAAAATCGGTACCTTCAAATTTTCCCGCAATCCCGAAATAGAATAAGCGGACCAGATCACAGTTGAACTTATCATCACATTCAAGAAATTCATTAAAATTCTGAGCATTTAGCATGTCAACTACCTCGGTGAGATGATAGTCGGGAGCCATCAAGGGGTAGAATGCATGTTGTTGAATAATAGCACGGTTGCGGAAATCACCGTTGAAAGATGCAGACAGAGCATCGGAGAGTAGAGACATAATATTTACCGGAGTTGAAGCAGTTCCGGATCTTGAAGTTGAAGCTCTTGAGACCGTTTACCAGTTACACGTCGAGAAGCCATTGTTGAAGATATTAGGAAGATGATGAATAGTGTGCGATGAACAATAATCAAATAATGAATAATTGATAGAGTGCTTGCTTCCAAATATCTTGTGAAACCCCTTCTTATAAACCTTGTGAATTCAAACTTTGTGGGTTTTGAGTTTTAGGGTTTTGATGAAGCTTTGATGGATTTTGAATAGGAATTTGGAAGAGAAGTAGAGGAGAAGACCAAGAACGATCAAATTATGACATGAAATGAAAGGATATTAAGTGCATTGAAAGTATGTAGTGAAGTTTAGAAGCACTAGGTCGGCGCATGCGTTCCCAATAAAAAAGATTCAAAATTTGTCATGTATGCGTCGACCTAAGCATTGGATGCGTCGACGCAAGATGACGTGTTTTTGAAAAAAATTGAAAAATTTAAGATGCGCTGACCGCAGGTAGGCGCGCGCTGACCCGGTTGTTTTCATTCAAACACTTTCAATTCATGAGTCGACCCATGGCATTCTTAGGTCGACTCATCCAAGTGAAGCATGGAAAAATTTAAATTTTTGCAAACAAATGTTCCAAAATAAGATAAATAAACATGCAAACACATAGATCAAACATCCAAATGAATAATATATTCTAAAATATGTAATAAACATCAATTGTAAAGCACTCAACATGTTACATATACTTAAAAGGAATTTACAAAGCGGAACGATATTACCTTGACCATGAACGATGATGAGAGCCCTCACATTTTGCTCAATAACTCTTGGCACAGTTAGTCAAAACCATAAACAAGCATATATAGATGTGAAGAGCTACTATCTTAAAGAATTATTAAAACACGATCCGAAATATCAAAAATGCCTACTTCCCTACGGATGTGAAAGAAAGGCTCAGTAACTAGTGGTTTTGTAAAGATGTCAGCAAGTTGATTTTTAGTATCAACATGCTCAAAGACCACATCACCTTTCTCTACATGATCCCTAAGGAAATGATGACGTATTTCGATATGCTTGGTGCGTGAATGTAATACGGGGTTCTTAGTTAGGTTAATAGCACTAGTGTTATCGCACAAAATGGGAATACGCTCAAGTTTTAAATTGAAATCAAGCAATTATTATTTAAGCCATAGGACTTGAGCACAACAACTACCGGCGGCAACGTATTCCGTCCCAGCTGTTGACAAAGCAACGGAAACCTGTTTCTTGCTATGCCAACTCACCAAGGAATTTGCGAAAAAGTGACAGGTGCCACTAGTACTTTTCCTATCCAACTTGCACCCGGCAAAGTCAGAATCGAAATAACCAACTAAGGAACAAACACTACCTTTGGAATACCACAACCCATACTTTGGAGTACTGGAGAGGTATCGAAGTATGCGCTTAACTACTTTTAAGTGGGATTCCTTGGGACGTGCTTGATACCTCGCACACATGCATACACTGAACATAATTTCGGGTCGTGATGCGATAAGATAAAGAAGAGATCTAATAATACCTCGATACTTCTTTACCTCTACATTCTTACCATTTTCATCACGATCAAGATTGGCACAAGTAGGCATAGGAGTATTTATTGCCTTACAGTTTAGCATGTCGAAGCGTTTGAGATGCTCAAGACAATATTTTGTTTGACTCACAAATGTGCCCTCTTCGAGTTATTTGATTTGCAATCTGAGGAAATAGTTGAGCTCCCTCATCATGCTCATTTCAAACTCCCCCTCATCAAACTAGAAAACTCCTTGACCAAGGTCATGTTAGTAGACCCAAAGATAATATCGTCAACATCCTTGATCAAGTAAAAATTTGCTTAGACGTTCATACCAAGCCCTAGGGGCTTGTTTAAGTCCGTACAAAGCACGTTTAAGTTTGTAGACATGATCAGGATATTCATGGGATTCAAAACCCAGAGGTTGGGCAACATAAACCTCTTCATTTATATATCCATTAAGGAAAGCACTTTTAACATCCATTTGGAATAATTTGAAGTTCTTAGTGCAAGCATAAGCAAGTAAAAGGCATATAGCCTCGAGTCGGGCAACCGACACATAAGTTTCCTCATAGTCGATTCCTTCCTCTTGGTTATAACCTTGCTCTACAAGCCACACTTTAATTCGTGTTATAAGTCCATTTTCATCAAGTTTATTCCTAAACACCCATCGGGTGCCGATTACTCGATGATCTCGCGGAGGGGGGACAAGGTCCCAAACCTCATTTCTCCTGAATTGATTTAGTTCATCTTGCATTGATAAAAACCAATGCTCATCGAGTAATGCCTCCTTTGCGTTTTTAGGTTTAACTTGTGACACAAAAGCGGAGTAATAACAAAAGTTACTAAGTTTAGAGCGAGTGGTTACTCCCTTAGAGATGTCATCGATGATATTGTCGATTGGATGGTATTTGGAAGACTTCCATGCTGGAGGAAGGCCATCTTCATTTGTTGGATGATCCTCCTCACTTTTCATAGGTTGGTGATCCTTTTCCTCCTCAATACGCATTGCTTCAGGCTGATCAGTTCCCTTATCAGTGTCCTTGAGTATGTCTTCAGAAGATGCATCTGCACCATGAAAAGAACTACCTTCTCTGACATTTCTCGGATAAGACTCATCAAAAGTAACGTGTACCGACTCTTCAACAATTCGTAACCTTTTATTATATATTTTATAAGGTTTAATTGACTGAGAGTATCTAAGAAAAATACCCTCATCGGCCTTGGCATTAAACTTACCAAGTGTCTCTTTTTCATTGTTTAACACGAAACATTTGCAACCAAAGACATGAAGGTGAGAGATATTTGGCTTACACCCTTTTAAAAGCTTATACGATGTCTTAATTAGAATAGGACGGATGAGCACCCTATTCAAAACGTAACAAGCCGTACTGATGGCGTTGGCCCAAAAGTATTTTGGAAGTCCACTTTCATTGATCATAGTCCTTCCAAGTTCCTCCAAAATTCTATTTTTACGTTCCACCACCCCGTTTTGTTGAGGGGTACGTGGTGCGGAAAAATTATGATCAATTCCATGGGATTCACAAAAGGCTTCAAATAAATGGTTTTCAAACTCACCCCCATGATCACTTCTAATTGACACAATGTTCGTGTTTAACTTGTTTTGAGATAACTTAGCAAATTTCTCAAAGGCCGAAAAGGTATCACTCTTATTTGCTAAGAAAATAGTCCAGCAAAACCTAGAAAAGTCATCGACTATTACAAAACAATAATCGTTACCACCTAGGCTTTTAGCCCTAGATGGTCCAAAGAGGTCCATATGGAGGAGCTCAAGGGGTCTCATAGTTGAAACGATGTTTTTAGATTTGAATGAGATCCTTGTTTGCTTCCCTATTTGGCAAGCATCACAAAGGTGATCCTTAGTGAATTTGATTTTAGGAAAACCGATGACTAGGTCTTTAGAGACTATTTTGTTAAGCAAATCAAAGTTGATATGAGCCAACCGTCTATGCCACAACCATGAATCTTCATTCATAGTGACTAGACACTTGTCTCCATTCAACAATACCTCATTTAAGTCTAGCATGTAGACATTGTTCACCCTCAAACCTTTAAACACATCCTTTTTGTCATTATCTTAACCTATGCAACAATCTTTTGAAAATGATACTTTATTCTTGTCACATAGTTGACTAATGCTTAAAAGGTTGTGTCTAAGGCCTTCCACAAGAAGCACATCAGAGATAGTAGTAGATGAGGGGTTACCTACACTACCTTTGCCGAGAATCTGTCCCTTGTTGTTATCTCCGTAGGTGACAAACCCCTTTATCTTCACCACAAAGTCGATGAAAAGAGATATGTCTCCGGTCATATGTCTTGAGCAGCCACTATCCAGAACCTATCTTCTTTCGGTGGTCTCAAGACTTTGTACCTACAAAACAATCAAGGGAGAGTAGGTACCCAATTCTCATTGGGTCCTTTATGGTAAGTGAAACCAAAGTTGCATTTTGGAAACCATTGATAAATGCCTTTTGGAACAAGAAATCTTCTAAAGCGTCATTTACCAATAGTATGACCAGGTTTGCAACAACATAGGCAATCACGGTTCATTTGGAATTTACCTTTGCTATCTCTATCTCGAATCACATACGTATACCTTTGATACGGATTATTCATACTTTCTCGATAATGTGATCGATCAATAGCAAACGTAAATTTAGGCTTAAGAGCCTTGTCTAATTTGGCCTTAAGGGTTCTCACCTCTTTTTGCCAAATATGACAAGTATCACAACCCCCAAACTTGAACCATGGAGACTTATTCTCATCAATCTTAGCTTTTGATGCATCCACCATGGAGTTTTTAAGAGCTTCCAATTCCTTTTCGGAATTGGAAACCTTTCTCTCCAAGTATTTAAATTTTTTTTTTTTTAAGGCTAAGCGTTGAAAAGCTTCCTTAGCCTCGTGGTGCAACATATCAAAAGCCTTTTGTAATTCTAAATGAGACATACTTTTAGAGTGATCGTATTTAGAGTGTTTTACCTCTTTCTTCTTGTTTGGATGTGCCGTAAGACATAGATTAACGGATTCACTTTCGTCACTTGAGCTGGCATCTTTTTCCGACTCGCTATCGCTCTCCCAAGCGATGTATGCTCGTCTAGACTTGTTTGACTTTTTGTGTTGACGATTCTTATCCTTATCCTTATCCTTGTCTTTTTTAAGTGATGGACATTCCGGCTTGTGTCATACCCCAAATTTTGACCACTAAGATTTCCCATCATTGTGCAAATCATCATCACAATATGGAGGAACCATCCTACCTTGTCAGTCTCCCCAAAGATGGGTGAGCATCCGCTACAATCAAAACTAGGGTTTCAAGCCCTCGCAGAGCTCTTAGACAAAGGATCAATCAAGGAATGACATGATCTTCAACTTGTCTAACCTCTCAAGCATTCACAATGGATCAAGAGGACTCCCACTTCAAGGATTAAGCACAAGGTTGCTCCCTTCTAGGTGGACCAAGCTTCAAGATCGACAGTGTCACCAAATTAGGGTTTTGGTCGACCAGGGCCCCCAGATGGAAATTTTCCTCTGGGCATGAGCCAAAGATCCAAAACATAACCTAATATACTCCATGGAGCCTCATGGACCCAATCACCAAGTCAATTTTGCCTCAGGGGATGTATACATCAAAAATCAGGAATTAGGGTTTCTTGACCTAATTCACTCCTAAGTTGACTTTTGGTGTAAATCATGAACCAAGACCTCAAGAGAGGGTTTGAGGGTCTTTAATGAACTATATTGATCCATTTGGAACAATGGATTAATCCAAGGAACTTGAGAAAAAAGTCTCAATTTCATCTGCACCACAGTTAGGGATTTAAGGAAAAAGTCAACTGTAACTTTGACTTTTGACCAAGACATGCTCCCAAGCCCTAAGACATGATTCAATATACCCTATGACATCCATGAAACATGTCCATCAAGTTTGATTTAGGTCAAGGACATGATTTCCTGAAGAATTGCACAGTTTGGAATTCATCTGATAAAAAGTCAACTATGCACAAAAGTCAACTTTGACTTTTTGAGATTTTTCACCAAAATGGATTTTTAACCCTAAAATGATGTTAATGTATGATTTGGATCATCATTCATCAAAGAAAATCAAGAAAAGTTGGATAACTTGTAAAAGGGGTAACCATAAAAACATAGAAAATTTTCTAAGTTAAAAATAAAGTGGCAAGGGTACCAACTTTGGAGGATCATAACTCCTAAACCACAAGGCCATTTTTTCTCATCCAAAGATAGATTTGTAGCTCTCATTACCCTCTACAAAAACTTCAACTAGACCTAAGTCCAATTCATTAAGGATTTTGAGTTATGGAGTGATCAAAATGGCTGAAAATTGAAAATGTCACTTTTTCCAACACTTAGTGAAATTTTCACTAAGTCCAAATCTGTCTTCACTTTTTGCCAAATGTAGAGGGATTTTTCACTTGGATTCAAAAGAGATCAAAACCAAACATCTTCAAACAGTTGTTGTATCATGTAAGGGCTTTCCAAAATGACCAAGAACATTGCCAAATTCCATTTGAGTCATGAGATATGACATTGGAAAGTTGCCTTGCTGAAATATGTCAAGGCAAGGCAGAATTTGCATTTTTGCTCGATTTGCCAAAATTAGCCAAATTCAAATGCTCCTATCCACTTGGACACTTCTGAAGATTGAATCTAAAGGGGACAATCACTGAGCCAAGCCTCCAAAGTCCATGGAACAAGAAATAGCATGTTGAACCTAGAATGGCCAAAATAGGGACAAGCCTTCAAATTTGGATTGGAGCATTCAATGGAAGCATCAAGGTGGCATGGACTGAGCCATTCTCATCTGAAATCAGTCAAGACTTATCCAAGACCAAGGGAACCACAGCCCTGTGCCCTAACCTCTAGTCAATGGCTAGAGGAGACTTGGATTTCCATTGGACAACATTGGCCAAACCTCTGCTGTAGTTGCCATTCACTGTGGATCCTAAAACAAACTTGCTCTACTATAAATAGAGCTCAATTGTGTTCAGTTTGAGTACACCAAAGCCATCTAACATATGCTTTCCTTAAAATCTCTTTCTCTTGGCAAAAATGCCTTTCTTAGCAAGGTAGCTATCGGGTTTTGAGTTTGAGAGCTTTTCCAATCAAACCAATCACTCACACACCTCACATACATCATATAGAAGTGATCCAAACACTCACATAACATCTGGAACAGAGATTTCACAAAATCACCAGCCAATTGCTCTCAAGTTCTTGATAGTTTTACAGTTGAGGTGCCATCTTCAACTCCAAACCATTTCAATCCATTCCAAGCATTCAGACACATCACTTGGCACCTAGGGGAGCTATCCACATCATTGGAACCAAGCTGTAACACCTCCAACACAAATTACGATCACCAGCTGCAAGTGGTAAGCACTCTTCTAACTCTATGATCCACACAATTTTTGCTGCACAATAATTTGGCCTTATGTTCATAATCATGCATGGAATGTTTCCCCTCAATTAATTGCATTGTTTGAATCGTGTATAAAAAATCCTATCCTTCATGCAGAAATTAGGGTTCTTGAGGATTTTTCATGATTTCTTGTTATATGTTTAACTTAAATGAAATTAATGGACATAGACATGATCGTGAGGTTGAGATGAGCATAATGATATGTGGATTGCAGGTTATAATCAAGTATTCAAGGAGATTGGATAGAAAATGCAAATCAGCCAAACCCAGAACACGCGCGTGTTCTTCAGCTGTTCTTGGCGCCTTTTTTTGAATTTTCAAATATTTGAATTTTGTGATTTTCTTTAATTGATTCAAAAATTAATTTCTCTCTGAGTTTTAATGATTTTGAGTTGAATCTTTTTTTAATAATTTACAAAAATGTTAAAATATTTTATTTTCCTAAAAAATCCCAAAAATATTATTTATTTTATATAATTGATATTTTTGTAAAGAATTAATATTTTAATTGTTTTTGACATTTTGAATATTTTTTCCATCTTGATTTTGTAACTTTTAATGCTTTCTAATTATTTTGTAGGTCAATACTTAATTTTTGAAGCATTAATCCAAGATCACAATTTGTTTTTCATATGATAAACAATTTTGATCATTTTTAATTGAATTTTTATTCAATTAAATACATTTTTGAAAACAAATTAGGGTTTTTGGATTAATTCAACCCTCATAAATCATTTTCAAAACTCTTTTGGGCCTCTAATAGAGTGTAAGACCCAATCTTTTTTTGAACAATCATTTTTGGGCCTCAGTGTATTGTATAAGTCCCGATACCGTAAAAAACAAACGGCGTGATCGTCGCCTTTCAAAAAAATCAAATTGGGTCTCTCCTCGAGTTATAAGACCCATTCAAAACTTTTGGGCCTCTAATAGAGTGTAAGACCCAACCCCCTTTTAACCAAAACAATTGTGGGCCTCACTTATTGTATAAGTCCCTCTGCGTTAAAAGAAAACCTCGGCGCGATCGCCATTTCAAACGAAAAGCCAATTGGGCCTACCCTCGTGTTATAAGCCCCACTCTTTTTCTTTAAACTTTTTGGGCCTCTTGAGAGAGTGTAAGACCCATCCCTTTGTACAGAAAACCTTTTTTTGGGCCTCAGTCACTTGTATAAGTCCCTCTGTACAAATTCAAACAGTGCGCTCACTGATAATAACCTTAGGCCTCTCCTTGAGCTTAAGCCCCAAATCTTTCTTTTTCAAAGTACTTTCTCCTTTGATTTTGAATATACTGTTGTTTTCAATCTTTCTTTGTTGAACAACTAACCAAACAGCATGGAAGCTCTACAACCGAGTAAGTGGTTATTGCTTTCATATACATATAACTGTATTCTGGGGCTGTTTCACTATAAGTCTTCTTTCATAAACTCATATCAACTGTGTAATAATAGTATAGATACTTCGAGTTTCCCCGGCAACTACGTCAAGAACTAGGTGACGCCGTTTCGTTTATTCATAGAAATAGACAACTAGATCCCCAATAGGATCACCAGATTCAGTTTTCTCTTTGCCTGTCCTCGTTAGGAATTGTCAAGAAACTCAACTCCCCAAGATGAATGTATTCTCCGTGAATGGCATCTTTGAGTTTCTTCCAAATTCTCGAACTTTCCTGACTTTGATCTATTCTCGGTGAATGGCATTGCCTTGAATTTCTCTGTGTTTGGGGACCCACGGGCTTCTTAAAAGCATCGGCCTCCTCTTGGGCATCGTACAAGGACCCACAGGCTTCCTAAAAGCAACCCCGCCTCCTCTTGGGCTTAGTACAAGGACCCTAAGGCTTCTTAGAAGTATTCACAGCCTCCTCTTAGGCTTCGTATAATGATCTCTTCCTCCGGGAATGATAGCCTTCTCTTGGGCTTCATACAAGGACCTCTTGTCATTCCTATTGACAATAAAACAAAGAAGGGTCTTGGTTTTTCAGCAACCTGTACCCAGACAGCTGCCAACGATGAAGGTCTTCATCCACTTCAAAACTTCTTCCACAGTGGAGGTTTCCTTCACCCAGTGTCTCAAGCAGTACATGCTATCAATGAGGAAGATCCCTCTGACACGGATGAAGAATGGAAGTCCTATCTTAACGAGGACGGTTATATGTCTCAAGAAGAGGTGCCTATACCTTTTTGCTTTCCTACAGAGAGTCCGAGATTTATACCCAGGTCAGACGTCGAAATGATATACGGGGGTTGTGATCCGGAAGGATGCCGCGCTCCGCCAAATTCATTAGAGGAGGACACTACGATGAAAGACAACTTTGACTACAACTACTATGGACCAATGGATGGTCTGCCAATGTGGCAGCCTTACCCAGGAAACTTGGGGCCGGAAAGTCAGCCGAGTAATGAAACTCAGCTGAGCATCATTGAACAGAATACATGTGTCCCCACCATGTCATGGGATCAACACTCAGGTCATTCAGGAACTACTCAACATGAAGATGAATTTGCAACGTTTGCAGGACTTAAATTCATCAACTATGCTTTTCCCGAGGTCAACGTCATTGAGAGGGATGACTCCTCCAGTTCCAAAGAAGTTTAGGACACCTTGGGACAACCGAGTGGAAAATACGACTTCATGGTCAAGTACACTGCTCCCGAAAGCTCTCGTATCAGGCTCGAAGATATCCAGCTAACTGGATGGGGAGATACAGCTGAGAGCACAAATGTGATGCAAAATACAACTGAGGGATTCTCCTACGACAACTCTGCCTGGGAGACAGATTCCAATGATCCTGCTCCACCAGAAATCAGTGTTATTTCTGAAGACAAATCGAGGAAGGTGCCAGACTTTGTGATTCACCGAGGAGTTTGCCGCCAATGGGTTGTTGTCGATGTTCCGAAGGCCGTTCACCAGTCAAAGTAATTGCCATCTTTTAACCTTTCACCCTGCCCAGGTGAAACATATGTTTTGATAGGGCTCTCTTTCTGTAAATATCCCTCTTCGCTTTGCCCGAAGCGACAAAGTTTTGTTTTATAGGGCTGTAGTTTCAAGAGTCGACTTGTTCATTAATAAAATAACGTCGTTCTGTAATTTTCGCATTAATTGCTGTTTTCTATTTTTTGCTTTTTCAGAAAATGGTAATCCTAAAAAAAATAATTCAAAGAAGAAAATGACAACGAAATTCCAAAAGAGATCTCCCGACTACTCAGACAAGAGGAAAGGTCTATTGAACCTCACAAAGAACCGTTGGAAATGGTAAACTTGGGTTCAGAGCAAGAGAGAAAAGAAATCAGGATCGGAGCGCTGCTCAGTCCAACTGCCAGAGAGGGCTTGATAAAGCTTCTCAAAGAATTCCCCGATGTGTTCGCTTGGTCCTATCAGGATATGCCAGGGTTGGATACCAGCATCGTGGAACATCACTTACCGTTGAGGTCGGAATGTCCGCCAATAAAGCAAAGGTTGAGACGCACTCACCCGGACATGGCCATCAAAATCAAAGAGGAGGTACAGAAACAGATTGACGCGGGTTTCCTCGCTACATCTGAATATCATCAGTGGTTAGCCAACATCGTACCCGTTCCCAAAAAGGACGGAAAGGTCAGAATGTGTGTTGATTACAGAGATCTGAACAAGGCAAGTCCAAAGGACGACTTTCCTTTACCACACATTGACATGCTGGTTGATAGTACAACAAAGTTCAAAGTATTCTCCTTCATGGATGGATTCACGGGCTATAATCAAATCAAAATGGCGCCGAAAGACATGGAGAAAACTTCGTTCATTACCCCATGGGGCACCTTTTGTTACAAGGTTATGCCGTTCGGCTTGAAGAACGCCGGGGCAACCTATCAAAGGGCCATGACTACTCTGTTTCATGACATGATACACAAAGAAATCGAGGTATATGTCGATGATATGATTGCAAAATCAAAAATAGAGAGTGAGCAAGTTGAACATCTGTCAAAACTATTCGAGCGGTTGAGAAAGTACAAAGTCCGCTTGAATCCCAACAAGTGCACCTTCGATGTTCATTTAGGGAAACTACTAGGGTTCATCGTCAGCCAGAAAGGAATTGAGGTTGATCCTGACAAGGTCAAGGCCATTCAAGAAATGCCTTCTCTGAAAACTAAAAAACAGGTTAGAGGATTCCTGGGACGTTTGAACTACATCTCCAGATTCATATTCCTCATGACCGCCACATGTGCGCCGATTCTCAAATTACTCAAAAAGAACCAGGATTGCGTTTGGTCAGAAGATTGCCAAACCGCCTTCGACAGTATTAAGGAATACCTGTTGAATCCGCCGATTCTATCACCTCTAGTGGAAGGAAGACCACTGATCATTTACCTCACAGTTCTAGAGGACTCAATGGGATGTGTACTTGGCCAACAAGACGAAACCAAACGGAAAGAATCTGCCATTTACTATCTAAGCAAGAAATTCACCGACTGTGAAACTCGGTACACGATGCTTGAGAAAACTTGCTGTGCTTTGGCTTGGGTAGCCAAACGTCTTCGCCAATACATGATTCGTCATACTACTTGGTTAGTCTCCAAAATGGATCCAATTAAGTACGTTTTCGAGAAACCTGCTCTCACGGGAAGAATTGCCCGTTGGCAGATGCTGTTATCAGAATATGACATAGAGTACCATGCTCAGAAAGCCGTTAAGGGGAGTATTTTAGCCGATCATTTGGCTCATCAATCTATTGACGATCAGGAATCAGTCGGGTTTAACTTCCCAGACGAAGATGTCATGTATCTAAAAATGAAAGATTGCGATGAACCGTTACCCAGTGAAGGGCCAGAACCAGGTTCCCAGTGGGGACTTATCTTTGACGGAGCAGTTAATCATTATGGAAACGGAATTGGGGCAATCATTGTTACCCCTCAGGGTACACACATTCCTTTCACCGCCAGACTTACGTTCAAATGTACGAACAACGAGGCCGAATACGAAGCTTGTATCATGGGTCTCGAAGAAGCGATTGATTTGAGGATAAAAAACTTGGACGTATATGGCGACTCAGCCTTGGTTATCAATCAGATAAAAGGAGATTGGAACACATACCAATCAGGATTGATTCCTTACAAAGACTATGGAAGAAGGTTGCTACCTTTCTTCGACAGAGTTGAGTTTCATCACATCCCTCGTGATGAGAATCACATGGCTGATGCATTAGCCACTATCTCTTCCATGATTAGTGTAGGTCAATTGAATGACATACCTAAGATCGACATAATGCCCTAGAACGGCCCGCTTACATCTTCATGATTGAAGCATTCATAGACGACAAACCTTGGTATCCCGATATCAAATGCTTCCTTCAGAAACAAGAGTACCCTGGGGCACTAAGAAAAGATAGAAAAACCCTCAGAAGATTGGCTGGAAACTTATTCTTGAGCGGTGACACTCTTTATAAGAGGAATTTTGACATGGTCTTGCTCCGATGCGTAGACAGACCAGAAGCAGACATGCTTATGAAAGAAATTCATGAAGGATCCTTTGGCACTCATGCCAATGGACACACAATGGCGAGAAAAATTCTAAGAGCAGGGTACTATTGGTTGACCATGGAATCTGACTGCTACAAGTACATGAGGAGGTGTCATAAGTGTCAGATATACTCCGACAAAATTCATGTACCGCCATCACATCTCAAAGTTCTCTCTTCCCCATGGCCTTTTTCCATATGGGGAATCGACATGATTGGCTTGATTGAGCCTAAGGCTTCAAACGGACATCGGTTCATCCTAGTAGCCATTGACTATTTCACCAAGTGGGTCGAAGCAGCGTCATATACTAATGTAACCCGACAAGTGGTGGTCTGATTTATCAAAAACAATATCATCTGCCGTTATGGTGTTCCAAGCGAGATCATTACTGATAATGGATCTAACTTGAACAATAAGATGATGAAAGAGTTGTGTGCAGAGTTCAAGATTAAACACCATAACTCATCTCCCTACCGACCCAAAATGAACGACTGAGTTCTTACCTCCTAAGCCCGATCAACGGTATTCCCCGCAGGGACTATCTCTCCTAAGCAAGGTGGAATTGCTATCTTGAACCAACAATATTTCTACACGCCCCGTGAGGGCCGAGTATCCAGTCGTGTTCACCCGTCAGTTTGTATGTCGCGTTAGTTTTGTCAGCATAAACATACATACATCATGCATTATTGATTTGCATTCACATTTCATATTGCATCGCTATTACTCTAGTCGGTCTTGTCCCCTAGTGATAAACAGTTCTATCAATCGAGTTGTCAGTCCTTACCTCGTCAGGAAATACTGTGTTTGAACAACCTCGCTTCCAGTTTATTTCTGGAAGGAAGTTGGCTCCTCGACCACTTTGATAACTTGAACCTCTGAAAGACCAGAGGAACCCTCAGTCAACATCACTCTTCGCCATTGAAGATGAAATCCTTGCTTTCCCGGATTAAGGAAAATCCACAGAGAAAGCCTTGTAATCAGAGATTCGGCAGCACGCCAGTTTCGCTCCGAAAAGATCGCTGATGAAAAGGTCATCGAAACCTCAAAATTGGACCCCATCATATGGCATTTCTCTGGGAAGATCCCGAGAAAAGTATGATGTAAGATCCCAAGCGACAGCAGTCTCCCAAGAGACCTGCTTTCCCCCAGTAGAAACAAATGGCGTCTCCAACAGAGAAGTTTGTGCAACTCTACAACTCAGACGACTGGGTCCCCCAGCGAGTCTGACATCAAAACTTTTTCCCTCAAATGGCATCTCCCTAGGAAAATTCGGTGAGAAGTTTGAGGAAAACCGCTACGAATAACGTCCCTTGTCAATAAAGTTTATTGACAAAAGAAACTAAGACCAGTTCCTTGGTAGGAAACCAGGATAGAGGGGAAGTTTATTTCAGAAACTGAGACCAGTTCCTTGGTAGGAAACCAGGATCGAGGGGAAGTTGACAAAAGAAACTAAGACCAGTTCCTTGGTAGGAAACTAGGATCGAGGGGAAGTTTATTTCAGAAACTGAGACCAGTTCCTTGGTAGGAAACCAGGATCGAGGGGAAGTTGACAAAAGAAACTAAGACCAGTTCCTTGGTAGGAAACCAGGATCGAGGGGAAGTTTATTTTAGAAACTGAGACCAGTTCCTTGGTAGGAAACCAGGATCGAGGGGAAGTTGACAAAAGAAACTGAGACCAGCTCCTTGGCTGAAGACCAGGATCGAGGGGAGATTTCCCATTTCTAAGCATCATCGCTTAGCTAAAGAAGATGAATGCGTAAGCTACCATTCATAACCACCATCAAAATTTTGGGTATTCCGATATTTAATCCTCTTGCACCCCGAATGCTCGAATACTTTCGTTATTCACACCTTCGTGTCCAAGAAGATTAAATAGGGGCATCTGTCATACCCCAAATTTTGACCACTAAGATTTCCCATCATTGTGCAAATCATCATCACAATATGGAGGAACCATCCTACCTTTTCAGTCTCCCCAAAGATGGGTGAGCATCCGCTACAATCAAAACTAGGGTTTCAAGCCCTCGCAGAGCTCTTAGACAAAGGATCAATCAAGGAATGACATGATCTTCAACTTGTCTAACCTCTCAAGCATTCACAATGGATCAAGAGGACTCCCACTTCAAGGATTAAGCACAAGGTTGCTCCCTTCTAGGAGGACCAAGCTTCAAGATCGACAGTGTCACCAAATTAGGGTTTTGGTCGACCAGGGCCCCCAGATGGAAATTTTCCTCTGGGCATGAGCCAAAGATCCAAAACATAACCTAATATACTCCATGGAACCTCATGGACCCAATCACCAAGTCAATTTTGCCTCAGGGGATGCATACATCAAAGATGGATTTGTAGCCCTCATTACCCTCTACAAAAACTTCAACTAGACCTAAGTCCAATTCATTAAGGATTTTGAGTTATAGAGTGATCAAAATGGCTGAAAATTGAAAATGTCACTTTTTCCAACACTTAGTGAAATTTTCACTAAGTCCAAATCTGTCTTCACTTTTTGCCAAATGTAGAGGGATTTTTAACTTGGATTCGAAAGACATCAAAACCAAACATGTTCAAACAGTTGTTGTATCATGTAAGAGCTTTCCAAAATGATCAAGAACATTGCCAAATTCCATTTGAGTCATGAGATATGACATTGGAAAGTTGCCTTGCTGAAATCTGTCAAGGCAAGGCAGAATTTGCATTTTTGCTCGATTTGCCAAAATCAGCCAAATTCAAATGCTCCTATCCACTTGGACACTTCTGAGGATTGAATTTAAATTGGACAATCACTGAGCCAAGCCTCCAAAGTCCATGGAACAAGAAATAACATGTTGAACCTAGAATGGCCAAAATAGGGACAAGACTTCAAATTTGGATTGGAGCATTCAATGGAAGCATCAAGGTGGCATGGACTGAGCCATTCTCATCTGAAATCAGTCAAGACTTATCCAAGACCAAGGGAACCACAACCCTGTGCCCTAACCTCTAGTCAATGGCTAGAGGAGACTTGGATTTCCATTGGACAACATTGGCCAAACCTCTGCTGCAGTTGCCATTCACTGTGGATCCCAAAACAAACTTGCTCTACTATAAATAGAGCTCAATTGTGTTCAGTTTGAGTACACCAAAGCCATCTAATAAATGCTTTCCTTAAAATCTCTTTCTCTTGGAAAAAATGCCTTTCTTAGCAAGGTAGCTATCGGGTTTTGAGTTTGAGAGCTTTTCCAATCAAACCAATCACTCACACACCTCACATACATCATATAGAAGTGATCCAAACACTCACATAACATCTGGAACACAGATTTCACAAAATCACCAGCCAATTGCTCAAGTTCTTGACAGTTTTGCAGTTGAGGGGCCATCTTCAACTCCAAACCATTTCAATCCATTCCAAGCACTCAGACACATCACTTGGCACCTAGGGGAGCTATCCACATCATTGGTACCAAGCTGTAACACCTCCAACACAAATCACGATCACCAGCTGCAAGTGGTAAGCATGAGCTCTTCTAACTCTATGATCCACACAATTTTTGCTGCACAATAATTTGGCCATATGTTCATAATCATGCATGGAATGTTTCCCCTCAATTAATTGCATTGTTTGAATCGTGTATCAAAAATCCTAGCCTTCATGCAGAAATTAGGGTTCTTGAGGATTTTTCATGATTTCTTGTTATATGTTTAATTTAAATGAAATTAATGGACATAGACATGATCGTGAGGTTGAGACGAGCATAATGATATGTGGATTGCATGTTATAATCAAGTATTCAAGGAGATTGGATAGAAAATGCAAATCAGCCAAACCCAGAACACGCGCGTGTTCTTCAGCTGTTCTTGGCGCCTTTTTTTGAATTTTCAAATATTTGAATTTTGTGATTTTCTTTAATTGATTCAAAAATTAATTTCTCTCTGAGTTTTAATGATTTTGAGTTGATTCTTTTTTTAATAATTCACAAAAATGTTAAAATATTTTATTTTCCTAAAAAGTCCCAAAAATATTATTTATTTTATATAATTGATATTTTTGTAAAGAATTAATATTTTAATTGTTTTTGACATTTTGAATATTTTTTCCGTCTTGATTTTGCAGCTTTTAATGCTTTCTAATTATTTTGTAGGTCAATACTTAATTTTTGAAGCATTAATCCAAGATCACAATTTGTTTTTCATATGATAAACAATTTTGATCATTTTTAATTGTATTTTTATTCAATTAAATACATTTTTGAAAATAAATTAGGGTTTTTGGATTAATTCAACCCTCATAAATCATTTTCAAAACTCTTTTGGGCCTCTAATAGAGTGTAAGACCCAATCTTTTTTTGACCAATCATTTTTGGGCCTCAGTGTATTGTATAAGTCCCGATACCGTCAAAACCAAACGGCGCGATCGTCGCCTTTCAAAAAAATCAAATTGGGCCTCTCCTCGAGTTATAAGACCCATTCAAAACTTTTGGGCCTCTAATAGAGTGTAAGACCCAACCCCCTTTTAACCAAAACAATTGTGGGCCTCACTTATTGTATAAGTCCCTCTGCGTTAAAAGAAAAACTCGGCGCGATCGCCATTTCAAACGAAAAGCCAATTGGGCCTACCCTCGTGTTATAAGCCCCACTCTTTTTCTTTAAACTTTTTGGGCCTCTTGAAAGAGTGTAAGACCCATCCCTTTGTACAGAAAACCTTTTTTTGGGCCTCAGTCACTTGTATAAGTCCCTCTGTACAAATTCAAACAGTGCGCTCACTGATAATAACCTTGGGCCTCTCCTTGAGCTGTAAGCCCCAAATCTTTCTTTTTCAAAGCACTTTCTCCTTTGATTTTGAATATACTGTTGTTTTTAATCTTTCTTTGTTGAATAACTAACCAAACAGCATGGAAGCTCTACAACCGAGTAAATGGTTATTGCTTTCATTTAATGCTTTCATATACATATAACTGTATTGTGGGGCTGTTTCACTGTAAGTCTTCTTTCATAAACTCATATCAACTGTGGAATAATAGTATAGATACTTTGAGTTTCCCCGGCAACTACGTCTAGAACTAGGTGACGCCGTTTCGTTTATTCGTAGAAATAGACAACTAGATCCCCAATAGGATCACCAGATACAGTCTTCTCTTCGGCTGTCCTCGTTAGGAATTGTCAAGAAACTCTACTCCCCAAGATGAATGTATTCTCCGTGAATGGCATCTTTGAGTTTCTTCCAAATTCTCGAACTTTCCTGACTTTGATCTATTCTCGGTGAATGACATTGCCTTGAATTTCTTGGGGTTTGGGGACCCACGGGCTTCTTAAAAGCATCGGCCTCCTCTTGGGCATCGTACAAGGACCCACATGCTTCCTGAAAGCAACCCCGCCTCCTCTTGGGCTTAGTACAAGGACCCTACGGCTTCTTAGAAGTATTCACAGCCTCCTCTTAGGCTTCGTATAATGATCTCTTCCTCCGAGAATGATAGCCTTCTCTTGGGCTTCGTATAAGGACCTTTCGGCTTCTTAAAAGTTTCCATCCTCCTCTTAGGCTTCGTACAAATTGTCCCGACGACCTCCTAGAGGTATAGGAACAGAACCTAGTCATCTTCATAGAACACTCCTTTCAAAGAGTCTACTACTATTTCTCAAAGCATAGTACGAAAGATGAAACTCTAGACTTGGACGGTCTAATTTCCTTGAGTCTCAAAGACATTCTCAAGTGACCCCTTCGTTAAATAGGAATGAAACACGTAGACTCGGACAGTCTCAATACCCTTTGGATTTCCCGCTTCCTTAAAGAACAGGAATAACTCGGGTCCCCGAACCAAATCCTTGAGTACAGTGTTACTCATATAAGAACTGATTTTCTCTTTTAAAATCAGTATATTGGACCTGTCACTCAACTGAAACAGTAACCCTAGCCTCTCTCTCTCGGGCTTTGTACGAGACACATAAAAGACTCCCTCGTTGAGTCAATCGCCCCTTTCGCCTTCATCTCGGGCTTTATACGAGGTACAAAAAGGTTCTTATTGAGCTAAACAAACAACAGCCTCCATCTAGGGCTTTATACGAGATACCAAAAGATTCCATCGTCGGGTCAAAAACCTTTTCGCCTCTCTCTCGGGCTTTGTACGAGACACATATTAGCCTCCTCTTAGGCTTTGTATAAGAAAACCACTGGTTGATCCAATCAACCTTTTAGCATCAAAGCTGTGCCTCATTCACAGTACACAAACATCAACAACTCCTTCCCCTTCATCTAATCGCTGTAAGCAGCAAGCCTCTGGATTATCCATATCCATGCCACTGTCCCTCTTTGAGCATGAGAAATTCCTAAGGAAAGATAGCATTGCTCTACACTGAGTTAAAGTCTTCTCCTTCAGGTTAAAATCCCCTATAAAGGAAATTATGGCATTGCCGGATTCACATATCCCGGTTAAAGTAATTCTCCTTTATAACCAGTCACCCAACAGTTGTGACAGACAAACCCCTCTTTAGAGATTACAAATTCTCTCTAAAGTCGAGATCCTTCAGCTTCACGTCTTGGGCTTTGAACAAGACACAAATAGACTTTTCAGCTTCACATCTTGGGCTTTGAACAAGATACAAACCACCTTTCGCTTCACGTCTTGGGCTTTGAACAAGACACCAAAAACACCCATTTCTTCCCATAGAATAGGAGGAACTACCAACGCTCTGATTTCCCTGTTTTGGTAAACGGGAACACGTAGGCATAAGATTGAAAGAAAAATCTTAGCGCGCACAATCAACAAAAAAACCCAAAATCCCATATCTCCATCAATCAAAAGCAGTAATTCAAAAGCATCAGTCCTAACATCCTAACCATTGTTCCCCGCTATAAGGTCCTAGAAAGAAAGAAAACCGTATTGGCGAAAATACAAATAACCAGTACAAGGCCCCCCCACATTGATAGCATCCGTAACCTAACAGACCGCTGTTTAAACTCAGTATGCAAAGCAGGGTTAATTGGAGACATCTATTTCCCTTCCTTATTCAGTTCACAATAGGATAAAAAATGAATCGACCTGTAGTTTAAGGTCAACCGCAGAGAGCGACCAGCGCTTAAGAACCGCGTCCAAAATTGCTCGCTACAGCTTGTAGTGCCTTGATTTTCCATAGTTGTAACACATTCCTTTAACCTTGCCATTCTTATTGCCTTCATTTCTAGATTGCCTTCTAAATTTGACTAGATTTTTATCCGAGTGTTGAATCTCATTCTTCCAAACATACCTATTGTATCTCTTCACAAATAGACTCATGTAATTATCAGAGTCATCATCTTCGTCATTGTTGGTTTCATCATCACTTTGCTCTTTTGATGTGGACTTTAAACAAGAAGCCTTAAGAGCAATCAACTTCTTTTCTGTATCTTTTGTTTTCTCCTTCTTTATACTCTTTTCATGTTTATCAAGGCTAATGAGCACTTGCTCATGCTCATCGAGTTTGCCAAATAGTGTGGTGAGGTCTAGAGTAGCTAGATTATTGGCCTCTTTGATCGCGGTGACCTTCAGCTGCCATTCTCTGTTAAGACGCCTCAAAATCTTATTAGTAGCAGCCTCGTTTGGAATTTGTTTACCAAGTACATGCAATTTGTTGATAATGTGAGTAAACCGTTTTTGCATATCCGCAATGGTTTCCCCTTGCTTCATGTAAAAAAGATCGAACTCTTGCGTTAGTGTGTTGAACGGGCCATTTTAACATCTTTAGTGCCTTCGTGGGCTACTTGTAAAGTATCCCACATGGTTTTGGCTGTTTCACAATGAGAGACTCGATAATATTCGTCAACTCACAAAGAGGAGATCAAAATATTTCGAGCCTTCCAATCATAGCTGTACTTTTTCTCGTCCTCCTCATTCCATTGGTCTTCGGGTTTGGGAATGACAATGCCTTTGGCATTAGTCATTGTAATTTCTATGGGACCGTTTAAAATAACGTTCCAAACCTTCCGATCTATGGAATTTATATGGACGCACATACAATCCTTCCAGTAGCTGTAATCCTCGCCTGTAAAAACTAGAGCTCTATTATAAGCCCCTTTAGGTTCGTTCACCATATTCCAAGAAGTTTTACTGAAGCACCAGATAAAACGGAGCTCGTGATACCACTTGTTAGACGATGGCTAGGATCTAGAAGGGGGGGTTAAATAGATCCCTTGAGTTTTACACGCAAATGGTTTCCAAAGATTGGTTTTAAAAGTTTGACGGAAGCGGCCACTAAATTACGTCTACAACGAACCTCTACTAGAGGGATCGGATATGCACAATAATATTGGGAATGAATTATGGATGAGAAAAATTCAGATTGATTAACACAGTTTAAACACAATCAATAATGTTTTATTTACTTGTTAGTTAATCCAACCCAACGAGGTAAATCGACAAACAATTAATTGCGAATAAGTTCGATTTTGGGTTGAAACAAAATTATCAAACACTTGGTGTGCGTTAACACACTAAGTGCAGATTTCAAAGTAATGTGATGTTGAGCTGCTCCTAAATATAATCCAAGGGATTGTACCAGATTTACAAAATAATTTAACAGCTCAATATAACACTAGCTTAGAAATCTCGATCAATTTAAACTTCGCAAATTCGAATGATATCAAACGTAAAGAGTTAAGGGAGAGAGAGAACAAACACGATTTGATTAGGCAATTCCCCAATCGTCCTTGCTTTGGGTACCTCTGTCCCCAATTCCACAGTTGGAATTGAGATATATATATATATGTTGATGTTTGCAAATTGTTTATACAGGAGAAGAACTATGAACATCCAAACTCTCAAACGTCTTTGATTGTTGATGCAGAGTCGTCTCTCCCCTTGATTCATGACGAATCAAGTGCCTCGAATTCGGTCGAACAAGTCACCGTCCCACGCTACTAGACTGCGAGAAACCACCGTTCTTCAGTCAACTTCACTCGGCCGACTTCAATTCTCCTCAATTCGATCCCCAAACCTTTCTTTTACGATCCTCCAACTGTAGCTACTTAACCGAAATAATACTCTGTTCTTCGGTTACCTTCGCACGGCTGAATCCCTGTAGAACGAAACAGTTTGTGCCAAAAACCCCCAAAATCACCTTGATTCTTGGACGATAAAACCTAAGGTTTTATTCAAGAAACACCTACCAATCCTCAACCCAGAAATGGAGATCACAACACTTCCTAATTCTGAACGTTATCACTTCAAAACAATGGACAACACAAACAAAAATGATTATGTGTAATTGTTGGTTAACTCAAGGAAGAAGATGAAGATGAAGAGAAAGATTGGTATAAATTTTCACCTTTCTTGTTATTTTGTAAGTGTGAGCAGACCAAACTATTTATAATGAATAACACCAAATGACCAACAAAAAGAAATAACAGAAATAACAGGCACAATTAAATACAAAAAAATTGGTTCAGGCAGCGTGAGTCGACCACCCCACACATAAGGGTCGGCGTGAGCCAACCCGTAGGAATGACTATGCAAAATATCCTTCCATGCGTCGACCCATCAGCACGTTGCGTAGATGCAAGCTTGCTGATTTTGCAGAAGTCCAAATTCCCAGAAGCATGCGTCAACCACGTGCAACGGGGAGGTCAGCGTGCGCTAACCCGAGCGTTTCACAAGAATTGTTCAAGGCAGCATGAGTCGACTCATGCTCCTCTTGGGTCGATGCAAGACATGCATATCTTCAAAAAATCATTTTTCTACACATTTTAGCTGACCAATACTCGAGACACACATACCAAACATCAATATCATGATCCTGCACATGCAATTTTATGTTGGACCTTTTCCTATATGTTTAGACGCATGAAAATCGACGGTTAGATGCAATTTTCTCGACACTTAAGTGATACCGCTCAAATTACAATCTAATGCCTAGCTTATTTGTTGACATCATTAAAACCGAAATAGATGAAAGACCTTAGCCCTCACAGTGTTTTCCCCAAAATTTTATCTGTGAACATCTAGAATCTCATATGATCCAAAGATTTACAAAATAAAAATTTGAGTTGCCAGAACATAGAATAGAAAAGGAATACTTCTCTATCTTGTCTTTAAGGAGACAAAAGTCTTCAGCATCTGGACTAGTTCATCAGAACTTCCATCTTCAGATCTTTATAACTTAGTTCCTTTTTAATGTCATATCAGAATTTATAATCTTCAGAGACATCTGAAGCATTTTCTACTTTTCAGCAGAATCATTTAAGCACAAAAACAGAACAGTTCTTATCTAATAACATAGCCTCGCTATTTATCAGAACCAGACACTGTCTTAGGAAACTCCCATTGAGTTTCAGACTTGGTGAAGATTATAGATTTTAACATTTGAATCTTCTGGGTAGTCTCCCCTTAGTTTCCATAAGTCAGATATTGGGATCTTCAGAATCGAAATTTAGAAAATTTTAATTTATAATCACCAATAATGATCATGACTATTCAGAGTTTGACTTTGAACACAAGCCTTCACCTCAGAACCTTGTTACTGTCACAACTCAGTGGTTCATGAAAGCTTGATTCTTGATTAGATACCAATATAAGGTTAATTTAGTGATCAATCAACGCTTGATTCTGAATCTGGTACACGTGTGATCTGATTCTTATCTGATACCAAAATGTGTGATGAGTCTGATACCAGAGTATGTTGATTCTGATACCAACTGAAGGTATTCTTATACCAATTGAAAGGTATTTCCTTAGTGTGCTGCTATTGATACCAATGAAGGTATATTAAGACATTTCACAACTTAGCTCTGATTGATATCACTACAGACTGAGTCTAATACCAATCTTTATATACAGAGTCTGATTACCAATTGCTGATTTAGTCTAATACCAAATCCTTTTTCTAATTAGTTCTTGGTTAAATCAGAACTACTTCTTCTTGGATCTTCAATTTGGATCTTCAGACAGTCCCTAACTTCTGATTTGCACAGTTCTTCTGAAAAGCATCTTGAGATGTAGACTTTACTTTGACAATTTTTAGAGCTTTCCTTCTTCTGATTCTTATGTTCTGAATATCATATTCTCAGACAGCTTACAGCTTTTGAACCAAGTGAAACAGAGATCACGATAACTTTGACTTTCAGAAGGTTCTCAAATTCTGAACAGTACTGCTTAGATCTGATTCTGAACACATGTTCACGAAGTGTACAACTTCGATCATATGATTAGTTCATAAGAACTTCTATCACAGTTCTTCTTTCTTAACCTGTTCTGAGAATGCCTAGTGAACTTGTTCAGAGTTCCTTGGTTAAACATCAAACAAACGTTAGTAGTAAACGCATTTTATATGATTGATTTACTTGTTTGAGTTTGCATTCCTTTTTCCTTTTAATCAAAATGATATTTCTATTTCTCCCCCTTTTTGACATCATAAAAAAGGATTAGAGCATTTGAGCATTTAGGCATTATTAAGATCAATATGATGCATCTTTAAAGATCGATCAAAGCATTTTCATTAATTAACAGAAAGATGGAAATAGTAACACAGTACAACACAAAATAGTTTCAAGATGAATTAAATTTAAGGCATAGGTTGATCTTAATCCTAATTAGTTCAAAACAAACAAAACATAGACCTAGTGAGATTAAGTTCCTAGGAGCTAGACTAAGAGGTGCCTAATGATGATGAAGAGGATGAAGACGAGTTTTCAGACCCATCAGTTCTTGAGGCATGCAGCTGTTTTTCTTCTGCATGTGTGACATCCAATCTCTTGCTCTTCACAATTTCGTCTGAGATCCATCCACGAAGCTTAGTCCAGATATTTCCTATTTCTAAGGGATCTATACTTGAACTGAAAGCATCTACTAAGCTAGGGATTCTTGTGATGGCATTATCCTTGAAGGATGTTAGTGCATCATTGACAGTTTTTGACCATTTTGAGAAAGGTTCTTCAAAATTGTTATCAAGTTATGAGGACGTTGTAAACATTTTAGAGAAATGATAAGAGTTTTCATGCAGTTCTTAGAATGGAATCCTAAGGTAAAGACTTTCGCATTTTTAAACCCAAAAGATATTTCATTTAATAGCTTAACGAGAATACACAGTGCAAGAATTATCATAATAATCCAGACACTTATAACCCTATTCTTTTTCTTCTCAGGAACTCCCAGAGAGATCTGTAAGATCCATGGGTAAACATTCCGTGGTTACTCCTATGTGTTCTAGCCTAGTGATCACATCTTGAATCTCTAAGACTCGAGATATGACTCTTCCATATGGGATACTAAGAAAAGGCTTGTCTTTAGATAAGAGAATTTGTTATTTCAAGTGATTGAACATGGTTAGAGGGAGGTTTATTTTTTTTCTGTTGATAAGAAAGAAGATAAATAGTCGATCTGAATGAGTTAGCAATTGCCCTCCTATTTCTCTAGGTCGTAAATTTGTTCCCAATATTCTGTGCCCGACTTTAGCCGAGGGATTAAGTGTGGAGACACAGTTGGAAGCACCATTTCCATGATGAATTCTGCAAATGAGATCATTGAAAATATTTATTTCCTTGTAATCTTCAAGGGTATCACCGCTTTCATCACACTTAATTGCTTGTGCAATGACAGAGGGATTAATCATCACAGGGATTCCATATATGGTTAATTGAATGATGTGTTGATTATACACATTTGAAAACACATCAGCATTTGCCCAGAATTCTTTGACACCGTCTGTGTAAATGAGACCTGGAAGCATGTCAAGATAACTTTCTCATTTCTGACATTATAATTCAGACGAGGTACTTATCAAACCAAGTTCTTTGAGAGAACTGGGGTTTATAGAGAATTCATTCAGGATTTTTGACTTTGAGTATTCTCCCTTAGCAGCCATAGTTTGTGAGTTAGATATTTTTAGAGATGATAAAATAAGATAAAGAAAGAGAGATAACCACTAACTGATATAGGCTGGAGATATGGACAAGAGAGTGAGCACGCTGCCTTAAATAGGCGACGAATAATGTGAGCTAATGAGTGCTTGTGACTTCAAACGATAGGATTTTCATTTCCACGGTTTTAGACGAGTTATAGGTACTAAGCCTGACGATCTCTTAATCTTGGAAAGCCAAGAGATCACGCATGGGATTCTCTAATTAATTTTTAGGCAGAAGTTAAGTATGTGCAATAAATGTATTTGAATGAGTAATGTTTGACACAATTGAAGATATTGACTTATAGTGAAAAGGAAGAGGCACGATCCTTAGTTTCAAGAATTTTTACTTTAAAGTTTTAAGTAAATGCACAGCTAAAGATGCAATCATAAGGATTTTTACTATTTCCAACATTAAAGCGAATACTCACTAGACAGTGCATGACCACGCCAGGTAAATAGCTGTAGGACTAGGTGACAAGCTATTTTCGCCAAGGTAGCACGCTTCCCAATTTTGTACTTATTCATACGGACAGGTGTCACTCAATGTGCATATTTCAAGGAGATTTGGATGGCTGGGATATTCCTAAGTGAATATTTAGGTAAGGCTATTTGAGACAGATTTTCTTATATGACATAAATTAAGAGAGTACTTATTGGAGTATGCTTATAGATTATGGGAAGTAGCTAACACAGAGTGAATGACATGATGAGGAGAATCTCACATATGAGGCTAATTTACTCTAACTATTCATCAACCATACACAGATGCATACAGAGAAGGACATAAGAATTTCTAGATATCTTTCTAACCTATTCTCACGAGACTTGACATGACATGACAATTGTTTTAAATTTTTAATAACATGTTTCAAGTAAATTTATCATGAATTTTCAAAAATCCATAAATGGAGAGAAAATTGTACCTGAAGGATACTAAGATCTCTATAGACTATCTGATTGCTATCCATTCTAACTCTGATCTTTCTTTCTTAGAGAGTCTGAAATCTTAATCGCATACTGCACATGCGTGCATTCCGTCCTGAGCTTTTGATCATCACCTTTTAGCTACAGCTTCCTTCAGAGTGAACTGATGCTGGTTCCCATGTTCTTCGAAGGTTCACTTGTACTCTTACTTCTGAAGAGTGTAATTTATTTTTTACTTTAATCCTAGTTTGCAAGCTAGAATCAATCGCCTAAAAAATTCTTTTCTTTTTCCTGTTTAGATATATTCATCTGATTTCTGAGAACAATCAATAGAGACTCTGATCTTAAACATCAGAAAACTGTTTTTCAACAAGTTTCCTATTTCCAGAAGGTCAATAAAATCTTAGCTTAATAATAACTGCTTGGGAGGTTATGAGCTAAAAAGAATTGATTGACATCTTATAACATCTTCTGACTATGTTTCTTCAAACATATACAGAACATATTCAGAACCAAAAAATCATCAAATATGAGTGTAGCATTAAACATAGTTTGCATGACACTCATTGATCTTGTAATGCTGATTTAACTCGTTTATAGAATTAGTCCATCAAGGATCAACAACATATCTTCTTCTAAAAGAATGTCAACTGATTTCTTCATTCAGAAGGACATCAGCAACTTAAATCCTTTTGACTACAAGTAGATGACTTCATTCATTTCATCTTAATTGAGCAACTTCTGATTTCAGATTAACGAGGTTCTGAGAAACTTATCAGATAGAATCTGACCAATAACATTTGATTCAACTGAGATAGAATCTCAAGTTTAAAAGAACTTAATCATTTGAGTTTATTCAATCAAGACTTAGAATTCATTCTGATCAAGTACTTGATGAATCATTTAATTTCTTCTTCCTGAATATTCTTTTAGTTTTCTACACAGCTTTTCAAGAAAACAATATTCAGTTCTTCATTGAATCTTTCAACTTCTTGATCAGTCAAGATTCAGATGTTGAATTATTTTGAGTTCTTCAGTTTTCTGAATTCTGCATACTTCATTCTGTAGTTCAACATCATAGAACAACAACCTTTCTTCTTTACATGAAGAAGTTCTGAATAAGTTTTAAACGAGAGAGTCAAGGGTGGACCTAATCGGTTTCTTGAAAACATCTCAAAAACTCATAAAAATTAATCTTCAGCAAACAAGACTTCTTGTTTTCTGATGATCCAACCTTGAGCAAATACGTGGTTCATCCACACGTATATTCTGAGATAAGCATTCTACAGATACTACTTCTTATCTGTTGAATCTATCATATCAACTGATTCTTCAATCTTTATAAAGGCTTTAGTGAGGAAGATTCAGTTGTTGACAACTGCAAAGGCTTCCAGAATCAGTGACTTGCTCAAGTAATCCGATTGATTACAATTTTGTACACAGTCATCTTCTGAGCTGTTACAGAAATTGTAAGTGGATTGAAATCTCACCCAGAGTATTTATATGCACTGCATCTGGATATTTTCTGACACTGTTAAGTGTTTTGATATCCATCAATAACAGAAGTGAAGCTCTGATACCAATTGAAGGTACGAGAAAGACACAAGAAAGGGGGGGGGTTTGAATTGTGTATTTACTCTTTAACAACTTTTCACTTCTTATCGTTAAGACGCTGAGATAACATCAGAGTTTGTTGAGAGACTCTGACTCGCGAAGTAACATTCATACTTGCCATGCATGAAGCATAAGAACCAACAAGAGTCTAAACACAATATGCATTATTCAGAACTTGCAGTGTGGAAGCTATCAGAGTTAAGCTGTAAGGTTCTGACTCGCTTATGTAAGGTTCTGATACTCAATACAGAAACATAAACAATAAAATAAAGCATAACAAGATTATAAAACACACGATATATCCTGGTTCACCTGAGCAACTCTCAAGCTAATCCAGTCCACCCTTCTCAGGTGATTTCGCCTTGAACACAAGGTCTTAATCCACTATAATCAATCTTGATTACTGGTGCACGGGCTAACACCGGTGACTAACACACAATGAACTGTTCAGGGATTCAACTGAATGAATATAATGAACATTGACTTGCAGGTTCCAATCTCGCAAGATCTACTGCTAGGATTTCACACCTAGACGTTCAGGGATTCATCGCAATGAATATAACGCCTACTAACCCTATTTTAGGATTTACCACAATGACACCCAGCCATTGTCTTCTCGAGTCTCCGGTCACACTAACCACTCAAGGAATCCTAATTCACCAAGAATTAGTTCAACAAGAGATTACAATAATGCTTCTTAACAAGCAGATTACTCCTAAGTTTAAGTACATAAGAACACACAAGTGTTCAAGTAAGATGTGAGCAATAGCTCCTTGCTATCTTAAGAAACTACAAAGATGTATGTTGATTTGATAGTAGTTGACATCTTGTAGATCTTCTTCTTCTTCTTGGTTGAGCAAGCTTCGAGTAATAACTCCTTGCTTCGGATCTTCAATGTAGCACTGACGAGAAGGTGGTTGATGACTTGACTGATTTGCAATGTTGTCTTCTTCATCAACAGCTTCTGTACCAATTTATAGTTGTTATGTTGATTTATAATCTTGAGCTTCAACAACAATGGCCATGTGTAAATGGTGATAGCTTTGGATGTTTTAAGTGTTACAGTGAGAACTCATCGTTGTTGCTATCTTCACACAATGACTTGATCGATTCTGTAAATGATACATCCAATCGATGCCTTCAGAAGCGTTTACTCCTTTCTTTAAATAGCCAGTAAAATATATCCGTTTGAATTTGGCTATTAGAAAAGAGACGTTGTGTAATGATACAGCTGTACTGACACATCTCCTTTTTACTTTGGAGGAAGTGACATGATATATCTTCTTGGGCCCTGTGTACAGTATTTCACAACGGTAACATTTCTGTTCAAAACGTCAGAGGCTTCTGATGGTAATTAATTGAAGCATGAGTAAAGGCTTCTTAACAGGATATCTGAAACTCCAAGTCTTCAGTCTTTCGAAGTCGTCCATTAGGAATCAGCCTTCAGAACTTCAACACTTGTTTTTAAATCCATTATCCTTTACTGCTTCAAGTCTTCCGAAACTTCAGAGCTTGTCCATTAGGAATCCGTCTTCACAGTCTTCAGCACTTGACATTTGGAACCGTGATCCTCAGAACGTATAAGTCTTCAGAGTCTTTCTGCAATTGGTCTTCAGAGCCTTCATCCTTCAGAACTTCAAGTCATTGGAATCTTCAGCACTTCGGTTCTCTATAATATTATCTTCTTCAGAAGCTTCGCAAACTTCATAATCACAACCACTTTCAGAGAGCATCCGCAAGAGCATTGCAACAGCAATATCGGCATCCTTGGATCTGACAGATCATGATCAGATAAAGAAACATACTTGCTTCTTGTGACTTGTGTCACACATAGTAACTTCGTATATTATCAATTACGCTCATCTGGATGATGCTTGTTGGATCTGATATCTTCTATGATTATGATCTGCACACAACACACGTTAGAACATAAAATGGTTCTTTCACAAATACCATTGTTATCATCAAAACATAAAGACGACTTGTAGAGACAACTCTTGCTCTCACAGTTATGACCTTACAAACTCGGTACCAAATCACTTTTCTTCCATAACTTAGAAAATTTTAAGTTTCTTAAGGTTACCCCTTGTTGCGGTGAGAATCGGATATCAAGCTATTAATTAACTTGAATCACAAAACTTGAAGTTCACCACTGAACTATGATTTATCCAAAGGAAAGGGTAAAGATTGAAGAAAACCCTAATTGCGCTATGTGAAGACATAGCTAAGGAGATCTAAGGTTCGGGGGTTGGTTATACAAAGGGAAGGTATTAGCACCCTAAGCATCTATAGTACTCTACAGGAACCTTTTGTTTGTATTTGTGTTATGTTAATGTTTGCTTGCTAAGGGATCTATGCTAAGGGTAAAGGTAAAAACCTATAGTAAATACCAAGGTGCTAAAGGTAAAGACCTAATGGTAAAGATCTAAGGGTATATACACTAAGTATGCTCGCCAAGACATTGCATCTCGTGCCTACGTATCCTGACTAGGACGAAATTAGAGCATTCGTAGTTCACCTCACTAAGAATGAGGAACCATTGACTATGGTCAAAGTTCCAAGGGGAAATGAGTATTCATGATCATGATACTCACGTAGAGTTAAAGAACTCTCTATGTCTAAGTATAAAAGGTAGATTGGCTCGACAAGATATCGCATCTTATGCATACGTATCCTGATTAGGACTGAGGAATCAGAGCCTCCATAGTTTGCCTAACTAGGGGTGAGGAACTCTTGATAATGACCAAGGTTCCAAGAGGGAATGAGTATTCATGATCATGATACTCGCATAAAGTTAAAGAACTCTCTAAGTTTAAGTTGAAAAAGGGAAGTGAATACTCATGATGATGAGAATCACATAGATTTTAAAAACTCTATCCTAATTCTAAGTTTAAAGGGATGAGTGGCTCTAATAAGGCCAAAGGGGAAAGGAACATCATGATGATGATGTTCACATAGAGTTGAAGAACTCTAGGTGAATCCTAAGTTTGTAAAGTAAGTGGCTCTAATGAGGCCAAAGGGGGAGGTAAGTAACTATGATGATAGTGCTTACAAAGGGTGGAACCTAACTAGGATAAAGGAAGAAATGGTTCTAATGAGGCCAAGGGTTTGATCCTAATGAGGATAAGGGAGAGGAGTGACTCTAATGAGGCCAAGAGGGTAATGAGCTATCTATGACATTAAAGTCAATAGAGAGACTTTCATTTGGAAGGAGGGGGAACAAAGAGGGTTAAGGAGGAGAGCTAACAAGCTAGCCTCACTTAAAGGGGGTAACTTAAAGAAGTTAACTATAATATTCATAAGTCATGGAAGCAAAAACACATGGGTATAAGACATGAACAAAGAGGGTGAATGTGATGACATTCAAAACAAGTATCTTAAATAAGGTACAAGTATCATGTAAGCACACAAAGAATCATTCATCAATGGATAAGGTAAATACCTAAAGTTAACAATGATATAAGTCTAAACATCTTAAGCACATAGGTGATGACCTACAAAGGGGAACGTGTTTGACCTAATCTTGGTGTTATGGGGAAAATATCACTGATGTTGTCCTAAAGTTCACTTTTATGAAAGGGAAATCTAAGCACAACTGACATGGTATATCCTAAATGTATGGTTTGTATCTACATGATGTTATACATACATGATAGGTGAGTCCTAATTTGAGGGTAATGACCTAATCTAAGACATTCAATGGGGGTGGTAAAAGTTTAGACATTTTAAGGTAACAAACAACTTATAAGTGTACCTAAAACCAAGACCTACAAATATACAAGTCTTAAAACAAAGGGAAGGGGTCTTAGTATGTCAAAACAAACCCTAACAAACCTAAAAGGGTAAAGGGGATCAAAGGTTAAAACCTTTAAGAACCAAAACTATCCTAAAATAACCCTAAAAACAACTAGGCTTTACATGTGAATAAAAGACCTAAAAATTAATGTTTTTGAGGGTTTTAAAATGTTAACATAAAATACATAATAAAAGGAAAATAGTGCAAAAGGAATGGATTAAAAATCATAAAAATTGAATGAGTTATGAATTTTGGAAATTTTTGACTAAAACATAAAAAAAAAAAACAAGCACTAAAAATAAAGGGAGGGTCCCAAAGGGAGTTGAACCCACGCCCTAAGGGTTACAGCCCAAAAGGCTTGCCAAACCATCCAGGATGTGCGCTGTGACAAAGGATAACACCAAGACAATATATGTGAAACCTAATTTGATTCAGAAATAAAACAAAAGACTGGGGTGAGGGGGATTCGAACCCCAGTCTTTTTGCTCAGCAAATACACACACAAACCTCCATTGACCAGCGGTGCTACACCCTCATCCGTTAACTAAACTAACTTTAATAATATATATTTGAAACATGCTTCTAGTGACCAGAACACGCCATGGCTGGGCTAGGCAAGGTCATGACCTAAGCTTGGTGTTTTGCAAGAAGCACCCTAACTTTCTCTATACTTCATGAAAACGTAAGATGTAAAGATCAAAATTGTGTGGTTTTTCATGAGGAATCTGATTGTACCCTTGGTTTGTGCTAAATGTTTCTCTAACCTAAAACACGATAGAGTCCCTAAAAATGTACTCAAGTTTGCATTTCCAAGTTCACAGTCCAATACAACCAGGTTCAATCATGTTTAATGAGCCAAACACGACACATATAACATATTCAAGCTAAACACACTCAATACACATCAAAAATCAACATGATTCCAAGATTTGTAGTTGAGATTAAGTTACCTCTTGTAGTCAACTTCACAAAACCTCCAAAAGATGTTACAGAACAGAGATCAAGCCTTGGACACTTCCAATATGCTTAAAAGATATTGATTGAATGCTTAGACACCAAGGAAAACCAGTGGAATAGAAAATGGAGTCCCTCTTGCAAGAAATGCAAAACAACCAAAACTGAAACTTCAAGAAATGGAGTTACAGTTGCAAATACAAGGTCTAAACAATTTAGGGGTGATTTATGGATGGTGTTTGAGGTATTAAGGTGGTTGGTGTCATACCCCAAAATTTGACCACTAAGATTTCCCATCATTGTGCAAATCATCATCACAATATGGATGAACCATTAGTCTCCCCAAAGATGGGTGAGCATCCACTACAATCAGACTTAGGGTTTCAAGCCCTCTCAGAGCTCTTAGACAAAGGATCAATCAAGAAATGACATGATCTTCAACTTTTCTGGCCTCTCAAACATCCACAACGGATCAAAAGGACTCCCACTTCAAGGATCAAGCACAAGGCTGCTCCCTTCCAAGTGGATTAAGCCTCAAGATCGCCAGTGTCACCAAATTAGGGTTTTGGTCGACCAGGGCCTCTAGATGGAAATTCTCCTCTGGGCATGAGCCAATACTTCAAGGCATAACCTATGATGCTCCAAGGGATATCATAAACCAAATCACCAAGTCAATTTAGCCTCAGGGGATGCATACATCAAAAATCAGGAATTAGGGTTTCTTGACCTAATTCACCCCTCAGTTGACTTTTGGGACAAACCATGAGCCAAGACCTCAAGGGAGGATTTGAGGGTCTCTAAAACACTAAATTGATCCATTTACAACAATGGATTAATCCAAGAAGCTTGAGCAATAAGTTTCAATTTCATCTGAACCACAGTCAGGGTTTCGCGAGAAAAGTCAATTGTACCTTTGACTTTTACCAGGACATGCTCCCAAACCCTAGGACATGATTCAATACAACCTATAGCACCTATGAAATCAATCCATCAAGTTTGATTTAGGTTAAGGACTTGATTTCATAGAGGATCACACAGTTTGGAATTCATCTGACAAAAAGTCAACTGTGCACAAAAGTCAACTTTGACTTTTTGAGATTTTTCACAAAAATGGGGTTTTAACCCTAAAATGGTGTTAATGTGTGATTTGAATCATCATTCATCAAGAAAAATCAAGAAAAGTGGGATAACTTGTAAAAAGAGTAACCATAAAAACTTAGAAAATTTTCTAAGTTATGGAATAAAGTGGCTAGGGTACCAACTTTGGAGGATCATAACTCCTAAACCACAAGGCCATTTTTTTCCCATCCAAAGCTGGATTTGTAGCTCTTAAGACCCTCTACAAAAGCTTCAACTACACCTCATTCCAATTCGTTATGGATTTTGAGTTATGGAATGATCAAAATGGCTGAAAACATGAAATGCCACTTTTTCCAACACTTAGTGAAATTTTCAATAAGTTAAAATCTGCCTTCACCTTTTTCCAAATGTAGGGGCATTTTTCACTTGGATCCAAAAAGTATCAAAACCAATTATGATCAAACAGTTATTGTATCATATGAGGGCTTTCCAAAATGGCCAAGAACATCATCAAATTCCACTTGAGCCATGAGATATGACAATGGCAATATGCCTTGCTGAAAACTGCCAAGGCTAGGCAGAATTTTACACTTTTGCTCGATTTGGCAAAATCAGATAATTCCAAGCCTTGTCATCACTTTGGACATATCTGAGGATCAAATCTAAAGGGAACAAACACTGATCCTAGCCTCCAAAGTCTTTGGAACAAGAAGTAGCATGCCAAACCTAGAAATCCCTAAAAGAGGGACAAGACTCCAATTTTGGATTGGAGCATTTAATGGATGCACCAAGGTGGCATGGACTGACACATTTGCAACTGAATTCAGTCAAGAATGATCCAACAACTAGGGAACCACAACTCTGTGCCCTAACCTCTAATCAGTGACTAGAGGAGACTTGGATTCTCATTTGCCAACATTGGCCAAACCTCTGCTGCAGTTGCCATTCACTATTGCTTGCAAAACAAAATTGCTCTACTATAAATAGAGCTCATTTGTGCTCAGTTTGAGTACACCAAAACCATCAAACAGATGCTTTCCTCAAAATCACCTTCTCACTTCCAAATTTGCCTTCCAAAGCAAGTCACTATCGGGTTTTGAGTTTGAGAGCAATTCCAACCAAACCAATCACACACACACCTCATAAACATCATATAAAAGTGATCCAAACACTCACATAACATCTTAAACACCAAAATCACAAAATCACCAGCCAATTGCTCAAGCCTTTACAGATTTGCAGTTAGGGTACCATCTCAAGTTCCAGATAATTTGAATCCATTCCAAGCATCCAGACACACTCCATGGCACCTAGGGAAGCTATCCAGATCATTGGAACCTAATTGTAACACCTCTAACCCAAAAAACGATCACCAGCTGCAAGTGGTAAGCATGAGCTCTTCTAACTCTATGATCCATGCAATTTTTGCTGCACAATAATTTGGCCATATGTTCATAATCGTGGATAGAGTGTTTTCCCTCAATCAATTGCATTGTTTGAATCGTGTATGGAATTTCTGAACCTTCATGCAGAATTTAGGGTTCTTGAGGTTTCTCTTTGATTTCTTATTCCATGCTTAAAATAAATGAAATAAAAGACCATAGACATGATCGTGAGGTTGAAACGAGTAGATTGATATGTAGATAGCATGATATAATCAAGTATTCAGTGAGATTAGATAGAAAATGCAAATCTGCAGAAACAGAGGGTGGCGCGGGTTCTTGCCCTTGTTCTTGGCGCCCTTTTTGAAAATTCAAATATTTGAATTTTGTGATTTTATTTAATTGATTCAAAAATTAATTTCTCTCTAAGTTTTAATGATTTGGTGATTCTTTTTATAATAATTCACAAAAATGTTAAAATATTTTATTTTACCAAAAAATCCCAAAAATATTATTTATTTCATATAATTAATATTTTTGCCAAGAATTAATATTTTAATTGTTTTTGACATTTAAAATATTTTTTCTTTCTTGATTTTGTAAATTTTTATGATTTCTAATCATTTTGTAGGTCAAAACATGATTTTTGAAACATTAATCCAAGATCACAATTTGTTTTCCACATGTTAAACAATTTTGATCATTTTAATTGAATTTTTTATTCAATTAAAATACATTTTGGAAACAAATTAGGGTTTTGATTAATTCAACCCTCATAAAACCTTTTAAAAAACACTTTGGGCCTCTAATAGAGTGTAAGACCCAATCCTTTGTAAATACAAACCTATTTTGGGCCTCAAATGTTGTATAAGTCCCGTTGTATTTCAAAAGTTCGGCGCGATCATCGCCCGTTTAAAACAAACCATCTGGGCCTCTCCTCGAGTTATAAGACCCATTCAAAATCATTTTTGGGCCTCTAATAGAGTGTAAGACCCAACCCCCCTTTTGAAACCAAAAACTTTTGGGCCACAGTCATTGTATAAGACCCACGGTGTTTTCAAAACCTCGGCGCGATTGTCGCGCTTTTCAGAATTAATCATTGGGCTTCTCCTTGAGCTATAAGACCCATCTTTGTTCACTTTCAATCATTTTGGGCCTCTTGAGAGAGTGTAAGACCCATCCCCTTTGTACAGAAAACCTTTCTTGGGCTTCAGTCACTTGTATAAGTCCCTGTACAAAACGACAATGCGATCACTGATTAAATCCTGGGCCTCTCCTTGAGCTGTAAGCCCTAACAATCTTTTCAAAGCACTTTCTCCTTTGATTTTGAATATAATATTGTTATTAAAGCTTTCTTTGTTGAAAAAACTAACCAAACAGCATAGAAGCTCTACAACCGAGTAAATGTTTACCCGCTTTCGTTTATCGCTTTGATATGTATATAACTGTATTGTGGGATTGTTTCACTGTAAGTCTTCTTTCACAAACTCATATGGATTGTGTAATAATAGTATAGATATTTAGAGTTTCCCCGACAACTACGTCTAGAACTAGGCAAAACCTCGTCTCTTTACCTCCGACGTTCACCCGGATATACCTTAACCCTGAGAATTTTCTTTTACAACAATTTTAGATAACTAGATCTAAGAAATCTCCCCCTTGAACAGTTCATGTACAGAAGGCCAATGTTCCAAGTGAAACCCCTTATGGAACTGTTCATCAGCCTCCTCTTGGGCTTAGTGCAAGGATCCACAAGCTTCCTAAAAGCATCCCCGCCTCCTCTTGGGCATTGTACAAGGACCCGTCGGCTTCTTAGAAGTTTTCACAGCCTCCTCTTAGGCTTCGTATAATGATTCTTCCTACGGGAAGATAGCCTCCTCTTGGGCTTAGTACAAATTATCCCTCGGCTTCTTAAAAGTTTTCTCGCCTCCTCTTGGGCTTCGTACAAATTGTCCCGACGACCTCCTAGAGGTATAGGAACATAAATTAGTCATCTTAATAGAACAGTCTTTCAAAGAGTCTAGATCTCACTACTACTGTTTCTTAAGCATAGTACAAAAGATAAGACCCGTAGACTTGGGCAGTCTCAATACCCTTCGGATTCCCCGTTTCCTTAAAGAACAAGAAATAATCCTGGTCCTTAGATCAAATCCATGAGTACAACATTACCCATATAAGAATTGATTTTCTCTTTTAACCAACATACTGGACCTGTCACTCAACTGAAACAGTAATCCTAGCCTCCTCTTGGGCTCTGTACAATGATTATCCCTAGCAGAGTTAATCTTTTAGCCTCCATCTCGGGCTTCGTACGAGATACAAAAACACTCTCTTGTTAAGTCAAACATTTAGCCTCCGTCTTGGGCTTTGTACAAGACACATACAAAACACTCTCTTGTTGAGTATAAAAACACTCTCTTGTTGAGTATAAAAAGACTCTCTTGTTGAGTCGATCACCTTTAGCCTCCATCTCGGGCTTCGTACGAGATACAAAAACACTCTCTTGTTGAGTATAAAAAGACTCTCTTGTTGAGTCGATCACCTTTAGCCTCCATCTCGGGCTTCGTACGGGATACAAATCACTCTCTTGTTAAGTATAAAAGACTCTCCTGTTGAGTCAAACCTTTAGCCTCTGGTTTGGGCTTCGTACAAGACACATACAAAAGCACTCTCTTGTTGAGTCAACCCGTCCAGCCTCTCTCTAGGGCTTCGTATGAGACATATAAAAGAATCCTATTGTTGGGTCACTAGCCTCCTCTTAGGCTTTGTATAAGAAAACCCCGGTTGAGTCAATCAACCTTTTAGCTTCAAAGTTGTGCCTCGTTCACAGTATACAAACATCAACAACTCTTTTCCCCTCCATCTAATTGCTGTAAGCGGCAAGCCTCTGGATTATTTACATCCACTGTCCCTCTTTTAGCATGAGAAATTCCTAAGGAAAGATGGCATTGCTCTAAACTGAGTTAAAGTCTTCTCCTTCAGGTTAAAAATCCCCTATAAAGGAAATTATGGCATTGCTGGATTCACATATCCCAGTTAAAGTAATCCTCCTTTATAATCAGTCACCCAACAATTGTGACAAACAGACCCCTTTAGAGATGACAAATTCTCTCTAAAGTCAACACCCTTTTAGCTTCACATCTTGGGCTTCGAATAAGATACAAATAGACCCTTCAGCTTCACATCTTAGGCTTTGAACAAGATACAAACTACCTTTAGCTTCCTGTCTTGGGCTTTGAACAAGACACCAAAACACCGTTTCCTCCCTTAGAATAGGAGGAACTACAATCGCTCTGATTTCCCTGTTTCAGTAAATGGGAATACGTAGGCATAAGATTGAAAGAAAAATCCTAGCGAGCACACCACTTCAAAAACCTCTGGCCACAAATCCTCACATATCCATTAAAACATCCGAGTCAGTATCCCCCACCAAAAGTCTAAACTCGATCAAAATAAACCTAAGAGAGCCCCCCCACATTGATCGCATCTGTAAACCAACAGTTTTGACTATTTAACCTCAATTTGCAAAGCAGGGTTGTTGGAGACATCTATTTCCCTTCCTTCATCAGCTTAAATAGGATAAAAAATGAATCGACCTGTAGTACCCTCCCAGAGTGTCAGTGCTTAAGAACCACGTCCAAAATCGCTTGCTATAGAAAAGTGGCGCCCACCGTGGGGCCGAAAAGTTTTTCATCTCTGGGGTAGAAACCAAGGAGTGGGGACTTCACTGGGGTTAAGACTTTTTTGCTGACTTCACTAGGATCTTAGGTCAAAACCTTTAAGTTGGGAAAGTGCCACAGAATGGCGACTCCGCCGGGGAGCCATTTTCTGTCAAGAACATAGGATTCATAGCTCTTAAAAGTCTAGGACATTAGGACAAATATATATACTGCTTTTCCTAATTGATGTCTGTGTTTATTTTTCTATTAATGGGAATGCGTGTGATGCCGCATGTGGAAATATTGAGTATACACCTAGGAAAAACCTCTTTCAGTAGTGCAGAAGCTATCGGAAATAGTTGTCACGCAATACTACCCTCTTCTGAGGTTCTTCAAAATAACATCACCTAGCACGGTTCCCGGCCCGCTGGTGTTATCTCGACAAGCATCAATGATTTTGAGAGACAGGTACAAAAATCACTAGTATAAACCTTGGGGATGGTTAGAGCCTTGACTTCATGACACCGACCCTTTGACCTCATGTTTTTTCTATGTTTTTGTGTGCTGCATTCATGCATTCATTTAAAAAAAATTAAGCAAATAAAATTTTCTATTCTAGTCTCTCTTTTTCAAATTAAACTAAAACAATGATTACAAATAGCAGAGGAAAAAAGATTGCGCTCATGGATTTCGGTAGAAGGAGAACTCATAAGTACACCTTCAAGGTTCCAAAGTTAGAGGATTTGAGAGGTTTGGCAAGGATGATCATAAACCATGAGGCTTTCAGAGCTAAGTATGGAGGTCTTCTACCTCTGTTAAGGGTCCATGTGATTGAAAGAATCATGGAGGCACTCATTCAATTTTACGATCCAGTCTATCACTGTTTTACATTCCCAGATTACCAGCTCGCACCAACGCTGGAGGAGTATTCTCACCTGACTGGTTTACATATTACTTATCAAGCTCCCTTTTCTGGACTGGAAGAAATTCCGAAGGATTAAATCATTGCAAGAGCAATGAATTTGGATGATTCGGAAGTCCAGACTCACATGACCACTAAAGGAGGAATCCCAGGTTCACGAGCCAAATTTTTGGTAAAGAAGGCTCTGTACTTTGCTAGTATAGGTGTCATACCCCAAATTTTGACCACTAAGATTTCCCATCATTGTGCAAATCATCATCACAATATGGATGAACCATCATACCTTGTCAATCTCCCCAAAGATGGGTGAGCATCCACTACAATCAAAATTAGGGTTTCAAGCCCTCTCTGAGTGCCTAGACAAATGATCAATCAAAGAATGACATGATCTTCAACTTTTCTAACCTCTCAAACATTCACAAAGGATCAAAAAGGACTCCCACTTTAAGGATTAAGCACAAGGATGCTCCCTTTCAGGTGGATTAAGTCTCAAGATCCACAGTGTCACCAAATTAGGGTTTTGGTCGACCAGGGCCTCCAGATGGAAATTTTTCAGCTGGGCACAAGCTAATGATCCAAAACACAACCTAATATACTCCATGGAACCTCATGGACCCAATCATCAAGTCAATTTGGCCTCAGGGGATGCATACATAAAAAATCAGGAATTAGGGTTTCTTGACCTAATTCACCCCTAAGTTGACTTTTGGGACAAATCACGAACCAAGACCTCAAGAGAGAGTTTGAGGGTCTCTAATGAACTATATTGATCCATTTGGAATAATGGATTAATCCAAGAAGCTTGAGCAACAAGTCTCAATTTCATCTGCACCACAATTAGGGTTTTAAGGGAAAAGTCAACTGTAACTTTGACTTTTGACCCGGACATGCTCCCAAACCCTAGGACATACATCAATATACCCTATGACACCCATGGAACATGTCCATCAAGTTTTATTTAGGTCAAGGACATGATTTCCTGAAGAATTGCACAATTTGGAATTCATCTGATAAAAAGTCAACTGTGCACAAAAGTCAACTTTGACTTTTTGAGATTTTTCACCAAAATGGATTTTTAACCCTAAAATGATGTTTATGTATGATTTGAATCATCATTCATCAAGAAAAATCAAGAAAAGTTGGATAACTTGTAAAAGGGGTAACCATAAAAACTTAGAAAATTTTCTAAGTTAAAAATAAAGTGACAAAGGTACCAACTTTGGAGGACCATAACGCCTAAACCACAAGGCCATTTTTTTCCATCCAAAGCTTGATTTGTAGGTCTCATTACCCTCTACAAAAACTTCAACTAGGCCTAACTCTAATTCATTATGGATTTTGAGCTATGAGTGAGCCAAAGTGGCAGAAAACATGAAAATATACCATTTTCCAACACTTAAAAAAATTCTGTCCAAGACAGATTTTGTTGAAACACCAAAACTTGTGAGATCTTTTCACATAGATGCAAGCTGAATCAAGTCCAAAGTTAAACATCAATGTTGTTGCATATGTTACTAAGAATTCAAAGAGCTCAACAGCATGAATTGATTCAACTTAAGCCATGAGAAATCCATGCCCAAAGTCATGCTGCTGCAAGCTGTTTTGGAAAAATCAGTTTGCATGTTTGCTTGCCACACATGATTTTGAGCCAGAGACTAAGGATCACTATGCCACCTGTGTTCAAACCAATCACAATGCAACTGATCCAACTGATCAGCCTGAGTCAAAAGGCCAAGGAATCTTCCAATTTGAAGTTCATCCACTTTGGCACATTTTGCCTTGAATTCAAAGTGCATTAATGTGGAATAGTGCATTGTCAAGGTAGCTACCCTACTCAGTCAATTTCTCTGATTAAACATCATTAAAAACATCTGAGGAATGTGGTTTTGGTCAAGGCATAGCCCTGCTCTTGGGAATGGCTAGCTTGCCTTGCTTGAGAAGAAATCCTCCAAGCCAATCCATGCAAATGTGATCTGATCCAGCAGCCATTCACAATTCCTCTAAAACAAAAGTTGATCACCTATAAATAGAGGTCCCAATGGATCATTCAACTCACACCAAAGCCAGTTACAGCACTGCTTTCTCTCATTCTTTCTTAAACCTCAAGTTTTCTTGTTTTTGAGTAACCACTATCGGGTTTTGAGTTGCAGCCACAATCAATCCATTCCAATTGCTCAAACACATCACATATGATGTATTTGAGGTGTCCAAACACTTAAACACCAACTGTAACACCCCAGGCTCAAAATCACTCTTCAACCAAGCCATTATGCTTCAATTTTGCAGGTGGAGGTCTCCAGCTTGATCCAAAGAATTTTAAAGTGTTCCAAAGCTTGCAACACACTCCATAACATCCTTTGAAGCTGTAGGGATCATCAATTCATGACTGGAACACCATCTGGGCAAAGTTCCATTTCAGCTTGCATCAAGGTGAGCTTCAAACTCAAACTCCATGATCCATGCATATTTCCTCGCATGATATTTTTGCCATTTGATTGCCATCATGTGTTGATTGTTTTGCCTCAAGAAATTGGATCATAGACCTTATAACCATGCCTGCACGATTGCTTTTGCAAATTAGGGTTCATCTGTGTTCATCATGATTATTTTACTCCACACTGAAAATGAATAAAATTGGGTATTGCCATCTTCTTCCTTGTGAAAAAACGCACGGGTTTGGTGTTTGAATCATGTCCAATGGTTGAGAGATGAGTGAGATATGGTGCTTCATGCACGAGCTCGAGGAAGAAGATGGCCATGGCGCCATTCTTCAGGTTTTCCAACTAAGTTTGATATATATTTTTCACTTGCCATGTTATTAATGAATTGGAATTGCGCCCCAGCGGTTCATCAGATGGTTTTGTGAGTATTGGCAAGCGAGAGGTCTGGGGTTCGAATCCCCCTCGCTCCAGACTTCTTTTTATCACTTTTTTATTTTGTTATTTTTCATATTATTATTTTTAATGATTTGAAAAATTAATAACTCCTTCAATTTTTATCATTTTTGATTGGTTCTTTTTGCAACAATTCACAAAAATGTTGAAATATTTTATTCCACCAAAAAATTAAATTTATATTATTTATTTAATATAATTAGTATTTTGTGAATAAATTCATTTTTAATTATTTTAAACATTCTAAAAATGAATATTTACTTTGAAAATCAAAACCTAATGAATTTAAATATTCCTTGTGATTATCCCTCATTTTTTTCAAACCTTAAGCAAAATCATAAGTGGATTATTCAAATTTATTTTGAATTTTGTTTGATTTTCTTTAAATATTTACTTTTAAAGATTAAAATTAGGGTTTTTTTTTTTTAATTCAACCTTCAAAATTGATTTTCAAAACACTTGGGCCTCTTGAGAGAGTGTAAGACCCAATCCTTTTTGACCAAATCACTTTTGGGCCTCAGTGTATTGTATAAGTCCTTATACCGTCAAAAACCAACGGCGCGATCGTCGCCTTTTCAAAATAACCTTGGGCCTCTCCTCGAGCTATAAGACCCATTCAAAATACTTTTGGGCCTCTAATAGAGTGTAAGACCCAACCCCCTTTTAACCAAAACATTTTTGGGCCTCACTTATTGTATAAGTCCCTATGCATTAAAAGGAAACCTCGGCGCGATCGCCATTTTAAACGGAAAAATCATATGGGCCTACCCTTGTGTTATAAGCCCCACTCTTTTTCTTTAAAACCTTTTGGGCCTCTTGAAAGAGTGTAAGACCCATCCCTTTGTACAGAAAACCTTTTTGGGCCTCAGTCACTTGTATAAGTCCCTCTGTACAAAACAACAGTGCGCTCACTGATAAAACCCTAGGCCTCTCCTTGAGTTGTAAGCCCCAAATCTTTCTTTTTCAAAGCACTTTCTCCTTTGATTTTGAATATACTGTTGTTTTCAATCTTTCTTTGTTGAACAACTAACCAAACAGCATGGAAGCTCTACAACCGAGTAAGTGGTTATCGCTTTCATTTACCGCTTTCATATACATATAACTGTATTGTGGGGCTGTTTCACTGTAAGTCTTCTTTCATAAACTCATATCAAATGTGTAATAATAGTATAGATATTTCGAGTTTCCCCGGCAACTACGTCTAGAACTAGGTGACGCCGTTTCGTTTATTCGTAGAAGTAGACAACTAGATCCCCAATAGGATCACCAGATACAGTCTTCTCTGCGGCTGTCCTCATTAGGAATCGTCAAGAAACTCTACTCCCCAAGATGAATGTCTTCTCCGTGAATGGCATCTTTGAGTTTCTTCCAAATTCTCGAACTTTCCTGACTTGATCTATTCCTTGTGAATAGCTTGCCTTGAATTTCTCGGGGTTTGGGGACCCACGGGCTTCCTAAAAGCATCGGCCTCCTCTTGGGCATCGTACAAGGACCCACAGGCTTCCTATAAGCAACCCCGCCTCCTCTTGGGCTTAGTACAAGGACCCTACGACTTCTTAGAAGTATTCACAGCCTCCTCTTAGGCTTCGTATAATGATCTCTTCCTCCGAGAATGATAGCCTCCTCTTGGGCTTAGTACAAGGACCGATCGACATCTTAAAAGTTTCTAGCCTCCTCTTGGGCTTCGTACAAATTGTCCCGACGACCTCCTAAAGGTATAGGAACAGAACTTAGTCAGCTTCATATAGTAGTCCTTTCATAGAGTCTACTATTGTTTCTCAAAGCATAGTACAAAAGACAAAACTCTAGACTTGGACAGTCCAATTTCCTTGAGTCTCAAAGGCATTCTCAAGCACCCTTCAAGAATAGGAAGGAAACCCGCAGACTCGGACAGTCTCAATACCCTTTGGATTTCCCGCTTCCTTAAAAAATAGGAATAACCCGGATCCTTGAAATCAGATCCTTGAGTACAGTGTTGTTCATATAAGAACTGATTTTCTCTTTCAAAATCAGTATACTGGACCTGTCACTTAAACAGTTACCATAGCCTCCTCTTGGGCTTTGTACAAATGATTCTCCCCAGCGGAGTCAAACATTATTTAGCCTCTCTCTCGGGCTTTGTACGAGACACATAAGAGACTCCCTCGTTGAGTCGATCACCCCTTTAGCCTCAATCTCGGGCTTTGTACGAGATACAAAAGGGTTCTTATTGAGCCAAACGAACAATAGCCTCCATCTCGGGCTTTATACGAGATACCAAAAGATTCCCTCGTCGAGTCAAAACCCTTTTCGCCTCTATCTCGGGCTTTGTACGAGACACATATTAGCCTCCTCTTAGGCTTTATATAAGAAAACCACTGGTTGATCCAATCAACCTTTTAGCATCAAAGCTGTGCCTCATTCACAATACACAAACATCGACAACTCCTTTCCCTTCATCTAATCGCTGTAAGCGGCAAGCCTCTGGATCATCTACATCCATGCCACTGTCCCTCTTTTAGCATGAGAAATTCCTAAGGAAAGATAGCATTGCTATACACTGAGTTAAAGTCTTCTCCTTCAGGTTAAAATCCCCTATAAAGGAAATTATGGCATTGCCAGATTCGCATATCCTGGTTAAAGTAATTCTCCTTTATAACCAGTCACCCAACAGTTGTGACAGACAAACCCTTCTTTAGAGATGACAAATTCTCTGTAAAGTCGAGGTCCTTCAGCTTCACGTCTTTGGCTTTGAACAAGACACAAATAGACCCTTTAGCTTCACATCTTGGGCTTTGAACAAGATACAAATCACCTTCAGCTTCACATCTTGGGCTTTAAACAAGATACAAACCACCTTTCGCTTCACGTCTTGGGCTTTAAACAAGACACCAAAAACCAATTTCCTCCCATAGAATAGGAGAAACTACGAACGCTCTGATTTCCCTGTTTCGGTACACAGGAATACGTAGGCATAAGATTGAAAGAAAAATCTTAGCGAGCACAATCAACAAAAAACAAAAATCCCATACTCTCACATTCAAAAGCATCAGTCCTAACACCCTAATCCTTGTTCCCCGCCCGAAAACTTCTGCCTAGATCACAAACCAGTATTGGTGAAAATACAAATAACCAGTACAAAGGCCCCCCCACATTGATAGCATTCGTAACGTAACAGATCGCTGTTTAAACTCAGTATGCAAGCAGGGTTAATTGGAGACATCTATTTCCCTTCCTTATTCAGCTCACAATAGGATAAAAAATGAATCGACCTGTAGTTTAAGCTCAAACCGCAGAGAGCGACCAGCGCTTAAGAACCGCGTCCAAAATCGCTCGCTACAGAAAAATGGCGCCCACCATGGGGCCTATCAAAGATAGATCTAGGCACGGTCTTCTTTTTCACCTCTTGTGAATACCACAGATTGGGGCTTCCGCCGGGGAACCCATTTCTGTTAAGAACTTAGGATCCTTAGCTTCAAAGGTCTAGGATGTTTAAGACAAATATATATACTGCTTTTCCTAATTGCTATACGTGTTTATTTTTCTGCTAATGGGAATGCGGGTGATGCCGTATGTGGAAAGACTGAGTATACACTTAAGATAAGTGATGGCGACAGGGTCGACCATCAACCTCAGTGGAGGCTGACCAACGCAACCCATTCACTCTCTTAGCCAATGGGCCGGTTGTTAAGTCTGAGAAGCTGAGGAGCCAAACCCTTTCGTAGTGCGGAAACTATCGGAAATAGTTGTTACACGATACTACCCTCATTTGAGTCTGGTGATCTATTCTCGGTGAATGGCACTTACTCTAAGATTGCTCTACAACTCGCTGGCGATCCGCTTGTTGTTTTGCTTTCCTGGGAGGAGCTGATGATAATGAGTACAGGTACAAAAATCACCCTAGTATAACCTTTGGGATGGGTAGAGCCTTGACTTCATGACAACGACCCTTTAACCCCATGTTTTTTCTATGTTTTTGTGTGCTGCATTCATGCATTCATCTATAAAATATTAAAACATTCAAAAAACTTCTCTTCTAGTCTCTCTGCTATTTTTCAAATTAAACTAAGACTGTGATTGCAAATATCAGAGAAAAGGATTGCACTGATGGATTTCGGTAGAAGGAGGACCCATAGGTACACCTTCAAGGTTCTAAAGTTAGAGGATTTGAGAGGGTTAGCAAGGATGATCACTAACCCTGTGGCTTTTAGAGCCAAGCAGGGAGGTCTGCTACCACTATTAAGAGTCCATGTGATTGAGGGAATCATGGACGCGCTCATTCAGTTTTACGATCCGGTTTATCACTATTTCACATTCCCAGATTACCAGTTAGCACCAACGCTGGAGGAGTATTCTCATCCGACTGATCTACATATCACTGATCGAGCTCCATTTTCTGGACTGGAAGAAATTCCAAAGAATCAGACCATTGCAAGAGCAATTCATTTGGACGATTCTGAGGTCAGGACTCACATGACTACTAAGGGTGGCATCCAAGGTTTGTCGGCCCAGTTCTTGACGAAGAAGGCCCTGTATTTTGCCAATATAGGAAACGTTACTGCTTTTGAAAGCATCTTTGTCTTGCTCACCTACGGGTTATTTTTCTTTCCCAACATTAATAACTTCGTCGATATTAACTTCATTAAGGTTTTTCTCATTGGAAACCCTGTGCCGACTTTGCTCGCAGATGCGTATCATTCTGTACACTTAGGAAATTTGTACAGTGGAGGGGAGATCATATGCTGTGTACCTCTGCTTTATAAATGGTTTATCTCACACCTGCCCAAGTCTGCTGCTTTTTGGGATTGTAAGAGTGCCTTACGTTGGTCACAGAAGATCATGTCTCTTACCAACTCTGATATAGATTGGTGTAATAGGATTTATGAGGAAATCAGGATCATTGATCGTTGTGGAAACTTCCCCAACGTACCCCTCATAGGAACTAAAGGAGGAATCAACTACCATCCTGTATTGTTTCGCCGTCAATTTGGATACCCGATGAGACACATCCCACTGGGTGTTCATCTGGAAGGTCTTTTCTTCAAAGAAGGAGAAAACGACAGAGCACTAAAGATGGAAATAGTGCAAGCTTTGAAACATGTTCATAAGAAAGGACGGGAGTCTTTAGGAAAACTGAATTGTGTCTCGGTGGAGCCTTATCTTCATTGGGTACAAACTAAAGCTCTCAAGCTAAAAATGCCTTATCCTCGTTACGGAATTCTTCCGCCAAGGGAATCTGTCATGTACTTCATGACGGAAACTGAAAAGCTTCAGGTTACTCTCAACAAAATTCAACGGGAGAGAAGGTCTTGGAAGAACAAGTACCGCACTTTCGACATAGAGTGCATCAAAATACATCAATTACTGAAAGAGAAAGATGCTCTGATTGAAATTTTGGAGCAACATGCTGTAGAGAACCAAGATGACCAAAGGAATTTGCTCACTCCTTTCACCTGGCAAAGGAATGACAACCCGACAACGGCCCAAGAGCCCCGGTCAAAGAAAAGGAAAGTCCCAGAATCAGCACCCGATTTCTCTTCAGAGAGGACTCGAGACCCATTAGCTTAGGTTTCTGTTTCTGTATTTTGTAATCTACCGTATTTCCATTTCTATAATCCTTGGAATTTCAATAAAAAGGGGTTTCCCCACTGTTTGATATTTGCAATTTAATTGTCGAAGTTTATTTTGATTAAACCAATAAAAACAATTAATATAATCATTGCATTCATCATTCTCACATCACGTATTCTTCTTCCTTACGAATCTCACGTTTGTGTCTCGATTCTAGAGTCAAACTGTCTCATTCGTACAATACTCGGGCCAATCGTCAGAAAAAGATGGATGATCTAATTGAGATTTTGGAGCAACATGCTGTAGAGAATCAGGATGACCAAAGGAATTTGCTTGCTCCTTTCACAGCAAAGGAATGACGACCCGACAACGGCTCAAGAGCCCCGGTCCAAGAAAAGGAAAGTACCAGAGTCAACACCCGAGTTCTCCTCAGAGAGGACTCGGGACCCATTAGCTTAGGTTTCTGTTTCTAGAACCTTGTAAATTACTGTATTTCCATTTTCGCAATCCTTTGAATTCAATAAAACGGGGGTGTCCCCACTGTTTGATATTTGCAATCTAATTGTCGAAGTTTATTTTGATTAAACAAAAAAAAACACAATTAATATAATCATTGCATTCATCATTCTCACGTCACGTATTCTCCTTACCTACGAATCTCACGTTTGTGTCTCGGCTCTAGAGTCAAACTGTCTTATTCGTACAATACTCGGGCCAATCGTCAGAAAAAGATGGATGATCTCGAGGAAGAGAACAGAGAGTTGAAAGAAGAGATCGACGCTCTGAGAGAGGATATGAGAAAGCTTCGTAACGACATGCAAGCCATGGTAGAAGCTCAACTACAAAGAACTGTGATCTTAGAGATCACCTCAACGCCCATAGTGGAGAAGTATGATCCTAGGTATCAAATGCCGAAAGATCGTCCCTGGGGCATGCCTGTTAACTATATCCCGGAAGGATATGTTCCGCCGATCACTGAAGATCAGGGAATCATAGCAGAAGCCGTTGGGCCTGAAGGTTACAAACTTCGGGAAAGCGAGGATGCCAGAGGCATATTGAGGACTCCTGAAGGTTACAAACTTTGGGAAACGCCAAGATTCACTGTCGTAGTAACGATACCACCCCCTGTGGTGCACACTGTCCCGGAAGGACAGATTCCACAGATACCTTCTGGTAGAAAGGAAAGTATGTTTGATAGAATGGATGAATTCCAGGAGCAGTTCTTGGAGATGCAGAAAGAACTGCAGGCCCTTCGCGGTCAGGATCTATTTGGAAAGGACGCCGCAGACCTTTGTTTGGTCCCCAATGTGAAAGTCCCGCACAAGTTCCAAGTACCCAATTTTGAAAAATACAAGGGTAACTCTTGCCCTCAAATCCATTTGGTGATGTACGCTCGGCGAATGTCAGCTCAGACAGAGAATCAGGATCTACTGATTCACTACTTTCAGGATAGTTTAACCGGTACCCGCATTAAAATGGTACATGGGTTTAAACTGCGCTAGGATTAGGATTTTCAGAGATCTTGGCACTGCCTTCGTATAACAATATAAATACAATTTGGACATGGCACCAGACAGAGATCAACTCAGATCAATGTCGGAAAAGGACAAGGAAATCTTTAAGGAGTACGCACAGAGATGGCATAAAATTGCCGCTCAAATTTATCCACCTCTTGAGGAAAAAGAGATGACAAAGATCTTCTTAAAGACCTTAAGCTCATTTTACTACGACCGAATGGTTGCCAGTGCGCCCAGCGACTTCACCGAAATGGTCGGTATGGGAGTGCGTCTCGAGGAAGCCGTTCGAGAAGGACGTCTAGTCAAAGACACTGGGTCGACAAGCGGTACTAAAAAATACGGTAGTGCTCTCCCTAAGAAAAAGGAGCAAGATATTGGGAATATATCTCTTAGAAAGCAAAGGCAACGGTACCAACCAGTAGCAGCTGTAACTCCTGCTATCAACCCTGCGGCTGTTTCTACGTATCAACCTCAGGTTGCTCAAAGCCAACCGCATTCGCAGCAATTTCAGCAAAGGACACAACAACCTCTTTAGCAGACTCGTCCTTAATACAACAACAACCGTGCAACGCGGCCACCAGGATTTGATCCTATACCCGTATCGTACGCAGAACTATTTCTGTTACGACTGGCTAAGGGGCATGTCCAGGCTAAGTCTCTTCTTACAGTATCGAAAAATCCGCCTTTTTGGTTTAAGGTGGATCAGACTTGCCCTTACCATCAAGGAGGACCAGGGCATAACATAGAGAACTGTTTCAGTTTCAAATCCGATGTGCAAAAGCTTATTAGGAGCGGGGTCTTATCTTTCAAAGATACGAATCCGAATGTTCTCACAAACCCGCTGCCTCAACACGAGAATGCTACAGTCAATTTGATAGAGGGAGAGTCTAACAACACGTATCAAATTCGCCATATACTCTTACTGAGGGCCAACTTGGTCAAGATACATTGTAGACAGAGTAGATATGGCCATGTGCCACCTCATAATTATCACCAGTGTGATATCTGCTCTAAAAACAATCGAGGATGTTCTGTGGTGCAATCAGCTCTACAGGAACAAATGGATCTCGGATGGATCCAAGAGCACCGAGTTCGTGGAGTTAACATGGTTTATACAAATTCCAACATCATTCAAAACCACGATATCCGTGCGATGGATGTCAACTTGGTGGCAATGCACTCAAGGCAAAGTCAGTATCATAATCTGCCACGACATGAGTACAATTCCTATCTGACTTGCTCGATAAAAAAATAGGGATGCTATTTTGTACAAGAGGCACTCCAGCGTCAGATGGATCTTGGATGGATCTAAGACTACCATGATAGGAATCATTATCAAATCAACATGGTTCAAATCTTCGATATTTGCTTAATGAATACCAGTCTGGTGGAGTTACATGCTAAATAGGTCCGGCTCAGGTTCCTGGTATCACATGATTATCAGGGCTGTAAAGCGGGATGCGAAGACGATCAGGGTTGTGCCCTTGTCCAGGAAATACTTCAGCACTTGTTGAACCACAGGTGGTTTCCAATCTATATGGATGAAGACACCCAGCAAGTTAGTATCACTAACAGGAATCCTACTAGATATCAAAGTCACGATGTTCGGTCGATGGAAACAGATCTAGTGAGGTTATACTGCATTCAAAGCGGACGTGGCCAGGTGCCACTACACAATTATGAGCAGTGTGGAGTTTGCTTAGTGAATAATCAAGGATGCTACCTCGTGCGAGCAGCCCTTCAAAGTCAGTTGGACCGCGAGGAGATTCAACCATGGTCAAGTTTGGGATCATTCAACTACCTCGCTGATCAAATCGAGGACGTTGTCGTAATCTCTGATCATCAGAGGGCTAGGGATGTTTGTTCCATCATCCCTCTACTGGACGAATCGAGAGTTCCCAACCAGGAATGGATCGAAATTACTTACGATGGTCAGAAAAATCAGAAGGCTCCCATAGTCATCTATCTACCGGGACCACTACCGTATGAATCAACTAAGGCTATCCCTTACAAGTACAGTGCAACCACAGTTGAGAATGGAAAGGAAATTCCATTACCCTTCGTTGTGAATATTGCAGACATCAGTCGAGTAACACGGAGCGGTCGAATCTTCAACCGAGGAGTTGGAGAACTTAACAAAGAAAAGGAACTTCAGACGGAAGCTCCTGATCCACCAGTCGGTCAATCCAGTAATCCTAACCTTTCGAAAAATAATGATGAGATGCTGAAGCTCATCCAAAGGAGTGAATACAACATTGTTGATCAACTGTTACAAATTCCTTCAAAGATCTCAGTGCTATCACTTTTACTCAGTTCAGAAGCGCACAGGGAGGCTCTACAGAAAGTCTTGGAGCAAGCCTTTGTAGAACATGATGTAACAATCAGACAGTTTGATAGAATTATCTCTAACATCACTTCCTGCAATAACTTAGGATTTAGTGATGAGGAATTACCTGAAGAAGGTCACCATCATAACATGGCGCTTAACATTACAGTCGACTGTCAGGACGATGCTTTAGCCAGCGTACTGGTAGACACAGGGTCAGCCCTGAATGTTATGCCGAAGTCCACTTTGAAGCAATTATCATTCAAAGGACCTCTGATGAGAACCAGTGAGGTCGTCGTCAAAGCATTTGACGGATCTAGAAAAACGGTTATCGGCGAAGCCGACCTTCCCATAACTATCGGTCCTCACACTTTCCAAGTCACTTTCCAGGTCATGGACATCCGGGCAACATACAGTTGCTTATTAGTAAGACCTTGGATACACCAGGCTGGGGCAGTCACTTGGACACTGCACCAGAAACTGAAGTTCGTCAAGAACGATCAACTCGTCACAGACTGTGGAGAACAAGCCTTGCTCGTAAGCAACTTATCATCATCTACTTATGTAGAACCCGAGGAGGTTGTTGGGACTCAGTTCCAAGCACTGTCAGTGAGCAATGAGAATCAATCAGAAAAAGGAACCTCGATTTCCTCATACAAAGATGCTATCAAAGTGGCCGAGAATACCAATACAACCGGATGGGGACAGCTTGTCATTCCTACTGACAATAAGAAAAAGAAAGGTCTTGGCTTTTCCTCAACCTGTACTCAGACTGCTACTAACGATGAAAGTCTTCATCCCATTCTGGACTTCTTCCACAGTGGAGGTTTCCTTCACCCAGTGTCTCAAGAAGTACATGCCATCAATGAAGGTGATTCCGCCAATACGGAGGAAGAATGGGAGTCCTATCTTAACAAGGACGGTTATATGTCTCAGGAAGAGGTGCCTATACCATTCTGCTATCCCGCACAGAGTCTGAGATTTATACCACGGTCAGATGTCGAAATGATATACGGAGATTGTGATCCTGAAGGATGTCGTGCTCTGCCAAATTCGTTAGAGGAGGACACTCTGATGAAAGACAACTTTGACCACGACTATTATGGCCCAATGGATGGCTTGCCTATCTGGCAGCCGTATCCCGGAGACTTGGGGCAAGAAAATCAGCCGAACAATGAAAATCAGTTGAGCATCATTGAACAGAATACCTCTGTCCGCGCCATGTCATGGGATCAACACCCAGGTTATCCTGAAAATACCTAGCACGACGATGAATTCACAACATTTGCAGGACTAGAATTCATTAACTATGCTTTTCCTGAGGTCAACGTCATCGAGAGGGATGACTCCTCTAGTTCCAAAGAAGTGTGGGACACCTTGGGTCAACCGAGTGGAAAGTACGACTTCATGGTCCAGTACACTGCTCCTGAAAGCTCTCGTATCAGGTTCGAAGACATCCAGCCAACTGGATAGGGAGATACAGCTGAGAGTACAAATACTATGCAAAATACAACAGAGGAATCCTCCTACGACAACTCTGCCTGGGAGACAGATTCCAATGATCCTGATCCACCAGAAATCAGCGTTATTTTTGAAGACAAATCAACGAAGGTACCTGACTTTGTGGTTCACCGAGGAGTTCGCCTCCAATGGGTCGTTGTCGATGTTCCGAAGATTGTTCATAAGTCATAGTAATTGCCATCTCTACTTTAACCTTTCACCTTGCCCAGGTGAAACGGATGTTTTTATAGGGCTCGCTTTCTGTAATTTTCCCTCTTCTCTTTGTGCAAAGCGACAGCGTTTTGTTTTATAGGGCTGTAGTTTCAAGAATCGACTTGTTCATTAATAAAATAAAGTCGTTCTGTAAATTCCGGATTAATTGTTGTTTTCTCTTTTTGCTTTTCTTAGAAAATGGTAATCCTAAAAAACAACTCAATAATAAAAACAAGCAGTAACAAAAATAAAACACTGCACACATTCTTGCATTTTCTCTATCTCTTCTAAACACAAATCATCACGTCATGCAGATTGCTTGTTTTAAACCCCGTTGAAACATGTGATCCGATGCCTTCTCTCAATGGTTAGCCAACATCGTACCTGTTCTAAAAAAGGACAGAACGGTCAGAATGTGTGTCGATTACAGAGATCTAAACAAGGCTAGTCCGAAGGATGACTTTCCTTTACCATACATTGACATGCTGGTAGACAGTACAACAAAGTTCAAAGTTTTCTCCTTCATGGATGGATTCTCGGGCTATAATCAAATCAAAGTGGCGCCGAAAGACATGGAAAAAACTTCGTTCATCACCCCGTGGGGTACCTTTTGTTACAAGGTAATGCTGTTCAGTTTGAAGAATGCCAGGGCAACCTATCAAAGGGCCATGACTACTCTGTTTCATGACTTGATACACAAGGAAATCGAGGTATATGTCGATGATATGATTGCCAAATCTAAGACAGAGGAGGAGCATGTGACCCACCTGTCAAAAATATTCGAGCGGCTGAGAAAGTACAAACTCCGCTTGAATCTCAACAAGTGCACATTTGGTGTTCGTTCGGGGAAACTCTTAGGGTTCATCGTCAGCCAGAAAGGAATTGAGGTTGATCTTGACAAGGTCAAGGCCATTCAAGAAATGCCTTCTCCGAAAACTGAAAAAAAAGTAAGAGGATTCCTGGGACGTTTGGACTATATTTCCAGATTCATATTCCTCACGACCGCGATATGCGCGTCGATTTTCAAATTACTGAAAAAGAACCAGGACTGCGTTTGGACAGAAGACTGCCAAACCGCCTTCGACAGTATCAAGGAATACCTGTCGAACCCGCCGATTCTATCACCTCCAGTGGAAGGAAGACCACTGATCATCTACCTTACAGTCTTGGAAGACTCAATGGGTTATGTACTTGGCCAACAAGACGAAACCAAAAGGAAAGAGTCTGCCATCTACTATCTGAGCAAGAAATTCACCGACTGCGAGACTCGGTACACTATGCTTGAGAAAACTTGATGCGCTTTGGCTTGGATAGCCAAACGTCTTCGCCAGTACCTGATTAGTCACACTACTTGGTTAATCTCTGAAATGGATCCAATCAAGTATGTCTTTGAAAAGCCTGCTCTCACGGGAAGGATTGCCCGCTGGCAGATGTTGTTATCAGAATATGACATAGAGTACCATGCTCAAAAAGCCGTTAAAGGAAGTGTTTCAGCCGCTTATTTGGCTCATCAACCGATTGATGATCAGGAATTAGTCGGATTTGACTTCCCAGATGAAGATGTCATGTACCTAAAAATGAAAGATTGCGATGAACCGCTACCCAGTGAAGGGCCAGAACCAGATTCCCAATGGGGACTTATCTTTGACGAAGCTGTCAATCATTACAGAAACGAAATTGGGGTAATTATCATAACACCTCAGGGTACCCATATTCCTTTCACTGTCAGACTTACGTTCAAGTGCACGAACAATGAGGTTGAATACGAAGCTTGTATCATAGGTCTCGAAGAAGCGATCGACTTAAGGATTAAGAACTTGGATGTATATGGCGACTCAGCTTTGGTTGTCAATGAGATCAAGGGATATTGGAACACATACCAATCCGGACTAATTCCTTACAAAGAATATGCGAGAAGGTTGTTACCATTCTTCAACAGAATCGAGTTTCATCATATCCCTCATGAAGAGAATCACATGGCTGATGCATTAGCCACTCTCTCTTCCATGATTAGTGTAGGTCAATGGAATGACTTACCTAAGATCGACATAATGCCCCTTGAACGACCCGCTTACATCTTCACGATTGAAGCAGTCATAGTCAACAAACCTTGGTATCATGATATCAAATGTTTCCTTCAGTAACAGGAGTACCCACCTGGGGCATCCAGAAAAGATAGAAAAGCCCTCAGAAGGCTGGCAGGCAGTTTCTTCCTGAGCGCTGATACACTCTATAAGAGGAACTTTGACATGGTCTAGCTCCGATGTGTAGACAAACCAGAAGAAGACATGCTAATAAAAGAAATTCACGAAGGATCCTTTGGCACTCATACCAACAGACACACAATGGCGAGAGAAATTCTGAGAGCAGGGTACTACTAGTTGACCATGGAATCCGACTGCTACAAGTACATGAGGAAGTGTCACAAGTGTCAGATATACTCCGACAAAATTCATGTTCCGCCAACGCATCTCAAAGTTCTCTCTTCCCCATGGCCTTTTTCCATACGGGGAATCGACATAATTGGCATGATTGAACCCAAAGCTTCCAGCGGACATCGGTTCATCCTGGTAGCCATTGACTACTTCACCAAGTGGGTCGAAGCAGCGTCATATGCTAATGTGACCCGACAAGTGGTAGTCCGCTTTATCAAAAACAATATCATCTTCCGTTATGGAGTTCCAAGCCAGATCATTACTAATAATGGATCTAACTTGAACAATTAGATGATGAAAGAGTTGTGCAGTGAGTTCAAGATCGAACACCATAACTTCTCTCCCTACCGACCCAAGATGAACGGAACGGTAGAAACGGCTAACAAGAACATCAAGAAGATTGTTTAGAAGATGGTTGTAACCTACAAAGACTGGCACGAGATGCTACCCTTTGCTCTTCATGGTTATCGTACATCTGTCCGCACTTCAACAGGGGCAACCCCTTTTTCTCTAGTTTATGGCATGGAAGCAGTGCTCCCCATCGAAGTAGAGATCCCATCAATCCGGGTATTGATGAAAGCTAAGCTAACAGAAGCTGAATGGTGTCAAAGTCGACACGAAGAACTGAATCTGATCGAAGAAAAGCGAATGACAGCTTTGTGTCATGGTCAGTTGTATCAACAAAGGATGAAGAAGGCGTTCGACAAAAAGGTCCGACCTCGTGTCTTCAGGAAAGGAGACCTTGTGCTAAAAAAGATACAACCCTTTCTCACTGATTCTCGGGGCAAATGGACTCCGAATTATGACGGCCCCTATGTGGTCAAGAAAGCTTACTCAGGCGGTGCCTTGAGACTTGCAACCATGGACGGAGAGGAATTTTCCTACCCCACAAATGTTGACGTAGTCAAGAAATACTTCACCTAAATAAAAAAAACGTCTCGGGGGATTGAAAACCCGAAAGGGCGGTCCAGGCAAAAATTAGAGACATGATAAAAAATCATCCCGGTGGATTGGAAACCTCAAAGTACAATCCAGGCAAAAATTAAGGATAATGGCAAGTAACTATGTTCGACAAAGGGGCGAGTCCCTTGGCAGCAGTTATATCATCCGTCGGGAAAACTTCGATCAAGGTCGTCTTCGACAGAAGCTCAGGATGCCGAGAATTCAAAGTTGGTAGAAGGATATTGGTCGTTATGTTTTGATGTAGCCCTTTTCCCTGTAAATTACCATTTTCAAATTTGTATATACTCTTTGGAATCACGCGTTTGGCTGATTTCCATCCTATCAATAAAATTTGAGCCCTCGTGCTTTTGTTTGAAATTCTTATTTGTTTTAGCTTTACAAAATGACATTTTAACATGATCAACGATTCTTGAAATAAAACAAAAATGAATTTAATTGTAAAATTTTTCCGCTTAAAGTAAAGGTGGCAATTTATTTTGATGGTTAAACATTGATCGCTTCTCCAGAAGTAAGCGAGCTTCAAAATTCAGAATCAAAGTACTCCTTCTAAAACCAGTGCACCTGAACGAAGGATCAGCTGTGTCATAGACCATGGTTCATCTGAACCACCCGTCAGAGTTCTTACCTCCTAAGCCCGACCAACGGTTGTTCCCCGCAGGGACTAGTTCTCCTAAGCAAGGCAGAATTTCTACTTTTGGGCCACCGGTATTTCTTCACCCCGCGATGGCCGAGTATCCAGTCATGTTCATCTATTAGTCTATATGGCACATCAGTTTTGTCAGCATATACATACATGCATCATGCATTATTGATTTACATTCGTATTCATATTGCATCGCTATCTCTCTAGTCGGACTTGTCCCCTAGTGATAGATAATCCTCTCAATCGAGTTGTCAATCCTTTCCTCGTCAGGAAACATTGCGTCTGAATAATCTCTCTCCTCCAGTGTATTTCTGGGATGAAGTTGGTCCTTGATCACTTTGATAACTTGAACCTCTGAAAAACCAGAAAATCCTCGACAAATATCACCCTTTGCCATCGAAGACGATATCTTCGCTTTCCCGGATTAAGGAAAATCCCCAGAGAAAGCCTCTTAAGCAGCGATTCGACAATACAACAGTTGTTCTCTGAAAAAACCGCTGATGAAAAGGTCATCAGCACCTTAAAATTAGATCACATCTTAAGTATGATGTAAAACCCCAAGCAAAAGCAGTCTCTCAAGAGACCTGCTTTCCCCTGTAGAGCCGACAAATGGCGTCTCCAATATAGAAGTTTGTACACCTCTACAACTCAGACGATTGGATTCCCCCAGCAAGTCTGACATCAAAAGTTTTCCCATCAAATGACATCTCCCCAGGAAAATACGGTGAGAAGTTTGAGGAGAACCGCTACGCATAACGTCCCTTGTCAAGAAAGTTTATTGACAAAAGAAACTAAGACCAGTTCCTTGGTAGGAAACCAGGATCGAGGGGAAGTTTATATCAGAAACTAAGACCAGTTCCTTGGTAGGAAACCAGGATCGAGGGGAAGTTTATATCAGAAACTAAGACCAGTTCCTTGGTAGGAAACCAGGATCGAGGGGAAGTTTATATCAGAAACTAAGACCAGTTCCTTGGTAGGAAACCAGGATCAAGGGGAAGTTTATATCAGAAACTAAGACCAGTTCCTTGGTAGGAAACCAGGATCGAGGGGAGGTTTATATCAAAAACTGAGACCAGTTCCTTGGCTGAAGACCAGGATCGAGGGGAAGTTTACCTTTTCTAAGTATCATTGCTTAGAAAAAGAAGATGAATGCGCAAACTGCCATTCATAACCACCATCAAAATTTCGGGTATTCCGATATTTAATCATCTTCCACCTCGAATGCCCGAATACCTTCGCCATTCACACCTTCGGGTCCAAGAAGATTAAATAGGGGCATCTGTCATACCCCAAATTTTGACCACTAAGATTTCCCATCATTGTGCAAATCATCATCACAATATGGATGAACCATTAGTCTCCCCAAAGATGGGTGAGCATCCACTACAATCAGACTTAGGGTTTAAAGCCCTCTCAGAGCTCTTAGACAAAGGATCAATCAAGAAATGACATGATCTTCAACTTGTCTAGCCTCTCAAACATCCACAATGGATCAAAAGGACTCCCACTTCAAGGATCAAGCACAAGGTTGCTCCCTTCCAAGTGGATTAAGCCACAAGATCGCCAGTGTCACCAAATTAGGGTTTTGGTCGACCAGGGCCTCCAGATGGAAATTCTCCTCTAGGCATGAGCCAATGCTTCAAGGCATAACCTATGATGCTCCAAGGGACATCATAAACCCAATCACCAAGTCAATTTAGCCTCAGGGGATGCATACATCAAAAATCAGGAATTAGTGTTTCTTGACTTAATTCACCCCTAAGTTGACTTTTGGGACAAACCATGAGCCAAGACCTCAAGGGAGGATTCGAGGGTCTCTAACACACTACATTGATCCATTTACAACAATGGAATAATCCAAGAAGCTTGAGCAACAAGTTTCAATTTCATCTGAACCACAGTTAGGAGCAACAAGTCAACTGTACCTTTGACTTTTGACCAGGACATGCTCCCAAACCCTAGGACATGATTCAATACACCCTATAACACCTATGAAATCAATCCATCAAGTTTGATTTAGGTTAAGGACTTGATTTCATAGAGGATCGCACAGTTTGAAATTCATCTGACAAAAAGTCAATTGTGCACAAAAGTCAACTTTGACTTTTTGAGATTTTTCACAAAAATGGGTTTTTAACCCTAAAATGATGTTAATGTGTGATTTGAATCATCATTCATCAATAAAAATCAAGAAAAGTGGGATAACTTGCAAAAGGGGTAACCATAAAAACTAAGAAAATTTTCTAAGTTATGGAATAAAGTGCCTAGGGTACCAACTTTGGAGGATCATAACTCCTAAACCACAAGGCCATTTTTTCCCATCCAAAGCTGGATTTGTACCTCTCATGACCCTCTACAAAAGCTTCAACTACACCTCATTCCAATTCATTATGGATTTTGAGTTATGGAATGATCAAAATGGCTGAAAACATGAATTGCCACTTTTTCCAACACTTAGTGAAATTTTCACTAAGTTAAAATCTTCCTTCACTTTTTTCCAAATGTAGGGGCATTTTTCACTTGGATCAAAAAGGTATCAAAATCAATTATGATCAAATAGTTATTGTATCATATGAGGGCTTTCAAAAATGGCCAAGAACATCATAAAATTCCACTTGAGCCATGAGATATGACAATGGCAATATGCCTTGCTGAAAACTGCCAAGGCTAGGCAGAATTTTGTACTTTTGCTCGATTTGGAAAAATTAGATAATTCCAAGCCTTGTCATCACTTTGGACACATCTGAGGATCAAATCTAAAGGGAACAAACACTGATCCAAGCCTCCAAAGTCTTTGGAACAAGAAGTAGCATGCCAAACCTAGAAATCCCTAAAAGAGGGACAAGACTCCAATATTGGATTGGAGCATTTAATGGATGCACCAAGGTGGCATGGACTGACACATTTGCAATTGAATTCAGTCAAGAATGATCCAACAACTAGGGAACCACAACTCTGTGCCCTAACCTCTAGTCAATGGCTAGAGGAGACTTGGATTCTCATTTGCCAACATTGGCCAAACCTCTGCTGCAGTTGCCATTCACTATTGCTTGCAAAACAAACTTGCTGTACTATAAATAGAGCTCATTTGTGCTCAGTTTGAGTACACCAAAGCCATCAAACAGATGCTTTCCTCAAATCACCTTCTCACTTCCAAATTTTCCTTCCAAAGTAAGTCACTATCGGGTTTTGAGTTTGAGAGCAATTCCAACCAAACCAATCACACACACACCTCATAAACATCATATAGAAGTGATCCTAACACTCACATAACATCTGAAACACCAAAATCACAAATCACCAGCCAATTGCTCAAGGCTTTGACAGATTTGTAGTTGGGGTACCATCTCAAGTTCCAAATCATTTCAATCCATTCCAAGCATCCAGACGCACTCCATGGCACCTAGGGAAGCTATCCAGATCATTGGAACCTAGTTGTAACACCTCAAACCCAAAACACGATCACCAGCTGCAAGTGGTAAGCATGAGCTCTTCTAACTCTATGATCCATGCAATTTTTGCTGCACAATATTTTGGCCATATGTTCATAATCATGCATGGAGTGTTTTCCCTCAATCAATTACATTGTTTGAATCGTTAATGGAATTTCTGAACCTTCATGCAGAATTTAGGGTTCTTGAGGTTTCTTTTTTATTTCTTATTCCATGCTTAAAATAAATGAAATTAAAGACCATAGACATGATCGTGAGGTTGAAACGAGTAGATTGATATGTAGATTGCATGATATAATCAAGTATTCAGTGAGATTGGATAGAAAACGCAAATCTGCAGAAACAGAGGGTGGCGCGTGTTCTTGCCCTTGTTCTTGGCGCCCTTTTTGAAAATTCAAATATTTGAATTTTGTGATTTTATTTAATTGATTCAAAAATTAATTTCTCTCTGAGTTTTAATGATTTTGAGTTGATTCTTTTTTTAATAATTCACAAAAATGTTAAAATATTTTATTTTACCAAAAAATCCCAAAAATATTATTTATTTAATATAATTGATGTTTTTGCCAAGAATTAATATTTTAATTGTTTTTGACATTTAAAATATTTTTTCTTCTTGATTTTGCAAATTTTTATGATTTCTAATCATTTTGTAGGTCAAAACATGATTTTTGAAACATTAATCCAAGATCACAATTTGTTTTCCACATGTTAAACAATTTTGATCATTTTAATTGAACTTTTTATTCAATTAAAATACATTTTGGAAACAAATTAGGGTTTTGATTAATTCAACCCTCATCAAACCTTTTAAAAACACTTTGGGCCTCTAATAGAGTGTAAGACCAAATCCTTTGTAAATATAAACCTATTTTGGGCCTCAAATGTTGTATAAGTCCCGTTGTATTTCAAAAGTTTGGCGCGATCATCGCCCGTTTAAAACAAACCATCTGAGCCTCGCCTCGAGCTATAAGACCCATTCAAAATCATTTTTGGGCCTTTAATAGAGTGTAAGACCCAACCCCCTTTTGAAACCAAAAACTTTTGGGTCTCAGTCATTGTATAAGACCCACGGTGTTTTCAAAACCTCGGCGCGATCGTCGCCCTTTTCAGAATTAATCATTGGGCTTCTCCTTGAGCTATAAGACCCATCTTTGTTCATTTTCAATCATTTTGGGCCTCTTGAGAGAGTGTAAGACCCATCCCCTTTTGTACAGAAAACCTTTCTTGGGCCTCAGTCACTTGTATAAGTCCCTGTACAAAACGACAGTGTGATCACTGATTAAATCCTGGGCCTCTCCTTGAGCTGTAAGCCCCAACAATCTTTTCAAAGCACTTTCTCCTTAGATTTTTAATATAATATTGTTATCAAAGCTTTCTTTGTTGAACAAACTAACCAAACAGAATGGAAGCTCTACAACCGAGTAAGTGTTTACCCGCTTTCGTTTACCGCTTTCATATGTATATAACTGTATTGTGAGGCTGTTTCACTGTAAGTCTTCTTTCACAAACTCATATCGACTGTGTAATAATAGTATAGATATTTAGAGTTTCCCCGACAACTTCGTCTATAACTAGGCAAAACCTCGTCTCTTTACCTCCGACGTTCACCCGGATATACCTTAACCCTGAGAATTTTATTTTACAATAATTTTAGATAACTAGATCTAAGAAATCCCCCCCTTGAACATTTCATGTACAGAAGGACAATTTTCCAAGTGAAACCCCTTCTGGAACTGTTCATCAGCCTCTTCTTGGACTTAGTGCAACGACCCACAGGCTTCCTAAAAGCATCCCCGCCTCTTCTTGGGCGTTGTACAAGGACCCGTCGGCTTCTTTGAAGTTTTCACAGCCTCCTCTTAGGGTTCGTATAATGATTCTTCCTCCGGGAAGATAGCCTCCTCTTGGGGTTAGTACAAATTGTCCCTCGGCTTCTTAAAAGTTTTCTCGCCTCCTCTTGGGCTTCGTACAAATTGTCCCGACGACCTCCTAGTGGTATAGGAACAGAAATTAGTCATCTTAATAGAACAGTCTTTCAAAGAGTCTAGATCTCACGACTACTGTTTCTTAAGCATAGTACAAAAGATAAGACCCGTAGACTTGGGCAGTCTCAATACCCTTCGGATTCCCCGTTTCCTTAAAGAACAGGAAATAATCCCAGTCCTCAGATCAAATCCATGAGTACAACATTACCCATATAAGAACTGATTTTCTCTTTTAACCAACATACTGGACCTGTCACTCAACTGAAACAGTAATCCTAGCCTCTTCTTGGGCTCTGTAGAATGATTCTCCCCAGCAGAGTTAATCTTTTAGCCTCCATCTCGGGTTTTTTACGAGATACAAAAGCACTCTCTTGTTGAGTATAAAAGACTCTCTTGTTGAGTCAAAGCTTTAGCCTCCGTCTTAGGCTTTGTACAAGACACATACAAAACACTCTTTTGTTGAGTATAAAAACACTCTCTTGTTGAGTATAAAAAGACTCTCTTGTTGAGTCGATCACCTTTAGCTTCCATCTCGGGCTTTGTACGAGATACAAAACACTCTCTTGTTGAGTATAAAAAGACTCTCTTGTTGAGTCGATTACCTTTAACCTCCATCTCGGGCTTCGTACGAGATACAAATCACTCTCTTGTTGAGTATAAAAGACTCTCTTGTTGAGTCAAACCTTTAGCCTCCGTTTTGGGCTTCGTACAAGACACATACAAAAGCACTCTCTTGTTGAGTCAACTCGTCTAGCCTCTCTCTCGAGCGTCGTACGAGACATATAAAAGCATCCTCTTGTTGGGTCACTAGCTTCCTCTTAGGCTTTGTATAAGAAAACCCCGGTTGAGTCAATCAACCTTTTAGCATCAAAGTTGTGCCTCATTCACAGTATACAAACATCAACAACTCCTTTCCCCTCCATCTAATTGTTGTAAGCGGCAGGCCTCTGGATTATTTACATCCACTGTCCCTCTTTTAGCATGAGAAATTCCTAAGGAAATATGACATTGCTCTAAACTGAGTTAAAGTCTTCTCCTTTAGGTTAAAAATCCCCTATAAAGGAAATTATCGCATTGTTGGATTCACATATCCCAGTTAAAGTAATCCTCCTTTATAATCAGTCACCTAACAATTGTGACAAACAGACCCCTTTAGAGATGACAAATTCTCTCTAAAGTCAACACTCTTTTAGCTTCACATCTTGGGCTTCGAACAAGATACAAATAGACCCTTCAGCTTCACATATTGGGTTTTGAACAAGATACAAACCACCTTTAGCTTCATGTCTTGGGCTTTGAACAAGACACCAAAACACCGTTTCCTCCCATAGAATGGAGGAACTACGATCGCTCTGATTTCCCTGTTTCGGTAAACGGGAATACGTAGGCATAAGATTGAAAGGAAAATCTTAGCGAGCACACCACATCAAAAAGCTCTGGCCACAAATCCTCACATATCCATCAAAACATCCGAGTCCGTATCCCCCACCAAAAGTCTAAACTCGATCAAAATAAACTTAAGAGAGCCTCCCCCACATTGATCGCATCTGTAAACCAACAATTTTGACTGTTTAACCTCAGTTTGCAAAGCAGGGTTAGTTGGAAACATCTATTTCCCTTCCTTCATCAGCTTCAATAGGATAAAAAATGAATCGACCTGTAGTACCCTCCCAGAGCGACAGTGCTTAAGAACCACGTCCAAAATCGCTCCCTACAGTTGGAAATGGAATAAATCAAGATTGGTTCATGCAAATGCAGAAAGTCAAACATTTTAGGTTTGAAAGTTGACTTTTGGATTTAAGAGGTTTTGGATGATGGAGAGAGTTTGAACAGCTCTAACACATGTTTTGTGATGTGTTAGAGTGATTGATTTGGTGGTTTGATGTTTAGAAAAGGTTCTGAGCAAGTTTGTGCTAGAGGATGGTTTCTTGACACAAAGGGTGGATGAATGCAAGAACTGATTTCTCTAAGCCTTGCTTGAGGGGTTCTATCAGGTTTTGTTGTGTTTTGAAGTGTGTTTGAGTGCTCTATTTATAGGCAAGGGAGAGAGAGCAATCAATTTGCAGAAATGTAACTTGGTTCATTTTGGTTTGGTTGGGAATTTGGTTGGAAAACAAGTGGACTTTGGCAAGAGTTCAAGAGTTCCAATGCATAGGACTGACTTCCTCCAAAATAGTTGGCAATGTAGAGCTTTCCTCTGAGGAAAAGCAAGAATTCTGATGCAGAAAGAACAAGTTGGTAGCTCAAGACAAACTTTATGCATAAAGCCATGCTTTATCAAAATAGAAGTCTCCTCTTTATGATATAAATGGAAATAACAAGTGGATCAAGCTTAAACTTAATGGATATTGCTGCAAATTCGTGTCTTTTTTCTGAGAAAAAGAAGATATGCAAGTAAACTACTCTGAAATACAAGGATTTGCAGCATGGAAGTGGTTTTCCCTCAAGTATGTCAAGTGAAAAAGCATGAAAACCAAGTTTCAAACCCTCCACTTCGAGTCTTCGAAACTCACAGCTCACACGTTAGATTGGCGAGTTCTTTTATTTTTTGGAAACCCCCAAGTATGTTCTACAATGTTCATGTTCACTCCAAGTTCTAGATCCAAAGGGATCATGATGAAAAATGGAGGTGAAGTTGGCTGAAAATTAGGGCAAAAGTAGTGAAATTTCACTAAGTCATAAGTTGCCTTGAACTTCCAAGCTTCCTAACTTAAAAACCAAGCCTCTTTTGAAGAAGGACCCTCTAATACATTTTGAAGTTCATGATGAGATCTTCAATTTGAGCTTTGAGCCAAAAAAATTGGATGTGTGGTTTGAAAGTTATGACCCTTCAAAGTTCACATCAGGAGTGGATTCTTCCACACTTAGAAAATTTCAAGGACCAAACCTTGCCCTTTTGCAAGAAACCTCTCAAATGTTGATTTCTCATACTCTAACTCAATAATCAAGCATGTCTTGATGGAATATGGCTTGAATACTTCATCTTGGATAAAAAAAACATCAAAAGTCAAAGGTTTGACTTTTCAGTCAAAACCCTAATTTTTTCATGAATTCAACTGTGTGATCCTTGATAATCTTGCTTTCTTGATCTCTTCAAATACCAATAAATGGCCTCTAAAGATGCATATGAACACATAGAATCATGTCCCAAGACTTGGGATCATGCCTTGGTCAAAAGTCAAAGACATGGTTGACTTTTCCTGACAAAACCCAAATCTGGGGCCAGATGAACTTGGGGCTCATTGCACTTGTGATGGGAGCCAAGCACACTTGATTTCTTGATGAATAAGGCCTCTTGAGTGTATGTAAGCTCAATTGGTTGATGAACCAATCAAGGCATTGACTGATCACACCAAGGTCCCTTGTAATTCCTCAAGTCAAAACCCTAATTCCACAACTCTTGATCTTATGGTTTCTCTTTGATTTCTCTTGGTCTAACCACATGATATCATGGCATATGACTTGAGAGTTTCATGATTAGCCCTTCAAGACTACATGGTTGAACTTTGAAACCTCAGTTGACTTTCTTGAACATATGACTTCAAACACCTTCCTCAACCACCTTGTGAACACTTGTGATGGATGTATGGAGCCAAAAACTGTCTTAGGAGACATTGAAACATATGAGAGCTTGGTTTATAGATTTTTCCCTCTTTCTTCTTGTACAAACCCTAGCTTTCACATAAAAGAAGCAAACTAGCAAGATATGGTGGTTAGTTGACAAGGCATAGATGATTGAACCCTAATGCAAATGCAAGATGTCATGACATCTAAGGGGTAAAATTTGGGGTATACCAGTTGCCCCTATTTAAATGGATTTACCAGATTGCACGAGAGATGATAATCCTTGTGAAATTAAGGTGAAAGGTATTTAAATATAGCAAACCGAAAATTTTACCCTTAGATGGAATGCATATGCTGAGGACAGGCAACAAACATGCAAATTCTGACATGCCATGAACTTCTAATATGATGATATGATGACATGATGGTGCAAAAATGCAGACAAAACAAGACGCCAAAGGACCAAGGTCAAACACCCACAAGCGAGCCTCACGAGGGAGAAACAAAGTCTAGTATCCACAAACGAGACTCAATGGGGACGAAGGTTAACGACCAACAAAAGAGACTCACTAGGAAGCGACTAAGAAAACACTGGGGATAAAAATGGGGGAACCCCACAGATCTTCACTGGAGATGAAATTATAGATATATTCTCCACTGGGGAAAGATCCAGGGAGATGGACGACAGGTTCAGATATGACCGGACGACATCGGGGATAACCAAAAGGGGAGGATTTCAGGGGATTTCTTATACTGAAGAGTTCAAACGGGATCATTAGGTTCAAATGTGACCGGACGAAATTCTAGGACAAAAGATCCTCAATAAAGGTTAAACTGAAAAGACAGTCTCCACTGGGGAATATCCAAAGCAGTGGATCAACAAGTTCAAGCATGATTGGCTGACACTCTAGGACGAAAAAAGCAACCTTATTGGAAGTAGAACCAAAAGATGGGCTCCAATAAAGGTATCTAGAATGATTGATCATCAGGTTCAAATGTGACCGAATGACATCTAGAACAAAAAGATCCTCAATGAAGATAGAACCGGAAATATGGTCTCCACTGGGGAAAGAAAAGCTTCACAAATGAGTGGCATTGTCAAAGGGTTGACAGAAAGATACATAAATTTGAGAGTCACCACTAAAGGATTAATGGTAAGGTAGCAAATCACCAGACATTATCATCGTCAATGGGTTGACAGATACGATCGAATTCGAAAAATATTCACTAAAGAGTGGCATCATCAAAGGATTGAAAGAATGAATCCTAACATCGTCAAAAGGTTGACAGAACGAAAAAATGACTTCATTGAAGAGACGCCTCATCATAGAATTGACGGAAAAACACATGTCCAAACATTATCATCGTCAAGGGGTTAACGACAACGAAACAATTCACTATTGAGTGACATCATCAAAGGGTTGATGGTAAGGTATCCACTATCAATGTCAGAAGGTTGACGGAAGGATCATCGAAATACAGAGCCACATCATCAAAGGATTGATGGAAAGAAAACTGACATCGTCAAAGGGTTGACGGAGCAAACAACTGGTTCACTAAAGAGTGACATCATCCAAGGGTAGATGGGGCAAAGTCAACTGACGTCGTCAAAGTGTTGACAGAAAGAAACTATTCACGAAAGAGACACCTCGTCAAAGAATTGACGGAAAGAAAACTTCACTAAAGAGTGACATTGTCAAAGGGTTGACAGAAAGAACAATTCACCAAACATCATCATTGTCAATGGGTTGATGGAACAAAAATTGACATCGTCAAAGAGTTGACGGAATGAAGAAACACTTCACTAAAGAGTGACATCGTCAAATAGTTGACGGAAATAAAACACTTCACTAAAGAGTGACATCGTCAAAGGGTTAATGGGAATGAACCAATTCACTGAAGAGTGACATTGTCAAAGGGTTGACAGGGAGATACTGACAAAAATGATGACACCGTCAAAGAGTTGACGGAAATGAAAAATTTTACTAAAGAGTGACATCGTCAAAGAGTTGACGAAAAGAAACACCTCAAGTCGGAATTTCATCAAGGGGTTGATGGAAAAGGGTGTATTTGAAATTCACCGTAAAAAAGGATCGACAGTAATGACTGATCGAGGGTAACAATAATTGTGACTACAAAAGGTTGAATAACACCAAGGACAGGTAAGCTTCTCGGGAGAGATTGCCACTTATCGCCATAGAAAACCAGCTTCTCAAAGAGATGGCCACCTGTTACAAAAAGAATTTAGGTAAACATCAAAGACAGATAAGCTTCTCGGGAGAGATTGCCACTTATCGTTGCAAAATACCAATGACCAAACAAGCTTCTCAAGGAGACTGCCACTTGTTGTTGGGTATAAATTCCAAGGGAGGTATTGTTATGACAACACTGCTGGAGAAAAGGTTTTGTCTTCAATGAGGATCTGTAAAAGATTTTCCTGCGAGACACAGTGCAAAATAAATTCACGTTCAAACTAGATTCGTCGACCTAATCAAGCTCAAAAGCAACACCTGCCAGGGACCAAAGTTCAATCTAGGAACAAGCTAGAAAGAAACAGTCAAACAAGACTCTAACCATTGAAGAATGAACTCAAATGGGTATTTATCTTATCCAAATGGGGAAAAGATAACAGAAGCAACCATTATCCACGAGAACCAAACTCTGTGGGGAATTTAGAAAGGAAGGACACTTTATGCCTAGGGCTGACAACTCTATTGGAGAGAAATGACATACCCAGTCACTTGGGGAATAAACGCTAAAGTGAACAAAATAGGCAAACACCAAAAACGTAGCAAAAACACTAAGATGCTATGCACATGTATGAATGCATGTATGCCATGTTTATGCTTATGCTTATGCTGACAAAACAGACAAGAAGAAACACACTGGAGATGAAATAAACATCTCAACAAAGATACCCAGCCAACCTCATTAGATTGGACCATCATTAGGGATGAACATGAAGAATCAACAGCTCTACCTCAAGGTTACAGCCTTTTCTGGGGAGAAGAGAGAAAACTCCACTCGAGGTATAACATCATGACTTCACTAAGATTGCCATCATGAGCTTGATTTCTTTACTGGAGAGAAAAGATCCATGGGGAATTACCAAGATCAACTGAAGTAACAACTTACTAGGGAGCTTGCACAAGATGTCACAAGAACAATGTAGTTCTGCCCTCTAACTTGCATGATGATTATCACAACGAGCAAAGGCTCTTGCCACAAATAATCCTCAAATCCTCTTAGCCCCAAATTACATGGTCTATCATAATAAAATACCAAGAGGATTTAACAGAAGAATTAGCATACCAAATGCTTCAATATCTTCAAACTCTTGGAGAGATTCATGAAACTCGACGTAACTGCCCCAGTTTAACTGCATTTGCCAAACAAAGTCCTCAGATTGTGGGAGTAACAACTCGAAAATAGACTTGCCCCTGTCGACTGGTTTTAGGAGTCCTTGTCTCGAAAGGAGTTGAGAAACGACTTGCCATAAAGATGACCTTAAGACGACTTGCCCCAATATTTTGAACTTGAAGAGTTCAGCCCCTGACTCAATAGCTCTTAGGATGGTTGATTAACAAAACCTTCAAATTGGTTGCCCCAGGTTGACCTTTCTTTACCAAGTCAAATTCCCTAGCTGGCTGCATTTGTTGGAATTCCTTTGATATTGAGTTGTCTTGCAAACAATATTGTTCATTAAAAATTGGCAATTTCAATGTAACATTCATGCAAGCTTTTGAAATCAAAGTTTATTGATAAAACAAACAGTGGAGTGATTAAATAATAAAAAACAAAGTGGATCTTGTCATTTACAGAATAACATATGAAGTGATCAACCCAAACAATTAACAAAGATCATTAGGAGTCAAGTTATCCAACCTTGTTGTAGTATGCTTTCAAAACCATCTTACCTCAATTAGGTCTTTTAAAGGTTGTAACGTGGCTAGGTTCACGGCTCATGAAACAAAGGATAAAGGCTCAAAGTATGTTTGTCCCCACCCAATCTTCATAATGAACTTCAATCATACGCTCAGTTAACTCAGGATATACATTCAGGTCCCTATAGGCTAGGAATTGAACTGATGATAGTTAGTGATGGTTCAAAAACCTAGGGCAGTCACTACTCCCCTTACACCATTTGGTTGTTTTTTTGCTATTGAGGACATTCAAAGTGTAAGCTTTAAAGAATTCCTTTTTATTATCCCTAACTTTTGCCTGAACTGTTCCTTTTGGATTTACAAACAACGGGATGTCCCAGTTTTTGCCTAAGTCTCCTTAATAGGTTTTGACTTAGCGGACTTTTTCTCCTTTTTTATTTTTATTTTTTTCATTTTCCTTTTTTGAAAAAGAAGGTGACTGCCTGGTTTGATGGCTATGGTGAACCATCATTGGCCTTTAGGCTTGGGAAAAATCTTCAACACTTGATTGTTATGTGCGAAGGAACCTGTGAGCACAACATTTATATGAAAGGTGTCTTGTATGCACATATCGCCAAGTTAACTGAGAACTACCCACCCCAAGGTTGAGATTGCAGGTTTTTTGTGAGGAAAGAAAACTCTTACTTCTAAGCTCGAAGGGGGTAACAAGGGATTATCATCCTTATTTCTACAATGTTTAGGGATTGAAACAATGCCTTACATCGTCGACGAAGTTCAATTGGAAGCATACCAATAGCAGTTATGGATATAATGTTTTCATCATCCTCCCCAATCTTTGCTTGAACAACAGTTTGATAAAGATAAGTGGATGGGAAAGAAATCTTTTTGCTTTTTTTTTTGTTTTAAGACAATAAAAGAAAATGAGAAAGAGTGAACACGAATGGAATTAATCAAAAGATGCATAAACATTTCATTAATCTTGCCAATTCGAAAAAACAACAGCTTACAAGCAAATACAATTTCAATATGCAAAGAAAATTCAACAAAAATGCCGAAATAACCAAAAGATTTCCACCTTCGGGGAACTGGGATTTCCTTTCTTGACTTGCCAAACTGAGATAATCATCTTTAGAGTTGACTGTCAAGATCCATCTAAGAATCATCTTCACATCTATCCTCGGTAATTTCTTCTATCTCAGAGTCTGATGAACCCGCCTGATTAGGTGAAGGATTGTTGATTTGAATGCCTTGAGGCGTGAATGAGATCATCTGAGAGTCAAGCAGAGTCTGAACCTTGCTCCTGAGCACCTTACAGTCTTCATTTGAATGCCCTTGTGCCCGAGCATGGTAGTCACATCAGGCGTTGGCTTCAAAGCCTGGTGGGTATGGAAAAGGCACTGGATCTATCTCCTTTGGCACTATCAATCCACCTTTGATTAAATCTGGAAAAAACTGACTATATGAGATTGGCAATGGATTGAAATTCCTCTCTGGCTTTCTTGGCCTTTGTCGGGCGTGCTGGCGCGGCTGACGATGGTAGGACCGTTGATAATGAGGAGGTCTTTGACTTGGAAAATAATATTGCCCCTGTGGGGAGAATGGTGTCTGTCGTGGAGACCCATAAGATTGCTGACTCTGATCAGTTGAGACGCATGAGTGTTGAGGTATCGGAGATTCCTAGGTTGAATTACTTTCTTTCTCCCATTCTTCTTGCGAACTAACAACTGATTCACTCTCACTAGCTTGGATGTCACTGGTGCCTTGGATTTTTTTGCTCTTGAGACCGCTCTCGATGCGCTCTCCAGCTATTATCAAGTTAGAGAAATTTGATATCACAATGTTAAACAGCTTTTCTCGGTACGAGCCTTGCAAAGTATCCACGAACCAGTCAACCAATTCCTTATCTAAGAGTGATGGTTGAACGCGAGCAGCTACTTCTCTCTATCTCTGAGCATATCTTCTGAAGGATTCACTGTCTTCTTGAGATAAGTCTAGCAAATACAGGCGGCTGGGAGCCAAGTCAAGATTGTAACTGTATTGCTTCACGAAGGCAATGGCTAGGTTTGACCATAGTTGGATGTGATTGCTTTCTAGCTGCATATACCAATTTAGTGATGCTCCACTCAGACTGTATTGGAAACAGTGGATCATGAGTTTGTTGTTACAGACATGTGAAGTCATTCTTCTGCAAAACATCACCAAATGCTGCTTTGGACAACTATCCCCCTTGTACTTTTCAAATTTCGGAGTTTTGAACTTTGGAGGTATCACAAGGTCGGGTACCAAACACATGTTCAAGGCATTCAGATCAGCAGCATCACGACCCTTAATAGCATCAAGCCTTTCTTCCAAGGCATGACATTTTTCATTATCTCAACATATCGTGGATCCTTGGTTTTCATCACAGGGACTACCTCTTGAGAGCCTGGCTCAGAGAATTCAAAACTGCGGTATTCTACGGCATCAACAGAAGATGAATGCCCATCTCGGACAATGGCATGTTCTTATATGACCTGGTTCTCAATAGGAATCTGCACAGGTTGAGCTTGAGCAATATTGTTCGCAGAAGTCCTCTGAATATTGTCATCTCTCTTTCCCAAGGCTGTCATAGCTTCCACAATCCGATCCAACTGATCTTTCAACATGTCAAAATTTGCTCTAGTCATAAACTGGATCTGCTCTCCTGAGTTCATGATCCTTCAAAAGCTAATTCAAATCCAATGTTGGCTTCGGGAAGTCAACTGATGGGTTATAGACAGAGGATGGATGAGACTCAAGGCTGAGAAATGCAAATGTAATGCAAATGCAAGCCAAATGGTTTCAAGGAACTCAAAAGCGAGTTGCGAATCTTTTTAGAAAAAAAGTAAGAGTTTTGTTTCAAAATCCATGATCTCTATTGATTTTTGCAAAGGAAAGAACATGTGAATTCCTTGAAACCAAAGGGTTATTCATGAATGCATGAATGTATGGATGCACAAACACACGTACAAGTATTCACAAATATACAAGTATATACAGGCAAACAACAAGGGCCTAGGTTTGAAGATCACGAGCATGCAGCCATGGTCTCCCCATCCCAAAAGGTGTGTACTAAGGGTTCATGATCTGCAGAATAGGGTTTTGAAAAGTTCCCAGAGTCATCGATAAATCTTTCGGATATTATCGGCCTACCCGACTAATCGTGCGGGTTAATAATATTCTCAAGATAAACTCGTCTGAGTGTAGTATCGCATGACAACCATCACATGTCTACACATGGATAATCACTGCACTACGTCCTATAAAGGCCAAGTGAGGTAAAGGGTAACTAAAAGTCCTCAGTATCACGGACTCCCAGGTCATAAATAGTGACATCAATACGACTACTCGCATCAGACATCAATAATCTCAAAGGGGCCTCCACTGAGCGTGGTAATCGTATGCCAAACATGTTAGGACTACTCCCAACAGATGACTATTGATTACACCACAATCCTATCATATGTGTGCTCTCAAGTCCGGGTTAGGACTCATCTCACCACTCAAATGTAGCAAACCTACCAAACAGAAAAACCCAACCAGATACAGATATACAGATATATACATATATACAAACAAGCAAAACATATAAATAACACAAATTAAACAAGGTGGGCTTAACGCTCTTATCCTTTATTTTCCCCAGTGAAGTCGCCATGTCTGTTGCGGTGAGAATCGGATATCAAGCTATTAATTAACTTGAATCACAACACTTGAAGTTCACCACCGAACTTTGACTTATCCAAAGGAAAGGGTAAAGATCAAAGAAAACCCTAATTACGCTATGTGAAGACACAACTAAGGAGATCTATGGTTCGAGGGTTGGTTATACAAAGGGAAGGTATTAGCACCCTAAGTATCTGTAGTACTCTACAGGAACCTCTGGTTTGTATTTGTGTTATGTTAAAGTTTGCTTGCTAAGGAATCTATGTTAAGGGTAAAGGTAAAGACCTATGGCAAAGACCAAGGTGCTAAAGGTAAAGACCTAATGGTAAAGACCTAGGGGTATATACACTAAGTATGCTCATCAAGATGTCGCATCTCGTGCCTACGTATCCTGACTAGGACGGAATTAGAGCATTCGTAGTTCGCCTCATTAAGGGTGAGGAACCATTGCCTATGGTCAAAGTTCCAAGTGGAAATGAGTATTCATGATCATGATACTCGCATAGAGTTAAAGAACTCTCTAAGTCTAAGTATAAAAGGCATATTGGCTCGACAAGATATCGCATCTTGTGCCTACGTATCCTGATTAGGACTGAGGAATCAGAGCCTCTGTAGTTCGCCTAACTAGGGGTGAGGAACTCTTGATAATGACCAAGGTTCCAAGAGGGAATGAGTATTCATGATCATGATACTCGCATAAAGTTAAAGAACTCTCTAAGTTTAAGTTGAAAAAGGGAAGTGAATACTCATGATGATGAGAATCACATAGAGTTTAAAAATTCTATCCTAATTCTAAGTTTAAAGGGATGAGTGGCTCTAATAAGGCCAAAGGGGAAAGGTACATCATGATGATGATGTTCACATAAAGCTGAAGAACTCTAGGTGAATCCTAAGTTTGTAAAGAAATTGGCTCTAATGAGGCCAAAGGGGGAGGTAAGTAACTATGATGATAATGCGTACAAATGGTGGAACCTAACTAGGTTAAAGGGAGAAATGGCTCTAATGAGGCCAAGGGTTTTATCTTAATGAGGATAAGGGAGAGAAGTGGCTCTAATGAGGCAAAGAGGGTAATGAGCTATCTATGACATTAAAGTCAATAGAGAGACTTTCTTTTGGAAGGATGAGGGGAAAAGAGGGTTAAGGAGGATAGCTAACAAGCTAGCCTCACTTAAAGGGGGTAACTTAATGAAGTTAACTATAATATTCACAAGTCATGGTAGCAAAACCACATGGGTATAACACATGAACAAAGAGGGTGAATGTGATGACATTCAAAACAAGTATCTTAAAGAAAGTACAAGTATCATGTAAGCACACAAAGAATCATTCATCAATGGATAAGGTAAATACCTAAAGTTAACAATGATATAAGTCTAAACATCTTAAGCACATATGTGATGACCTACAAAGGGTAATGTGTTTGACCTAATCTTGGTGTTACGGGGAAAATATCACTTATGTTGTCCTAAAGTTCATTTTTATGAAAGGGAAATCTAAGCACAAGTGACATGGTATAACCTAAATGTATGGTTGGTATCTACATGATGTTATACATACATGAGAGGGGAGTCCTAATTTAAGGGTAAAGACCTAATCTGAGACATTCAATGGGGGTGGTAAAAGTTTAGACATTTTAAGGTAACAAACAACTTATAAGTGTACCTAAAACCAAGACCTACAAATATACAAGTCTTAAAACAAAGGGAAGGGGTCTTAGTATGTCAAATCAAACCCTAGGGTAAAGGTGATCAAATGTTAAAACCTTTAAGAACCAAAACTATCCTAAAATAACCCTAAAAACAACTAGGCTTTACATGTGAATAAATGACCTAAAAATTAATGTTTTTGAGGGTTTTAAAATGTCAACATAAAATACATAATAAAAGGAAAATAGTGCAAAAGGACTGGATTAAAAATCATAAAAATTGAATGAGTTTTGAATTTTGGAAATTTGTGAATAAAACATTAAAAAACAAGCACTAAAAATAAGGGGAGGGTCCCAAAGGGAGTTGAACCCATGCCTTAAGGGTTACAGCCTAAAAGGCTTGCCAAACAAGCCAGGATGTGTGTTGTGACAAAGGATGACACCAAGACAATATATGTGAAACCTAATTTGATTTAGAAAATCAAACAAAAGACTGGGGCGAGGGGGATTCTAACCCCAGTCTTTTCGCTCAGCAAATACACACACAAACCTCCATTGACTAGCGATGCTACGCCCTCATCCATTAACTAAAATAACTCTAATAATATATATTAGAAACATACTTCAAGTAACCAGAATGCGCCATGCCTGGGCAAGGCAAGGTCATGACCTAAGCTTGGTGTTTTGCAAGAAGCATCCTAACTTTCTCTATACTTCATGAAAACGAAAGATGTAAAGATCAAAATTGTGTGGTTTTTCATGAGGAATCTGATGGTACCCTTGGTTTGTGCTAAATGTGTCTCTAAGGTAAAACACGATAGGGTCCCTAAAAATGTACTCAAGTTTGCATTTCCAAGTTCACAGTCCAATACAGTCAGGTTCAATCATGTTTAATGAGCGAAACACGACACATATAACATATTCAAGCTAAACACACTCAATGCACATCAAAAATCAACATGATTCCAAGAGTTGTAGTTGAGATTAACTTACCTCTTGTAGTCAACTTCATAAAACCTCCAAAAGATGTTACAGAACAAAGATCAAGCCTTGGACACTTCCAATATGCTTCAAAGATATTGACTGAATGCTTAGACACCAAGGAAAACCAGTGGAACAGAAAATGGATTCCCTCTTGCAAGAAATGCAAAACAACGAAAACTGAAACTTCAAGAAATGGAGTTACAGTAGCAAATACAAGGTCTGGACAGTTGAAGGGTGATTTACGGATGGTGTTTGAGGAATTAAGGTGGTTGGAAATGGAATGAATCAAGACTGGTTCATACAAATGCAGAAAGTCAAACGTTTTAGGTTTGAAGGTCGACTTTTGGATTTAAAAGGTTTTGAATGATAGAGAGATTGGTTTGGAGTGATGTGTTAGAGTGATTGGTTTGGAGGTTTGATGTTTAGAAAAGGTTCTGAGCAAGTTTGTGCAAGATGATGGTTTCTTGACACAAAGGGTGGATGAATGCAAGAACTGATTTCTCTAAGACTTGCTTGAGGGTTTCTATCAGGTTTTGTTGTGTTTTGAAGTGTGTTTGAGTACTCTATTTATAGTCAAGGGAGTGAGAACAATCAGTTTGCAGAAATGTAACTTGGTTCATTTTGGTTTGGTTGGGAATTTGGTTGGAAAGCAAGTGGACTTTAGCAAGAGTTCAAGAGTTCCAATGCATAAGGCTGACTTTCTCCAAAGTAGTTGGCAATGCAGAGCTTTCCTCTGAGCAAAAGCAAGAATTCTGATGAAGAAAAAACAAGTTGGTAGCTCAAGAGAAACTTTATGCATAAAGCCATGCTTTATCAAAATGGAAGTCTCCTCGTTATGCTATAAATGGAAATAACAAGTGGATCAAGCTTAAACTTAATGGATATTGCTTCAAATTCGTGTCCTTTTCTGAGAAAATGAAGTTATGCAAGCAAACTACTCTGAAATGCAAGGATTTGCAGCATGGAAGTGGTTTTGCTTCAAGTATTTCAAGTGGAAAAGCATGAAAACTAGGTTTCAAACCTTCACCTTTGAGTCTTCGAAACTCACAGCTCACACATTGGATTGGGGAGTTCTTTTAATTTTTGGAAAGCCCCAAGTATGCTCTACAATGTTCATGTTTACTCCAAGTTCTAGATCCAAAGGGATCATGATGAAACACGGAGGTGAATTTGGCTGAAAATTAGGGCAAAAGTAGTGAAATTTCACTAAGTCATAAGTTGCCTTGAACTTCCAAGCTTCCTAACTTAAAAACCAAGCCTTTTTTGAAGAATGAACCTATAATACATTTTTAAGTTCATGATGAGAGCTTCAATTTGAGCTTTGAGCCACAAAAATTGGATGTGTGGTTTGAAAGTTATGACCCTTCAAAGTTCACACAAGGAGTGAATTCTTCCACACTTTTTACAATAACCTCTCAAATGTTGATTTCTCATGCTCTAACTCAAGAATCAAGCATGTCTTGATGGAATATGGCTTGAATACTTCATCTTGGATTAAAAAAACATCAAAAGTCAAAGGTTTGACTTTTCAGTCAAAACCCTAATTTCTTCATGAATTCAACTGTGTGATCCTTGATGATCTTGCTTTCTCAATCTCTTCAAATACCAATAGATGGCCTCTAAAGATGCATATGAACACATAGAATCATGTCCCAAGACTTGGGATCATGCCTTGGTCAAAATTCAAAGACATGGTTGAATTTTCCTAACAAAACCCTAATCTGGGGCCAGATGAACTTGGGGCTCATTGCACTTGTGATGGGATCCAAGCACACTTGATTTCTTGATGAATAAGGCCTCTTGCGTGTATGTAAGCTCAATTGGTTGATGAACCAATCAAGGCATTGACTGATCACACCAAGGTCCCTTGTAATTCCTCAGGTCAAAACCTAATTCCACAACTCTTGATCTTATGGTTTATCTTTGATTTCTCTTGGTCTAACCACATGACATTGTCATACCCCAAATTTTGACCATCAAGATTTCCCATCATTGTGCAAATCATCATCACAATATGGATGAACCATCATGCCTCATCAATCTCCTCAAAGAGGATTGAGCATTCACTACAATCAAGAATTAGGGTTTCAAGCCCTCTCAGAGCACTTAAACGAAGGATCAATCAGGAAATGACATGATCTTTAACTTGTCTAGCATCTCAAACACCCACAAAGGATCAAGAGGACTCCCACATCAAGAATCAAGCACAAGATTGCAGTATTCCAAGTGGATCAAGCCTCAGGATCGCCAGTGTCACCAAATTAGGGTTTCGGTCGACCAAGGCCTCCAAATGAAAATTTCCATTTGGGCATGAGCCAATGCCTCAATATTTGGTCCATTAAGCTCAGAGGAATCTCAAGAGCCCATCCACAATGGCAAAATCACCTTGAGGGTCCATCTATCAAAAAATCAGGAATTAGGGTTTTGACCTAATTCAACCCTTGAGTTAACTTGTGAAGTGAGGCCTGTCTTGAAGCTTCAAAATGAACTTCAAGGACCTCAAATACATCATATTGACATGTAAACAAGATTAGATTAACTCAAAAAGCTCAAATCATAAGCCACAAGAACTCAAAACCATCTGATCACAAATTAGGGTTTCTGTTGGAAAAAGTCAACCCTACCCTTGACTGTTGGCCTACCCTTGATCTCAAACTTTGGGGGGGGGGGGGTCCAAGACATTCCTAAATACCCTTGGAGGCCATCCATGAATTTTAATTGAGCCCAAGGATTGATTTCACAAAAAGATCACAAAGTCAAAATTTCATCTGCTGAAAAAGTCAACTGTACAAAAATCCAAGTTTGACTTTTTGGATTTTTGGTCAACCAAGGTTCCTTAACCCTAAAATAATGTTAATATGTGATTTGAATCATCATTCATCAAGAAAAATCAAAGAAAGTGAGTTAACTTCTAAAAGGGGTAACCATAAAAAACTTAGAATTTCTCTAAGTTATGGAACAAAGTGGTTAGGGTACCAACTTCCAAGGACCATAACTTAAGATCCAAGCAACCATTTTGGGTGATCCAAAGCTGGATTTGTAGGTCTTGCTGCACTCTACAAAATCCTCAACAACATCAAACTCCAATTCCTCATGGATTTTAAGTTATGGAGTGATCAAAATGGCTGAAAACATGAAATTGACATTTTTCCAACACTTAGTGAAATTTTCACTAAGTCAGAAACTGCCTTACTTTTTCTCAAATGTAGGGACATTTTTCACCTTGATCCAAGTCAAACTAGGTCTAGGGGTAAACATCAAAGTTAAAGTATGCCATAAGGGCTTTCTAACAAGTACCATATCATCTCCAAATTCAATTTGAGCAGGGGATACAGCCCTTGAAACATGGCATCATGGAATGGTTTTACAAGGCAGAATTGTGCACATTTGCTCGATTTGTCCAAATCTGATAACTCCAAGCCTTGTCATCAATTTGAACACATCAGAGGATCAAATCCAAGGGGGTGATATGATCTCCAAGCCTCCCAAGTCCAAGAATCTACATTAGGCTTGTCACCCCTAAAAAAGCTACAAAGATGCCAAGACTCCAATTTTGTTTCCAATCCTTTAATGAATGCATCAAGGTGGCATGAATTGAGCCTATTCCAACTGAATTCAGTCAAGACCTATCTCTGAACCAAAGCTACAAAGCATGTGCCCTGACCTCAAGTTAATGGCTAGAGGAGACTTGAGATTCCTTTTGCATAACATTGGCCAAAGGCCTTCTGCAGTTGCCATTCACTATTGCTCGCAAAACAAACTTGCTCTACTATAAATAGAGCTCATTTGTGCTCAGTTTGAGTACACCAAAGCACTACAACACTTGCTTTCCTCAAAATCCCTCTCTCTAGGCCAAAATGCCTTCTTTTGCAAGGTACCTCTAAGTTTTTGAGTTGGAGAGAAATTCCATCACAACTCATGATCCAAACACCTCTAATATGTTGTATCTAAGTTGTTCAAACTCTCACATGTGACCTGTAGCACCAAAATCACAAAATCCACTTCCAAAACCTCAAAATTTGACTTTTTTTCATTTTTCAAGCCATGTCTTGATTCAGTCACTTTCAAAACCAGATAAAACCTCAAACACACTCCAAATATCATCCTTGAACTGTCCCAAATGGTTCCCCTCATCTGGAACACCTTTTGAGAGAGTTGTCGTATTGGTCACTTTTGCCCCTTTTGCAAGAAAGAGCTCAAACTTGTTCTTGAGGATTCCAGCTGGTTCTAACCATTCTAAAAGCTTCTAAGGGATCAATTGAGAGTGTCCAAAGCATAAAATTAATTCTGCCACAAGGAACTTGGCAGATTGCACAAAAAGCTCCAAGAGGTAAGTGCATGACAACTTGAACTCTTCGAAGTATGCATTGCTTTAAAGTCCACTGATCATAAACATCTCATACATGTTGTATATGTTGTGTTTGAACCAATTTACCATGTAATTCTTGACTGTACCATGTGTTAGCATAGAAAATGCAAATATAGGCCTATTTCAAAACCACTATCGGGACCTCATTTGAAAAAACCAAGACCACCATTGGATTTCTTGGGAAATTCTAGGCCAGATACATATAAATTTTGTCCCAATGCATGGAGAAGTGAGAAAGTTAGAGGCTTCACGTAAACGGCCCAAAAGCTGGCCTTGCCTTGCCTTGCCCAGGCCTAAAACAAGGCACCCCTTATATATTTATGGGGTGGTTTTGATACATGGATATATCACCACCCCAGTGGTTGCGCGCTCATGTGTTTGGCTTGGAGGTCTGGGGTTCGAATCCCCCTTGCCCCAGACCCTTTTTTATCTCTTTTTCCATTTTTTATATTTTTTATATTATTTTCTTAAATGATTTGAAAAAATAATTTCTCTCTCAATTTTAATTACTTTTTATTGGTTCTTTTTACAAAAAATCACCAAAATGTTAAAATATTTTATTCCACAAAAAAATCAAATTTATATTATTTATTTAATATAGTTGATGTTTTTGTAAATAAATTAATTTTTTAATTGTTTTAAACATTTCAAAAATAAATTTTCATCTTAGAAATCAAAACCAAATGAGTTTTAATTCATCTTGTTATTAAAACATCATTTTTCATACCTCAACCAAAAATCACAAGTTGTTTATTCAAACTTATTTGGTGTTTTCATCATTTTAATTGATTTTCTCTGAATAATTACTTTAAAAAATGATGAAACTAGGATTTCTTTGATTTTCACCCTAACAAACTTTTTTCAAACACTTTGGGTCTCTCCTTGAGTTGTAAGACCCATCCCTCTGTACAGAAAACCTTTTTGGGCCTCTGTCATTGTATAAGTCCCAGTACAGTCTACAATCTTTTTGGGCCTCTCCTTGAGTATAAGCCCCAATCTTTTCAAAACAACTTCTCTTTTGATTTAGGTTCAAATATACAGTTGTCATCAAAACTTTCTTTAATTTCTCTGAACAACTAACAATACAACATGGAAGCTTGCTCACCTGTAAGTTTTTAACAACTTTCATTTACATGCTTTAATATATATAATTGTATTGTGGGAAGCAACTCCTCTGTAAGTCTTTCATTCATATCCTTTTAGATACTTGTCATATATCAACTGTATATATACTAGTATATCTATTTAGAGTTTTCCCTGGAAACTAGGTCTAGAACTAGGTAAAGTCAGTTGGTCACTCTTAAATACAGTCAAAACTAGATCCCCATAGGATTTCCTGATACAGTCTTGCCTTCTCTTGGGCTTAAACAATATGGAACAAAGAGAAAGGCAGTATTCTCGGTGAACCTTTTCTCAGACTGTTACTATTAGAACTTGTCAAAGAAATTTGGTTTCCCTATAGAGGATTAATTCCCGGGGAAACTTCTCTTGAATTTCTTCAAACCCTAGAACTGTTCACTAAAGAAAAGATTATTCTCGGTGAAACTTTTCTTGAACTCTTCTTAAGTTTGGACCGACGTGCTTCCTAAAAGAATCCCCGCCTCCTCTTGGGCTTTGTACAAGGACCCTCCGGCATCTTAGAATTTCTCATGCCTTCTCTTGGGCTTAATGCAAAGACCCTGAAGACCTCTTAAAGGTATAAGACATAACTTAGTCATCCTTTGCTAGAGCAGTCTTTCCAGTGTCAAATCTCAGACCAATTTAGGGTTAATTCTCATCCCTTAAAACACCTGCCTCCTCTTGGGCATCATACAAAAGATGAAACTCTTCCACACTAGTAGACTTGGACAGTCTAAATCCCCTTGAGTCTCAAAGAAATTCTCAAGTTCCCTACAAATATAGGAAAGAACCCGGTCATTCTGGATGAATCTCCAGTAAAGTTAAAACCCAGTTTCTCTCCTAAAAGTTCCCCACCCAGGGTCAGTTTATCACCAGTATCAGAACCTCATGGCATCTGATACACCAATTCTTCTGTAACCCTCAGAAAGAGTTGATTCCCCATTTAGATCTGCCTCGGGATCTCAATAATCCCTGGCAGAAGTTAGCCTCCTCTTAGGCTTTGTATAATGATCTTTCCTCAGCATAGTCACCCTCCTCTTGGGCTTTGTACAATGATTCTCCCCAGCGGAGCTAACCTTTTCAGACTCTCTTGTTGAGTCAATCACTTTTCAGACTCTCTTGTTGAGTCAATCACTTTTCAGACTCTCTTGTTGAGTCAATCCCCTTTCAACACTCTCTTGTTGAGTCAACCCTTTTAGCCTTAATCTCGGGCTTTGTACGAGATAGATAAAAACACTCTCTTGTTGAGTCAATCCTTTCCAGCCTCCTTTTAGGCTTGGTATAGAGATTTCCCCTAGCAGAAGTTAGCAACCTCTTAGGCTTTGTATAATGATTTCTCCAGCTTGTTCAGCCACGATCTTGGGCTTTGTACAGGACAGATAAAAGCACTCTCTTGTTGATTCAAACCCTTTTTAGCCTCAATCTTGGGCTTTGTACAAGACATAAATCTTCATAATATTCTCTTAAGCTTGGGACAAATTTCTTCCCCCAGCGGAGTCAATTCTTACCAGCATTCCTTTAGGCTTTTAGAAATAAATTTCCTAAAGCTGAGTCAAACTTATTTCAGCCTCAATCTTGGGCTTTTATGCAAGATAGATATTACTCTCCCGTAGAGTCAAACTCATTTCAGCCTCTATCTTGGGCTTTGTACAAGACAGATAAAGATTTCTTTCCCACTGAGGCAGTTTCTTTTCAGCCTCAATCTCGGGCTTTGTACAAAACACATACAAACCCTCCCCAACGAAGTCAAAACCACTTTTAGCCTCAATCTTGGGCTTTGTACAAGACAGACATAACATTTTCCCCATAAAAGTCAAAACTTTTAGCCTCCTCTTAGGCTTTGTATAATGATATCCCCAAAGAGTCAGTCTCTTTTAGCCTCAGTCTTGGGCTTTGTACAAGACAGATAAAAACTCTCTTGTTGAATCAGTCATTCCTAGCCTCCTCTTAGGTTTTGTATAAGGACTTCCCTAGTAGAGTCAATCAGCCTCTTAGCTTCAACCTTGGGCTTTGATCAAGGCACACAAAAATCAACATACCCTCCGAGGAAATCAAAATCCCTCTGGAGGAGGTCGTTTCTCTGTATTATCATGTGTCAAAATAGAAAATTCTCTCTTTCATCTAATTGGTGTAAGCGGTAAACCTCTGGATTATTTACATCCACGCTAGTGTCCCTCTCTTAGCATGAGAAATTCCTAAGGAAAAATGGCATTGCACTACACTGAGTTAAAGTTTTCTCCTTTAGGACAAATCCCCTATAAAGGAAATTATGGCATTGCTAGATTAACATATCCCAGTTAAAGTAATTCTTCATTATAAACAGTCACCCAACAGTTGTGATAAACAGACCAGATGTTTCCCCTTTTGAGATGAAAAATTCTCTCTCAGTCAAACATTTTAGCTTCAATTATGGGCTTTGAACAAGACACAAATAAACCTTTTAGCTTCAATCTTGGGCTTTGAACAAGACACAAAAACATCACCTTTTCCTCCCTTAGAATAGGAGGAACTATGATTGCTCTGATTTCCCTGTTTCGTTTAAAGGGGAATATGTAGGCATAAGATTGTGAAATCTTAGTGAGCATACTAATAAAAAACTCTAGGTCTACTACCTTCACATATCAATCAAAACTAAGGTCCAGTACCTTACCAAAAACTTCGAAAAAAAAACCCGAACATCAACAAAAACTCACTCACTCTCTCATACTTTCCCAAGAAACTTTCCCAACCCATTAACGAATAAACACCATCAAGTACAAAGTGAAGCCTAAAGCTACCAACCTGTGTATAACCACATATAGGATGAGTAATTGACAACTCCCCATTGTATAACCTGATCCCGAGCTCCCCGAATCTCTTTAAGCGTTTGTTCAGTTAAACATTCGCGTGCAAGGTTAGTTTTAGATAGCTTCCCTTTCCCTTCCAGCTTCACGGGATATATAAGAAATCAGAAAGTAGCACCCCCTCCTCTTCATTGAGGAGAAAACCCGAATTCCGCGATAAGGTGGTCACGTCACCGAGAAAAATCGCGTGCTACATACATCATGTCATATGATTTGAGAGTTTCATGATTAGCCCTTCAAGACTACATGGTTGAACTTTGAAACCTTAGTTGACTTTCTTGAACAGATGACTTCAAACTCCTTCCTCAACCACCTAGTGAACACTTGTGATGGATGTATGGAGCCAAAAAATGTCTTAGGAGACCTTGAAACATATGAGAGCTTGGTTTATTGATTTTGCCCTCTTTCTTCTTGTACAAACCCTAGCTTTCACATAAAAGAAGCAAACTAGACAGATATGGCGGTTAGTTGACAATGCATAGATGATTGAACCCTAATGGAAATTCAAGATGACATGACATCTAAGGGGTAAAATTTGGGGTATAACACCACTTTTTCAAGTAACCTTCCTTTTCTTGATTTTTCTTGATGGATGATGATCTAAACCATGAACTATCATTGTTTTTTACTTAGGGAAGCCTTGTTTGTCAAGAAATTTAAAAAGTCAAACTTGGTTCTTGGCACTGTTCACTTTTTGTCAGATGAATTCCATACTGTGTGATCCTCTATGAAATCAAGTCCTTGACCTAATTCAAACCTAATGGATGGATTCCATAGGTGTTATAGAGTGTCTTGAATCATGTCCCAAAGTTTGGGATCATGTCTTGGTTAAAAGTCAAAGGTACAGTTGACTTTTCATCAAAATACCCTAATTGGCCCAGATGAATTTGAATCCTTGTACTGCTTATTAAACAAGTTCTTTGAATCAATCCAATCTTGTAAATGGATCAATATGATGTATTGGAGGTCTTCAAAACACTTCTTGAGGTCTTGGCTCATGGCTTGCTCCAAAAGTCAACTTAGGGGTGAATTAGGTCAAGAAACCCTAATTCCTGATTTTTGATGAATGCATCCCCGGAGGATATTTTGACTCCATGATTGGGTCCATGAGGTCCCTTTGAGCTTCTTGGGTCATGTTTTGAAGTATTGGTTCATGCCCAGAGGAAAATTTCTCTCTGGAGGCCTTGGTCGACCAAAACCCTAATTTGGTGACACTGGCGATCTTGAGGCTTGATCCACTTGGAATGCTGCAACCTTGTGTTTGATTCTTGATGTGGGAGACCTCTTGATCCTTTATAGATGTTTGATAGACTTGAAAAATTGAGGATCATGTCCATTCTTGATTGATCCTTTGTCTGAGTGCTCTGAGGGGGCTCAAAACCCTAATTCTTGGTTGAGGTGAGTGCTCAACAATCTTTAAGAGGATTGATGAGGCATTAAGGTACATCCATATTGTGATGATAATTTGAACAATGATGGGAAATCTTGTGGTCAAAATTTGGGGTATGACAGATGCCCCTATTTAATCTTCTTGGACCCGAAGGTGTGAATAGCGAAGATATTCGGACATTCAGGGTACAAGAGGATTAAATATCGAAATACCCGAAATTTTGATTGTGGTTGTAAATGGTAGCCGATTTGCTAGTCCATCTTCTTTTGCTAAGTAACGATATTTAGAAAAGGGTGAAACTTCCCCTCGATCCTAGTATTCAGCCACGAAACTGGTCTTAGTTTCTTTTGAAATAAACCTCCCCTCGATCTCGGTCTTCTGCCATGGAACTGGTCTCAGTGTCTTACTGAAATAAACTTTCCCTCGATCTTGGTCTTCAGCCACGGAACTGGTCTCAGTTTTTGTATTGAAATAAACTTCCCATCGATCCTGGTCTTCAGCCACGGAACTGGTCTCAGTTTTTGTTTTGAAATAAACTTCCCCTTGATCCTGGTCTTCAGCAACGGAACTGGTGTCGGTTTATTCTTGTCGAGTTCCTTCTTCGACAAGGAACGCTATTTGTAGCAGTCTTCATCAAACTTCTTACCGAGTTTTACTGGGGAGACGCCATTTGTTTGAAAAAAGATTTGATGTTAGACTTGCTGGGGCAACTCATTTGTCTGAACCGTAAAGGTGTGCAAACTTCTCTGTGGGAGATGCCATTTGACGCCGAAGGTACACTTATTGGGATTCAAGCGGAGTTTGTATTTCCTCAACCGCTCGAATAGCTTTGAAAGGTGGGTCACATGCTCCTCTTTTGTTTTAGATTTGGCAATCATATCATCGACATATACCTCAATTTCTTTGTGTATCATGTCATGAAACAGAGTAGTCATAGCCCTTTGATAGGTTACCCCGGCGTTCTTCAAGCCGAACGGCATTACCTTGTAACAAAAACTACCCCATGGGGTGATGAACGAAGTTTTCTCCATATCTTTTGGTGCCATTTTTATCTGATTATAGCCCAAGAATCCATCCATGAAGGAGAATATTTTGAACTTTGTTATACTGTCTACCAACATGTCAATGTGTGGTAAGGGAAAGTCAACCTTTGGACTTGCTTTGTTTAGATCCCTGCAGTCCACACACATTCTGACCTTTCCGTCCTTTTTCGAAACTGGTACTATGTTGGCTAATCATTGAGGATATTCTGATGTGGCGAGGAAACCCGCGTCAATCTGCTTCTGTACTTCCTCTTTGATTTTGATGGCCATGTCTGGATGAGTCCGTCTCAACCTTTGTTTTATTGGAGGACATTTTGATCTTAAAGGTAGATGATGATCCACGATGCTGGTATCCAACCCTGGCATGTCCAGGTATGACCAAGCGAATACATCTGGAAAATCTTTGAGAAGCTTTATCAAACTTTCATTGACAGTTGGACTGAGCAGTACCCCAATCTAGACTTCTTTTCTCTCTTCTTCTAAACCCACGTTGACCATTTCCAACAGCTCTTTGTGAGGTTCAATGGACCTTTTCTCTTCTCTGAGTAATCGGGAGATCTCATCCGGAATTTCTTCGTCATCTTCTTCTTGAGCCTCAAATACTGAGAATTCAAAGTTGGGGGAAGGCATTGGATCGTATGTTTCAATGGGGTTTAAAACAAGAAATCTGCATGATGTGATGATTTGTTTTAGAAGAGAATGCAAAAGTGTGTGCAGTGTATTTTTTTGATAACTGCTTGTTTTTATTATTTGAGTTGGGTTTTAGGATTACCATTTTCTGAAAAAGCGAAAAAAGAAAATAATAATAAATGCAGAAATTACAGAACGACGTTATTTTATTTATGATCTTGTCGATTCTTGAAACTACAGCCCTATAAAACAAAACTCAGTCGCTTTGAGCGAAGCGAAGAGGTACATTTACAGAAAGTGAGACCTATAAAAACATTTGTTTCACCTTGGCAGGGTGAAAGGTTAGAACAAAGACGACAATTACTTTGACTTATGAACGACTTTCGAAATGTTGACAACAACCCATTGGCGGCGAACTCCTCGGTGAATCACAAAGTCCGGTACTTTCCTTCTTGATTTGTCTTCCGAAATTACGCTGATTTCTGGTGGAGCAGGAACGTTGGAATCTATCTCCCAGGCAGAGTTGTCGTAGGAGGATTCCTCAGTTGTATCTTGCACATTGTTTGTACTCTCAGGTATATCTCCCCATCCAGTTGGCTGGATGTCTTCGAGCCTGATACGAGAGCTTTCAGGAGCGGTGTACTTAACCAAATAGTCGTATTTGCCACTAGGTTGTCCTAAGGTGTCCCACACTTCTTTGGAACTGGAGGAGTCATCCCTCTCGATGACGTTGACCTCAGGAAAAGCATAGTTGATGAACTGCTGTCCTGCAAGCTTTGCAAATTCATCGTTGTACTGGATACTTTCTGAATGCCCTAAGTAATGATCCCATGATTCGATGGGGACACAGGTATTCTTTTTAATGATGCTCAGCTGATATGCATCGTGTAGCGTGGTTTTTGTGGTTTCGAATCACTATCGCTTTGGTACTACAGTTTAATTCATTTTTTATCCTGTTGAGCTGATTAAGGAAGGGAAATAGATGTCTCCAATTAACCCTTCTTGCATACTGATGTTAAACAGTCAAAACTATTATTTTACAGACGCTATCAAAAGGGGGGGTTGTTTTAGGTTATTTGCTTAAAAACAGTGTCTAGACTATTGGCTAGGTTTCTGGTAAGATGTTAGGTCTGAGGTTTCTTGATTGATGTATGAAGGTACAGGATTTTGGGTTTTTTGATTAGTATGCTCGCTAAGATTTTTGAAATCTTATGCCTACGTATTCCCGAAACAGGGAAATCAGAGCGATCGTAGTTCCTCCTATTCTATGGGAGGAAGGAGATGTTTTGGCGTCTTGTTAAGATCCCAAGACATGAAGCTAAAGGTGGTTAGTATCTTCTTCAAAGCCCAAGCTGTGAAGCTAAAAGGTTTGACTAAGAGAGAACTTGTCATCTCTAATGAGGAATTGTTGATGTTTGTATGCTGTGATCAAAACATGAGTTTGATGCTAAAAGGTTGATTGACTCAACCGGGGATTCCTTTATACAAAGCCTAAGAGGATGCTAGAAGTTTGACTTTTCTGGGGGAAATGTTCTTTCTGTCTTGTACAACGCCCAAGATTGAGGCTAAAAGGGATTTTGACTCCGTTGGGGAGGATGTATCTTGTATAAAGCCCAAGATGGAGGCTAAAGTGGTTTGACTCAACAAGAGAGTACTTTTATCTGTCCTATATAAAGCCCAAGACGGAGGCTAAAAAGGTTGACTCAACAAGAGAGCCTTGAGCAGGTGATTGACTTAACAAGAGAGTCAGAAGGTTTGATTGACTCAACAAGAGAGTCTTTTATACTCAACAAGAGAGTGTTTTTCTATCTCGTACGAAGCCCGAGATTGAGGCTAAAAGGAGATTGACTCAACAAGAGAGTATTTTACACTCAACAAGAGAGTGTTTTTATATGTCTTGTACAAAGCCCAAGACGGAGGCTAAAAGTGGTTGACTCAACAAGAGAGTCTGAAAAGGTGCTCTTCTTGGGGGAATCATTTGTACAAAGCCCAAGAGGAGGCTGACTTATCGCTGCGGGTTATTGAGATCCTGAAGCGTGTCCAAGTGTGGGGAACTCTCATGAGAGAGACCGGGTTTATGCTGGAGATTGATCCAGGGTGATCCGTATTTTTTTCCTATGTTTGAAAGGAACTTGAGAATGTCTTTGAGACTCAAGAGGTTTAGACTGTCCAAGTCTAGAGTTTTATCTTTTGTACAATGCCCAAGAGGAGGCACGGGTATTAAGGGATGAGTATCAACCCTACAATGGCCGAAGTTTTGACGCTGGAAAGACTGCTCTAGCAAAGGATAACTAAGTTCTATCTTATACCTTTAAGTGGTCGTCAGGGTCCTTGTATTAAGCCCAAGCGAAGGCATGAGAACTTCTAAAAAGTCGAAGGGTCCTTGTACAACGCCCAAGAGGAGGCGAGGATGCTTTTAGGAAGCCTGTGGGTCCCCAAACCAAGAGAAATTCAAGAAATGCAATTCACAGAGAAGAGATCATTCCTGGAAAGTTTGAGAATTTGGAAGAAACTCAAGAGATGCCATTCACGGAGAAAAGATCATCTCTGGGGAGTCAGAGTTTCTTTGACAATTTCTAAGGGTGACAGTGTGAGAAAAGGTTCACCGAGAATACTGCCTTTCTCTTTGTTCCATATTGTTTAACTCCAAGAGGAGGGAAGACTGTATCTGGAATCCTACGGGGGATCTAGTTTTGTTTGTATTTAAGAGTGACCAACATGGCTTTACCTAGTTCTAGACCTAGTTGCCGGGGAAAACTCTAAATAACTATACTAGTATCACACAGTGGATATGTGACAAGTATATAAAAGGATGTGAAAGAAGACTTACAGTGAAGCAGCCCCACAATACAGTTATATACATATGAAAGCGGTAAATGAAAGCGGATAAACACTTACCCGTTGTAGAGCTTCCATGCTGTTTGGTTAGTTGTTCAACAAAGAAATTAAAGAAAGATTTGATGACAACATATATTTTAATTTAAAATCAAAGGAGAAAGTGCTTTGAAAAGATTGTTGGGGCTTACAGCTCAATGAGAGGCCCAAGTCTTAACGATGATCGCACCGTTGTTTTAAAAACTGTACAGAGGGACTTATACAATACGTGAGGCCCAAAAAGTTTTTATGTACAAGGGGATGGGTCTTACACTCTATTAGAGGCCCAAGGATTTTGAAAAGAAAAGAAATGGGGCTTATAACATGAGGGTAGGCCCAGATGATTTGATTTTTGAAATGGCGATTGCGCCGAGATTTTTCTTTTAACGCAGAGGGAATTATACAATATCTGAGGCCCAAAATGGTTTTGGTTAAAAGAAGATTGGGTCTTACACTCTATTAGAGGCCCAAAGATTTATTTTTGTACAAGTGATGGGGCTTACAACTCAAGGAGAGGCCCAATTGGTTTTGTTAAAAAGGCAACGATCGCGCCGTTGTTTTTGAAAATACAGGGGAACTTATACAATGACTGAGGCCCAAAAAGTGGTGTATTTACAAAGGGGGTGGGTCCAACACTCTAATAGAGGCCCATGAGTGTTTGAAAATGATTTGTTTAGGGTGATTAAAATCAAAACCCTAAATTAATTTCAAAAGGGATTTTAATTAAATAAAAATTTAATTAAAATGATCAAAATTATCAAGCATGTGTGAAAAACAAGTTGTGATCTTGGATTAATGTTTGAAAAATCATGTTTATATCCACAAAATGATTGGAAACCAATTAAATTTGGAAAATCAAGGAGGAAAAAATATTTTAAATGTTAAAAAACAAATAAAAGATTAATTCTTTGCAAAAATATCAAGTATATGAAATAAATAATATTTTTGGGAATTTTTGGCAAATTAAAATATTTTAACATTTTTGTGAATTATTAAAAAAAGAATCAACTCAAAATCATTAAAACTCAGAGAAAAAATAATTTTTGAATCAATTAAATAAAATCACAAAATTCAAATATTTGAATTTGTGAAAAAGGCTCCAAGAACATGGCAAGAACACGCGCGTGTTCTGAGTTTGGCCTGATTTGCATTTTCTATCCAATCTCACTGAATACTTGATGAAATCACACAATCCACATATCAATTTGCTCGTTTTCACCTCACGATCATGTCTATGGTCTTTAATTTCATTTATTTTAAGCATGGAATAAGAAATCAAGACAAAACCTCAAGAACTCTAAAATTTGCATGAAGGCTGAGAATTTTGATACACGATTCAAACAAAGCAATTAATTGAGGGGAAACATTCTATGTATGATTATTAACATTTGGCAAAAGTATCGTGCGAGGAAATATGCATAGATTAAGAGATGACCAAGTTTAGGCTTACTTGAAGGTCGTGACAGCAAGAGCAATGTGATTTTTGAGTTGGAGGTGTTACAAATGAGTTATGATGATCTGAACAGCTTACCTACACCATATGGAGTGTGTTTTAATGCTTGGACTTGATTGGAAATGGTTGGACCACTTCATGGCATCTCAGCTGCAACTTGGTTAAAACCTTGAGCAACTATCTGGTGATTCTGAGAAATTAGTGTTACAATTGTTGTTTAAGTGTTTGTATAACTTCTATATGATGTTTATGAGGTGTGTGTGTGATTGGTTTGGTTGGAATAGCTCTCAAACTCATAACCCGATATTGACTTGCTTTGGAAGGTAAATTTAGAAGTGAGAAGGTGATTTTGAGGAAAGCACTTGTTTGATGGCTTTGGTGTACCTAAACTGAGCACAAATGAGCTCTATTTATAGTAGAGCAAGTTTGTTTTGCAAGGAATAATGAATGGCAACTGCAGCAGAGGTTTGGCCAATGTTGATCAATAGGAATCCAAGTCTCCTCTAGCCATTGACTAGAGGTTAGAGCACAGGTTGCTGGTTCCCTAGTTCAGAGATCATCCTTGACTCATTCAGTTGAAAATGGCTCAGTTCATGCCACCTTGGTGCATCCATTGAATGCTTCAAAACAAAATTGGAGTCTTGTCCCCTCTTTAGGGTTTTTTAGGTTTGGCATGCTATTTTTAGTTCCAAAGACTTGGGAGGCTTATGGATCAGTATTTGTCCCTCCTTGGTCTCTCCCTGAGGTGTTCAGATGGATAAACTTGTTTGTCATTTGCACAATTTGATCAAATCGACCAAAATGCACAAATCTGCCTTGTTATGACAGTTGCAGCAAGGCACATTGCCACTGTCATAACTCTTGCTCAGATTGAGTTTGATGGAGTTCTTGGCCATTTTGGAAAGCTCTCATATGATACAACATATGTGTGATCATAGTTTGTCTTGACACTTTTTGGATCCAAGTGAAAAATGCCCTTACATTTTGGAAAAAGTGAAACAGATTCTGACTTAGTGAAAATTTCACTAAGTGTTGGAAAAAGTATTTCATGTTTTCAGCCATTTTGATCCAACCATAACTCAAAATCCATGATGAATTGGAATGAGGTATAGTTGACACTTTTAAAGTATTCCATGAGAGCTACAAATCCATCTTTGGATCAGCCCAAATGGTTGCTTGGATCTCAAGTTATGATCCTTGGAAGTTGGTACCCTAGCCACTTTGTTCCATAACTTAGAAAATTTCTAAGTTTTTTATGGTTACCCCCTTTTGCAAGTTATCCCAATTTTCTTGATTTTTCTTGATGAATGATGATTCCAATCACACATTAGCATCATTTTAGGGTTAGGGAACCATAATTGATCAAAAAATCAAAAAGTCAAACTTTGACTTTTGGGCAGAGTTGACTTTTTATCAGATGAATTCCAAACTGTGCGATCCTCTATGAAATCAAGTCCTTGACCTAAATTAAACTTGATGGATTAATTTCATAGGTGTCATAGGGTGTATTGAATTATGTCCCAAGGCTTGGGAGCATGTCATGGTCAAAAGTCAAAGGCACAGTTGACTTTTTTCCGCGAAACCCTAATTGTGGTTCTGAAGAACTTGAAACTTGTGAATCAAGCTTCTTGGATCAATCCATTGTTTCAAATGGAACAATGTGGTTTATTAGAGACCCTCAAACCATGTCTTGAGGTTTTGGCTCATGCTTTGTCCCAAAAGTAAACTTAGGGGTGAATTAGGTCAAGAAACCCTAATTCCTGATTTTTGGTGAATGCATCCCCTGAGGCTAAATTGACTTGATGATTGGGTTTATGATGTCCCTTAGAGTATCTAGGGTTATGCTTTGAAGCATTGGCTCATGTCCAGAGGAAAAGTTTCATCTGGAGGCCCCCGTCGACCAAAACCTTAATTTAGTGACACTGGCGATCTTGAGGCTTAATCCACATGGAATGTTGCAGCCTTGTGCTTGATCCTTAAAGTGGGAGTCCTCTTGATCCTTTGTGGATGTTTGAGAGGTTTAGACAAGTTGAGGATCATGTCATTTCTTGATTGATCTTTTTCCTAAAAGCACTGAGAGGGTGTGAAACCCTAGGTTTGATTGTAGTGGATGCTCACCCATCTTTGGGGAGACTAATGAGGTATGATGGTTCATCCATATTGTGACGATGATTTTCACAATGATGGGAATCTTAGTGGTCAAAATTTGGGGTATGAGACATCGTTTGGCTGACTCTCTTGCCCCGAGTCTCTTGGGTACGGCTACCAAATAGGCAGGCCATCAATTGGGCCATAATAGTCGTGGTCAAAGTTGTCTTTCATCGGAGCGCCCTCCTCTAATGAGTTTGGTGGAGCACGACATCCTTCCGGATCACAATCTCTGTATATCATCTTGACGTATGACCTTGATATATATCTCGGACTCTGTGCGGGATAGCAAAATGGCGTAGGCACCTCTTCCTGAGACATATAACCGTCCTCATTAAGGTAGGACTTTCATTCTTTATCTGTATCGGAGGAATCACCCTTGTTGATGGTATGTACTCCTTGAGACACTGGGTGAAGGAAACCTCCACTATGGAAGAAGTTCTGAATGGGATAAAGACTTTCATCGTTAGTAGCAGTCTGGGCACAGTTTAAAGAAAAACCAAGACCTTTCTTTTTCTTATTATCAGCAGGATTGACAAGTTGTCCCCATCCTTTGGTATTGTTACTTCTGATCGCTTCGACAACATCTTTGTACGAGGAAATCGACGTTCCTTTCTCAGGTCGATTCTCATTGCTCACTGAAAGTGCTTGGAACTGGGTTCCAACAACCTCCTCTAGTTTTTCACAAGTAGATGACGATAGGTTACTCACGATCAAGGCTTGCTCTCCGAAGACTGTGACGAGTTAGTCGTTCTTGACAAACTTCAGTTTCTGGTGAAGCGTCGAAGTGACTGCCCCAGCCTCGTGTATCTAAGGTCTTTCTAACAAACATCTGTATGCTGCCAGATGTCCATGACCTAGAAAGTGACTAGGAAAGTGTGAGGACCGATAGTTATGGGAAGGTCGACTTCGCCGATAACTATTTTTCGGGATCCGTAAAATGCTTTGACGATGACCTCATTGCCTCTCATCGGAGATCCTTTGAATGATAGTCGCATTAGAGTGGACTTCGGCATCACGTTTAGAGCTGATCCGGTGTCTACCAGTATGCTGGCTAAAGCATCGTCCTGGCAGTTGACTGTAATATTGAGTGCCATGTTATGATTTGGGCCCTCTTCCGGCAGTTCCTCATCACTAAATCCTTAGTTATTACAGGAAGTGATGTTGGAGATGATGTTGTTAAATTGTCTTATTGTCACATCTTGTTCCACAAAGGCTTGCTCTAAGACTTTCTGTAGAGCTTCCCTGTGAGCTTCAGAACTGAGTAAAAGGGATAGCACAAAGATTTTTGAAGGAGTTTGCAACAGTTGATCAAAAATGTTGTACTCGCTTCAGCATCTCATCGTGGATCTTTGAAAGGTCGGGATCATAGGATTGACCGACTGGTAGATCAAGAACTTTTGTTCGGGGTTCCTTTTCTTTGCTAGGTTCTCCAACTCCTCGGTTGAAGATTCGACCACTCCGTGTTACTCGACTAATGTCTGCAATATTCACGACAGAGGGTAATGGAATTTCCTTTCCATTCTCAATTGATGTTGCACCGTATTTATAAGGGATAGCCTTATCAAATTTGTACAGTACTGGTCCCTGCAGATAGATGACTACAGGGGCCTTCTGATTTTTTTTTACTATCATAGCTGGCCTAAATTGGTTCGAGGTTAAGAACCCTTCCACCATCAAGAGAAATTCTTGATTCATAGAGTAAAGGGATTATGGCGCACACATCTTTGGCCACTTCTCGTTTAAGGATAAAGACAACTTCTTTGCCTCAATTAGAATGATAATCTGACATTGAACCAGAGCCTGACCATCGTTGAATCTCCTTGTGGTCCAACTGACTTTGAAGCGCTCCTTGCACGAGGTAGCATCCTTGGTTATTCTTTGAGAAAATCCTACATCGCTCATAGTTGTGTGGTGGCACCCAGCCACGTCCGCTTTGTATGCATTGCAACCTCACTAGGTTTGTTTCCATTGATCGAACATCCTGACTCTGATGCCTAGTAGGGTTCCCGTCGGTCATACTGACTTGCTGTGTGTCTTCTTCCATATAAATTGGAAGCCACCAGTGCACATCTTTGGTCACTCTCACGACATCCCTTACAGTTCTGATAATCATGTGAAGTCAGAAAACCGAGTTGGACTTGCTTAGCGTGTAACTCCACCAAGCAGGTATTCATCAAGCGAATATAAAAAATTTGAATCATATTAACTTGATACTGACTTCTATCACAGTAATCCTGAATCCATCCAAGATCCATCTGACGTTGGAGGGTCTCTTGTACAAAAGAGCATCCCTGATTGTTTACCGAGCAGATCAGAAAGGAATCGTAATCATGACATGGCAGTTCATGATGTTGGCTTTGCCTTGAGTGCATTTCCACCAAGTTGAAATTCATCGTACGGATGTCGTGGTTCTCGATGATGTTGGAATTCGTATAAGTCATGTTGACCTCACGAATTCGGTGGTCTTGGATCCATCCGAGATCCATTTGTTCCTGTAGAGCGGATTGCACCACAGAACATCCTTGATTTCTTTTAGAACAGATATCACACTGGTGATAGTTATGAGACGGTACATGACCATATCCGCTCTGTTTGCAATGCATTTTGACTAGGTTGGTTCCCAACAAGAGTACATCGTGAATTCGATAGCTGTGCTTAGACTCTTCTTCTATCAAATTTACCGCAGCTTTCTCGTGTTGAGGCAACGGGTTCGTCTGAATATTTGGATTTGTATCCTTAAAGGATAGGACCCCGTTCTTGACAAGCTTTTGTACGTCGGATTTGAAACTAAGACAGTTTTCTATGTTATGCCCCGGTCCTCCTTTATGATAAGGGCAAGTCTGATCCGCTTTGAACCAAAAAGGCGGATTCTCTGGTACCGCAAGAGGAGCCCTGGTTTGGACGTGCCCTTTGGCCGGTAGTAGCGGAAACAGTTCTGCATATAACATTGGTATAGGGTCGAATCCTGGCGGTCGCGTTGTACGGTTATTGTTGTACAGATGACGAGCCTGCTGAAGAGGTTATTGTGTCCTTTGCTGATATTGTTGTTGATTCGGTTGACTCTGAGCAACCTGAGGTTGATACGTAGGAACAGGCGCAGGGTTGATAGCAGGAGTTACAGCTGCTACTGATTGGTATTGTCGCCATTGCTTTCCGAGAGAGATATTGCCAATATCTTACTCTTTTTTCTTTGGGAGAGCACTACCGTATCTTTTAGTATTGCTTGATGGTCCAGCATCTTTTACTAAACGTCCTTCTCGGACTGCTTCTTCCAGACGAACTCCCATGCCTACCATCTTAGTAAAGTCACTGGGCGCACTGGCGACCATTCTGTCGTAATAAAATGAGCTCAAGGTTTTTAAGAAGATCTTTGCCATCTCTTTTTCCTCAAGAGGTGGACAAATCTGGGCGGCAATTTCACGCCATCTCTGAGCATATTCCTTAAAATTTTCTTTATCATTCTGCAACATGGCTCTAAGTTGATCTCTGTCCGGCGCCATGTCCAGGTTATGCTTATACTGTTGAACAAAGGTAGCGCCAAGATCTCTGAAAGTGACGATCTTAGTGCGGTTCAAACCCATGTACCATTTGATTGCGGCAGCGGTTAAACTATCTTGAAAATAGTGGATCAGTAGCTGTTGGTTCTCTGTCTGAGTTGAGATCCTCCGAGCGTACATCGCCAAATGACTTTGAGGGCAAGAGTTACCCTTGTACTTTTCAAATCCGGGCACCTTGAATTTGTGCGGAATTTTCACATTTGGGACCAAACAAAGGTCTGCGGCGTCTTTTCCAAATAGATCCCGACCTCGAATGGCTTGCAGTTCCTTCTGCATCTCCAGGAATTGCTCCTGGAACTCCCTCATTATGTCGTCCATACTTTCGTTTCCAACAGAAGGTATCTATGGAATCTTCCCTTCCGGGACAGTGTGTACCACGGGTGGTGGTACAGTCATTACGGCAGTGACTCTTGGTGCTTCCCTCTCCTGAAGTTTGTAACCTTCAGGAGTTGCTGTCATTCCCCTTGCATCTTCCCTTTCCCGAAGTTTGTAACCTTCAGGCCCAGCAGTTCCTGCTGGGGTTTCCGGATCTTCCGTGATCGGCGAAATATATCCTTCCGGGATATAATTAAGTGGCATGCCCCAGGGACGATCTTTAGGCACATTATACCAAGGATCATACTTTTCTACTATGGGCGTCGATGTGATCTCTGAGATCACAGTCCATTGTAGCTGAGCTGCTGCCAGAGCTTGCATGTCATTGTGAAGTTTTCTCAGATCTTCTTTCAGAAGCGTCGAGTTCTTCTCTCAACTCTCTAGTCTCTTCCTCGAGATTATCCATTTTCTTTTGTTGACTGGCCCGAGTATTGTACGAATGAGACAATTTGACTCTAGAATCGAGACACAAATGTGAGATTCGTAGGTAAGAAGAATGCGTTATGTGAGAATGATGAATGATATACAATGATTATATTAATTTTTTTTGGTTAATCAAAATAAACTTCAACAATTGGATTGCAAATATCATACAGTGGGGAGACCCCCGTTTTATTGAATTCAAAGATTGCGGAAACGGAAATATAGTGATTTACAAAGTACTGTAAAAGGAAATGTCTAAACTTATGGATCCTGAGTCCTCTCTGAGGAGAGCTCGGGTGCTGGTTCTGGTATTTTCCTTTTCTTTGACCTGGGCTCTTGAGCCATTGTCGGGTTGTCATTCCTTTTCCAAGTGAAAGGAGCGAGCAAATTCCTTTGGTCATCTTGATTTTTTATTGCATGTTGCTCTAAAATCTCGATCAGAGCATCCTTTTCTTTTAACAGTTGTTGTATTTTGTTACACTCCACATTGAGAATATGGTACTTGTTCTTCCAAGACCTCTTCTCCTGTTGAACATTGTTGAGGGTAACCTGAAGTTTTTCCGTATCAGACATTAAATAAAGGACAAATTCCTTTAACGGAAGAACTTCTTGACGAGGGTAAGGCATCCTCAGCTTGAAAGCTCTAGTTTGTACCCAGTGGAGATAAGGTTCCACAGAGACACAGTCTAGTGTTCGTAGAGACTCTCTTCCTTTCCTGTGAACATCTTTCCAAGCATGCACTATTTCCGTCTTTAGTGCCCTGTCATTTTCTCCTTCCTTGAAGAAAAGACCTTCCAGATGAACATTACGCGGGACATGCCTCATCGGGTATCCAAATTGACGACGAACTAAAACTTGATGATAGTTGAATCCTTCTTTAGTCCCACAGAGACCAAACGTCAATTTATCGATTTCTATCGTTACGATGTTTATCTAAGGCAAATCAATCGGAAGTTCGTGAATGCATAGTAAAAACAGAGTAAAGTACGAAGATATAAAATTCAATAAACAACAGGCTTGAATGTAATTCACACAGTCAGATAATATTCCAAATGCTTGTAAATAGAACTACTTATGGGGTAATGTTTTCTACTTATGAAAAGAACTAATTTAACGGGAACTGTCGCTTTCGCGTAATCAGAACCGAGTTTATCCCTTAATCGAACCCTCTTATTGTCACTTATAAAAAGGTGCGCATTGCATTAAAGTAATAAACCTATTTTTAAGAAATATAGTTTCTTGACTCAGTTGAAAAGTATTTTGACTTGGAACTTTTAACAAAATAAGGTTCATGCAAACCGGACTTCAAACTCATAAACACGTCCGAAAATAGTTTTAAAATCGTTTTTCTAAAGTATTAAAAACTCCTACTTAACTGGACAAAGCGCTTTCGCTTCCTTTGAACAGTTAAGACTAACCATGTTTAACCAAAGGTTGGACGACTTTCGATCTTACCCAACAGAAATAAAGTACAGAAAACCTGTGTCAAAAATCAAAATAACCCTTACGCATTTCTATCGACACATTGTATGGAATATTACTTTAACTATGATCCTTACATTTTAACCTTTAAGATTTAGTCGGACATGGAAATGTAAATAGACATGTTGAAATAGATAATGTTAAAGTAAAGTGAGTGCGAGAAATAAAGAAAGTAAAGCGAGTGCGAGAAATAAAGAAAGTAAAGCAAGTGCGAGAAATAAAGAAATTAAATGCTGAACTTGTAAATGAAACCTGCTCCAAATCGGAGGCTTTAAATCTGGTACAACTGGAAATAAATGACTGGAAATGAAAATGGCAGCAGGATTAACTTCTACCAGAGTGCTCCAAACTCGATTACAGACTCGATCAAACAGTGTGATAACTCCCCGATGTGAAGAGTTTATCACTTTACAATACTGAAATATATGGCTTGAGTTCCGAAACTAAGCTTGGATGAAGAAAAAGGATTCATAACTCGTCTATTTATAGCCTAGGAAAATAACATGGAAGGACAAAAGTGCCCCCAACTTCTTTTGGAAGGGAAATCAAAGGACACATGTGGCGCCCGCCACCCCCTCATGGCGCCCGCCATGTGAACCAAGGGAGAAAGAAATGGAGATCGTGGCAGTTGACAGCAGTTGACTCTTATCCAAGTCATGGCCTACCCTATGGCGCCCGCCATGGTGGATGCCGTGTGTACAATTTCCTCAAAAACTGGTTTTCTTGCTCGTTTTTCTTCATTTCTTCACAAGGAGCTCTGGAAATACAAAGAACCTGAAAACAAAACAAAACACAAGCATAACACAAGAAAATGGCAATAAAATCCTAAGAAACATGTGCAATCCGAGTCAAATACATAGTGTGATTCAGTGTTATCAAATTCTCCCACACTTAGACCTTTACTTGTCCTCAAGCAAAACACTTTATAGCTCATGACAGAAAAATGTGGTATCAACGAAGGATTTGGGCTAAAAGGGCTTCTAAGTTCAAACTAGGATGAAGTGATTGTTAGAACAAGAATTGATTCTACATTCCTAATAGTTTTGATGATAACAAACACTTGTTATTTTAGAACTTGATGCTCCTAATTTCATAGTTTATGATATGTAGGAAAGTTCTAATACAAAGAGTTCTGATATAGAAGTATCACAAAGAAGTTCTGAAATAGAAGTATCAGAAGATTCTATCTGAGCGAAGTTTAAAGCGAAGTTCTAATCAAAGCGAAGCTCTGATTTGGAAGCACAGCCTAAGTTCTGATGACGGATGTCTAGCGCTTCAGCACCAAAGCTGTATCAAGCCAGAAACTCTGATGATTCAACGTAGACTCTGATACGCTATCCTTCTCTTTTATGAGAATCTCAAAGTAACGGATTGAATCTGTATTTTTGGAAAGAGCATTAATTAGCATTATTATCCTCTCCAAAAATAGTTCACGCGTCTCCAACGGATCAAATCTTCTCATCTATTTAAAGGAGTCCCTGCAGATGACCAAAGCACCTTTTTGTGCTCATACTGTCCAAAATTCTTCAATTTCACTTGCTCTTGTATTTTGATTTATATTTTGATAAAACAGTGTGTAAAAATCACGGTTGTGATAAAGCTTACTAGAAGCACTTGTTTTTATTTTTTTTATATTCCTTGAGAAAACCAAGTTGTGGTTAAACCTCAAGAAGAGTGACGGTTGTTACTGAAATTGTGTAATCGTAACTGATTAGTGGATTAAGTCCTCAAGAGAGAGGTGAAATCACCTTGGCGGGTGGACTGGAGTAGATTGAGTTCAATCGAACCAGGATAACCATCGTGTCCTTTGCATTAATTTTTAAAAACTCCAATTCAACCCCCCTTCTTGTGTTTTTTCGTTTCTTCAATTGGCATCAGAGCGCCTGGTTCTGGGTGCTAACACTTAACCGTGTCAGATAAAAGATCCTTCACGAAAAAGCACTATGGCGGAATTCGTTCAGAACTACAACGACAAAATCAGTGGCAAACCACCGGTGTTTGACGGAGAAAACTTTGATTACTGGAAAGATCTAATCGAAAGTTTCTTTCTGGCTCATGACGGTGATCTCTAGGATATGGTAACAGATGGTTACACTCACCCTGTCGGAAAAGACGGTCAGAAGATTGAAAGGAAAACCATGACGGATCAACAGAAGAAAGATTTCAGAAATCATCACAAGGCCAGAACGATTCTCCTCAGCGCTATCTCCCACACAGAATATGAGAAGATCACTAACAGAGAATCAGCCAAACACATATTTGATTCTCTGAGAATGACGCATGAAGGCAACTCTCAAGTCAAAGAGACTAAAGCTCTGGCACTCATCCAGAAGTATGAAGCCTTCAAAATGGAAGAAGATGAAACAATTGAGAAAATGTTCTCAAGGTTTCAAATTCTAGTTGCTGGACTAAAAGTTCTGAATAAAGGGTACTCAACATCAGATCATGTCAAGAAAATCATCAGGAGCTTACCAAAAGTATGGAGACCCATGGTCACAGCACTAAAACTCTCAAAGAACCTCAACGAAATATCTCTTGAAGAACTGATCATCTCTTTAAGAAGTCACGAGATAGAACGAGAAGAAGATGAACCCCAGAAGAAAGGTAAGTCTATTGCTCTTAAATCTAAATATAAATCTGAAACTAAAGCTTTTCAGGCAGAAGAAGAAAGCTCTGGTGGCTCCTCAGAAGAAGATGAACTATCACTCCTTTCCAGAAGAATACAACAACTATGGAAAAATAGGCAACGAAAATTCAGAAACTCTAAAAGATCAAGCAGTCATTCTGAACCATCCTCTGGACACAAAAAGTCTAGAAACAAAGAGGTAGTGTGTTACGAATGCAAGGAACCTGGACACTACAAAAGTGACTGTCCTAAGCTGCAGAAAGAAAAGCCAAATAAAAAGTTTAACAAGGAAAGAAAGAAAAGTCTTATGGCTACCTGGGATGACTCGGAATCCTCTGAAGCAGAATCCGAATCAGAAAATGAACACGCGAACATTGCCCTAATGGCCAACATATCAGATGATTCAAACTTATCAGAATCAGACTCTGAGTCAGAAACTAAAGAGGTATTCTCTAACTTTTCTAGATCTCAATTAGAAGAAAGTCTGTCAGAAATTCTTGAAAACTATCAGAAACTTCAGCTCAAATATAAGAATCTGAAACATGATCTGGTATCTGAGTCTGAAGAGAACAGAAAGCTAAAAGCAGAAAATTCTGAATTAAAAGAAACTGTTTCAAAACTCAACTCTTTTGAAAAATCTCAGAAACAATCTGATTCAGAAGTTTCCAGTAGTTCTGATAATATTTTAAAACATTACGACTATAACTTTCAAAAATTTCTAGCTAAAAACATAGACAGAAGCAAAATGGCTTCAATGATCTATGGAGTTAGTAGAAATGGGAGAAAGGGCATAGGTTATGTTAATCCTAGAGGAGAAGCTCCGTATAAACCCAAACGTGTTGATGATATGATCATAAAATATGCACCTTTGAACTCTCACTTCACATATGGACACACACATGATATTAAATACACCAGTGAATCTTATTCAAATTCTATTGAGAAACCAAAACTCAATCAGAACTCTGTGAACACTAACAAACAAGGACCCAAAGAGATGTGGGTGCCTAAGGATAAAATCCTATATGTTGCAGATGTCTTTGACAGCAAGATTGAAACACCAGTCATGGTACCTGGACTCTGGATGCTCGCGACACATGACGGGAAGAAAGCATATGTTCCAAAGCCTGGAACTTAAAGCTGGAGGATATGTAGGTTTCGGAGGCAATCAGAAAGGTAAAATCATTGGCTCTGGAACCATAGGTAATGGTACTTTACCCTTTATATCTAATGTCTTATTAGTAGAAGGATTAATGCATAACTTGTTATCCATAAGTCAATTAAGTGATAACGGTTATGATATAATCTTCAATCAAAAGTCCTGCAAGGCAGTTAGTCAGAAAGATGGAACAATCCTCTTTAATGGAAAGAGAAAGAACAACATTTACAAAATAAAACTTTCTGAACTAAAAAGTCAGAATGTAAAATGTCTTTTGTCTGCTGACGACGAGCAATGGTCTGGCACAGAAGATTGGGTCATGTTAGTATGAGAAGAATATCTCAGATTAACAAACTCAATCTGGTCAGAGGACTTCCTAATCTGAAGTTCAGCTCAGACGTTCTGTGTGAAGCATGTCAAAAAGGCAAGTTTTCAAAACCCTCTTTCAAACCAAAAAATGTTGTTTCTACCTCCAGACCATTAGAACTTCTTCATATAGATCTGTTTGGACCAGTAAAAACTGCATCCATCAGTGGCAAGAAGTATGGATTAGTGATCGTAGATGACTATAGCAGATGGATATGGGTAAAGTTCTTAAAACACAAGGACGAGTCACACTCTGTATTCTCTACTTTCTGCAACCAAATTCAGAATGAAAAAGAGTTTAGAATTGTAAAAGTCAGAAGTGATCATGGTGGGGAATTTGAAAACAAAAATCTAGAAACATTTTTTAATGAAAATGGCATTTCTCATGATTTCTCTTGTCCTAGAACTCCACAACAAAATGGAGTTGTAGAGCGCAAGAATAGAACTCTACAAGAAATGGCCAGAACCATGATCAATGAGACTAACATGGCTAAACACTTTTGGACAGAAGCAGTTAATACAGCGTGTTACATTCAGAATAGAATCTCTATAAGACCTATTCTGGAAAAGACTCCCTATGAGTTGTGGAAGAACAGAAAGCCCAACATTTCTTACTTCCATCCTTTTGGATGTACATGCTTTATCTTAAACACTAATGATCCTCTGAACAAGTTTGATTCTAAGGCACAAAAATGTTTCATGTTAGGATACTCTGAACGTTCAAAAGGATACAGAGTATATAACACAGAAACACGAAGTGTGGTAGAATCCATTTGTGTCAGATTTGATGATAAGCTTGGCCTTCAAAAGCCAAAGCATGATGAATCTCTTGCAGAAATAGAAGTTCAAATAACAGGCACTGAAACCAGATCATCAGAAAAACTGGCGAGCAAAACAGAAGGAAACTCTAATTCTGAAGAACCCATCCAGAAAAGATTGTCCAGAAGTTCTCTAACTCATCCCGAAGACAAAATTCTGGGAAAGAAGGATGACCCAATCAGAACAAGATCCTCATTCAAAAAGACTGAAGAATCTCTAGTGGGATTAGTCTCTCTGATAGAACCCACTACAATTGACGAAGCACTCACAGACAATGATTGGATCCTCGCAATGCAGGAAGAACTGAATCAGTTCACCAGAAACGACGTTTGGGATCTAGTTCCTAAACCCAAAGGCTTCAACATCATTGGAACCAAATGGGTCTTCAGAAACAAACTAAATGAACAGGGAGAAGTTGTCAGAAACAAAGCACGACTGGTTGCACAAGGTTATAGTCAGCAAGAAGGGATAGACTATACAGAAACCTTTGCTCCAGTCGCAAGGTTAGAATCTATCAGACTCTTAATTTCATATGCTATAAATAATGACATCATTCTCTATCAGATGGATGTCAAAAGTGCGTTTTTAAATGGTTACATTGATGAAGAAGTTTACGTGCATCAACCACCTGGTTTTGAAAACACACAACATCCATAATATGTTTATAAACTTAAGAAATCGTTATACGGTCTAAAACAGGCTCCCAGAGCTTGGTATGAGAGACTAAGTAACTTTCTCTTAGAAAATGATTTTACCAGAGGGAAGGTGGACACAACTTTATTCTGTAAGTCATTTAAAAATCACATTCTGATCTGTCAGATATACGTAGACGATATAATTTTTGGATCCACTAAAAGCTCCTTGGGGCGAGAATTTGCTAAGACTATGCAGGCAGAGTTTGAAATGAGCTTAATGGGAGAACTCAAGTTTTTCTTGGGAATTCAAATCAACCAAACTCCATAAGGAACTTACATACATCAAAGCAAGTATGTCAGAGACCTTCTGAAGAAATTTGAAATGTCAGAAAGTAAGCCTTCAAAAACTCCTATGCATCCCACATGTTTTCTGGAAAAAGATGAGGTAAGTAAGAAAGTAGAACAGAAGATCTACAGAGGTATGATTGGTTCTCTCCTTTATTTAACTGCTTCAAGACCTGATATTCTCTATAGCGTTTGCCTTTGTGCTAGATTTCAATCAGATCCTAGAGAATCTCACTTAACAGCTGTTAAGCGAATTTTCAGATATCTGAAAGGTACTACTAATCTTGGTCTTTGCTATAGAAAGTCCAGAGAATACAAATTGGTAGGATACTGTGACGCTGACTTTGCTGGAGACAGAATAGAAAGAAAAAGTACCTCTGGAAGCTGCCAGTTTCTGGGAGACAACCTAATCTCTTGGTCCAGCAAAAGACAATCCACCATTGCACTATCAACTGCTGAAGCTGAATACATAGCTGCAGCTGGATGCAGCACTCAGATGCTCTGGATGAAGAATCAGCTTGAAGACTTTCACATTTACGAGAGTAACATCCCTATCCTCTGTGACAATACTTCTGCCATTTGTCTTTCAAAAAATCCTATTCTGTATTCTAGGGCTAAACATATAGAAATTAAACATCATTTCATTAGGGACTATACTCAGAAGGGCATTCTTTGTGTAAAATTTATAGACACAGACCATCAATGGGCTGATGTTTTCACCAAACCCCTTGCTGAAGATAGATTTAATTTCATTCTGAAAAATCTCTGTATGGAATTATGTCCAGAATGAAAACGTAATTTTTATATTTTTAACTCTCAGAACTTCTTTTCTTTTGTGAACATCTGACCAATAATTCTTCAGAAGTGAGAAGAAAGATTGCATCAGAATCTATTCAGAAGATCTGAACTTTTCATTTCAAGGATAGATCATTAAGTTCACTCTAGCAAACACGTGTCAACCTACGCTCCAGATTTTCTTTGATGATGAACGCGTGTCAAACTCTGGAAAACTGAAACGTCTGTGTTGACATATTGAGGCGCCAAGTCACATCGGTAACTGTTCCAAAAATTTCTCACGCTATCTCCCTTGTCAGAAATCATTACGGCTATTAATCATGATGTTATTGTTTTTAATTGCTATTTAAGTCTTGGTCTCTCTTATATATAAATGTCACTTCTAACACCCTCACACGCTCACTATCACTCACTTGCTCTCTTTCGTCTTCTCCATATTATTTACATTTCTTGTTTCTCTGTGTTCCCAAAACCCTAAGTCTGTGAACAATGGCCTCCTGCTCTCAACAACACTCTCAACAAGCAATATCTCAAGAATCAGCTGACCAAGTCATTGGAGAAAGGTACGTTGAGCCCTCAAGAACTCTCCTCACCCCTTTTGCCTCTCTTGAAGTTCTCTGTGAGCTCATCGTCGATTTTGAAAGCATGAAAGACAATGGGTATGACCTTACTCCTGAGATTGAGTTTCAAGGATGGAACAAATACTTCAATCGCTTAATGGGTCCAGTTTTTCCCCAACTCGTTAAGGAATTCTGGATTTTTGCATCGGTCTCAAAACATCAAGTAACCTCGTATGTTATGGGAAAGAAGGTTGTCATCACTGAAGATCTTATTGGTAAGCTGATTGATCATGATGGATCAGGAATCAGATGCAGTGAGATGGAAAAGGGCACTGATCTAAATACTATCTCAAAGGAAATCTTCACCTCCGGTCAACACTCCAACAAAATCAAAGACCTAAAAGACCGTCACAGAATTTGGGCCAGAATCATTCTTGGGTGCATCTATCACAGGAAACCTTCAAGCTCGTCTGACTACATCAACAACGATCAACAGTATCTCCTGTACCTCATCTCCACTTTTACCAAAGCGAATCTTCCCTACTGCTTATTCAATCATCTGAAGAACAGTGTCAAAGAAACTAGAGAAGATGAAAGAACCAAGAGAGATTGGATTCCTCTAGGTAGACTTATATCAGATATTCTAACAGAGAATAAGCTGATTGATCACTTAACTGAAGCTCGGGAAATCTCTGATCTAGAAACTATTGCCGGAAGACCTCTCAATGCAAAGAATCTCAAGAAGATGAAAATCATTGATACCATCAAGAAGGATCCAACTCTAATCTCTAAGGAAGTCATCACCACCAGAAAAATTCCTCTGAAAGATTTTCCTCTTTTCTCATCAGATACTCATCCAGAAATTATCCTCAGATATTTGGATGCATGTAAAGCTGATGGTACCCTACCAGAAGTTTCTCTGCAACAGCTCAGGCAAGCACCTCTAAAAGTTACCCCCAGAACCTCAAGAAAAAGGAAAACCTCTGAAGGAACTCCTCAGAAAACTCCAAAAGTTGCTAAAGCTGCTAAGAAGAAAGGTAACTCCGCTTTCATTTCTATCGTCGAATCCATAATGGTATCAACATCTGAAAACCCATCGTCTCCTAAACCCTCTGAAAATTCACCACCATCACCTCAAACCCAAAATCCACCACCATCACCACAAACTCTTGAGGATTTTGACATTGACATTGACCGCACTCCTTCTGATTTTATTGAACCACAACCAGAACTTGCTCAAGTTCTGTCAGACATTGGTCATGAACCTCTCTTCACATTTTCCCAACCAGAACCAGAACATCAAACTCAACATCCTGACACTTCTATACCTGGTATCAACTGCCCTCTCAACTTCTTTCAACCTCCACCAAATTTCACCAGTCCCGCACAAACCTCTCCAGAATTTACATCACCTAACTCACCTATCCTCATCTTTGACTCTCCTCCAACAAATATCACAGATGATCCTCTCAGAACCATAATTGACCTAGAAGCTCTAGATAAGCTCACCTCAACCTCTCATAAAATAGCCATTCCCAAACCAAACCCATCTGTATCCAAATCAGATGTTGATAACTCTTTATTGGCATTCGAGGCAGAAATGCAGGAATGGATCAAATTTCTAAAGCAGGGTTGTTCGGAAAATCTGAATCCAGCTGCCTCTGACTATCTTTGGACCAAATTCAGAAAGTGGTTTAACTCTGAATCTCAGAAAATGAAGGAACTAAGCTATGACATAGCCCAACAGAACTTCTGTGACCATATGAAGATCTTCCATGAGCAGGTTCTAAGATTCTGGGAAAAGAAACCCATTCTTCCTCTAGGCTGGAAAGCTCCTATGGATTCAGAAGCTCATGCATAAAACTCTGAGCATCAAACTCTGGTTATTACTGAAGTGGAAGATAAATCACCTGAAGCCCCTCCAAAGGAAGTGTCTGCAAAAAGCTCTGAGGATTTGGTAACTTCTGAAGAACCTTCTTCATCTGTTCTTGTGCTGAAAACTCTGGATGAGTTGAAGAAAGAGAATGAAGAAGTTAGAAAGAGATTGGACAAACAGGACGAGACAAACGCAAAAATTAAAGGAATGCTTGGCAAGCAAGAAGAATCCGCTAATCAGATCAAAGGCCTTCTGGAAGCATTGTTCACAAGACTTCCTCCTGCTCCTCAACCTTAATTTTTTTTCTGTTTTGTTGCATTTTATCTTCTGTCATTATCTTCTTTTAATTGTTCTCATGTATCTTTTCGCTTTTTGATTAATGACAAAGGGGGAAAACGTAGAATATTTTGAACCATAACAGTGCACCAGGACTTTGTCTCGAACATTTTGAACATTTTAATTTCTGTTTCTACTGTGTTAAGCAAGCAGGTAACTAGCAATCAGAATCTCTTGGAAATCTTAAATTAATTTATTTTTCAAGGAAATGTTCAACCCAGGGGGAGTCTTCTAACCTCAATACCCTTTAAAATTATTTATCAAAATATGAGTTTTTTGTCATCATCAAAAAGGGGGAGATTGTTAGAACAAGAATTGATTCTACATTCCTAATAGTTTTGATGATAACAAACACTTGTTATTTTAGAACTTGATGCTCCTAATTTCATTGTTTATGATATGTAGGAAAGTTCTAATACAAAGAGTTCTGATATAGAAGTATCACAAAGAAGTTCTGAAATAGAAGTATCAGAAGATTCTATCTGAGCGAAGTTTAAAGCGAAGTTCTAATCAAAGCGAAGCTCTGATTTGGAAGCACAGCCTAAGTTCTGATGACGGATGTCTAGCGCTTCAGCACCAAAGCTGTATCAAGCCAGAAACTCTGATGATTCAACGTAGACTCTGATACGCTATCCTTCTCTTTTATGAGAATCTCAAAGTAACGGATTGAATCTGTATTTTTGGAAAGAGCATTAATTAGCATTATTATCCTCTCCAAAAATAGTTCACGCGTCTCCAACGGATCAAATCTTCTCATCTATTTAAAGGAGTCCCTGCAGATGACCAAAGCACCTTTTTGTGCTCATACTGTCCAAAATTCTTCAATTTCACTTGCTCTTGTATTTTGATTTATATTTTGATAAAACAGTGTGTAAAAATCACGGTTGTGATAAAGCTTACTAGAAGCACTTGTTTTTATTTTTTTTATATTCCTTGAGAAAACCAAGTTGTGGTTAAACCTCAAGAAGAGTGACGGTTGTTACTGAAATTGTGTAATCGTAACTGATTAGTGGATTAAGTCCTCAAGAGAGAGGCGAAATCACCTTGGCGGGTGGACTGGAGTAGATTGAGTTCAATCGAACCAGGATAACCATCGTGTCCTTTGCATTAATTTTTAAAAACTCCAATTCAACCCCCCTTCTTGTGTTTTTTCGTTTCTTCAGTGATAGGTACTAACTAAGTGAACCAAGGATATCGTAATGACACTTTTCCGCAGACACGGACATAAACTTCGTTCCTATACAAACCAATCCATACTACCCCACTGTACCTAGGCCTACCTTTTGCATCTCTTTTGGGTCCTCTTCATTCCGGTGCAATCACATTAAGTCCGTTATACGTACATACTCATAGTAAAGTGACCGGTTAGTGATTCTGATCTCAAGCATGGGGCTTTGGTGCACAAACTGGGGTAACCCCTTTTATTGACCCGATTGTAGTTGTGGGGGATCGGATCGTAACCCGCCCTACCAAGTCCAGCACCAGATACCTCTGAACCAACCAACAATGGGCAAATTTTATTCTCTTTTTTTTCAAGTATTTTTTTTTGCGGCTGTTTTATGAAGCACATCATACAGATCATTCACTTATATTCATCAGTCCCCTACGTAGAGCATGCTTAGGCCGGACCTGACTGCTAGGATAAACTACTAAGGACCTACTCAAAAAGATAATTAAGTCCATGGTATATGGGGTATCGGGGTCAATTCCTATAATCACGAAGCTTATGGTGTTAAAACGATACCGATGTTTCAAAAAGTTTTCCCAAGTCATCCGCATCCTAACTCAAACATGTCTCAAAGCCGAAATTTTCAGAACAATATACTTTCTTTTATCAAAAAAATTTTTAGTAAGGCTAAGGAAATGGGGAAATAGGGATACACTACATAGATGACTCGTCAAGCACATGCATATTCTAAAAAACAAACTAAAAACAAGATAACTAAACTAGAAAGCAATAAAAAAGTAAAAGGAGAGAAAATGCAAGTAAAACAAATAAAGTCTCCTCCCACACTTAAATCGAACATTGTCCCCAATGTTTTGAAATAAGAAAGGGAAAGAGTAACCTGGAAGTCCTATGGCATGCTACTAGTACTGTCGCCACCGTGCGGTGAGTGCCTGGGGTGACGAGATCTGCTGCGGCGATGATCGCTCTGAGAAGCTGCGAACTCGTCGAATCTGGTGGTCAAAGCAACCTGAGATTGGATGATACTTTGAATGGAGCTGTTTGTTTGCTGTTGTGACTCTTGCATGAATCTCATGTTGTCGGTCAGTTGCTGCTAGATGGCAGCAAGCAAGCCATCACGGTTTTCTTCTCTGGCCAGCTGGTCGCGCCACATCTGCTTAGTAATATAGAAACCAGGAGTTGTACCTGCAGAAGGGTGAGAAGAGGATGGTGCAGTGGGTGCAGGTGATACATGGTGGGGTGACATATGATGATCTGGAGACTGTCTCGCTGGTCATATTCGTCATCAGTCTCATTCCCGTCCTCAATAGGAACATTAGGAGGCAGTGCACCCGTAACAGGTGGAGCATCTAAATCATAGGTCTAGTTCCTCTGTACACGTACATCAGTACGTCTAGTGCATGGCAAAGCAACAGATGGGATAGCTACTCCATGGATCATAAGTTTAAAGCCTCCCTCTCTCCTGACTCTACACAATTTCATATCTTCTAGAAATTTTAAATTAATTGTGCGAGGAGGAAGAGGTGCCAAGGTGGCTATCTCAGTGTTGAGGATTAGAGCCCTAACAATAGACGTAATCAAACCTCCAAAAGCAATGGTCCCTATACTCTTAATAACAACAGTCATGTGAGCAATCATAAAAGGAACCAAATTAATCCTCCTATTTATGAGGCACCCTTGTAAAAACAGAAGTTCTTTTGCATTCACTTTGTTTGGATTCTCCTGGCCAAAAATAGTACAAGCCAATATATAACGAAAAACACTGATGGCCGGGTTATGGATCCTTGAGGCAATAAATTTGACAACCTGTGCCAGAAGGAAAATGCCTCAACTGACCAATTGGAATCCAAAGGTGCTTCACAAATAGCGCCATCCCTAAAAGGTAATCCTAATCTCTCTACTAGTTCGTCGAAGGTGAATTTATATTCAACACTAAACATTCTAAATTTCACCGTACCGACTGTGCTAGCAGTGTCAGGATGAACAGTGTAAATCAAGGAGCTCAAAAATTCCTGGGTCAACCTCTCAAAAGTGGGTTCTTGCCTAGCAAAAATATCGTGTAATCCTAAGACATCAAACAAGTGAAAAACGCTATGATAAATACCAAGATTATAGAGACAGTCTACGTCGACGTACCGGGTAGAGATAATCTCTCATGCTTGCAATTTCTCGATAAGTTTCTTTTACTTTTCCCCGGGCTTGCGTTGGCGAAGGATGTAACCGTCATACTCCATTGATGCACCTTTGAGGTTGAAAATGAGAGAAATGGGTTTTTGTAGAAGGATGGTGAAAATGGATTTTTAAGAGATTTTTATGGATGGGTATGAAAATGGAAGTTGGAAAGGTTAATGGGATGGTGAGTAGATGAAAAAGTTGTGAACTTTATGGGGGTTGATGGAGGTTTTCGGATGGGTAAAAATGGAGGTTTGCGAGTTTGAAGGTGAGAAAATGGGAGAAATGGTGGTTCTGCCCCGCATATAGTTCCAGACCCCATGGCGGGCGCCACATTTGTAAAAAGTCAGGGCTGGATTTTTGCTTTGCTCTCTTGGACTTTCTTCTCCTCTTTTATTTGGGTGGTGCAGGTAGCACTTCCTTCTTGTTTTTTATTTTATTTTAGTACATGCATCTTTTTGTTAGGTCTAAAAATAAAACTACAAATAATAAATAAGTAAATAAATTAATAAAATAAAATGAGAGAATAAGAAACATTAAAATGCATATATATATATATATATATATATATATATATATATATATATATATATATATATATATATATATATATATATATATATATATATATATATAACCAAAGTACATCATGAACAACACGGAAGCCAAATGCGAGAATGTAAAACATATATATATATATATATATATATATATATATATATATATATATATATATATATATATATATATAAGTCTGAAAAACGGAAATAAGTAAATAAAATGGTAAAGAAGATAATGAGAGTAGTGTCATCATGGAGCCGGAGGCTCCTCGGTCTGGTCAGAACCACGTATTGCGGCTAACTCGTGGCGTAGATCTGCGATCTCCTGATACAAGCAATCAGCCTCTGTCGCGTGAGTTAGATCGGACACCTGGACCTGCAAGGTAAGGTCAGTAACCTCCTGTCGAAGTCTGACAGTCTCCTTACGTAGCTCAGCTAGCTGTGTGTACACGTCAGGTCTTTGCAAGGAAAGATTATTCGACAACACTGTAATCCTGGGAGAAGGTGGTGTATGGTGATACTCTGGAACCGGTGGAGTGCGAGGCTCATCAACTGTCTCTCCATAACCCTCTAAAGCATAACTCTAATTAGCAGGGTCGTTGACACTAGTCATGATAGGATCGGGCAAAGTGAAGTAATGGATGGTCTCGCTGTCGATCAAGAGCCTGAACTGGTTAGGGTGAAAGGAAGCTCTCCTCATCAACCCTTGGTCCAAGCAAAAATTGATATCCAACGTGGTATACCCGCAGTAGGGAGTTAGGTGAAGCAGCTTACTAGTAAGACCCAAAGCGGTAGCAATCTGAGTAACTGTTCCTCCCACGTGGATGATTCCTTCAGAAGATCTGGCTGTGAGTGTGAAGTTATCAAGCAGAAAGTTCCCACAGGCAACAGGACGCGACTGGTTCTCACAGAAAAGGAAGAAGATCTCCTCACTAACATGGACATCAGCATCAGCCTTTCCAAGGAAGGTGTGGGCAAGGATCATCTGCAAATACCTGAGAGCTGGGTTATGGATAATGTGAGATAGCTGGGTGGACGGATCAGGGCTTCCTCCACCTGTAATATCGCTCCAGAACTTTTCAATATCTCGACTCATAAAGTATCCCATAGGTAGATCAGGAATGGCATCAAGGGAAGTTTGGAAACCTAGCAAATCACCAAACCCCTTATGGGTAAAAGGGTACTCTGTCCCAAACAGTCTGAATATGACGCTGCCGTCCGGACCATCATATGGCTTATGGCTAAATGAAATGAGGAACTCCAGGGCGAGGTTTCTGTAGGTCGAATGCATGTCATCAGCATACTCATCCCACTGGAGCTGGCTACATAGAAACCTTATACTGGGCTCGATGCCTAAGGAATCCAAGCAACCCTGGTCAGGGTAACGGGTAGGTACCATGAGGCGCTGATAAAGGACTAGATATCATTGTCTCTGTGCGTCATCTCTGAAAGCGACGTGCATGTTGTCGAAGGTCTGCATCCTGAAAAGAAGGGTTAGAGAATGGGACCTGAAATCACAACCATCATAAGAGGTTAGTCTATATAAACAAACTAATCAAAATAGAGACAAAATGTAAGATATAAAAAGTAATAAAAATAGAAGAAAAAAAATAAATAAAGAAAACTGTGGGTTGCCTCCCAAGCAGCGCTTGTTTAACATCGTTAGCTTGACGAGTAGAACTCATGTAGCTGAAGTAGGTAGTGGTGGATCGATCAGAGTGTGGCTGGAGTAGTCAATGGGAATGTCACCTCCTTCGTAGTGTTTTAACCTCTGTCCATTTACAATGAATGGACTACAAGAATAGTTCTTGATCTCAACTGCTCCGGATTTTAGGACTTTAGAAACTTCGAAAGGACCTGTCCATCTTGAACGAAGCTTGCCAGGAAAAAGTTGCAACCTTGAATTAAAGAGGAAAACAGGATCTCCTATATTGAAATCTTTCTTTATAATTCTTTTATCATGCCAGACTTTGGTTCTTTCTTTATATATTATGGCATTTTCATAGGCAGACTGGCGGAGTTCTTATAGTTTATGAATATCAAGGATGCGCTTTTCACCAATAGTCAAATAATCTAAGTTTAAGGTTTTAATGGCCCAATAGGCCTTGTGTTCTAACTCAAAGGGTAGGTGATAGGACTTTCCATGGACCAATTGGTAAGGAGTTGTTCCAATAGGGGTTTTAAAGGCAGTTCTGTAGGCCCATAGTGCTTCTTGTAGCTTCTGAGACCAATCTTTTCTAGTTATTGAAACAGTTTTCTCAAATTTTTGTTTAATCTCCCTATTAGATACCTCTACTTGGCCGCTAGTCTGTGGATGTTAAGGTGTTGCTACTCTATGTTTAACTTCATATTTGCTTAAAATTTTATCAAAAATTCTTGATATGAAATGCGATCCACCATCGCTTATAACAAGACGGGGTACTCCGAATCTAGGGAATATATAATTCTTAAACAGCTTAATCACTACTCGTGTGTCGTTTGTGGGTGAGGCTATGGCTTCAATCCATTTAGACACGTAGTCAACAGCTACTAAGATATATTTATTTCCTAATGAGGATGGAAATGGTCCCATAAAATCGATGCCCCAAATATCGAAAAGTTCTACTTCCTGAATGTTCCTTAAAGGCATTTCGTCACGTTTGGAGATGTTCCCAGTGCGCTGGCACCGGTCACATTTGACTATATAAGCATGAACATCATGCCACATTGTGGGCCAGAAAAGGACAGCTTGAAGAATTTTAGCGTGTGTCTTGGAGGTACTAGCATGTCCTCCGTAGGGTGCAGAGTGACAGTGTTCTAAGAGATATTTCTTACCTCTTCTTCTGGAACGCAACGACGAAAAATACCGTCTGTACCTCTTTTGAAAAGAAGTGGCTCATCCCAATAAAATTGTCATACATCGTTAAAGAACTTCTTTTTCTGTTGATAGTTAAGGTCAGGAGGTATGATATCAGCGGCTAGGTAATTAACAAAATCAGCGTACCAAGGTACGCCACTTACCGCCAAAGATTTTTCAGGTTTCTTATAAGGATGTAGGTTGTTTTCTTCAATGGCTTCTATCTTAGCTATTAACCTGCCATAGGAAAAATCATCATTTATAGGCACTAAATCTGGTTTCAGGTACTCAAGTCGAGAAAGGTGATCAGCAACTACATTTTGTGTGCCTTTCTTGTCTCGAATATCTAGATCAAACTCCAGCAATAAGAGGATCCATCGAAGTAACCTAGGTTTAGCATATTTCTTGCTTAATAGGTAACGAATAGCAGCGTGGTCTGTGTAGACTATAATTTTAGCTCCTACCAGATAAGATCGAAATTCGTCTATAGCAAAAACTACAGCAAGGAGATCTTTTTCAGTGGTTGCGTAGTTAAGCTGGGCAGCATCTAGGGTTCTACTAGCATAATAAATTACATGTAATTTCTTATCCTTTCTTTGACCTAGAACAGCTCCTACAGCGTAATCGTTAGCATCGCACATGATTTCGAAAGGTTCGGTCCAATCTGGGGGTTGCATAATGGGTGCTGAAATTAGCGCTTGTTTCAAAAGGTTAAATGCTTCAATGCATTTTTCATCAAAATTAAATTCAACATCTTTCATCAAGAGGCCAGTTAAAGGTTTGGTTATTTTAGAGAAATCCTTGATAAAATGCCGGTAGAAACCAGCATGTCCAAGAAAACTTCGGACTTCTCTAATGGTCTCTAGGGGTTTTAGGTTTTCTATTACCTCTATCTTGGCTCTATCTACTTCAATACCCCTTTTAGAGACTATGTGTCCTAAAACTATACCTTCGGTAACCATAAAGTGGCATTTCTCCCAGTTTAATACCAGGTTTACATCCACACATCTTTTTAGGATTTTCTCAAGGTTAACGAGACAGTTTTTGAAATCAAATCCGCATACCGAGAAATCATCCATGAATACTTCCATAATTCCATCAAGGTAATCGACAAAGATTGACATCATGCAACGCTGGAAAGTAGTTGGAGCATTACAGAGGCCGAAAGGCATTCGTCTATAGGCAAAGGTTCCAAAAGGGCATGTGAAGGTTGTTTTTTTTTTATCTTCTGGGTGAATAGGAATTTGGAAGAATCTCGAATATCCATCAAGATAACAAAAGTAGGAGTGTCTGGCTAAACGCTCCAGCATTTGGTCTATAAATAGTAAAGGGAAATGATCCTTCCTAGTTGCTTTGTTTAATTTTTTGTAATTTATGCACATACGCCATCCTCCTTCTATCCGTTTTGCTACATGTTCGCCTTTCTCGTTTTGCACAACTGTGATGCCTCCCTTTTTAGGTACTACATGCACAGGGCTTACCCACTTACTATCTGAGATTTGATAAATTATACCTGCTTCCAGTAACTTAAGAACTTCCTTCTTAACAACATCACTCATTATAGGGTTTATCCTTCTCTGATTTTCTCTGGAGGGTTTTGAATCTTCCTCAAGTAAAATCCGGTGCATACACACGGATGGACTTATACCTTTCAGATCAGAGATATTATATCCTAAGGCTGAGGGATATTTCCGCAAAACATATAAGAGCTGGTCTGTTTCTTCTCGGTTTAAGGTAGCACTGACTATGACTGGACGGTTCATTTCCTCGTCCAAAAACTCATATCTTAGATTCTTGGGTAGTTCTTTAAGTTCTAAAGTTGGTTTCCTGGGGCATGGTATTGGATCGGGGGTAAGGGATAAGCATTCGTGAAGGTTATCATCAATGTAAGGTTCCATAAATCCATCATCTTCCCTTATTAGGGTTGAAGGTAGTTTGATTGTTTCTATGGATTCTTCTTGATCTAATTCCCTAATGCATTCATCAATGATGTCTATGGCATAACATGCATCTCCTAATACTGGTGCCATAAGAAATTTCGACAAAATGAATTCTATCTTTTCATCACCTACCTCAAAAGTTAACTTTCCCCTCTTGACATCTATTATGGCTCTTGCGGTTGATAAGAATGGCCTACCTAGGAGGATTGAAATGTCATCATCTTCTTTAATGACCATGACAACGAAATCAGTAAGGATAAACAACTGACCGATCCTAACTAGGACGTTTTCTAATATGCCTACTGGATATTTGACGGATCTATCGGCTAATTGAAGGGACATCTTAGTAGGTTGCAGTTCTCCTAGTTTTAACCTTTCACAAACTGCTGGAGGCATTAAGCTCACACTAGCTCCAAAGTCCAGGAAAGCTTTATCGATGACATGACTCCCCAAAATACAAGGTATGGAGAAATTTCCAGGATCTTTCTCCTTTTTGGCAAGTTTATTCTCGGAAATGGAATTACATTCCAAAGGTTTTGGATCGTCAAGTCTACGTTTATTGGTAAGGATGTCCTTGAGGAACTTTGCATAAGATGGTATCTGGGTGATGGCTTCTGTGAAAGGGATCTCCACATGAAGTTTTTCTATGACTTTAATGAATTTATGGTATTGGTTATTAATCTTGGTTTGTTTGAGTCTTTATGGATAGGGTATTGGAGGTTTGTATGGCGGGGGTGGTTCATAAGTTTTATCTATAGCTTCTCCCTTATCTTGGTTTATCTGTTCTTCAGATTCCACTGATTCCTCTACTTCCTCTGTAGGTACAATGCTTTTCTTAGAAGTTTTGGGTTTACCTAATGTCGGGTTAAACGGTTCATCGTAAGCGGTCCCACTTCGTAAGGTAATTACATTGGCTTGTCCTCGGGGGTTTTGTTGAGGTTGTCCAGAAAATTGTCCTCCAGGTGTGGTTTCGGGAGCTTGTTTGAGAGCTACCTGAGAGATCTGGGTTTCAAGCATCTTATTGTGGGTGACTATTTGGTCTACCTTGGTTCTTAACTGGGTAATCATTTCGTTTACATGAATTTTTTGGTTTAGGAATTCTTTGTTTTGCTGAATTTGAGCCGAAATGAAATTTTCCATGATTTTCTCAAGGTTCGGCTTGGGCGGCACAACTTGCATAGGTTGGTTTTGTTTCTGGGCTTGAAAACCGCGTGGTCTCGGAGGTGCAGGGTTTTGGATAGGGTTATTGTTTTTGTAGGAAAAGTTTGGGTGATTCCTCTATCCAGGGTTATAAGTGTTTGAAAATGGGTTCCCTTGGGCATAGTTGACCTGGTCTAATTTAGTTTCATTTAACAGATTGCATTCCACTGTTTGGTGTCCTTTGGTTCCACATAATTTGCATTTCGACGAGACTGCTACTGCAGTAGCTGGGTTTGCGTACATATGTTCGACCTTAAGGGCCAAAGCATCCATTTTGGCATGCATCATGTCTATAGAACTTATCTCATGTATTCCTCCTTGGGCTTCTTTCTTCTCCACTGTTGCTCGTTCTGTTCCCCATTGACAATGGTTTTGAGCCATATCTTCGATGAGAGCGCAAGCTTCAGGGTAAGGTTTATTCATCAGAGCGCCACCAGCGGCAGCATCAATGGTCATCGTAGTGTTATAATGAAGTCCATTATAGAAGGTATGAATGATTAGCCATGATTCCAGGCCATGATATGGACATATTCTCAATAGGTCTTTATATCTCTCCCAAGCTTCGAAGAGTGATTCACCTTGGTTTTGAGTAAATCTGGTTATTTGGTTTCGAAAGACGGCAGTTTTACTTGGGGAAAATATCTAGCAAGGAAAACTCTCCTAAGGTCTTCCCAAGTTGTTATAGAATTGGCTGGAGGGGAATCTAACCATGTAAGGGCTTTGTCTCTGAGGGAGAAAGGAAATAGTCTTAGACGAATTGCCTCAGGTGTAGCACCATTGGTTTTAAAAGTGTCAGCTAATTGGATGAAGACTTTTATATGTTGATTTGGGTTCTCAGAAGGGAGACCCGCGAATTGTATTTGCTGTACTAATTGTAATAGGGAGGGTTTCAGTTCGAAATTGTTAGCAGGAATATTAGGGTTTACTATGCTAGAACTGGGTTCGTCATCGGATGGTTGAGCGAAATCCTTAAGGGGTCTTTGGTTACGGTCTTCGGCCATAGTTCCTTAATCCTACGAAGTGAGAGACATGCGCGAGCGTAACGTTCAGTTTCCGCTAAAGGATCAATAAGACTACCGGTGCTGTGAGTTCTTCGCATTGACCAGTAGGTAAAGCCTTAGTCTAGACGGTGTAACAACAGGGTACGAAATTTGACGTAACTGGTCCCCGGCAACGGCGCCAAAAACTTGATGCAGTGTTTTCGCAAGTATACGAATTGCGTCAGAGTAATATAAAAGATTATCGATCCCACAGAGACCAAACGTCAATCTATCAATTTCTATCATTACGATGTTTATCTAAGACAAATCAATCGGGAGTTCGTGAGTGCACAGTAAAAGCAGAGTAAAGTACAAAGATATAAAATTCAATAAACAACAGGCTTGAATGTAATTCACACAGTCAAATAATATTCCAAATGCTTGTAAATAGAACTACTTATGGGGTAATGTTTTCTACTTATGAAAAGAACTAATTTAACGAGAACTGTTGCTTTTGCGTAATCATAACCGAGTTTATCCCTTAATCGAACCCTCTTATTGTCACTTATAAAAAGGCGCGCATTGCGTTAAAGTAATAAACCTATTTTTAAGAAATATAGTTTCTTGACTCAGTTGAAAAGTATTTTGACTTGGAACTTTTAACAAAATATGGTTCATGCAAACCGGACTTTAAACTCATAAACACGTCCGAAAATAGTTTTAAAATCGTTTTTCTAAAGTATTAAAAACTCATACTTAACTGGACAAAGCTCTTTCGCTTCGTTTGAACAGTTAAGACTAACCAAGTTTAACCAAAGGTTGGACGGCTTTCGATCTTACCCAACAGAAATAAAGTATAGAAAACCTGTGTCAAAAATCAAAATAACCCCTAAGCATTTCTATCGACACATTGTATGGAATATTACTTTAACTATGATCCTTACATTCTAACCTTTAAGATTTAGCCAGACATGGAAATGTAAATAGACATGTTGAAATAGATCATGTTAAAGTTAAGCGAGTGCGAGAAATAAGGAAAGTAAAGCGAGTGCGAGAAGTAAAGAAAGTAAAGCGAGTGCGAGAAATAAAGAAAGTAAATGCTGAACTTGTAAATGAAACCTGATCCAAATCGGAGGCTTTAAATCTGGTACAACTGGAAATAAATGACTGGAAATAAAAATGGCGGCAGGATTAACTTCTACCATAGTGCTCCAAACTCGATTACAGACTCGATCAAACAGTGTGATAAATCCCCGATGTGAAGAGTTTATCACTTTACAATACTGAAATATATGGCTTGAGTTCTGAAACTAGGCTTGGATGAAGAAAAAGGATTCAGAACTCGTCTATTTATAGCCTAGGAAAATAACATGGAAGGACAAAAGTGCCTCCCAACTTCTTTTGGGAGGGAAATCAAACGACACAGGTGGCGCCCGCCACCCCCTCATGGCGCCCGCCATGTGAACCAAGGGAGAAAGAAATGGAGATTATGGCAGTTGACAGCAGTTGACTCTTATCCAATTCATAGCCTACCCTATGGCGCCCGCCATGGTGGATGCCGTGTGTACAATTTCCTCAAAAACTAGTTTTCTTGCTCGTTTTTCTTCATTTCTTCACAAGGAGCTCTGGAAATACAAAGAACCTGAAAACAAAACAAAACACAAGCATAACACAAGAAAATGGCAATAAAATCCTAATTAACATGTGCAATCCGAGTCAAATACGTAGTGTGATTCAGTGTTATCATGATCCCAAAATGTAACAGACTTAGATGTACAGAATAATAAGCATCTGCGAGCAAAGTCGGTACAGGGTTTCCAATCCGAAAAATCTTAATGGCATTGATATCAACAAAGTCATCAATGTTGGGAAACAGAAATAACCTATAGGTGAGCAGAACAAAGACGCTCTCGAAAGCAGTTATGTTCCCTATACTAGCACAGTACAGAGCCTTCTTTATCAAAAACTTAGCTGGCAAACCCTGGATTCCACCCTTAGTGGTCATGTGAGTCCTGACTTCTAACTCGTCCAAATAGATTGCCCTTGCAATGGTTTGATCTTTTGGAATTTCTTCCAGTCCAGAAAAGGGAGCTTGGTCAGTGATGGGTAAATCAGTCAGGTGAGAGTACTCCTCCAGTGTTGGTGCTAGTTGATAATCCGGGAATGTGAAACAGTGATAGACCGGATCGTAGAACTAAATCAGCATAGGTAGGATTCCTTCGATTATATGGACCCTTAACAGAGACAGCAGTCCTCCGTACTTGGCTCTGAAAGCATCAGGGTTGGTGATCATCCTCGCCAACAAATCCTCTAGTTTTGGAACCTTGAAGGTGTACTTGTGAGTCTTCCTTCTACCGAAATCCATAACGCAATCCTTCTCTCTGATATTTGTAATCATTGTCTTAATTTAATTTGAAAAAGTGAGACTAGAAAAGAAGATTTTTTCTTTGTTTAAAGTTTTTTAATGAACTGAATGCATGAATGCAGCACACAAAAACATAGAAAAAACATGGGGTCAAAGGTTTGGTGTCATGAAGTCATGGCTCTACCCATCCCCAAAGGTTATACTGGTGATTTTTTGTACCTGTCCTCAAAATCATCGACCTCTCTTGGGATAGCAACAGTAGGCTGGTTCACCCGAGCGAGCTGTAGTATCTTAGAGTAATCTCAAATGAGGGTAGTATCGCATGACAACTATTTCCGATAGCTTCCGGACTATAAAATAGTAACATGGTCTTAGTCTACTAAAATCCTCACTTTCTCAGATACCATAATCGAACAATCTGCTTTCAACAACCGAAGTCGTATAAGCACTGAATCCGCAAAGGGTATCTCCACTGATTCAATGGTCGATCGGGATCTCTTATTTGGAGTCACTCCCTGTAAGATTACCCGTCTAGTGCCATCACTTATCTTATGTGTCACTCAAACTTTCCAGATGTGGCATCACCCGCAGTCCCATTAGCAGAAAAATAAACACGGATATCAATTAGGAAAAGCGATATATATATTCATTCCTAAAACTAACATCCTATACCTCTTAGGAGCTATAATCCTAGTCCTATACAAAAAAATGACTCCCCAGCAGAGTCGCCATTTTACTGTAGCGAGCGATTTTTATCGGTGACGCGGCCACCTTATCGCTGGGTTTTCCTCACCGCAATGGTTGGAGGGGGTGCTACTTTCTGATTTTTTATTTATCCCATGAAGCTGGAATGGAAAGGGAAGTTATCAAAAACTAACCTTGCACGCGAATGTTTAACTGAACAAACGCTTAAAAGATTCGGGGAGTTCGGGGTCAGGTTATACAATGGGGAGTTGTCAATTACCCATTCTATATGCGGTTATCCACAGGATATTAGCTTTAGATTTCTCTTTGTACTTGATAGTGTTTATCCGTTAATGGGTTGGAAAAGTTTCTTGGGAAGTATGAGTGAGTGAATGAGTTTTTGTTGATGTTCGGGTTTTCCCGATGTTTTTGGTAAGATACTAGACCTAAGTTTTAAATGATGTGTGAAGGTACTGGACCTAAAGTTTTTTATTAGTATGCTCGCTAAGATTTCGCAATCTTATGCCTACTTATTCCCGTTTAAATGAAACAGGGAAATCAGAGCAATCGTAGTTCCTCCTATTCTATGGGAGGAAAAAGATATTTGGTGTCTTGTTCAAAGCCCAAGATTGAAGCTAAAAGGTTTTGACTGAGAAAGAATTTGTCATCTCTAAAAAGAGATTATTGATTTTTGTGTGCCTTGATCAAAGGCCAAGGTTGAAGCTAAGAGGTTGATTGACTCCACCGGGGAAGTACTTATACAAAGCCTAAGAGGAGGCTGGAAATGACCGACTCAACCAGAGAGTGTTTTATCTGTCTCGTACAAAGCCCGAGATTGAGGCAAAAAGAGGATGACCCTTTAGGGATATCTTTATACAAAGCCTAAGAGGAGGCTAAAAGTTTGAATTTCTGGGAAAAATGTCCTATCTGTCTTGTACAAAGCCCAAGATTGAGGCTAAAAGGGATTTTGACTCCTTCGGGGAGATTTGTATGTGTCTTGTACAAAGCCCATGATTGAGGCTGAAACGAGTTTGACTCTTGCTGGAGAGTATTATCTGTCTTGTACAAAGCCCAAGATTGAGGCTAAAATGAGTTTGACACTGCTTGGGAAAGATGTTGGTCCCAAGCTTAAGAGAATGTTAAGAAGATTTATGTCTTGTACAAAGCCCAAGATTGAGACTAAAAAGGCTTTGACTCAACAAGATAGTGCTTTCATCTGTCCTGTACAAAGCCCAGGATTGTGGCTGAACAAGTCGGAGAAATTATTCTACACGACTTGAGTGGAGGCTAGCTTCTGATAGGGGAAATCTTTATACCAACCCTGAGATGAGGCTGGAAAAAGACTGACTCAACAAGAGAGTATTTTTATCTGTCTCGTACAATGCCCGAGATTGAGGCTAAAAATGGTTGACTCAACAAGAGAGTCTGAAAAGGTGATTGACTCAACAAGAGAGTCTGAAAGGGTGAGTGACTCAACAAGAGAGTCTGAAAGGTAATTGACTTAACAAGAGAGTCTGAAAAGTAATTGACTCAACAAGAGAGTTTGAAAAGGTTAGCTCCACTGGGGAGAAACATTGTACAAAGCCCAAGAGGAGGCTAACATTGCTGAGGAAAGATCATTATACAAAGCCTAAGAGGAGGCTATCTTTTGCCGGGGATCATTGAGATCCCGAGGAAGGTCCAAATGGGGGAATCAACTCTTGTAGGGGATTGCAGAAGAGTTGAGGTGCCAGATACCTTGAAGTTCTGATTTGGGATAGTGTTATACTGATGATAAACTGATCTTGGCTTGGGCATTTTTAGGAGAGAGACTGGGTTTTAGCTCTGCTAGAGATTGATCCAGAGTGATCAGGGTTTCTCCTATGTTTTTGTAGGGAACTTGAGAATGTCTTTGAGACTCAAGGGGATTACACTGTCCAAGTCTACTGACGTGGGAGAGTTTTATCTTTTGTATGATGCCCAAGAGGAGTCACGGGTATTAAGGGATGAGAATCAACCCTAAAATCTGATATTTGACACTAGAAAGACTGCTCTAGCAAAGGATGACTAAGTTCTGTCTTATACCTTTAGGAGGTTGTCAGGGTTCTTACATTAAGCCCAAGAGAATGCATGAGAACTTCTAAGAAGCCGAATGGTCCTTGTACAAAGCCCAAGAGGAGGCGGGGATGCTTTTAGGAAGGCTATGGGTCCCAAACCAAGAAAAGTTCAAGAAATGCAATTCACCGAGAATAGATCATTTAGTGAAGGTTCGAACGTTTGAAGAAACTCAAGAGATGTTGTTCACCGAGAATAGATCAACTCTGGGGAGTAGAATTCCTTTGACAATTTCTAAAGTGACAGCCTGAGAAAAGGTTCACGAAGAATACTACATTTCTCTTTGTTCCATATTGTTTAAGCCCAAGAGAAGGCAAGACTGTATCTGGAAATCCTACGGGGATCTAGTTTTGTCTGTATTTAAGAGTGACCAACACGGCTTTACTTAGTTCTAGACCTAGTTGCTGTGGAAAACTCTAAATAACTATACTAGTATATATACAGTGGATATATGACAAGTATTAAAACGATATGAAAGAAGACTAACCATGCGCAGCTTCCTATAATACAGTTATATATATATGAACGCGAGTAAATGAAAGCTGTTAAAACTTACAGGTGAGTAAGCTTTCATGCTGTATAGTTAGTTGTTCAAAGAAATTAAAGAAAGTTTGGATAACAACTGTATATTGAATCTAAATCAAAAAGGAGTTTGTTTGAAAAGACTATTGGGGCTTATACTCAAAGACAGGCCCAAGATTTAACAGTGATTGCACCGTTGTTTTGAATACCGTATCGGGACTTATACAACGAATGAGGCCCAAAGAGGTTCATTTAAAAGGGTTGGGTCTTACACTCTGATAGAGGCCCAAAGAGTATTTAAAGAAAAGAAATTGAACTTATAACACGAGGGTAGGCCCAGATGATTTTGTTTTAAAAGGCGACGACCGCGCCGTGGTTTTGAAAATACAGTGGGACTTATACAACGTCTGAGGCCTAAAGATTATTTATTTACCAAGGGGTTGGGTCTTACACTCTCTCAAGAGGCCCAAAAAGGTTTTGAAAAAGAAAAGTGGGACTTACAACACGAGGGTAGGCCCAAAATTCTTTTATCTCTAAAATGGCGATCGCGTCGAGATTCTTTTAACGCCGAGGGACTTATACAATATCTGAGGCCCAAAATGATTTTGGATAAAAAGGGATTGGGTCTTACACTCTATTAGAGGCCCATGAGTGTTTTGAAAAAGATTATGAGGGTGAAATCAATTAAAACCCTAATTTTGTTTAAAATTGGATTAATTTTGTTTAAAAATTAATAAAAATTATTGAAAACATGTGAAAAATGAGTGGTGATATTGGATCAATGTTTCAAAAATCATGTTTTTATCCACGAAATGATTGAAAACCATTTAAGTTTGGAAAATCAAGGGAAAGAAAATTTTCAAAATGTTGAAAAATAAATAAAAATTAATTCTTTTCAAAAATATCAAATATGTGAAATAAATAATATTTTTGGAGAATTTTTGTAAAATAAAATATTTTAACATTTTTTTGAATTATTAAAAAAAGAATCAACTCAAAATCATTAAAATTCAGAGAGAAATTAATTTTTGAATCAATTAAATAAAATCACAAAAATTCAAAAATTTAAATATTTGAAAAAGGGCGCCAAGAACATCTTGTTCTTGCCCGCGTGCCCTGTTTTGCCTAGATTTGCGTTTTCTCATCAATCTCACTGAATACGTGATGGAATCATACAATTCACATATCAATCTGCTCGTTTTTAACTCCCGATCATGTCTATAGTCTTTAATTTCATTTATTTTAAGCATGGAATGAGAAATCAAAACAAAACCTCAAGAACCCTAATTTCTGCATGAAGGCTGAGAAATTTGATACACGATTCATAAAAGTAATCAACAGAGGGGAAACATTCTATGCATGATTATGAACATTTGGCAAAAGTTTTTTGCGAGGAAATATGTATAAATTATGAGATTACCAAGTTTAGGCTTACTTGAAGGTCGTGGCAGCAAGAGCAATTTGATTTTTGAGTTAGAGGTGTTACAGATGAGTTGTGATGATCTGAACAGCTTCCCTTCACCATATGGAGTGTGTTTGAAAGCTTGGATTGATTTGAAATGAACTGGAACAGATTATGGCACCTCAACTGCAACTTTGTTGAAAACTTGAGCAAATGGATGATGATTTCATGAATTTGGTGTTCCAGTTGTTGGTTTAGTGTTTGATCAGCTCACATATGATGTTTATGAGGTGTGCGTGTGATTGGTTTTGTTGGAAACACATTCTAATTCAAAACCCGACAGTAGCTTGCATTAGAAGATGTTTTTAGGAGTGAGAGTTTGATTTTGAGAAAGGCAAGTGTTATAGGCCTTTGGTGTACTCAAACAGATTAGAAATGAGGTCTATTTATAGTGTGTCAAGTTTGTTTTGGCATCAATAGGGAATGGCAACTGCAGCAGGCCTTTGGCCAATGTGGATCAAATGGAATCTCAAGTCTCCTCTAGCCATTGACTTAAGATTAGAGCACAGGCCTATGGTTCTTTGATTTAGAGCTTATCCTTGACTCATTCAGTTGGAATAGGCTCAGTTCATGCCACCTTGGTGCATCCATTGAATGCTTGGAAACCAAATTGGAGTCTTGGCCTCTTTTAGGCTTTTTAGGTTTGGTATGCTACTTGTAGATTTTGGGACTTTGGAGGCTGATAGATCAGTGTTTGTCCCTTGTTTGTTCCCCCTTGATGTGTGTTGATGGATAACCATGCTTGTTGCACAATTTGATTAAATCGAGCCCTCATGCACAAATATGCCTTGCCAAGACAGTTTGCAGCAAGGCATGTTGTAGTTGTCATAACTCCTAGCTCAGATGGAGTTTCAGGGAGTTCTTGGTCACTTTGGAAAGCTGAAATATCCTATTTCAACATGATGTCTAACTTTGGTTTTGAACCAACTTGAATTACAATGAAAAATGCCTCTACATTTAGGAAAAAATAAGGCAGATTCCGACTTAAAGAAAATTTCACTAAGTGTTGGAAAAATATCACTTTCATGTTTTTTGCCATTTTGATCACTCCATAACTAAAAATCCATGGAGAATTGAAATGAGATGTAGTTGACACTTTTGAAGTATGCCATGAGAGCTATAAATCCAGCTTTGGACCATCCAAAATGGTTGCTTGGATCTCAAGTTATGGTCCTTGGAAATTGGTACCCTAGCCACTTTGTTCCATAACTTAGAAAAATTCTAAGTTTTTTATGGTTACCCCTTTTACAAGTTAACTCACTTTCTTTGATTTTTCTTGATGTATGATGATTCCAATCACATATTAACATTGTTTTAGGGTTAAAGAACCATAATTGTGGAAAATCCCAAAATGTCAAACTTGATTTTGTGCACAGTTGACTTTTTATCGGATGAAATCCAAACTGTGCGATCCTTTGTGAAATCAAGTCCTTGACCTAAATCAAACCTAATGGGTACATTTCATAGGTGTTGTAGGGTGTATTGAATCATGTCCCAAGGTTTGAGAGCATGTTTGGGTCAAAAGTCAAAGGTACAATTGACTTTTCCCTTGAAACCCTAATTGTGGTCCAGATGAAATTGAAACTTGTGGATCAAGCTTCTTGGATCAATCCATTATTGCAAATGGATCAATGTAGTGTATTGGAGACTCTCAAATCATGTCTTGAGGTCTTGACTCATGTTTTGTCCCAAAAGTCAACTTAGGGGTGAATTAGGTCAAGAAACTCTAATTCCTGATTTTTGTGAATGCATCCCCTGAGGCTAAATGGACTTGATGATTAGGTTCATAAGGTCCCTTGGAGTATCTTGGGTTGTGCTTTGAAGCATTGGCTCATGCCCAGATGAAAAATTTCATCTGGAGGCCTTGGTCGATCAAAACCCTAATTTGGTGACATTGGCGATCTTGAGGCTTGATCCACTTAGAATGTTGCAACCTTGTGCTTGATTCTTTATATGGGAGTCCTCTTGATCCTTTATAGGGGTTTGAGATGTTAGACAAGTTGAAGATCATGTCATTTCTTGATTGATCCTTTGTCTATGTGCTCTGAGAGGGCTTGAAACCCTAATTCTTGATTGTGGTGAATGCTTAACAATCCTTGAGGAGATTGATGAGGCATGTTAGTTCATCCATATTGTGGTAGTGTCTTGCACAATGATGGGAAATCTGGGTGGTCAAAATTTGGGGTATGACACTACGGGAAAATTGGAACGGTCTCGATCACATGGGTGCGAGAGAAAGAACTCGGGATCTGAAGAAGCGCTCCTGAAGAAGTGAATTGACTTTGTTTGTGTATTTTTTTAGACAGAAGTGAGTTAAGTTAGTTTGTAACTTGTATTGCACTAAAGTCTATGACATAGGAGCAAATGCGTCGCATGGTCGCCCCTAATGGGATGTATGCTAAATACTCTAGAAAAGTGAAGGGAGACCCCTCATTCTTCATTTCCCATGCACTTACGGCTCGTGGCGTACAATACTCGTTGTAGTTATTAAGTATTTTGATTTTGTTTTGAGATGAGAAGAGTGAGACTCAAAGAATAAAAGAAAAAATCTAAGGGAGACTTGGTCCTAGATGTTGTCATGTCAAATGGTCCTATAGTTGAGGTTAGGAAGGAAATTCTACCTAATGTTAGCATGCAAAGAGAAAATTGATCCTAAAACCTAATGTCTATCGTACTCCAAACTTAATCAGAAATTAAGTTGGACTATGAGCCCTAAGGGAACATGTGATCGAACACAAGTAAACATTAAACAAACTCAATCTCAATCAACAAAAATATTCAAAACTCAAAGGAAAAGAAAGGAGATGAAGATGAGAAAGATGTTAAAGCAAAACAAGTATAAAAAAAACCAGAAACAACAACAACAACAGCGCTTCAGCACAGCACAACAGTAAATTTCAGCACGCAAGCATGAACAGCATTTAACAGCTCTTATCTTCAGAAAAGATCAGGTGTAAAATCCAGCATGACAGAATAGATGCATTTAACAGCATGTATGTACAGAACAACAGTGTATGTAACAAAATTTCTTCACTCAATCCACTTATGCACAAATGAGACTAATTACAAAATTCAACTAAGATCAAGGATTTAATCAAAGAATTTTAATCATAGTTTTAACAAAAATCAAAATTTAACTAACAATTAACAAAAATTCCAATCAAAATTTTAACAAGAAATTTAATCAAAATTATCATCAAAGTTAATATCCAAATTCAATTTAAAAAAAAAAATCAAAATTGACTTCTAATCCACAAAAGAAACTAATTAATCCAAAATCTATTTAGGCAAGAATCTAATTACCTAAAACCAAATTATCCAAACTCAAATTATCAAAAATATAATTAATCAAAATCACAATCAAATTGATCAAAGCTCAAAATGCAATATTAATCAAGGCTAAAATCACAATTCTACAAAACTAAGATAAAAAATAATATTAACATTAGATCAATATTTAAATCTAAATTTGAAATTACAATCTAAACCAAAAATTAGCAAAAACTAAAATCTAATTAACACAAAGAAGAAGAAAAGAGAGAAAAAAAACTTATTCAATAAAAATATAATAAAAAAAATAAAATCTAACTAAAGTATTAAATATATATTAAAACAAGCCTTGCTGTATATTATATTGAAAACTTTATATATATTTTGAAAAAAACTTGTAATAACAAAACGAAACTATTGAACAAACTTACTGTATGGATGAAACGAGTTATATGCTTATGAAAAGGAAACCAAACAGTAACGCACCACCATATATAATTCACTCACCATGTACATGTTAATGACGGTACAACGGCACGACGGCTTACGATGCTCATGTATATTATAAAACTATATATAAGTTGAACAGTGCGGCGGAAGTGTATAAAAGAACAAAGCCAACAGTAAATATATATGCAAACTATAATCTAAACGTATATCAATATGAAAACTATGTATATGAAAACTATATATAACTCAACGTGTTTGTATAAGTGTACCAACAGATCTCTCTAAAGCCGCCGTTAACAAGCCCTTTTTTTATTTATTTTTCGAACTCCTTTTTTTTTCTTTCTTTCAACAAATATATTTATTTTATTTTGGGTCTAACTAATTATTTAATTTAGGCTTTTAAATGGGCATTAGAAAAAGGAATGATATGGTACCAAATTACCGAGCAAAATTAATGTTGGGGCACTCTGATGCTTGCTGCTTAGAATAAGAGAAGTCCTTAGCCATAAGGATACCACGATCCCATGTCTCGAGAGCTCAATGCAATGCATGATTAATTGTTATGAATAAATGGAAATTCATAGCGAAAGCCAGTTAAGGTTTGGAAAAGAGAGGGAAAATTTTGGGGTGTTACAACCGGATAAAGGATGTGCATCGATTACTGTAGGCTAAATCAAGCTACGGGGAAATATCATTTTCTTCTTCCTTTCATGGACCAAATGCTTGAGAGACTTTCCGGTCAAAGATTCTATTGTTTTCTAGATGGTTATTTAGGTTACAATCAAATTATTGTTAATCCAGAGGACCATGAGAAAACCAATTTCACGTGCCCATTCAGAATCTTTGCTTATAGGAAGATGCCTTTTGGAATGTGTAATGCGTCAGCTACTTTTCAACGGTGTATGCAAGCAATCTTTTTGGACTTGATTGAAAATTCCATTGAAGTTTTTCTGAATGAATTCCCGGTTTTTGGACCTTCGTTTAATCTTTGCTTGAAAAAACTGGATGGTATTTTGGAAAGGTGCGTGGAAACAAATTTGGTGCTTAATTAGAAAAAAATTCAACTTTATGGTGACGAAGGGAATTGTGCTCGGCCACAAAGTTTCTTCAAGAGGCCTTGAAGTTGATCAAGCCAAGGTGGACATCATTGAAAAGTTGCCACCACCTTTGAATGTGAAAGGATTAAGAAGCTTTCTTGGTCATGCGGGATTCTATCAGAGGTTCATCAAAGATTTTGCCAAAATTGCAAAGCCTTTGAGCAACTTGCTCAACAAAGATAAGTCTTTTGAGTTTGATGATTCTTGTATGATTGCTTTTAATTCTTTAAAATAAACTTCGACTACCGCACCTATAATCATGGTTTCTAATTGGAAACTTGATTTTGAACTCATGTGTGACGCGAGTGATTATGTCGTTGGTGCAGTACTTGGTCAACGGAGAACAAAACTTTTTTCATGCTACACACTATGCAAGTAAAGTTTTGAATGAAGATCAAATAAATTATGCCACAACTGAATAAGAGCTTCTTGCGATAATGTATGCATTGGAAAAATTTTGGTCCTACCTAATTGGGTCTAAAGTTGTTGTTTACACAGACCATGCGGCGATAAAGTATTTGTTAACCAAGCTGGATTCTAAGCAAAGGATTATTCGATGAGTCCTTTTGTTGCAAGAATTTGATCTTGAAATTTGCGACAAAAAGGGTTCCGAGAACTTGGTAACGGATCACTTGTCCCGTCTTATCAATGTTGAGGTGACCAAGCATGAAATTGAGGTTAAGGAAGAATTTCCTAATGAAAAGTTGTCTATGGTTCAAGTTAGACCTTGGTTTTCCGACATGGCAAATCATAAAGCCACCTGATTAATACCAGAAGGTCTAACTCGTAATCAGAAAAAGAATTTTTATCGGATGCCAAGTACTTTATGTGGGATGAATCGTATTTGTTTAAACTTGGTGTCAATAATATTTTGAGAAGGTGTGTTTTGAAAGAATAGTCAAATAGCATTATTTGGCATTGTCACAACTCACCTTACCGAGGGCATTTTAATGGATTGAGAACGGCATAAAAAGTCATTCAATCGGGCTTTTATTGGCCTTCTTTGTTTAAAGATGCGCATTCACATACATAAAGTTGTGACAACTGTTAAATGAGTGGGGGAATTACAAAACGGAATGAAATGTCGTTGCAAATCATGCTAGAGGTTGAAGTATTTGATTGTTGGGGCATAGACTTTGAAGGGCAGGATTGTAATTGCATGAGGATGAGTGAGGGTAAAAGAGGAAAACCATAGTTGAGGAATTTGATAAAGGAATTGGAAAAGATTGGAATCAGCTTCTGATCGTACGTGAATTTGTAACTAAAGGTGAAAGAGGCCAGGGCAAGGAAGAGGAAGAACATTATTAGAGAAGTAAAAAGCTCATCAAATGTAAGGTAAGGGTAGGGTTCTGATCTTGTAAGGGTTAGTATGTTGAATGATGGGTAAAAGTTAAGTTTTGTCTTATGGGTGGAATGTTGTTCTATGTTATGATTGCTATGAATAATTGATAAATGATGAAATTGTTTGTTGATTTGTGATAAATGATGTTTTGTTATCTAATATGTGATGTGTTCTTTACGTATAGGTGTGTGTGGTGTTTCTATTTTACAAATGGTTGAAAGTTCCTCTATTGTTGAGTTTTGTAGTTTCGAGTCGGAAGTATGAAATTGATGACGATTTATTGTTAATCCATGAGTAAAACATAGTATAATTGAGTTTTAGGATGTTATTTTGGTATGAAATTGGGTCTATGATGATGGGGTTTAGTGGCATAGGTTCTGGTATGAAAAGCTGGAGTGAAATAGCTTTTAAAAAAAAGTGATTTTTGGAGTTTGGAACAGCGTGTGTTGACCTCCACGGTCTTCTGGATCGACTTGATGCTACCCGAATGTAATATGGTGGAAATATGAATAGTATGCGTCGACACACAGGCCTGGGTCGACTCATAGGCAGAGAAACACCATAAACGGTTTCGATCATAACTTTTTAACCGATAATCTAGATGACAAACCGTTCGAAGTGTTAGAAAGATAATGAGCAGAACTTTAACATGGTATAATAAGATGAGCCATTTTTCTAATATTTTAATGTTTAATAAGTTGATTATTATGACTATTACTTGTTGTGCATGTAAAGAAATCCTGTTGTAAGTGGCGAAACTTGAATGTTGTTATAAAGAGGTTATTATGGTGTTATTGGTGTGAAATGAGCATGTTTGATGATGTTATTGTGATTGCGTAATATATACATGTATGTATATACTATATGAAATACATTTTTATGCTTGTTGGCCAATTTGGGCGGTGTACAATAAACATGGTGGTGGGGTTATTGTACACGATGTTGTTGTTGTTGTTGTATGCATTAATAATCACACCACATACATTTGTGGATGAATGGTCCATTGTTGGTGAGCCTAAAATCCCATTGTGTGGATTGGTATGGTAGCTGATTCGGGGGTGATGGATCAGTGAATGGTTTTGATCCTAGGAGGTGAAGATCGTAACGTTGAACCTGAGTGTTCACGAAAAATTGGTACCACATGCATAAGCATTGAGCCATGTGTGAGTCTCATTGCATTAGATATTACATGTTTCTATGTTGCCAAATATGTGGTGTTGTGTGATTAAATGATTTGTTATCATGTGATTTCCTATTGGTTAGCGAATAAGTGGTGATGATGTTGATGGTTGTTTAATGTGAGATGTGTAGTTGGATTGTGGTTTTGTTAATCTGATGTTTACCGTTTAACATGCTTTCCTTTATATTATCATGATATCTCACCCATTCTGTTTGAATATTGCCTCCACGTGGGCAATTTGCAGATATTCTGCAGTAGGACTCAGGTGTGTGTTGAAGATGGAATCTCCTTATCTTTTCTCTATAGTTGGTGTCTGCTCTGATTATAACACTGGGGAGTCATGGGAATGTTTTTATGATTTATATTTGATTTGAGATTGTAGACATCTCCTTTATCATGTTTAATTAGTGTTTGATGGATTATGTGGTTCCATGTTAACTTTTACATACCATGAAACGATAAACGAGTTTATGATTCTGCTGCAAACAAAATAATTTGTTCAAGCTTTATATGTTGGCCGTAACATCCTAAGTTTCGTTTGTTTCCTTAATTACTCTGATGTTTTATTTGAAAATATTACGGGGGTTTATTTAGGGTGTTACATAGTGGTATCAGAGCAGGTCGGTTCGTCCGACCAAGTTGTTTAATTATGTTATTCCCTAGTATGCGACATGCGTGTGAAAACGTTGTCGATGCATGTTTTATTTTCCATTTGCAGGTTAGGAATGAAACAAGAGTGGGAGAAGCATTTACTTCTCTTGGATATTCCAATTGTTGAGAGCTTGGATATCGTGTTGCTGCTTGCGAGAGTGCATTGTTGGATAGTTCAACTGTTTTGAGAATGGTGTGATCCTTGAGGGAAGACGGTCAGGTGTTCTCGTTGGTCGCTTCCTAGTGATGGGGTAAGCGATGTTTTGGATAGAGTTGGGCCAGTGATGTTGGAGTATCCTTATGTCTTAACTAAGGATGGGTAGAGTTTGTCTTTAGTTGGGACTAGTTGATGTTAGTCTTGGAGCGAATTGGTGAGAATTAAACCATGTGTATATCAATTATTTGGATGGTTGTGTGGTGTGCTGATGATTGGGAGAGCTCAGGCAATGCCGAAGCTATGTTGTTTCAGACACTGAAGATGTTGTGGATTCGAGATTTCGTATGTTGGCTAAGTTGGGATGTCTCTAGGGAGAACGATCAGGTATCATTGGTGTTGGATTCTCTGCAAGTAGAGAGCGATGTGATGGCTAGTGGTATGCCAGTGGTGTGTGATCCCTGATGCTTTCTTGAAAAATATCTGCGACTTGCCTTCAAACCATGAAGTCGAGTTTGATGAAGGTAGAGAGTTTTCCATCCGCTACGCAGGTAGAAGGATTCTTGGATGGTGAAGCTTGTGTGGAAAGTCTGGTTGTTCCTTCTATGAAGGGAGAAATGGTTATCGGAACTTCTGCTAAGGGATCAATGGCAACTTCTCTTGTTTGCTAGAATTGTCCTTTGAAAATCATGGATAGGGGTTTTGGTGTGGATCTCATTTGCTTGCCGCTGATGAATCTCAATGCTATCTTGGGAATAAACTGGTTTATGTTTAACGATGATTAGATTAATATTTTTATTAATTGGTGTGGGTTCCAACTCCTGTTGGTGAGGAGGGAGGTGATTTCTTATCTATGGAAGGGTTGAAGGAGATTTTAGAATATGACATTCAGGTGTTTGCGATGTTTGCATCACTATCTGTTGACAACCAAGCTGTGATCGATGAAGTGCAGGTGGTACAAGAGTTTCCAGAAATATTTTCGAAGGACATTTCTGATGTACCGCCAGAAAGAGAAGTGGAATTTACTATTGATCATGTCCATGGTACCAGACCTATTTCTATGGCACCATACAGAATGTCGGCTTCAGAACTAGCAGAGTTGAAGAAACAACTGAAAGGTTTGTTGGAAAAGAAGTTTGTAAGACCAAGTATGTCGCCTTGGGAAGCTCTAGTATTGTTGGTAAAGAAGAAAGATGGTAGTATGAGATTGTGTATAGATTATCGGCAGTTGAACAAAGTGACGATTAAGAACAAGTATCCACTTCCTAGGATAGATGATTTAATGGATCAACTAGTAGGTGCTCAGGTATTCAGCAAGATAGACTTGAGGTCGGGTTATCATCAAATAAAATTAAAAGATGAAGATATTCAGAAGACAGCTTTCAGGACTCGTTACAGACATTATGAATACTTGGTGATGAGTTTTAGTGTTTCTAATGCACCTGGTGTATTTATGGAGTATATGAATCGGATTTTTCATAACTACTTAGATCAGTTTGTTGTAGTGTTCATTGATGACATTTTGATTTATTCTAAGTCAGAAGAAGAGCATGAGAAGCATTTGAGGATTGTGTTGCAGGTCCTGAAGGAGAAGAAGCTTTATGCAAAGCTATCGAAGTGTGAGTTCTGGTTGAAGGAGGTTAGCTTCCTTGGTTATGTTATTTCAAGTAATGGTATTGCAGTGGATCCTTCCAAGGTAGATGCAGTTCTACAATGGGAAACGTCGAAGTCAGTTACCAAAATTCGATGCTTTTTGGGGTTGGCTGGTTACTACTGTAGATTCATTGAAGGTTTTTCCAAGTTAGAACTTCCGCTAACTCAGCTGACCTGCAAGGGTAAACCGTTTATATGGGATATTCATTGTGAGGTGAGCTTCGTAGAGTTGAAGAAGAGGTTGACCACAACTCCGATTTTGGTTTTACCCCAACCAAATGAACCTTTTGTAGTATATTGTGATGTGTCGTTGGTGGATCTGGAAGTTGTGTTGATGCAAGATAGAAAGGTTGTGGCTTATTCTTACTGACAGTTGAGGATTCATGAGAGGGACTATCCTACCCATGACTTAGAGTTGGTTGTAGTAGTGTTTGTATTGAAAATCTGGAGACATTATTTGTATGGTTTTAGGTTCGAAGTGTTCAGTGACCACAAAAGCCTGGGGTACTTGTTTGATCAGAAGGAATTAAACATGAGGCAGCGTAGATGGTTGGAATTCTTGAAAGACTATGATTTTGGCTAGAATGATCATCCAGGTAAAGCAAATGTCGTGGCTGATGCTTTAAGTCGGAAGTCATTGCACATGTCAGCAATGATGGTTAGAGAGTTGGAACTTGTGGAGCAATTCAGAGACATGAGTTTAGTCTGTGAATTAACACATCAAAGTGTGAAGTTGGGAATGCTAACAATCAACAATTATTTTATTACTAGGATTAAAGATAATCAGAAATTGGATGTAAAATTGGTGGACTTGATGGTTGGAGATGATCAACTTGCTGAGAATGATTTCAAAGTTGACGAACAAGGTGTGTTGTGATTCAGGAATAAAATTTGTATTCTCGAAAATGCGGAACTAAAGAAGATGATTTTAGAAGAAGGTCATCGGAGTAGCTTAAGTATCCATTCGGGAGCTACTAAGATGTACCAAGATTTGAAGAAGATATTCTGGTGGTCAGGAATGAAGCGCGATATTAAGCAGTTTATTTATGCTTGTCTGACTTGCCAGAAGTTGAAGGTTGAGCATCAGATACCTGCAGGGTTGATGCAACCATTGGATATTCCAGAATTCAAATGGGACAACATTTCTATGGATTTTGTGATGGGATTGCCAAATACTCTGAGAGGGCATGATGTTATTTAGCTGGTAGTAGATAGGCTGACGAAGTCAGCCCATTTTATTTCGATTAACATCAGTTTTCCAATGCAGAAGTTGAAAGAGGTCTACATTCGTGTAATTGTTAAGTTGCATGGAATTCCATTGAGCATTGTATCGGATAGAGATCCGAGATTCACTTCCAGATTTTGGGAGAGTTTGCAAGAGGCGCTGGGTACTAAGTTGAGGTTGAGTTCGGCTTATCATCCACAGATGGATGGTCAGACGGGGAGAACTATTCAGTCGTTAGAAGATCTATTAAGGGACTGTGTTCTAGAACAAGGAGGTGCTTGGGATAGTCAGTTGTCGTTGATTGAATTCACTTATAACAACAATTTTCATTCTAGTATTGGGATGCCACCTTTTGAAGCGTTGTATGATGGGAGATGCATGACGCCTTTGTGTTGGCATGAATCCGGTGAAAGTGTGGTGCTTAGACCTGAATTAGTCCAACAAACTACGGAGAAAGTGAAACTAATTCGAGAGTAGATGAAAGCTTCTCAAAGTAGGCAGAAAAGCTATCATGACAAGATGAGAAAGGATTTTGAGTTCCAGGAAGGGGACCATGTATTCTTGAGAGTAACTCCGGTGACCGGTGTTGGACGTGCCTTGAAGTCGAAGAAGCTCACTCCTCTTTTTATCGGTCCATATCAGATATCTGGGCAGGTATGAGCTGTTGCTTATAGAGTGGCGTTGCCACCAAGTACATTCCAGATCTGTCGCATGTGATTTCAATGGACGATGTGCAAGTAAGGGATATCCTTACTGTGGAGGCTTTACCTGAGAGAATTGATAGTCATGAGGTGAAACAGTTGCGAGGCAAGGAGATTGCTCTCGTGAAGGTCGTGGGGGGAGGCGCTGCCGGAGGAAATATGACGTGGGAATTGAAGAGCAAAATGCGGGAGTCGTATCCTAAGTTATTTGCGTCAGGTAATTTTCGAGGACGAAAATATTCTAAGTGGGGGAGAGTTGTAATGTCTGTCTTATTTCAAATTATTTTTCATAATTTAATTGCGTGAAGTTGTGTGTATAATTGTGATTATGTGTATTTTGTTGTGTTTGGGGATGCCCTTGGTGTGGGGTAGTAGCCTTAAGAGTAGACCTTGAGGGTGGAGGAGTGTGTGAGCATTTGAATAGAGATTGGTGGTGTGAGAAGTAAAAATAAATATAATATATTAGTGATAATCAGTTAATTATTTAATATTAGGTGAATATTAATTTAATTAAATAATTGCTGAGAATTATTATTATTATTATTTTAATTAAATGGGATAAATAATAATAATAGTAATAGAATGAAATAAAAGAAATGAGATATTAAGTGTGTAGAGAATTGAAGGGCATGATTGTAATTGCATGAGGATGAGTGAGGGTAAAAGAGGAAAATCATAGTTGAGGGATTTTATAAAGGAATTGGAAAAGATTGGAATCAGTTTCTGATCGTACGTGAATTAGGAACTAAAGGTGAAAGAGGATAGGGCAAGGAAGAGGAAGAACTCCATTAGAGAAGGAAAAAGCTCTTCAAATCTAAGGTAAGGGTGGGGTTCTGATCTTGTAAGGGTTAGTATGTTGAATGATGGGTAAAAGTTAAGTTTTGTCTTATGGGTGGAATGTTGTTCTATGTTATGATTGCTATGAATAATTGATAAATGATGAAATTATTAGTTGATTTATGATAAACGATGTTTTTTTATCTAATATGTGATGGGTTCTTTACCTACAAGTGTGTGTGGTGTTTCTGTTTTACAAATGGTTGAAAGTTCCTCCATTGTTGTGTTTTGGAGTTTCGAGTCGGAAGTATGAAATTGATGACGATTTATTGTTAATCTGTAACACCCCAAAATTTTCCCTCTTGTTATTTCCTAGCTTATGTTTCATTGCATTGCATTAAGATCTCATCTCATATCATTTCATCTCATGTTGCAAAGGGCATGTGATCAGTGGATTTCAAAGTATTGATCATCCAAAGCAAGAGAACAAGAGCCAAGGGTCTTCAAGCAAGCCTCAAGAGTCTTACATCTCATATCATCTCATTTGATCCCACAAGTCATTGAAAGATGGGAATTCATCAAGAAGATTGGACAGTGCATCATCTCCTATCAAAAGCAGTCCAAATTAGAGTTTTGGATTCAAGCATTTTCCTGATGGAATTTTGGTTCAAACTTGATTTCAAGGTTTTCTACATGATGTCAAGTATCTAAGGATGGAAGATTTCCCATTGGTTCATTTCAGAAGAGGTTTAATTGGTCAGTTGCTTGAGAATCAAGAAATTTGGGGAAAAGTCAATTGTGCATAGGAAAAAGTCAACTCCTGACTTTTTAAAGTCAAATTCATGAAATTCAAGTCACATATGTTCATTGTACAAGATTTGATCGAGAAATGATGGAGGAATCATCAAAAATCAAGAATTGTACAAAGTTTCCATTTTTAGAAACTTAGGGTTTCCAACAATGGCAAGTTTTGCACCCTTTTGCACTCTACTTCAAGGCATTATTTCTCCATGATAAAAGCTTCAAACTTCAGGCCCAAGTTGAGCCAATTAAAGATCACATTCCAAGCTTCAAATCCATATAAATAACTCTTCCATTGGATCAAAACGGAGAGAGTTATGATCAATCAAAGTATGACAAAATCAAGGCAAATCTCAAGTCATGGCAAGGCAAGTTCAAGCCTCCAAGACATAATTTCATCAAACACTTGGTGTTCCATATGTCAAGCCATTTTTCTCATTGAAGAAAGCTTCAAATGAAAAATTGTTGAACATCAAAGTTGTTCATCTCCATGTCCTCTTCAAATTTTATGTTGGACATTTTCTTATTTGAACAAGTTATAGAGGTCATATGGTTTCCCAAAGTTGGTGGTCTCACACTGAATTTCCATAGGCCATGTTGCCATGCGTGACACAACTTGTCTCGCCCATGATGCAGTCTCACATCCTTGTGTTCTAAGTCATTTTCCATCACCTTAAAGGAATTGTTTCACTTGGATTCAAACATCAAACTTGTTCTACTTCATGTCCTTGATCCTTAGCCATCAAAAACTCATCATCTCATGCAATGTACATAGAGAATTTCATCATCAAACATCCATGGTTTCATTGATGTCATGTTGGCCAAGATGAAATGTTTTGCATTGTTATTGTTGGTTCAGTTTGTTTACACTACACACCAGCCACTCTTTTCCTATTATGAACACACATAACTCTTACACATTATGCCCACATACATGTCCCTACACTAAAGAGGAAGTGAGCAAACTTTCGTGACAAGTTTCTGCAGTAATAACATACATCACTACCTCTCATTTCTCAGCTCCACCATAAGCTAATATACTTGTTAGTTCTTAGATTGGCTAGAATTTTGGTAAAACAAAGTATGTTCAATGTTGATGTCAAGGGGGTGATGTTGCAACATTGAGTCTTAACACTGGGCTGTGTTAAGTATTTAATTGCTGAAGTTGGATGTCTGATGTCACATGGCGATGTTGTGACATTAGATCTGCAGAATTAATAACATCAGGTTGTGATGCTGTTAGGGTTTGCGTGTTAGCTGGAATTGTGGAGAGAAAGCTGTCTCATTGGATGCGAATATCTTGGGATAGATATTTTCTGCTGCATAGGAGATCTGGTGCAGATTTGTAGGAGATTTAAAAGGTTGAAGATTTAAAAAGATTTTAGGAGAAAATCTGTTTTAAATATTCAGTTTTAAATAACAAATCAAGTCAGATATTGTAGCAGGTCCAAGACCAATTCAAGGAGCTATATAAAGCATACAAGACCAAAGGAAAAAGTGACAGAAATACAGAGAGAAGATCAAGAGCATAGGCTGAGTGTCATGAGTATTTTGTACGAGTTTTATAACCAGAATTATAGGGTGAATTTCTAAGTCGTTTTCTGTCCTCTCTTAGAAGCTGTGAAGCAATAGAGAGTTGTTACTTGATCAAAGTTGTGAAGTAAAATCAAGGTTGCTCAAAGAGGTTGTTCCTTGAGTATTGTTTTAGGGATTGAGTAGTGTTCTCATATCTAAGTGGTTTCTTAGGTAGAAAGTCACTAGTAGGAATTAAGTTTAGGAGATTTTCAACTGGGTTGTTGAGTCTGTAAATTAATTATACAAGTAGTGAATTTCATCCCTGGCTTGGTAGCCCCCAGACGTAGGTAGTTAGACCGATCTGGGTGAACAATTTGGTGTGTTATTCTGCTGTTTAATTTATCCATTGTGCAGAGTTTGTTGTTGTTACATCGCACCTTAACATCACACGTCTGATACCAGAATTTCAATTGGTATCAGAGCAAGCATCCTGTCTGTCTCTGGGTGAGATCTAGGGAAGTTACTTTCTGGTGTAAAGATGGACAAAGAAGTTGAAGGATTCGTCAACAGACCCCTATTTTGGATGGATCCAATTATGACTATTGGAAGCCAAGGATGACTACCTTCTTAAAATCCTTGGACAGCAGGGCATGGAAGGCCATTATTAAAGAGTGGAAAGCACCTGTTGTGTGTGAAAAAGATGATGCTGACAAAGATAAAGAAGGCACCTCAAAGCCAAAGCCTGAAGAAGAGTGGACCAAAGAGGAAGATGAGCTCGCCCTTGGAAATTCCAAAGCTCTAAATGCAATCTTCAATGGAGTGGATAAGAATATTTTCAGGTTAATCAATACCTGTGAGGTTGCTAAGGAAGCGTGGGATATTTTGAAGGCCACTCATGAAGGTACATTTAAAGTTAAAATGTCAAGACTTCAAATTTTAACATCAAAATTTGAATGCCTGAAGATGAAGGACGATGAGACTATTCATGACTTCCACATGAATGTTCTGGAGCTGGCTAATGCATCCAATGCTCTTGGTGAGAAAATGTCAGATGAAAAGCTTGTAAGGAAGATCCTTAGGTCCCTTCCTAAGAAGTATAAGATGAAGGTAACTGCCATTGAAGAATCACAAGACATCAGCAAGATGAGAGTTGATGAGCTCATTGGATCTCTTCAAACTTTTGAGCTTGGGTTGAATGAGGAAGAACCAGAAAAGAAGCCAAAGAATATAGCCCTAGTGTCAAATGATCAAGAAGAAAAAGGAAAGAGTTTTGAATCCCAGGAGGATCTATCTCAGGCCATAGTTATGTTGGGAAGACAGTTCAATAAAGTGTTCAAGAGAATGAATAATAACTCTAGGCCTAATGTCAAGAACATATCTTCTGACACCCTTAAGTCAAAAGAGAAGGATGAAGAGAAAACTACCCAAGATAAAGGAGTTCAGTGCTTTGAGTGTGAAGGGTATGGACATGTCAAGAAAGAGTGTCCCACCTTCTTGAAAAAGCAGAAGAAGGGCATGACAGTTTCCTGGTCGGACTTTGAAAGTGAAAGTGAAGGTGAGACAACAAAGCATGTTAGAGCTTTAACAGGAACTGTTGTGTCTGATGATGATTCTAGTGATGGAGAAATAATGTATGAAGAGTTGGCATCTACCTATCAAGAGTTGTGTTTAAAAAGTGCTGAGATTTGTCAAGAAAACAAGTGCCACAAGCAACAGATTGCTCAACTTGAGAATGAAAAAGCTGATTTGGAAAATGAAGTTGTACTAGTTAAATCTCACCTTGATCAAATGACCAAGTCTGTTAGGATGCTGAGCTGTGGTACAGACACACTTGATAAGATCCTTCAGACAGAAAAGGTTGCTGGTGATAAGTCTGGTATAGGATATGTGGCAAGCACTTCAGGAGCAAAGGAGGAGGTGTCCCGACCAATGTCTCAAACAAAGAGACAGGATCCTACCCCTAAGAGGGTTGTTCAGCCTCAGAATGTTGAGAAAAGGAATGGTCCCCATCAGAGGAAGATGCAGCCTCAAGGAGCTAATCAGTATATGCATCCCCAATATCACAAGAGCATGCAAGCTACAAGGTTGAAACAGAACATGTCTCATCAGATGTCTCAACATCAGGGAGACTGGTATGGATATGAATACAACAAGGAGGTGCCTCATTATTATGGAAGAAGGAAGCCTCATCACCATAGGAGGCAGCCTAGAAGACAACATCCTCAGTTCAGGAGACAGTCTACCTATGGTAAAAGACATCAGCACCATAGAAGACAGACCAACTCTGGAAGGAGGAGACAACACTGTGGGTGGAAGCCACAGCAATATCATAATGGTAGAAGATATAACCAACTCAGAGATGACAGAGTTAGATGCTTCTATTGTGGAAGGTTTGGACATATGCAGTACTCTTGTTTTAAATTGCTTGGTTATCCACAATCTGCTCCTCAAGGCAAACCAAAGGAATTCAGACCTAAAGTTGCTAAACAATGGGTTCCTAAGGAGAAGGTGAAATGTCTTTTGGCACACACCTCAGATAGCCAGGTTGATAAGGATACATGGTACTTTGACAGTGGATGTTCAAAGCATATGACTGGATTCAGAACTCTGATAGCTGAAGTCAGTCATTGTCCCTCTCATGAGGTTATGTTTGGCAATGGTGAAAAAGGTGTAGCTGCAGGAGTTGGAAAAGTGAAAGGTGATGGTAGACCTGAACTGGACAATCTTCTGTTTGTCAATGGTTTAAATGCAAATTTGATCAGCATAAGCCAATTGTGTGATGAAGGGTACAGAGTTAACTACACTAAAGATGAGTGTGTGGTTTCTGATGAGCATAATCAGGTTGTTATGAAGGGTGCCAGAACCAAAGATAACTGCTATCAGTGGATTTCCCTTGAAGGTAATTCAACTAATGATTCTCAAGTTGATGTTATAACATCAGACTATGACGTCAGGATGCTCAAAGGTCACTCAGAGTTAATGAGTTCTGATGTGAATTTTTTTAAATTTTTAAAAGAAAAGTCTTTATGAAGGGAGAAAATTAGTAATTGCCCTTTAAGAGGGACTCAAAATCAGGCGCCTTACAACATTGATTCTATATCAAGATTCATCAAAGAGTTTTTGTCTCAACGGTTCATCTCCCTCAACAGAATAGACAAATCTTCTCTAAACCTAGTCTGTTACAAAGGAACGATGTCTTCCCCATCCAAGAACTCTGATTCTCAAAGACCCGCGCATGTACGAACTAGGGTTTCTTCGAAAAATGAACTTGGTGACAAAGAACACATTCCTGTGGCACTTCCAGACTTAGGCAACTCTAAACGTTCAACCAAGCTGGATAAAACTAAAACTAGGTCATCATCCTCTCAAGCTATTGAGGAGAAGTATGATGTAGACATGCATTTGGAACAGATTGCCACCAAAATTCTTGAGAAGGGAATACGGGTGAAAGGGATTTCTGTCCCATTAAGGCAAATGCCTGCTGAACAGGTAGACTCTCAAAGTGAGGACACAAATCTTCAACGACTGGCCTTGACGGTGATTCGAGACGCTGAAAGTGGTAATAAAGAAGAAGATCTTGTTGATGCTAATGTCTTCTTTGATGTCAGAACATCATCCCCATGGAATGAAAGTCACAGGTGTAAAGGGAAGGGTCAGGTTGAGGTTATAGATGTTGAGGACTCATATGATAGTGAGGATAGGAAAGGGAAAGGAGTGGAGTACCTTCCTAATGAAGATAAGGTCAAGGTGAATCCAAGAAAGAGGAAAATTGTGGAACAATCTGAGTCTGAGCATGATGATGAGGATGATGTTCAGAACATCACTCGGGTCAGAAAATCTATTGCAAAAAGGATTGCAGACAAAGTCCCAGATGTTCCTGTGGATAACATCTCCTTCCACCGTGCAAGCAATGCCTATATGTGGAAGTTCATTTGCCAAAGGAGGATTGCTCTTGAGAGAGAGATTGGCAAAGAAGCCATGGAGATTAAAGAAGTGATGGAAGGAATTAAAGCTGCTGGGTTAATGAAAACTGTGTGTGGATTTTCAAGGTGCTATGATGGCCTGGGAAAGGAATTCACAGTAAATCTTCCTGTAAATATCTCTGACAAGAGCAGTCCAGATTAAATGAAGGTCTTTGTTAGAGGAAAATGTGTTGAGTACTCACCTAAGATTGTAAACAGCTACTTAGGAAGAGAGGATGCAGAGTATACAAAATTGGAGGATACAGATAATGAAGTGTGCAAGGAAATTACTGCTGGACAGGTTAGAGTATGGCCATTAAAAGAAAAGCTACCAACTAGCAAACTGAATGTGAAGTATGCTATACTACACAGAATTGGAGCTGCAAACTGGGTACCCACTAATCACAAAACCACCACAGCTGTGGGATTAGGAAGGCTTATCTATGTTGTTGGTACACAGAAAAAGTTTGACTATGGCACATACATATTTGATCAGAATGTAAAACATGCAACAAAAAATGCCTATAGCATTTCCTTCTCTCATTAGTGGAGTCGTTCTGAATCAACAACCAGAAATATTGACTTGTGTTGATAAAGCATGCAAGAGGGAGTCTCCATTATCCTTGCATCAGAAATTGTTTATGGGAAGTCATGTTGCAGATATTGTCTCAACATCAAATGCAGGTATCAAGAAGAAAACTTCCAAGTCTGATTTACTAGCAGAGCTGAAGGCAACCCGCAAAGACTTGGATGCTGTGATTAATACCAGTCTGGCTAGAAAATAAAAGATTGAGAAGATGATCCAATCTGTGGAACAAGATGATCATGCTGACTCTGAAGATGAAGGACAAGATGGTGCAGATGGTACAAGTTCAGAAGAAGACTAACTTATTTGCTTTTGCTTCTAGTAGTTTTAGTTTTTGTTTCTGCAATGTTGTTTTGTTAGCACTTAATGTGCTTGGTTAAGTAATTTGAATATTGTGCTGGATATGCACTGGTTATGTTTTGCCTGGTTGCTAACTGTGAGGCTAACAATGAGAGCTAGGGTGTACTAACTGTAGTTAATAGGGCTTCTAATTGAAACTTGTCTAATTGTGGCTAAAAAGGGGGAGAAGTAGCCAAAGAAAGAAAACCAAAGGTAGAAGAAAGCAAGCCAAAGGTAAATGATTGTCTAAAGCTGTCAAAGGAGTTGAGGTGCTGTCAAAAGAATATGCAGATAGTAAGGGGGAGAAATTGCTGAACAGCTGCTATGCTGGTTGTTGCATTGAGGGGGAGTGCTCATTGCTACAAATAATGAAATATGTGCAGCTATTTTGCAGCATAATGATATATGCTAAAGTTTTTATGTGTGCAGCAGAGTTTTGTGAAGAAAATTGAAGTTGCTGCTAATGTTGAATTGTGCGCAGCTGGTTGAAGATTAAAGCTGTTTTAATGCTGCTGCTTGAAGTTTCAAAATTATTGATTGAAGTTTTTCAGCTGCTGAAGTCTCTGAAGGTGCAGAGTGCAGAGATTGTTTTAGCAAAAATTAGCCAAAGGGGGAGATTGTTAGTTCTTGGATTGGCTGGAATTTTGGTAAAACAAAGTATGTTCAATGTTGATGTCAAGCGGGTGATGTTGCAACATTGAGTCTTAACACTGGGCTGTGTTATGTATTTAATTGCTGAAGTTGGATGTCTGATGTCACATGGCGATGTTGTGAAATTAGATCTGCAGAATTAATAACATCAGGTTGTGATGCTGTTAGGGTTTGCGTGTTAGCTAGAATTGTGGAGAGCAAGCTGTCTCATTGGAAGCGAATATCTTGGGATAGATATTTTCTGCTGCATAGGAGATCTGGTGCAGATTTGTAGGAGATTTAAAAGGTTGAAGATTTAAAAAGATTTTAGGAGAAAATCTATTTTAAATATTCAGTTTTAAATACCAAATCAAGTCAAATATTGTAGCAGGTCCAAGACCAAGTCAAGGAGCTATATAAAGCGCACAAGACCAAAGGAAAAAGTGACAGAAATACAGAGAGAAGATCAAGAGCATAGGCTGAGTGTCGTGAGTATTTTGTACGAGTTTTATAACCAGAATTCTAGTGTGAATTGCTGAGTCGTTTTCTGTCCTCTCTTAGAAGCTGTGAAGCAATAGAGAGTTGTTACTTGATCAAAGCTGTGAAGTAAGATCAAGGTTGCTCAAAGAGGTTGTTCCTTGAGTATTGTTTTAGGGATTGAGTAGTGTTCTCATATATAAGTGGTTTCTTAGGTAGAAAGTCACTAGTAGGAATTAAGTTTAGGAGATTGTCGACTGGGTTGTTGAGTCTGTAAATTAATTCTACAAGTAGTGAATTTCATCCCTGGCTTGGTAGCCCCCAGACGTAGGTAGTTAGACCGAACTGGGTGAACAATTTGGTGTGTTATTCTGCTGTTTAATTTGTCCATTGTGCAGAGTGTGTTGTTGTGACATCGCACCATAACATCACACGTCTGATACCAGAATTTCAATACTCCCCCATCACCATAGCCAAACTCACCAACTCGTGCCATTAACAACCTCACTCATTCTGTTAACTCAAAACTCAGTTGACACAGCTCATTTAACCACAGTTCCAACTGTTAACTTCTGTAGTTAACATGTTAACCACACCTATATAAGCTAAACTCTAACAGATTCTGAGAGAGGACTTCATTTTCACACATTTCACAAAATCTTCATCTCAAACTCTCTCTGAATTCTCTCTATCTGCACGATTTCATCATCATCTTCATCCATATTTCATCATTATCATCATCCATTGTTCATTATTGATCAAGACCAAGCAGAATCAATATCAATTCCTCAAGTGTAGCTTCTTTGCATTTCGAATCTCCATCTGTTTTCTTCAAAATTTCAAGATCTAGAGCATTTATTTTTCTCTTTGGAAGATCAAGAGCAAAGGATTCTCCTCTCTGGCTTTCTTGTGTTCTAAGTAGCTTCACATTTCAGGTTTGAAATTCAAAGTCTCTCACATGATTTCTACTGCTTAAGTTGTGTTTTATGTTGATTTTAGCTTAATGGAAGCATTGTGACTGATCCAGCTAGTTGATAGACCTTTTAGAGGTGTAGACTCAAAACCTAGGGCAGGATTCATCCCTTCTATTCTCTCTGATTATGTGTTGTTTGTGAAAAATAATTGTGGATTTGTGATTTCCATGACTTCCTGAACATTTTGGTATGCATTTCATAAATTTCTGGAGAGTTTGAGGATTTGCAGGTGGTGGTGCTTCCCCGGAGAAGATGACCGGAGGTCCTTCTCCGACCGGTGAGGTTTTCAGATTAGGATTTTAGGACTTTAAAACATGGTCGTACGATTCGTTCCAATCCAACGCATAATAATTTGCCAACACATTAATGAAGATGTTGCATCTCACGTTCCTCTCTCTCTCTTATTGTTGACTTTGACTGTTTGCATGTGTGTGCATGCATGTTAATTATCATGTGCTTGCCTTGTGGACCATTGGATTAGATTACTTTGATGATTGATTATTGTTGACTGCATCCAAGGGCTCACGTAGAGTCAATGTTTAACTGCATTCCACCATGATCCCATGTGCCACATGCGTGTAATTGGACCAGACTTCAATTTTATTTTCACACACCCCTATTTTGGGCCCAGTCACATTTTGAACTACATAATTGCTATGTCTGCACCCCCTCTCCTATTTTCCTTTTATTTAGAATTTCTTTCTCATACTGTTTTGATTTTCTTTTATTAAAAATACCAAAATGCTTCTAAAAATTCTGTAAAAATTCCTGAGGCATATTTAGACAATTTAATAATTTTGTATCATTTTTATTCTTGATTTTGTGAATATTTGACATATTTTGTGAATTCCATTTTATTTCTTTTCAAAGTGATTCTTTCTTGACACAAGAAATTCATCCATTTATTTTGCATAGTTTTAAAACCATTTTGCATCCAATCTTTTTGCCATGTTTGAATAATATCATGAGGTGTCTGAAAGTATTTTTCTCATATTTTTAAAGTCATTTTATCTTGGGTTTTGATGTGCATATTTGAGCTTTCTTTTGATGTGTCTCAATGAGACTTTGTGAGACCTTTTGATCATGTTTCCCTTTGATTTTTGACATGAGTTTTGATACATGTTTAGCCCCTGACTTAGGTTAGTTGAGACCTATGTTCATATTTTGTCCATGTGATTTGGTAATTGTTTGATACCTTGCATTTGAAGTAACATTTGTGCATGTTCTTTTACTTCCATCTAACATGATTTTGATGAGGCACTTGTGCCACCTTATTATGCTTGTGTTGCGTGAGATTATATGGTTTGTCTAGAGAATTATAGGTCCTACTTGGTTCACTTATAGGTCATTTTGATTTGTGTTTACCTTTGATGTGTGTTTATGCATTTTAACTTGCATTTTTGACCTAATTCCACATCTAATTTCTTCTTGTGCTCTACATGATTTGTGTTTGCATTGTGTATGCCATTTCACTCATGTCATTTGCATATCATCAATTGTATTCTACTGGTCCATATCCATTCATACTCATCTCATATGTCATGCATCTTTAACATGCAAATTTGTGCATCTAATTGAAACTTGTTTCTCTCTTTTTCCTTTCTTCTTCATCTATTTTCTTCTACTTGAATCATTTCATCCATGACTTGTATGATTGTTCATATGCATTATAAGACATTCATAAATGATGTATATTTATGACCTTGACATTTCATTAAGCATAAATACATGTTCACTTTGCATTTTTGTTCATCTTTCATCCACTATTTTCATAGTGCTTTTCTTTGATGTTTAAGACATTGTTTGTGCATAGTTTGATCCCATTAGGTGCCATAACCCTAATTGAACACCTTTAGACATAGCTACTGACTTTAGAAGTCATTTAGTACTTAGAATTCTTTCCTTTTAGGTTTGATCTTTGTTTGATGCTTAATTTCATTTCATAAGTAGTTTGATGCTTAATTGTTTTCTTTCTTTTACTTATGCTTTCTTATTGCATTATTGAACTAATCTTTGCTTGTAGGGGCTAATGGCAAGTCATGTGTGTGGGGGTGCTCCCACATACAACTTTCTTCCCTCATATTTTTAATGTTTTCTCTTTTGTGTTTGTGCAAAACATTTCAATGCTTTCTTTGTTCAATCTCTTTCATCCCCTTTAAGTTCTTAACTTAGCTTCCATTTTTGAAGTAAGTTAGAACTCACTCTTCTTCTCTTTTCTTTTAGAGTTAGGTTTCTAAACCACACTTAACCATTAGGAACATCCATGTATGATAACTTTAGGGTTTGAGTCTTAGTCCCCCTCATTAGATTTTACCTTTCTTAACCTTTGTGTCTCTCTTCTTCTCATCTGAAAACAAAAGCAAAAACATTTAATAAAAGATTAACGCATATTGCATGTGAGCCTTGCATGTGGGAAATGGAAGGAGGAGGGTTTCCTTCCACCTTTCTAGAGTGTTTAGCATACGTCCTATTAGGACGACCATGCGACGCATTCGATCCTATGTCGTAGACTTTAATACAATATGTGTTATAAAAACAAAAATAATCAAAACACTTCTTCTTAAAAAAATAAACAAACAATTATTTCCTCATCTCTTCACTCCTTTCTAAAAGGATTCGTCATGTCCGTTCTACTGCAAACAGGTAACGCCTAAGTCTCCATACAGCGAGCTGCAACACCTAACTGCTGGGACGTGCACTTTGATGTTTCCACTAAAAAACACAAACAAAGCAACCCTTGTTGAGCCGAACTACATTTGCTCTGATTCTTCTTTCTCGTCTGATTGAAGATACGTAGGCACGAGATGCGATATCTCGAAGAGCAACCTTCCCCGTAGTCCGTTGAACTACGTTGACTCTGACTTTCCCATTGCACTGAGGGAATATGTAGGCCTAGGACAACGATAATGTCCTATCAAGTCACTTCTTTCTCCTCTCCCTTTTCTTTTCTACCTTTCATTTCCAGTTCTCCAGTTAGCAGTTGATTTCCAGTTTCTTACACCCTTTGATCGAGACAACAAGCATAGATCCCATCGACTACGATGGATGCGTGGGGGTGCTAATACCTTCCTCTCACGTAACCGACTCTCGAACCCAATTCTCTTGGTCGCAAGACCATGCTTTCCTTCCCTCAGGTTTACGCAGTGTTTCCTTTCCCTCTCCTGGGATAAATACACATTGCTAGCGACTCTGTTTCCGCGCCACTTTCACGTTTGTACTTGGATGAAAATCCCGGGAGCGACAGCTGGTGACTCTGCTGGGGACCGAACCCAGAATCTCTGGTTCCCTAAGCGAGTCAATCCTATCGCTTGTCTATTTTCCTTTCATTGGGTGTTTGTTGTGGTGTTGTATTTTGCGGTGTTTTGTTGTTTTATTGTTTTACTGTATTACTGCATTACTGTACATTACTGTATTTATCGCATTCACTGCATTACATATCATTATTATACTGTGTTATGCTGGATTTTTTCTGTTTGGTGGGGCAGGGTGTTCTGAGAGATAAGCCCACTACCCAGGCTTGAGTATACACATAGGTATTAGAGTGGATAGTCATGACGCTTGCATGGTGGTGACCATGTATTGTTGTTCATGAGACCCACAACCAGACGAGGTTCTATCAGGAGCTATCTGCTACTGTATGTTTATACAGGCTAGTAGTTATTCTCTTGAGGAACTGTCGACTCTGGTGACCATTCCCGAGGACTCAGTTGCGGCACTCCTCCCGAGATGTGATAATGGCAGACCAGAAATGGAAAACCCATTACATATTCTTGATCCGAGGACCCAATGCTGGGAACTTGCTATAGGATATCCTTTTTTGAAAGAGAATCATCGGAGGCACTCCTCGATTGGCGATAGTACTGTACCCTGAGGGATGAATGTACTATTGCTTCTCGACCTCAGTGCCTGAAGCTGAGGACCTTTCGTTTTGGAGAATCAGTTGAGGCCTCCTCGATTGATGATGATGCTAAACCAAAAATGGTGAACGTATCATCATTTCTCGACCTGAGAGCCCGGGATACTGAGGATCTTAGTACCCACACGTGAGAAGGGCGGGTTGTTTACAGGTTTGCAGGTAACCATGACCTCCTACATACTCGGTTTTCTATTGACGTTACACAAAAGGAGAATTCATCCTATTGTATTCAGATGGTTCCTATCTATGGTTCTATATTGTTCTCAGAGCTACACTGGCACTGTTCACAGTCCAGCACAGACACTTGGCACCTTGATACCATGCCCTTTGCATTGCATTTACATATCTTAACATACATGTTTACTCATTTTCAGGTGCATATTTTACCCTCGATTCCAGTCATCAGGTTCTCACAAGGATGAATACTAAAGAGAAGAAGAATATCATCAGTTACAAGTTCCTCACGCCTACTCTAGGCCCTATTATTGTCCTGAAAGGAATGGCGAGCCCTAAAGTGCTGGAAGCTTTCAAAGAAAAATATGGGTGGATTTTATCTTTTGTTTGCAATGTCAGTGATTACGAATACACGGGTCTCCATACTTTGATGCAGTTCTACGATCCTCCTCTGAGGTGTTTTGTATTTCCAGATTATTTGTTGGTACCTACTTTAGAGGAGTATTCCAACATGCTAGGGATTGCTATCAAGGAGGAGCCTCATTTCTTTGGGTCTACAGGTGATCTGGATTATGGAAAAGTATCTGGTGCTCTTTATTTGAGTAAGTCAGAGTTAAAAGCCAAAGGAAAGCTTCGTGGTTACAAGCTGGAGTATTTGATAAAGAAGGCTCAGGAGGCAGCTGAAGGAGAGAAATGGGTTATTTTTAATGCATTGCTAGCCCTTTGTGTATATGGTATTGTGTTGTTCCCCAACGAGCCTGACTTTGTTGATACAGACGCCATTAGGATATTCATGATGAAAAATATGGTACCAACACTGTTGGGAGATCTTCACTATGCCTTATATAATAGAAACGAAAAGAAAAGAGGAGGGGTAGTTTGTTGTTGTGCAACTTTGTTCTATAAGTGGTTTGCAAGTCGCTTACCGCAATCAGGGGCTTTTGTGGATTCTAAAGGTTCTCTAGAATGGAGTCAGCATTTAATGGGGCTAGTTGCCAAAGACATCATATGGATAGATCATGGGATAATCGGCAAGAATATTATCCATAGCTGTGGTGAGTTCCCTAATGTTCCACTAATAGGAAGAAATGGGGGAATCAACTACAATCCTTCTTTGGCTATCCGGCAATTTGGGTACGCTCTGACGGGTCCGCCCATTAAGAGGGATGTAGAAGAGTCCCTGTATTTCCACACATCAGATGGTTTGGAAACAGCACAAAAAGCCTCTGAAAGCTGGGCCAGTGTGCTAAAGAAAGGGAAAGTTCCTCTAGGCAAACCCAACAATCGGGCTTATCCAACATATGAAGAGTGGGTGAAGAAAAGAGTTGAAGATTTTCACTTGCCTTTTGATAGGGCATCCCTGTTGTATCCTGAGGATGAGAAAGAAAGAAATACTGCCACTATAGAAGACATCGACAAATTACAAGCCTTGGTGAAAAAGCTTCAAGGAGAGAATTCTGAGCTGAGCAGCCGTCTTCAAGAAGCGCTACATACCAACAAAAGATTGGAACAGAAAGCCCAAGACGCCGAACAAATCTTAGCAGTAAGAGAAAGGGATTTTACCAAAAGAGCTCAACATTTCCAGAAAATTAGTAAGGGTGCCGATGCTGCCACTCAAGCTCATAAGAAGACCAAACAGGCCTTAGAATGGAAAACTCAGAGTGGCAGAAACAACTAAAGATCAAGGATGACGAGCTCAAAAAGGCACACGAACAAAGGAGGAAGTATCGGGAGAACCTTGGCAAAAGTCAAGAACAATTGGAAAGCGTCACAGAGGAGCTAAAGATTTCCAAGAAGGAGTTTGAAGAGGCTATGGCAGATATGGGGAAACTCAAAATGCAAGCCGGCGTGAAAAGGCATAAAGGGGCCTGTGATGATGAAGCTCTCCTGATGCATATGGGTTCGCTGACTGAAGCTCTGGCGAAAATAGATGTTCTGATTAAGGAGTTAATCGAAAGACCAAATCACCAGCGCCCTTGCATACTCTTCGAGGAAGTCAAGTATTCAAGTGAAAAGTTGAAGGAGTTGGTGTTGTCAGATTGACAGTTTTTTTCTCTCATTATCTTAATGTAGTTTTTGTTGATGGATATCATCAGGCTTGTTGATGAATCCACTATTTTGATGTATGATGTTTGAACTCATTGTTGAACGTCGGGCGTATGTTTGGTTTCTTTTGTAATTGAAGTAAGCAGTTTATTCAGAAATATTCTGTTGGCAATTATCTATACACAAGCACATAGTCACAACACGTCCCTTCATATCACGATTTCTGATCTTCAGAATTCTGTGGTTAAGATCGGAATCAGGGTGTAGGGTACCTCGGAAATGATAAACATGGCATTTGCATTGCATTGCATATCATTTTTGCATGACAGGTACTCGTTGCAGTTCCTCTAACCTTGATTTGGTTTCAGGCACTATAGCTGATAACCACGTCCACCGGTATGCAACTCGCAGAAACCAAGCTAAGGTCATGGATCAGATGCAAACTGAATTGGCTGAGCTGAGGAACAGGATGGATCAGGAAAGACTCAGGGCAATGGTCGAGCGGCCATAAGTAGAGGTGCAAAATGGCAACCGTAATAATGGAGAGACTGGTAATCAGATGGGGGTGGAGACCCTCCTAGAAATACTGGGGTTCGTCATGTTGTGGAAGGCAACCAAGATGAGCAGTTCACTCTGTTGGATGCTGAAGATGAGAACGCTCGCAAATTCGATGAGCTCGCTAAAAAAATCAGGTCTATTGAATCCCAAAACATTCTTGGCTTTGATGTTTCCGACTTAGGATTGGCACCTGGAGTAAGAAGCTCAGGAAAATGAAGCTCAGAAAAATACAAGATGTCTGTGGTGCTAGTTCTTCAGGAGTGAGGAAGCCATTTGTTGGAGCTACCAGGAAGAGAGATGGGGAGGTCAGTGTTGTTTATAAGAATAAAGGAAGAGGTAGAGGCTATCAAGATTCCTATAATCAGGTTGCTGCTGTTACCATTCCTAGTTCACAAGTTCAATCACAGCCACAACAACAGAATGTTCAGCCACAGAATAATCAGCAGCCACGGAGATCATATCAGTAGAGACAAGCTGACAGGCGTATAGACCCTCTGCCTTTGACTTACACAACTTTGTTACCTCAATTGTTGAAACTTAATCTGGTAGAGCTTCGTACGATGGGCCCGGCTCCTGCTGTATTACCAAAGGGTTATGATGTTAATGCCCGTTGTGAGTTTCATTCTGGGGCTCTAGGTCATAGTATTGAAAAGTGTCAGACATTTCAGCATAAGGTACAGGATTTGATTGATGCCAAGGCCATTAATTTCTCACCTCCACCGAATGTGCTTCAGAATCCTGTGCCAGATCACAATGTGCCAAAGGTCAACGCCATTGAAGATGGGAAAGTTTTGAATTTGGTAACTGATGTGAACAGGGTGAGGACTCCTTTGAGTTTCGTGAAGGCTCGGTTGTTGAAGGGGCAAGTGTTCGCTGGTTGTGAAGAAAGTTGTGTTGATTGCGAGAATCAGAGTAATGGTTGTGATAAACTGAAGGCCGGAATCCAAAGTTTGATTGATGAAGGGTATCTACAGTTTAATCAGGGGGACAAAAAGGATGATGATGTGTCGGCTGTACCATTTATTTTACTCCAGCTGAAATTCAAGTGCCATCGCCTGCTGCTATCATTGTGCATGATGTAGTGAGTCCTGTTACTATTACGGTACCAGGACCAGTTCCTTATACTAGTGAGCGGGCTATCCCATGGCACTACGGTGCAGAATGTTTACTACCAAGGAGAAAAGCAAGAGGTGGAAACTCCACCTGGGGGTAGTTCCAGTATTGATAATGTTGGAGGTCTTGGTGGCTTTACCAGAAGCGGACGCCTGTTTGCTCCACAGACCTTGAGAACTAATGTTGAAGCTGAGGCAGCAGCCAAAACCAAGGGTAAACAGGTGGCTACAGAGAATGTTGTTGTTCCTAAATCGGTGCAGAGAGGTACTTTTGAGAAAGAAGTCGAGGAGTTCATGAGACTTATCAAAAAGAGTGATTATAAAGTGGTTGATCAGTTGAACCAAACGCCATCAAAGATTTCTATCCTGTTGTTGTTTATGTGTTCGGCAGCTCATCGAGAAGCACTTTTGAAGGTCTTGAATAGGGCCTATGTACCTCAAGAGATTACTGTGAATCAATTGGAGTCTGTTGTTTCTAATGTCAATGCTAGCCACGGGCTAGGTTTTACGGATTATGATTTGACTACTGAGGGTCGCAATCACAACAGGGCATTACACATCACCCTGGAGTGTAAAGGGGCAGTATTATCTCATGTGTTGGTAGACACGGGGTCTTCCCTGAACGTGTTACTGAAAAAGGCCTTAATGAAGTTAGACGCTGACGGAATTATTCTAAGACCAAGTGATTTGGTAGTGAAGGCTTTCGATGGTTCAAAACGTTCTGTATTCGGAGAGGTAGAGCTCCCAGTAAAGATCGGTCCACAAGTGTTCAAGTACGTGTTCTTCGTGATGGACATTCAACCCGCATATAGTTGCTTGTTAGGCAGACCGTGGATTCATGCCCCTGGGGCAGTGACATCTACGTTGCATCAGAAGTTGAAATATGTGGTTGATGGTCAAGTGGTGACTGTATGTGGAGAAGAAGATATCTTCGTCAGTCAGCTGTCTACCTTTAAATACGTGGAAATGGATGGAGAGATCCATGAGATGTTGTGCCAAGCATTTGAGGCAGTCAATGTTAGTGATTCGTCTGCAAGGGTAGTATCTTCTCAGAGTGAAGAGCAGGTGGGTACTTCTATTGCTTCTTACAAACAGGCAGTGGAAGTAGTCAAAGCAGGTAACGCCCAAGGCTGGGGCAAATTGATTGAAGTCTCTGCAAAGGAAGACAAGTTCGGTATAGGCTATAATCTGTATCAAGCTACTGCAACAGAGCGCAAGGGGCCGATTACTTTCTATAGCGGGGAATCATTAATCCAAATCAGATGTGTGCTGCAAGTGAAGATGGCGTCGACAGCGATTGTGATCTCGACAACTGGGTGCGCCCGTGTGTACCGGGTCAAGAGCTTTGTAATTGGTCTGTTGAAGAAATTGTTCAAGTTACTCTTCAAACAGAGTAATTTTCTTTGTTTTTCTTTGTTGCATGTTAAAATCTCGCGCTTTGCCCAAGGCGTGTAAATCCATTTGTAGGGCCTTATAATTGCATTTGCAAGGTTTTTATCATTAATAAAGGACGTTTTGCATTCAAATTTTGTGTTCCTTGTCTTTCAGTTTTTTTATTTTTGCAGAAAAAAAAATAAAATGGAAATGTTTTATTTTTGTTGTTTCTTTTTTTCAAAAAGTCTCATTCTAAAATAAGGCATGACCCTCAATCATGCAGACTTAATCACCCGAATTTCATTGATAACGATTCTGATATGGCCAAGTATGACTCTGATAATCCAATCTATCAAGCCGAAGAGGGGGATGAAGAAGACTGTGAAGTTTCCGAGGAATTGGCCAGATTGGTGAAGCAGGAGGAGAGGGTCATTCAACCTCACCAAGAGACAATTGAGGTTATTAACATTGGTTCTGAGGACGCCAAGAAAGAGATTAAGATTGGAGCCAGTCTGCAGGCCGAGGAGAAGAAAGAGTTGATCAGTATGCTGCGGGAATATGTTGACATCTTTTCCTGGTCGTATCAAGATATGTCGGGGTTAGATACAGACATTGTTGTGCACAGGTTGCCACTGAAAGAGGGCTGCCCTCCTGTCAAACAGAAGCTTCAGAGAACCAAACCTGAAATAGCTCTCAAAATCAAAGAGGAGGTACAAAAACAGTTAGATGCGGGATTTCTGGCAGTCACCAATTACCCACCATGGGTTACAAATATTGTTCCTGTGCCGAAGAAAGATGGTAAGGTTAGAATGTGCGTTGATTACTGAGATCTAAACAGAGCAAGTCCGAAAGATGACTTTCCTTTACCTCATATTGATGTACTGGTTGACAACACCGCTCAGTTCTCGGTATTCTCCTTCATGGATGGCTTCTCCGGGTACAATCAAATCAAGATGGCGCCAGAGGACATGGAGAAGACAACGTTCATTACCCCGTGGGGTACCTTCTATTACAAGGTGATGCCTTTTGGGTTGAAAAACGCTGGGGCAGCGTATCTGCGGGCGATGGTAACATTATTCCATGATTTGATTCACAAGGAGATTGAATGTTATGTGGATGATATGATTACCAAGTCTCGAACAGAAGAAGAGCATCTGGTCAATCTGCAGAAGCTGTTTGAACGATTGAGAAAGTTTCGACTAAGGCTGAATCCGAACAAGTGCACTTTCGGAGTGCGGTCCGGTAAGTTGCTGGGTTTCATCGTAAGTGAAAAAGGAATTGAGGTTGATCCTACTAAAATAAAAGCGATACAAGAAATGCCTGTACCAAGAACAGAAAAAGAAGTACGTGGTTTCTTGGGTAGATTGAACTACATTGCACGGTTCATATCTCACCTCACAACCACTTGTGAACCAATATTTAAACTGTTAAGAAAAGAATAAGCGGTCAGGTGGAATGACGATTGCCAAAGGGATTTCGAGAAAATAAAAGAATATTTGCGGGAACCTCCAATTCTCATGCCTCCAGTTCCAGGGAGGCCATTGATCATGTATTTGACTGTGCTTGAAGGATCCATGGGTTGTGTTCTTGGTCAACATGACGAGAGAGGTAAAAAGGAACATGCCATCTACTACTTGAGCAAAAAATTCAATGATTACGAATCACGATACTCAATGCTTGAAAAGACATGTTGTACACTTGCATGGGCTGCTAAGTGATTGAGGCAATATATGCTCACTCATACAACCTTGCTAATTTCAAAGATGGATCCTGTCAAGTACATATTTGAGAAACCAGCATTGACCGGACGGGTTGCACGTTGGCATATGGTGCTGACTGAATATGATATCCAATATACTTCTCAGAAAGCCATCAAAGGAAGTATTTTGTCAGATTATCTTGCGCAGCAACCAATTGATGACTATCAGCCGATGAGGTATGATTTCCCTGATGAGGACATCATGTTTCTCAAAGCTAAAGATTGCGAGGAACCACTCCCGGAGGAGGGGCCAGACCCTGAATCCAAATGGAGTTTGATGTTTGAAGGGGCCGTCAACATGAATGGATGCGGAGTTGGGGCAGTTCTTATCACTCTGAAAGGGTCTCATATACCTTTCACTGCCAGGTTAACTTTTGATGTCACCAACAATGAAGCAGAATATGAAGCTTGCATTATGGGCATTGAAGAGGCCATTGATTTAAGGATCAAGACTCTTGAAATATTTGGGGACTCTGCTTTAGTGATCAATCAGATCAAAGGAGATTGGCACACTCATCAACCAAACTTGGTTCCTTACAGAGACTATGCCAGGAGGTTGTTGACTTTCTTCACAACAGTGAAATTGTACCATATACCTTGAGATGGAAATCAGATGGCTGATGCTTTGGCGACATTATCTTCCATGATTCAAGTGAATGGGTGGAACCATGTGCCCAAAATTGAGGTGTTTTGTCTTGACAGACCTGCACATGTGTTTGCTGTTGATGCAGTGCCTAATGACAAGTCGTGGTTTCATGATATCAAATGCTTCTTGAAGAGTCAAGAGTATCCGGCTGGAGCATCCAACAATGACAAAAAGACTCTGAGGAGGTTAGCTGGTAGATTCTTCTTGAATGAGGACGTGTTGTACAAACGAAACTTTGACATGGTTTTGCTCAGATGCGTGGATAGACACGAAGCAAACATGTTGATGCAAGAAGTGCACAAGGGCTCTTTCGGTACCCATGCCGGAGGACATGCAATGGCAAAGAAACTATTGAGATCGGGGTATTACTGGATGACTATGGATGCAGACTGTTGTTCATAAGCCCGCAAAATGCCACAAATGTCAGATTTATGCAGATAAAGTGCATGTACCTCCGAGTCCGTTGAATGTCATGACTTTTCCTTGGCCCTTTGCAATGTGGGGCATTCATCTTGGTCGCTATTGATTACTTTACGAAATGGGTGGAAGCAGCGTCTTATGCTAATGTCACCAAGCAAGCGGTAGCCAGATTTCTGAAAAGAGATATCATTTGTCGATATGGAGTGCCCGAAAGAATCATTACTGATAATGGTTCTAATCTCAACAACAAAATGATGGTAGAATTATGTCGGGACTTCAAAATTGAGCATCACAATTCTTCGTCGTACCGTCCAAAAATGAATGGCGTTGTTGAAGCGGCCAACAAGAACATCAAGAAGATTGTGCAAAAGATGGTGGTGACCTACAAAGATTGGCATGAGATGTTACCGTTTACCTTGCATGGGTACCGAAAATCAGTAAGGACATCTACTGGGGCAACACCGTTCTCACTTGTGTATGGTATGGAGGCAGTCCTACCAGTGGAAGTTGAGATTCCCTCGCTGAGGGTTATGATGGATGTCAAACTGGATGAGGCAGAATGGGTTCGCACCCGGTTCAATGAGCTGAGCTTAGTTGAGGAAAAGAGATTAGCAGCTATTTGTCATGGTCAATTGTATCAGCGAAGGATGAAGCAAGCATTTGATCAGAAAGTGCGACCTCGGGAGTATCAAGTTGGTGAATTGGTACTTAAAAGGATCCATCCTCCAAACACAGATCACAGGGGAAATTGGACACCGAACTATGAAGATCCATTTGTGGTTAAAAGGGTTTTCTCTGGCGGAGCCTTAATGCTTACAACCATGGATGGTGAAGATTTTCCATCCCCTGTCAACTCAGACGCAGTCAAAAAATACTTCGCATAAATAGACCCGCTGGACCAAAAAAAAGAAGAAAAGTCCAGGAAAAAAAGGACATCCTGGCGAACCATAAAAACAGAATAAACAGGTTCGGGCAAAAACTAGGGATAAAAATAAATAAAAAATTGTACACCCGGTGAGTTGAAAATCCGCAAGGATAACTCAGGCAAAAATGGGTATCCCGGTGGATTGAAAACTCAAAAAGGGCGGTCCACGCAAAAGAGGGATTAAGCGAAGACTGCGATCTGAGTCATCTGTACTATCCCATCGTTTCACTCAAAACTGGCAATCTCCAAAGGATAGGAATCAGTCCAATCATCCTCGTCAGAAAGTGAAGATAATCAGAAAGTCTTGAAGACATACTGGTCATAGCAGAGTTGAAACTCAGTGAAATGCCATTTTCACGTTGCCATTAGGATAGTTTCTTTTCTCAATTTTCAGCAATCACCTCTTTCCAGGGATTGCTTCTTGATGTAATTGCCTATTCTGGGCATTTCAATCAATGAAGTTGGTTATTCATTCAAAAAGCTTCTTATTTGTTTTCATTTTGCTGTTTTGTTTGCAAAAACGTCCGAATTTTTGATAAAAAACATTGCATTGTTGAAAACATTGAGGCTTTATAATAACATGCACAGGGAAAACATTTAAAATTGCTTTGAATGTTGGTTAACCCTGGACAATGGATTCAAACCATGCAGTTCCCGGGACATATGTGTGCATTTCTTTTGTTGCAGGTTCACGTCCAGAAGCCTAATGTGAAGTCCTCTTCAACACAAAGCAGTGTTGGGTGCCCTCCCCAACAAGTGGTGGTTTAGAGTCAGATTTTCTCGGTTGCAGAAGTCATATCTGGCATAGGGTATACGTGCATATCCTTTTGTTTGCAGAATATCGGGGCAATCATGTTCAGGAAAGGGTTCACATGTCACCCTTTTGTCACAACTATACCGATTAAGTCCATCGTTCGGCCGACGGTCGCTCACGACGATTTGATGTTGACAGGTTAATTTCCAATGGGTATCATTGTATCTTATTAAGTCGATTCTCCCATTCAGCACTTCCAATAGATACAAGCTTTTCTGTGTCGATAACAGTTGTTGGTTCCCCAATAGTGTCAGAATCGGAGCACTTCCCCAACTGAGTCAGAAGGCTGATTATCTCTAGCAAAGAATTTAGGGTTTAATTCTCCCCAAGCAGAATTTTCAATGACTCTTTGTTCCTCAGCATAACGTCATTCGGAAAGTTCTCATCCCCAGCGAAGTTCCATGAGCAGGATAATCTCTCTCTAGGGCAGAGTCATTCCAGAGGAACTTCCTCAGCAGGATCATTACTCCTCAGCGCATCTGCAAGCCAATTTATTTTTGGCAGTTTGGGGCAAGCGTTATCCCCGGCAGAAGGGCTAGTTCCCCACAGAGCAATTGAAGGATCGAATAATGATCTTTTCCCTGCATAGCTGGATTCCTCGTCTGGAGCCTCTTTTGCATTTGCATGTAGTTTGCATAGCATTTTCTAAAGCGTAGCATTCCATTGATATGGAGCATTACGGCAAAACTCAAACACATGCATACGAAACATAAGCCAGGTTCAACCGTTTACCTGCACACCAGAGTTTGTTGAAGCTCAGAAAAATACAAGATGTCTGTGGTGCTAGTTCTTCAGGAGTGAGGAAGCCATTTGCTGGAGCTACCAGGAAGAGAGATGGGGAGGTCAGTGTTGTTTATAAGAATAAAGGAAGAGGTAGAGGCTATCAAGATTCCTATAATCAGGTTGCTGCTGTTACCATTCCTAGTTCACAAGTTCAATCACAGCCACAACAACAGAATGTTCAGCCACAGAATAATCAGCAGCCACGGAGATCATATCAGCAGAGACAAGCTGACAGGCGTATAGACCCTCTGCCTTTGACTTACACAACTTTGTTACCTCAATTGTTGAAACTTAATCTGGTAGAGCTTCGTACGATGGGCCCGGCTCCTGCTGTATTACCAAAGGGTTATGATGTTAATGCCCGTTGTGAGTTTCATTCTGGGGCTCTAGGTCATAGTATTGAAAAGTGTCGGACATTTCAGCATAAGGTACAGGATTTGATTGATGCCAAGGCCATTAATTTCTCACCTCCACCGAATGTGCTTCAGAATCCTATGCCAGATCACAATGTGCCAAAGGTCAACGCCATTGAAGATGGGAAAGTTTTGAATTTGGTAACTGATGTGAACAGGGTGAGGACTCCTTTGAGTTTCGTGAAGGCTCGGTTGTTGAAGGGGCAAGTGTTCCCTGGTTGTGAAGAAAGTTGTGTTGATTGCGAGAATCAGAGTAATGGTTGTGATAAACTGAAGGCCGGAATCCAAAGTTTGATTGATGAAGGGTATCTACAGTTTAATCAGGGGGACAAAAAGGATGATGATGTGTCGGCTGTACCATTTATTTTACTCCAGCTGAAATTCAAGTGCCATCGCCTGCTGCTATCATTGTGCATGATGTAGTGAGTCCTGTTACTATTACGGTACCAGGACCAGTTCCTTATACTAGTAAGCGGGCTATCCCATGGCACTACGGTGCAGATGTTTACTACCAAGGAGAAAAGCAAGAGGTGGAAACTCCACCTGGGGGTAGTTCCAGTATTGATAATGTTGGAGGTCTTGGTGGCTTTACCAGAAGCGGACGCCTGTTTGCTCCACAGACCTTGAGAACTAATGTTGAAGCTGAGGCAGCAGCCAAAACCAAGGGTAAACAGGTGGCTACAGAGAATGTTGTTGTTCCTAAATCGGTGCAGAGAGGTACTTTTGAGAAAGAAGTCGCGGAGTTCATGAGACTTATCAAAAAGAGTGATTATAAAGTGGTTGATCAGTTGAACCAAACGCCATCAAAGATTTCTATCCTGTTGTTGTTTATGTGTTCGGCAGCTCATCGAGAAGCACTTTTGAAGGTCTTGAATAGGGCCTATGTACCTCAAGAGATTACTGTGAATCAATTGGAGTCTGTTGTTTCTAATGTCAATGCTAGCCACGGGCTAGGTTTTACGGATTATGATTTGACTACTGAGGGTCGCAATCACAACAGGGCATTACACATCACCCTGGAGTGTAAAGGGGCAGTATTATCTCATGTGTTGGTAGACACGGGGTCTTCCCTGAACGTGTTACCGAAAAAGGCCTTAATGAAGTTAGACGCTGACGGAATTATTCTAAGACCAAGTGATTTGGTAGTGAAGGCTTTCGATGGTTCGAAACGTTCTGTATTCGGAGAGGTAGAGCTCCCAGTAAAGATCGGTCCACAAGTGTTCAAGTACGTGTTCTTCGTGATGGACATTCAACCCGCATATAGTTGCTTGTTAGGCAGACCGTGGATTCATGCCTCTGGGGCAGTGACATCTACGTTGCATCAGAAGTTGAAATATGTGGTTGATGGTCAAGTGGTGACTGTATGTGGAGAAGAAGATATCTTCGTCAGTCAGCTGTCTACCTTTAAATACGTGGAAATGGATGGAGAGATCCATGAGATGTTGTGCCAAGCATTTGAGGCAGTCAATGTTAGTGATTCGTCTGCAAGGGTAGTATCTTCTCAGAGTGAAGAGTAGGTGGGTACTTCTATTGCTTCTTACAAACAGGCAGTGGAAGTAGTCAAAGCAGGTAACGCCCAAGGCTGGGGCAAATTGATTGAAATCTCTGCAAAGGAAGACAAGTTTGGTATAGGCTATAATCTGTATCAAGCTACTGCAACAGAGCGCAAGGGGCCGATTACTTTCTATAGCGGGGAATCATTAATCCAAATCAGATGTGTGCTGCAAGTGAAGATGGCGTCGACAGCGATTGTGATCTCGACAACTGGGTGCGCCCGTGTGTACCGGGTCAAGAGCTTTGTAATTGGTCTGTTGAAGAAATTGTTCAAGTTACTCTTCAAACAGAGTAATTTTCTTTGTTTTTCTTTGTTGCATGTTAAAATCTCGCGCCTTGCCCAAGGCGTGTAAATCCATTTGTAGGGCCTTATAATTGCATTTGTAAGGTTTTTATCATTAATAAAGGATGTTTTGCATTCAAATTATGTGTTCCTTGTCTTTCATTTTTTTATTTTTGCAGAAAAAAAAATAAAATGGAAATGTTTTATTTTTGTTGTTTCTTTTTTTCAAAAAGTCTCATTCTAAAATAAGGCATGACCCTCAATCATGCAGACTTAATCACCCGAATTTCATTGATAATGATTCTGATATGGCCAAGTATGACTCTGATAATCCAATCTATCAAGCCGAAGAGGGGGATGAAGAAGACTGTGAAGTTTCCGAGGAATTGGCCAGATTGGTGAAGCAGGAGGAGAGGGTCATTCAACCTCACCAAGAGACAATTGAGGTTATTAACATTGGTTCTGAGGACGCCAAGAAAGAGATTAAGATTGGAGCCAGTCTGCAGGCCGAGGAGAAGAAAGAGTTGATCAGTATGCTGCGGGAATATGTTGACATCTTTTCCTGGTCGTATCAAGATATGTCGGGGTTAGATACAGACATTGTTGTGCACAGGTTGCCGCTGAAAGAGGGCTGTCCTCCTGTCAAACAGAAGCTTCGGAGAACCAAACCTGAAATAGCTCTCAAAATCAAAGAGGAGGTACAAAAACAGTTAGATGCGGGATTTCTGGCAGTCACCAATTACCCACCATGGGTTACAAATATTGTTCCTGTGCCGAAGAAGGATGGTAAGGTTAGAATGTGCGTTGATTACTGAGATCTAAACAGAGCAAGTCCGAAAGATGACTTTCCTTTACCTCATATTGATGTACTGGTTGACAACACCGCTCAGTTCTCGGTATTCTCCTTCATGGATGGCTTCTCCGGGTATAATCAAATCAAGATGGCGCCAGAGGACATGGAGAAGACAACGTTCATTACCCCGTGGGGTACCTTCTGTTACAAGGTGATGCCTTTTGGGTTGAAAAACGCTGGGGCAACGTATCTGCGGGCGATGGTAACATTATTCCACGATTTGATTCACAAGGAGATTGAATGTTATGTGGATGATATGATTGCCAAGTCTCGAACAGAAGAAGAGCATCTGGTCAATCTGCAGAAGCTGTTTGAACGATTGAGAAAGTTTCGACTAAGGCTGAATCCGAACAAGTGCACTTTCGGAGTGCGGTCCGGTAAGTTGCTGGGTTTCATCGTAAGTGAAAAAGGAATTGAGGTTGATCCTACTAAAATAAAAGCGATACAAGAAATGCCTGTACCAAGAACAGAAAAAGAAGTACGTGGTTTCTTGGGTAGATTGAACTACATTGCACGGTTCATATCTCACCTCACAGCCACTTGTGAACCAATATTTAAGCTGTTAAGAAAAGAATAAGCGGTCAGGTGGAATGACGATTGCCAAAGGGATTTCGAGAAAATAAAAGAATATTTGCGGGAACCTCCAATTCTCATGCCTCCAGTTCCAGGGAGGCCATTGATCATGTATTTGACTGTGCTTGAAGGATCCATGGGTTGTGTTCTTGGTCAACACGACGAGACAGGTAAAAAGGAGCATGCCATCTACTACTTGAGCAAAAAATTCAATGATTACGAATCACGATACTCAATGCTTGAAAAGACATGTTGTACACTTGCATGGGCTGCTAAGTGATTGAGGCAATATATGCTCACTCATACAACCTTGCTAATTTCAAAGATGGATCCTGTCAAGTACATATTTGAGAAACCAGCATTGACCGGACGGGTTGCACGTTGGCAGATGGTGCTGACTGAATATGATATCCAATATACTTCTCAGAAAGCCATCAAAGGAAGTATTTTGTCAGATTATCTTGCGCAGCAACCAATTGATGACTATCAGCCGATGAGGTATGATTTCCCTGATGAGGACATCATGTTTCTCAAAGCTAAAGATTGCGAGGAACCACTCCCGGAGGAGGGGCCAGACCCTGAATCCAAATGGAGTTTGATGTTTGAAGGGGCCGTCAACATGAATGGATGCGGAGTTGGGGCAGTTCTTATCACTCCGAAAGGGTCTCATATACCTTTCACTGCCAGGTTAACTTTTGATGTCACCAACAATGAAGCAGAATATGAAGCTTGCATTATGGGCATTGAAGAGGCCATTGATTTAAGGATCAAGACTCTTGAGATATTTGGGGACTCTGCTTTAGTGATCAATCAGATCAAAGGAGATTGGCACACTCATCAACCAAACTTGGTTCCTTACAGAGACTATGCCAGGAGGTTGTTAACTTTCTTCACAACAGTGAAATTGTACCATATACCTCGAGATGGAAATCAGATGGCTGATGCTTTGGCGACATTATCTTCCATGATTCAAGTGAATGGGTGGAACCATGTGCCCAAAATTGAGGTGTTTTGTCTTGACAGACCTGCACATGTGTTTGCTGTTGATGCAGTGCCTAATGACAAGTCGTGGTTTCATGATATCAAATGCTTCTTGAAGAGTCAAGAGTATCCGGCTGGAGCGTCCAACAATGACAAAAAGACTCTGAGGAGGTTAGCTGGTAGATTCTTCTTGAATGAGGACGTGCTGTACAAACGAAACTTTGACATGGTTTTGCTCAGATGCGTGGATAGACACGAAGCAAACATGTTGATGCAAGAAGTGCACAAGGGCTCTTTCGGTACCCATGCCGGAGGACATGCAATGGCAAAGAAACTATTGAGATCGGGGTATTACTGGATGACTATGGATGCAGACTGTTGTTCATAAGCCCGCAAAATGCCACAAATGTCAGATTTATGCAGATAAAGTGCATGTACCTCCGAGTCCGTTGAATGTCATGACTTTTCCTTGGCCCTTTGCAATGTGGGGCATTCATCTTGGTCGCTATTGATTACTTTACGAAATGGGTGGAAGCAGCGTCTTATGCTAATGTCACCAAGCAAGCGGTAGCCAGATTTCTGAAAAGAGATATCATTTGTCGCTATGGAGTGCCCGAAAGAATCATTACTGATAATGGTTCTAATCTCAACAACAAAATGATGGTAGAATTATGTCGGGACTTCAAAATTGAGCATCACAATTCTTCGTCGTACCGTCCAAAAATGAATGGCGTTGTTGAAGCGGCCAACAAGAACATCAAGAAGATTGTGCAAAAGATGGTGGTGACCTACAAAGATTGGCATGAGATGTTACCGTTTACCTTGCATGGGTACCGAAAATCAGTAAGGACATCTACTGGGGCAACACCGTTCTCACTTGTGTATGGTATGGAGGCAGTCCTACCAGTGGAAGTTGAGATTCCCTCGCTGAGGGTTATGATGGATGTCAAACTGGATGAGGCAGAATGGGTTCGCACCCGGTTCAATGAGCTGAGCTTAGTTGAGGAAAAGAGATTAGCAGCTATTTGTCATGGTCAATTGTATCAGCGAAGGATGAAGCGAGCATTTGATCAGAAAGTGCGACCTCGGGAGTATCAAGTTGGTGAATTGGTACTTAAAAGGATCCATCCTCCAAACACAGATCACAGGGGAAATTGGACACCGAACTATGAAGATCCATTTGTGGTTAAAAGGGTTTTCTCTGGCGGAGCCTTAATGCTTACAACCATGGATGGTGAAGATTTTCCATCCCCTGTCAACTCAGACGCAGTCAAAAAATACTTCGCATAAATAGACCCGCTGGACGAAAAAAAAGAAGAAAAGTCCAGGAAAAAAAGGACATCCTGGCGAACCATAAAAACAGAATAAACAGGTTCGGGCAAAAACTAGGGATAAAAATAAATAAAAAATTGTACACCCGGTGAGTTGAAAATCCGCAAGGATAACTCAGGCAAAAATGGGTATCCCGGTGGATTGAAAACTCAAAAAGGGCGGTCCACACAAAAGAGGGATTAAGCGAAGACTGCGATCTGAGTCATCTGTACTATCCCATCGTTTCACTCAAAACTGGCAATCTCCAAAGGATAGGAATCAGTCCAATCATCCTCGTCAGAAAGTGAAGATAATTAGAAAGTCTTGAAGACATACTTGTCATAGCAGAGTTGAAACTCAGTGAAATGCCATTTTCACGTTGCCATTAGGATAGTTTCTTTTCTCAATTTTCAGCAATCACCTCTTTCCAGGGATTGCTTCTTGATGTAATTGCCTATTCTGGGCATTTCAATCAATGAAGTTGGTTATTCATTCAAAAAGCTTCTTATTTGTTTTCATTTTACTGTTTTGTTTGCAAAAACGTCCGAATTTTTGATAAAAAACATTGCATTGTTGAAAACATTGAGGCTTTATAATAACATGCACAGGGAAAACATTTAAAATTGCTTTGAATGTTGGTTAACCCCGGACAATGGATTCAAACCATGCAGTTCCCGGGACATATGTGTGCATTTCTTTTGTTGCAGGTTCACATCCAGAAGCCTAATGTGAAGTCCTCTTCAACACAAAGCAGTGTTGGGTGCCCTCCCCAACAAGTGGTGGTTTAGAGTCAGATTTTCTCGGTTGCAGAAGTCATATCCGGCATAGGGTATACGTGCATATCCTTTTGTTTGCTGAATATCGGGGCAATCATGTTCAGGAAAGGGTTCACATGTCACCCTTTTGTCACAACTATACCGATTAAGTCCATCGTTCGGCCGACGGTCGCTCACGACGATTCGATGTTGACAGGTTAATTTCCAATGGGTATCATTGTATCTTATTAAGTCGTTTCTCCCATTCAGCACTTCCAACAGATACAAACTTTTCTGTGTCGATAACAGTTGTTGGTTCCCCAATAGTGTCAGAATCGGAGCACTTCCCCAGCTGAGTCAGAAGGCTGATTATCTCTAGCAAAGAATTTAGGGTTTAATTCTCCCCAAGCAGAATTTTCAATGACTCTTTGTTCCTCAGCATAACGTCATTCGGAAAGTTCTCATCCCCAGCGAAGTTCCATGAGCAGGATAATCTCTCTCTAGGGCAGAGTCATTCCAGAGGAACTTCCTCAGCAGGATCATTACTCCTCAACGCATCTGCAAGCCAATTTATTTTTGGCAGTTTGGGGCAAGCATTATCCCCGGTAGAAGGGCTAGTTCCCCACAGAGCAATTGAAGGATCGAATAATGATATTTTCCCTGCATAGCTGGATTCCTCGTCTGGAGCCTCTTTTGCATTTGCATGTAGTTTGCATAGCATTTTCTAAAGTGTAGCATTCCATTGATATGGAGCATTACGGCAAAACTCAAACACATGGATACGAAACATAAGCCAGGTTCAACCGTTTACCTGCACACCAGAGCAATTCACAGACAAAACTGTGTCGTGCAACCCCATCAAAGTTTCCAATATTTGATCGCGCAACCTTATTGCAATACTCATCCGTATTGATTTTTGACACTCGTCCGTGTCCTTTCAGCACTGGTCCGTGTTTGAACTTTAGCCAATACTCGTCCGTATTGACTTTTGAGATACTCGTCCGTATCTTATTAATCATCATCTGATACTCGTCCGTATCGTCGACTTGGTCACTCGTCGTGTATTTCTGATGATTGTCCGATGCCCGTTCGTATCGTCAACCTTTGACACTCTTCCGTGTCTTTTCAACACTCGTCTGTGTTTGAACTTTAGCCAATACTCCTCCGTATTGACTTTTGAGATACTCGTCCGTATCTTATTAATCATCGTCTGATACTCATCCGTATTATCGACTTGGTCACTCTTCATGTACCTTTAATGATTGTCTGATGCTCGTCCACATCATTGACCTTTGAAACTCGTCTGTGTCCTTTCAACACTCGTTCGTGTTTAAACTTTAGCCAATACTTGTCCGTATTAACCTTTGAGATACCCGTCCGTATCTTATTAATCATCTTCCGATACTCGTCCGTATCGTCGACCTGGTCACTCGTCATGTACCTCCGATGATTGTTCAATGCCAGTCCGCATCGTCGACCTTTGACACTCGTCCGCGTCTTTTTAGCACTCGTCCGTGTCTGAACTATTTTCAATACTCGTCCGTATTGACCTTTGACACTCGTCCGTGTCCTTTAAAACTCGTCCGTGTTTTCTTCCCAAACTCATCCGTATGGTCCTTGATAATCTTCTGTAGCCCTATTTTGATACACGTCGTATCAACCTTTGCAGTTATGTGCTGATACTTCCAAAAGGGTTTGTATCCCTTTTCTTCTTCATTCAGCGTGCAAATTTTCTGGTTGTTTTGGTATTCATTCACAGTTCACCTTGAATGTATGAATAGCCATTCCTTTCATCCTTCTCAGGTTAATCGGTGATTAAATAGGGGCAGCTGTAATACCCCAAAATTTGCCCTCTTGTTATTGCCTAGATTATGTTTCATTCCATTGCATTAAGATCTCATCTCATATCATTTCATCTCATGTTGCAAAGGGCATGTGATCAGTAGATTTCAGAGTATTGATCATCCAAAGCAAGAGAACAAGAGCCAAGGGTCTTCAAGTAACCCTCAAGAGTCTTACATCTCATATCATCTCATTTGATCCCACAAGTCATTAAAAGATGGGAATTCATCAAGAAGATTGGACAGTGCATTATCACCTATCAAAAGCAGTCCAAATTAGGGTTTTGGATTCAAGCATTTTCTTGATGAAATTTTGGTTCAAACTTGATTTCAAGGTTTTCTACATGATGTCAAGTATCTAAGGATGGAAGATTGCCCATTGGTTCATTTCAGAAGAGGTTCAATTGGTCAGTTGCTTGAGAATCTAAAAATTTGGGGAAAAGTCAACTGTGCATAGGAAAAAGTCAACTCCTGACTTTTTAAAGTCAAATTCATGAAATTCAAGTCACATATGTTCATTGGACAAGATTTGATCAAGAAATGATGGAGGAATCATCAAAAATCAAGAATTGTACAAAGTTTCCATTTTTAGAAACTTAGGGTTTCCAACAATGGCAAGTTTTGCACTCTTTTGCACTCTACTTCAAGGCATTCTTTCTCCATGATAAAAGCTTCAAACTTCAGGCCCAAGTTGAGCCAATTAAAGATCACATTCCAAGCTTCAAATCCATATAAATAACTCTTCCATTGGATCAAAACGGAGAGAGTTATGATCAATCAAAGTTTGACAAAATCAAGGCAAATCTCAAGTCATGGCAAGGCAAGTTCAAGCCTCCAAGACATAATTTCATCAAACACTTGGTGTGCCAAATGTCAAGCCATTTTTCTCATTGAAGAAAGCTTCAAATGAAAAATTGTTGAACATCAAAGTTGTTCATCTCCATGTCCTCTTCAACTTTGAGGTCATATGGTTGCCCAAAGTTGGTGCGCGACACAACTTGTCTCGCCCATGATGCAGTCTCACATCCTTGTGTTCTAAGTCATTTTCCATCCCCTTAAAGGCATTGTTTTACTTGGATTCAAACATCAAACTTGTTCTACTTCATGTCCTTGATCCATAACCATCAAAAACTCATTATCTCATGCAGTGTACATAGAGAATTTCATCATCAAAAATCCATGGTTTCATTGATGTCATGCTGGCCAAGCTGAAATGTTTTGCATTGTTATTGTTGGTTCAGTTTGTTTACACTACACACCAGCCACTCTTTTCATATTATGAACACACATAACTCTTACACATTATGCCTACATACATGTCCCTACACTAAAGAGGAAGTAAGCAAACTTGCGTGACAAGTTTCTGCAGCAATAACATACATCACTACCTCTCATTTCTCAGCTCCACCATAAGCTAATATACTCCCCCATCACCATAGCCAAACTCACCAACTCGTGCCATTAACAACCTCACTCATTCTGTTAACTCAAAACTCAGTTGACACAACTCATTTAACCACAGTTCCAACTGTTAACTCTTGTAGTTAACATGTTAACCACACCTATATAAGCTAAACTCTAACAGATTTTGAGAGAGGACTTCATTTTCACACATTTCACAAACTCTTCATCTCAAACTCTATCTGAATTCTCTCTCTCTCTCTGCACGATTTCATCATTTTCTTCATCCATATTTCATCATTGTCATCATCCATTAATCATTATTGATCAAGAACAAGCAGAATCAATATCAATTCCTCAAGTGTAGCTTCTTTGCATTTCGAATCTCCATCTGTTTTCTTCAAAATTTCAAGATCTAGAGCATTTATTTTGCTCTATGGAAGATCAAGAGCAAAGGATTCTCCTCTCTGGCTTTCTTGTGTTCTAAGTAGCTTCACATTTCAGGTTTGAAATTCAAAGTCTCTCACATGATTTCTACTGCTTAAGTTGTGTTTTATGTTGATTTTAGCTTAATGGAAGCATTGTGACTGATCCGGCTAGTTGATAGACCTTTTAGAGGTGTAGACTCAAAACCTAGGGCAGGATTCATCCCTTCGATTCTCTCTGGTTGTGTGTTGTTTGTGAAAAATAATCATGGATTTGTGATCTCCATGACTTCCTGAACATTTTAGTATGCGTCTCATAAATTTCCGGAGAGTTTGAGGATTTGCAGGTGGTGGTGCTTCGCCGGAGAAGATGACCGGAGATCCTTCTCCTGCCGGTGAGGTTTTCAGATTAGGGTTTTAGGACTTTAAAACATGGTCGTACGATTCGTTCCAATCCAACGCATAATAATTTGCCAACACATTAAGGAAGATGTTGCATCTCACATGCCTCTCTCTCTCTGATTGTTGACTTTGACTATTTGCATGTGTGTGCGTGCGTGTTAATTATCATGTGCTTGCCTTGTGGACCATTGGATTAGATTACTTTGATGATTGAATGTTGTTGACTGCATCCAAGGGCTCACGTAGAGTCAATGTTTGACTGCATTTCACCATGATCCCATGTGCCATATGCGTGTAATTGGACCAGACTTCAATTTGCTTTTCACACACCCCTATTTTGGGCCAAGTCACATTTTGAACTACATAATTGCTATGTCTACACCCCCTCTCCTATTTTCCTTTTATTTTAAATTTCTTTCTCATACTGTTTTGATTTTCTTTTATTAAAATTACCAAAATGCTTCTAAAAATTCTGTAAAAATTCCTGAGGCATCTTTAGACATTTAAATAATTTTGTATCATTTTTATTCTTTATTTTGTGAATATTTGAGCCTATTGTGTGAATTCCCTTTTATTTCTTTTTCAAAGTGATTCTTTCTTGACACAAGAAATTCATCCATTTATTTTGCATAGTTCTAAAACCATTTTACATCCAATCTTTTTGCCATGTTTGAATAATATCTTGAGGTGTCTGAAAGTATTTTCCTCATATTTTTAAAATCATTTTATCTTGGGTTTTGATGTGCATATTTGAGCTTTCTTTTGATGTGTCTCAATGAGACTTTGTGAGACCTTTTGATCATGTTTCCCTTTGATTTTTGACATGAGTTTTGATACATGTTTAGCCCCTGACTTAGGTTAGTTGAGACCTATGTTCATATTTTGTCCATGTGATTTGGTAATTGTTTGATACCTTGCATTTGAAGCAACATTTATGCATGTTCTTTTACTTCCATCTAACATGATTTTGATGAGGAACTTGTGCCACCTTATTATGCTTGTGTTGTGTGAGATTATATGGTTTGTCTAGAGAATTATAGGTCCTACTTGGTTCACTTATAGGTCATTTTGATTTGTGTTTACCTTTGATGTGTGTTTATGCATTTTAACTTGCATTTTTGACCTAATTCCACATCTAATTTCTTCGTGTGCTCTACATGATTTGTGTTTTCATTGTGTATGCCATTTCAATCATGTCATTTGCATATCATCAATTGTCATGCATCTTTAACATGCAAATTTGTGCATCTAATTGAAACTTGTTTCTCTCCTTTTCCTTTCTTCTTCATCTATTTTCTTCTACTTGAATCATTTCATCCATGACTTGTATGATTGTTCATATGCATTATAAGACATTCATAAATGATGTATAGTTATGACCTTGACATTTCATTAAGCATAAATACATGTTCATTTTGCATTTTTGTTCATCTTTCATCCACTATTTTCATAGTGCTTTTCTTTGATGTTTAAGACATTGTTTGTGCATAGTTTGATCCCATTAGGTACCATAACCCTAATTGAACACCCTTAGACATAGCTACTGACTTTAGAAGTCATTTAGTACTTAGAATTCTTTCCTTTTAGGTTTGAGCTTTGTTTGATGCTTAATTTCATTTCATAAGTAGTTTGATGCTTAATTGTTTTCTTTCTTTTACTTATGCTTTCTTATTGCATTATTGAGCTAATCTTTGCTTGTAGGGGCTAATGGTAAGTCATGTGTGTGGGGGTGCTCCCACATACAACTTTCTTCCCTCATCTTTTTAATGTTTTCTCTTTTGTGTTTGTGCAAAGCATTTCAATGCTTTCTTTGTTCAATCTCTTTCATCCCCTTTGAGTTCTTAACTTAGCTTCCATTTTTGAAGTAAGTTAGAACTCACCCTTCTTCTCTTTTATTTTAGAGTTAGGTTTCTAAACCACAATTAACCATTAGGAACATCCATGTATGATAACTTTAGGGTTTGAGTCTTAGTCTCCCTCATTAGATTTTATCTTTCTTAACCTTTGAGTCTCTCTTCTTCTCATCTCAAACGTAGGCACGAGATGCGATATCTCGACGAGATGCTCTTAACCATTACGTTTGCTCTGATTCTTCTTTCTCGTCTGATTGAAGATACGTAGGCACGAGATGCGATATCTCGACGAGCAACCTTCCCCGTAGTGCTTCGAACTACGTTGACTCTGACTTTCCCATTGCACTGAGAGAATACGTAGGCCTAGGACAACGATAATGTCCTATCGAGTCACTTCTTTCTCCTCTCCCTTTTATTTTCTGCCTTTCATTTCCAGTTCTCCAGTTAGCAGTTGATTTCCAGTTTCCTACACCCTTTGATCGAGACAACAAGCGTGGATCCCATCGAGTACGATGGACGCGTGGGGGTGCTAATACCTTCCTCTCGCGTAACCGACTCCCGAACCCAGTTCTCTTGGTCGCAAGACCATGCTTTTACTTCCCTCAGGTTTACGCAGTGTTTCCTTTCCCTCTCTTGGGATAAATACACATTGCTGGCGACTCTGTTTCCGCGCCACTTTCGCGTTTGTACTTGGATGAAAATCCCAAGAGCGACATAATCCATGAGTAAAACATAGTATAATTGAATTTTAGGATGTTATTTTGGTATAAAATTGGGTATATGATGATGGAGTTTAGTGGCATAGGCTCTGGTATGAAAAGCTGGTGTGAAATAGCTTTTAAAAAAAGTGATTTTTGGGGTTCGGAACGGCGTGTGTCGACCTCCAGGGTTTTCTGGGTCGACCTGATGATACCCGAATGTAATATTGTGGAAATTTGAATAGTATGCGTCGACACACATGCCTTGCATCGACCTATGTACCATTCGCGTCGACCTTGGGTCGACTCATAGGCAGAGAAACGCCAGAAACAATTTCGATTATAACTTATTAATTGTTAATCCAAATGACGAACCGTTCGAAGTGTTGGAAAGATAAATTAGCAGAAATTTAACATGGATAATTAGATGAACCATTTTTATAATATTTTTATGTTTAATATGTTGAAGATTATGAATATTACTTGTTGTACATGTACAAAAATCTTGTTGTAAGTGGCAAAACTTGAATGTTGTTATAAAGAGGTTGTTGTGGTGTTATTGGTGTAAAATGAGCATGTTTGATAATGTTATTGTGATTGCATAATATATACATGTATGTCTATACTGTATGAAATACATTTTTATGCTTGTTGCCCAATTTAGGCGGTGTACAATAACCATGGTGATGGGTTATTGTACATGATGATGTTGTTGTTGTTGTTGTATGCATTAATAATCGCATTGCATACATTTATGGAAGAATGGTTCGTTGTTGGTGAGCCTAAAATCCAATTGTTTGGATTGGGCCGGTAGCTGACTTGGGGGTGATGGATCGGTGAGTGGTTCTGATCATAGGAGGTGGGGATCAGAACGGTGAACCTGAGTGTTCACGAAAAATTGGTACCACATGCATAAGCATTGAGTTAGATATGAGTTTCATTGCATTAGATATTATATGTTTTTATGTTGCCAAATATGTGGTGTTGTGTGATCAATTGATTTGTTATCATGTGATTTCCTATTCGTTGGTTAATAAGTGGTGATGATGTTGATGGTTGATTAACGTGAGATATGTAGTTGGATTGTTGTTGGATTATGGTTGTGTTAATCTGATGTTTACCATTTAACAAGATTTACTTTATATTATCATGATATCTCACCCCTTCTGTTTGAATATTGCCTCCACGTGGGCAATGTGCAGATACTCTGTAGTAGGACTCAGGTGTGAGTTGAAGATGGAGTCTCCTTATCTTTTCTCTATAGTTGGTGTCTGCTCTGATATAACACTGTGGAGTCGTGGGAATATTTTTATGATTTATATTTGATTTGAGATTGTAGACATCTTCTTCATCATGTTTGATTACTCTTTGATGGATTATGTGGTTCCACGTTAACTTTTACATACCATGAAATGATAAACGAGTTTATGTTTCCGCTGCGAATAAAATAATTGTTCAGGCTTTATTTGTTGGTCGTAACATCATAAGTTTTGTGTGTTTATTTAATTACACTGATTTTTATTTAAAAATATTACAGTGATTTATTTAGGGTGTTACATAGTGGACTATGTGTCCAAGTGGGTAGAAGCGATAACATGTGCAAAAACGGCTGGAAAAACTATGATAAAATTTCTAAAGAAAAATATATTTTCGCGATTTGGTACTCCGAGAGTGTTGATAAGTGACGGAGGATCCCACTTTTGTAACTCTCAGCTAGAAAAAGTGTTGGAGCAGTATAGTGTGAAGCACAAAGTTGAAACACCATACCATCCGCAAGCAAATGGTCAAGCGGAGGTATTAAATCGTGAGATCAAGAGGATTCTTGAGAAAAATGTGTCGTCTTCTAGAAAAGATTGGTCAAATAAGCTTGATAATGCATTGTGGGCTTATCGGACAACTGTTAAAGCTCCGATTGGTTTCACACCTTTCAAAATGATCTAATGTAAAAATTGTCACTTGCCGGTGGAGTTGGAGCATAAGGCTTTTTGGGATTTAAATTATTTGAATTTTGATCCAACTTTATGCAGTGAAAAGAGAAAAGTACAACTGCATGAGATGGATGAATCGCGCCTTCAAGCGTATGACTCCAACAAACTGTACAAGGATAAAGTGAAAAGTTACCATGACAAGAAGATTGTGAACAAAGACTTTAATGAAGGGCAATTGGTTTAATTGTTTAATTCGGGATTGAAATTGTTTCCGGGTAAGTTGAAATCAAAATGGTCTGGTCCATTCCGGATTAAGGAGATCAAGCATTATGGAGCAATTGTTCTTGAAAACACCTTGACAAATGAGAGTTGGACTGTTAATGGTCAGAGATTGAAAGTGTATCTTGGTGACAATTGAAAGTGCTCAAACGACGTTAAACAAAGCGCTTGTTGGGAGGCACCCCAACATTGTTAGTATTTACTATTTTTTAGTTATTTTGAATTTAATCGGGTGATTAAAATTCGGGAGAACCCTATCTGAGACCACACTTGAATGGATTTGTTTCACTGTGTGCACTTAGGGGTACTGAGGCTGCTTAGCGCAGTCACGTGAGCTTGCCAACTCAAGTGTGGGGCCTGAGTGGGTGTGTTTTAAATGAACTTTTGGGGAAAGTGGGAGAATTTGTTTTTGAAAGTTGAAAGCTCAGAATTTTCATTCTCCCACTCATTTCCTTATTTCCTTCTCACCCTTTCACTTCTTAACACAAGTACTTCTCACAAGCTCTTTTTCACCATTTTTATGAAGTTACAGTTTCTCTATCTTTTTCATATCATTGCTCTACTTCCAGGTTTGTTCATATCAATTGTTTTATGGATTTAGACAACTAATGTCGTTAGGGTTTGATGTGATTGAGTAGGAACAGACATTTTAGGGTTTATTTGTGTAGAACTTATTTTGTGGAATCTTAGGGTGAAATGAAAGGATTGTATTGTTTCTAGGTTTGCATGCTGTTCAAATCACTGTGATTCAATATTATGTTGTGTATGCATGCTGTTGGAATGTGTTTGGGTGTTAATTAGAATGGTTGATGATGGCTGTAGAGGGATTTTTCCCAAACATTTGCAATCGCGCTTAGCTCGCTCTGAGCTTTCTAAGGGCGCTCATTTTTACCCTATTTCTGGGTTCGGTCTATTCCTTGCTCTTTATGTTGTTGTTTTTTGTTGCATGTTTGTTGTTTAGCTGGTCAAGGTTATTTGAAGATTGTGTGGGAACAGGTTGGCTGCAGAGGCATTTTTTCCTGCATGTGCAACCGCGCCAAGCGCGCTTTGGCTGCGCTTAGCGCGCTCCCCTGGGATCATAATTCCTATTTTTAATTAATCCCTTGCCTAATTGCGTGTTTTGTGATGACATACAGTTGCATGTGAATTATTCTGAATTTATGGGTTGGTTGTTTGATGTTTTTGGTGCTGTTTGGTCTACTTATTTTGCATATGGCTCCAAAACGTGCTTGTTTCACTGTTGGCTAATCTTCTCAGTAGTGGCAAGAGCCAGCCGCGTTTGATGCAAGTAAGTTCCTTGGAGCTAAGCAAGAGGCTCGTTACCTTGAACTGACTCGAATGAGTATATGGCCAGAAAGGATTTTCAGGATAAACCCTAAGGGTAACTACAAAGGTTACGTCAACATAATTGAGAATCATGGCTAGGAAACCTTGCTTACTCCACCCACCTGGCTGAATTATGAGATCATTCGTGAATTCTATGTGAATGTTATTCCGATTGAGGGTCTGGTATACTTCTTCATGACATTTATGCGAGGTAAACATGTTTCTTTTTCACGGGATGCCATCAATGCTTATTTGGGAAACCCATTGGTGTTGGCTGAGGGTGAGCAATGTGCTTATTATAAGGGGTAGCAAGGAAGAACTGGAATTTTTCTAATGTGAGTGATGCCTTGGTGCAACCTGGTAGGGGTTTTGAGCTGAACGCCGTAGGTAGGACGAAGCATTTGAAGAGAGGTGACATGAACACCCCTGCACAGATCTTGATGACACTAGTCCTTCACAACATAAGGCCTAGGAGTCACACTTCTTCTATTCCTCAGGATATTGCATGCATGATTTACTACATCTTGGATGAGAGGCAGATTGATGCAGCCAGGATCATCTCCGATGAGATTCGAGCTACTGCCTCTAGTGGTCACCGTTTGGGTACCAAGGTTCCTTCTATCTTAGTCTTTTTAGGTTTGATTATGGCCCTTCGCACTCAGGTGGGTGTCCCGATACCTGACGTGGTTCACAAGACCATTAAAGGTGTCGTGAATGATATTTGAATTCAGAGCCACTGCATGCCCAGAATTGATGCACAGCCACCACCACCACCACCACCGGAGCAGCCAGTACCACCGTAGCAGCAGTCAGGGGTTCCTTTAGCTAGTCAGGATTATGATGAGCGTGTGGCATGCATGTATACTTAGGACATGCACATGGCTCATCAAAGAGCTTTCAATTATTTACAATCATCTATGCGTGCTTTACACTTGCAAATTCGAGAGCCGCATGTAGGTCATCCTTTCCCTTCTTCATAGGAGTTTAGTTCTTTTGTAGATATGCCTGAGGACAAGCCATTTCATTTTTCGAGGGAGCGGGTTCCGCTGCAACCTTTGCAGCAGCAGGCCCAGGTACCTCATGGCATGGCTCAGGATGATGCTAGTTTGGATGATTCTGCAGTTGATAATGATGATGATGACAGTGGAGAGACAGAGTGGGAGTTGGATTCTTCGAGTAGCGAGGAATAGTCGATGAGTTTATGGGTTTGATCTGAATTTGTTTTTATTATTATGTTTTATGTTTTCTTGTTCTGTTTGGAGATTTTTTACCATCATTTTTAGGATGAATTATTGATTTTATGTCATCCTTTTAAGGATGAGGTTTGTGAACTTATGTTGTTGCATCATGTTTTGAGTGTTGCAATTTTTTTAATGATAAGTATGTTTTATTATGTTGAGTAGTACACAATTGTTTAGCTTAGTAGAAAATATTTTGATTTTGTGTTGTTCCTAATTTCAAAAACTTGAAGGAACCTTGTGATTAATGTTAAGATTGATGAATCGAAATGCAATTGAGTGGTAATGATATGCTTGAGTAGAGGTACAGTTTCAAGGTACATATTTATCGCTTTCTAAACTTAGCATGCATATGAAACTTGTGATTTGTGCAAAACATGATTCCATGAATTCTTTTGAAAATTCAATTGTGAATCACTTAGAAATTAACCTTTGTGAGGAAGCTTCCATTGTTTAATATATGCGGGAAACCTACATCCTTGTTTAACTCATTCTTATTATGTTTAAATCATGCATATGTGTTGATTTGTATGAAAGGAAGAAAAGGATCAAGGCAATTTTTTTGTATTGTGAGAAAAACTACTTGAACAAATAGAATGATCAATCTACCTTGTGAGTGAGCGAGCATTTGTTGGCCCTATTGAGCCTTTCTATCAAGATCCGTGTGGATAATTGAATCGTGTAAGTATTGTACATGAAAAATAATTGAATTTTGGAATGAATCTTGATTTTTGTGAAACCTTTGAACCCCAACCTTGGAGTATGGTTGCTTTTGTTGTACGTTGCCTTAGATGTGTGAGAGCATTCTTAACACCATATTTTGGTTGTATTCAAAGTTAGGGAGAAATAAGTAGATTGATGTATCATGAAAAAGAAAGTGGTTGTAAATAATGAAAGAGCGTGAAAAAGAAACAATGAAAAGAGAAAAGTAAAAAAGAAAGAACATTGGGCATGAATTGCCAACAGATGAGCTCAAGGTTGTAATGATACATTATTGAAAAGAAAACAAGAGGGTTAAGGTCTTGGATTGTGTATGAATGTGAGAATTGAATGCTCTCATAGGATTAGACATTTTTGTTTCAATGACTTTGATAAATGACCTTTCCATGTAGCCCAAGCTAAATTACAACCTTTGAAGTCCTTGTGATTCCTTCTTTTACACTTATTAATGCATGTTGTTTGTTGAATGCATGATTCGATCTGCATGCTTGTAGAATTTTTTGGTGAGTGATAAAACCTCATAATGTTTTCATCCCTTGATGAATGTTTGCTTAGGCGTGATTCATATATGAATTGTATTGCTTTAGAAGTTTTGTTTTTTGTTTTACACTTAGAAATAGTTTCATCTCCATGATTGGTTTTGAGTGTGGTAAGTCTATCTTGTTTGGACTTCTACATTTTGAACCATGAAATTGTCGTTATTCTAACTTGTTGATTCTGAATTCTTGTGCATTGCTTTGGGTTCGTTTTTGTTTGGCAAACTTTTGTTTGAGGACAAAAAAAATAATAAGTTGGGAAGAGTTGTTAAGGGCCAAATTGTGCATACTTTTGATAGTATTTTGTGGCCATTTCCAATTGTTTCTTTGTTTATTTAGTAGTAAATCCATATGTTTTAGTGTAAATACGCAAGTTTTCAATTATGCATGTAAATATCTTGAATCGTGATCATTTTGATGCTTTTTTATAGGTTTTCTTGCATGATTTGATGCTCAGAGCATTTGGATGATGAAAGAAAATTTTGAAGTGAAAATTTTCGGCAAATTGATGGCAACTCATGCTTAACGCATTTTCAAGCGCGGGTTCAGCGCGCTTTTGGACCAGAGGCAGTAGCTACTGAAGGCTAACCGCGCTTAGCGTGCTCTGGCCGCGCTTAGCGCGTTTTCTTTAGTTTTGCCGCCTTTGAACTGATCGCACTAAGCGCGCTCTGATGGTGCTTAGTGCGGTGCCATATATAGGGACCTTTTTAAACTTGTATAAAGGGGCACTTGTGAGATATTTTGAGGGGACACTCCATTTTTATGCACTTTTCAGATTTGTTAAGAGATTTCTAGGGTTTGAAGCTTAAACATTCCAAGAGAAGTAAAAGTCAAAACTTTGGATCATCAATCTTCGATCTATCGACTTTATTGCTAGTAAAGTTTTCCTTCTTACTTGTCGATCAAGCTACCATGGTGATGGCTAGCTAAACATCTTTTGTGTCAAGATTAGAGGTAGTTAACCTTATTAGTATGTATTTCTTTTGATCTTTTGTATGTGAAAAAAGTTGATGATCAATATATGATTAAGATCTTTGCTCTTAATGATATATGTATGATTTGAATCACTCTAGACATGGATTTTCCAAACCTTGATCTAACTTCTTCATCTATCAACAAACAAAATCTAGACATAGATTTGAGAGTTAATATTTTCTTTGTATCAATCTTTATGTTTATTGTTTCGATTGTTTCAACTTGCCAAAGAAAGACAAGAGCGCGGAGAAACTTCTTCATCTACACCCATTGTTATGCCAAACATGGCAGCCCCACCACCACCACCTCCTGCTTCAACTCCATGTACTTACAGTCCAAGACACAATGGTCAGTTTGCATGCAACACCCACAATTGGAGGCATTCTGAGATAAAGGCGGGAATCTTTGCTCTTTTATATCAAAATCCTTTTACCGGGATGGACCATGAGGATCCGTACACGCATCTCACTAAATTCTATGAAATTGTGGGCGCAACTGGAGCACCAGAAGCGGAAGAGGAATCCTTGTTTATGATACTATTCCTGTATTCCTTAATCGGGAAGGCAAAGGAATGGTATCTTGACCAATCTACTCTTGTGATGATGGATTGGAATGTATTAGAGGAGAAGTTCCTTGAACGGTTTTTTCCTCACAATAGATTCATGGAAGCGAAGATGACATATGATGCGTATGCTGTTGTCAGAGACTTCATTGATAATGAAAGAATGTTATATGCTTTTAATAGTGCTCTTGTCACTCTCATCCCTAAGTCTACAAATGCCAAGATGGTAAAATATTTTAGGCTTATTTATTGCTGCACAATTGTGTATAAAAATCATTGTAAAAATCTTATCTTTAAGACTTGGTAAATTGCTGAAAACCATAGTCCACCACAGTCATGGTGCCTTCGTCCCAGGACAACATCTCTAAGACCATGTTCTTCTTGCTTATGAGCTTATAAAGGGTTATAACACCAAAGGACGACCTCCCAGATATATGATCCAGATGGACCTTCAAAAGGCTTATGATTCTGTTAAGTGGATGGCCCCGAAAATTATTCTGCAAGAATTGGATTTTCCTCCTAAATTTACTAAATGGGTTCTCCTTCTATAAAAATTGTTTCCTATACGTTTTTCATAAATGGAGAACATACCAAAATTTTGAAAGTGAGGAGAGGTTTACGTCAAGGTGATCTTCTCTCCCCTACCTTTTTGTTATCATGATGGAGTATCGGTATAAGACTTTTGGGAAGTTGGTTAATAACCTCAACTTTAAATACCATTCCAGATGTGATAAATTGGGCATTGTACACCTCTATTTTGCTGATGATTTATTAGTCTTCACAAGAGGCGATTCAATGTCAGTCGATGTTGCTATGAAGGCTTTCAAGCAGTTCTCTGAAGTAACTGGCCTCAAAGTTAATCCCCAGATATGTAAAGTCTATTTTGGTAATGTTAACGATAATACAAAGCTTGACATCCTTAACATCACTTCTTTTATCAAAGGCATCCATCCCTTTAGATATATGGGAATTCCGCTCATGAGCAAGAAACTCTCAGTGGCAAATTGTCGGTTACTTGTAGAGAAGATTGTTGCTCGTATTGATCATTTGAGAGTCCACCTTCTTAGTTTTGCAGGTAGGCTTCAATTGATTAAAAACACACTTTTTGTCGGTCGTTCTTGTGGTCTGGAAGTGGTGAAATCACTAGGAAAGCCTTCGTCTCTTGGAAAAAAGTTTGCATCAGTAAAAACTAGGGAGGATTGAACATTATTGCCAATGCGGATTGGAATCAAGCTAATCTCTTAAAGATTCTTTGGAATCTTAGTGGCAAGAGGGATAGTATATGGATCAAGTGGATCCATAGTTACTATATAAAATGAAAAGATCTTATGGAGGTCTCTATAAAAAATCACTGATCTTGGATTTTGAAAGCCATATTTAAGCAGAGACAAAGAGTAACACACCAAGATTGAATAAGAATAATGAATCAACAGAAAATATCTACTAGGTACATATACATTGTTGTCAAATCTGATCATGTGTAGGTCTGTTGGCACAAGTGTTGGTTTACTAACCCATCTAGGCTGCATGTGTTATTTGTTTTGTGGATGGTGTATAATATGAGGCTTGCTACTATGTGTAGCGCGGTTTTTGTGGTTTCGAATCACTATCGCTTTGGTAGTACAGTTCGATTCATTTTTTATCCTGTGAAGCAGATTAAGGAAGGGAAATAGATGTCTCTAATTAACCCTGCTTGCAAACTGAGGTTGAACAGTCAAAACTGTTGGTTTACAGATGCTATCAAAATAGGGGGGTCCTTCTTAGGGTTATTTTCTAAAGAATACAAGTGTCTGGGTTATCTGCGAGGCTTTTGGTTAGGATACTAGACCTGATTTTCTTTAGTTGATGTGTGGAGGTACTGGATTTTGAGTTTTTGATTAGTATGCTCGCTAAGATTTTGCAATCTTATGCCTACGTATTCCCGTTTAACAAAATAGGGAAATCAGAGCGATCGTAGTTCCTCCTATTCTATGGGAGGAAAAAGGTTGTTTTGGTGTCTTGTTCAAAGCCCAAGACATGAAGCTAAAGGTGGTTTGTATCTTGTTCAAAGCTCAAGATGTGAAGCTAAAGGGTTATGACTGAGAGATAATTTGTCATCTCTAAAGAGGAGTTATTGATGTTTGTATGCTATGAGCAGGGCACAAATTTGATGCTAAAAGGTTGATTGACTCAACCGGGGTTTTGTTTATACAAAGCCTAAGAGGAGGCTAGAAGTTTGATTTTTTCGGGGAAAATCTTCTTTCTGTCTTGTACAACGCCCAAGATTGAGGATAAAAGGGATTTTGACTCCATTGGGGAGAATGTATCTTGTATAAAAACCAAGATGGAGGCTGAAATGGTTTGACTCAATAAGAGAGTACTATTATCTGTCCTGTATAAAGCCCGAGACGGAGGCTAAAAAAGGTTGACTCAACAAGAGAGTCTTGAACAGGTGATTGACTCAACAAGAGAGTCTGAAGGTTGATTGACTCAACAAGAGGGCCGTTTATACTCAAAAAGAGAATGATTTGTTGTCTCGTACGAAGCCCGAGATTGAGGCTAAAAGGAGATTGACTCAACAAGAGAGTCTTTTATACTCAACAAGGGAGTGTTTTGTTGTCTCGTACGAAGCCCGAGATTGAGGCTAAAAGGAGATTGACTCAACAAGAGAGTCTTTTATACTCAACAAGAGAGTGATTCATATGACTTGTACAAAGCCCAAGACGGAGGCTAAAAGGGATTGATTCAACAAGAGAGTCTTTTATAGTCAACAAGAGAGTGGGTTTTTATATGTCTTGTACAAAGCCCAAGATGGAGGCTAAAGGTGGTTGACTCAACAAGAGAGTCTGAAAAGGTTAGCTCCACTGGGGAGAATAATTTGTACAAAGCCTAAGAGGAGGTTGACTTACTGCTGAGGATTATTGAGATCCTGAAGCGGGTCCAAGTGTGGGGAACTCTTATGAGAGCGACCGTGTTTCTGCTAGAGATTGATCCAGAGTGATTGGTGTTTTTTCCTATGTTGGAAAGAAACTTTAGAATGTCTTTGAGACTCAAGAGGTTTAGACTGTCCAAGTCTAGAGTTTTATCTTTAGTACAATGCCCAAGAGGAGGCGCGGGCATTAAGGGATTAGTATCAACCCTAAAATGGCCGGAGTTTTAACGCTGGAAAGACTACTCTAGCAAAGGATGATTAAGTTCTGTCTTATACCTTTAAGAGGTCGTCAGGGTCCTTGTATTAAGCCCAAGAGAAGGCATGAGAACTTCTAAGAAGCCGAAGGGTCCTTGTACAACGCCCAAGAGGAGGCGGGGATGCTTTTAGGAAGCCTGTGGGTCCCCAAACCAAGAGAAATTCAAGAAATGCAATTCACAGAGAAGAGATCATTCCAGGAAAGTTCGAGGATTTGGAAGAAACTCAAGAGATGCCATTCACGGAGAAAAGATCATCTCTAGGGAGTTAGAGTTTCTTACAATTTCTATGGGTGACAGTCTGAGAAAAGGTTCACCGAGAATACTGCTTTTCTCTTTGTTCCATATTATTTAACCCCAAGAGGAGGGAAGACTGTATTTGGAATCCTACGGGGGATCTAGTTTTGTTTGTATTTAAGAGTGACCAACAAGGCTTTACCTAGTGCTAGACGTAGTTGCCGGGGAAAACTCTAAATAACTATACTAGTATTACACAGTGGATATGTGACAAGTATATAAAAGGGCGTGAAAGAAGACTTACAATGAAGCAGCCCCACAATACAGTTATATACATATGAAAGCGGTAAATGAAAGCGGATAAACACTTACCCATTGTAGAGCTTCCATGTTGTTTGGTTAGTTGTTCAACAAAGAAATTAAAGAAAGTTTTGATGACAACATATATTTTAATTCAAAATCAAAGGAGAAAGTGCTTTGAAAAGATGGTTGGGGCTTACAGCTCAAGGAGAGACCCAAGTTTTAACGATGATCACACCGTTGTTTTGAAAACTGTATAGAGGGACTTATACAATATGTGAGGCCCAAAAAGTTTTTATGTACAAGGGGATCGGTCTTACACTCTATTAGAGGCACAATTATTTATTTTTGTACAAGAGATGGGGCTTACAACTCAAGGAGAGGCCCAGGGTTATTTGTTTGGCAACGACGATCGCGCCGAGGTTTTTGAAAACATAGTGGGTCTTATACAGTATCTGAGGCCCGAATCATTTTGGTTTCAAAAAGGGGTTGGCTCTTACACTCTATTAGAGGCCCATAGAAATTTAAAGAAAAGAAATGGGGCTTATAACATGAGGGTAGGCCCAGATGATTTTGAAAAGGCGACGATCGCGCCGTTGTTTTTGAAAATACAGCAGGACTTATACAATGACTAAGGCCCAAAAAGTGGTGTATTTACAAAGGGGATGGGTCTTACACTCGAATAGAGGCCCTTGAGTGTTTGAAAATGATTTGTTTAGGGTGATCAAAATCAAAACCCTAAATTAATTTCAAAAAGGATTTTAATTAAATAAAAATTTAACTAAAATGATCAAAATTATCAAACATGTGTGAAAAACAAGTTGTGATCTTGGATTAATGTTTGAAAAATCATGTTTATATCCACAAAATGATTGGAAACCAATTAAATTTGGAAAATCAAGGAGGAAAAAATATTTTAAATGTTAAAAACAAATAAAAGATTAATTCTTTGCAAAAATATCAAGTATATGAAATAAATAATATTTTTGGTAATTTTTGGAAAAATAAAATATTTTAACATTTTTCTGAATTATTAAAAAAAGAATCAACTCAAAATCATTAAAACTCAGAGAGAAATTAATTTTTGAATCAATTAAATAAAATCACAAAATTCAAATATTTGAATTTGTGAAAAAGGCGCCAAGAACATGGCAAGAACACGCGCGTGTTCTGAGTTTGGCCTGATTTGCATTTTTTATCCAATCTTACTGAATACTTAATGAAATCACATAATCCACATATCAATCTGCTCGTTTTCACCTCACGATCATGTCTATGGTCTTTAATTTCATTTATTTAAAGCATGGAATAAGAAATCAAGACAAAACCTCAAGAACCCTAAAATTTGCATGAAGGCTGAGAATTCTGATACACGGTTCAAACAAAGCAATTAATTGAGGGGAAACATTCTATGCATGATTATGAACATTTGGCAAAAGTATTGTGCGAGGAAATATGCATAGATTAAGAGATGTCCAAGTTTAGGCTTACTTGAAGGTCGTGACAGCAAGAGAAAAGTGATTTTTGAGTTGGAGGTGTTACAGATGAGTTGTGATGATCTGAACAATTTACCTACACCATATGGAATGTGTTTGAATGCTTGGAATTGATTAGAAATGGCTGGATCACTTCATGGCATCTCATCTGCAACTTGGTTAAAACCATGAGCAACTGGCTGGTGATTCTGAGAAATCAGTGTTACAGTTGTTGTTTAAGTGTTTGGATCACTCCTATATGATGTTTATGAGGTGTGTGTGTGATTGGTTTGGTTGGAATAGCTCTCAAACTCAAAACCCGATAGTGACTTGCTTTGGAAGACAAATTTGGAAGTGAGAAGGTGATTTTGAGGAAAGCATATGTTTGATGGTTTTGGTGTACTTAAACTGAGCATAAATGAGCTCTATTTATAGTAGAGCAAGTTTGTTTTGCAAGGAATAGGGAATGGCAACTGCAGCAGAGGTTTGGAAAATGTTGATCAATAGGAATCCAAGTCTCCTTTAACCATTTACTAGAGGTTAGAGCACAGGCTACTGGTTCCCTAGTTTAGAGATCATCCTTGACTCATTCAGTTAGAAATGGCTCAGTTTTTGCCACCTTGGTGCATCCATTGAATGCTCCAAAACAAAATTGGAGTCTTGTCCCCTCTTTAGGGTTTTTTAGGTTTGGCATGCTATTTTTAGTTCCAAAGACTTGGGAGGTTTATGGATCAGTGTTTGTCCCTCCTTGGTCTCCCCCTGAGGTGTTCAGATGGTAAACTTGTTTGTCATTTGCACAATTTGATCAAATAGACCAAAATGCACAAATTTGCCTTGCCATGATAGTTGCAGCGAGGCATATTGCCATTGTCATATCTCATGGCTTAAGTGGAGTTTCATGGGGTTCTTGGCCATTTTGGAAAGCCCTCATATGATACAACACGTGTGTTATCATAGTTTGTCTTGACACTTTTTGGATCCAAGTGAAAAATGCCCTTACATTTGGCAAAAAGTGAAACAGATTCTGACTTAGAGAAAATTTCACTAAGTGTTGGAAAACGTGACATTTCATGTTTTCAGCCATTTTGTTCCGTAACTTAGAAAATTTCTAAGTTTTTTATGGTTACCCCTTTTACAAGTTATCTCACTTTTCTTGGTTTTTCTTGATGAATGATGATTCCAATCACACATTAACATTATTTTAGGGTTAGGGGACCATAATTGATCAAAAAATCAAAAGGTCAAACTTTGACTTTTGGGCACCGTTGACTTTTTATCAGATGAATTCCAAACTATGCGATCCTCTATGAAATCAAGTCCTTGACCTAAATCAAACTTGATGTATTGATTTCATAGGTGTTATAGGGTGTATTGAATCATGTCCCGAGGCTTGGGAGCATGTCTTGGTCAAAAGTCAAAGGTACAGTTGACTTTTTCTGCGAAAGCCTAACTGTGGTTCTGATGAACTTGAAACTTGTGAATCAAGCTTCTTGGATCAATACATTGTTGCAAATGGATCAATGTGATTTACTAGGGACCCTCAAATCATGTCTTGAGGTCTTGGCTCATATTTTGTCCCAAAAGTCAACTTAGGGGTGAATCAGATCAAGAAACCCTAATTCCTGATTTTTTATGAATACATCCCCTGAGGCTAAATTGACTTGATGGTTGGGTTTATAAGGTCCCTTAAAGTATTTTGGTTTATGCTTTGAAGCATTGGCTCATTCCCAGAGGAAAAATTCCATCTGGAGGCCCTGGTCGACCAAAATCCTAATTTGGTGACACTGGCGATCTTGAGGCTTAATCCACTTGGAATGTTGCAGCCTTGTGCTTGATCCTTGATGTGGGAGTCCTCTTGATCCATTGTGGATGTTTGAGAGGTTTAGACAAGTTTAAGAGCATGTAATTTCTTGATTGATCCTTTGTCTAAGAGCTCTAAGAGGGCTTGAAACCCTAAGTTTGATTGTAGTGGATGATCACCCATCTTTGGGGGAGACTAATGAGGTATGATAGTTAATCCATATTGTGATGATGATTTGAACAATGATGGGAATCTTAGTGGTCAAAATTTGGGGTATGTCACTATGGACTGATTGCAGAGGTTTTGGATGATAAAACAAATCTATTGCTGCTTCTGCAATAGTGACGAAACTCTACAACACCTTTTGTTCACCTGTTCCAGTATGAAAAATATTTGGTATCATGTTTTGAAGTTGCTTCAAATTAGGCATATCCCTCTTGGTTGTGATAAATAACTGGTGTGGGTTATAAATAACAGTAAGGGAAAAGGTTAGAGGGCCATGATTCTTAAGTGTGCTTTTGCAGAGACAATTTATGAAACTTGGAGATGAAGGAATCAACATTGTTTTGGTAACAAAATATATGTTGACATCATAGGCCCTAGAATCGTAGATATATTTGTGTATAGGTGTTGGACTATACCTAACCTTAGAAAGCATATTAGCCAGTTCTTGCTCCCTTAAGTTGTATTAGTCGCGTTGTTGTCTTGGATTCCTAGGTTGGATCTTTGATCGCCTTTTGTGCTGTATTGGTTTTTGAGATTTAATAAAATTCTTTTATGCCAAAGAAAATCATAGTTTGGTTTTTTATTAAAGATTACAAATAGTGAATATTATATTTTATTTAGATAAACTGCATATAATGAGTACGATATAAGCATATAAGTATCAAGAGGGTATGGAGATTAACACTTGCTACCCACATGGGTAAGGGGACGAATACATATATTTTTTAAAATACGGCTATGAAAATAAATACTATAGTATCCTACCTAGATCCTACTCATTATCATCCCTAACTTCAAAGAAAAAAAAGAAATTTAATTAAAAACCTAAAATTTAGCTTTGTGAATATATTAAATTATATTTTAGCATTTTTCTTCTTCTCTAAAACATAACATTTAAATCTTCGGATCAAGTGGGCTTTCGAGAATTGGGCCTTATTCCAATTGAATCGGACCCCTTAACATGTTCTCCCTGTGGGCTTCAAAAAAGGTGCGGTGGGCCCAACTCAAATAAAAATAAAAATAAATTAATTGAAGACATCTACCATAATCTTAATATCCCCTTTACTCCATCTTATTACTCTCGTCTGGTCCATTCAAACTGCAAGCCTTCGTCCTCGAAGCCTCGACTTAATTCCTCTGTCGTCGAAAGATCTAGCAACCCTGGCATGGAAGAGTCTGAATCTGTTTCTAAGTATTAAGGTGGTTCCGTTTTGTGTTGTGATTCCATTGATGAGTCTGATATTAATCGTGGTAATGTTCGATTCAAAAATTCCATAGATAATGTTCCAGCCAGAATTTGGCAGTCTATCAAAGAAATGGGTATTGAAGGTGATGAAGATGATGGGCTTTTCGAAAGTTTAATCAGGGACTTGGAGAAAAGGGATAGATTGGCTTTTGAAGGAAAGAAGGTGGTAGCTACCGTTGTGCCATGAATATCGTGTCTTACAACATTTGAGGGAGTGGGAACTCTTTGAAGAGGAGAAGGGTGAGGCAAGCTTTATTATCTGGTAAGGCTGACTTGTGTTTTTTTACATGAAACCAAATGCCAAATTATGAATGACAATATTGTGTATAGTTTATGGAAGAGTGAGGACTGTGATTGGTCAGCTATGATTTCTATTGGGAAATCTAGTGGTATGATGACAATATGGAGAAGAGGAATCATTAATCCTATTTTTAGCTTTAGAGGTATTAGCTTTCTGGGGATTTTTGCTACTTGGAATGACACTGAGTGCTATTTTGTTAATACATATTCGAAGTGCAACCTTGTGGATAAACGCTTGATGTGGGTACAACTTATTAACTTGAAATGAAATTCCCAATCAGGGGAATGGGTTTTAGGTGGTGATTCCAACGCCGTTAAATCTTCTGAAGAGGGGATGGGAAGGGGTCTGATTAACTCTATGGAATTAGATGAATTTTCTTATTTTAATGATCAGATGGAGTTGATTGACTTACCTATAATTGGTGATAGATTCACTTGGTTCAAGGAAAGTGGGAGCTGCTGTAGCAGGCTTGACAGATTGTAGTTATTAGTGAACTTGATTAATGGTTGGAAAGTTGTAGCTCAAATGGCTGGTAATCGTGATGTGTCTGACCACAAGCCTGTTTGGATTTTTACCAATTATGTTAATTGGGGTCTGTTGTACCCCAAATTTTACCCCTTAAATGTCATGACATCTTGCACTTGCATTTAGGTTTCAATCATCCATACATTGTAAACTAACCCATATCTTTGCTAGTTTGTTTCTTTTGTGAAAACTAGGGTTTAACCAGAAAGAGGGCAAGGTCTCCTAAGCCAGGCTCTCACATGATTCAAGGTCTCCTAAGGTATTTTATGGCTCCATACAGTCATCACAAGTGTTCACTAGTTTGGGATCTCAAGACATTGGATCAAATCAAGTCAACAAGAAACTATCAGACCAAAATTGTGGAATTAGGGTTTTAACCTGAAGAATCACTGAAAAGGTTTGTCATGATCAACCAAGGTTTGATTGGTTCATCAACCGAGTGAACTTACCTACATTCAAGAGGTCTTATTCAACAAGAAATCAAGATCATCTGGCTTTCATTACTAGTACAAAGAGTCATAAGTTCATGTTGCCCTCAAACTAGGGTTTTGTCAAGACAAGTTAGCCATTGCCTTTGATTTTGACCAAGGCATGTTCCCAAACTTTGAGACATGGTTCCACATGTTCATAAAAATCCTTAGAGGCCATCTTTGGACCTTGGAAGAGATTGAAGAAGCAAGATCCTCAAAGATCATCCTGTGGAATTCCTGAGGAAATTAGGGTTTTGACTGACAAAGTCAAGCCTCTGACTTTGATGTTATTGTCCCAAAATGAGGTATTCAAGTCATACACCATCTTAACATGTTCAATCCTTGAATGAGAGCATGAGGGACCACCACTTGAAATATTTCTTGCAGGAAGGGCAAGGTTTTGGTCTTAAAATTTTCTAAGTAAGGAAGAATTCACTTCTTGTGCAAGATTTGAAAAGTCATAACTTTCAAACAAAACATCCAAATTTTGTGACTCAAAGCTTAAATTGAAGCTCTCATCATGAACTTCAAAACATATTAGAGGACCCTTCTCAAGTTAAGGCTTGGTTTTTAAGTTACAAGGCTTGGAAGTTCAAAACACTTAAGGACTTAGTGAAATTTCACTACATTTTGCCTTGAAAACCAGCTGACTTCACCTCCACTTTTCACCAAGATCCCTTTTGATCCAGAACTTTGGGTGAACATGAAAGTTTTAGAGGACATTTGGGGATTTCTAAAAAGTACTAGAACTCCCCAATCCATGGAGGGAGCTGAGAGTTTTGAATAGGAGAAGTTTGAGTTCCATTTCTTGATTTTCAAGTTACTAACTTATGCATAATGATGCATAATCACTTTTAATCACCAAATGCCTCACTATTCTGATGTTTAGAGGCAAGGTTAACATGTTTTAGACCTCGGCCATGATTTTTCCAATTTGAAACATTAAAATACTGAAGTTAGGCAAGTTGATGCAAGTGGACACAAGGTGAGAGAAAATTTTCAACCAAGGCATGGCAGCTTCTTTTTCTCCTTGTAACTTGGACTCTGACCCAATCAAATCAGTCCACAATGCAACAGAGCCTAGAACTAGATCCTTGAGGACTCCTGACTCAGCCAAGCCGGCTCACACGAGGGAAACTTAAAGAAAGGGCAAATTTGGCAAGTTTCCATTTCTGACCATACCTCAAACCCTAAGCCTTTTCTATAAATAGGGAATTGTTCTACACTTCAAAACAAACCAGATTCACCCCAAAAGAAGGCTGAATACTCTCTATATTCTCCCATCCATATGCTCTTGAAAATATGCAAAAACACTCCAAACATCCAGTTTACTCGTGCACTTCAATCCAAACTCCACAAACCTTCTCTAAGCATTGTATAGAGAAGCTCCAAACACTCAAACCCTAACTGTAACACTCCTACGACCATCAACCATTTTTGAACTCCAACTTGCAAGAAGGATCGGGTTCCATATTCCAACCACTTTCCAAAGCTTCTAAGCATCTGCATCTTCTCTCCAAGGATCAACAAGGTCCCAGAAGTTGGTTTTTCTCATCTGCAAGTGCTATAGAAGAAGCCTTGGACTTTCTCTAAGAGGTAGAAATTCTAAACTTTAAACCCTCATATTCATGCATTATCCTATTGGTGTTTGAATGTAAAAATGTAGTGTGTTTATTGCTTTGTTATTCTGAATGAAAACTTGCCATGTTTGGTTAAAATATTGCATGTTATAGCATGTTGAACATTTGTGATGTTGCACCGTTGGTTGAGGTTTTATGAATCATGTAATGGTTGTCATTGAAAACTAAGAACATATTCGTGTCCCTGGGAGTTTTTACTCCAACTTTGATTTTTATTTCATCAGATTTGGTGGAGTAACGAGTGAGATATGAGGCCTGGGAATTCTGGCCATGTTTGATGCTTTAGGGCACGAGAGAAGAGAGAACGAGGGAGGAAGAAGAAGTTAGGGTGGCCCTAGTAAGTCCAACGTGGCGCTGAGGTGGCCATTTGGGTTGGGTTTTAAAATAAAAACAATTTGTATGATATAATGTTTATATGAGAACGTAGCACCGCTGGTCCATGGAGGAGGTTGTGTGTATTGGCAAGCGAAGGGTCTGAGGTTCAAATCCCCCTCGCCCCAGACCTTTTCCTTTTTATTTTTCCCATCTGTTGCACTTGTCTAGATATATTATTATGTGTTTCCCCCATATGTTCACAGCATGCTCTTAGTTCAATTGGAAAGGCTTTTGAGCCCTAAGCCCCATGGCGTGAGTTCAAGTCCCATGTGGGACATTTCCATTATTTTTATCACTTGTTCCATTTTTATTTTTATGGTTTGTACCTTGTTTTTAAAAGTCCATAACTTGCTCATTTTTCACTCTTTTTGAACCATTCTTTTTGCAAGATGTCTATTTTCTGATTGTGAAAAGAAATTGGTGAAAATAATTATTTTTGAAACATTTATTAATGTTGAAAGTGAGAGGATTTTTTAGGGTTTTCATAAAAACATCTTGACTTCTCTTGATTTCTTTGCCATGCATTCTTGTTCATATTGATAAAATGAGACCTAATGCATGTTGTTTAAACCTTGTATGGTGTTGTGACATTATGTGCCTTTGTTTCACTTTATTTCCTTGAAGTTTAATGTGTTAATACATGTAAATATCCTTTGAAATGCCATGAGATCTCTTTAGATCATTTTTCTTGTAACATGAGTTTGCTTAATCAAGAATAGGACATGTTTATGTCTTGAAATATTGAATGACATGTTTGAACCACCTTTGAGTGTTTGGTGTCTTGAGTTTGTCACTCTTGAAAGCATGAATTTTAAGATGTTCTTTTGGTTTACCTATACCACTTATGTTTGCTAAACATTTCCACATGTGCTCCCCATGAAGTGTTTTGGTCATTACCATGCTTATGTTTTCATCTTGTTTATGATATTTGTTTATCTTATAACTTCATTAAGTCTTTCCCCAAGTGAGGCAAGCTCTTTAGCTCTCTTCATTAACCCTCATTATTCCCCTCCTTCCCAAGGAAATACTCTCTATTGACTTTTAAGTCATAGATAGCTCATTACCATCTTGGCCTCCTTAAAGCCATCCCCTGTCCTTATTAGGAACCACCCTTGGCCTCATAAGAGCCTCTTCTCCCTTTAACCTCATTAGGTCTCCCTTTGTGAGCACTATCCTCATAGCCGCTCACTCCTCTCCTTGGCCTCCTTAGAGCCACTTACCTCTTGACTTAGGTTTCATCTATAGTTCTTCAACTCTATGTGAGCATCATCATTATGATGTTCCATTTACTTCTTAAACTTAGAAATAGGCTAGAGTTCTTCAACTCTCTGTGATTCTCATCCTCATGAGTATTCACTTCTCCTTTACAACTTAGACTTAGAGAGTTTTTTAACTCTATATGAGTATCATACTCATCCCCCTTGGAACTTTGTCCATAGTCAATGGTTCCTCTCTCACCCTTAGTTAGGTGAACTACGGTTGCTCTGATTTTTTAGTCAGGATACGTAGGCACAAGATGCAACGTCTTGGCGAGCATACTTAGTGTATATACCCCTAGGTCCTTACCTTTATCCTTAGCAGATTTCCTTAACAAGCAAACATAACATAACACACAATCAAACAAGAGGCTCCTGTAGAGTACTACAGATACTTAGGGTGCTAATACCTTCCCTTAGTATAATCAACCCCCGAGCCTAGATTCTCTTAGGGTTTTCTTTGATCTTTACCCTTTCCTTTGGATAAATCAAAGCTCAGTGGTGAATTTAAAAGAAGTGTGATTCAAGTTAATTAATAGCTTGGTATCCGATTCTCAGCGCAACATAAATGGCGACTTCACTAGGGAATCTTTTTCAGGCTTAGCCCACCATGTTTGTGCTTATATGTTATTTATGTTTTACTTGCCTGTATGTTTGTACATATCTGTATATCTGTATATCTATTTTGTTGGATTCTTCTGTTTGGCAGGGTGTTACTAATGAGTGGTGAGATAAGTCCTAACCCGAACTTGAGTGCACTTATTATAGGACGATGGTATATTCAAGGAGGCTTTGAGGGAGTCGATTCCCGAAAAAGTTGACTTGAGACACTATCACTCAGTTGAGGCCCTCTTGAGAGTCTAGTCATGTTGAACGAGTCTATTTGTGAAAACGTGCTACTCTCGACCTAGGTGCCCTTGATATTGAGAACCGTAGTTACCTCTAAACCCACTTGGCCTTTTTAGGATGCAGTGCGAGGACTATGAGGGAGTCTATTCCCGAATTGGTTGCTACGCGATACTACACTCAGACGAGATTCTCTTGAAAATATTATTGACTACCGAGTCATTCGGGAAATCGATAATATCCGAAAGATGAGTTGTCGACTCTGGGAACTTCTTAGAACCCTGTTCTATAGTTGATAAACCAATAGAACATACTAATTGGGAAGGGTAAACCATGGCTCCACGCTCATGACCTTAACCTAAGCCCTTTTGTCTGTGTGTTTGTACATTTGTGAATATGTGTGCTTCTATATGTTTGTGCTTGCTTTGCATTCATACATCATAAGCATTCATTTCATCAGTTTCATGGAACTCAGACCTCCTATTGTGAAAATCATAGGGATATCATGGATAGTGCTAGAAGGAATACCGTGAAATACACTTTCAAAAGTCCTAAATTGGACGACCTAAGGAGATTGGGAGATTTACTGACAGGCCCCAAAGGATTCAAAGATAGATATGGGAAGTTGTGGATCTTGTTGAATAAGAAAGTTTATGAAGGACTCCTCTCTACTTTGCTTCAGTTCTATAACCCAAAGTACCATTTCTTTACTTTCCCCGATTATCAACTTTTGCCTACCCTTAAAGAGTATTCTCAGATAGTTGGTTTACCTATTAAGGATGAGTCTCCTTTTCCTATCTTTGAGAGGAACCCCAAAGAGCAAGAAATAGCTAAGGCTACTCACTTGGAGTTAGTTAACATCCAAATCAATATGACTGTCAAAGGAGGAATATTTGGTTTGACCGCTAAGTTCTTAATTGGAAAGGCTCAATACTACGCTAAGCACTCAAATAGGGATGCCATTGAAGCCATATTCGCATTACTTATCTATGGACTCTTTCTTTTCCAAAACTTTGATAATTTTGTGGACATAAATTCTATCAAGATCTTTTTGAAGAAGAATCCTGTACCAATATTTCTAGCTGATGCTTACCATTCAGTCCATTTGAGGAATGCCCATGAGGGAGGTCAGCTCACTTGTTGTGCTCTTGTGTTATATAGATGGTTTGTTTCACATCTGCCAAAGGCAAGCGCATTTTGGGACCCTAAGAAGGGATGGTGGTCTAAGAAGATTATGGCTCTTTCTCATTCTGATATTGATTGGTATAATTGTGTGTATGATGGAATAATGATCACAGACAGTTGTGGGAACTTTGGCAACGTACCTCTTCTTAGTACCAAAGGAGGAATCAGCTACAACCCTGTTTTGGCTCGTCGACAATTGGGGTACCCTCTAAAATATAAACATCTTGGTATTCATTTGGAAAACATCTTTTTTGAAGGATATGAAAAATACGAAGAGCAGAGAAGATTGATCTTAAGTGCTTGGGGTAGCAGGCACAAGAAGGGAATGAGTGCTATGGGAAAACCTAATTGTGTGTCCTTGGAACCATATCTCCAATGGGCCCGAAGAAGAGCTATTGAGTTGAAAATGCCTTATTCTAGACAAGAGCCAATTGCTTTAAAGGAAGAGCCCGTTCTGTTTTTCATGTCAAAAGAAGAAGAGCTGAAGATTTCATTAAACCAAGCCCAACAGACAGAAGAAGCTTGGAAACACAAATATCAAGTGGTTGTTGAGGAGAACCTAAAACTTCAAAAGCAACTACAATCCAGGAATGAAGAGTTGCTTTCATGCAAGAAAAGGAAGACCCAAGAAGGACCAAGCACCTCTGATACTCGATCTACTCCATGGAAGTTGATCGTCGACAAGCTCGTCATGGAAAAGGTTCAGATGGAGAAGGAAATTAAGAAGCTCAACATGAGGCTCCTAGGAGAATCTCCTTAGGTCTTTTTAGCTTTTATTTAGCCTTATGTTTAGGACTTTTTGAAAGTGTATTGACTTTTGTAATTCACTTTTTATTAATGAGAATGAGACTTTTTGGTATCCCTTGGTATTTCAAGAGTGCCTGAATTCCATGAAACTCTGCATTTTCATCTCGAATTTTTTTTGCTAAACTATCAAGAAACTAATCTTGTTTTGTAGACTTTGTAGAAATGGATGCTGGAAGAAGAAAAGTTTGGCCGTATACTTTTGAGGTTCCCGAGTTGGAACAACTGTTGGGTTTGGGAGATATGATTGAAGAACCGTCAACATTCGCTGAGACGTATGGGAGGATCCTGCCATTGCTGAAACTCCAAGTGACTGAAGGACCGCTTGAAACTTTAGTCCAACTTTACCATCCTGTTTACCGCTGCTTTGTGTTCCCAGACTATCAACTAATGCCAACTTTGGAGGAGTATTCCGCTCTAATGGGAATCCCTATCAACGACTCTCCTCCGTTCTCTAGATTAGAGGAAGAACTCACTGACAAAGACATCACCAGAGGTACGAGGCTGAGATTGTCTGACATCAGAGCTCACTTGACCAACAAGGGAGGACGTCGTGGATTACCTGCTCAATTCCTGCTCAAAAAGGCTCTCTATTTTGCTGATAGGGGAAACTCTGCACTCTTTGAATCAACCTTCGCTTTACTTGTCTATGGTTTATTCCTGTTTCCTAATGCCAAGTACTTCATCGACGTTCAGGCTATTTGAATCTTCATGCTCAACAACCCAATTCCTACGCTTTTGGCTGATACTTATCATGCCGTTCACACAAGATACATGCGGAACAGAGGACCAGTTGTCTGTTGTGTTTCCCTCTTTTATAGGTCGTTTATTTCGTACCTACCAAAGATGCCAACTTTTTGGGAAGTAGAAGATAGTAAGATTTGGTCCAAGAAATTGATGGAGCTGACCCACACTGACATTTAATGGTACGATCCAGTCTATGGGGGAATTCTGATGATCCACAGTTGTGGGGACTTCCCCAACATGCCTCTCATGGGCAGGAATGGGTGCATCAGCTACAATCCTGTACTCGCTCGCCGTCACTTAGGCCATCCAATGGAGGAGATCCCTGATTTTGACGACCTTGAGATGCTTTGTCTTGAGGAGGATGAAGGTTTTGAGTTTAAGGTCAAAGTGGAGCGTGCTTGGTGTCGCATCAACAGACAAGGATGGACCGCTTTAGGAGACCCTGATTGCACCGCTACCGAGGCCTTCTTAGAATGGTCTCGCGAAAGAGCTCTCGTGATGAGGACGCCTTATCCCCATCACGAGTCGTCTACAGAGGATGAGCTGAAATTAAAGAATACGCTAGGAGAATTGACCCTTGAAAAGGAAAAAGTCAAGGAGAGAATCAACAAGCTTTTGAGAAAGATCAATGGAGGGGAGGGACCATCCGCCAGTGGATCAGATGCTTAGTTTCCTTTATGTTGTATTTTCCCATTTCCGCTTATGTATTTGAATTATGAAGATGCACCATCTCTAATGTAATATTTGCAAGATTTTCTAATGAAGAAGCTTATTTTGATGAACATCCTGCTATCTATAGTGTTTGCAAAATTTCTTAGTTTCTTGATAGTTTAGCTTGCATTTTCATCTGCATTTTCATTTGCATCATGTCATATCATGTGCATTTTCTTCCCTATCTTACCTCATGTGACCGTATTCTCTTTAGAATCGACACACTGAGTTCCCGACGCCGCTACAACACACTAGCCCAAGCTCGTCCAAAGAAGTCAGAACAGAACTTTGAAATGGACAGAGTTAACAATGAGCTGAGTGAGCTACGAGAAGGAATGGGACAGATTTTGGAAGCTATTCAAGTTATGAAAGAAAAGATGGATACACAGGCCACTGTGGTTTCTGAGAGTATCACCCCAACTGTGGAACCTCCTGCTACTACTTTGAACACCACATTGGGTATGCCTTTTGATTTCATACGTGCTCCGGTTCTTACTTCTACTCAACAAACTATTCCCGTGTGTAACGAGAATCATCAAGCTATTCCTACCTTTACTCCAGCAGCAGTGCAAACCCAAGTGCACCCTGTTTTTCACAACCAGCATCCAGTTTATGATTACCCTGAAATGTTTAAAGAGGGTGATGAGCGACATGAAAGACTAAAAGAGAGTGTTGAGCCCATCCAAAGAAAAATGAAGGCAATAGAAGGAAGCAATGTATTTAGTACTGATGCTAAAGACATGTGCTTAGTTTGAGGCTTGGTGATTCCACCCAAGTTTAAACTACCCAATTTCGACTTATACTCAGGTGCAACGTGTCCTAAGGCACATCTGATTATGTATTTTCGAAGAATAGCTGCATATATGGATAATGATAAGTTGATGATCCACTGCTTCCAAGATAGTCTAAAAGGGGCTGCTGCCAAGTGGTATTTAAGTCTGGACCAGTCAAGAATCCGTGTTTTCAAGACGTATCCGATGCTTTTGTAAAGCATTATAAATACAACATGGATTTGGCACCAGATCATAGACAACTTCTGAGTATGTCACAAAACAATTTCGAGTCTTTTAAGGAGTATGGGCAGAGATTGAGGGAGCTTGCTTCACAGGTAGAGCCACCTTTGTCAGAAAAACAATTGGCTGATTGGTTTGTGGATACTGCGAAGCCAGAATTCTATGAGAGGATGATTGGCAGTGTCAGCGCTAACTTCGCTGATATTGTTGTTGTAGGAATGAAAGTAGAAGCTGGGCTGAAAAGCGGAAATGGTGTCAGTTCCTCAAGTAGTTCAACCAATACCAATGCCAAGAAAGCTCCTAGCCACTTCCACAAGAAGAAAAAATGAGAGACTAATGCCATCATGACAGGGAAGAAAAGGAACCCAATATGGAAACAACCCATGTATCAACAACAGTTGGTTCCAAACTTTACTCAACAGCCGATTTACCCCACACAGTATGCTCCACAACACTAGGTAGCAGCTGTGACACCTACTTTTAATCATCAAGCAGCGCAGCAGGCGCCAACCTATCAACAATAGCCAGCTTATCAGCAAGTACCAAATGCTCAAAATTATCAACAATAAAGACAACAAGCTCCACATTCAGGTGCTCCTCAAAGGAGACAAGGGGGAACGACCACATTTCTGCCCACATTGCTATATTTAAATACCTTTCACCATGACGTCCCGAGGATTTCCATTCCTCGTGCCATCTGGTAAAGCTATTCAAATAGGGGCAACTGTTGTACCCCAAATTTTACCCCTTAGATGTCATGACATCTTGCACTTGCATTTAGGTTTCAATCATCCATACATTGTTACCTATCCCATATCTTTGCTAGTTTATTTTTTTTGTAAAAACTAAGGTTTAACTAGAAAGAGGGTAAGGTCTCCTAAGCCAGGCTCTCACATGATTCAAGGTTTCCTAAGGTATTCTCTGGCTCCATACAATCATCACAAGTGTTCATTAGTTTGGGATCTCAAGACATTGGATCAAATCAAGTCAACAAGAAACTATCAGACCAAAATTGTGGAATTAGGGTTTTAACCTGAAGAATCACTGAAAAGGTTTGTCATGATAAGCCAAGGTTTGATTGGTTCATCAACCAAGTGAACTTACCTACATTCAAGAGGTCTTGTTCAACAAGAAATCAAGATCATCTGGCATTGATTACTAGTACAAAGAGTCACAAGTTCATCTTGCCCTCAAACTAGGGTTTTGTCAAGACAAGTTAGCCATTGCCTTTGATTTTGACCAAGGCATGTTCCCAAACTTTGAGTTACAAGGATTGGAAGTTCAAAACACTTAAGGACTTAGTGAAATTTCACTACATTTTGCCTTGAAAACCTGCTGACTTCACCTCCACTTTTCACCAAGATCCCTTTTGATCCAGAACTTTGGGTGAACATGAAAGTTTTAGAGGTCATTTGGGGCTTTCCAAAAAGTACTAGAACTCCCCAATCCATGGAGGGAGCTGAGAGTTTCAAAGAGGAGAAGTTTGAGTTCCATTTCTTGATTTTCAAGTTACCAACTTATGCATAATGATGCATAATCACTTTTAATCACCAAATGCCTCACTATTCTGATGTTTAGTGGCAAGATTAACATGTTTTGGACCTCTGCCATGATTTTTTCAATTTGAAACATTAAAATATTGAAGTTAGGCAAGTTGATGCAAGTGGACACAAGGTGAGAGAAAATTTTCAACCAAGGCATGGCATCTTCTTTTTCTTCTTGTAACTTGGACTCTGACCCAATCAAGTCAGTCCACAATGCAACAGAGCCTAGAACTAGAGCTTTGAGGACTCTTGACTAAGCCAAGCCAGCTCACACGAGGGAAACAAAAAGAAAGAGAAAATTTGGCAAGTTTCCATTTCTGACCTTACCTCAATCCCTCAGCCATTTCTATAAATAAGGAATTGTTCTACACTTCAAAACACACCAGATTCACCCCAAAAGAAGGCAGAATACTCTCTATATTCTCCCATCCATATGCTCTTGCAAATCTGCAAAAACACTCCAAACATTCAGTTCACTCGTGCACTTCCATCCAAACTCCACAAACCTTCTATAAGCATTGTATAGAGAAGCTCCACACACTCAAACCCTAACTGTAACACTCCTACCACCATCTGCCATTTTTGAACTCCAACTTGCAAGAAGGATCGGGTTCCATATTCCAACCACTTTCCAAAGCTTCTAAGCATCTGCATCTTCTCTCCAAGGATCAATAAGGTCCTAGAAGTTGGTTTTTCTCATCTGCAAGTGCTATAGAAGAAGCCTCGGACTTTCTCCAAGAGGTACGAATTCTGAACTTCAAACCCTCATATTCATGCATTATCCTATTGGTGTTTGAATGTAAAAATGTAGTGTGTTTATTGCTTTGTGATTCTGAATGAAAACTTGCCATGTTTAGTTGAAAATTGCATGTTATAGCATGTTGAACATTTGTGATGTTGCACTGTTGGTTGAGGTTTTATGAATCATGTAATGGTTGTCATTGAAAACTAAGAACCTATTCGTGTCCCTGGGAGTTTTTACTCCAACTTTGATTTTTATTTCATTTGATTTGGTGGAGTAACGAGTGAGATATAAGGCCTGGGAATTTTGGCCATGTTTGTTACTTTAGGGCACGAGAGAAGAGAGAACGAGGGAGGAAGAAGAAGTTAGTGTGGCCCCAGTCAGTCCAACGTGGCACTGAGGTGGCCATTTAGGCTGGGAATTAAAATAAAAACAATTTGTATCATATAATGTTTGGATGAGAGCGTAGCACCGCTGGTCCATGGAGGAGATTGTGTGTATTGGCAAGCGAAGGGTCTGAGGTTCGAATCACCCTCGCCCCAGACCTTTTCCTTTTTATTTTTCCCATTTGTTGCACTTGTCTTGATATATTATTAAGTGTTTCCCCCATATGTTCACAGCGCGATCTTGGTTCAGTTGGCAAGGCTTTTGAGCCCTAAGCCCCATGGCGTGAGTTCAAGTCCCATGTGGGACATTTCCATTATTTTTATCACTCGTTCCATTTTTATTTTTATGGTTTGTACCTTATTTTTAAAAGTCCATAACTTGCTCATTTTTTACTCTTTTTGAACCATTTTTTTTGCAAGATGTTCTTTAAGATGTCTATTTTCTGATTGTGAAAAGAAATTGGTGAAATTAATTATTTTTGAAACATTTATTAATGTTGAAAGTAAGAGGCTTTTTTAGGGTTTTCATAAAAACATCTTGACTTCTATTGATTTCTTTGCCATGCTTTCTTGCTCATATTGATAAAATGATACCTAATGCATGTTTTTCAAACCTTGTATGATGTTGTGACATTATGGGCCTTCGTTTCACTTTATTTCCTTGAAGTTTAATGTGTTAATACATGTAAATATCCTTTGAAATTCCATGAGATCTCTTTAGATCATTTGTCTTGTAACATGAGTTTGCTTAATCAAGAATAGGACATGTTTATGTCTTGAAACCTTGAATGCCATGTTTGAACCACCTTTGAGTGTTTGGTGTCTTGAGTTTGTCACCCGTGAATGCATGAATTTTAAGATGTTATTTTGGTTTACCTATACCACTTATGTTTGCTAAACATTTCCACATATGCTCCCCATGAAGTGTTTTGGTCATTACCATGCTTATGTTTTCATCTTGTTTATGATATTTGTTTATCTTAAAACTTCATTAAGTCTTTCCCCAAGTGAGGCAAGCTCTTTAGCTCTCCTCCTTAACCCTCATTATTCCCCTCCTTCCAAAGGAAAGACTCTCAATTGACTTTTAAGTCATAGATAGCTCATTACCATCTTGGCCTCCTTAAAGTCATCCCCTATCCTCATTAGGATCCAGTCTTGGCCTCATAAGAGCCTTTTCTCCCTTTAACCTCATTAGGTCTCCCTTTGTGAGCACTATCCACATAGTTGCTCACTCCTCTCCTTGGCTTCCTTAGATCCACTTACCTCTTGACTTAGGTTTCATCTAGAGTTCTTCAACTCTATGTGAGCATCATCATTATGATGTTCCATTTATTTCTTAAACTTAGAAATAGGCTAGAGTTCTTCAACTCTCTGTGATTCTCATCCTCATGAGTATTCACTTCCCCTTTACAACTTAGACTTAGAGAGTTCTTTAACTCTATATGAGTATCATACTCATCCCCCTTGGAACTTTGGCCATAGTCAATGGTTCCTCTCTCACCCTTAGTTAGGTGAACTACGGTTGCTATGATTATTTAGTCAGGATACGTAGGCACAAGATGCGACGTTTTGGCGAGCATACATAGTGTCCATACCCCTAGGTCCTTACCTTTATCCTTAGCAAATTTCCTTAACAAGTAAACATAACATAACACACAATCAAACAAGAGGATCCTGTAGAGTACTACAGATACTTAGGGTGTTAATACCTTCCCTTAGTATAACCAACCCTCGAACCTAGATCCTTTTAGGGTTTTCTTCGATCTTTACCCTTTCCTTTGGATAATTCAAAGCTCGGTGGTGAATTTAAAAGAAGTGTGATTCAAGTTAATTAATAGCTTTGTATCTGATTCTCACTGCAACAGGGTCCAAAACCTTTCAAGACATTCAACTGTTGGTTTGAGCATCCCGATTTTCTGAATTTCGTTAAAAGGGAATAAGAATCATTTGATATTGGTGGCAATGCGACACATTCTCTTTGCAAGAAACTCCAAGCTCTTGGAAGTCGGTTGCGATGGTGGAACAGGGAGGTTTTTGGATGGTTGGATCTTAAGCATGAAGAAGGGATTTTGGAGTTAAACAACATTGAGGCTGAGATGTTTGCAGGGGATAATAATGTTTATGATGATCGACTTCTCATAAGGAACAGAGCCAATGAGACTGTAACGCCCCAGTTTTGTCAGTTTTTATTTAATCGAGTCGTTTTGATTATTTTATTATTATTTTATTTTATTTTTTACTTTTACTTGGAAATATGTTATTTTTCAATGTTGTGATATTTTATCGGGTTTTGGGAACGTTTGCGAGATATTTGAGTGTGGGGGGTATTTTGGCCATTTCATGATATTTTTCATTAAGTAGAAAGAATAGAAAATAGAAAGAGAGAAAAATAGAGAGAAAGAAAAAGAGAAGAAGGAAAAGGGGAAGAAAAGAGAAGAAGAGAAGAAAAAGTGAGAAAATCTTGGAAATCAAGAAATCGATCTCCCGACTTTTATAAACGCGATTAAATCGGGTAAGGGTGCGAAACTCGATTATTATATGCTTGTGTATGATTATGTATGTATGTTTTTTATTGTTATTGGATTGAAATGAAAATATTTAGTTAAACCTATATTATGTAAAATTGATTAGAAATCGATTAAATGTGTTTGAAATCATGTTTTTAGTGTTTATTATTGTTGATACATGTTGCTAGGCATTGTATTGGTAATTTTCTGGTGTGTAGGTGAAAAATTGGATGATTTGGGGTGGAAAACACAGAACTTTGTTCTGCAGAATTTTCTGGATTTTCCACTGCCCATACGCGTATCACTCATGGCAATATGCATATGGCATTGAAGAAAACTGGGCAATACGCGTATGAAAGCTTCAATTTCTCGGCCATCTGTCCATTTGCGTATGGTACGCGTAACGTTTAGGGCAGTACGCGTATGATGAATGGCACTACGCGTATTGAAATTTTAATGGGAATTTTGGGGAAAAATGGTCTCTGCCCATACGTGTATGACCTTGGGCAATATGCGTATGGAATGGCGAGGAATCAGGGCAATACGCGTATGGCTCTGGGCAATACGCGTATTGCCAGGAGGATTGTAAAATGGGACTTTTCAAAATATCATTTTCGTTTTTCTTTCGTAGCTTGGGTTCCGTTTATCCGATTTTTACATTCTTGGCATCGTTGGAAAGCTATTGAGTTGTACTTTCTTATTATAATGATTTGGAAATTGTTAGCCGATTTAATTATGTCGGACATTTGGAATAGTGTCGATTTGTCGACTTTTGTCGTTGTAACTGTGCGTAATTGCTGTGTATCGTGCCAGGTGCTGTTGTATGATGTAAATGCATGTGTTTAGGTGGTGTTGAGATGATTTGTGGCCGTATGGCAAATAAATGCATTGTTTTGGGCTTAAGTGAAAAGTGTGATTTTGTTGATGGAGATGAATGCATTTATATGTGTATTTGAATGTCATGAGTCCTTGTATGCCAAGCATCATGATATGCATTGTTGTGACGTCCTGAGTGACGGTTTGATTCCAGAGGGAATCTGCTATAACATCGTGAGCCTTAAAAATAAGAGGTATGAATAGCCTTAAAAATAAGAGGACCGAAAGCGATGGTTATAGACTATCGTGTGCCCATGTGGGGTGTGAGCGATCGGGTTGTGTGCCCGTGTGGGGTGTGAGCGATCCATAAACGTCGTGTTCCCGTGTGGGGCGTGAGCGACGGGGGACATCGTATGCCCGATGGGGAGTTACAGTGATGTAACGAGCGATGATTCCAGCAGAGTTCCTGAGTGAACTAGTGATGAGAAACATTGGAAGTCGGTACTGCATGTGCATATGCATAGAGTCGTTGTGTCGGTCTCTTGCATTTGCAGAAATCATTATGGTTTGTTTTTGTGTGGAATTGTGGATAAAATTGATAAATTGATATATGGATATGTGTACGGTTGGTATACCTTGGTGATGTAGATATGAATTATACATTGTGTTGCCTTGTGTTTGAATACTGGTGAGAGTTGTGGTGAGAACAGTATAAGTGTGTATTTTTAGTGTTATATATAATTGTGTGCAATTATATGATGATTGTTTTTCTCACCCTTCTGCTATTTTATAATGCTTTATGAGGCATTGCAGATTAGAGTTGTGGAGGTCTTTTTGTGAAGCTTAGGACTTAATTCTTTTGTCGGTCGGCTCTGATATGTGACACCGGGTAGTTAGGGAGGCCGTTTGTGATTATTGTGTATTATGTATATATATCTTTTGGCTTGTGCATGTATAACTTGATGTATGAAAAACTTTTCATGTGATATATATATATATATATATATATATATATATATATATATATATATATATATATATATATATGATATTCAGTTTTAGATTTTCCGCTTTTATACTAAAATCTGAAATGTGGGTGTAAGGAACTGAGTTCCTCTGTTGATTGCTACCCCACTGTTGCATATCTTTATGAGCAGGTGTTGTATGATTTGTTTCAATATAATGTGATTCCCCCCGTCTATGCCATGATAATTTAAATATACTCTGATGAAATTTTGAATTTTCTTTTACTGATTTAATTAATTGGGGGTATAGATTGAGGGTGTTACAGAGGCAATTGAGAATAATTTGATAATCAAGGAAAGCTTAATAAAACAGAGAACTAGAGCAAAATTGCAGAAAGATGGCGACTTGAACACTAGATACTTTCATTCGATTTTAAAATCCAGATCAAGGAGGAATTCCATTTATGATTTAAGGGTGGGAACTTCATTATTGGAAGGTGTGGAGTCAATCAAAAAAGCTGTTTGTGACCATTTCAAAGACAAATTTTAAAAGGAAGCAAGACACATACCTGCTATGGACTTGGGTGGCATATCTAAATTATCCTTGGAGGATAGCATGATGGGTTTAATCTTTAGTTTCTTAAGCACTGTTGGGAGGTGTTGGGTTTGGACGTGTTTAACTGTATTTGTGAATTTCATCTCAATGCGAAGCTCCCGAAGGCAATGCTATATTCGTTTATTGCTTTAATTCCAAAAGTGAAGAGTCCCCAAGGCATCGAAGATTACCGTCCAATAAGTCTAATTGGGTGTATCTACAAGATCATATCTAAGGTGTTGGCAGCGAGACTTTGGAAGGTCATCGTAAGCTTATCTCGACTCCTCAAACTGCCTTCATTCCGGGCAGACATTTGTTGGATATGGTCTTTGTGGCAAATGAACTTTGCGACTTTGCAAAGAGAAATAATAGAAGTTGCATCATGCTTAAAGCGGATTTTGCTAAGGCTTACGATTGTGTTGACTGAAATTTTTTAGTGAAGATCATGGTGGCTATGGGCTTTGGTTACAAATGGTTGGAGTGGATCAAAGTGTTGCGAGCGATTTTGGACGCGGTTCTTAAGCGTTGGTCGCTCTCTGCGGTTTGAGCTTTAACTACAGGTCGATTCATTTTTTATCCTATTGTGAGTTGAATAAGGAAGGGAAATAGATGTCTCCAATTAACCCTGCTTGCATACTGAGTTTAAACAGCGGTCTGTTAGGTTACGGATGCTATCAATGTGGGGGGGCCTTTGTACTAGTTATTTGTATTTTCGCCAATACTGTTTTCTTTCTTTTTTACCTGGGCAGAAGGTTTCTGGCGGGGAACATGGATTAGGATGTTAGGACTGATGCTTTTGAAATACTGCTTTTGATTGATGGAGATATGGGATTTGGGTTTTTTGTTGATTGCGCTCGCTAAGATCTTTTCTTTTGATCTTATGCCTACGTATTCCCGTTTACCGAAACAGGGAAATCAGAGCGTTCGTAGTTCCTCCTATTCTATGGGAGGAAATTGGTTTTTGGTGTCTTGTTCAAAGCCCAAGACGTGAAGCGATAGGTGGTTTGTATCTTGTTCAAAGCCCAAGATGTGAAGCTGAAAGGTCTATTTGTGTCTTGTTCAAAGCCCAAGACGTGAAGCTGAAAGACCTCGACTTTAGAGAGAATTTGTCATCTCTAAAGAGGAGATAAGGAGAATTACTTTAACTGGGATACGCGGATCCGAGCAATGCCATAATTTCCGAAGAAAGGGTTTTAACCTGAAGGAGAAGACTTTAACTCAGTGTAGAGCAATGCCATCTTTCCTTAGGAATTTCTCATGCTAAAAGAGGGACAGTGGCGTGGATATAGATGATCCAGAGGCTTGCCGCTTACAGCGATTAGATGAAGGGGAAGGAGTTGTTGATGTTTGTATACTGTGAACGAGGCACAGCTTTGATGCTAAAAGGTTAATTTGATCAACCAGTGGTTTTCTTATACAAAGCCTAAGAGGAGGCTAATTTCTGCTAGGAAAATCATTATACAAAGCCTAAGAGGAGGCAATTTTGTGTCCCGTACAAAGCCCGAGAGAGAGGCTAAAAGATTTTGACCCGACGATGGAGTCTTTTGGTATCTCGTATAAAGCCCGAGATGGAGGCGATTTGACTCAACAAGGGAGTTTTTTTGTATCTCGTATGAAGCCCGAGATGGAGGCGATTGTTTGTTTGGCTCAATAAGAACCTTTTTGTATCTCGTACAAAGCCCGAGATGGAGGCGAAAGGGGGATTAACTCAACGAGGGAGTCTCTTATGTGTCTCGTACAAAGCCCGAGAGAGAGGCTAAACGTTGTTTGACTCCGCTGGGGAGAATCATTTGTACAAAGCCCAAGAGAAGGCTAAGGTTATTGTGTCAGTTAAGTGACAGGTCCAGTATACTGATTTTGAAAGAGAAAATCAGTTCTTATATGAGCAACACTGTACTTAGGGATTTGATTTGAGGATCGGGGTTGTTTCCTTTTCTTTGGGGAAACTGGAAATCCAAAGGGTATTGAGCTGTCTGAGTCTGCAGGTTTCCTTCCTATTTAACGAAGGGGTCACTTGAGAATGTCTTTTGAGACTCAAGGAAGTTAGACTGTCCGTGTCTAGAGTTTTATCTTTCGTACTACGCTTTGAGAAATAGTAGTAGACTCTATGAAAGGACTGTTCTATGAGGATTACTAGGTTCTGTTCCTATACCTCTAGGAGGTCGTCGGGACAATTTGTACGAAGCCCAAGAGGAGGCTGGAAACTGTTAAGAAGCCGACGGGTCCTTGTACGAAGCCCAAGAGGAGGCTATCATTCCCGGAGGAAGAGATCATTATACGAAGCCTAAGAGGAGGTTGTGAATACTTCTAAGAAGCCGTAGTGTCCTTGAAAAATTCCCAAGAGGAGGCCGATGCTTTTAAGAAGCCCGTGGGTCTATCATCTCCTTTCCATTAGGAGAGATAACTCTTTTAAAGATAAAAACCACTGGTAAACGTGTGAGGTTTACTATCCAGCGACTTTTAGCTTTTGAAGAGGGTTCCTTAGTTAAGGTCCAAGATTATGACCGTAGTGGGTACCCAAATCCCGAGACATTCAAGGCAAGCTATCCACAAGGAATAGATCAAGTCAGGAAAGTTCAAAAATTTGGAAGAAACTCAAAGATGCCATTCACGGAGAATACATTCATCTTGGGGAGTAGAGCTTCTTGACGATTCCTAAGGAGGACAGCCGAAGAGAAGACTGTATCTGGTGCTCCTATTGGGGATCTAGGCGTCTATTTCTATGAATAAATGAAACGGAGTCACCTAGTTCTAGACGTAGTAGCCAGGGAAACTCGAAATATCTATACTATTATTACACAGTAGATATGAGTTTATGAAAGGAGACTTACAGTGAGCAGCCCCACAATACAGTTTATAATATGAAAGCAGTAAACGAAAGCGATAAACACTTACTCGGTTGGAGTGCTTCCATGCTGTTTGGTTAGTTGTTCAACAAATAAAGATTGAAAACAACAGTATATTCAAAATCAAAGGAGAAAGTGCTTTGAAAAAGAAAGATTTGGGGCTTACAGCTCAAGGACAGGCCCAGGGTTTTATCAGTGAGCGCACTGTTTAACTTTGTACAGCGGGACTTATACAAGTGATTGGGGCCCAAAAAGGTTTTCTGTACAAAGGGATGAGTCTTACACTCTCTCAAGAGGCCCGAAAAGGTTTAAAGAAAAAAGAGTGGGGCTTATAACATGAGGGTAGGCCCAAATGATTTTTCGTTTAAAAATGGCGATCGCGCCGAGGTTTTATTTTAACGCAGAGGGACTTATACAATAAGTGAGGCCCAAAATGTTTTGGTTAAAAGGAGGATTGGGTCTTACACTCTAATAGAGGCCCAAAGTGTTTTGAATGGGTCTTATAGCTCAAGGAGAGGCCCATATGATTTTTATTTTTAAACGGGCGACGATCGTGCCGTTTACTTGTACAGAGGGACTTATACAATGAGTGAGGCCCAAAAAGTTTTTGTACAAGGGGGGATGGGTCTTACACTCTCTCAAGAGGCCCAAAGAGTTTTGAAAATGATTTATGAGGGTTGAATTAATCCAAAACCCTAATTTGTTTTCAAAATGTATTTAATTGAATAAAAATTCAATTAAAATGATCAAAAATTGTTTAACACATGGAAAACAAATTGTGATCTTGGATTAATGCTTCAGAAATTAAGTATTGACCTACAAAATAATTAGAAAGCATTAAAAGTTGCAAAATCAATGTAGAAAAAATATTTAAAATGTCAAAAACAATCAAAATATTAATTCTTTACAAAAATATCAATTATATGAAATAAATAATATTTTTGGGATTTTTGGTGAAAATAAAATATTTTAACATTTTTGTGAATTATTAAAAAAAGAATCAACTCAAAATCATTAAAACTCAGAGAGAAATTAATTTTTGAATCAATTAAACAAAATCACAAAATTCAAATATTCAAATTTCTAAAAATGGCGCCAAGAACAGGCTGAAGAACACGCGCGTGTTCTTGAATTCTCAGATTTGCATTTTCTATCCAATCTCCATGAATACTTAATCATATCATGCAATCCACATATCATTATGCTCGTCTCAACCTCACGATCATGTCTATGTCCATTAATTTCATTTAAATTAAACATACAACAAGAAATCACGAAGAGACCTCAAGAACCCTAATTTCTGCATGAAGGCTAGGATTTTTGATACACGATTCAAACAATGCAATTAATTGAGGGAAAACATTCCATGCATGATTATGAACATATGGCCAAATTATTGTGCGAGGAAATATGCATAGATTGAGAGATGACCAAGCATGTGCTTACCTCTATGGAGGTGTTACAGATGAGTTGTGATGATCTGAACAGCTTCCCTACACCCTATGGATTGTGTTTGGATGGTTGGACTTGATTGAAATTGGCTGGATCATTTTGTGGTACCTCAGCTGCACTTTGGTTAAAACCTTGAGCAACCAGCTGGTGATTTTGTGAAATTGATGTTTCAGAAGTAATCTAAGTGTTTGATCAGCTCATATGTGATGTATGTGAGGTGCGTGAGTGATTGGTTTGATTGGAATTGCTCTCAAACTCAAAACCCGATAGTGACTTGCTTTAGAAGGAAAAATTGGAGTGAAAGAAGAGATTTTGAGGAAAGCATCTGTTAGATGGCGTTGGTGTACTCAAACTGACCACAATTGAGCTCTATTTATAGTAGAGCAAGTTTGTTTTGCAAGGAATAGTGCATGGCAGCTGGTAAGTAGGTTTGGCCAATGTTGGCAAATGAAAATCCAAGTCTCCTCTAGCAATTGACTAGAGGTTAGGGCACAGAGCTTTGGTTCCCTTGGTGTTGGATAAGTCTTGACTGATTTCAGATGAGAATGGCTCAGTCCATGCCACCTTGATGATTCCATTGAATGCCTCATTCCAAATTTGAAGTTTTGTCCCTATTTTGGCCATTCTAGGTTCAACATGCTATTTCTTGTTCCATGGACTTTGGAGGCTTGGCTAAGTGATTGTCCCCTTTAGATTCAATCCTCTGAGGTGTCCAAGTGGATAGGAGCAATTGAATTTGGCTGATTTTGGCAAATCGACCAAAGTTGCAAATTCTGCCTTGCCTTGACAGATTTCAGCAAGGCAACTTGGCAATGTTGTATCTCATGGTGTAGGTTGAATTTGGCAATGTTCTTGGCCATTTTGGAAAGCTCTTACATGATACAACAACTGTTTGAACAAGTTTGGTTTTGATCTCTTTTGATTCCAAGTGAAAAACCCCCCTACATTTGGCAAAAAGTGAGGCAGAATCTGACTTAGTGAAAATTTCACTAAGTGTTGGAAAAAGTGACATTTTCACTTTTCAGCCACTTTGATCACTCCATAACTCAAAATCCTTAATGAATTGGAATGACTTGTAGTTGAAGTTTTTGTAGGTGATAATGAGGGCTACAAATCCATCTTTGGATGAGAAAAAATGGCCTTGTGGTTTAGGAGTTATGGTCCTTCAAAGTTGGTACCTTTGCCACTTTATTTTTAACTTAGAAAAATTTCTAAGTTTTATGGTTACCCCTTTTACAAGTTATCTCACTTTTCTTGATTTTTCTTGATGAATGATGATTCAAATCATACATTAACATCATTTTAGGGTTAAAAATCCATTTTGGTGAAAAATCTCAAAAAGTCAAAGTTGACTTTTGTGCACAGTTGACTTTTTATCAGATGAATTCCAAACTGTGCAATTCTTCAGGAAATCATGTCCTTGACCTAAATTAAACTTGATGGACATGTTCCATGGGTGTCATAGGGTATATTCAAACATGTATTAGGGTTTGGGAGCATGTCCAGGTCAAAAGTCAAAGTCACAGTTGACTTTTCCCTTAAAACCCTAATTGTGGTGCAGATGAAATTGAGACTTGTTGCTCAAACTTCTTGGATTAATCCATTGTCCCAAATGGATCAATATGGTATATTAGAGACCCTCAAATCATCTCTTGAGGTTTTGGCTCATGGTTTGTCCCAAAAGTCAACTTAGGGGTGAATTAGGTCAAGAAACCCTAATTCCTGATTTTTGATGAATGCATCCCCTGAGGCAAAATTGACTTGATGCATGGGTTCATGAGATTCCATGAAGTATATTAGGTTATGTTTTGGATCATTGCCTTGTGCCCAGATGAAAATTTCCATCTGGAGGCCCTGGTCGACCAAAACCCTAATTTGGTGACACTGTCGATCTTGAGACTTGATCCACCTAGAAGGGAGCAGCCTTGTGCTTAATCCTTGAAGTGGGAGTCCTTTTTGATCCATTGTGGATATTTAAGAGATTAGACAAGTTGAAGATTATGTCATTTCTTGATTGATCCTTTGTCTAAGCACTCAGAGAGGGCTTGAAACCCTAATTTTGATTGTAGTGGATGCTCACCCATCTTTGGGGAGACTAATGAAGCATAAAGGTACATCCATATTGTGATGATGATTTTCACAATGATGGGAAATCTAAGTGGTCAAAATTTAGGGTATTACACAAAGGTGGAGTTTTCTCTTGTTTTATGTCTGTCCTTGTTAATGGTAGTACTACTCGTGATTTCCAGGCGTCTAGGGGCCTCAGGCAGGGGGGGGCTTGTCACCTTTCTTGTTTGCCTTAGTAGCTGAAGGGCTTGCGTTCTTGGTCAACAAGGCTTCGAGGCTGGGGATTATGAACTGATTTAGAATCAACAATGTTGTTGAGCCTAATCTTCTGCAGTTTACCGACAATACAATACTCATTTGTGAAGCTTCGTGGTCTAATATTTGGGGCTTGAAGGCTATATTGCCCAGGTTCAAACTTGTATCAGGTTTGAAACTAAATCCTTCAAAAAGATGTTTGTATGGAGTTTGTGTCGAGGATTCGTCTATGGTGGCTGCCTCTACTTTCTTAGCTTGTTCAAAGAAGACCCTGCCTTTCTCTTTCCTTGGCCTCACCATAGGGGGTAATCATAGGTGGGTCGCTTTTTGGATACCGGTCATTAACGGGATTAAATCTCGGTTGTTGTCTTGGAAAAGAAGATTATTATCGATTGGTGGGAGAGTGACGTTATTGAAGTCTGTCTTGTCTAGCATTCCGATACATTTCTTATCTTTCTACAAAGCTCCGGTGAAGGTCTTACGGAAAATAACTTCCATCCAATGAAATTTTTTGTGGTCTGGTCCAGCGGAGAATCAAGGATTGGCATTTATCAGATGGAGAACAGTGTGTAAAACTATTGAATTAGGTGTCTTAGGCATCAAGGATGTTGGTGCTTCAATATTGCTCTCTTATCCAAATGGTCGTGGAGAATTTTAAATGATAACAATACATTGTGGTAGGGGCTTCTATCTGTCAGATATAGAAATTGTGCAACGAAAATTCTGCATAATGAGATTCTATTAAGTCCTAATAAACTTTATTTGTGGTGTTTGTTGAGTATTTCTAATTGGTGGGAGGAAGGATGGTTCTCAAAGTTGATTGCTTGTAAGGTTGGAGATGGAAGGTCTATCCCATTCTGGTATGCGCGTTGGTGCGGAAATACTGCGCTAGCTTATCTGTTTCATGCTCTTCACGCAGTCTTAGTGGCTAAGCAAGGCGTTGTTCGTGATTTTGGTGTTCTGGAAAATGCACTGTGGTGTTGGAACCTAGCCATTAATTCGAATGAGGGTGGTAGAGTCGTATCGTCTGATCATAATGCCCTATTAACTTTATTGCAGGATGTTCATATTCAGTCCAATATTCCTGATCGTTTCACATGGCCTGCTGGTATGTTTGGTTTGTTTTCTGTTAAATCCTGCTATCAAGCTATTATGAATGACCAGCTCGAGCCTTGGGTGGAGAGTTCCATCACCTCTGCCTTGAAAGTAATATGGCGGTCTACGTCTCTGTTGAAGGTTAAAATTTTCGCTTGGAGGTTGTTATTAGATAGGTTACCTACACGATTTAATTTGAGTAGCAGGGGTATTATTGTTGATGAGCGCGAAAAGGTTTGTGTGTTCTGCTTACGTAGCGACGAATCCTGCAATCACCTTTTCTTAACTTTTCCTAAAATTGGAACGATTTGGGACAAAGTCTCGGCTTGGTTGGAAGTCTCTCCCTCTCTCGGGGAAATGCGATAAGTCGATTGTTGATTTAATTTGGTGTGTTGCTTGCTGGAGTATTTGGAGCTTCAGAAACCAAATTATCTTCAACGGAAGAATTTTTAATTCGGATGTCATTCTTGATATAATTGTTTTATGTTCTTGGCGTTGGTTGCCTATTAAGAATAAACATTTTTCTAGCTGCACTTTTTATGATTGGTTAAAACACCCCTTAGATTCATTGTAATTTTATCTTAGTGGGTGTTTGTTTGCACTGATTCTTGTTTATTGGGTTGGAATATTCTTAATACTCCCTTTCAATATACGTGTGCGTGATTATAAAAAAACATTTAAAAAATAAATAAATAATATCACTCTACCAGAAATTTTGTTTCCCTCATCTTCTATCCCTTCCAAACACTCGTTTAAAACATTTCCTTATTTCTCCAATTATTTTAAAAAAGTTTTACTTCAAAGGAAATGTTAATTAATTATTAATTTTGTTACCAAAATGGAAATAATGTGTATTTGCATTCTTACTATATTATTTTTTAGATAGTAAGTCAAATCAAACATTATTTAATTAAAAGGATATTTAAATTTATTTAAAAGTATTTTATAATTTAATATTATTGATTTTGCAATACTAAAATCTATATTCGTCTCGAAATATAGAACATCAATGAAAATATCATGAAAATTAAAAAAAAAAATAGTTGTAATATAAAATTGCTAATTATTAATTTTGTTATCACGACTCTGCTTTTTATTTGCATTTCTAAATACTATATCAATTTAGAATTATTGTTGTAAGAAAAAGTAAAATTTTGTAAGATTTTATAAAATTATCTTTTATTAATAATATGAGAAATATAAATTAAAATAATGAAATTAAGAGAAAATTATAAATATTTAAAGGTATAATAGAAAGTGTTACATTAATAATTCATTGATATAGTAACCAGACAGATATTTTAGTACAAAATTTTATATTATTACTGGATGTAATAATCATATTTAATTGATTAAAGGGATTCTTTAGATTTACCTAATGACAACTTTGGCAAATTAACAAAAGTTAAGAAAATTGATTGAATTATTAAATTTGTTAATAATAAGTAATTTTTTTAAAAATTAAAATTCTATCAGGAGAGTTACTTTATATTTTCGTTAGAGATGACAATTGGATTTATTTTTAATGGATATCTCAAAAATTACTCACAATAGATATAGACATACAGTAAAAATTTGTAAAATAAATACGGACATGGACACGATCAATTAAACAAATATGCACGCGGCTATGGATACCTTTATACCCACCCCCACTCCATATGTGCACAACATATATTTTTATATTTTGGTTTATTTTTATTATAATGTACATATGTTAAATTATAAATTTTATTAAATAGATCACCATTAAACTTGTACCTATTTATATAAAAAAATTTGTTTAGTTCTTAACACAACAATAATATGTTTAAATTTTTAAATATTATTAAAAACTTAAAATGATTTGATAAATTATAACTGCTATATTACTTTTTATTCAAAATACGGGTAAATGGGTATGGATATAGGTACTTAACTACTTATAGGATACGAGAACAAATATAAACATTGGTGCTTAAACAAGTATAGGATAAGGTATGATGATTTTTTCAAATTGCGGGTACGAGGACGAGTAACATAGACCATGCCCAAATCTTGCACATTATAATCCCTAATTTTCGTCAGAGTATCTTAAATAATTTTTTGAAAATGATGTCAAATATATAATGATTAAGTTTTTCTTTAAAATAGTCTTATATTTATATATTTCTTATAAAAATAATCACGCTTTTAATGAGAATTTTATGTTAGTTACCAGTACAAGGATAATTTTACTAGGCTTTATTAGGGGATAGTCTATGAAAAAGAAAGAAAAGTCAAACACAATAACGAAGAAATAAACATCCAAGCAAAACCATGGGTATCCCTTATTAGTATTATAGGTCATCGCTACAGTTAGAGTTCTTGATTGAAGCTCTCATCACTCTGTGAGAGAGACTTGAGTTATGCAGTGAATCTTCCCTCAGTTAAGATGAACATTGAAAATGGAAAGGTGGGAGAAAGAAGAGAAATGAATAGATGATATTATTTCACTACTAGTCAAATATACACACAGTGGACTATATATATTCTGGTTAGATATGCTTAGCTGGCACACATCTCTAACAGAATATAGTTACAAATATTAATTCTCTACATTATACAATCACTAACTATATATCACTAACACCCCTCCTCAAACTGGAGGATAGTGGGATTTACACACTACCTTGAGTTTGTCCCTCAAGTTCTGAAACGCAGCAGTGCCAAGAGGCTTTGTGAGAGTATCCGCTATTTGAAGAGCAGCTGGCACATGTTGAATGAAAAGTTTACCAGCTACGACACGTTCACGAACAAAATGTATATCCAGCTCAATGTGTTTCGTTCTTGCGTGAAGTATAGGATTATGTGAAAGTAGCACCGCACTTAAATTGTCACAAAGTAAGACAGGAGGATGAATAGGAATACCAAGTTCGGTTAACAGAGATTCTACCCAAAGTAATTCTGAAGTGGTGTGAGCTAGAGCACGATACTCCGCTTCTGTACTTGATCGAGCTACAAGCGACTGCTTCTTAGAGCTCCAAGAGACCAGGTTCGGGCCAAAGAAAATGCAAGAGCCAGATGTAGATCTTCTATCATCCAGATCGCTTGCCCAGCCTGAATCACTATAAGCACGAAGAGAGAACTTGGTTTTAGCAGAAGAAGGAGATAACACCAGCCCATGTGAAAGAGTACCACTGAGATACCGCAAGAGCCTTCTGACTGCAGACCAATGTGTGTCTAGAGGAGAAGCCATAAATTGATAGGACTTATTGACCCTAAATGCAATGTCTGGCCGAGTCAAAGTCAAATACTGTAGAGCGCCAACTATGGACCTGTAGAGTTGAGGATCAGAGAAGATATTAGAGCCATGTTTACTCAACTGACATGTACTTAACATAGGTGTAGGAACACCATTGGCATCTGTCATCAAGGCACAAGCTAGCAGATCCTTAATATATTTTGACTGAGTAAGGAATAAGGAGCCATCACTGCAGTGTTCTACTTCAATCCCCAGAAAATATCTAGGCTGCCCCAACTGTTTTAAAGCAAATTCCTGATGCAATTTGTTAATCAGGGTGTGAATCATAGCTGTGTTGGAACCAGTGATAAGTATATCATCAACATAAACAAGGGCATATAGAGTGACATCAAGTTTAGAATACACAAATAGAGAGCTGTCACATTTAGATGAAAGAAAACCAAAGTGTATCAGTGCCTTAGCTAACTTCTCATACCAGGCCCTTGGGGCCTGTTTAAGTCCATATATAGCACGAATCAACTTGCAGACTAGACTTTTATCAGATTGCTGAAAACCAGTTGGTTGAGTCATGTAAACCTCATCATGAAGAGTGCCATTGAGAAAGGCATTATTCACATCAATTTGTTGAATAAGCCACTTATGAGTGATAGCAAGAGTAAGGATGATCCTAATGGTTGTAGGTTTAACCACTGGAGAGAAAGTTTCTGTGTAATCAAATCCATATTCTTGATGAAATCCCTTTGCAACAAGTCTAGCTTTATATTTGTGTATGGAACCATCAGCATTCTCCTTGATCTTGAACACCCACCTACATCCTACTGCCTTCCTATCAGGAGGTAATGTAGTGAGAGTCCAAGTATTATTTTCCATAAGTGCATTATATTCATCTGTCATAGCTTGAACCCACTCAGGTTTAGATAATGCTTGCTTCACACTAGTAGGTTCAACTTCAGAATGAGCTAGAAAGAGCTTTGGTTTGGACTTGCCAGCTTTAACTCTAGTTACCATGGGGTGACTGTTAACAGGAACTGAACTAACAGGTTGAATTGAAGCAATAGATGGAGACTCAGATGACTCAGATCGAGGTATACATGAGGATAAAGTGAGTTCATTTGAACAAAAAGAAGGAGTTTGATTTTGAGTAGGAGAGGACCTGTTAGGAGACATAAGAGTTTTGACAGCAGATGAACCATTGTGAAGACTATGGGAAGTGAGCTTGGGTAATGTTATTGAGTCAGTTTATTTGGAAGTACCACTGAGATGAGTATGGTCACAGCCATTGGGAGCTGAGCTAGGACTAGGACTAGACAGACTGCTATTCACAGGGGAAGTTAAATCATATTGATGCAGGCTAGTACTTTGTACAGCTGGCTCTGCAACAACTCTGTGGTTTTGAACAGGTGGGCTAGAAGAAACCTGAGGTGAATCAGGTACAATTATATTCTTAAAAAGTAAGGACTGATCTGATAGGTCAGGTGTTGGTCCCACACCACCTTGACTAGAGTGAGGTATTATCTCATGAGTTTGGACAGTTGTGACATTATTTGGCTCAAGTAAAGTAACTGAATTTAACGGCTGAGTTTCATTTGGACTAGATTTAAGAGTGGTGTGACCTATCACAGGAAGTATAGCACCCATAGAACTAGTGCCAGGACATGACATGGAGGAAACATTGTGAGACTTTTCAGTAGTTGACTTGGTGGGAAACAGTTTTGAAAAAGGGAATACTTGTTCATTTAAGGTTACAGCTTTTGAAATATACACTCTCCCTTCTTTATTCATGCATCTAAACCCTTTATGCTGAGGTGAAGGACCCAAATAAATGCATTCATGGCTTCTCAATTGCAGCTTATTTTTATTATACGACCTAAGTAAAGGGAAACATACACATCCAAAAACTCTTAAGGTAGTGTAATACCCTAAATTTTGACCACTTAGATTTCCCATCATTGTGAAAATCATCATCACAATGTGGATGAACCATCATGCTTCATCAGTCTCCCCAAAGATGGGTGAGCATCCAATACAATCAAAATTAGGGTTTCAAGCTCTCTCTGAGTGCTTAGACAAAGGATCAATCAAGAAATGACATGATCTTCAACTTGTCTAATTTCTTAAATATCCACAATGGATAAAAAAGGACTCCCACTTCAAGGATTAAGCACAAGGCTGCTCCCTTCTAGGTGGATCAAGTCTCAAGATCGATAGTGTCACCAAATTAGGGTTTTGGTCAACCAGGGCCTCCAGATGGAAATTTTCATCTGGGCACAAGGCAATGATCCAAAACATGACCTAATATACTTCATGGAACCTCATGAACCCATGCATCAAGTCAATTTTGCCTCAGGGGATGCATTAATCAAAAATCAGGAATTAGGGTTTCTTGACCTAATTCACCCCTAAGTTGACTTTTGGGACAAACCATGAGCCAAGACCTCAAGACATGATTTGAGGGTCTCTAATATACCATGTTGATCCATTTGGAACCATGGATTGATCCAAGAAGCTTGAGCAACAAGTCTCAATTTCATCTACACCACAATTAGGGTTTTAAGAGAAAAGTCAACTGTAACTTTGACTTTTGACCTAGACATGCTCCCAAACCCTAATACATGATTGAATATACCCTATGACACCCATGGAACATGTCCATCGAGTTTCATTTAGGTCAAGGACATGATTTCCTGAAGAATTGCACAGTTTGGAATTCATCTGATAAAAAGTCAACTGTGCACAAAAGTCAACTTTGACTTTTTGAGATTTTTCACCAAAATGGATTTTTAACCCTAAAATGATGTTAATGTATGATTTGAATCATCATTCATCAAGAAAAATCAAGAAAAGTGAGATAACTTGTAAAAGGGGTAACCATAAAACTTAGAAATTTTTCTAAGTTAAAAATAAAGTGGCAAAGGTACCAACTTTGGAGGACCATAACTCCTAAACCACAAGGCCATTTTTTCTCATCCAAAGATGGATTTGTAGCCCTCATTATCACCTACAAAAACTTCAACTACAAGTCATTCCAATTCATTAAGGATTTTGAGTTATGGAGTGATCAAAGTGGCTGAAAAGTGAAAATGTCACTTTTTCCAACACTTAGTGAAATTTTCACTAAGTCAGATTCTGCCTCACTTTTTGCCAAATGTAGGGGGATTTTTCACTTGGAATCAAAAGAGATCAAAACCAAACTTGTTCAAACAGTTGTTGTATCATGTAAGAGCTTTCCAAAATGGCCAAGAACATTGCCAAATTCAACCTATACCATGAGATACAACATTGCCAAGTTGCCTTGCTGAAATCTGTCAAGGCAAGGCAGAATTTGCAACTTTGGTCGATTTTCCAAAATCAGCCAAATTCAATTGCTCCTATCCACTTGGACACCTCAGAGGATTGAATCTAAAGGGAACAATCACTGAGCCAAGCCTCCAAAGTCCATGGAACAAGAAATAGCATGTTGAACCTAGAATGGCCAAAATAGGGACAAGACTTCAAATTTGGAATGAGGCATTCACTGAAACCATCAAGGTGGCATGGACTGAGCCATTCTCATCTGAAATCAGTCAAGACTTATCCAAGACCAAGGGAACCAAAGCTCTGTGCCCTAACCTCTAGTCAATGGCTAGAGGAGACTTGGATTTTCATTTGCCAACATTGGCCAAACCTACTTACCAGCTGCCATGCACTATTCCTTGCAAAACAAACTTGCTCTACTATAAATAGAGCTAAATTGTGGTTAGTTTGAGTACACCAAAGCCATCTAACAGATGCTTTCCTCAAAATCTCTTCTTTCACTCCAATTTTGCCTTCTAAGGCAAGTCACTATCGGGTTTTGAGTTTGAGAGCAATTCCAATCAAACCAATCACTCACACACCTCACATACATCACATATGAGCTGATCAAACACTTAGATTACTTCTGAAACATCAATTTCACAAAATCACCAGCTGGTTGCTCAAGGTTTTAACCAAAGTGCAGCTGAGGTACCACAAAATGATCCAGCCAATTTCAATCAAGTCCAACCATCCAAACACAATCCATAGGGTGTAGGGAAGCTGTTCAGATCATCACCACTCATCTGTAACACCTCCAAATCAAAAATCACTTTGAACTTGCTGTCACGACTTGGAGGTAAGCACATACTTGGTCATCTCTCAATCTATGCATATTTCCTCGCACAATAATTTGGCCATATGTTCATAATCATGCATGGAATGTTTTCCCTCAATTAATTGCATTGTTTGAATCGTGTATCAAAAATCCTAGCCTTTATGCAAAAATTAGGGTTCTTGAGGTCTCTTCGTGATTTCTTGTTGTATGTTTAATTTAAATGAAATTAAAGTACATAGACATGATCGTGAGGTTGAGGCGAGCATAATGATATGTGGATTGCATGATATGATTACGTATTCATGGAGATTGGATAGAAAATGCAAATCTGAGAAACCAAGAACACGCGCGTGTTCTTCAGCTGTTCTTGGCGCCATTTTTAGAAATTCAAATATTTGAATTTTGTGATTTTGTTTAATTGATTCAAAAATTAATTTCTCTCTGAGTTTTAATGATTTTGAGTTGATTCTTTTTTTAATAATTCACAAAAATGTTAAAATATTTTATTTTCACAAAAAATCCCAAAAATATTATTTATTTCATATAATTGATATTTTTACAAAGAATTAATATTTTAATTGTTTTTGACATTTTAAATATTTTTTCTACATTGATTTTGTAACTTTTAATGCTTTCTAATTATTTTTTAGGTCAATACTTAATTTTTGAAGCATTAATCCAAGATCACAATTTGTTTTCCATGTGTTAAACAATTTTTGATCATTTTAATTGAATTTTTATTCAATTAAATACATTTTGAAAACAAATTAGGGTTTTGGATTAATTCAACCCTCATAAATCACTTTCAAAACTTTTTGGGCCTCTTGAGAGAGTGTAAGACCCATCCCCCCTTGTACAAAAACTTTTTGGGCCTCACTCATTGTATAAGTCTCTCTGTACAAGTAAACGGCGCGATCGTCGCTCGTTTAAAAATAAAAAAATCATCTGGGCCTCTCCTTGAGCTATAAGACCCATTCAAAACACTTTGGGCCTCTATTAGAGTGTAAGACCCAATCCCCCTTTTAACCAAAACATTTTGGGCCTCACTTATTGCATAAGTCCCTCTGCGTTAAAAGAAAACCTCGGCGCGATCGCCATTTTTAAACGAAATCATTTGAATATACTGTTGTTTTCAAAGCACTTTCTCCTTTGATTTTGAATATACTGTTGTTTTCAATCTTTATTTGTTGAACAACTAACCAAACAGCATGGAAGCACTCCAACCGAGTAAGTGTTTATCGCTTTCGTTTACTGCTTTCATATTATAAACTGTATTGTGGGGCTGCTCAGTGTAAGTCTCCTTTCATAAACTCATATCTACTGTGTAATAATAGTATAGATATTTCGAGTTTCCCCGGCAACTACGTCTAGAACTAGGTGACGCCGTTTCATTTATTCATAGAAATAGACGCCTAGATCCCCAATAGGAGCACCAGATACAGTCTTCTCTTCGGCTGTCCTCCTTAGGAATCGTCAAGAAGCTCTACTCCCCAAGATGAATGTATTCTCCGTGAATGGCATCTTTGAGTTTCTTCCAAATTCTCGAACTTTCCTGACTTGATCTATTCCTTGTGGATAGCTTGCCTTGAATGTCTCGGGGTTTGGGTACCCACTACGGTCATAATCTTGGACCTTAACTAAGGAACCCTCTTCAAAAGCTAAAAGTCGCTGGATAGTAAACCTCGCACGTTTACCAGTGGTTTTTATCTTTAAAAGAGTTATCTCTCCTAATGGAAAGGAGATGATAGACCCACGGGCTTCTTAAAAGCATCGGCCTCCTCTTGGGCATTATTCAAGGACACTACGGCTTCTTAGAAGTATTCACAACCTCCTCTTAGGCTTCGTATAATGATCTCTTCCTTCGGGAATGATAGCCTCCTCTTGGGCTTCGTACAAGGACCCGTCGGCTTCTTAAAAGTTTCCAGCCTCCTCTTGGGCTTCGTACAAATTGTCCCGACGACCTCCTAGAGGTATAGGAATAGAACCTAGTCATCCTCATAGAACAGTCCTTTCATAGAGTCTACTACTGTTTCTCAAAGCATAGTACAAAAGAAAAAAACTCTAGACTTGGACAGTCTAACTTCCTTGAGTCTCAAAGACATTCTCAAGTGACCCCCTTCGTTAAATAGGAAGGAAACCCGCAGACTCGGACAGTCTCAATACCCTTTGAATTTCCCGTTTCCTCAAAGAGAAGGAAATATCCCTGATCCTCAAATCAAATCCCTATGTACAGTGTTGCTCATATAAGAACTGATTTTCTCTTTTAAAATCAGTATATTGGATCTGTCACTCAACTGAAACAAACCTTTAGCCTCCATCTCGGGCTTCGTACGAGATACAAAAACACTCTCTTGTTGAGTATCAAAGACTCTTTTGTTGAGTCAAACTTTTAGCCTCTATCTCGGGCTTCATACGAGACACAAAGACTCCCTCGTAGAGTCAAACAAACAATAACCTCTATCTCGGGCTTCGTACGAGACACAAAGACTCTATCGTCGTGTCAAAAACTTTTAGCCTCTCTCTCGGGCTTTGTACGAGACACAAAATAGCCTCCTCTTAGGCTTTGTATAATGATTTTCCTAGCGGAAATTAGCCTCCTCTTAGGCTTTGTATAAGAAAACCACTGGTTGATCCAATCAACCTTTTAGCATCAAAGCTGTGCCTCGTTCACAGCACACAAACATCAACAACTCCTTTCCTTTCATCTAATCGCTGTAAGCGGCAAGCCTCTGGATCATCTATATCCATGCCACTGTCCCTCTTTTAGCATGAGAAATTCCTAAGGAAAGATGGCATTGCTCTACACTAAGTTAAAGTCTTGTCCTTCAGGTTAAAACCCTTTCTTCGGAAATTATGGCATTGCTCGGATCCGCGTATCCCAGTTAAAGTAATTCTCCTTTTCCCCTCTTTAGAGATGACAAATTCTCTCTAAACTCGAGGTCCTTCAGCTTCACGTCTTGGGCTTTGAACAAGACACAAATAGACCTTTCAGCTTCACATCTTGGGCTTTGAACAAGATACAAACTACCTTTCGCTTCACGTCTTGGGCTTTGAACAAGACACCAAAACAACCATTTCCTCCCATAGAATAGGAGGAACTATGAACGCTCTGATTTCCCTGTTTTGGTAAATGGGAATACGTAGGCATAAGATTGAAAGAAAAATCTTAGCGAGCGCAATCAACAAAAAAACCAAATCCCATATCTCCATCAATCAAAAGCAGTATTTGAAAAGCATCAGTCCTAACATCCTAATCCTTGTTCCCCGCCAGAAACCTTCTGCCCAGGTAAAAAAAGAAAGAAAACAGTATTGGCGAAAATACAAATAACCAGTACAAAGGCCCCCCCCACATTGATAGCATCCGTAACCTAACAGACCGCTGTTTAAACTAAGTATGCAAAGCAGGGTTAATTGGAGACATCTATTTCCCTTCCTTAGTCAGCTCACAATAGGATAAAAAATGAATCGACCTGTAGTTTAAGCTCAAACCGCAGAGAGCGACCAGCGCTTAAGAACCGCGTCCAAAATCGCTCGCTACAGAAAAACTACAGAGTGGTAACTCAACCGGGGAGCCATTTTCTGTCAAGAACTTAGGATTCTTAGCTTTATAAGTCTAGGATGATTAGGACAAATATATATACTGCTTTTCCTAATTGCTATACGTGTTTATTTTTCTGCTAATAGGAATGCGGGTGATGCCGTATGTGGAAAGATGGAGTATACACTTAAGATAAGTGATGGCGACGGGGTCGACCATCAACCTCAGTGGAGGCTGACCAACGCAACCCATTCACTCTTCTAGCCAATGGGCCGGTTGTTAAGTCTGAGAAGCTGAGGAGTCAAACCCTTTCGTAGTGCAGAAACTATCGGAAATAGTTGTTACGCGATACTACCCTCATTTGAGGCTGGTGATCTATTCTCGGTGAATAGCACTTACTCTAAGATTGCACACAACTCGCTGGCGATCCGCTTGTTGTCTGCCTTCCTGGGAGGAGCTGATGATAATGAGTACAGGTACAAAAATCACCCTAGTATAAACCTTTGGGGATGGGTAGAGCCTTGACTTCATGACAACGACCCTCTGACCCCATGTTTTTTCTATGTTTTTGTGTGCTGCATTCATGCATCCATTTAATAAAACATTAAAACACAAAAAAAAAACTTTCTCTTCTAGTCTCTTTGTTTTTCAAATTAAACTAAGACTGTGATTGCAAATATCAGAGAAAAAGATTACGCTAATGGAATTCGGTAGAAGGAGAACTCACCAGTATACCTTCAAGGTTCCAAGGTTAGGGGATTTGAGAAGGTTAGCAAGGATGATTGTTAACCCAGAGGCTTTCAGAGCCAAGCACGGTGGTTTGCTACCACTGTTAAGAGTCCATGTGATTAAGGGGATCATGGACGCGCTCATTCAATTCTACGATCCGGTTTATCACTGTTTCACATTCCCGGATTACAAGCTATCACCAACGCTAGAGGAGTATTCTTATCTGATTGATCTACACATTACAGATCGCGCTCCATTTTCTGGACTGGAAGAAATTCCAAAGAATCAGATCATTGCAAGAGCAATTCATTTGGACGAGTCTGAGGTCAGGACTCACATGACCACTAAGGGTGACATCCAAGGTTTGCCATCCCAGTTCTTGACAAAAAAAGCTCTATACTTCGCTAGTATAGGGAACGGGACTGCTTTTGAAAGCATCTTTGTCTTGCTCGCCTACGGGTTATTTTTGTTTCCCAACATCAATAACTTCGTCGATATCAACGCTATTAAGGTTTTTCTCATTGGAAACCCTGTGCCGACTTTGCTCGCAGATGCGTATCATTCTGTACACTTGGGAAATTTGTACAGCGGAGGGGAGATCACATGCTGTGTACCTCTGCTTTACAAATGGTTTATCTCTCACTTGCCCAAGTCTGCTGCTTTTTGGGATTGCAAGAGTGTCTTACGTTGGTCGCAAAAGATCATGTCTCTCACCAATTTCGATATAGATTGGTGTAATAGGATTTATGAGGGAATCATAATCATTGACCGTTGTGGAAACTTCCCCAACGTACCCCTCATAGGAACTAAAGGAGGAATCAACTATCATCCGATATTAGTTCTTCGTCAATTTGGATACCCGATGAGACACATCCCATTGGGTGTTCATCTGGAAGGTCTTTTCTTCAAAGAAGGAGAAAATGACAGAGCACTAAATATGGAAATAGTGCATACTTGGAAACATGTTCATAAGAAAGGACGAGAGTCTCTGGGAAAACCGGACTGTGTCTCGATGGAGCCTTATCTCCATTGGGTACAAACCAGAGCTCTCAAGCTAAAAATGCCTTATCCTCATTACGGAATTCTTCCACCAAGGGAAACTGTCATGTACTTCATGACGGAAACTGAAAGGCTTCAGGTTACTCTCAACAAAGTTCAAAAGGAGAGAAGGTCTTGGAAGAACAAGTACCGCACACTCGACGTAGAGTGTATCCAAATACAACAACTACTAAAAGAGAAAGATGCTCTGATTGAAATTTTGGAGCAGCATGCTGTAGAGAATCAAGATGACCAAAGGAATTTGCTCACTCATTTCACTTGGCAAAGGAATGACAACTCGACAACGGCCCAAGCGCCCCGGTCAGAGAAAAGGAAGATACCAGAATCAGCACCCGGTTTCTCCTCAGAGAGGACTCGGGACCCATTAATTTAGGTTTCTGTTTCTGCACTTTGTAATCTACTGTATTTCCATTTCTGTAATCCTTTGGAATTCAATAAAAAGGGGTTTCCCCAGTGTTTGATATTTGCAATCTAATTGTCGAAGTTTATCTTGATTAAACCAAAAAAACAACAATTAATATAATCATTGCATTCATCATTCTCACATCGCGTATTCTTCTTCCCTACGAATCTCACGTTTGTGTCTCGATTCTAGAATCAAACTGTCTCATTCGTACAATACTCGGGCCAATCGTCAGAAAAGGATGGATGATCTTGAGGAAGAAAACAGAGAGTTGAAAGAAGAGATTGACGCTCTGAGAGAGGATATGAGAAAGCTTCGTAACGACATGCAAGCCATGGCAGAAGCTCAGCTACAAAGAACTGTGATCTCAGAGATCACCTCAACGCCCATCATAGAAAAGTATGATCCTGGGTATCAGATGCCGAAAGATCATCCTTGGGGCATGCCTGTTAACTATATCCCGGAAGGATATGTTCCGCCGATCACTGAAGATCAGGGAATCGCAACAGAAGCCGCTGGGCCTGAAGGTTACAAACTTCGGGAAAGCGAAGATGCTAGGGGCATACTGAAGACTCCTGAAGGTTACAAACTTCGGGAGGCACCAAGACTTACTGCCGTAGTCACGGTACCACCCCCTGTGGTGTACACTGTCCCGAAAGGACAAATTCCACAGACACCTTCTGGTAAGAAGGAAACTATGTTTGACATAATGGATGAATTCCAGGAGCAGTTCTTGGAAATGCAGAAAGAGCTACAAGCCATTCGCGGTCAGGATCTATTTGGAAAGGTCGCCGCAGACCTCTGCTTGGTCCCAAATGTGAAAGTCCCGCACAAGTTCCAAGTGCCCGACTTTGAAAAATACAAGGGTAACTCTTGCCCTCAGAACCATCTGGTGATGTACGCTCGGCGGATGTCAGCTCAGACGGAGAATCAGGACCTGCTGATTCACTACTTCCAGGATAGTTTAACCGGTGCCGCACTCAAATGGTACATGGGTTTAAACCGTACTACGATCAGTACATTCAGAGATCTTGGTACTGCCTTCGTCCAACAATACAAATACAATTTGGACATGGCACGCGACAGAGATCAACTCAGATCAATGTCGCAAAAGGAAAAGGAAACCTTTAAGGAGTATGCTTAAAGGTGGCGTGAAATTGCCGCTCAAATTTGTCCACCTCTTGAGGAAAAAGAGATGACAAAAATCTTCTTAAAGACCTTAAGCTCATTTTACTATGACCGAATGGTTGCCAGTGCGCCCCTTGATTTCACCGAAATGGTCGGCATGGGCGTACGTCTTGAGGAAGCCGTCCGAGAAGGACGTTTGGTAAAAGACACTGGATCGACGAGCGGTACTAAAAAATACGGTAGTGCTCTCCCTAAGAAAAAAGAGCAAGATATTGGGAATATCTCTCTCGGAAAGCAAAGGCGTCGTTATTAGCCAGTACCAGCTGTTACTCCTGCTATCGGCCCCGCGCCTGTTCCTATGTATCAACCTCAGGTTGCGCAGAGCCAACCTGACCAACAAAGGACACAACAACCTCTTCAGCAGGCTCGTCCTCCATATAACAACAACCGTACAATACGGCCACCAGGATTTGATCCTATACCCGTAATGTACGCAGAGCTGTTTCCGTTACTGCTGGCTAAGGGGCACATTCAGACTAAGTCTCCCCTTTCAGTTCCGGAAAATTTGCCTTTTTGGTTTAAAGCGGATCAAACTTGCCCTTATCATCAAGGAGGTTCAGGGCATAACATAGAGACTTGTCTCAATTTCAAGTCCGACGTGCAAAAACTTGTTAGGAGCGGGGTCTTATCTTTCAAAGATACGAATCCCAATGTTCTCATGAACCCGCTGCCTCAACATGAGAAAGCTACAGTCAATCTGATTGAGAAAGAGACTAACAATGTCTATCAAATTCACGATGTACTCTTGTTAAAGACCAATCTGGTCAAGATGCATTGTAGACAGAGTGGATATGGCCATGTGCCACCTCATAATTATCACCAGTGTGATATCTGCTCTAAAGATAACCAAGGATGTTCGGTAGTGCAATCAGCTCTACAGGAACAAATGGATCTTGGATGGATCCAAGAGCACCGAGTTCGTGGAGTTAACATGGTTTACACGAATTCCAACGTCATTCAAAACCACGACATCCGTGCGATGAATGTCAACTTGGTGGCGATGCACTCAAGGCAAAGCCAGTATCATAATCTGCCGCGGAACGATTACAGTTCCTGTCTTATTTGCTCGGTAAACAAACAAGGATGCTCTTTCATACAAGAGGCCCTCCAGCATCAGATGGATCTTGGATGGATCCAAGACTACCATGATAGGAACTCCTATCAATTCAACATGGTTCAGATCTTCGACATCCGCGTAATGGATACCAACCTGGTAGAGTTACATGCTGAGCAGGTCCGACTTGGATTCTTAATATCACATGACTATCAAAATTGTAAAGCGGGTTGCGAAAACGATCGAGGTTGTACCCTTGTCCAGGAGGCACTTCAGCACTTGTTAAATCATTGGTGGATGCCAATCTATATGGACGAAGATACTCAGCAGATTAGTATCAATAACAGGAATCCTACTCGTCGTCAAAGTCAGGATGTCCGATCAATGGAAGGTAACCTAGTAAGGTTACATTGTATTCAAAGTGGGCATGGCCAGGTGCCACCACACAACTATGACAGTTGTAGCATTTGTTCGGAAAGTAACTAAGGGTGTTACCTTGTGAGAGCAGCTCTTCAGGGTCAGGTCGATCATGGAGAAATTCGTCCATATCCAGGTTCAGGACCCATCATTTGGTCGCCGAACTACCTTGCCGATCAAGTTGAGGATGTTGTCACAATCTCTAGTCATCATAGGACCAGGGATGTTTTTTCCATCATTCCTCTACTTGACGAATCTAAAGTTCCCAACCAGGAACGGATCGAGATTACTTATGATGGTCAGAAAAATCAGAAGGTTCCCATAATCATCTATCTACCGGGGCCACTACCGTATGAATCAGCTAAGGCAATCCCTTACAAATACGGTGCAACAATAATCGAGAATGGAAAGGAAATTCCATTACCCTCCGTCGTGAATATTGCAGACATCAGTCGTGTAACACGGAGCGGTCGAATCTTCAACCGAGGGGTTGGAGAATCCAACAAAGAAAAGGAACTTCAGGCGAAAATTCCTGATCCACCAGTCAGTCAATCTGGTAATCCCGACTTTTCAAAAGACAAGGATGAGATGCTAAAGCTCATCCAAAGGAGTGAATATAACATTGTTGATCAACTGTTACAGACTCCTTCAAAGATCTCAGTATTATCACTGTTACTCAGTTCAGAAGCACACAGAGAGGCTCTACAGAAAGTCATGGAGCAAGCCTTTGTGGAACAGGATGTAACAATCAGACAATTCGATAGCATCGTCTCTAACATCACTTCCTGCAATAATTTGGGATTTAGTGATGAGGAATTACCTGAAGAGGGTCGTCGTCATAACATGGCGCTCAACATTACAGTTAACTGCCAGGGCGATGCTTTAGCCAATGTACTGGTAGACACAGGGTCAGCCCTGAATGTTATGCCAAAGTCCACTTTGACGCAATTATCATTTAAGGGCCCTCCGATGAGAGTCAGCGAGGTCGTCATCAAAGCATTCGACAGATCCAGAAAAACAGTTATCGGCGAAGTTGATCTTCCCATAACTATTGGTCCTCACACTTTCCAAATCACTTTCCAGGTCATGGACATCCGGGCAACATACAGTTGTTTATTAGGAAGACCTTAAATACATCAGGCTGGAGCGGTTACTTCAACCCTCCATCAAAAGCTAAAGTTCGTCAAGAACGATCAACTTGTCACGGTTTGTGGGGAACAAGCCTTGCTTGTGAGTAACCTATCATCATCTGCTTGTGTAGAACCCGAGGAGGTTATTGGAACTCAGTTCCAAGCACTATCGATGAGCAAGAACGATCAATCTGAAGGAGGAACCTCGATTTCCTCATACAATGATGCTATCAAAGCGGTCGAGAGTACCGATACAAAAGGATGGGGACGGCTTGTCATTCCTATTGACAATAAAACAAAGAAGGGTCTTGGTTTTTCTGCAACCTGTACTCAGACAGCCGCCAATGATGAAAGTCTTCATCCCCTTCAAAACTTCTTCCACAGTGGAGGTTTTCTTCACCCAGTGTCTCAGACAGTTCATGCTATCAATGAGGAAGATCCCTCTGACACAGATGAAGAATGGAAGTCCTACCTTAACAAGGACGGCTATATGTCTCAGGAAGAGGTGCCTATGCCTTTTTGCTTTCCTACAGAAAGTCCGAGATTTATACCAAGATCAGATGTCGAAATGATCTACGGAGATTATGATCCGGAAGGATGCCGTGCTCCGCCAAATTCATTAGAGGAAGACACTCTGATGAAAGAAAACTTTGACCACAATACTATGGCCCAATGGATGGTCTGCCAATGTGGCAGCCTTACCCAAGAAACTTGGGGCAAGAAAGTCAGCCGAGTAATGAAACTCAGCTGAGCGTCATTGAACAGAATACCTGTGTCCCCACCCTGTCATGGGATCAACACTCAGGTCATTCGGAAACTACTCAACATGAAGATGAATTCGCAACATTTGCAGGACTAGAATTCATCAACTATGCTTTTCCTGAGGTCAACGTCATCGAGAGGGATGACTTCTCCAGTTCCAAAGAAGTTTGGGACACCTTGGGACAACCGAGTGGAAAATACGACTATATGGTCAAGTACACCGCTCCCGAAAGCTCTCGTATCAGGCTCGAAGATATCCAGTCAACTGGATGGGGAGATACAGCTGAGAGCACAAATGCTATGCAAAATGCAACAGAGGAATCCTCCTACGACAACTCTGCTTGGGAGACAGATTCCAATGATCCTACTCCACTAGAAATCAACTTCATTTCTGAAGACAAATCAAGGAAGGTGCCAGACTTTGTGATTCACCGAGGAGTTCGCCGCCAATGGGTTGCTGTCGAGGTTCCGAAGGTCGTTCGTCGGTCAAAGTAATTGCCATCTTTAACCTTTCACCCTGCCCAGGTGAAACGGATATTTTGATAGGGCTCGTTTTCTGTAAATTTCCCTCTTCGCTTTGCCCAAAGCGACAGAGTTTTGTTTTATAGGGCTGTAGTTTCAAGATTCGACTTGTTCATTAATAAAATAACGTCGTTCTGTAATTTCCGCATTAATTGCTGTTTTCTCTTTTTGCTTTTTCAGAAAATGGTAATCCTAAAAAACATTCAATAATAAAAACAAGCAGTAAAATCAAAACACTGCACACACTTACATTTTCTCTATCTCTTCTAAACACGAATCATCACGTCATGCAGATTGCTTGTTTTATACCCCGTTGAAACATACGATCCGATGCCTTCTCCCAACTTTGAGTTCCCGGTATTCGAGGCTGAAGAAGAAAATGACGACGAAATTCCAGAAGAGATCTCCCGACTACTCAGACAAGAGGAAAGGTCCATTGAACCTCACAAAGAGCCGTTGGAAACGGTAAACTTGGGTTCAGAAAAAGAGAGAAAAGGAATCAGGATCGGAGCACTGCTCAGTCCACCTGTCAAAGAAAGTTTGATAAAGCTTCTCAAAGAATTCCCCGATGTATTCGCTTGGTCCTATCAGGATATGCCAGGGTTGGATACCAGCATCGTGGAAAATCACTTACCGCTAAGATCGAAATGTCCGCCAGTAAAGCAAAGGTTAAGACGAACTCACCCGGACATGGCCATCAAAATCAAAGAGGAGGTACAGAAACAGATCGACGCGGGTTTCCTCGCTACATCTGAATATCCTCAATGGTTAGCCAACATCGTACCCGTTCCCAAAAAGGATGGAAAGGTCAAAATGTGTGTTAATTACAGAGATCTAAACAAGGCAAGTCCAAAGGACGACTTTCCTTTACCACACATTGACATGCTGGTTGACAGCACAGCAAAGTTCAAAGTATTCTCCTTCATGGATGGATTCTCGGGCTATAACCAGATCAAAATGGTGCCGAAAGACATGGAGAAAACTTCGTTCATTACCCCATGGGGTACCTTTTGTTACAAGGTAATGCCGTTCGGTTTGAAGAATGCCGGGGAAACCTATCAAAGGGCCATGACTACTCTGTTTCATGACATGATACACAAAGAAATCGAGGTATATGTCAATGATTTGATTGCAAAATCAAGAACAGAGGAGGAGCACGTTGAACATCTGTCAAAATTGTTCGAACGTCTAAGAAAATTCAAGCTCCGCTTGAATCCCAACAAGTGCACCTTCGGTGTCCGTTCAGGGAAATTACTAGGGTTCATCGTCAGCCAGAAAGGAATTGAAGTTGATCCTGACAAGGTCAAGGCCATTCAAGAAATGCCTTCTCTGAAAACTGAAAAACAAGTCAGAGAATTCCTGGGACGTTTGAACTACATCTCCAGATTCATATTCCTTATGACCGCGACATGTGCGCCGATTTTCAAATTACTCAAAAAGAACCAGGATTACGTTTGGTCAGAAGACTGTCAAACTGCCTTCGACAGTATTAAGGAATATCCGTTGAATCCTCCGATTCTATCACCTCCAGTGGAAGGAAGACCACTGATCATTTACCTCACAGTCCTAGAGGACTCAATGGGATGTGTACTTGGCCAACAAGATGAAACTAAAAGGAAAGAGTCTGCCATTTACTATCTGAGCAAGAAATTCACCGACTGCGAGACTCGGTACACAATGCTTGAGAAAACTTGCTGTGCTTTGGCTTGGGCAGCCAAACGTCTTCGCCAGTACATGATTCGTCATACTACTTGGTTGGTCTCCGAAATGGATCCAATCAAGTACGTTTTCGAAAAACCTGCTCTCACGGGAAGGATTGCCCGTTGGCAGATTTTACTATCAGAATATGACATAGGGTACCATGCTCAGAAAGCCGTTAAAGGAAGTATTTTAGCCGACCATTTGGCTCATCAACCGATTGACGATCAAGAATCAATCGGGTTTGACTTCCCAGATGAAGATGTCATGTATCTAAAGATGAAAGATAGCGATGAACCGCTACCCAGTGAAGGGCCAGAACCAGGTTCCCAGTGGGGACTTATCTTTGATGGAGCAGTCAATCATTATGGAAACGGAATTGGGGCAATCATTGTTACCCCTCAGGGTACCCACATTCCTTTCACTGCTAGACTTACGTTCAAATGTATGAACAACGAGGCCGAATACGAAGCATGTATCATGGGTCTCGAAGAAGCGATTGATTTAAGGATCAAAAACTTGGACGTATACGGCGATTCAGCCCTGGTTATTAACCAGATAAAAGGAGATTGAAACACATACCAATCAGGATTGATTCCTTACAAAGACTATGCAAGAAGGTTGTTACCCTTCTTCAACAGAGTCGACTTTCATCACATCCCTCGTGATGAGAATCACATGGCTGATGCATTAGCCACTCTTTCTTCCATGATTAGTGTAGGTCGATGGAATGACATACCTAAGATCGACATCATGCGCCTTGAACGACCCGCTTACATCTTCGCGATTGAAGCAATCATAGACGACAGACCTTGGTATCACGATATCAAATGCTTCCTTCAGAAACAAGAGTACCCATCTGGGGCACTCAGAAAAGACAGGAAAACCCTCAGAAGATTGGCTGGAAACTTCTTCCTGAGCGGTGACACTCTTTATAAGAGAAATTTTGACATGGTCTTGCTCCGATGTGTCGACAGACCAGAAGCAGACATGCTCATGAAAGAAATTCATGAAGGATCCTTTGGCACTCATGCCAACAGACACACAATGGCGAGAAAAATTCTCAGGGCCGGGTATTATTGGTTGACCATGGAATCCGACTGCTACAAGTACATGAGGAGGTGTCACAAGTGTCAGATATACTCCGACAAAATTCATGTACCGCCATCACATCTCAAAGTTCTTTCTTCCCCGTGGCCTTTTTCCATATGGGGAATCGACATAATTGGTATGATTGAGCCCAAGGCTTCAAATGGACATCGGTTCATCCTGGTGGCCATTGACTATTTCACCAAGTGGGTCGAAGCAGCGTCATTCGCCAATGTAACCCGACAAGTGGTGGTCCGATTTATCAAAAACAATATCATCTGCCGTTATGGTGTTCCAAGCGAGATCATTACTGATAATGGATCTAACTTGAACAATAAGATGATGAAAGAGTTGTGTGCAGAGTTCAAGATCGAACACCATAACTCATCTCCCTACCGACCCAAGATGAACGGAGCGGTAGAAGCGGCTAACAAGAATATCGAGAAGATTGTTCAAAAGATGGTTGTAACCTATAAAGATTGGCACGAAATGCTACCCTTTGCTCTTCATGGTTATCGAACATCTATCCGCACGTCAACAGGGGCAACCCCTTTCTCTCTAGTATATGGCATGGAAGCAGTGCTCCCCATAGAAGTAGAGATCCCATCAATCCGGGTATTGATGGAAGCTCAGCTCAACGAAGCTGAATGGTGTCAAAGTCGACACGACGAATTGAATCTGATAGAAGAAAAGCGAATCACGACACTATGCCATGGTCAGTTATATCAACAGAGAATGAAAAGGGCGTTCGACAAAAAGGTCCGACCTCGTATTTTCAGAAAAGGATACCTCGTGCTCAAGAAGATACAATCATTTCTCACTGACTCTCGGGGCAAATGGACCCCAAATTATGATGGCCCCTATGTGGTCACGAAAGCTTTCTCAGGTGGCGCCTTGAGACTTGCAACCATGGATGGAGAGGAATTTGCCTACCCCACGAATGTTGATGTAGTCAAGAAATACTTCGCCTAAAAATAAAATAAAAAACGTCTTGGTGGATTGAAAACCCGAAAGGGCGGTCCAGGCAAAAGTTAGAGACATGAAAAAAAATCATCCCGATGGATTGGAAATCTCATAGTACAATCCAGGCAAAAATTAGGGATAATGGCAAGTAACTATGTTCAACAGAGGCAAGTCCCTCAGCAGCAGTTACAACATCATCTATCGGAGGAAATCTCCAGTCAAAGGTCATCTTCGACGGAAGCTCCGGATGTCCCGAACTCAAAGTTGGTAGAAGGATAGTGGTCGTTATGTTTCAACGTAGCCCTTTTCCCTGTAAATTACCATTTTCTAACTTTGTATATACTCTTTGGAATCACACGTTTGGCTGATCTCTATCTTATCAATAAAATTTGAGCCCTTGTGCTTTTGTTTGTAATTCTTTACTTGTTTTAGCTTTACAGAACGACGTTGTTTAAACTTAATCAGCGATTCTTGAAATAAAACAAAAATAAATTTACTTGTTAAACTTTTTCTGCTTTTAAATTAAAGATGGCATTTCTTTTGACCGTTGGACATCAGAAGAACATTGATCGCTTTTCCCGAAGTAAGCGAACTTCAAAATGCAGAATCAAAGTACTCCTTCTAAACCAGTTCGCCTGAATGAAGGGATCAACTGTGTCAGAGACCTTGTTTTGTTTGACAACCTCGGCCGAGTTCTCATCTCCTAAGCCCGATCAACATAGCTCCCAACGGGACTATCTCTCCTAAGCAAGGTGGAATTGCTATTTTGAATCAACGGTACTTCTTCGCCCCGCGATGGCCGAGTATCCAATTGTGTTCATCTCTTAGTCTGTATGTTGCGTCTGTTTTGTCAGCACATACATACATACATCATGCATTTTTTATTTGCATTCACATTTCATATTGCATCACTATCACTCTAGTCGGTCCTGTCCCCTAGTGGTAGAAGTCCTCTCAATCGAGTTGTCAGTTCTTGCCTCGTCAGGAAATACTGTGTCTGAACAACCTCGCTTCCAGTTTAATTCTGGAAAGAAGTTGGTCCTTGACCACTTTGATAACTTGAACCTCTGAAAAGCCAGAGAAAACTTTCAATAAGCATCACTCTTCGCCATAGAAGATGATATCCTCGCTTTCCCGGATTAAGGAAAATCCCCAGAGAAAGCCTCTTAAACAGAGATTCGGCAGCACGCTAGTTTTGCTCCGAAAAACCACTGATGAGAAGGTCATTGGCACCTCAAAATTGGATCCCATCATATGGCATTTCTCCGAGAAGATCCCGAGAAAAGTATGATGTAACCCCAAACGAAAATAGTCTCTCAAGAGACTCGCTTTCCCCAGTAGAATCGACAAATGACGTCTCCAACGGAGAAGTTTGTACAACTCTACAATTCAGACAAATGGGTTCCCCAGCAAGTCTGACATCAAATCTTTTCCCACTCAAATGGTATCTCCCCAGGAAAATTCGGCGAGAAGTTTGAAGGAAAGCTGCTACGAATAGCGTCCCTTGTCAGTAAAGTTTATTGACAAAAGAAACTAAGACCAGTTCCTTGGTAGGAAACCAGGATCGAGGGGAAGTTTAAATCAGAAACTAAGACCAGTTCCTTGGTAGGAAACCAGGATCGATGGGAAGTTTAAATCAGAAACTGAGACCAGTTCCTTGGTAGGAAACCAGGATCGAGGGGAAGTTTATTTCAAAAAAAACTAAGACCAGTTCCTCGGTAAGAAACCACGTCTTGGGCTTTGAACAAGACACCAAAACAACCATTTCCTCCCATAGAATAGGAGGAACTACGAACGCTCTGATTTCCCTGTTTCGGTAAATGGGAATACGTAGGCATAAGATTGAAAGAAAAATCTTAGCGAGCGCAATCAACAAAAAAACTAAATCCCATATCTCCATCAATCAAAAGCAGTATTTCAAAAGCATCAGTCCTAACATCCTAATCCTTGTTCCCCGCCAGAAACCTTCTGCCCAGGTAAAAAAAGAAAGAAAACAGTATTGGCGAAAATACAAATAACCAGTACAAAGGCCCCCCACATTGATAGCATCCGTAACCTAACAGACCGCTGTTTAAACTCAGTATGCAAAGTAGGGTTAATTGGAGACATCTATTTCCCTTCCTTAGTCAGCTCACAATAGGATAAAAAATGAATCGACCTGTAGTTTAAGCTCAAACCGCAGAGAGCGACCAGCGCTTAAGAACCGCGTCCAAAATCGCTCGCTACAGGTAGAGTAGTCAGGATCTCTCCCATACAGAGCATGAAAGGGTGAGTTAGCATTGGGCAATGCAGAAGATGGAAGTCTATTTATAATATAGACAGATGTAGTAAAACTATAATCCCAATATTTAACTGGTAGAGATGCATGAGCAAGTAATGTCAATCCCATTTCTACAATATGTCTATGTTTTCTTTCTACAGACCCATTTTGGTGAGAAGTATGAGGACAAGTTAGTCTATGAATGATCCCTAATTCATTCAAGTATTTAGTAAATGCTCTAAATTCTCCTCCAAAATTAGATTGAACTGCCTTAATCGTGGTATTAAATTGAGTTTGAACAAAGGCTGAAAAGAGTTTAAAGGCTTGCAGTGCATCAGATTTTGTTTGAGCATGTACAGCCAGATATATTTGGTGTGAGCATCTACAAATGCTATGTAGTATTTGTAGCCAGTACTTGAATATTCTGGGGAAGGACCCCATAAATCAGTATAGATCAACTCAAAAGGTTTGTGATAGACAGTGTCAGTGAGAGGTGCATGCAATTTATGTGTCTTACCAAGACTACAAGAAGTACAAAGCAAAGAATTATCTTTATTAAGAAGATGAACATTACACAGTTTCAATGTAGCAGCAACAACCTTGGCATTGGCATGACCAAGTCTATTGTGCCATATAGTACTAACTTTACAAGTATTACTATTATTTGACTTATCATGGGAAACAACACAACTGTGAACATTAGTAGAAATTCTAGACTTGATGCTTTGACTATGAGTAGTTTTGGACTTGATGTGCACCTGTGGAAAACAATACAGGCCACTCTCATCAAGAATACCCTCCATAAGAACTTGATTAGAACCCTGTGATTTAACAAAACACCTGTCAGGTAGGAACTCAAATACAACAGCATTATCACTGGAAAACTTTGAAACTGACAACAAATTTCTAGTGATATGTGTAACACCCCAAAATTTGCCCTACCTTTTTCTGGCTTATGTTTCTTTCACATTTTACATTATGTAGGTCATATTCATATTCATATTCATATCATTTGCATTGGGTTCCTAAGACGTGGGATCGAGGGGTTTTCTTGTTATTGGTATTCAGAGGTGCAGAGGTTTTCTTATTCAGAGGAGGCATCAAAAGCATCGGGCCAGGATTTCATTTGTGTGAATCAGGGTGTACGTCTCAAAGAGAATTAGAGTTCTTGTTCAAAGTTGAGCTTGTGGATTATTTATCAGTTGAGATTCTTCAGTGGATCATGTGAGTGGCCAGTTTGTTCAGTGGTAGCTATGACCATTTTGTCAGAGGCTTGTGGAAAGTTGGTGATTGGTTTGAATTCATTTGGTTAGCCATTTTCTATCCATAATCCATATCCAAACTAGTTATTTTTAATCCACCTATCCTTTTCTTAAACCATTTCTTTTTCTAAACCAAATCCACCTTTTTCTATTCACATTCAAATTCCAATTTCAAAACCATTATACATTCTTATCCATTTTTCTAAACTTATATCTAATCCATCATATCCATTTCTAAACCAATTTTATCCATTATCCATTTAATTTAATATCCATTATTCATGAAATTCATTTTTTCTTTAACCCATGACCATTTTCAAATATCCAATTCCAATTCCATTTTCCAATTAAATCCATCATAAACTCAACTTTCTTTTTTTTCAATCGCTAACTTGGTTGACCTTTTTTTTTTATTTCATTAACTAATTCATTCACAGCTTGTTTTAGTAATTCTTTTAATTAGTTTTCAAATAGGTCCTAACCATTCAAGTAATACCAAACTTAATTAACTTTTGAATTGATGGCTTATTTAAAGAGGAAGCATAGCAGCACGGTTTAACATAAGAAAGAGTTACTCAGCAGCCTAATGGAAAATATCATTTTTGCAACAACAGAAAGAGAGGAATATACACGTCAGAGTCGCAAGGCAATGAAAGTTGTAACAGGAAGTTTTTGATGGCAAAAAGTGAAATAAAGGTTGCGAGACGTACAAAAATCGTGACACACACCCTGTCAACAGAATCACATGGCAGTGAAAAGTGGAAAAAGCAAATACGTGGGACAACTTTTACACGATGCAAATTCACAAGGACTGCGATAACATAATTTCATGTGAAATACAATTCTACCCTTCTTGACTGCTGATATAAGGGCTGCGATTCTCAGATGCAAATCAGGAATGAAACACACATCTCAGCTTCATCTTTATTCCTCATTCTTTGCATAATTTCTCACCATCTTCGATTCGATTCATCACTCATTCTGCAATTCTCCTCAAGCTTATCATTTGCAGAAACCTAAAGAACTTCCTCCGAACTTCACTCTCTTCATCATCCAATTCAACAACCTGCAGAAGGCATGAACCAGCAACAATAACAACAGGTTCACAAACAAAAGAAGAAGAAGATTGAGCAGACACGAAGAACAATCAATAATTGATATGCTTCACACTCTGTTTTCACCAGCAAGAAGAGAGGATTAGAGGAAGAAGAAAGAGGAATACAAACCGAAAGCGAGACCGAAGCGGATTTCGTACATGTTGCAGTGGTTCGAAGTATTGTCGTATTCGTCATAAATCTGGTAACTCTGTTCTTCCTGCTACCACTCCATCTTCATCATCTGCAATTCAAGAAAACAACAACATCAACACTTTGCTTACAGTCGCGCAGTGATTTCAGAGTAGCAAAAAATTCAACAACTGAAAGAGGAGGATAGAGAGCAACATTACCTGGATTTCTATTTTTCGTCGTCGATCCAAAGGGGCACCGGACTCTCTCCGGTAGGTACGTCAGTTCCGATCCAAGCCTCAATTCTGCAATGTGATTGTTGTGATTTCCACTTTTGGCGTTTGTTAGTTGATTTGTAGTAGCTTGTTGCATGTAGCCTGAGATCTTTGACTTGATTATTGTACATCGCGAGTTGTGCGACGAGAATTAGAACGGAGATTGGATGTGATTCCGCCATGGTTCGACGAGGTAGTCATGGAGGGAACGAGTTTGTTATTGGAGTTTGGATTTGCGAGTTGGTGACGGCGAATCTGAGATGGATGAAGTAGAGGTGGAGGTGATGGCGAAAACGACGATGTGGTGAAGGAGAAACGTTCGGAGAAGGGCGATTCAGTGATGAAGAAGTGGCCGCAGGAAAGGAAGTATGGGTGGCGTTGTTGTTTGCTTGAAGAGGTTGCTGAGACAAAGATCGTGACGGAAAGATGAATGGTGCGGTGAGGGGAAGGGAGAATATGTTTCTACGGTGCATTTGTTGAAGGAAGAGTGTGTCGGAGAGAGAGTTTCTTGGTCAGCGGTGTAAACAAAAGGGAAGGTGGTTTGTCTTGGCGAGGTGAGGGATGTTCCGCGGCGCAAAAAGGTTGAAGGAGAAGGTCATTAGGAAATGAAGGAATCTTTTGAAACTTATGGTTTTTTGCTGCATATAGTTATGGTATTTTAACCCGTGAGTTTGGATTGGGCTTCTCAGCCCATGAATCTCTTTGCACACCCGTTTTTGTAGTGCACCTCCCCTTGGCTGCATAACAAACCCTTGGGCCTTAGAGCCCACTCGTCTGGCCCTCTTTCCACACCCATTTGCTAATCTTGCACCTTTCTGTTTGATTTGGATTATATCTTTTTATTTAGTCTTGTTTTTTGTTTCTAATTTGTGTTTTCTGGACTTTAATTAAATATTAATATTAGAGATTAGAATTTTAATCTTGATTTTGATTTAGATTTTAATTTAGATTTTGATTTTTAAAACTTCAATTCTAATTTTGTTTTTTATTTTGGATTAATTAGATGTTAATTGAGTTTTAATTAGTTTTTTTTTAATTAGAGGTTAGATTTTATTCTTAATTGGAAATTAACTTTAATTTGGTTTTGATTTTTGAATTAGTTTTAATTTTAGATTAACTTCTCTAGTTAATTTAGTCTTGATTTTAATTTGCACTTTATCTTGGATATTTTGATTAATTATTTTGACCATGAGTTTGATGCTTAATTTCTGATTAAATACTTGCCTCCGGTGTGATTTTCTCTTTGTGATTGAGTTGTTTGATGTTTACTTGTTGATTACTCTGTATTCACATGCTCCCTTAAGGCTCCTTGTCCGACTTAATTTCTGATTAAGCTCGGAGCAGGATAGACATTAGGCTCTCAATCCAAGCATGATAACATTAGGTAGTCGTCCCTCCTAAGCCTCACTAACCATAGGTTACCCATGCATGATAACATTAGGACTCTTAGTCTCCCTTTAGAGTTTCCTTTTGGGTCTTCTCTCTTCTCATCTCAAAACTTCTTGAAAACACTTAATAAAGATAAAGTGTATTGGGCACGAGCCTTAAGCGTGGGGAATGAGAAATGAGGGGCTTCCTCTCATCTTTCTAGAGTGCTTAGCGGGCGTCCAGTCTTGGGACGATTCGTTAAGTATTCGTCCCTGTGCCCTAGACTTTGGTGCAATACAAGTTATGAACTAACTTAAAAAACACTTCTGTCTAAAAAAAACCAAACAAATTCAAATATTTTTGTCCTTCGGGATTATTGGGTTTCAAATTTCATTTTCAGAAAAGAGCTCGTCGCTCACATAAAAAACACTTACCCATCTGTGGTCGTACCCACGAACTACATTAGCTCTGATTCCTCTCTCTCGTCCGATTGAGGATATGTAGGCACAAGACAGCGATTGTCTTGGCGAGCAACCTTCCCCCACAGTTCCCGTCCGAACTACATTGACTCTGACTTTCCCATTGCACTGAGGGAGTACGTAGGCCTAGGGCATCGAATATGTCCTACCGAGTCCGTCTTAGTCACCCCCATCCCAGTTTTCTTTTGTTCAACCATAGATAGTAGGACAACTCACCCTCCGTTTGGACAACAAGTGTGGATCCCATCGAGTACGATGGAAGCGTGGGCTGCTAACACCTTCCCCTCGCATAACCGACTCCCGAACCCGGGCTATGGTTGTGATGACCATGTCTTTCCCCCTTTCTCTTCAGGTTTATGCAGTGTTTCCTTTCCCTCACTCAGGATAAATACACATTGCTGGCGACTCTGTGTTTTCTGCGCCACTCTCGCGTTTGTACCGTTGGATGCGAATCTTTTAGGAGCGACAGCTGGCGACTCTGCTGGGGACTCTGGTTGACCTCTTGCTGGTCCATCCCCTTTAGCGAGTCGATCGTAGTGCTTGTTTGTCTGTTTTCGTTGGGTGTTTATTTTGTGGTGCTTTATTTTACTGTATATTACTGTATTGCTATTTTATTATGTTGTATATTACTGTTTTACAGCTTTTATTGCATTGCATTTCATTTTAATACTATTATACTGGATATTGATGTGCTGTGCTGGCTGGTTTTCTGTTTGGCAGGTTGGGTTGTTCTGAGAGATAAGCCCAATACCCAGGCTTGAGTACACCCTAGGACTAGAGTGGAAAGTAGTGGAACCTACGTGCCCGCTTGGTACGTTTGTGTGTTCACGAAATTCACAACCAGACGAGGCTATCTTGGGACACATTCTGACGTGTGTGTCTTGCGCATGTCAGGGTGTTGATCTAGAGAGCTGTCGACTCTGGTGACCGTTTCTCCGATACCTCAGTTGCGCCTCTCCTCCCGAGTTATGACAGTGGCAGACCACGTTTCATGGCAAATCCATTGCACATTCTCGATCCGAGGACCCAATGCTGAGGGACTCGCATAAGATGACCTTATTTTTTAGGGTAATCAGTTGAGGCCTCCTCGATTGATGATGATGCCAAACCAGAAATGGTGAACGTATCATCATTTCTCGACCTGAGAGCCCGGGATATTGAGGATCCTCGCCTTTCTTAGAACCCACATGTGAGAAGGGATGGGTGTTTGCAGGTTTGCAGGTAACCGAAGCCTTCAACCTACCCGGTTTTCTGGATTTCTCATCAGTGTACCGTTATTATCCTGATATTCTGGCAGTTTGATTGGGCCGTTATTCTGGATTTCTGGGTTTCTGGTATTCAGGGTCTTATCCAGTCATCAGCACAACAGTTGTTCAGAACTTATGGATACCTTGATCCCATGTCTGTTGCATATGAATCATCATTCTTGCATACATGTTCTTTTATTTCCAAGGATATCATTGTTGAGGCTCACTGTTGAGTATCTCTATTTATTCCTTGTGCTCTTCTGAAAAGTCTCGAATTAAAACAGAATGATTCCTTGGAAATATTCGAACATGGCATTTGCGTCGCAGTTCCATACTCATGTGCATAACAGGTGTTCAAGGCTGGTTATTCTTGTTCCGATCTGGTTTTCTTCAGAATTGCAGACTTAGCTCCTCAAGCCATTCAAGAGTTGATCATGGAGCAAATTCAAGCTGAGTTGAGGGAAATGTGAAGCCAAATGGGGCAGTTTATGGGGAATATGCAAACTCTCATGCAAGACCAGAAGATGCTGAGTGAGGAGGTCAATCAGATGAAGACTCAGATGGGTTTGGTCATGGAAATTTTGAAAACAGTGTTAAAGAAGGAAAATAGTCATGTGCACACTTTCACGACAGAGGTCCTTACTCCTCCCATCTCTTTGGGATTTGATCTAGATCATGGATTACCTCGTGAATCTCTTCCACAAGCTGAAGTTCCAGAACTTTCCCAACAGCAACCAGGTCTTGTCTCCCAAGATAAGTCCAAGAATAAAAAGTGTGCACAGAGACCGAAGCAGTCTGAAAGAGTTTTTCATCCGCTCCCGATGCCATATTCTCATCTATTGCAGCATCTCCTTCAGTTGCAACTGGTACAGAAAAGGACTTTAGTTCCTCTTACTGGTAATCCCCCGCCAGGCTACAATGCAAGAGCCCATTATGATTTCCATTCTGGGGCACCAGGGCATACTCTGGAGAAATGTAGGGCCTTTCAGTACCAAGTCCAAGATTTGATTGATGCAGGGGTAATTGAATTCACGTCGGGCCACTTAAGCATATAAGGTGATTTTACTCCAATTATTGTAAAGGAAGTAGAGACTCCTCCCCTCTTTGCAGGATCCACCTCATGTCATGGACTTTCTCCACAACCTTTTGCTGCAGAAGCTCTACGTCAGCAACCTTTGTTTGTGCCTTAGCCGAATGTGGAAAGGAAAGTACAGGGGCAGTTTGGGTGCCCGAATCAGCAGCAGCAGAGGCAATTCAGACCAAGAAGGCCTAAGAGGATATTTGATCCTATTCCTATTCCTTATAGTCAGTTGTTTGCTCGTCTGCTCAAGAACTCTCTGATTCAAACGAGGAATGTCATGCCAGTGCCATACCCTATCCCTCCAGAATTTGACATGAACACTAGCTGTGAGTTCTATTCGGGAACGTTTGGGCACACAATTGATAATTGTAATGTATTCCAGCACAAGGTGCAAGACTTGTTCGACTCAAAGGTCATCACGCCAGATGGTACCCCTTTGGATTGAAGCTTCTTTATCAGAGTGAGCACTTGAGGCTGCGAAGACATCATCAGAAGCAATAAGTCCAGACAGAGTCAAGTCTCCTCAACAATGGCAATCATCACTTTCCTTTACTGCATTTTCATATGTAGCTTTCCTTTGTTTGTTTAAACATTGTCTGCGTGTAAAAACTTATTTGTGTTTGAATGTTGATTTTAATGCAATGATGTGTTGTTCCTGAAGTATCTTACTTTTATGCACTCATGTCATGTTTATATGCACTGCAATACTATCTTTCTTGCCTAGACTCTTGGAGGGAGGATGATGAGATAAGAACACAGATTTCTAATGGTACGCTTTTGGATAAAACCCTGTTAAGGATGTACAGGCATTGTTTCCAATTCACAAACACTGGAGAGATAAGGAGATAGACCTTTGTTAACCCCTTTGAGCCTAGTAGTAGGAGTTCTTTCTGAAAACGAAAAACCCTCAATTTTAACCTAGAGCCAGGGTAGGCGTCAGTTAGTTTGACCAAGTGTTCAAGTTTAAGAAGAAGTGTACATCTGAGGATCCATTACCTTCCATTCCACTATCAAGAGGTTAAGAGGTGTAGAACCACAATGGTTACTCCTCACCAACCGAAGAGTGAAACAGTCCCAACCCTTTCAAACAAGTCAGGCAAAATGGGGTCACATGACTTGTTCAAAAAAAAAACTAAAAAAGAGAAAAAAGAGTTAAAGAAAAAGCCTGCTAAGTCGAAAAACTTGAAAACAAGCGACTTAGGTAAAAGTTAAGGCATCCCGCTGGACTTCAAAAATCAAAAAACTCAAAAGAGTCAGTCCAGGCAAAAAATTAGGGATCAAAAAGCAAAAGAATGAAAAGCAAAAAGCGAAAAGGATTACAAAGAAAGATCCTCAAATAAGAACAAAGTCGTGTGGCTACAAACACAAAAGAGGTGACTGTTGCTCCAAAACCTCATCAGGTCTCAAATCATCAATTGCATGGCTTCTTTAAGGATCATAAAATCTTTTGAGAATGAGCGCTTGCGCCGAATTAGCTGAACTTAGGACTGGAGAATATCATGGAGAGTGGGTGGGTACCAATAAACTTTAAGCCATAAATCCTTTTTTCTCAAAACCGTGAACCAGGCCACGATACAACCCTCAAAAGTCCTAAATGAAGCAGGGTTAGTCCGAAGGCGTACTTCGGCGAGATAGTGTTCCTGACTCCTATGAGTTGTGCTAATAAGATTTTTGTTGGTATTGCATGTGCGTATTGTTTTCCATTCAAAAATCAATGTCGCATCCCAGCTAGTGATTCGTTCATGAGGCTTGGCGACACATTTTCAATAAAACTTCATGATAACACGAGTGTTGCATTAGAATTGTCATTCTCATAATAAACATTTTCTTCTTGCATTTGTTTGACATCAAAGAAGCTTACATGATGAACATCAGTCGAGAAGCTTAAACTGTCCAAGTTGAGGTGCCTGAGACTCCAGAGGACATGTTGCTGAAAGATTATGTGGGAAAAAGGCGTTCCCAGCCATTTGTGTTGAGATGTAACCAATCTGGGACAATCACACCGGGAAATCTCTTCAAAATGTAGCCAAGCTGGGGCATTCAAGTTGAGAAGGTCTTTTCATAATTCAATCAACGATGGGGCATTCATGTTGAGAAAATTTCATCGAACTGGGGCAATTATGTCGAGATCTGATAAATCTCTCCACAAGCGTGTAAACTGGGGCAATCACGTCGAGATTCGGTAAATCTCTCGAAGACTAGTCGGTCAGAGACAAATGTACTGCAAGGCTTGTACTGGAGCAGGTTACTTCAAGGGCGCGAGAAGTTTTTCCATTCAGAACACAGTCAATCAATAGTACCTCTGCAAGGTTCAGAATGCTGTGGCAGAACGTTTCAGGTCATTACGAACCCTCTCGAGGTGGTTTACTTCATGAATCGTGAAGTATGAGACAGTTATGTCCAGACCGGATACATCTCTAAGAGTTTGAAGACCCTGGGGCATTATTGAACGCCAGGTTTTCTGTAAAATCCTCTTAAGATGATTGCTTCAAGTAGACCCTGTGGTCTGGGGCAAGGTGGAGAGTTAAAGGAACTGTGTTTCGCTCTTGACAATCAATATGCAGAAACTTGAAGCACTGAATTGTTCCCAGTGTGGGACTTTTGGAGTCTTTTCCCTCCAGCAAAGAGCCAGAGGGTATGTTTTTCCAGCAAGGTGTGGGAATTGTTATTCTTCCTCAAGCAGAGAATTGTCCTATGTTCGAAAAGGGCTTATATGAAGGTTTCTTATCTCTAGAAGTACAGACGGAATCCTAAATCTCAGCAAGGTAAAACGATAGAATATCGTCAAGAAGACGATGAGGAGTCAGAGTGTTCTCTTCCTCAATGGTCAGATCTAGTCATCTCAAGTAATTCAAAGTCCAATCTTCATTGGTACCTCCCCAGTAGATTTGCTCTCTCCAACTTTGAAACCTGATCGTCCTCAGCAGTTTGTTGCTCTCCCCAATAGAGTTGCTCTCCCCAACTTTGAAGTCTGATCGTCCTCAGTAGTTTTTTTACTCTTCCCCATCAGAGTATCGAGGATCGTCTCCCTCAGCAGGATGTAAGAGGCTTACCCCCAGCCAGAGTTGTGATTTGGCGCACTTTTCTTCAGCAAGTGGTGTTTCCCCACAAATTATGAGGCATTTATTTTTTCCTCAGCTAGTCAGGAAACAAGGTGTTTATCCCCTAGCAGGGTGGATGTTGACAACTACTTTCTCTCTCAAGCGGAGTCGTTTAGGATCGTCTTTCTCAACAGAGTACAGAAGATTGTATACCCAACTGGAGCTGCGTTTGGATTATTATTCCCCAGCAAGCGCTCATAAGTTGATTGTTCTAAGGTGGATGTTGTTGTATCTCCAGCAGGAAATTCGTGGACAAAGATGTTATTATCCCCACAGAGTCTGGGTGTCTATTTTCCTCAGTTGGTCAGAAAGTATAGTCTCACCGACAACGGCTTGATCTAATCCTCAGTAGGGTGAGGGTAAAGTTATTTCCCTAACAGCAGATTAAGCTCGCTAACATCCCCAAGCAGAGTCTGGTGGTGATTGGTATTCCCCGCAGGTCTTAAGTCCAATCGTGCTTGGCAGGAGTTAAATCCAAGTTTTGAAATAGTTGGTTATCCCCAGCGGAGGAATTTCCATCTTCAGTATTCATCTCCCTCCCAAGCTGAGTGGGCATTCTCTCAGGGTTTCGTCCATCTCCAACAGAGTTATTGATTTTGATATTCCCCAACAGAGTGGATATTCTCTCGGAGTTCCGTCCATCTCCGGCAGAATTGGTGTTTGCAATCTTCCCTAGCAGAGTGAAGATTTCCTCGGCAGGATATCTTATTTCGGAGGACAATTTATTTTTGTCATCCCCGGTGGAGTTTGCCTTCGCCTTCAGCATTTATTTTGCTGAGGCACCTCTTTTGCATTGCATAAGCATTTGTTTTGCATGGCATCCTCCTAAATGCATAGCATTTCCACTTCGCGTGGAGCATTACGGAAAAATTCAAACATATGCATTCGAAGCATAAGCCAGGTTTGAGTTTTCCTTCGTCTGGAAAGCCGGATTCTGGGAGATATCTTTTGAATTTATTCCACAGGTGTTGGGTTAAGCAATATTTGACATCCCCTTGCAGAGTTGTTTGCCAGGATCGTTAATCCATGATTTCATTTTTACCCCTTCGTCCAGGTGGTCCTTTGGTTTATCCCTCCAGGTTTTTTTTACTGTCGGACACTCGTCCGTGTTTCCTTTGGCACCCGTCCTTGTTTGAGCGGGTGTGATTTCAATACCCATCCGTATTGACCTTTTGATGACACCCGTCCGTGTTGCATTTCAATCCCCAGTAAAATTATTCTTTTACACTCGTCCGTGTACCTTTTCGATACCCTTCCGTATTGAATATTTTTGGCACCCGTCTGTGTTCTTTCAGCACCCGTCCGTGTTTGAACCTTTGTTTCAATGCCCATCCGCATTGACATTTAGCACTCCTCTGTGTTTCCCTTCGGCACCCGTCCGTGTTTGAACCTTTGTTTCAATGCCCGTCCGCATTGACATTTAACACTCGTCTGTGTTTCCCTTCGGCACCCGTCCGTGTTTGAACCTTTGTTACAATGCCCGTCCGCATTGACATTTCGCTCGTCCATGTTTCCCTTCGGCACCCGTCCGTGTTTGAACCTTTGTTTCAATGCCCATCCGCATTGACTTTTAGCACTTGTCCGTGTTTCCCTTCGGCACCCGTCCGTTTTGAACCTCTTGCACCCGTCCGTGTACCTTTTCAGTACCCGTCCGTATTGAATCTTTTTACACCCTTCCGTGTACCTTTTCAGTACCCATCCGTATTGAATCCTTTTACACCTGTCCTTGTACCTTTTCAATACCCGTCCGTATTGAATCTTTTGACACTCGTCCGTGTTCTTTCAGCACCCGTCCGTGTTTGAACTTTTGTTTCAATGCCCGTCCGCATTGACATTTGGCACCCGTCCGTGTTCTTTCAGCACCCGTCCGTGTTTGAACTTTTGTTTCAATGCCCGTCTGCATTGACATTTGGCACCCGTCCATGTTCTTTCAGCACTCGTCTGTGTTTGAACCTTTGGTTGCAATACCCGTCCGTATTGACCTTTTGATGGTCCGTGTTGCCTTCCATTCCCCAGCGAGATTAATCCCCGATAAAATTTGCTTTACAACCTTTTCAGTACTCGTCCGTATTGAACCCCTTTTACACTCGTCCGTGTACCTTTTCAGTACCCGTCCGTATTGAACCTCTTTACACCCGTCCGTGTACCTTTTCAGTACCCGTCCGTATCGAAATCCCTTTACACCCGTCTGTGTACCTTTTCGATACCCGTCCGTATCTGACATCTTTGATTCCTTGACACCCGTTAGTGTTTATCCCCAGCATAGCTAACACTCATATGTGTTTATTTCAAGACTTTTCAATACATTGTTTGTATTGGTTTCCAACACTCGTACGTGTTGTGACAATGCAGCATTTATTGCTTGTTCCCCAGCGGAGTCGTCCCTCCTTTGAGGATTGCAAATTTCAGGTTTCTTTTGGTATTCAATCTCCGTGAATCCTTTTAATGCATGATAGCCGTCACTATCATACCTTCAGGACCAAGTTGATTGAATAGGGGCAGTTGTAACACCCCAAAATTTGCCCTACCTTTTTCTGGCTTATGTTTCTTTCTCATTTTGCATCAAGTAGGTCATATTCATATTCATATTCATATCATTTGCATTGAGTTCCTAAGACGTGGGATCGAGGGGTTTTCTTGTTATTGGTATTCAGAGGTGCAGAGGTTTTCTTATTCAAAGGAGGCATCAAAAGCATCAGGCCATGATTTCATTTGTGTGAATCAGGGTGTACGTCTCAAAGAGAATTAGAGTTCTTGTTCAAAGTTGAGCTTGTGGATTGTTTATCAGTTGAGATTCTTCAGTGGATCATGTGAGTGGCCAGTTTGTTCAGTGGTAGTTGTGACCATTTTGTCAGAGGCTTATGGAAAGTTAGTGATTGGTTTGAATTATTTGGTTAGCCATTTTCTATCCATAATCCATATCCAAACTAGTTATTTATAATCCACCTATCCTTTTCTTAAACCATTTCTTTTTCTAAACCAAATCCACCTTTTTCTATTCACATTCAAATTCCAATTTCAAAACCTTTATACATTCTTATCCATTTTTCTAAACTTATATCTAATCCATCATATCCATTTCTAAACCAATTTTATCCATTATCCATTTAATTTAATATCCATTATTCATGAAATTCATTTTTTCTTTAACCCATGACCATTTTCAAATATCCAATTCCAATTCCATTTTCCAATTAAATCCATCATAAACTCAACTTTCTTTTTTTTCAATCGCTAACTTGGTTGACCTTTTTTTTTATTTCATTAACTAATTCATTCACAACTTGTTTTAGTAATTCTTTTAATTAGTTTTCAAATAGGTCCTAACCATTCAAGTAATACCAATCTTAATTAACTTTTGAATTGATGGCTTATTTAAAGAGGCAACATAGCAGCACGGTTTAACATAAGAAAGAGTTACTTAGCAGCCTAATGGAAAATATCATTTTTGCAACAACAGAAAGAGAGGAATATACACGTCAGAGTCGCAAGACAATGAAAATTGTAACAGGAAGTTTGTGATGGCAAAAAGTGAAATAAAGGTTGCGAGACGTACAAAAATCGTGACACACACCCTGTCAACAGAATCACATGGCAGTGAAAAGTGGAAAAAGCAAATACGTGTGACAACTTTTACACGATGCAAATTCACAAGGATTGCCATAACAGAATTTCATGTGAAATACCATTCTACCCTCCTTGACTGCTGATATAAGGGCTGCGATTCTCAGATGCAAATCAGGAACGAAACACACATCTCAGCTTCATCTTTACTCCTCATTCTTTGCATAATTTCTCACCATCTTCGATTCGATTCATCACTCATTCTGCAATTCTCCTCTAGCTTATCATTTGCAGAAACCAAAAGAACTTCCTCCGAACTTCACTCTCTTCATCATCCAATTCAACAACCTACAGAAGGTATGAACCAGCAACAATAACAACAGGTTCGCAAAAAACAGAAGAAGAAGATTGAGCAGACACGAAGAACAATCAATAATTGATATGCTTCACACTCTGTTTTCACCAGCAAGAAGAGAGGATTAGAGGAAGAAGAAAGAGGAATACAAACCAAAAGCGAGACCGAAGCGGATTTCGTACATGTTGCAGAGGTTCGAAGTATTGTCGTCTTCGTCATAAATCTGGTAACTCTGTTCTTCCTGCTACCACTCCATCTTCATCATCTACAATTCAAGAAAACAACAACATCAACACTTTGCAGCCAGTCGCGCAGTGATTTTAGAGTAGCAAAAAATTCAACAACTGAAAGAGGAGGATTGAGAGCAACATTACCTGGATTTCTATTTTTCGTCGTCGATCCAAAGGGGCACCGGACTCTCTCCGGTAGGTACGTCAGTTCCGATCCAAGCCTCAATTCTGCAATGTGATTGTTTTGATTTCCACTTTTGGTGTTTGTTAGTTGATTTGTAGTAGCTTGTTGCGTGTAGCCTGAGATCTTTGACTTGATTATTTTACATTGCGAGTTGTGCGACGAGAATTAGAATGGAGATTGGATGTGATTCTGCCATGGTTTGACGAGGTAGTCATGGAGGGAACGAGTTTGTTATTGGAGTTTGGATTTGCGAGTTGGTGACGGCGAATCAGAGACGGATGAAGTAGAGATGGAGGTGATGGCGAAAACGACGATGTGGTGAAGGAGAAACGTTCGGAGAAGGGCGATTCAGTGATGAAGAAGTGGCCGCGGGAGAGGAAGTAGGGGTGGCGTTGTTGTTTGCTTGAAGAGGTTGCTGAGACAAAGATCGTGACGGAAAGATGAATGATACGGTGAGGGGAAGGGAGAATATGTTTCGACGACGCATTTGTTGAAGGAAGAGTGTGTCGGAGAGAGAGTTTCTTGGTCGGCGGTGTAAACAAAAGGGAAGGTGGTTTTCCTTGGCGAGGTGAGGGGTGTTCCGCGGCGCGAAAAGGTTGAAGGAGAAGGTCATTAGGAAATGAAGGAATCTTTTGAAACTTATGGTTTTTTGCTGCATATGGTTATGGTATTTTAACCCGTGAGTTTGGATTGGGCTTCTCAGCCCATGAATCTCTTTGCACACCCGTTTTTGTAGTGCACCTCCCCTTGGCTGCATAACAAACCCTTGGGCCTTAGAGCCCACTCGTCTGGCCCTCTTTCCACACCCATTTGCTAATCTTGCACCTTTCTGTTTGATTTGGATTATATATTTTTATTTAGTCTTGTTTTTTGTTTCTAATTTGTTTTTTCTGGACTTTAATTAAATATTAATATTAGATATTAGAATTTTAATCTTGATTTTGATTTAGATTTTAATTTTGATTTAGATTTTTAAAACATCAATTCTAATTTTGTTTTTTATTTTGGATTAATTAGATGTTAATTGAGTTTTAATTAGTTTTTTTTTAATTAGAGGTTAGATTTTATTCTTAATTGGAAATTAACTTTAATTTGGTTTTAATTTTTGAATTAGTTTTAATTTTAGATTAACTTCTCTAGTTAATTTAGTCTTGATTTTAATTTGCACTTTATCTTGGATATTTTGATTAATTATTTTGACCATGAGTTTGATGCTTAATTTCTGATTAAATACTTGCCTCCGGTGTGATTTTCTCTTTGTGATTGAGCTGTTTGATGTTTACTTGTTGATTACTCTGTATTCACATGCTCCCTTAAGGCTCCTAGTCTGACTTAATTTCTGATTAAGCTCGGAGCAGGATAGACATTAGGCTCTCAATCCAAGCATGATAACATTAGGTAGTCGTCCCTCCTAAGCCTCGCTAACCATAGGTTACCCATGCATGATAACATTAGGACTCTTAGTCTCCCTTTAGAGTTTCCTTTTGGGTCTTCTCTCTTCTCATCTCAAAACTTCTTGAAAACACTTTATAAAGATAAAGTGTATTACGCACGAGCCTTAAGCGTGGGGAATGAGAAATGAGGGGCTTCCTCTCATCTTTCTAGAGTGCTTAGCGGGCGTCCTGTCTTGGGACGATTCGTTAAGTATTCGTCCCTATGCCCTAGACTTTGGTGCAATACAAGTTATGAACTAACTTAAAAAACACTTCTGTCTAAAAAACACCAAACAAATTCAAATCTTTTTGTCCTTTCTGGATTGTTGGGTTTTAAATTTCATTTTCAGAAAAGAGCTCATCGCTCACGTAAAAAACACTTACCCATCCGTGGTCGTACCCACAAACTACATTAGCTCTGATTCCTCTCTCTCGTCCGATTAAGGATATGTAGGCACAAGACAGCGATTGTCTTGGCAAGCTACCTTCCCCCACAGTTCCCGTCCGAACTACATTGACTCTGACTTTCCCATTGCACTGAGGGAGTACGTAGGCCTAGGGCATCAAATATGTCCTACCGAGTCCGTCTTAGTCACCCCCATCCCAATTTTCTTTTGTTCAACCATAGATAGTAGGACAACTCACCCTCCGTTTAGACAACAAGTGTGGATCCCATCGAGTACGATGGAAGCGTGGGGTGCTTACACCTTCCCCTCGCATAACCGACTCCCGAACCCGGACTATGGTTGTGATGACCATGTCTTTCCCCCTTTCTCTTCAGGTTTATGCAGTGTTTCCTTTCCCTCACTCGGGATAAATACACATTGCTGGCGACTCTGTGTTTTCTGCGCCACTCTCGCGTTTGTACCGTTGGATGCGAATCTTTTAGGAGCGACAGCTGGCGACTCTGCTGGGGACTCTGGTTGACCTCTTGTTGGTCCATCCCCTTTAGCGAGTCGATCGTAGTGCTTGTTTGTCTGTTTTCGTTGGGTGTTTATTTTGTGGTGCTTTATTTTACTGTATATTACTGTATTGCTGTTTTATTATGTTGTATATTATTCTTTTACAGCTTTTATTGCATTGCATTTTATTTTATTACTGTCATACTGGATATTGATGTGCTGTGCTGGCTGGTTTTCTGTTTGGCAGGTTGGGTTGTTCTGAGAGATAAGCCCAATACCCAGGCTTGAGTACACCCTAGGACTAGAGTGGAAAGTAGTGGAACCTACGTGCCCGCTTGGTACGTTTGTGTGTTCACGAAATTCACAACCAGACGAGGCTATCGTGGGACGCATTCTGACGTGTGTGTCTTGCGCATGTCAGGGTGTTGATCTAGAGAGCTGTCGACTCTGGTGACCGTTTTTCTGATACCTCAGTTGCGCCTCTCCTCCCGAGTTATGACAGTGGAAGACCACGTTTCATGGCAAATCCATTGCACATTCTCGATCCGAGGACCCAATGCTGAGGGACTCGCATAGGATGACCTTATTTTTTAGGGTAATCAGTTGAGGCCTCCTCGATTGATGATGATGCCAAACCAGAAATTGTGAACGTATCATCATTTCTCGACCTGAGAGCCCGGGATATTGAGGATCCTCGCCTTTCTTAGAACCCACATGTGAGAAGGGATGGGTGTTTGCAGGTTTGCAGGTAACCGAAGCCTTCAACCTACCCGATTTTCTGGATTTCTCATCAGTGTACCGTTATTATCCTGATATTCTGGCAGTTTGATTGGGCCGTTATTCTGGATTTCTGGGTTTCTGGTATTCAGGGTCTTATCCAGTCATCAGCACAGCAGTTGTTCAGAACTTATGGATACCTTGATCCCATGTCTGTTACATATGCATCATCATTCTTGCATACATGTTCTTGTATTTCCAAGGATATCATTGTTGAGGCTCACTGTTGAGTATCTCCATTTATTCCTTGTGCTCTTCTGAAAAGTCTCAAATTAAAACAGAATGATTCCTTGGAAATATTCGAACATGGAATTTGCGTCGCAGTTCCATACTCATGTGCATAACAGGTGTTCAAGGCTGGTTATTCTTGTTCCGATCTGGTTTTCTTAAGAATTGCAGACTTAGCTCCTCAAGCCATTCAAGAGTTGATCATGGAACAAATTCAAGCTGAGTTGAGGGAAATGTGAAGCCAGATGGGGCAGTTTATGGAGAATATGCAAACTCTCATGCAAGACCAGAAGATGCCGAGTGAGGAGGTCAATCAGATGAAGACTCAGATGGGTTTGGTCATGGAAATTTTGAAAACAGTGTTAAAGAAGGAAAACAGTCATGTGCACACTTCCGCGACAGAGGTCCTTACTCCTCCCATCTCTTTGGGATTTGATCTAGATCATGGATTGCCTCGTGAATCTCTTCCACAAGCTGAAGTTCCAGAACTTTCCCAACAGCAACCAGGTCTTGTCTCCCAAGATAAGTCCAAGAATAAAAAGTGTGCACAGAGACCGAAGCAGTCGGAAAGAGTTTTTCATTCGCTCCCGATGCCATATTCTCAGCTATTGCAGCATCTCCTTCAGTTACAACTGGTACAGAAAAGGACTTTAGCTCCTCTTACTGGTAATCCCCCGCCAGGCTACAATGCAAGAGCCCATTATGATTTCCATTCTGGGGCACCAGGGCATACTCTGGAGAAATGTAGGGCCTTTCAGTACCAAGTCCAAGATTTTATTGATGCAGGGGCAATTGAATTCACGTCGGGCGGCTTAAGCATACAAGGTGATTTTACTCCAATTATTGCAAAGGAAGTAGAGAATCCTCCCCTCTTTGCAGGATCCACCTCATGTCATGGACTTTCTCCACAACCTTTTGCTGCAGAAGCTCTACGTCAGCAACCTTTGTTTGTGCCTTAGCCGAATGTGGAAAGGAAAGTACAGGGGCAGTTTGGGTGCCCGAATCAGCAGCAGCAGAGGCAATTCAGACCAAGAAGGCCTAAGAGGATATTTGCACCTATTCCTATTCCTTATAGTCAGTTGTTTGCTCGTCTGCTCAAGAACTCTCTGATTCAAACGAGGAATGTCATGCCAGTGCCATACCCTATCCCTCCAGAATTTGACATGAACACTAGCTGTGAGTTCTATTCTGGAACGTTTGGGCACACAATTGATAATTGTAATGTATTCCAGCACAAGGTGCAAGACTTGTTCGACTCAAAGGTCATCACGCCAGATGGTACCCCTTTGGATTGAAGCTTCTTTATCAGAGTGAGCACTCGAGGCTGCGAAGACATCATCAGAAGAAATAAGTCTAGACGGAGTCAAGTCTCCTCAACAATGGCAATCATCAGTTTCCTTTACTGCATTTTCATATGTAGCTTTCCTTTGTTTGTTTAAACATTCTCTGCATGTAAAAACTTGTTTGTGTTTGAATGTTGATTTTAATGCAATGATGTGTTGTTCCTGAAGTATCTTACTTTTATGCACTCATGTCATGTTTATATGCACTGCAATACTATCTTTCTTGCCTAGACTCTTGGAGGGAGGATGATGAGATAAGAACGCAGATTTCTAATGGTACGCTTTTGGATAAAACCCTGTTAAGGATGTACAGGCATTGTTTCCAATTCACAAACACTGGAGAGATAAGGAGATAGACCTTTGTCAACCCCTTTAAGCCTAGTAGTAGGAGTTCTTTCTGAAAACGAAAAACCCTCAATTTTAACCCAGGGGCAGGGTAGGCGTCAGTTAGTTTGACCAAGTGTTCAACTTTCAGAAGAAGTGTATATCTGAGGATCCATTACCTTTCATTCCACTATCAAGAGGTTAAGAGGTGTAGAACCACAATGGTTACTCCTCACCAACCGAAGAGTGAAATAGTCACAACCCTTTCAAACAAGTCAGGCAAGACGGGGTCACACGACTTGTTCAAAAAAAAAAAGAGAAAAAAGAGTAAAAGAAAAAGCCTGCTAAGTTGAAAAACTTAAAAACAAGCGACTTAGGCAAAAGTTAGGGTATCCCGCTGGACTTCAAAAATCGAAAAACTCAAAAGAGTCAGTCCAGGCAAAAAATTAGGGATCAAAAAGAAAAAGAATGAAAAGCGAAAAGCGAAAAGGATTACAAAGAAAGATCCTCAAACAAGAACAAAGTCGTGTGGCTACAAACACAAAAGAGGTGACTGTTGCTCCAAAACCTCATCAGGTCTCAAATCATCAATTGCATGGGTTCTTTAAGGATCATAAAACCTTTTGAGAATGAGCGCTTGCGCCGAATTAGCTGAACTTAGGACTGGAGAATATCATGGAGAGTGGGTGGGTACCAATAAACTTTGAGCCATAAATCCTTTTTTCTCAAAACCGTGAACCAGGCCACGATACAACCCTCAAAAGTCCTAATTGAAGCAGGGTTAGTCCGAAGGCGTACTTCGGCGAGATAGTGTTGCTGACTCCTATGAGTTGTGCTAATAAGATTTTTGTTGGTATTGCATGTGCGTATTGTTTTCCATTCAAAAATCAATGTCGCATCCCAGCTAGTGATTCATTCACGAGGCTTGGCGACACATTTTCTATCAAACTTCAGGATAACACGAGTGTTGTATTAGAATTGTCATTCTCATAATAAACATTTTCTGCTTGCATTTGTTTGACATCAAATAAGCTTACATGATGAACATCAGTCGAGGTGCCTGAGACTCCAGAGGACATGTTGCTGAAAGATTATGTGGGAAAAAGGCGTTCCCAGCCATTTGTGTTGAGATGTAACCAATCTGGAACAATCACACCGGGAAATCTCTTCAAAATGTAGCCAAGCTGGGGCATTCAATTTGAGAAGGTCTTTTCAGAATTCAATCAACCATGGGGCATTCATGTTGAAAAAAATTCTTCGAACTAGGACAATTATGTCGAGATCCGATAAATCTCTCCACAAGCGTGTAAACTGGGGCAATCACGTCGAGATTCGGTAAATCTCTCGAAGACTAGTCGGTCAGAGACAAATGTACTGCAAGGCTTGTACTGGGGCAGGTTACTTCAAGGGCGGGAGAAGTTTTTCCCTTCAGAACACAGTAAATTAATAGTACCTCTGCAAGGTTCAGAATGTTGTGGCAGAACGTTTCAGGTCATTACGAACCCTCTCGAGGTGGATTACTTCATGAATCGTGAAGTATGAGACAATTGTGCCCAGACCGGATACATCTCTAAGAGTTTGAAGACCCTGGGGCATTATTGAACGCCAGGTTTTCTGTAAAATCCTCTTAAGATGATTGCTTCAAGTAGACCCTGTGGTCTGGGGCAAGGTGGAGAGTTAAATGAACTGTGTTTCGCTCTTGACAATCAATATGCAGAAACTTGAAGCACTGAATTGTTCCCAGTGTGGGACTTTTGGAGTCTTTTCCCTCCAGCAAAGAGCCAAAGGGTATCTTTTTCCAGCAAGGTGTGGGAATTGTTATTCTTCCTCAAGCAGAGAATTGGCCTATGTTCGAAAAGGGCTTATATGAAGGTTTCTTATCTCTAGCAGTACAGATGGAATCCTCAATCTCAGCAAGGTAAGACGATAGAATATCGTCAAGAAGACGATGGGGAGTCAGAGTGTTCTCTTCCTCAACGGTCAGATCTAGTCATCTCAAGTAATTCAAAGTCCAATCTTCATTGGTACCTCCCCAGTAGATTTGCTCTCTCCAACTTTGAAACCTGATCGTCCTCAGCAGTTTGTTGCTCTCCCCAGTAGAGTTGCTCTCCCCAACTTTGAAGTCTGATCGCCCTCAGCAATTTGTTTACTCTTCCCCATCAGAGTATCGAGGATCATCTCCCTCAGCAGGATGTAAGGGGCTTACCCCCAGCCAGAGTTGTGATTTGGCCCACTTTTCTTCAGCAGGTGGTGTTTCCCCACAGAATATGAGGCATTTATTTTTTCCTCAGCTATTCAGGAAACAAGGTGTTTATCCCCTAGCAGGGTGGATGTTGACAACTACTTTCTCTCCCAAGCGGAGTCGTTTAGGATCGTCTTTCTCAGCAGAGTACAGAAGACTCTATAACCAACTGGAGCTGCGTTTGGATTATTATTCCCCAGCAAGCGCTCAGAAGTTGATTGTTCTAAGGTGGATGTTGTTGTATCTCCAGCAGGAAATTTGTGGACAAAGATGTTATTATCCCCACAGAGTCCGGGTGGCTATTTTCCTCAGTTGGTCAGAAAGTATAGTCTCACCGACAACGGCTTGATCTAATCCTCAGCAGGGTGAGGGTAAAGTTATTTCCCTAACAGCAGATTAAGCTCGCCAACATCCCCAAGCAGAGTCTGGTGGTGATTGGTATTCCCGGCAGGACTTAAGTCCAATCGTGCTTGGCAGACGTTAAATCCAAGTTCTGAAACAGTTGGTTATCCCCAGCGGAGGAATTTCCATCTTCAGTATTCATCTCCCTCCCCAGCTGAGTGGGCATTCCCTCAGGGTCTCGTCCATCTCCAACAGAGTTGTTGATTTTGATATTCCCCAACAGAGTGGATATTCTCTCGGAGTTCCGTCCATCTCCGGCAGTATTGGTGTTTGCAATCTTCCCTAGCAGAATAAAGTTTTCCTCGGCAGGATATCTTATTTCGGAGGACAATTTATTTTTGTCATCCCCGGTGGAGTTTACCTTTGCCTTCAACATTTATTTTGCTGAGGCACCTCTTTTGCATTGCATAAGCATTTGTTTTGCATGGCATCCTCCTAAATGCGTAGCATTTCCACTTCGCGTGGAGCATTACGGTAAAATTCAAATATATGCATTCGAAGCATAAGCCAGGTTTGAGTTTTCCTTCGTCAGGAAAGCCGGATTCTGGGAGATATCTTTTGAATTTATTCCACAGGTGTTGGGTTAAGCAATATTTGACATCCCCTTGCAGAGTTGTTTGCCAGGATCGTTAATCCATGATTTCATTTTTACCCCTTCGTCCAGGTGGTCTTTTGGTTTATCCCCCCAGGTTTTTTTTACTGTCAGACACTCATCCGTGTTTCCTTCGGCACCCGTCCGTGTTTGAGCCGGTGTGATTTCAATACCCGTCCGTATTGACCTTTTGATGACACCCGTCCGTGTTGCATTTCAATCCCCAGTAAAATTATCCTTTTACACCCGTCCGTGTACCTTTTCGATACCCGTCCGTATTGAATATTTTTGGCACCCGTCTGTGTTCTTTCAGCACCCGTCCGTGTTTGAACCTTTGTTTCAATGCCCGTCCGCATTGACATTTAGCACTCGTTCGTGTTTCCCTTCGGCACCCGTCCGTGTTTGATCCTTTGTTTCAATGCTCGTCCGCATTGACATTTAGCACTCGTCCGTGTTTCCCTTCGGCACCCGTCCGTGTTTGAACCTTTGTTTCAATGCCCGTCCGCATTGACATTTAGCTCATCCGTGTTTCCCTTCGGCACCCGTCAGTGTTTGAACCTTTGTTTCATTGCCCGTCCGCATTGACATTTAGCACTCGTCTGTGTTTCCCTTCGGCACCCGTCCATGTTTGAACCTTTGTTTCAATGCCCGTCTGCATTGACATTTAGCTCGTCCGTGTTTCCCTTCGGCACCCGTCCGTGTTTGAACCTTTGTTTCAATGCTCGTCCGCATTGACATTTAGCACTCGTCCGTGTTTCCCTTCGGCACCCGTCCGTATTGAACCTCTTGCACCCATCCGTGTACCTTTTCAGTACCCGTTCGTATTGAATCTTTTTACACCCGTCCGTGTACCTTTTTAGTACCCGTCCGTATTGAATCCTTTTACACCCATCCTTGTACCTTTTCAATGCCCATCCATATTGAATATTTTGACACTCGTCCGTGTTCTTTCAGCACCCGTCCGTGTTTTAACTTTTGTTTCAATGCCCGTTCACATTGATATTTGGCACCCGTCCGTGTTCTTTCAGCACCCGTCAGTGTTTGAACTTTTGTTTCAATGCCCGTCCGCATTGACATTTGGCACCCGTCCTTGTTCTTTCCGCACCCGTCCGTGTTTGAACCTTTGGTTACAATACCCGTCCGTATTGACCTTTTGATGGTCCGTGTTGCCTTCCATTCCCCAACGAGATTAATCCCCGATAAAAGTTGCTTTACAACCATTTCAGTACACGTCCGTATTGAACCCCTTTTACACTCGTCTGTGTACCTTTTCAGTACCCATCTGTATTGAAACTCTTTACACTCGTCCTTGTACCTTTTCAGTACCCGTCCGTATTGAAACCCTTTTACACCCGTCCGTGTACCTTTTCGATACCCGTTCGTATCTGACATCTTTGATTCCTTGACACCTGTCAGTGTTTATCCCCAGCATAGCTAACACTCGTATGTGTTTATTTCAAGACTTTTCAATACATTGTTTGTATTGGTTTCCAACACTCGTACGTGTTGTGACAGTGCAGTATTTATTGCTTGTTCCCCAGCGGAGTCGTCCCTCCTTTGAGGAATGCAAATTTCAGGTTTCTTTTGGTATTCAATCTCCGTGAATCCTTTTAATGCATGATAGCCGTCACTATCATACCTTCAGGACCAAGTTGATTGAATAGGGACAGCTGTAACACCCCAAAATTTGCACTACCTTTTTCTGGCTTATGTTTCTTTCTCATTTTGCATCCCGTAGGTCATATTCATATTCATATTCATATCATTTGCATTGGGTTCCTAAGACGTGGGATCGAGGGGTTTTCTTGTTATTGGTATTCTGAGATGCGGAGGTTTTCTTATTCAGAGGAGGCATCAAAAGCATCAGGCCAGGATTTCATTTGTGTGAATCAGGGTGTACGTCTCAAAGAGAATTAGAGTTCTTGTTCAAAGTCGAGCTTGCGGATTGTTTATCAGTTGAGATTCTTCAGTGGATCATGTGAGTGGCCAGTTTGTTCAGTGGTAGCTGTGACCATTTTGTCAGAGGCTTGTGGAAAGTTGGTGATTGGTTTGAATCATTTGGTTAGCCATTTTCTATCCATAATCCATATCCAAACTAGTTATTTTTAATCCACCTATCCTTTTCTTAAACCATTTCTTTTTCTAAACCAAATCCACCTTTTTCTATTCACATTCAAATTCCAATTTCAAAACCATTATACATTCTTATCCATTTTTCTAAACTTATATCTAATCCATCATATCAATTTCTCAACCAATTTTATCCATTATCCATTTAATTTAATATCCATTATTCATGAAATTCATTTTTTCTTTAACCCATGACCATTTTCAAATATCCAATTCCAATTCCATTTTCCAATTAAATCCATCATAAACTCAACTTTCTTTTTTTTCAATCGCTAACTTGGTTGACCTTTTTTTTATTTCATTAACTAATTCATTCACAACTTGTTTTAGTAATTCTTTTAATTAGTTTTCAAATAGGTCCTAACCATTCAAGTAATACCAATCTTAATTAACTTTTGAATTGATGGCTTATTTAAAGAGGCAGCATAGCAGCACAGTTTAACATAAGAAAGAGTTACATAGCAGCCAATTGGAAAATATCATTTTTTCAACAACAGAAAGAGAGGAATATACACGTCAGAATCGCAAGGCAATGAAAGTTGTAACAGGAAGTTTCTGATGGCAAAAAGTGACATAAAGGTTGCGAGACGTACAAAAATCGTGACACACACCCTTTCAACAGAATCACATGGCAGTGAAAAGTTGAAAAAGTAAATACGTGCGACAACTTTTACACGATGCAAATTCACAAGGATTGCCATAACAGAATTTCATGTGAAATGCCATTCTACCCTCCTTGACTGCTGATTTAAGGGCTGCGATTCTCAGATGCAAATCAAGAACGAAACACACATCTCAGCTTCATCTTTACTCCTCATTCTTTGCATAATTTCTCACCATCTTCGATTCGATTCATCACTCATTCTGTAACACCCCAATTCCCATCGCGAATAAATAATTCATAAATAAAATCAGAGTAACTAAAAATTTATTTTTCCTACAGGAACAAGGATGCCACATTTAAAAAAAATAAAATCCCTTCACAATTATTTGATACATAACACATAATAGAAAAATCATTAACGAGAAACTTTTCCCATATAAAGGAAATGTCAATTATGGAATAAAGCGGAAAGATCCATAACCGACTTGTTTTACAAATAAATAGTTTTATAACATCAAAATATAAATACAAAAGTAATACAACATATATTCAACAATTATATACATATATAACATAATCTTTCCCCGACTCTCGTAGAGCAATAAACCACTACAGAAGGGTGAGAAATAACAACTAAAATCAAGATTGCATAATAATATGCAAATACATAACAATTCACATGCATAGCTATTCTCACCACAAACACCACATATTAATACATATAACATACCACATATACGTAACATGTATCTATTAGTCCAACAATATAGCATATATCAATTATCCAATATACTCATATATTTGCACATAAGGCATACCAAGTCATAACATTTAGAAACACATCAGACATCACATAGCATATGTCTAAGCATAAAACATATTATCCACAACTAAGGCATTTATCACATATGCACATCAAATTACCAACGCTATCACAATCTCAACACATAACAATTCAATGCACAATTTCCACACATAATCAATCAAATCATGATTTTCCACACATAATGCATCCATTCACAATTCTCACACATAATCAATCAAATCATGATTTATGCAAATGCACAGAGACCGACACAACGACTCTATACAAATGTCATGCGGTACCATCTTCCAATGTTTCTCATCACTAGTTCACTCAGGAACTCTGCTGGAACCATCGCTCGTTACTTAGGATCATTCATGTAACTCCCCGTCGGGCATACGATGTTCCCCTTCGCTCACACCTCTTATTTTTAAGGCACATGATCCGATCCGGTCGCTCACACCTCTTATTTTTAAGGCACACGACGTTTATGGATCGCTCACACCTCTTTGTATAAGGCACACGACCTGATCGCTCACACCTCTTTGTATAAGGCACACGATCGTCTATAACCATCACTCACACCCCACACGGGCACACGACGTTATAGCGGATTCCCTCTGGAATCAATCCGTCACTCAGGATGTCACAACAATGCATATCATGATGCTTAGCATACAATGACTCATGACATTCAAATACACATACATATACAACCGTAATCATGCATTTACAACCAAACACAACACATTGCATTTACTTGCCCTTAGGCCACAAACCATCAACACAACATGTCATCACATGCATTTGCATCATATACATCACACAAGTCATACAATATCCATATCAAAAGCACCATGCATGATACACATCAATTACACACAATTACAACGACAAAAGTCGACAAAACAACACCATTCAAATATCATACATCCATCACCAATGCGTATCAATCATGCACAACATTTCATCACATATATTCATGCCAATAACAGCACACAAGCTATACGTTACATATCAAAAGCATATAGAATGATAACACATCGTTCGCACACCAATACGACAGTAAAAATCCGACAAACCAACACTTTTCCAAAACCATGACCTAAATAAATCATCTACTGCCCTCCAAACCATTTTTAATAGAAAGAATATTTTACTAGCTTTCCAACGCTTCGAACGGGGTCCAAAACAGACTTACGGTTCAAAAGTTATGAATATTTGAAAATAATATTTTTCTGAAACTTACAGTGTTAATCGGTTAACGCATTTGGTTAACTGGTTAACCATCGCGAAACAGCAGAAAAACCCCATTTTTATGACACAAAATCCCTCCAAACTTGTCCATAAACCCCCCAATCACCCCGACAAGTAATCCCGACTAAATCCTATCATTTCCCGACTATTCTACGCGAACTATTCCGCATTCTAACCGTGAAAACATCGATTTCTATCAATTGCTCACAAATTCAACCAAATAGAAAACATATATTTTTCACCCAAACATTCAAACAAAACATACATATACATATACAAGCATGATATAATCGAAACTTCTCACCCTTACCCGATTATTCGTGCTTGAAACGGATGAATTCTCGATTTTTCCACTTTTCCTCTTCTCCCTTTTCTTTCCTCTCTTTTCTCTTCTCTTCTCTTTCTCTTCTTTCTTTTTCTTTTCCTTACTATCTTTTCTCTCTTTTCTTTCTTTTTATAAAAATATCTACCCCCAAAAGACCAAAATACCCCTCAGCTCAAATATCTCCCAGATGCTCTCAAAATGCGATAAAACATAAACAGTGATGAAAAATGATATATTATCAAATAAAAGTCAATAATAAAATAATACAAAACCAAAACCAATTAAATCTACTCTATTAAATAAATCTAACAAAACTGGGGCGTTACAATTCTCCCCCACTTAGACATTTTCCTCCTCGAAAATAGACTGAGACGAACAAATCCGGACACGACTCTCGCATCCGACCAACAAACTAACATGCCAACAAAAGGCACACCGCGAACAACACAAATTGACAAACTACCTAGCTAACCGCAGCTACAACAACGACACGACAATGACGACAACAACGACGACAAGATGCAATGCCCATACAATGCACTTGACGACCAACTCACGACTCAAAGAAAACCACGATACCAACACACAGGTTCACTCTCGAACCGAAACACAAAAAGATCGTTACCTTCACCGTAGGTAACACTCACCTAATTCCTCACAAGGAATTAGCTACTCGCACTAGAACCAACACGATAGAAATGAGGCAACAACACAACCGCCTCAACAACATCAACAAAACCAGAATACCAAACATCCTTGTCACCCAACAATATTACAACAATGCTACGATTCCCCAATCGGCCATATTACCAAGACATCCATCTACACAGTAGCCCATGAATAATAGTTAAACCTTTCATATGTCACTTCCATCCTGAAACGTCCAATGGTCTCAACACTCCTACATGTTCCCAATGTTCAACCTATGAACTCTTACCAGTCCCACACGCATATACGAATCATGCCACTTCACGCTTCCGTTGCACACTCTGATTACTCGTAACCATCAAAACTACCAATTTCACATCCAAAGTCTAACTCTTTCTCATATTCACCAAAAATCACTGTTCCCTGTTAATATACCCAACTGCACACCATCAGATGTCATTTCACACACCAACCCAAATCTCTAAATTCTCCCAAAAGTTCCCACTCTTTAACCATCAAAGCAGTCATGCATAACAACTTTCGACTTAACTTTTCAGGCACAACCTTAGCTTTTCCCGAAGGATAAACCAAGCCAAATTCATAACTCGTCACGAATTCTAACCATCCTCGTTGTCTCATACTCTGTTCCTTCAAACCAAACAAGTACTCCATATCCTTGTGATTACTAAACACTTCGAATCTAGAACCATAAAGATAATACCTCCAAATATTCCAACACAATACAACCGCGACCAAATCCAAACCAAAAATAGTATAGATCCTTTTATAAATCCTCAATTGTCGTAAAGCATAAGCCACGACTTTACCCTCTTACATTAACACCTGACTACACTCTTCAGAGACACATCTCACAAACGGTTTATTAGGATCATCCAGAACCAAAACTGAAGTCATAGCCAACTTCTACATCAGCTCACCAAAACTCACTCACAACGAACCTCCCAAAACAAACGACTCACCTTTTGCAAGTCAACTGAGATAACCGAAGTACGAACTTAGCAAAGATTTTCATAGCCTGCAGTAACAACCAACTGAGCTCAAAAGTTTCTAATCTCCTTAACCAACTTCAGAGCCTCTCAATGTAGAACTGCATCTACTTCCGATGGATCCATAACCATACTCTCATCTAAAATAACGTATCCAAGAAAACTAACCTTTTTCAACCCAAATTCTCACTTGAATAACTTAGCATAAAACTTCGTCTCTTTTTCACACTTGTAATTCAAATCCCAAACACTCTACCTGATCTTCCTTTGAGTTTACAATAGATCCTAATATCCTCCATCAAAACCATTACGAACTTATCCAAATAAATATAGAAGATACGATGCATCTATTCCATAAACCTTACAGACGCATCACTAACACCAAATAACATCACTGCACCTTGTAATGCCCAACCAAATTCCAAAAGATATAAATTCTTAAAGCTTTTGCAAAATTTTCAGTGGGTAACTGGTTACTCACACACAAACTTAACCGAGTAAATAACAGCCTATCCCGACGATAACAAATATAACCAGTCACATTAAATCGATCAAAGCCTCAACTCACACCATTCACCACTCTTATCAAACATGCCAAACAATTGTAATTTCACTCCAACTCAACCAAACCATTCCAGTCATCTGTTCATGAAAGTGGACACTTATTCTCAATCGTTACCTTAATCAACTGCTAGTAATCCATACACAATTTCTTCTCTTAACAGTCCAAATTCCATAAACCTCGAATCCGCCTCTCCTTCAGATATAAGAATCTTCATCAACTCATCGAAACAATCCGTAATCACCTGCTTAATTCCAAACAATTCATTGCACACACTATCAAAGCCGGAAAGACACGCCTATTCCATCCAACATAATTTCCGTCTACTATCAACAAGAGATTAAGGGTGATTGGTTCCTCAATTTGTCAATAGACAGTCGACAATCATGATGGGGCATAAACCGTCTTTACCAAACTATAATAGCATTCCTTACATCCTGCGCACAAAACTACCTAAGGCACAAATCCTTAGTTGACATAAACCTTACCTCCGCATTCTCTCCGGAACCGGGAAGCACACTGTCCAAAGAGCACTTACAATCTTGCAATTCACAACACACTGAGCCAACACTCCACCTGAAGCAACTTGGAGAAGTACCAGCTTCTCCCCTACTTATCTCATTCGCAATCCTGAAGACAAAGGATTAGAAAAACTAGAAAGCACCGACAGTGTTTCACCCACATATCACGTACTAAGGGACAAACAACATCGACAGTATTCAACTGTCACACCAACTGACTCAACAACTTGGCCGGACAGACCGACCTGCTCTGATACCAGTAATGTAACACCCCAATTCCCATCGCGAATAAATAATGCATAAATAAAATCAGAGTAACTAAAAATTTATTTTTCCGACAAGAACAAGGATGCCACATTTAAAGAAATAAAATACAATCCCTGCTCAATTATTTGATACATAACACATAATAGAAAAATCATTAACGGGAAACTTTTTCCATATAAAGGAAATGTCAATTATGGAATAAAGCGGAAAGATCCATAACCGACTTGTTTTACAAATAAATGGTTTTATAACATCAAAATATAAATACAAAAGTAATACAAAATATATTCAACAATTATATACATATATAACATAATCGTTCCCCGACTCCCGTGCTACGTATCAAAGCAGACAGACGACAAAGGACGGAGGACTAATCTCCACAAAAGCCTCCAAGACACTAATCTGCAATTGCCTCGTAGAGTAATAAACCACAGCAGAAGGGTGATAAATAACAACTAAAATCAAGATTGCATAATAATATACATATACATAACAATTCACATGCATAGCTATTCTCACCGCAAACACCACATATTAATACATATAACATACCACATATACGTAACATGTATCTATTAGTCCAACAATATAGCATATATCAATTATCCAATATACTTATATATTTGCACATAAGGCATACTAAGTCATAACATTTAGAAACACATCACACATCACATAGCATATGTCTACGCATAAAACATATTATCCACAACCAAGGCATTTATCACATATGCACATCAAATTACCATTGCTATCACAATCTCAACACATAACAAATCAATGCACAATTTCCACACATAATCAATCAAATCATGATTTTCCACACATAATGCATCCATTCACAATTCTCACACATAATCAATCAAATCATGATTTATGCAAATGCACAGAGACTGACACAACAACTCTATGCAAAGGCCATGCGGTACCGTCTTCCAATGTTTCTCATCACTAGTTTACTCGGCAACTCTGCTGGAACCATCGCTCGTTACTTAGGATCATTCATGTAACTCCCCGTCGGGCATACGATGTTCCCCGTCGCTCACACCTCTTATTTTTAAGGCACACGATCCGATCTGATCGCTCACACCTCTTATTTTTAAGGCACACGACGTTTATGGATCGCTCACACCTCTTTGTATAAGGCACACGACCTGATCGCTCACACCTCTTTTTATAAGGCACACGATCGTCTATAACCATCACTCACACCCCACACGGGCACACGACGTTATAGCGGATTCCCTCTGGAATCAATCTATCACTCAGGACGTCACAACAATGCATATCATGATGCTTAGCATACAATGACTCATGACATTCAAATACACATACATATGCAACCATAATCATGCATTTACAACCAAACACAACACATTGCATTTACTTGCCCTTAGGCCACAAACCATCATCAAAACATGTCATCACATGCATTTGCATCATATACATCACACAAGTCATACAATATCCATATCAAAAGCAGCTTCCATGATACACATCAATTACACACAATTACAACGACAAAAGTCGACAAAACAACACCATTCAAATATCATACATCCATCACCAATGCGTATCAATCATGCACAACATTTCATCACATATATTCATGCCAATAACAGACACAAGATATACGTTACATATCAAAAGCATATAGAATGATAACACACTGTTTGCACACCAATACGGCGGTAAAAATCCGACAAACCAACACTTTTCAAAAACCATGACCTAAATAAATCATCTACTGCCCTCCAAACCATTTTTAATAGAAAGAATATTTTACTAGCTTTCCAACGCTTCGAACGGGGTCCAAAACCGACTTACGGTTCAAAAGTTATGAATATTTGAAAATAATATTTTTCTGAAACTTACAGTGTTAATCGGTTAACGCATTTGGTTAACCGGTTAACCATCGCGAAACAGCAGAAAAACCCCATTTTTATGACACAAAATCCCTCCAAACTTGTCCATAAACCCCCCAATCACCCCGACAAGTAATCCCGACTAAATCCTATCATTTCCCGACTATTCTACGCGAACTATTCCGCATTCTAACCGTGAAAACATCGATTTCTATCAATTGCTCACAAATTCAACCAAATAGAAAACATATATTTTTCACCCAAACATTCAAACAAAACATACGTATACATATACAAGCATGATATAATCGAAACTTCTCACCCTTACCCGATTATTCGTGCTTGAAACGGATGAATTCTCGATTTTTCCACTTTTCCTCTTCTCCCTTTTCTTTCCTCTCTTTTCTCTTCTCTTCTCTTTCTCTTCTTTTGTTTTCTTTTCCTTACTATCTTTTCTCTCTTTTCTTTCTTTTTATAAAAATATCTACCCCCAAAAGACCAAAATACCCCTCAGCTCAAATATCTCCCAAATGCTCTCAAAATGCGATAAAACATAAACGGTGATGAAAAATGATATATTATCAAATAAAAGTCAATAATAAAATAATACAAAACCAAAACCAATTAAATCTACTCTAGTAAATAAATCTAACAAAACTGGGGCGTTACAATTCTCCCCCACTTAGACATTTTCCTCCTCGAAAATATACTGAGACGAACAAATCCGGACACGACTCTCGCATCCGACCAATAAACTAACATGCCCACAAAAGGCACACCGCGAACAACACAAACTGACAAACTACCTAGCTAACCGCAGCTACAACAACGACACGACAACGACGACAACAACAACGACAAGATGCAATGCCCATACAATGCACTTGACGACCAACTCACGACTCAAAGAAAACCAGGATACCAACACACAGGTTCACTCTCGAACCGAAACACAAAAAGATCGTTACCTTCACCGTAGGTAACACTCACCTAATTCCTCACAAGGAATTAGCTACTCGCACTAGAACCAACACGATAGAAACGAGGCAACAACACAACCGCCTCAACAACATCAACAAAACCAGAATACCAAACATCCTTGTCACCCAACAATATTACAACAATGCTACCATTCCCCAATCGGCCATATTACCAAGACATCCATCTACACAGTAGCCCATGAATAATAGTTAAACCTTTCATATGTCACTTCCATCCTGAAACGTCCAATGGTCTCAACACTCCTACATGTTCCCAATGTTCAACCTATGAACTCTTACCAGTCCCACACGCATATACGAATCATGCCACTTCACGCTTCCGTTGCACACTCTGATTACTCGTAACCATCAAAACTACCAATTTCACATCCAAAGTCTAACTCTTTCTCATATTCACCAAAAATCACTGTTCCCTGTTAATATACCCAACTGCACACCATTAGATGTCGTTTCACACACCAACCCAAATCTCTAAATTCTCCCAAAAGTTCCCACTCTTTAACCATCAAAGCAGACATGCATAACAACTTTCGACTTAACTTTTCAGGCACAACCTTAGCTTTTCCCGAAGGATAATCCAAGCCAAATTCATAACTCGTCACGAATTCTAACCATCCTCGTTGTCTCATACTCTGTTCCTTCAAACCAAACAAGTACTCCATATCCTTGTGATTACTAAACACTTCGAATCTAGAACCATAAAGATAATACCTCCAAATATTCCAACACAATACAACCGCGACCAAATCCAAACCCAAAATAGTATAGATCCTTTTATAAATCCTCAATTGTCGTAAAGCATAAGCCACGACTTTACCCTCTTGCATTAACACCTGACTACACTCTTCAGAGACACATCTCAAAAACGGTTTATTAGGATCATCCAGAACCAAAACTGAAGCCGTAGCCAACTTCTACTTCAGCTCACCAAAACTCACTCACAACGAACCTCCCAAAACAAACGACTCACCCTTTGCAAGTCAACTGAGATAACCGAAGTACGAACTTAGCAAAGATTTTCATAGCCTGCAGTAACAACCAACTGAGCTCAAAAGTTTCTAATCTCCTTAACCAACTTCAGAGCCTCTCAATGTAGAACTGCATCTACTTCCGATGGATCCATAACCATACTCTCATCTAAAATAACGTATCCAAGAAAACTAACCTTTTTCAACCCAAATTCTCACTTGAATAACTTAGCATAAAACTTCGTCTCTTTTTGACACTTGTAATTCAAATCCCAAACACTCTACCTGATCTTCCTTTGAGTTTACAATAGATCCTAATATCCTCCATCAAAACCATTACGAACTTATCCAAATAAATATAGAAGATACGATGCATCTATTCCATAAACCTTATAGACGCATCACTAACACCAAATAACATCACTGCACCTTGTAATGCCCAACCAAATTCCAAAAGATATAAATTCTTAAAGCTTTTGCAAAATTTTCACTGGGTAACTGGTTACTCACACACAAACTTAACCGAGTAAATAACAGCCTATCCCGACGATAACAAATATAACCAGTCACATTAAATCGATCAAAGCCTCAACTCACACCATTCACCACTCTTATCAAACATGCCAAATAATTGTAATTTCACTCCAACTCAACCAAACCATTCCAGTCATCTATTCATGAAAGTGGACACTTATTCTCAATCGTTACCTTAATCAACTGCTAGTAATCCATACACAATTTCTTCTCTTGACAGTCCAAATTCCATAATCCTCGAATCCGCCTCTCCTTCAGATATAAGAATCTTCATCAACTCATCGAAACAATCCGTAATCACCTGCTTAATTCCAAACAATTCATTGCACACACTATCTAAGCTGGAAAGACACGCCTATTCCATCCAACATAATTTTCGTCTACTATCAACAAGAGATTAAGGGTGATCGGTTCCTCAATTTGTGAATAGACAGTCGACAATCATGATGGGGCATAAACCATCTTTACCAAACTATAATAGCATTCCTTACATCCTGGGCACAAAACTACCTAAGGCACAAATCCTTAGTTGACATAAACCTTACCTCCGCATTCTCTCCGGAACCGGGAAGCACACTGTCCAAAGAGCACTTACAATCTTGCAATTCACAACACACTGAGCCAACGCTCCACCTGAAGCAACTTGGAGAAGTACCAGCTTCTCCCCTACTTATCTCATTCGCAATCCTGAAGACAAAGGATTAGAAAAACTAGAAAGCACCGACAGTGTTTCACCCACATATCACATACTAAGGGACAAACAACATCGACAGTATTCAACTGTCACACCAACTGACTCAACAACTTGGCCGGACAGACCGACCTGCTCTGATACCAGTAATGTAACACCCCAATTCCCATCGCGAATAAATAATGCATAAATAAAATCAGAGTAACTAAAAATTTATTTTTCCGACAGGAACAAGGATGCCACATTTAAAGAAATAAAATACAATCCCTGCTCAATTATTTGATACATAACACATAATAGAAAAATCATTAACGGGAAACTTTTTCCATATAAAGGAAATGTCAATTATGGAATAAAGCGGAAAGATCCATAACCGACTTGTTTTACAAATAAATGGTTTTATAACATCAAAATATAAATACAAAAGTAATACAAAATATATTCAACAATTATATACATATATAACATAATCGTTCCCCGACTCCCGTGCTACGTATCAGAGCAGACAGACGACAAAGGACGGAGGACTAATCTCCACAAAAGCCTCCAAGACACTAATCTGCAATTGCCTCGTAGAGCAATAAACCACAGCAGAAGGGTGAGAAATAACAACTAAAATCAAGATTGCATAATAATATGCAAATACATAACAATTCACATGCATAGCTATTCTCACCACAAACACCACATATTAATACATATAACATACCACATATACATAACATGTATCTATTAGTCCAACAATATAGCATATATCAATTATCCAATATACTCATATATTTGCACATAAGGCATACCAAGTCATAACATTTAGAAACACATCACACATCACATAGCATATGTCTACGCATAAAACATATTATCCACAACCAAGGCATTTATCACATATGCACATCAAATTACCAATGATATCACAATCTCAACACATAACAAATCAATGCATAATTTCCACACATAATCAATCAAATCATGATTTTCCACACATAATGCATCCATTCACAATTCTCACACATAATCCATCAAATCATGATTTATGCAAATGCACAGAGACCGACACAACGACTCTATGCAAATGCCATGCGGTACCGTCTTCCAATGTTTATCATCACTAGTTCACTCAGGAACTCTGCTGGAACCATCGCTCGTTACTTAGGATCATTCATGTAACTCCCCGTTGGGCATACGATGTTCCCCGTCGCTCACACCTCTTATTTTTAAGGCACAGGATCCGATCTGATCGCTCACACCTCTTATTTTTAAGGCACACGACATTTATGGATCGCTCACACCTCTTTGTATAAGGCACACGACCCGATCGCTCACACCTCTTTGTATAAGGCACACGATCGTCTATAACCATCACTCACACCCCACACGGGCACACGACGTTATAGCGGATTCCCTCTGGAATCAATCTGTCACTCAGGACGTCACAACAATGCATATCATGATGCTTAGCATACAATGACTCATGACATTCAAATACACATACATATGCAACCATAATCATGCATTTACAACCAAGCACAACACATTGCATTTACTTGCCCTTAGGCCACAAACCATCATCACGACATGTCATCACATGCATTCGCATCATATACATCACACAAGTCATACAGTATCCATATCAAAAGCACCTTGGATGATACACATCTATTACACACAATTACAACGACAAAAGTCGACAAAACAACACCATTCAAATATCATACATCCATCACCAATGCGTATCAATCATGCACAACATTTCATCACATATATTCATGCTATATAACAGCACACAAGTTATACGTTACATATCAAAAGCATATAGAATGATAACACATCGTTCGCACACCAATACGACGGTAAAAATCCGACAAACTAACACATTTCCAAAAACACGACCTAAATAAATCATCTACTGCCCTCCAAACCATTTTTAATAGAAAGAATATTTTACTAGCTTTCCAACGCTTCGAACGGGGACCAAAACTGACTTACGGTTCAAAAGTTATGAATTTTTGAAAATAATATTTTTCTGAAACTTACAGTGTTAATCGGTTAACGGATTTGGTTAACCGGTTAACCATCGCGAAACGGCAGAAAAATCCCATTTTTATGACACAAAATCCCTCCAAACTTGTCCATAAACCCCCCATTCACCCCGACAAGTAATCCCAACTAAATCCTATCATTTCCCGACTATTCTACGCGAACTATTCCGCATTCTAACTGTGAAAACATCGATTTCTATCAATTGCTCACAAATTCAACCAAATAGAAAACATATATTTTTCACCCAAACATTCAAACAAAACATACATATACATATACAAGCATGATATAATCGAAACTTCTCACCCTTACCCGATTATTCGAGCTTGAAACGGATGAATTCTCAATTTTTCCACTTTTCCTCTTCTCCCTTTTCTTTCCTCTCTTTTCTCTTCTCTACTCTTTCTCTTCTTTCTTTTTCTTTTCCTTACTATCTTTTCTCTCTTGTCTTTCTTTTTATAAAAATATCTACCCCCAAAAGACCAAAATACCCCTCAGCTCAAATATCTCCCAAACGCTCTCAAAATGCGATAAAACATAAACAGTGATGAAAAATGATATATTATCAAATAAAAGTCAATAATAAAATAATACTAAACCAAAACCAATTAAATCTACTCTATTAAATAAATCTAACAAAACCGGGGCGTTACACATTCTACAATTCTCCTCAAGCTTATCATTTGCAGAAACCAAAAGAACTTCCTCCGAACTTCACTCTCTTCATCATCCAATTCAACAACCTGCAGAAGGCATGAACCAGCAACAATAACAACAGGTTCGCAAAAAATAGAAGAAGAAGATTGAGCAGACACGAAGAACAATCAACAATTGATATGCTTCACACTCTGTTTTCACCAGCAAGAAGAGAGGATTAGAGGAAGAAGAAAGAGGAATACAAACCGAAAGCGAGACCGAAGCGGATTTCGTACATGTTGCAGTGGTTCGAAGTATTGTCGTCTTCGTCATAAATCTGGTAACTCTGTTCTTCCTGCTACCACTCCATCTTCATCATCTGCAATTCAAGAAAACAACAACATCAACACTTTGCAGCCAGTCGCGCAGTGATTTCAGAGTAGCAGAAAATTCAACAACTAAAAGAGGAGGATTGAGAGCAACATTACCTGGATTTCTATTTTTCGTCGTCGATCCAAAGGGGCACCGAACTCTCTCCGGTAGGTACGTCAGTTCCGATCCAAGCCTCAATTCTGCAATGTGATTGTTGTGATTTCCACTTCTGGTGTTTGTTAGTTGATTTGTAGTAGCTTGTTGCGTGTAACCTGAGATCTTTGACTTGATTATTTTACATCGCGAGTTGTGCGACGAGAATTAGAATGGAGATTGGATGTGATTCCGCCATGGTTTGACGAGGTAGTCGTGGAGGGAACGAGTTTGTTATTGGAGTTTGGATTTGCGAGTTGGTGACGGCGAATCTGATACGGATGAAGTAGAGATGGAGGTGATGGTGAAAATGACGATGTGGTGAAGGAGAAACGTTCAGAGAAGGGCGATTCAGTGATGAAGAAGTGGCCGCGGGAGAGGAAGTAGGGGCGGCGTTGTTGTTTGCTTGAAGAGGTTGCTGAGACGAAGATCGTGACGGAAAGATGAATGGTGCGGCGAGGGGAAGGGAGAATATGTTTCGACGGCGCATTTGTTGAAGGAAGAGTGTGTCAGAGAGAGAGTTTCTTGGTCGGCGGTGTAAACGAAAGGGAAGGTGGTTTGTCTTGGCGAGGTGAGGGGTGTTCCGCGGCGCAAAAAGGTTGAAGTAGAAGGTCATTAGGAAATGAAGGAATCTTTTGAAACTTAGGGTTTTTTGCTGCATATGGTTATGGTATTTTAACCCGTGAGTTTGGATTGGGCTTCTCAGCCCATGAATCTCTTTGCACACCCGTTTTTGCAGCGCACCTCCCCTTGGCTGCATAACAAACCCTTGGGCCTTAGAGCCCACTCGTCTGGCCCTCTTTCCACACCCATTTGCTAATCTTGCACCTTTCTGTTTGATTTGGATTATATCTTTTTATTTAGTCTTGTTTTTTGTTTCTAATTTGTTTTTTCTGGACTTTAATTAAATATTAATATTAGAGATTAGAATTTTAATCTTGATTTTGATTTAGATTTTAATTTTGATTTTGATTTTTAAAACTTCAATTCTATTTTTGTTTTTTATTTTGGATTAATTAGATGTTAATTGAGTTTTAATTAGTTTTTTTTTTAATTAGAGGTTAGATTTTATTCTTAATTGGAAATTAACTTTAATTTGGTTTTAATTTTTGAATTAGTTTTAATTTTAGATTAACTTCTCTAGTTAATTTATTCTTGATTTTAATTTGCACTTTATCTTGGATATTTTGATTAATTGTTTTGACCATGATTTTGATGCTTAATTTCTGATTAAATACTTGCCTCCGGTGTGATTTTTTCTTTGTGATTGAGCTGTCTGATGTTTACTTGTTGATTACTCTGTATTCACATGCTCCCTTAAGGCTCCTAGTCCGACTTAATTTCTGATTAAGCTCGGAGTAGGATAGACATTAGGCTCTCAATCCAAGCATGATAACATTAGGTAGTCGTCCCTCCTAAGCCTCACTAACCATAGGTTACCCATGCATGATAACATTAGGACTCTTAGTCTCCCTTTAGAGTTTCCTTTTGGGTCTTCTCTCTTCTCATCTCAAAACTTCTTGAAAACACTTAATAAAGATAAAGTGTATTGCGCACGTTCCTTAAGTGTGGGGAATGAGAAATGAGGGGCTTCCTCTCATCTTTCTAGAGTACTTAGCGGGCGTCCTGTCTTAGGACGATTCGTTAAGTATTCGTCCCTGTGCCCTAGACTTTGGTGCAATACAAGTTATGAACTAACTTAAAAAACACTTCTGTCTAAAAAACACAAAACAAATTCAAATCTTTTTTATCCTTCGGGATTGTTGGGTTTCAAACTTCATTTTCTGAAAAGAGCTCGTCGCTCACGTAAAAGACACTTACCCATCAGTGGTCGTACCCGCGAACTACATTAGCTCTGATTCCTCTCTCTAGTCCGATTGAGGATATGTAGGCACAAGACAACGATTGTCTTGGCGAGCAACCTTCCCCCACAGTTCACGTCCGAACTACGTTGACTCTGACTTTCCCATTGCACTGAGGGAGTACGTAGGCCTAGGGCATCGAATATGTCCTACCGAGTCCGTCTTAGTCACCCCCATCCCCGTTTTCTTTTGTTCAGCCATAGATAGTAGGATAGCTCACCCTCCTTTTAGACAACAAGCATGGATCCCATCGAGTACGATGGATGCGTGGAGTGCTAACACCTTCCCCTCACATAACCGACTCCCGAACCCGGACTATGGTTGCGATGACCATGTCTTTCCCCCTTTCTCTTCAGGTTTATGCAGTGTTTCCTTTCCCTCACTCGGGATAAATACACATTGCTGGCGACTCTGTGTTTTCTGCGCCACTGTCGCGTTTGTACCGTTGGATGCGAATCTTTCGGGAGCGACAATATGAGGAACATGAAGTATATTAGAGAGAGACAACACACATGTGGGATTACTCCTATATGTAAATTTAGAAGACCCTACAGCTTGGATAGTAAGTTTTTGACCATTTCCTACATATACTTTGTTGGTTCCTACATAGGGTTTACTATTTTGTAAAAGTAAGGCATTGAAAGTTAGGTGATGAGAGGCATCTGAATCTGCAAACCAAGCCTGTGATTCAAGTTCAGATGGTAGATGATACTCCTGCGTATATGCTGCCTGTTTACCAGTTGTTACCATCATAGCTGCAGCCTGAGTTTTTGAATTAGCTTCCGATGCAGGACTTTCTTGCTTAGCATTTTTATGATTGTTACTAGACCCAGTTGAACTTTATTGTGAATTAGTTGGCATGTAGTTTTCATCAAATCTATGCCAACAAGTTGAGACCTCATGGCCATATTTGCCACACAGTTGACAGGTAGGACGATTTCCAGGTCTAGACCTGCCCCTGCCATGACTTCTACCTCGAGTGTATCTTCCTCTACCTCGATTAGCATAGTAAGCTCCTCTGGAGCCAGTTTCTTCTTGACTTGTGTGAGCAACATTAGCAGCAATGTTAGTAGCAGCTACCTCCTCCCTGAATTTTTCCAATTGTGCTTCTTGCACATAAAGAAGGGCCTCAACATCACATAATGTAGGAGGTACCACACAGCCATACATCTGCATTACAAATGAATTATACTCTTCAGGTAACCCTTGCAGAATGGAATCTACTTGATCTTGCTCAGAGATTGAATCACCAACAGCTAAAAGTGAGTTTGCAATAGCTTTGATTCTCAACACATATTCAGTTATGGACTTTGTCCCTTTCTTGGTCGATTTGAGCTCAACACGTAACTGTCTTACTCTTGCTTTCATTTGAGCATGAAAGAACTGATGAATTTTATCCCAGACTTCAAACGAGTGTTTGTACGCAAGAACACGAGGCAACACACTTTCAAAGATTGTTGATAACAACCAGATAAAAAAAGCCTGATCTTGCACTAACCACGACTCATATTCATCAGAAACTGTACCTGTAACTCGATCTTGATCGGAATTGAACTTCTGCGGAATCTTTGGATTCGCCACCAAGCGATGCATTTTCTGGGAAAGAATCACTCCTTCAACCTGTTGATTCCAAAGAAGATAATTGCTCTCCTGTAACTTGATTGAAAGCTTTCGTCCAAAAGCCTTCACAGATTTGGGATCTTCAGTTCCATTAACCCGATCTTGTGAGAAATTAGAGAGAGATTCATCATTGGACGCCATTGTTGTGTTGAAGTAGTTCTTGAAGCACAACAACGAAAATGCACCAAAAGGAAAAGCAACGAAAAGCATCGAAAAAGAAGATGAAACAATAGCAAACTCACGCCAATGATGGAAACCAGAACAGATCAGAAATTGAAGCGGAAAGCATGAATGGATCGTTACGCGAATGATACCATGTTAGAGTTCTTGATTGAAGCTCTCATCACTCTGTGAGAGAGACTTGAGTTATGCAGTGAATCTTCACTCAGTGAAGATGAACAGTGAAAATGGAAAGGTGGGAGAAAGAAGAGAAATGAATAGATGATATTATTTCACTACTAGTCAAATATACACACAGTGGACTATATATATTCTGGTTAGATATGCTTAGCTGGAACACATCTCTAACAGAATATAGTTACAAATATTAATTCTCTACATTATACAATCACTAACTATATATCACTAACAGCTACGTAGCCCCAGGAATTGCCCGAAATACACCACAAGTGTATTTTAAGGACCTAGGCCACCTGAACTGGTTTTAGTTAATCACTCGCTTAATAAACATTGGTGATGAAGTGTCCTTGTAATAATATATTGAAGAGATCAATCAATGAGAATATTGTCTCCCCCACGATTTAAGGTAGAATGAGTATCTTCTATGACACATTTCCAATTAGAGAGTTAGAGTCTTATAGAAACCGCTCTATAACTCTCTCGTCAAGGCTAAAGGATCCTCCATATATATATTTCATTCCCAAAATTATGAAGGGATCTAAAATATCCATAGATACAACTTTTCACAATTCCATGTGAGCAAGCCCTTAATCGTGTTCTCCATCATATGAGTCCACTAAAAATGATATCGGTTGCACTCTTCACTGATTCGCAACCCTCTAAACCATTTTTCTTAACATGGGGGAGGGGCAGAATGAAGAGCCACAACACCCATCCGTCCACACTTATCCATTCATTCCATATAAAAGAGGTTTAGTTAAGACGGAGAATCCAACTCTTTCTGCAAAAGGTATGCACGATAAGTCAGGATAGTGGAAGCATGACCTACCTTCTCCAAACCAAATTTTGAAAAGGGGACAACACTTGAAATCGAATTCTCTGATGAAGACGCCATCAGAATCCATCCACACGACAACAACCCTATGGTCATCACAATTTACTTTTATGATTAGAAGATAAAACAGGCACTACTTGTCCTTGGATTCTCAGCAGATGTCTTGTATTAGGGCGCATTTGAAAATCTCCATCTAGATCTTGACTATTTTCGAACATTCCAGGGCTCGTTAGTTGGTTTTTCTAGCAAGCATGTGGTACTTGTAAGATCTGTGGTTTTGGATTGGCAGAAATTTTGTTAAAATAGGTTTTAGCAAGATGTTGAGACAGATGTCGTGACAAGTTAATCAGACAGCATAATCAACATGATGTGGGGATATGTGGCCAGGATATGTTATACCAGAAGTTTAGGGCTGGGATGATTTGGTATTTAAAGTGTGAGATTTGATAGTGTTTTATTCACACAGTGTCGCAATCCAAGGAGGGATATTTTAGGAACTTCTGCCTTGACATATTTGCTTGTATTTCTTAAAAAGGGTCTTGGAGCCTTTTTAGGAAACTTTATGTTTAGTTCCTATTATTGTGCAGAAGATCGTGCATGTAACACCCAAAATTTTGTAAGAATATTCATATAATTTATTTAAATATAATATTCATGAATTTTTGTGAATTTTGGTGGTTTGTGGTGATGTTGGTATTTTTGTGGAGTTTTGGTTATTTATTTAAATAATAGTATATAATATGGAATATATTGTAGTATTATTTATTTAAATAATATTAGAAGGATTAAGGGTAAATTGGACTTTTAAGGAGGAGTTAGTGAGGATAATAGTGGGAAAGCCCATTTTAGAAGCCCAAAGGTTAGGTTTAACAAAACGGAGAATTTTGGGAGGAATAAGATTCATTTGGTCAGAACGTGAAAAGAATGGAAAAGGCTAGAGCTCAGAGGAAAGAGGGAAAAACTTAGGATTCGAGAAGGTTTCCAAGAACTCAAGAAAGAAAACTTGGAATCGACAATCTAAGGTATGGGGAGTATTGCCTTTCATTGTTTTCGATATAGGAATTCGATGTGTTTAAAGCTGATTTTTGAGGTTTATGTGGGTTTGTGGGTTTAGGAGTAAATTGACGATTTAGGGCATTTTTGTGGATTGGTTATTAAGGGTTGAATTGAATCGGATAAAAGTAGGCCTTCGAGGCTAATTTCTTTGTTGATGTTGTTTTGACCTTGAAGGGAAAGGGGTTTATGGGAGTTGTGAAGGCATTTGAATTTGTGAAGGTTTATGTAAAATTGAAGCTTAGGATAGTGTAATAAATCGGCCTAATAGTCGTAGGTTTTGTGTCCTTGTTGCCTTAATACCTTAGGGATGTTTTGGGGATATTTTTAGGGTAAATGAGGCTGGAATCGTAGGAGTTTTTGGGTCTGATATGCTACTGATGCGTAGCAACAATTGCAGAAAATCGCGACTTCGCAAAGCGAATGATTCATTCGCAAATTGAACGTTCGCTCCAGATTCGCACAGCGAACCTCCCAGCGAATACTCGCCCCAGACTCGCAAAGCGAGCGTTCCAGCAAATGCCTGGTGTTTGCGAAATTGTTTTATGATTCTTGTGATGTCTTGATGTTTTGAGCTGTGATTTTTCTAATGAATTACCATGATTTTATTGATGATTATGAGATGATGATTTCATGATGTTTTGATGAATAAATGATGATATGTTTAACATGAGATTTTGATGAATGATGATACACGTAATAAATTTTATTGATGATGATGATAATGATGTTGTGTATCATGCATTCATAGTATTTCAGACTTCGGTCTATGGTGGCTTCAATCCCATGGTGTGGATGTGAGGTAATTTTGGCGTGCTCCGGTTCTTGTGTAGAATCGATCCTAATGATGGGGATCTTTGGAGGGTGATGGCCTAGTGTCCATCGACTTTGACGAATTGGTACTACATGCATGAGTCTTGTTGAGCATTGCATTTATTTGGCATTGATGTATTTATGATATAGTGATTTTGGATATTTTCCTTTGTGATGACCCTGATGATGTTGTATATGATGATGATGACATTTTATGCATATCTTATTTTTATATTGATTACAATGAATTGTGATTACTCAGCCTGCCTGTTTGAATGTTGCCTCCACGTGGGTAACGTGCAAGTGATCAGGCTTAGTTGTGGATGCCTTCGAGGACTTTTGGAGTTTATTTTGCTTTTGGTCGATGTAGAGGGTCTTGCTCTGATATTGTAACATCGGGTTGGGTCGTTGAGTCGAACCATGTTGAATTGTTATTTTTGTTGTTATTTGATTATTATGGCTTTTAATGAAAACCCTTTTGATTTTGGATTATTGTGGTTATGGTGGTTCCGCTGCTATTTGATGGCTTTTTTATTATTTGAGGAAATTCCGTTGTTTACGGAGCAAATGTTTTATTTTGAGTTTATTGAGAAATGTGCACCCTTCTGAGGTGATTTTTACTCTGATAATTTGTGTATTTTGTCGTGTATAGTCGTGGGGTAGAAAAGGGCGTTACATTAGTGGTATCAGAGCAGGTCGGTCAGTCCGGCCAGGTTTTTACTTGATGTCAGTCGATGAGTATGTGTACACTGTTGATGTTTTGTTCCTTCTAACCTTGTTAGTGGTGTGCAGGATGGCTGAAAGAAATGATTGTGCTATTGCTGATGCATTGGAATCGGTTACTCAAGTAATGGCTCAGCTAAATCCGAATGGTGAAGCTCCGGATGAGTTTCGTGCTTTGGGGAAGTTTTAGAGGAACAATCCACCGACTTTTGTGGGTACTCATGATCCAGCAAGTGCACACAAGTGGCTGAAGACGATCGAGAAGATCTTTCGGGTGATGGGGTGTACTGATGAGCAACAAGTTCAGTTTGGAACGCATATGCTGGAAGAAGAGGCCGAGGATTGGTGGGATAACACCCGTCAGAGACTCGCAGATGTTGGCACAGTGATAACCGGGGTTGTGTTTAAGCAGGAGTTTCTGGGAAAGTATTTTCCATAGGATGCTCGTGGCAAGAGAGAAGTGGAATTCCTTAAGCTGAAGCAAGGAGACATGACTGTGGCGGAGTATGCCAAGAAGTTCGAGGCACTGGTCAAGTTATGTCCACACTACAACTGTGCTGATGCTGAGATGTCCAAGTGTCTTAAGTTCGAGAATGGACTAAGACCAGAAATTAAGCAGGGTATTGGATATCAACAGATCCGCAAGTATGCTGAGTTGGCGGACAAGAGCAGAATCTACGATGAGGATAGCCGAGCTCGATCTGCTCACCACATTCAGTTGAGTGAGAAGAAAAGGCAGTATAGGGGGAAGCCTTATACAACTTCAACTGACAAAGAGAAGCAGAAGGCTTCAGAGGGGAAAAAGGCAAGTGGGGGAGTAGCTCCCACTTTTGGGAAGTGTTATAAGTGTGACGAGCAAGGCCACCGTGCTGATGCGTGCACCAATAGTGTGTTAAGGTGCTACAGATGTGGTAAGAAGGGTCATAGAGCTACTGATTGCAAAGATGATGGTCCAACCTATTTTAATTATGGTGAGAAAGGTCATATCAGTACCCAATGTCAAAAGCCGAAGAAAACCTCTACTGCCGCTCAGACCAGTGGTTGGGTATTTGCTTTGAGTGGTGCAGAAGTGCTAGAGAAGGACAACCTGATTCGAGGTACTTGTTTTATTAATAATATAGAGTTGATTGCTATTATTAATACTGGTGCTACTCATTCTTTTATCTCGCTTGAATGTGCTAATAGATTGGGTTTAAAGTTGTCTGATATGAATGGGAATATGGTAATAGAAACTCCAGCTAATGGTTCTGTTACTACTACCCTTGTGTGTTTGAGATGTCCTTTGACAATTTTTGGGAAGAGTTTCATGATGGATTTGGTGTGCTTACCCTTGCACCAAATCGATGTAATATTTGGAATGAACTGGTTGGAGTTCAACCATGTTCATATCAATTGTTATAACAAGACAGTAGAGTTTCTTGAGTTTGGTGATAGTGGGGAGTTGATGTTCTTGTCTGCTAAGCAAGTGGATGAACTTATGGAATACGAAGCTTTGGTGTTTGCAATGTTTGCATCGTTGCAGATTGATCGTGAAGCTTCGAATGTTGACTTACCTGTTGTATGTGAATTCCCATATGTGTTCCCGGATGACATCAGTGATTTGCCTCTAGAACGTGAAGTAGAGTTTGTAGTGGACTTAATACCAAGTACGAGCCCAGTGTAGATGGCTCCTTATCAGATGTCAGCTTCTGAGTTAAGTGAATTGAAGAAATAGTTGGAAGAGTTGCTTGAGAAGAAGTTTATTCGACCGAGTGTTTCTCCGTGGGGTTCTCCTGTGCTGTTAGTGAAGAAGAAGGACGGAAGTATGAGGTTGTGTATTGATTATCGGCAGCTGAATAAAGTGACTATCAAGAATAAGTATCCGCTCCAGAGAATTGATGATTTGATGGATCAGTTGGTAGGCGCTTGTGTGTTCAGTAAGATTAATTTGAGGTCTGGTTATCATCAGATTCGTGTTAAGCCTGATGATATCTCGAAGACGGCTTTCAGGACGAGGTATGGTCACTATGAATACGCTGTGATGCCATTTGGTGTATCCGATGCACCTGGTGTGTTCTTGGAGTACATGAATCGGATCTTTCATGAGTATTTGGATAAATTTGTGGTGGTGTTTATCGATGATATCTTGATATATTCTAGATCTGAGGAAGAACATGCTGAGCATTTGAGAACTGTGTTGCAAGTATTGAAGGAGAAGAAGTTCTATGCAAAGTTGTCGAAGTGTGAGTTTTGGTTGAAGAAAGTGAGTTTTCTTGGCCATGTGATTTCAAGTGGTAGTATTGTTGTTGATCCCTCTAAAATTGATGATGTTTTACCGTGGGAGACTCCGAAGTCTGCTACCGAGATACAAAGTTTTTTGGGATTGGCGGGTTATTACCGCAAGTTTATCGAAGGCTTTTCTAAGTTGGCATTACCTTTGACTCAGTTGGCTCGAAAAGGTCAAGCTTTTGTGTGGGATGTAGCTTGCGAAAAGAGTTTTGTGGAATTGAAGAAGAGGTTGACGACCGCTCCAGTGTTGATTTTTCCTAATCCGAGCGAATCTTTTGTGGTGTATTGTGATGCGTCGAAGATGGGTCTTGGTGGAGTATTGATGCAGAATGGACAAGTTGTTACTTATGCTTCGAGACAATTGCGAGTTCATGAGAGGAATTATCCTACACATGACTTAGAGTTGGCCGTTGTGGTGTTTGTGTTGAAGATTTGGAGACATTATCTGTTTGGTTGTAAGTTTGAAGTGTTCAATGATCATAAAAGTCTGAAGTACTTATTTGATCAGAAAGAATTGAATATGAGGCAGAGGAGGTGGTTAGAGCTGTTGAAGGATTTCGATTTTGATTTGAGTTATCATCCGGGCAAAGCAAATGTAGTGGTTGATGCATTGAGCAGGAAGTCATTGCATATGTCGATGCTTATGGTGAAAGAATTGGAATTAATTGAGCAATTCCGAGATTTGAGTTTAGTGAAGAGACCTCAGACAGTGTGAAGTTAGGAATGTTGAAGTTGACTAGTGGTATTCTGGAAGAAATTAGAGTGGGACAGCAATCTGATCTAAATTTGGTTGACCGGTTGACTTTGATTAACCAAGATAACGGGGGAGAATTCCGAATTGATGAGAATGGTGTGATGAGGTTTCGGGATAGAGTATGTGTTCCAGATGTTTCAGAAATCAAGAAGAGTATTCTAGAAGAAGAACACCGAAGTAGGTTGAGTATTTATACCGGTGCTACGAAGATGTACCAGGATTTGAAAAAGTTATTTTGGTGGCTTGGTATGAAGAAGGATATTGCGGAGTTTGTTTATGCATGCTTGACTTGTCAGAAGTTGAAGATTGAGCGTTAGAAGCCTTTAGGTATGATGCAGTCGTTGAATATTCCAGAATGGAAATGGGATAACATTTCCATTAACTTTGTGTCGGGGTTGCCGAGGACGGCAAAAAGGGAATGATTCAATTTGGGTGGTCGTGGATAGATTAACTAAATCGGCTCATTTCTTGCCGATGAAGATTAATCATTCTATGCAGAAGTTAGCCGAGATGTACATCAAAGAGATTATGAAGTTGCATGGGATACCTTCGAGTATTGTGTCGGATAAAGATCCAAGATTTACATCGAGGTTCTAGAAGAGTTTGCAAGATGCTTTGGGTACCAAGTTGAGGATGAGTTCTGCCTATCATCCGCAAACAGACAGTTAGACAGAAAGGACTATCCAATCCTTAGAGGATTTGCAGAGGGCTTGTGTGTTGGATCACGGAGGGGCTTGGGATAGCCATTTGTCGCTGATTGAGTTCACGTACAATAATAGTTTTCATGCTAGTATTGGAATGGTGCCCTATGAAGCTTTGTATGGGAGAGGATGTAGGACTCCTTTGTGTTGGTATGAGTCAGGCGAGAGTGCTGTACTCGGACCTGAGATTGTGCAAGAGACGACTGAGAAGATTAAGATGATCCAAGAAAGGATGAGAGCATCGCAGAGTCGCCAGAAGAGCTACCATGATAAAAGAAGGAAGAAACTTGAATTCCAAGAGGGAGATCACATGTTTTTGAGGTTGACGCTAGTGACTAGTGAGGGTCGAGCTTTGAAGTCTAGAAAAATCACTCCACATTTTGTTGTTCCATATCAAATCTTGCAGAGGATAGGGGAGGTAGCCTATCGAATTTCTTTACTGTCGTCACTTGCGAATTTGCATGATGTGTTCCATGTGTCTCAGTTGAGGAAGTACATTCCGGATCCGTCGCATGTGATTCAGATGGATGATGTACAAGTGAGGGATAACCTAACAGTGGAAGCATTACCTATGCGGATTGACGGTCGAGAGATGAAGCAACTGCGGGGTAAAGACACAGCTTTGGTGAAGGTGTAGTGGGGTGTGTCATACCCCAAATTTTGACCACCAATATTTCCCATCATTGTGCAAATCATCACCACAATATGGATGAACCAGCATGCCTCATCAATATCCTCAGAGATGTTTGAGCATTCACCACAATCAAGAATTATGGTTTCAAGCCCTCTCAGAGCCTTAGACAAATGATCAATCAAGAAATGACATGATCTTCAACTTGTCTAACATCTCAAACCTCCATAAAGGATCAAGAGGATTCCCACATCAAGAATCAAGCACAAGGTTGCAACATTCCAATTGGATCAAGCCTCCAGATCGCCAGTGTCACCAAATTAGGGTTTTGGTCGACCAAGGCCTCCAGATGAAAATTTTCATCTGGGCATGAGCTAAGGCTTCAAAGAACAACCCAAGATACTCCAAGGGACCTCATGGACCCAATCATCAAGTCAATTTAACCCTAGTGGATGCATTCATCAAAAATCAGGAATTAGGGTTTCTTGACCTAATTCACCCCTAAGTTGACTTTTGGGACAAAACATGAGCCAAAACCTCAAGATGTGATTTTAGGGGCTCCAATACACTACATTGACCCATTTACAACAATGGATTAATCCAAGAAGCTTGATCCCCAAGTTTCAATTTCATCAGGACCACAATTAGGGTTTTGAGGATAAAGTCAACTGTACCTTCGACTTTTGACCAAGACATGCTCCTAAACCTTGGGACATGATTCAATACACCCTATAAGACCTATGGAACATATCCATTAGGTTTGATTTAGGCCAAGGACTTGATTTCACGAAGGATCGCACAGTTTGGATTTCCTCCAATAAAAAGTCAACCATGCACAAAATCAAGTTTGACGTTTTGGAAATTTTCACAATTATGGTTCCTTGACCCTTAAACAATGTTAATATGTGATATGAATCATCATTCATCAAGAAAAATCAAATAAAGTGGGTTAACTTGTAAAAGGGGTAAACCTAAAAAACTTAGAATTTTTCTAAGTTATGGTACAAAGTGGTTAGGGTACCAACTCCAAGGACCATAACTTGAGATCCAAGCAACCATTTTGGGTGATCCAAAGCTGGATTTGTAAGTCTTGCTACACTCTACAAAAGCTTCAACTACATATCATTCCAATTCCTCATGGATTTTTTAGTTATGAAGTGATATAAATGGCAAAAAACATGAAACACTTAGTGAAAATCAGCCTAAGTTAGCAGCCTTGAACATCAATGTTCATGATGATTTTTCAATTGGATCCAAAAGGTTTCAAGACAAACTATGATCACACATGTGTTGTATCACATGATGGATTTCCAATGAGCCCACGAACATGAGAAATTTCCACCTGAGCTAGGAGTTATGACATCTGCAACATGCCTTACTGCAAACTGTCTTGACAAGGCGGATTTGTGCATAAGTGCTCGATTTGATCAAATTGTGCAACAACAAGCATGGTTATCCATATGAACACCTCAAGGAAGAACAACCAAGGGACAAACACTGATCTATCAGCCTCCCAAGTCCATGGATCTATGTTTAGGCATGACACTCCTAAATTCAAAGATGCTTCAAATATTCAATTTTGTTACAAAGCATTTAACTGATGCATAGAGGTGGCACTCATCAAGATAATGTTATCCAAGTTCAGTCAAGACTTATCCTTGAACCAAAGAACCTTAGGCCTGTGCCCTAACCTCAAGTCAATGGCTAGAGGAGACTTGAGATTCCATTTGATCACAATTGGCCACAGACCTGTACCAGTTGCAATACACTATTGCAGGCAAAACAAACTTGTTGCACTATAAATAGACCTCATTTGTGTTCAGTTTAAGTACACCAAAGCACCCAAACTGATGCTTTCCTTAAAATCACCTCTTTCACTCCAATTTTTCCTTCTAACTCAAGTCACTATCTGGTTTTGAGTTTGAGAGCAATTCCAACCAAACCAATGGTTCACACACCTCAAATATAACATCTAGAAGTGATCCAAATTATCACATGACATCTGGAACATCAATTTCACAAAATCACCAGCCAACTGCTCAATCTTTTGACAGATTTGCAGTTGGGATACCATCTCAAGTTCCAGATTATTTCATTCATTCCAAGCATTCAGACACACTACATAGCACCTAGGGAAGCTGTCCAGATCATTGAAACCTAGCTGTAACACCTCCATCACCAAACTCGATCACCAGCTGCAAGAGGTAAGCATGAACTCTTCAAACTCCATGATGCATGCATATTTTACTGCACAATAATTTTACCATATGTTCCTAATCATGTATGGAGTGATAACCCTCAATCAATTACTATGAATCAATCGTGTAAGAGATTTCATTGTGTTCATGCAGAATTTAGGGTTCTTGAGGTTTTCTTCTGATTTCTAACTCAATACTTAAAATAAATGCAATTAATTTATATGATTATGATCCTTGTTCAAAAACGAACAAGATTGGTGTTTGAATCGTGCAAAACCATTGAGAAATCATGGAGAAAAGTGAGAAAACGCAAATCTGGAAAAACAGAGGGCGCGGGAAAGAATTAAGTGTTCTTGGCGCCCTTTTTAAAATTTTTGAATAATTGAATATTTAGTTATTTTTGTTAATTGATTCAAAAATTAATATCCCTCTGAATATTTATGTTTTTGAATTGATTCTTTTTCTCAAAATTCACTAAAATGTTTAAATATTTTATTTTACAAAAAATCCAATTTATATTATTTTTTTAATATAGTTAGAATTTTTGTGATTAATTTCATTTTTATTTGTTTTAAACACATGCACTGTAGCCAAGGAATCTTGGGATATTCTCAAGATAGATCATGAAGGTGCATCTAAGTTGAAGATGATGTAGGATGAGAGTATCCATGCCTTTCACATGAATATTCTTGAAATAGCTAATGCCTTTAGTTCCCTATGAGAGAAAATATCAGAAGAAAAGCTGGTTAGGAAGATTCTCAGGTCTCTTCCCAAGAGGTTTGATATGAAGGTAACAGCCATAGAAGAAGCCCAAAACTTCAGCAACGTCAGAGTTGATGAACTTGTTGGGTCACTGCACACTTTTAAATTGACCATTAATGACATAACTAAAAAGAAGAATAAAAGCATAGCTTTTGTCTCAAACACTAAAGATGGAGTGGGAGAATGTGATATGGACACTGATAAAGGTTTGTCAAATGCCATTGTTCTACAAGGAAGAAAATTCAACCAAGTGCTAATGAGAATGGAGAGGAAGTCAATACCCGATGTCTAGAACATCAATCCTGACACTAATAGAAACTATGACTCTCAAAGAAAAGCAAGAATAGAAGAAAAGTCCAATCAGAATAGAGGGGTTCAATGTCATGAATGTGATGGATTTGGACACATTAGAGTAGAATGCCCCACCTATATCAAAAAACAACAAAAAAGGCTGACTATTTCATGGTTTGATGATGAAAGTGAAACTGAGGATGAATTTACCAAACATGTTACTGCTCTAACTGGAAGATGGGCATCTGATTTAGATTTTTATGATGAAAAAAACTCTTATACTGAACTGGTTGCTTCTTACAAAGATCCGTGTATTAGAAGTGACAAGCAACAGGAAATTATCTCTCAGCTTCAGAGTGAGAAGGAAGAATATTTCTCCAACATCCATAGACAGCTCTTGGAAACTCCAAAGCCTTGAATGCCCTACTCATTGGAGTTGACAAAAACATGTTTAGGCTAATAAACACATGCACTGTAGCCAAGGAATCATGGGATATTCTCAAGATAGATCATGAAGGTGCATCAAAGGTGAAGATGATGTAGGATGAGAGTATCCATGCCTTTCACATGAATATTCTTGAAATAGCTAATGCCTTTAATTCCCTAGGAGAGAAAATATCAGAAGAAAAACTGGTTAGGAAGATTCTAAGGTCTCTTCCCAAGAGGTTTGATATGAAGGTAACAACCATAGAAGAAGCCCAAAACATCAGCAACATCAGAGTTGATGAACTTGTTGGGTCACTGCACACTTTTAAATTGACCATTAATGACATAACTAAAAAGAAGAATAAAAGCATAGCTTTTGTCTCAAACACTAAAGATGGAGTGGGAGAATGTGATATGGACACTGATAAAGGTTTGTCAAATGCCATTGTTCTACAAGGAAGAAAATTCAACCAAGTGCTAATGAGAATGGAGAGGAAGTCAATACCCGATGTCTAGAACATCAATCCTGACACTAATAGAAACTATGACTCTCAAAGAAAAGCAAGAATAGAAGAAAAGTCCAATCAGAATAGAGGGGTTCAATGTCATGAATGTGATGGATTTGGACACATTAGAGTAGAATGCCCCACCTATCTCAAAAAACAACAAAAAAGGCTGACTATTTCATGGTTTGATGATGAAAGTGAAACTGAGGATGAATTTACCAAACATGTTACTGCTCTAACTGGAAGATGGGCATCTGATGTAGATTTTTATGATGAAAAAAACTCTTATACTGAACTGGTTGCTTCTTACAAAGATCCGTGTATTAGAAGTGACAAGCAACAGGAAATTATCTCTCAGCTTCAGAGTGAGAAGGAAGAATATTTCTCCAACATCCATAGACAGCTCTTGGAAACTCCAAAGCCTTGAATGCCCTACTCATTGGAGTTGACAAAAACATGTTTAGGCTAATAAACACATGCACTGTAGCCAAGGAATCATGGGATATTCTCAAGATAGATCATGAAGGTGCATCAAAGGTGAAGATGATGTAGGATGAGAGTATCCATGCCTTTCACATGAATATTCTTGAAATAGCTAATGCCTTTAATTCCCTAGGAGAGAAAATATCAGAAGAAAAACTGGTTAGGAAGATTCTAAGGTCTCTTCCCAAGAGGTTTGATATGAAGGTAACAACCATAGAAGAAGCCCAAAACATCAGCAACATCAGAGTTGATGAACTTGTTGGGTCACTTAAAACTTTTAAATTGACCATTAATGACATAACGAAAAAGAAGAATAAAAGCATAGCTTTTGTCTCCAACACTAAAGATGGAGTGGGAGAATGTGATATGGACACTGATAAAGGCATGTCAAATGCCATTGTTCTACTTGGAAAGAAAATTCAACCAAGTGCTAATGAGAATGGAGAGGAAGTCAAGACCCGATGTCTAGAACATCAATCCTGACACTGGCAGAAACTATAACTCTCAAAGAAAAGCAAGAATAGAAGAAAAGTCCAATCAGAATAGAGGGGTTCAATGTCATGAATGTGATGGATTTAGACACATTAGAGTAGAATGCCCCACCTATCTCAAAAAACAACAAAAAAGGCTGACTATTTCTTAGTCTGATGATGAAAGTGAAACTGAGGATGAATCGGCCAAACATGTTACGGTTCTAACTGGAAGATGGGCATCTGATGTAGATTTTTATGATGAAAAAACTCTTATACTGAACTGGTTGCTTCTTATAATGATCCGTGTATCAGAAGTGACAAGCAACAGGAAATTATCTCTCAGCTTCAGAGTGAGAAGGAAGAATATTTCTCCAACATCTATATAATGCTCTTGGAAACTCCAAAGCCTTGAATGCCCTACTCAATGGAGTTGACAAAAACATGTTTAGGCTAATGACACATGCACTGTCGCCAAGGAATATTGGTATACTCTCAAGGAAGATCACGAAGATGCATCAAAGGTGAAGATGACGTAGGATGAGAGTATCCATGCCTTTCACATGAATATTCTTGAAATAGCTAATGCCTTTAGTTCCCTAGGAGAAAAAATATCAGAAGAAAAGTTAGTTAGGAAGATTATCAGGTCTCTTCCTAAGAGGTTTGATATGAAGGTAATAACCATAGAAGATGCCCAAAACATCAGCAACATCAGAGTTGATGAACTTGTTGGGTCACTTCAAACTTTTAAATTGAATATTAATGACATAACTAAAAAGAAAAATAAAAGCATAGCTTTTGTCTCCAACACTAAAGATGGAGTGGGAGAATGTGATATGGACACTGATAAAAGTATGTCAAATGCCATTGTTATACTTGGAAGAAAATTCAACCAAGCGCTAATGAGAATGGAGAGAAAGTCAAGACCCGATGTCTAGAACATCAATCCTGACACTGGCAGAAACTATGACTCTCAAAGAAAAGCAAGAATAGAAGAAAAGTCCAATCAGAATAGAGGGGTTCAATGTCATGAATGTGATGGATTTGGACACATTAGAGTAGAATGCCCCACCTATCTCAAAAAACAACAAAAAAGGCTGACTATTTCTTGGTCTGATGATGAAAGTGAAACTGAGGATGAATCTGCCAAACATGGTACTGCTCTAACTGGAAGATGGGCATCTGATGTAGATTTTTATGATGAAAAAAACTCTTATACTGAACTGGTTGTGTAACGACCCAGTTTTAGTGTGTGTGTTTTATTTAATCGAGTCGTTTCATTATTTTATTATTATTTTATTTTATTTTGACTTTTATCTGAAAATATGTTATTTTTCAATGTTGTGATATTTTATCGGGTTTTGGGATCGTTTGCGAGACATTTGAGTGTGGGGTATTTTGGTCATTTTCGGATATTTTTGATTAAGTAAGAAAAATAGAAAATAGAAGAGAGAAAAATAGAAAGAAAGAAATGGAGAAGAAATAAAAAAGAGAGAAAAGAGAAGAAGAAGAGAAAAGTGGGAAAAACTTGGAAATCAAGAGAAATCAACTTCTAGAATCGATTTAATCGGGTAAGGGTGCGAAACTCAATTATTGTATACTTGAATATGATTATGTACGTGTATTTGTGATGTTTGTTGGATTGAAATGGAAATATTTTAGTAAACCCATTTTTAGTAAAATTGATTAGAAATTGATTAAATGTGTTGAAATTTATGTGTTAAGTGTTCATTCTTGTTGGTACATGATAGATACATATTCCTATGCATTGTATTGGCAATTTTCTGGTGTGTAGGCAAGATTTGAGTTATTTTTGGATGGAACCCGTATGAACAATTATGCAAAAGAATTTTTCTGAGATTTCCAGGTCATACGCGTATGGGGCATGTTCATACGTGTATGAACCTTGTCAATACGCGTATCATGGGCGAGCCATGGGCCAATACGCGTATGGTTTTTCATTTCACTCGGCCATCTGCCCATTTGCGTATGATACGCGTAACATTTTAGGTCAATACATGTACGGGCTTGGGCATTATGCCTACGGACATTTACACGTGAACTTTGGGAAAAATGAGTCTCTGCTCATACGCGTATGGCTCATGGCAATACGCGTATGGACAGGACAATTGTAAAATGTGACTTTTCAAAATATCGTTTTTCGTTTTCTTTCGTAACTTTTGATCCGTTTGTCCGATTTTTACATTCTTGGTGTCGTTGTGTAGCTACTAGACTGTACTTTCTTATTATGATGATTGTGAAATTGTTAGCCGATTTAATTATGTCAGAAAATCGGGAATCGTGTCGGTTGTCGACTTTTGTCGTTATACTTGTACGTATTTGATGTGTATCGTGCAGAATGCTATTGTATGATGTAAATGTATGTGTTTAGATGATGTTGTGATGATTTGTGGTCGTATGGAAATTAAATGCATTGTTTTGGGCATAGGTGCCAAGTGTGATTTGTTGATGTAGATGAATGCATGTATGTGTGTGCATATTAAATGTCATGGGTCATTGTATGCCAAGCATCATGTTGTGCATTGTTGAGACGTCCTGATTGACGGTTTGGATTCCAGAGGGAATTCGCTATAACTTTGTGTGCCCATGTGGGGTGTGAGCGATGATTATAGACGATCGTGTGCCCATGTGGGGTGTGAGCGATTGGGTCGTGTGCCCGTGTGGGGTGTGAGCGATCCATAAACACTGTGTGCCCGTGTGGGGTGTGAGCGGTGGGGAACATCGTATGCCCGACGGGGAGTTATAGTGATATAACGAGAGATGATTCCAGCAGAGTTCCTGAGTGAACTAGTGATGAGAAACAATGGATGTCGGTACCGCATGTGCATATGCATAGAGTCGTTGTGTCGGTCTCTTGCATTTTCATAAATCATTAATGGTTGATTATGTGTGGATTTGTGGATAAAATTGATATATGGACATGTGTTGATGATGGAAATATGAATTATGCATTGTAATGTCTTGTGTATAATTTATGGCGTGAGTTGTGGTGAGAAACGTATATAAGTGTGTATTTTGTGTTATATATAATTGTATGCAATTATATTATGGTTGTTTTTCTCACCCTTCTGCTGTTTTATAATGCTCTATGACGCATTGCAGATTAGAGTTACTGGAGGTATTTTTGTGAAGCTTTGCGTCTTCATTCTTTTGTCGGTCGGCTCTGATATGCGACACCGGGTAGTTAGGGAGGCCGTTAGTGATTGTTCTGTATTTTGTGTATATATATATCTTTTGGCTTGTGCATGTATAACTTGATGTATGACAGACTTTTCATGATATATATATATATATGTATATGTTATTCAGTTTTAGATTATTCCGCTTTTATTCTAAATTCTGAAATGTGGGTGCAAGGAACTAAGTTCCTCTGTTGATTGCTACCCCACTGTTGCATATCTTTATGAGCAGGAGTTGTATGTATTGTTTTCAAATTGATGTGACCCCTCAGTCTATGCCATGATAATTTAAATATACTCTGACGAAATTTTGAATTTTCTTTTACTGCTTTTTATTAATTGGGGTATAGATCGGGGGTGTTACATTAAGTGGTATCAGAGCCAGTTTGTGTCAGTCCTTGTTGGTCGTTGTGGTTGGATGAGTTATTTGTTTAACCATAGTTTCTATTATTGGAAATGAATAGAATATGGCTGGAAGGAACGATGCTGCTTTGGCTGCGGCTATGCAAGCTATGGCTCGTGCTGTGTAGGGTGCACCTCATGCTGCTGGTAATGATGAGTTCCGGAAGAACAAACTGCCTGTCTTCAAAGGAAGATATGATCCGGATGGTGCACAGATTTGGCTGAAAGAGATTGAGAGGATTTTCCGAGTGGTGGATTGTGATGAAGACCAGAAGGTGAGACTGGGTACTCACATGTTATTGGAAGAAGCTGATGATTGGTGGGTTAGTACTCGACGTGTGTTAGAAGCTGCCGAAGAGGAAGAAATTACTTGAGAAGTTTTTAGCCGGGAGTTCTTGAGGAGGTATTTTCCTGAAGATGTAAGAGGGAAGAAGGAGATTGAGTTCTTGGAACTAAAACAAGGTAATATGTCTGTTGTCGATTATACTGCTAAGTTTGTGGAACTTGTGCAGTTTTATCCTCATTATGCTGAAGCGACTGCTGAATTCTCTAAGTGTGTAAAGTTTGAGAATGGCTTGCGTCCTGAGATAAAGCAGGCAATTGGTTATCAAAGGATTCAGAGGTTTTCTGATTTGATAGATTGTTGTAGAATTTATGAAGAAGACAGTAAGGCTCGTTCTACTCATTACAAGAGGGTGAGCGAGAGGAAAGAGAAACAACAGTTATGTGGTGGTCCGTATGTGGCACCAGCTGATAAATGTAAACAGAGAGGGAATTTTGAGAAAAGGGCAAGTGGAGGAGGTATATCTGGTCCTATGAGGTGTTATAAATGTGGTGAGTTGGGGCATCGTCAGTTTGAGTGCAGGAAAGATTTGAGGAAGTGTACTAATTGTGGAGGTGTAGGACATGTTGCTGCTGATTGTGCAAGGAAGAATGTGGTGAAATGTTACAACTGTGGTGAACCTGGGCATATTAGTACCAAGTGTCCGAAACCGAAACAAGCTCCAGCTGGTGGAAAAGTGTTTGCATTATCGGGGACTCAGACTTCGAGTGCAGATCGTCTGATTCGAGGTACTTGTTTTATTAATAGTACTCCTTTGATTGCTATTATTGATACTGGAGCGACTCATTCGTTTATTTCGTCTGAGTGCGCGAAGCGTTTGAATCTTGTGTTGTCTGTGATGGGTGGTGGAATGGTTATTGATACTCCAACAATGGGGTCAGTAACTACTTCTTTGGTTTGTCTAAGATGTCCTTTGACCATTTATGGTAAAGACTTTGAGATGGATTTAGTGTGTTTTCCGTTGGAGGGTTTAGATGTGGTTTTGGGTATGAATTGGTTGCAATTCAATAGGGTTCATATTGATTATTATCATAAGTTGGTAAGGTTTCCTTCTCTTGAGGAAGACGAAGACTCGAGTTTCTTATCTACCAAAGAGTTGAAGAAACTTTTGGCGGAGGAAGCTCAGTTGTTTGGATTGTTTGCATCGTTAATTGTGGATAGTCAAGTTTCACTTGAGGAGTTTCCTGTTGTGTGTGAATTTCTGGAAGTGTTTCCTGAGGATATTTCATACTTGCCGCCGGAGAGGGAGGTGGAGTTTTCAATAGATCTAGTTCCTGGTACTAGACCTGTTTCTATGGCACCTTATCGTATGTCGGCATCGGAGTTGGTGGAGTTAAAGAAATAGTTGAATGAGTTGTTGGAAAAGAGGTTCGTGAGACCAAGTGTTTCTCCTTGGGGTGCTCCAGTTTTATTGGTGAAAAAGAAGGATGGGAGTATGAGGTTACGTATTGATTATCGCCAGTTGAATAAGGTGACGATCAAGAATAAGTATCCTCTTCCAAGGATTGATGATCTGATGGATCAGTTGGTTGGGGCGTGTGTGTTCAGTAAGATTGACTTGAGGTCGGGGTATCATCAGATAAGGGTGAAGGAGGAAGACATTCAGAAAATGGCTTTTAGGACACGATACGGTCATTATGAATATTCTGTGATGCCGTTCGGGGTTTCTAATGCTCCAGGTGTGTTTATGGAATACATGAATCCTATATTTCACGAGCATCTGGATCGTTTTGTGGTGGTGTTTATTGATGATATCTTAATTTATTCTAAGTCTCGGGAGGAGCATACAGAACATTTGCGTATTGTTTTGCAGGTTTTGAAGGAGAGGAAGCTTTTTGCTAAACTATCCAAGTGTGAATTCTAGTTGTCGGAAGTAAGTTTTCTTGGACACGTAATTTTAGGTAATGGTATTGCTGTGGATCCATCTAAAGTAGAAGTTGTTCTACAATGGGAGGCTCCGAGATCTGTTACTGAAATTCGAAGCTTTTTGGGTTTGGCTGGTTATTATCGGAGGTTTATTGAAGGTTTTTCAAAACTAGCACTTCCTTTGACCCAGTTGACTTGTAAAGGGCAAGCGTTCATTTGGGATATTCGGTGTGAAGGGAGTTTTACTGAGCTGAAGAGAAGATTGACGACAGCTCCGATCTTGATTTTGCCGAATCCTAATGAACCATTTGTGGTTTATTGTGATGCTTCTCTGATTGGTCTAGGTGGTGTTCTGATGCAGGAAGGTAAAGTGGTGGCTTATGCTTCAAGGCAGTTAAGAGTTCATGTGAAGAATTATCCTACTCATGATCTTGAGTTAGCGGCTGTGGTTTTTGTGTTGAAGATTTGGAGGCATTATCTATACGGTGCAAGGTTTGAAGTCTTTAGTGATCATAAAAGTTTGAAATATTTGTTTGATCAGAAAGAGCTAAATATGAGGCAACGTAGATGGTTAGAATTCTTGAAGGACTACGACTTTGGCTTGAATTACCATCCTGGTAAAGCTAACGTGGTAGCTGATGCATTGAGCCGAAAATCGTTACATATGTCCGCTTTAATGGTTAAGGAGTGGGAACTTTTGGAATCGTTTAGAGATTTGAGTTTGGTTTGTGAAGTGACGTCGGATAGCGTTAGGCTTGGTATGCTAACGATTACTAATGATTTTCTGATGACGGTTAGTGAGAAGCAAAAGCTGGATGTGAAATTTGTGGATTTGATGTTGGTTGGAGGAAAAGATGCGAATAGTGATTTTCAAGTGGATATTAATGGTGTTTTGAGATTCCGAGGTAGGATTTGTATTCCAGATGATGCGGAGTTGAAAAGGATGATTTTGGAGGAAGGACACAGGAGTAATTTGAGTATACATCTAGGAGCGAATAAGATGTACCAAGATTTGAAGAGGATTTTCTGGTGGTCTGGATTGAAAAGAGATGTGGCTCAGTTTGTTTATGCATGCTTGATTTGTCAGAAATCGAAGGTGGAACATCTGAGGCCTAGTGGTTTGTTGCAACCGTTGGATATTCCTGAATGGAAGTGGGATAGCATTTCCATGGATTTTGTGACAGGGTTACCGAATACTCAGCGAGGGCATAATGCTATTTGGGTGGTTGTTGATAGACTGACTAAATCGGCTCATTTTATTCCGATTGACATTAGTTTTTCTTTGGATCGGTTAGTTGAGATTTACATCAGTGTGATTGTGAAGTTGCATGGAGTTCCATTGAGTATTGTTTTTGATCGAGATCCTAGATTTACATCGAGATTTTGGGAAAGTTTACAAAAGGCTTTGGGTTCTAGATTGAGATTGAGTTCGGCTTATCATCCACAGACGGATGGTCAGACGGAGAGGACGATTCAGTCTTTGGAGGATTTGTTGAGAGCGTGCATTTTGGAACAAGGTGGTGCGTGGGATAGTTATCTTGCATTGATTGAGTTTGCGTATAATAACAGTTTCCATTCTAGTATTGGAATGGCACCATTTGAAGCATTGTATGGACGAATCCAAAGCCTTCTGTAAACTTTCCCTGAATCTCGAGGTAAATCTAGGATCTCGATCAGAAACAATACTCAATGGAACTCCATGCAACTTCACAATCACACTGATGTAAATCTCAGCTAACCGCTCCAAAGTAAAACTGATGTCAATCGGAATAAAATGAGCCAATTTAGTCAGCCTATCAACAACCACCCAAATAGCATTATGCCCTCGCTGAGTATTCGGTAACCTTGTCACAAAATCCATGGAAATGCTATCCCACTTCCACTCAGGAATATCCAACGGTTGCAACAAACCACTAGGCCTCAGATGTTCCACCTTCGATTTCTGACAAATCAAGCATGCATAAACAAACTGAGCCACATCTCTTTTCAATCCAGACCACCAGAAAATCCTCTTCAAATCTTGGTACATCTTATTCGCTCCCGGATGTATACTCAAATTACTCCTGTGTCCTTCCTCCAAAATCATCCTTTTCAACTCCGCATCATCTGGAATACAAATCCTACCTTGGAATCTCAAAACACCATTAATATCCACTTGAAAATCACTATTCGCATCTTTTCCTCCAACCAACATCAAATCCACAAATTTCACATCCAACTTTTGCTTCTCATTAACCGTCATCAGAAAATAATTAGTAATCGTTAGCATACCAAGCCTAACGCTATCCGACGTCACTTCACAAACCAAACTCAAGTCTCTAAACGATTCCAAAATTTCCCACTCCTTAACCATTAAAGCGGACATATGTAACGATTTTCGGCTCAATGCATCAGCTACCACGTTAGCTTTACCAGGATGGTAATTCAAGCCAAAGTCGTAGTCCTTCAAGAATTCCAACCATCTACGTTGCCTCATATTTAGCTCTTTCTGATCAAACAAATATTTCAAACTTTTATGATCACTAAAGACTTCAAACCTTGCACCGTAGAGATAATGCCTCCAAATCTTCAACACAAAAACCACAGCCGCTAACTCAAGATCATGAGTAGGATAATTCTTCTCATGAACTCTTAACTGCCTTGAAGCATAAGCCACCACTTTACCTTCCTGCATCAGAACACCACCTAGACCAATCAGAGAAGCATCACAATAAACCACAAATGGTTCATTAGGATTCGGCAAAATCAAGATCGGAGTTGTCGTCAATCTTATCTTCAGCTCAGTAAAACTCTCCTCACACCGAATATCCCAAATGAACGCTTGCCCTTTACAAGTCAACTGGGTCAAAGGAAGTGCTAGCTTCGAAAAACCTTCAATGAACCTGTGATAATAACTAGCCAAACCCAAAAAGCTTCGAATTTCAGTAACGGATCTTGGAGCCTCCCATTGTAGAACTGCTTCTACTTTAGATGGATCCACAGCAATACCATTACCTAAAATTACGTGTCCAAGAAAACTCACTTCCGATAACCAGAATTCACACTTAGACAATTTAGCAAAAAGCTTCCTCTCCTTCAAAACCTGCAAAACAATACGCAAATGTTCCGCATGCTCTTCCCGAGACTTAGAATAAATCAAAATGTCATCAATAAACACAACGACAAATCGATCCAGATGCTCGTGAAAAATACGATTATGTATTCCATAAACACACCTGGCACATTAGAAACCCCGAATGGCATCACCGAATATTCATAATGACCGTATCGTGTCCTAAAAGTCGTCTTCTGAATGTCTTCCTCCTTCACCCTTATCTGATGATATCCCGACCTCAAGTCAATCTTACTGAACACACACGCACCAACCAATTGATCCATCAGATCATCAATCCTTGGAAGAGGATACTTATTCTTGATCGTCACCTTATTCAATTGGTGATAATCAATACATAATCACATACTTTCATCCTTCTTTTTCAACAATAAAACTGGAGCACCCCAAGGCGACACACTTGGTCTCACAAAACTCTTTTCCAACAACTCATTCAACTTTTTCTTCAACTCCACTAACTCAGATGCCGACAATCGATAAGGTGCCATAGAAACAGGCCTAGTACCAGGAACTAGATCTATAGAAAACTCCACCTCTCTCTCTGGCGGCACATCTGAAATATCCTCAGGAAACACTTCCGGAAATTCACACACAACAGGAAACACATCAAGTGAAACTTGACTATCAATAGTTAGAGATGCAAACAAACCAAACAACTGAGCTTCATCCGCTAAAAGTCTCTTCAACTCTTTGGTAGATAAGAAACTCGAGTCTTCGTCTTCCTCAAGAGAAGGAAACCTTACCAGCTTATGATAACAATCGATGTGAACCCTATTGAATTGCAACCAATTCATACCCAGAACCACATCTAAACCCTCCAACGGTAAACACACCAAATCCATCTCAAAGTATTTACCATAAATGGTCAAAGGACATCTTAGACAAACCAAAGACGTAGTTACTGACCCCATTGCTGGAGTATCAATAACCATTTCACCACCCATCAAAGACAACACAAGATTCAAACGCTTCGCGCACTCAGACGAAATAAACGAATGAGTCACTCCAGTTTCAATAATAGAAATCAAAGGAGTACTATTAATAAAACAAGTACCTCTGATCAGACGATCTGCACTCGAAGTCTGAGTCCCCGATAATGCAAACACTTTTCCACCAGCTGGAGCTTGTTTCGGTTTCGGACACTTGGTACTAATATGCCCAGGTTCACCACAGTTGTAACATTTCACCACATTCTTCCTGGCACAATCCGCTGCAACATGTCCTACACCTCCACAATTAGTACACTTCCTCAAATCTTTCCTGCACTCAAACTGACGATGCCCCAACTCACCACATTTATAACACCTCATAGGACCAGACATTCCTCCTCCACCTGACCTTTTCTCAAAATTCCCTCTCTGTTTACCTTTATCAGCTGGTGTCACATACGGACCACCACGGAACTGTTGCTTCCCTTTCCTCTCGCTCACACTCTTGTAATGAGTAGAACGAGCCTTACTATCCTCTTCATAAATCCTACAACAATCTACCAAATCAGAAAACCTCTGAATCCTCTGATATCCAATCGCCTGCTTTATCTCAGGACGCAAGCCATTCTCAAACTTCACACACTTAGAGAATTCCGCAGTCGCTTCAGCATAATGAGGATAAAACTGTACAAGTCCACAAACTTAGCAGTATAATCAACTACAGACATATTACCTTGCTTTAGCTCCAAGAACTCTATTTCCTTCTTCCCTCTCACATCTTCAGGAAAATACCTCCTCAAGAACTCCCGGCTAAAAACTTCCCAAGTAATTTCTTCCTCTTCTGCAGCTTCCAACACCCGTCGAGTACTAACCCACCAATCATCAGCTTCTTCCAATAACATGTGAGTACCTAGTCTCACCTTCTGATCTTCATCACAATCCATCACTCGGAAAATCCTTTCAATCTCTTTCAACCAAATCTGTGCACCATCCGAATCATATCTTCCTTTGAAGACAGGCGGTTTGTTCTTCCTAAACTCATCATTACCCGCAGCATTAGGTGCACCCTGCACAGCACGAGCCATAGCTTGCATAGCCGCAGCCAAAGCAGCATCATTCCTACCAGCCATATTCTGTTCATTTCCAATAACAGAAACTATGGTTAAACAAACAGCTCATCCAACCACAACGACCAATAAGGGCTGACACGGACTGACACAAACTGGCTTTGATACCACTTAATGTAACACCCCCAATCTATACCCCCAATTAATAAAAAACAGTAAAAGAAAATTCGAAATTTCGTCAGAGTATAATTAAATTATCATGGCATAGACCGGGAGGGTCACATCAATTTGAAAACAATTCATACAACACCTGCTCATAAAGATATGCAACAGTGGGGTAGCAATCAACAGAGGAACTCAGTTCCTTACACCCACATTTTAGAATTTAGAATAAAAGCGGAAAATCTAAAACTGAATAACATACATATATATATATATATATATATATCACAAAAGTTTGTCCTACATCAGGTTATACATGCACAAGCCAAAAGATATATATATATCACAAACGGCCTCCCTAACTACCCGGTGTCACATATCAGAGCCGACCGACAAAAGAATGAAGACGCAAAGCTTCACAAAATTACCTCCAGCAACTCTAATCTGCAATGCCTCACAGAGCATTATAAAACAGCAGAAAGGTGAGAAAAACAACCATAATATAATTGCATATAATTATATATATAACACAAAAATACACATATATACGGTTCTCACCACAACTCACGCTATAATTCAAAACACAAGGCATTACAAGACACAATACATATTTCCATCACCAACACATATACATATATCAGTTTATCCACAAATCCACACATAAATAACCATAAATGATTTATGCAATGCAAGAGACCGATACAACGACTCTATGCATATGCACATACGGTACCGACTTCCATTGTTTCTCATCACTAGTTCACTCAGGAACTCTGCTAGAATCACGGTGTTTATGGATCGCTCACACCCCACACGGGCACACGACCCGATCGCTCACACCCCACATGGGCACACGATCGTCTATAATCATCGCTCACACCCCACATGGGCACACGAAGTTATAACGAATTCCCTCTGGAATCCAAACCGTCACTCAGGACGTTCCACAATGCATATCATGATGCTTGGCATACAAGGACCCATGACATTCAATATGCACACACACACATATTCATTTACATCGATAAAATCACACTTTGCACTTATGCCCAAAACAATGCATTTAATTTCCATACGGCCACAAATCATCACAACATCATCTAAACACATACATTTACATCATACAACAGCACCTTGCACAATACACATCAATTACGCACAATATTATGACAAAAGTCGACAACCGGAACTATTCCCGATTTTCTGACATAATTAAATCGGCTAACAATTCCACAATCATCATAACAAGAAAGTACAGCTCATTAGCTACGCAACGATACGAAGAATGTAAAAATTGGACAAACGGATCAAAAGTTACGAACGAAAACGAAAAACGATATTTTGAAAAGTCACATTTTGCAAAAGTCCTGTTCATACGCGTACAACCATGAGCCATACGCGTATGAGCAGAGACTCATCTTTTCCCAAAGTTCACGTGTAAATGACCGTACGTGTAATGCCCAACCCCGTACGCGTATTGACCTAAAAAGCTACGCGTATCATACGCAAATGGGCAGATGGCCTAGAAAACAAGCAACCCATACGCGTATTGGCCCTATGGCTCGCCCACCATACGCGTATTGCCAAGGTCCATATGCGTATGAACATGCCCCATACGCGTATGACCTGGAAATCTCAGAAAAATTCTTCTGCATAATTGTTCATACGGGTTCCAATCCAAAACCCTCCAAATCTCACCTACACACCAGAAAATTGCCAATACAATGTCCAATAACAAGTATCTATCATGTATCAACAAGAATGAACACTTAACACATGATTTTCAACACATTTACTCAGGTTCTAATCAATTTGACCAAAAATGGGTTTACTAAAATATTTCCATTTCAATCCAACAAACATCACAAATATACATACATAATCACATACAAGTATACAATAATTGAATTTCGCACCCTTATCCGATTAAATCGATACTAGAAGTTGATTTTTCTTTGATTTTTCCAAGTTTTTCCACTATTTCTCTTCTTCTTCTCTTTTCTCTTTTTTTTTTCTTTTCCTTTTCTTTCTTTCTCTTTTTCTCTCTACTATTTTCTATTTTTCTTACTTAATCAAAAATATCCTAAAATGACCAAAATACCCCCACACTCAAATATCTCACAAACGATCCCAAAACCCGATAAATATACCACAACATTGAAAAATAACATATTTTCAGATAAAAGTCGAAAATAAAATAAAATAATAATATAATAATACAACGACTCGATTAAATAAAACGCACACGAAAACTGGGTCGTTACATCAAAGGTGAAGATGATGTAGGATGAGAGTATCCATGCCTTTCACATGAATATTCTTGAAATAGCTAATGCCTTTAGTTCCCTAGGAGAGAAAATATCAGAAGAAAAATTGGTTAGGAAGATTCTAAGGTCTCTTCCCAAGAGGTTTGATATGAAGGTAACAACCATAGAAGAAGCCCAAAACATCAGCAACATCAGAGTTGATGAACTTGTTGGGTCACCTCAAACTTTTAAATTGACCATTAATAACATAACTAAAAAGAAGAATAAAAGCATAGCTTTTGTCTCCAACACTAAAGATGGAGTGAGAGAATGTGATATGGACACTGATAAAGGTATGTCAAATGCCATTGTTCTACTTGGAAGCAAATTCAACCAAGTGCTAATGAGAATGGAGAGGAAGTCAAGACCCGATGTCTAGAATATCAATACTGACACTGGCAGAAACTATGACTCTCAAAGAAAAGCAAGAATAGAAGAAAAGTCCAATTAGAATAAAGGGGTTCAATGTCATGAATGTGATGGATTTGGACACATTAGAGTAGAATGCCCCACCTATCTCAAAAAACAATAAAAAAAGGCTGACTTTTTCTTGGTCTGATGATGAAAGTGAAACTGAGGATGAATCTGCCAAATATGTTACTCCTCTAACTGGAAGATGGGCATCTGATGTAGATTTTTATGATGAAAAAAACTCTTATACTGAACCGGTTGCTTCTTACAAAGATCCGTGTATCAGAAGTGACAAACAACAGGAAATTATCTCTCAGCTTCAGAGTGAGAAGGAAGAATATTTCTCCAACATCCATATACTGCTCTAGGAAACTCCAAAGCCTTGACTTCCCTACTCAATGGAGTTGACAAAAACATGTTTAGGCTAATAAACACATGCACTGTAGCCAAGGAATCTTGGGATATTCTCAAGACAGATCATGAAGATGCATCTAAGGTGAAGACGATGTAGGATGAGAGTATCCATGGCTTTCACATGAATATTCTTGAAATAGCTAATGCCTTTAGTTCCCTAGGAGAAAAAATATCAGAAGAAAAGCTGGTTAGGAAGATTATCAGGTCTCTTCCCAAGAGGTTTGATATGAAGGTAACAACCATAGAAGAAGCCCAAAACATCAGCAACATCAGAGTTAATGAACTTGTTGGGTCACTTCAAACTTTTAAATTGACCATTAATGACATAACTAAAAAGAAAAATAAAAGCATAGCTTTTGTCTCCAACACTAAAGATGGAGTGGGAGAATGTGACAAGGACACTGATAAAGGTATGTCAAATGCCATTATTATACTTGGAAGAAAATTCAACCAAGTGCTAATGAGAATGGAGAGAAAGTCAAGACCCGATGTCTAGAACATCAATCCTAACACTAGCAGAAACTATGACTCTCAAAGAAAAGCAAGAATAGAATAAAAGTCCAATCAGAATAGAGGGGTTCAATGTCATGAATGTGATGGATTTGGACACATTAGAGTATAATATCCCACCTATCTCAAAAAACAACAAAAAAGGCTGACTATTTCTTGGTCTGATGATGAAAGTGAATCTGAGGATGAATCTGCCAAACATGTTACTGCTCTAACTGGAAAATGGGCATCTGATGTAGATTTTTATGATGAAAAAAACTCTTATACTGAACTGGTTGCTTCTTAGAAAGATCCATGTATCAGAAGTGACAAGCAACATCAAATTATCTCTCAGCTTCAGAGTGAGAAGGAAGAATATTTCTCCAACAACCATAGACTGCTCTTGCAAACTCCGAAGCCTTGAATGCCCTACTCAATGGATTTGACAAAAACATGTTTAGGCTAATAAACACATGCACTATAGCCAAGGAATCTTGGGATATTCTCAAGACAGATCATGAAGATGCATCTAAGGTGAAGATGATGTAGGATGAGAGTAGCCATGCCTTTCACATGAATATTCTTGAAATAGCTAATGCCTTTAGTTTCATAGGAGAAAAAATATCAGAAGAAAAGCTGGTTAGAAAGATTATCAGGTCTCTTCCCAAGAGGTTTGATAAGAAGGTAACAACCATAGAAGAAGCCCAAAACATCAGTAACATCAGAGTTGATGAACTTGTTGGGTCACTTCAAACTTTTAAATTGACCATTAATGACATAACTAAAAAGGAAAATAAAAGCGTAGCTTTTGTCTCCAACACTAAAGATGGAGTGGGAGAATGTGATATGGACACTGATAAAAGTATGTCAAATGCCATTACTATACTTGGAAGAAAATTCAACCAAGTGCTAATGAGAATGGAGAGAAAGTCAAGACCCGATGTCTAGAACATCAATCCTGACACTGGCAGAAACTATGACTCTCAAAGAAAAGGAAGAATAGAAGAAAAGTCCAATCAGAATAGAGGGGTTCAATGTCATGAATGTGATGGATTTGGACACATTAGAGTAGAATGCCCCACCTATCTCAAAAAACAACAAAAAAGGCTGACTATTTCTTAGTCTGATGATGAAAGTGAAACTGAGGATGAATCTCCCAAACATGTTACTGCTCTAACTGGAAAATGGGCATCTGATGTAGATTTTTATGATGACAAAAACTCTTATACTGAACTGGTTGCTTCTTACAAAGATCCGTGTATCAGAAGTGACAAGCAACATCAAATTATCTCTCAGCTTCAGAGTGAGAAGGAAGAATATTTCTCCAACATCCATAGACTGCTCTTGGAAACTCCAAAGCCTTGAATGCCCTACTCAATGGAGTTGCCAAAAACATGTTTAGGCTAATAAACACATGCACTGTAGCCAAGGAATCTTGGGATATTCTCAGGACAGATCATGAAGGTGCATTTAAGGTGAAGATGATGTAGGATGAGAGTATCCATGCCTTTCACATGAATATTCTTGAAATAGTTATTGCAATTAGTTCCCTAGGAGAGAAAATATCAGAAGAAAAGCTGGTTAGGAAGATTCTCAGGTCTCTTCCCAAGAAGTTTGATATGAAGGCAACAACCATAGAAGAAGCCCAAAACATCAGCAACATCAGAGTTGATGAACTTGTTGGGTCACTTCAAACTTCTAAATTGACCATTAATGACATAACTAAAAAGAAAAATAAAAGCATAGCTTTTGTCTCCAACACTAAAGATGGAGTGGGAGAATGTGATATGGACACTGATAAAGGTATGTCAAATGCCATTGTTATACTTGGAAGAAAATTCAACCAAGTGCTAATGAGAATGGAGAGAAAGTCAAGACCCGATGTCTAGAACATCAATCCTGACACTGGCAGAAACTATGACTCTCAAAGAAAAGGAAGAATAGAAGAAAAGTCCAATCAGAATAGAGGGGTTCAATGTCATGAATGTGATGGATTTGGACACATTAGAGTAGAATGCCCCACCTATCTCAAAAAACAACAAAAAAGGCTGACTATTTCTTAGTCTGATAATGAAAGTGAAACTGAGGATGAATCTGCCAAACATGTTACTGCTCTAACTGGAAAATGGGCATCTGATGTAGATTTTAATGATGACAAAAACTCTTATACTGAACTGGTTGCTTCTTACAAAGATCCGTGTATCAGAAGTGACAAGCAACATCAAATTATCTCTCAGCTTCAGAGTGAGAAGGAAGAATATTTCTCCAACATCCATAGATTGCTCTTGGAAACTCCAAAGCCTTGAATGCCCTACTCAATGGAGTTGACAAAAACATGTTTAGGCTGATAAACACATGCACTGTAGCCAAGGAATCTTGGGATATTCTCAAGACAGATCATGAAGGTGCATTTAAGGTGAAGATGATGTAGGATGAGAGTATCCATGCCTTTCACATGAATATTCTTGAAATAGTTATTGCAATTAGTTCCCTAGGAGAGAAAATATCAGAAGAAAAGCTGGTTAGGAAGATTCTCAGGTCTCTTCCCAAGAGGTTTGATATGAAGGCAACAACCATAGAAGAAGCCCAAAACATCAGCAACATCAGAGTTGATGAACTTGTTGGGTCACTTCAAACTTCTAAATTGACCATTAATGACATAACTAAAAAGAAAAATAAAAGCATAGCTTTTGTCTCCAACACTAAAGATGGAGTGGGAGAATGTGATATGGACACTGATAAAGGTATGTCAAATGCCATTGTTATACTTGGAAGAAAATTCAACCAAGTGCTAATGAGAATGGAGAGAAAGTCAAGACCCGATGTCTAGAACATCAATCCTGACACTGGCAGAAACTATGACTCTCAAAGAAAAGGAAGAATAGAAGAAAAGTCCAATCAGAATAGAGGGGTTCAATGTCATGAATGTGATGGATTTGGACACATTAGAGTAGAATGCCCCACCTATCTCAAAAAACAACAAAAAAGGCTGACTATTTCTTAGTCTGATAATGAAAGTGAAACTGAGGATGAATCTGCCAAACATGTTACTGCTCTAACTGGAAAATGGGCATCTGATGTAGATTTTAATGATGACAAAAACTCTTATACTGAACTGGTTGCTTCTTACAAAGATCCGTGTATCAGAAGTGACAAGCAACATCAAATTATCTCTCAGCTTCAGAGTGAGAAGGAAGAATATTTCTCCAACATCCATAGACTGCTCTTGGAAACTCCAAAGCCTTGAATGCCCTACTCAATGGAGTTGACAAAAACATGTTTAGGCTGATAAACACATGCACTGTAGCCAAGGAATCTTGGGATATTCTCAAGACAGATCATGAAGGTGCATTTAAGGTGAAGATGATGTAGGATGAGAGTATCCATGCCTTTCACATGAATATTCTTGAAATAGTTATTGCAATTAGTTCCCTAGGAGAGAAAATATCAGAAGAAAAGCTGGTTAGGAAGATTCTCAGGTCTCTTCCCAAGAGGTTTGATATGAAGGCAACAACCATAGAAGAAGCCCAAAACATCAGCAACATCAGAGTTGATGAACTTGTTGGGTCACTTCAAACTTCTAAATTGACCATTAATGACATAACTAAAAAGAAAAATAAAAGCATAGCTTTTGTCTCCAACACTAAAGATGGAGTGGGAGAATGTGATATGGACACTGATAAAGGTATGTCAAATGCCATTGTTATACTTGGAAGAAAATTCAACCAAGTGCTAATGAGAATGGAGAGAAAGTCAAGACCCGATGTCTAGAACATCAATCCTGACACTGGCAGAAACTATGACTCTCAAAGAAAAGGAAGAATAGAAGAAAAGTCCAATCAGAATAGAGGGGTTCAATGTCATGAATGTGATGGATTTGGACACATTAGAGTAGAATGCCCCACCTATCTCAAAAAACAACAAAAAAGGCTGACTATTTCTTAGTCTGATAATGAAAGTGAAACTGAGGATGAATCTGCCAAACATGTTACTGCTCTAACTGGAAAATGGGCATCTGATGTAGATTTTAATGATGACAAAAACTCTTATACTGAACTGGTTGCTTCTTACAAAGATCCGTGTATCAGAAGTGACAAGCAACATCAAATTATCTCTCAGCTTCAGAGTGAGAAGGAAGAATATTTCTCCAACATCCATAGACTGCTCTTGGAAACTCCAAAGCCTTGAATGCCCTACTCAATGGAGTTGACAAAAACATGTTTAGGCTGATAAACACATGTACTGTAGCCAAGGAATCTTGGGATATTCTCAAGACAGATCATGAAGGTGCATTTAAGGTGAAGATGATGTAGGATGAGAGTATCCATGCCTTTCACATGAATATTCTTGAAATAGTTATTGCAATTAGTTCCCTAGGAGAGAAAATATCAGAAGAAAAGCTGGTTAGGAAGATTCTCAGGTCTCTTCCCAAGAGGTTTGATATGAAGGCAACAACCATAGAAGAAGCCCAAAACATCAGCAACATCAGAGTTGATGAACTTGTTGGGTCACTTCAAACTTCTAAATTGACCATTAATGACATAACTAAAAAGAAAAATAAAAGCATAGCTTTTGTCTCCAACACTAAAGATGGAGTGGGAGAATGTGATATGGACACTGATAAAGGTATGTCAAATGCCATTGTTATACTTGGAAGAAAATTCAACCAAGTGCTAATGAGAATGGAGAGAAAGTCAAGACCCGATGTCTAGAACATCAATCCTGACACTGGCAGAAACTATGACTCTCAAAGAAAAGGAAGAATAGAAGAAAAGTCCAATCAGAGTAGAGGGGTTCAATGTCATGAATGTGATGGATTTGGACACATTAGAGTATAATGCCCCACCTATCTCAAAAAACAACAAAAAAGGCTGACTATTTCTTGGTCTGATGATGAAAGTGAAACTGAGGATTAATCTGCCAAACATGTTACTGCTCTAACTGGAAAATGGGCATCAGATGTAGATTTTTATGATGAAAAAAACTCTTATACTGAACTGCTTGCTTCTTCAAAGATCCGTGTATCAGAAGTGACAAGCAACAGGAAATTATCTCTCAGCTTCAGAGTGAGAAGGAAGACTATTTCTCCAACATCCATAGACTGCTCTTGGAAACACCAAAGCCTTGAATGCCCTACTCAATGGAGTTGACAAAAACATGTTTAGGCTAATAAACACATGCACTGTAGCCAAGGAATCTTGGGATATTCTAAAGACAGGTCATGAAGGTTCATCTAAGGTGAAGATGATGTAGGATGAGAGTATCCATGCCTTTCACATCAATATTCTTCAAATAGCTAATGCCTTTAGTTCCCTAGGAGAGAAAATAACAGAAGAAAAGCTGGTTAGGAAGATTATCAGGTCTCTTCCTAAGAGGTTTGATATGAAGGCAACAACCATAGAAGAAGCCCAAAACATCAGCAACATCAGAGTTGATGAACTTGTTTGGTCACTTCAAACTTTTAAATTGACCATTAATGACATAACTAAAAAGAAAAATAAAAGCATAGCTTTTGTCTCCAACACTAAAGATGGAGTGGGAGAATGTGATATGGACACTGATAAAGGTATGTCAAATGCCATTGTTATACTTGGAAGAAAATTCAACCAAGTGCTAATGAGAATGGAGAGAAAGTCAAGACCCGATGTCTAGAACATCAATCCTGACACTGGAAGAAACTATGACTCTCAAAGAAAAGCAAGAATAAAAGAAAAGTCCAATCAGAATAGGGGGGTTCAATGTCATAAATGTGATGGATTTGGACACATTAGAGTATAATCCCCCACCTATCTCAAAAAACAACAAAAAAGGCTGACTATTTCTTGGTCTGATGATGAAAATGAATCAGAGGATGAATCTGCCAAACATGTTACTGCTCTAACTGGAAAATGGGCATCTGATGTAGATTTTTATGATGAAAAAAACTCTTATACTGAACTGGTAGTTTTTTACAAAGATCCGTGTATCAGAAGTGACAAGCAACATCAAATTATCTCTCAGCTTCAGAGTGGGAAGGAAGAATATTTCTCCAACATCCATAGACTGCTCTTGGAAACTCCGAAGCCTTGAATTCCCTACTCAATGGAGTTGACAAAAACATGTTTAGGCTAATAAACACATGCACTATAGCCAAGGAATCTTGGGATATTCTCAAGACAGATCATGAAGATGCATCTAAGGTGAAGATGATGTAGGATTAGAGTAGCCATGCCTTTCACATGAATATTCTTGAAATAGCTAATGCCTTTAGTTCCCTAGGAGAAAAAATATCAGAAGAAAAGCTGTTTAGGGAGATTATCAGGTCTCTTCCCAAGAGGTTTGATAAGAAGGTAACAACCATAGAAGAAGCCCAAAACATCAGCAACATCAGAGTTGATGAACTTGTTGGGTCACTTCAAACTTTTAAATTGACCATTAATGACATAACTAAAAAGAAATATAAAAGCATAGCTTTTGTCTCCAACACTAAAGATGGAGTGGGAGAATGTGATATGGACACTGATAAAAGTATGTCAAATGCCATTGCTATACTTGGAAGAAAATTCAACCAAGTGCTAATGAGAATGGAGAGAAAGTAAAGACCCGATGTCTAGAACATCATTCCTGACACTGGCAGAAACTATGACTCTCAAAGAAAAAGAAGAATAGAAGAAAAGTCCAATCAGAATAGAGGGGTTCAATGTCATGAATGTGATAGATTTTGACACATTAGAGTAGAATGCCCCACCTATCTCAAAAAACAACAAAAAAGGCTGACTATTTCTTAGTCTGATGATGAAAGTGAAACTGAGGATGAATCTGCCAAACATGTTACTGCTCTAACTGGAAAATGGGCATCAGATGTAGATTTTTATGATGAAAAAAACTCTTATACTGAACTGCTTACTTCTTCAAAGATCCGTGTATCAGAAGTGACAAGCAACAGGAAATTATCTCTCAGCTTCAGAGTGAGAAGGAAGACTATTTCTCCAACATCCATAGACTGCTCTTGGAAACACCAAAGCCTTGAATGCCCTACTCAATGGAGTTGACAAAAACATGTTTAGGCTAATAAACACATGCACTGTAGCCAAGGAATCTTGGGATATTCTAAAGACAGATCATGAAGGTGCGTCTAAGGTGAAGATGATGTAGGATGAGAGTATCCATGCCTTTCACATCAATATTCTTGAAATAGCTAATGCCTTTAGTTCCCTAGGAGAGAAAATAACAGAAGAAAAGCTGGTTAGGAAGATTATCAGGTCTCTTCCCAAGAGGTTTGATATGAAGGCAACAACCATTGAAGAAGCCCAAAACATCAGCAACATCAGAGTTGATGAACTTGTTTGGTCACTTCAAACTTTTAAATTGACCATTAATGACATAACTAAAAAGAAAAATAAAAGCATAGCTTTTGTCTCCAACACTAAAGATGGAGTGGGAGAATGTGATATGGACACTGATAAAGGTATATCAAATGCCATTGTTATACTTGGAAGAAAATTCAACCAAGTGCTAATGAGAATGGAGAGAAAGTCAAGACCCGATGTCTAGAACATCAATCCTGACACTGGAAGAAACTATGACTCTCAAAGAAAAGCAAGAATAAAAGAAAAGTCCAATCAGAATAGGGGGGTTCAATGTCATGAATGTGATGGATTTGGACACATTAGAGTATAATGCCCCACCTATCTCAAAAAACAACAAAAAAGGCTGACTATTTCTTGGTCTGATGATGAAAGTGAATCAGAGGATGAATCTGCCAAACATGTTACTGCTCTAACTGGAAAATGGGCATCTGATGTAGATTTTTATGATGAAAAAAACTCTTATACTGAACTGGTTGCTTCTTAGAAAGATCCGTGTATCAGAAGTGACAAGCAACATCAAATTATCTCTCAGCTTCAGAGTGAGAAGGAAGAATATTTCTCCAACAACCATAGACTGCTCTGGGAAACTCCAAAGCCTTGAATGCCCTACTCAATGGAGTTGACAAAAACATGTTTAGGCTAATAAACACATGCACAGTAGCCAAGGAATCTTGGGATATTCTCAAGACAGATCATGAAGGTGCATTTAAGGTGCAGATGATGTAGGATGAGAGTATCCATGCCTTTCACATGAATATTCTTGAAATAGCTATTGCCTTTAGTTCCCTAGGAGAGAAAATATCAGAAGAAAAGCTGGTTAGCAAGATTCTCAGGTCTCTTCCCAAGAGGTTTGATATGAAGGCAACAACCATAGAAGAAGCCCAAAACATCAGCAACATCAGAGTTGATGAACTTGTTGGGTCACTTCAAACTTTTAAATTGACCATTAATGACATAACTAAAAAGAAAAATAAAAGCATAGCTTTTGTCTCCAACACTAAAGATGGAGTGGGAAAATGTGATATGGACACTGATAAAGGTATGTCAAATGCCATTGTTATACTTGTAAGAAAATTCAACCAAGTGCTAATGAGAATGGAGAGAAAGTCAAGACCCGATGTCTAGAACATCAATCTTGACACTGGCAGAAACTATGACTCTCAAAGAAAAGGAAGAATAAAAGAAAAGTCCAATCAGAATAGAGGGGTTCAATGTCATGAATGTGATGGATTTGGACACATTAGAGTAGAATGCCCCACCTATCTCAAAAAACAACAAAAAAGGCTGACTATTTCTTGGTCTGATGATGAAAGTGAAACTGAGGATGAATCTGCCAAACATGTTACTGCTCTAACTGGAAAATGGGGATCTGATGTAGATTTTTATGATGAAAAAAACTGTTATACTGAACTGGTTGCTTCTTACAAAGATCCGTGTATCAGAAGTGACAAGCAACATCAAATTATCTCTCAGCTTCAGAGTGAGAAGGAAGAATATTTCTCCAACATCCATAGACTGCTCTTGGAAACTCCAAAGCCTTGAATGCCCTACTCAATGGAGTTGACAAAAACAATATTTAGGCTAATAAACACATGCACTATAGCCAAGGAATCTTGGGATATTCTCAAGACAGATCATGAAGATGCATCTAAGGTGAAGATGATGTAGGATGAGAGTATCCATGCCTTTCACATGAATATTCTTGAAATAGCTAATGCCTTTAGTTCCCTAGGAGAAAAAATATCTGAAGAAAAGCTAGTTAGGAAGATTATCAGGTCTCTTCCCAAGAGGTTTGATATGAAGGCAACAACCATAGAAGAGGCCCAAAACATCGGCAACATCAGAGTTGATGAACTTGTGGGGTCACTTCAAACTTTTAAATTGACCATTAATGACATAACTAAAAAGAAAAATAAAAGCATAGCTTTTGTCTCCAACACCAAAGATGGAGTGGGAGAATGTGATATGGACACTGATAAAGGTATGTCAAATGCCATTGTTATACTTGGAAGAAAATTCAACCAAGTGCTAATGAGAATGGAGAGAAAGTCAAGACCCGATGTCTAGAACATCAATTCTGACACTGGAAGAAACTATGACTCTCAAAGAAAAGCAAGAATAAAAGAAAAGTCCAATCAGAATAGGGGGGTTCAATGTCATGAATGTGATGGATTTGGACACATTAGAGTATAATGCCCCACCTATCTCAAAAAACAACAAAAAAGGCTGACTATTTCTTGGTCTGATGATGAAAGTGAATCAGAGGATGAATCTGCCAAACATGTTACTGCTCTAACTGGAAAATGGGCATCTGATGTAGATTTTTATGATGAAAATAACTCTTATACTGAACTGGTTGCTTCTTACAAAGATCCGTGTATCAGAAGTGACAAGCAACATCAAATTATCTCTCAGCTTCAGAGTGAGAAGGAAGAATATTTCTCCAACAACCATAGACTGCTCTGGGAAACTCCAAAGCCTTGAATGCCCTACTCAATGGAGTTGACAAAAACATGTTTAGGCTAATAAACACATGCACGGTAGCCAAGGAATCTTGGGATATTCTCAAGACAGATCATGAAGGTGCATTTAAGGTGCAGATGATGTAGGATGAGAGTATCCATGCCTTTCACATGAATATTTTTGAAATAGCTATTGCCTTTAGTTCCCTAGGAGAGAAAATATCAGAAGAAAAGCTGGTTAGCAAGATTCTCAGGTCTCTTCCCAAGAGGTTTGATATGAAGGCAACAACCATAGAAGAAGCCCAGAACATCAGCAACATCAGAGTTGATGAACTTGTTGGGTCACTTCAAACTTTTAAATTGACCATTAATGACATAACTAAAAAGAAAAATAAAAGCATAGCTTTTGTCTCCAACACTAAAGATGGAGTGGGAGAATGTGATATGGACACTGATAAAGGTATGTCAAATGCCATTGTTATACTTGGAAGAAAATTCAACCAAGTGCTAATGAGAATGGAGAGAAAGTCAAGACCCGATGTCTAGAACATCAATCCTGACACTGGCAGAAACTATGACTCTCAAAGAAAAGGAAGAATAAAAGAAAAGTCCAATCAGAATAGAGGGGTTCAATGTCATGAATGTGATGGATTTGGACACATTAGAGTAGAATGCCCCACCTATCTCAAAAAACAACAAAAAAGGCTGACTATTTCTTGGTCTGATGATGAAAGTGAAACTGAGGATGAATCTGCCAAACATGTTACTGCTCTAACTGGAAAATGGGGATCTGATGTAGATTTTTATGATGAAAAAAAACTCTTATACTGAACTGGTTGCTTCTTACAAAGATCCGTGAATTAGAAGTGACAAGCAACATCAAATTATCTCTCAGCTTCAGAGTGAGAAGGAAGAATATTTCTCCAACATCCATAGACTGCTCTTGGAAACTCCAAAGCCTTGAATGCCCTACTCAATGGAGTTGACAAAAACAATATTTAGGCTAATAAACACATGCACTATAGCCAAGGAATCTTGGGATATTCTCAAGACAGATCATGAAGATACATCTAAGGTGAAGATGTTGTAGGATGAGAGTATCCATGCCTTTCACATGAATATTCTTGAAATAGCTAATGCCTTTAGTTCCCTAGGAGAAAAAATATCTGAAGAAAAGCTAGTTAGGAAGATTATCAGGTCTCTTCCCAAGAGGTTTGATATGAAGGCAACAACCATAGAAGAGGCCCAAAACATCGGCAACATCAGAGTTGATGAACTTGTGGGGTCACTTCAAACTTTTAAATTGACCATTAATGACATAACTAAAAAGAAAAATAAAAGCATAGCTTTTGTCTCCAACACCAAAGATGGAGTGGGAGAATGTGATATGGACACTGATAAAGGTATGTCAAATGCCATTGTTTTACTTGGAAGAAAATTCAACCAAGTGCTAATGAGAATGGAGAGGAAGTCAAGACCCGATGTCTAGAACATCAATCCTGACACTGGCAGAAACTATAACTCTCAAAGAAAAGCAAGAATAGAAGAAAAGTCTTTTCAGAATAGAGGGGTTCAATGTCATGAATGTGATGGATTTGGACACATTAGAGTATAATGCCCCACCTATCTCAAAAAACAACAAAAAAGGCTGACTATTTCTTGGTCTGATGATGAAAGTGATACTGAGGATGAATCTGCCAAACATGTTACTGCTCTAACTGGAAGATGAGCATTTGATGTAGATTTTTATGATGAAAAAAACTCTTATACTGAACTGCTTGCTTCTTCAAAGATCCGTGTATCAGAAGTGACAAGCAACAGGAAATTATATCTCAGCTTCAGAGTGAGAAGGAAGACTATTTCTCCAACATCCATAGACTGCTCTTGGAAACACCAAAGCCTTGAATGCCCTACTCAATAGAGTTGACAAAAACAGTTTTAGGCTAATAAACACATGCACTATAGCCAAGGAATCTTGGGATATTCTAAAGACAGATCATGAAGGTGCATCTAAGGTGAAGATGATGTAGGATGAGAGTATCCATGCATTTCACATGAATATTCTTGAAATAGCTAATGCCTTTAGTTCCCTGGGAGAGAAAATATCAGAAGAAAAGCTGGTTAGGAAGATTCTCAGGTCTCTTCCCAAGAGGTTTGATATGAAGGCAACAACCATAGAAGAAGCCCAAAACATCAGCAACATCAGAGTTGATGAACTTGTTTGGTCACTTCAAACTTTTAAATTGACCATTAATGACATAACTAAAAAGAAAAATAAAAGCATAGCTTTTGTCTCCAACACTAAAGATGGAGTGGGAGAATGTGATATGGACACTGATAAAGGTATGTCAAATGCCATAGTTATACTTGGAAGAAAATTCAACCAAGTGCTAATGAGAATGGAGAGAAAGTCAAGACCCGATCTCTAGAACATCAATCCTGACACTGGCAGAAACTATGACTCTCAAAGAAAAGTAAGAATAGAAGAAAAGTCCAATCAGAATTGAGGGGTTCAATGTCATGAATCTGATGGATTTGGACACATTAGAGTAGAATGTCCCACCTATCTCAAAAAACAACAAAAAAGGCTGACTATTTCTTGGTCTGATGATGAAAGTGAGACTGAGGATGAATCTGCCAAACATGTTACTGCTCTAAATGGAAAATGGGCATCTGATGTAGATTTTTATGATGAAAAAAACTCTTATACTGAACTAGTTGCTTCTTACAAAGATCCGTGTATCAGAAGTGACAAGCAACATCAAATTATCTCTCAGCTTCAGAGTGAGAAGGAAGAATATTTCTCCAACATCTATAGACAGCTCTTGGAAACTCCAAAGCCTTAAAAGCCCTACTCAATGGAGTTGACAAAAACATGTTTAGGCAAATAAACACATGCACTATAGCCAAGGAATCTTGGGATATTCTCAAGATAGATCATGAAGATGCATCTAAGGTGAAGATGATGTAGGATGAGAGTATCCATGCCTTTCACATGAATATTCTTGAAATAGCTAATGCCTTTAGTTCCCTAGGAGAAAAAATATCAGAAGAAAAGCTGGTTAGGAAGATTATCAGGTCTCTTCCTAAGAGGTTTGATATGAAGGCAACAACAATAGAAGAAGCCAAAAACATCGGCAACATCAGAGTTGATGAACTTGTGGGGTCACTTCAAACTTTTAAATTAACCATTAATGACATAACTAAAAAGAAAAATAAAAGCATAGTTTTTGTCTCCAACACTAAAGATGGAGTGGGAGAATGTGATATGGACACTGATAAAGGTATGTCAAATGCCATTGTTTTACTTGGAAGAAAATTCAACCAAGTGCTAATGAGAATGGAGAGGAAGTCAAGACCTGATGTCTAGAACATCAATCCTGACACTGGAAGAAACTATGACTCTCAAAGAAAAGCAAGAATAGAAGAAAAGTCCAATCAGAATAGAGGGGTTCAATGTCATGAATGTGATGGATTTGGACACATTAGAGTAGAATGCCCCACCTATCTCAAAAAACAACAAAAAAGGCTGACTATTTCTTGGTCTGATGATGAAAGTGAAACTGAGGATGAATCTGCCAAACATGTTACTTCTCTAACTGGAAGATGGGAATTTGATGTAGATTTTTATGATGAAAAAAACTCTTATACTGAACTGCTTGCTTCTTCAAAGATTCGTGTATCAGAAGTGACAAGCAACAGGAAATTATCTCTTAGCTTCAGAGTGAGAACGAAGACTATTTCTCCAACATCCATAGACTTCTCTTGGAAACACCAAAGCCTTGAATGCCCTACTCAATGGAGTTGACAAAAACATGTTTAGGCTAATAAACACATGCACTGTAGCCAAGGAATCTTGGGATATTCTAAAGACAGATCATGAAGGTGCATCTAAGGTGAAGATGATGTAGGATGAGAGTATCCATGCCTTTCACATGAATATTCTTGAAATAGCTAATGCCTTTAGTTCCCTAGGAGAAAAAATATCAGAAGAAAAGCTGGTTAGGATGATTCTCAGGTCTCTTCCCAAGAGGTTTGATATGAAGGTAACAACCATAGAAGAAGCCTAAAACATCGGCAACATCAGAGTTGATTAACTTGTGGGGTCACTTCAAACTTTTAAATTGACCATTAATGACATAACTAAAAAGAAGAATAAAAGCATAGCTTTTGTCTCCAACGCTAATGATGGAGTGGGAGAATGTGATATGGACACCGATAAAGGTATGTCAAATGCCATTGTTTTACTTGGAAGAAAACTCAACCAAGTGCTAATGAGAATGGAGAGGAAGTCAAGACCCGATGTCTAGAACATCAATCCTGACACTGGCAGAAACTATGACTCTCAAAGAAAAGCAAGAATAGAAGAAAAGTCCAACCAGAATAGAGGGGTTCAATGTCATGAATGTGATGGATTTGGACACATTAGAGTAGAATGCCCCACCTATCTCAAAAAACAAGAAAAATGGCTGACTATTTCTTGGTCTGATGATGAAAGAGAAACTGAGGATGAATCAGCCAAACATGTTACTGCTCTAACTGGTAGATGGGCATCTGATGTAGATTTTTATGATTAAAAAAAATCTTATACTGAACTGGTTGCTTCTTACAAAGATCCGTGTATCAGAAGTGACAAGCAACATCAAATTATCTCTCAGCTTCAGAGTGAGAAGGAAGAATATTTCTCCAACATCCATACACTGCTCTTGGAAACTCCAAAGCCTTGAATGCCCTACTCAATGGAGTTGACAAAAACATGTTTAGGCTAATAAACACATGCACTATAGCCAAGGAATCTTGGGATATTCTCAAGACAAATCATGAAGATGCATCTAAGGTGAAGATGATGTAGGATGAGAGTATCCATGCCTTTCACATGAATATTATTGAAATGGCTAATGAATTTAGTTCCTTAGAAGAGAAAATATCAGAAGAAAAGCTGGTTAGGAAGATTCTCAGGTCTCTTCCCAAGAGGTTTGATATGAAGGCAACAACCATAGAAGAAGCCCAAAACATCGGCAACATCAGAGTTGATAACTTGTGGGGTCACTTCAAACTTTAAAATTGACCATTAATGACATAACTAAAAAGAAAAATAAAATCATAGCTTTTGTCTCCAACACTAAAGATGGAGTGGGAGAATGTGATATGGACACTGATAAAGGTATGTCAAATGCCATTGTTTTACTTGGAAGAAAATTCAACCAAGTGCTAATGAGAATGGAGAGGAAGTCAAGACCCGATGTCTAGAACATCAATCCTGACACTGGGAGAAACTATGACTCTCAAAGAAAAGCAAGAATAGAAGAAAAGTCTTTTCAGAATAGAGGGGTTCAATGTCATAAATTTGATGGATTTGGACACATTAGAGTAGAATGCCCCACCTATCTCAAAAAACAACAAAAAAGGCTGACTATTTCTTGGTCTGATGATGAAAGTGAAACTGAGGATGAATCTGCCAAACATGTTACTGCTCTAACTGGAAGATGGGCATTTGATGTAGATTTTTATGATGAAAAAATCTCTTATACTAAACTGGTTGCTTCTTACAAAGATCCGTGTATCAGAAGTGACAAGCAACAGGAAATTATCTCTTAGCTTCAGAGTGAGAAGGAAGACTATTTCTCCAACATCCATAGACTTCTCTTGGAAACACCAAAGCCTTGAATGCCCTACTCAATGGAGTTGACAAAAACATGTTTAGGCTAATAAACACATGCACTGTAGCCAAGGAATATTGGGATATTCTAAAGACAGATCATGAAGGTGCATCTAAGGTGAAGATGATGTAGGATGAGAGTATCCATGCCTTTCAAATGAATATTCTTGAAATAGCTAATGCCTTTAGTTCCCTAGGAGAAAAAATATCAGAAGAAAAGCTGGTTAGGAAGATTCTCAGGTCTCTTCCCAAGAGGTTTGATATGAAGGTAACAACCATAGAAGAAGCCTAAAACATCGGCAACATCAGAGTTGATTAACTTGTGGGGTCACTTCAAACTTTTAAATTGACCATTAATGACATAACTAAAAAGAAGAATAAAAGCATAGCTTTTGTCTCCAACGCTAATGATGGAGTGGGAGAATGTGATATGGACACCGATAAAGGTATGTCAAATGCCATTGTTTTACTTGGAAGAAAACTCAACCAAGTGCTAATGAGAATGGAGAGGAAGTCAAGACCCGATGTCTAGAACATCAATCCTGACACTGGCAGAAACTATGACTCTCAAAGAAAAGCAAGAATAGAAGAAAAGTCCAATCAGAATAGAGGGGTTCAATGTCATTAATGTGATGGATTTGGACACATTAGAGTAGAATGCCCCACCTATCTCAAAAAACAACAAAAATGGCTGACTATTTCTTGGTCTGATGATGAAAGAGAAACTGAGGATGAATCAGCCAAACATGTTACTGCTCTAACTGGTAGATGGGCATCTGATGTAGATTTTTATGATTACAAAAACTCTTATACTGAACTGGTTGCTTCTTACAAAGATCCGTGTATCTGAAGTGACAAGCAACATCAAATTATCTCTCAGCTTCAGAGTGAGAAGGAAGAATATTTCTCCAACATCCATACACTGCTCTTGGAAACTCCAAAGCCTTGAATGCCCTACTCAATGGAGTTGACAAAAACATGTTTAGGCTAATAAACACATGCACTATAGCCAAGGAATCTTGGGATATTCTCAAGACAAATCATGAAGATGCATCTAAGGTGAAGATGATGTAGGATGAGAGTATCCATGCCTTTCACATGAATATTATTGAAATGGCTAATGAATTTAGTTCCTTAGAAGAGAAAATATCAGAAGAAAAGCTGGTTAGGAAGATTCTCAGGTCTCTTCCCAAGAGGTTTCATATGAAGGCAACAACCATAGAAGAAGCCCAAAACATCGGCAACATCAGAGTTGATAACTTGTGGGGTCACTTCAAACTTTAAAATTGACCATTAATGACATAACTAAAAAGAAAAATAAAATCATAGCTTTTGTCTCCAACACTAAAGATGGAGTGGGAGAATGTGATATGGACACTGATAAAGGTATGTCAAATGCCATTGTTTTACTTGGAAGAAAATTCAACCAAGTGCTAATGAGAATGGAGAGGAAGTCAAGACCCGATGTCTAGAACATCAATCCTGACACTGGCAGAAACTATGACTCTCAAAGAAAAGCAAGAATAGAAGAAAAGTCCAATCAGAATAGAGGGGTTCAATGTCATAAATGTGATGGATTTGGACACATTAGAGTAGAATGCCCCACCTATCTCAAAAAACAACAAAAAAGGCTGACTATTTCTTGGTCTGATGATGAAAGTGAAACTGAGGATGAATCTGCCAAACATGTTACTGCTCTAACTGGAAGATGGGCATTTGATGTAGATTTTTATGATGAAAAAATCTCTTATACTAAACTGGTTGCTTCTTACAAAGATTCGTGTATCATAAGTGACAAGCAACATCAAATTATCTTTCAGCTTCAGAGTGAGAAGGAAGTATATTTCTCCGACATCCATACACTGCTCTTGGAAACTAGGAAGCCTTGAATGCCCTACTCAATGGAGTTGACAAAAACATGTTTAGGCTAATAAACACATGCACTGTAGCCAAGGAATCTTGGGATATTCTCAAGACAGATCATGAAGGTGCATCTAAGGTGAAGATGATGTAGGATGAGAGTATCCATGCCTTTCACATGAATATTCTTGAAATAGCTAATGCCTTTAATTCCTTAGAAGAGAAAATATCATAAGAAAAGCTGGTTAGGAAGATTCTCAGGTCTCTTCCCAAGAGGTTTGATATGAAGGCAACAACCATAGAAGAAGCCCAAAACATCAGCAACATCAGAGTTGATGAACTTGTGGGGTCACTTCAAACTTTTAAATTGACCATTAATGACATAACTAAAAAGAAGAATAAAAGCATAGCTTTTGTCTCCAATACTAAAGATGGAGTGGGAGAATGTGATATGGACACTGATAAAGGTATGTCAAATGCCATTGTTTTACTTGGAAGAAAATTCAACCAAGTGCTAATGAGAATGGAGAGGAAGTCATGACCCGTTGTCTAGAACATCAATCCTGACACTGGCAGAAACTATGACTCTCAAAGAAAAGCAAGAATAGAAGAAAAGGCCAATCAGAATAGAGGGGTTCAATGTCATGAATGTGATGGATTTGGACACATTAGAGTATAATGCCCCACCTATCTCAAAAAACAACAAAAAATGCTGACTATTTCTTAGTCTGATGATGAAAGTGAAACTGAGGATGAATCTGCCAAACATGTTACTGCTCTAACTGGAAGATGGGCATCTGATGTAGATTTTTATGATGAAAAAAACTCTTATACTGAACTGGTTACTACTTCAAAGATCCGTGTATCAGAAGTGAGAAGCAACTGGAAATTATCTCTCAGCTTTAGAGTGAGAAGGAAGAATATTTCTCCAACATCCATAGACTGCTCTTGGAAACTCCAAAGACTTGAATGCCCTACTCAATGGAGTTGAAAAAAACATGTTTAGGCTAATAAACACATGCACTGTAGCCAAGGAATCTTGGAATATTCTAAAGACAGATCATGAAGGTGCATTTAAGGTGAAGATGATGTAGGATGAGAGTATCCATGCCTTTCACATGAATATTCTTGAAATAGCTAATGCCTTTAGTTCCCTAGGAGAGAAAATATCAGAAGAAAAGCTGGTTAGGAAGATTCTCAGGTCTCTTCCCAAGAGGTTTGATATGAAGGTAACAACCATAGAAGAATCCCAAAACATCGGCAACATCAGAGTTGATGAACTTCTGGGGTCACTTCAAACTTTTAAATTGACCATTAATGACATAACTAAAAAGAAGAATAAAAGCATAGCTTTTGTCTCCAACACTAAAGATGGAGTGGGAGAATGTGATATGGACACTGATAAAGGTATGTCAATGCCATTGTTTTAATTGGAAGAAAATTCAACCAAGTGCTAATGAGAATGGAGAGGAAGTCAAGACCCAATGTCTAGAACATCACTCCTGACACTGGCAGAAACTTTGACTCTCAAAGAAAAGCAAGAATAAAAGAAAAGTCTAATCAGAATAGAGGGGTTCAATGTCATGAATGTGATGGATTTGGACACATTAGAGTAGAATGCCCAACCTATCTCAAAAATCAACAAAAAAGGCTGACTATTTCTTGGTCTGATGATGAAAGTGAAACTGAGGATGAATCTGCCAAACATGATACTGCTCTAACTGGAAGATGGGCATCTGATGTATATTTTTATGCTGAAAAAAACTCTTATACTGAACTGGTTACTTCTTACAAAGATTTGTGTATCAGAAGTGACAAGCAACATCAAATTATCTCTCAGCTTCAGAATGAGAAGGAAGAATATTTCTCCAACATCCATACACTGCTCTTGGAAACTCCAAAGCCTTGAACCCCCTACTCAATGGAGTTGACAAAAACATGTTTAGGCTATTAAACACATGCACTGTAGCCATGGAATCTTGGGATATTCTCAAGACAAATCATGAAGGTGCATCTAAGGAGAAGATGATGTAAGATGAGAGTATCCATGCCTTTCACATGAATATTCTTGAAATAGCTAATGCCTTTAGTTCCCTGGGGGAGAAAATATCAGAAGAAAAGTTGGTTAGGAAGATTCTCAGGTCTCTTCCCAAGAGGTTTAATATGTAGACAACAACCATAGAAGAAGCCCAAAAGATCAGTAACATCAGAGTTGATGAACTTGTTGGGTCACTTCAAACTTTTAAATTGACCATTAATGACATAACTAAAATGAAAAATAAAAGCATAGCTTTTGTCTCTAACACTAAAGATGGAGTGGGAGAATGTGATATGGACACTGATAAAGGTATGTAAAATGCCATTGTTATACTTGGAAGTCAAGACCCGATGTCAAGAACATCAATCCTGACACTGGCAGAAACTATGACTCTCAAAGAAAAGCAAGAATAGAAGAAAAGTCTAATCAGAATAGAAGGGTTCAATGTCATGAATGTGATGGATTTGGACACATTTGAGTAGAATGCCCCACCTATCTCAAAAAACAACAAAAAAGGTTGACTATTTCTTGGTCTGATGATGAAAGTGAAACTGAGGATGAATCTGCCAAACATGTTACTGCTCTAACTGGAAGATGAGCATTTGATGTAGATTTTTATGATGAAAATAACTCTTATACTGAACTGGCTTCTTCTTCAAAGATCCGTGTATCAGAAGTGACAAGCAACAGGAAATTATCTCTCAGCTTTAGAGTGAGAAGGAAGAATATTTCTCCAACATCCATAGACTGCTCTTGGAAACTCCAAAGCCTTGAATGCCCTACTCAATGGAGTTGACAAAAACATGTATAGGCTAATAAACACATGCACTGAAGCCAAGGAATCTTGGGATATTCTAAAGACAGATCATGAAGGTGCATCTAAGGTGAAGATGATGTAGGATGAGAGTATCCATGCCTTTCACATGAATATTCTTGAAATAGCTAATTCCTTTAGTTCCCTAGGAGAGAAAATATCAGAAGAAAAGCTGGTTAGGAAGATTCTCATGTCTCTTCCTAAGAGGTTTGATATGAAGGTAACAACCATAGAAGAAGCCCAAAACATCGGCAACATCAGAGTTGATGAACTTGTGGGGTCAGTTCAAACTTTTAAGTTGACCATTAATGACATAACTAAAAAGAAGAATAAAAGCATAGCTTTTGTCTCCAACACTAAAGATGGATTGGGAGAATGTGATATGGACACTGATAAAGGCATGTCAAATGCCATTGTTTTACTTGGAAGAAAATTCAACAAGTGCAAATGAGAATGGAGAGGAAGTCAAGACCCGATGTCTAGAACATCAATCCTGACACTGGCAGAAACTATGACTCTCACAGAAAAGAAAGAATAGAAGAAAAGTCCAATCAGAATAGAGAGGTTCAATGTCATGAATGTGATGGATTTGGACACATTAGAGTAGAATGCCCCACCTATCTCAAAAAACAACAAAAAAGGCTGACTATTTCTTGGTCTGATGATGAAAGCGAAACTTAGGATGAATCTGCCAAACATGTTACTGCTCTAACTGGAAGATGGGCATTTGATGTAGATTTTTATGATGAAAAAAACTCTTATACTGAACTGGTTGCTTCTTCAAAGATCCGTGTATCAGAAGTGACAAGCAACAGGAAATTATCTCTCAGCTTTTGAGTGAGAAGGAAGAATATTTCTCCAACATCCATAGACTGCTCTTAGAAACTCCAAAGCCTTAAATGCCCTACTCAATGGAGTTGACAAAAACATGTATAGGATAATAAACACATGCACTGTAGCCAAGGAATCTTGGGATATTCTAAAGACAGATCATGAAGGTGCATCTAAGGTGAAGATGATGTAGGATGAGAGTATCCATGCCTTTCACATGAATATTCTTGAAATAGCTAATGCCTTTAGTTCCCTAGGAGAGAAAATATCAGAAGAAAAGCTGGTTAGGAAGATTCTCATGTCTCTTCCTAAGAGGTTTGATATGAAGGTAACAACCATAGAAGAAGCCCAAAACATCGGCAACATCAGAGTTGATGAACTTGTGGGGTCAGTTCAAACTTTTAAGTTGACCATTAATGACATAACTAAAAAGAAGAATAAAAGCATAGCTTTTGTCTCCAACACTAAAGATGGATTGGGAGAATGTGATATGGACACTGATAAAGGCATGTCAAATGCCATTGTTTTACTTGGAAGAAAATTCAACAAGTGCAAATGAGAATGGAGAGGAAGTCAAGACCCGATGTCTAGAACATCAATCCTGACACTGGCAGAAACTATGACTCTCACAGAAAAGCAAGAATAGAAGAAAATTCCAATCAGAATAGAGGGGTTCAATGTCATGAATGTGATGGATTTGGACACATTAGAGTAGAATGCCCCACCTATCTCAAAAAACAACAAAAAAGGATGACTATTTCTTGGTCTGATGATGAAAGCGAAACTTAGGATGAATCTGCCAAACATGTTACTGCTCTAACTGGAAGATGGGCATTTGATGTAGATTTTTATGATGAAAAAAACTCTTATACTGAACTGGTTGCTTCTTCAAAGATCCGTGTATCAGAAGTGACAAGCAACAGGAAATTATCTCTCAGCTTTTGAGTGAGAAGGAAGAATATTTCTCCAACATCCATAGACTGCTCTTAGAAACTCCAAAGCCTTAAATGCCCTACTCAATGGAGTTGACAAAAACATGTATAGGATAATAAACACATGCACTGAAGCCAAGGAATCTTGGGATATTCTAAAGACAGATCATGAAGGTGCATCTAAGGTGAAGATGATGTAGGATGAGAGTATCCATGCCTTTCACATGAATATTCTTGAAATAGCTAATGCCTTTAGTTCCCTAGGAGAGAAAATATCAGCAGAAAAGCTGGTTAGGAAGATTCTCAGGTCTCTTCCCAAGAGGTTTGATATGATGGTAACAACCATATAAGAAGCCCAAAACATCGGCAACATCAGAGTTGATGAACTTGTACGGTCACTTCAAACTTTTAAATTGACCATTAATGACGTAACTAAAAAGAAGAATAAAAGCATAACTTTTGTCTCCAACTCTAAAGATAGAGTGGGAGAATGTGATATGGACACTGATAAAGGTATATCAAATGCCATTGTTTTACTTGGAAGAAAATTCAACCAAGTGCTAATGAGAATGGAGAGGAAGTCCAGACCCGATGTCTAGAACATCAATCCTGACACTGGCAGAAACTATGACTCTCAAAGAAAAGCAAGAATAAAAGAAAAGTCCAATCAGAATAGAGGGGTTAAATGTCATGAATGTCATGGATTTGGACAAATTAGAGTAGAATGCCCCACCTATCTCAAAAAACAACAAAAAATGCTGACTATTTCTTGGTCTGATGGTGAAAGTGAAACTGAGGAGGAATCAGCCAAACATGTTACTGCTCTAACTGGAAGATGGGCATTTGATGTAGATTTTTATGATGAAAAAAACTCTTATACTGAACTGGTTGCTTCTTCAAAGATCCGTGTATCAGAAGTGACAAGCAACAGGAAATTATCTCTCAGCTTTTGAGTGAGAAGGAAGAATATTTCTCCAACATCCATAGACTGCTCTTAGAAACTCCAAAGCCTTAAATGCCCTACTCAATGGAGTTGACAAAAACATGTATAGGATAATAAACACATGCACTGAAGCCAAGGAATCTTGGGATATTCTAAAGACAGATCATGAAGGTGCATCTAAGGTGAAGATGATGTAGGATGAGAGTATCCATGCCTTTCACATGAATATTCTTGAAATAGCTAATGCCTTTAGTTCCCTAGGAGAGAAAATATCAGCAGAAAAGCTGGTTAGGAAGATTCTCAGGTCTCTTCCCAAGAGGTTTGATATGATGGTAACAACCATATAAGAAGCCCAAAACATCGGCAACATCAGAGTTGATGAACTTGTACGGTCACTTCAAACTTTTAAATTGACCATTAATGACGTAACTAAAAAGAAGAATAAAAGCATAACTTTTGTCTCCAACTCTAAAGATAGAGTGGGAGAATGTGATATGGACACTGATAAAGGTATATCAAATGCCATTGTTTTACTTGGAAGAAAATTCAACCAAGTGCTAATGAGAATGGAGAGGAAGTCCAGACCCGATGTCTAGAACATCAATCCTGACACTGGCAGAAACTATGACTCTCAAAGAAAAGCAAGAATAAAAGAAAAGTCCAATCAGAATAGAGGGGTTAAATGTCATGAATGTCATGGATTTGGACAAATTAGAGTAGAATGCCCCACCTATCTCAAAAAACAACAAAAAATGCTGACTATTTCTTGGTCTGATGGTGAAAGTGAAACTGAGGAGGAATCTGCCAAACATGTTACTACTCTAATTGGAAGATGGGCATCTGATGTAGATTTTTATGATGAAAAAAACTCTTATACTGAACTGGTTGTTGCTTACAAAGATCCGTGTATCAGAAGTCACAAGCAACATCAAATTATCTCTCAGCTTCAGAGTGAGAAGGAAGAATATTTCTCCAACATCCATACACTGCTCTTGGAAACTCCAAAGCCTTGAACGCCCTACTTAATGGAGTTGACAAAAACATGTTTAGGCTATTAAACACATGCACTGTAGCCAAGGAATCTTGGGATATTCTCAAAACAGATCATGAAGGTGCATCTAAGGTGAAGATGATGTAGGATGAGAGTATCCATGCCTTTCACATGAATATTCTTGAAATAGCTAATGCCTTTAGTTCCCTAGGAGAGAAAATATCAGAAGAAAAGCTGGTTAGGAAGATTCTCAGGTCTCTTCCTAAGAGGTTTGATATGAAGGTAACAACCATAGAAGAAGCCCTAAACATCGGCAACATCAGAGTTGATGAACTTGTGGGGTCACTTCAAACTTTTAAGTTGACAATTAATGACATAACTAAAAAGAAGAATAAAAGCATAGCTTTTGTCTCCAACACTAAAGATGGAGTGGGAGAATGTGATATGGACACTGATAAAGGCATGTCAAATGCCATTATTTTACTTGGAAGAATATTCAACCAAGTGCAAACGAGAATGGAGAGGAAGTCAAGACCCGATGTCTAGAACATCAATCCTGACACTGGCAGAAACTATGACTCTCAAAGAAAAGCAAGAATAGAAGAAAAGTCCAATCAGAATTGAGGGGTTCAATGTCATGAATGTGATGGATTTGGACACATTAGAGTAGAATGCCCCACCTATCTCCAAAAACAACAAAAAAGGCTGACTATTTCTTGGTCTGATGATGAAAGTGAAACTTAGGATGAATCTGCCAAACATGATACTGCTCTAACTGGAAGATGGGCATCTGATGTAGATTTTTATGCTGAAGAAAACTCTTATACTGAACTGGTTGTTTCTTACAAAGATCCGTGTTTCAGAAGTGACAAGTAACATCAAATTATCACCCAGCTTCAGAGTGAGAAGGAAGAATATTTCCCCAACATCCATACACTGCTCTTGGAAACTCCAAAGCCTTGAATGCCCTACTCAATGGAGTTGACAAAAACATGTTTAGGCTATTAAACACATGCACTGTAGCCAAGGAATCTTGGGATATTCTCAAGCCAGATCATGAAGGTGCATCTAAGGTGAAGATGATGTAGGATGAGAGTATCCATGCCTTTCACATGAATATTCTTGAAATAGCTAATGCCTTTAGTTCCCTAGGAGAGAAAATATCAGAAGAAAAGCTGGTTAGGAAGATTCTCAGGTCTCTTCCCAAGAGGTTTGATATGTAGGCAACAACCATAGAAGAAGCCCGAAACATCAGCAACATCAGAGTTGATGAACTTGTTGGGTCACTTCAAACTTTTAAATGGACCATTAATGACATAACTAAAATGAAAAATAAAAGCATAGCTTTTGTCTCTAACACTAAAGTTGGAGTGGGAGAATGAGATATGGACACTGATAAAGGTATGTAAAATTCCATTGTTATACTTGGAAGAAAATTCAACCAAGTGCTATTGAGAATGGAGAGGAAGTCAAGACCCGATGTCAAGAACATCAATCCTGACACCGGCAAAAACTATGAATCTCAAATAAAAGCAAGAATAGAAGAAAAGTCTAATCAGAATAGAGGGGTTCAATGTCATGAATGTGATGGATTTGGACACATTAGAGTATAATGCCCCACCAATCTCAAAAAACAACAAAAAAGGCTGACTATTTCTTGGTCTGATGATGAAAGTGAAACTAAGAATGAATCTTCCAAACATGTTACTGCTCTAACTAGAAGATGGGCATTTGATGTAGATTTTTATGATGAAAAAACTCTTTGAATGAACTGGTTGCTTCTTCAAAGATCCGTGTATCAGAAGTGACAAGCAACAGGAAATTATCTCTCAGCTTTAGAGTGAGAAGGAAGAATATTTCTCCAACATCCATAGACTGCTCTTGGAAACTCCAAAGCCTTGAATGCCATACTCAATGGAGTTGACAAAAACATGTATAGGCTAATAAACACATGCACTGTAGCCAAGGAATCTTGGGTTATTCTAAAGACAGATCTTGAAGGTGCATCTAAGGTGAAGATGATGTAGGATGAGAGTATCCATGCCTTTCACATGAATATTCTTGAAATAGCTAATGCCTTTAGTTCCCTAGGAGAGAAAATATCAGAAGAAAAGCTGGTTAGGAAGATTCTCAGGTCTCTTCCTAAGAGGTTTGATATGAAGGTAACAACCATAGAAGAAGCCCAAAACATTGGCAACATTAGAGTTGATGAACTTGTGGGGTCACTTCAAACTTTTAAGTTGACCATTAATGACATAACTAAAAAGAAGAATAAAAGCATAGCTTTTGTCTCGAACACTAAATATGGAGTGGGAGAATGTGATATGGACACTGATAAAGGCATGTCAAATGCCATTGTTTTACTTGGAAGAAAATTCAACCAAGTGCAAACGAGAATGGAGAGGAAGTCAAAACCCGATGTCTAGAACATCAATCCTGACACTGGCAGAAACTATGACTCTCAAAGAAAAGCAAGAATAGAAGAAAAGTCCAATCAGAATTGAGGGGTTCAATGTCATGAATGTGATGGATTTGGACACATTAGAGTAGAATGCCCCACCTATCTCCAAAAACAACAAAAAAGGCTGACTATTTCTTGGTCTGATGATGAAAGTGAAACTTAGGATGAATCTGCCAAACATGATACTGCTCTAACTGGAAGATGGGCATCTGATGTAGATTTTTATGCTGAAGAAAACTCTTATACTGAACTGGTTGTTTCTTACAAAGATCCGTGTTTCAGAAGTGACAAGTAACATCAAATTATCACCCAGCTTCAGAGTGAGAAGGAAGAATATTTCCCCAACATCCATACACTGCTCTTGGAAACTCCAAAGCCTTGAATGCCCTACTCAATGGAGTTGACAAAAACATGTTTAGGCTATTAAACACATGCACTGTAGCCAAGGAATCTTGGGATATTCTCAAGCCAGATCATGAAGGTGCATCTAAGGTGAAGATGATGTAGGATGAGAGTATCCATGCCTTTCACATGAATATTCTTGAAATAGCTAATGCCTTTAGTTCCCTAGGAGAGAAAATATCAGAAGAAAAGCTGGTTAGGAAGATTCTCAGGTCTCTTCCCAAGAGGTTTGATATGTAGGCAACAACCATAGAAGAAGCCCGAAACATCAGCAACATCAGAGTTGATGAACTTGTTGGGTCACTTCAAACTTTTAAATGGACCATTAATGACATAACTAAAATGAAAAATAAAAGCATAGCTTTTGTCTCTAACACTAAAGTTGGAGTGGGAGAATGAGATATGGACACTGATAAAGGTATGTAAAATTCCATTGTTATACTTGGAAGAAAATTCAACCAAGTGCTATTGAGAATGGAGAGGAAGTCAAGACCCGATGTCAAGAACATCAATCCTGACACCGGCAAAAACTATGAATCTCAAATAAAAGCAAGAATAGAAGAAAAGTCTAATCAGAATAGAGGGGTTCAATGTCATGAATGTGATGGATTTGGACACATTAGAGTATAATGCCCCACCAATCTCAAAAAACAACAAAAAAGGCTGACTATTTCTTGGTCTGATGATGAAAGTGAAACTAAGAATGAATCTTCCAAACATGTTACTGCTCTAACTAGAAGATGGGCATTTGATGTAGATTTTTATGATGAAAAAACTCTTTGAATGAACTGGTTGCTTCTTCAAAGATCCGTGTATCAGAAGTGACAAGCAACAGGAAATTATCTCTCAGCTTTAGAGTGAGAAGGAAGAATATTTCTCCAACATCCATAGACTGCTCTTGGAAACTCCAAAGCCTTGAATGCCATACTCAATGGAGTTGACAAAAACATGTATAGGCTAATAAACACATGCACTGTAGCCAAGGAATCTTGGGTTATTCTAAAGACAGATCTTGAAGGTGCATCTAAGGTGAAGATGATGTAGGATGAGAGTATCCATGCCTTTCACATGAATATTCTTGAAATAGCTAATGCCTTTAGTTCCCTAGGAGAGAAAATATCAGAAGAAAAGCTGGTTAGGAAGATTCTCAGGTCTCTTCCTAAGAGGTTTGATATGAAGGTAACAACCATAGAAGAAGCCCAAAACATTGGCAACATTAGAGTTGATGAACTTGTGGGGTCACTTCAAACTTTTAAGTTGACCATTAATGACATAACTAAAAAGAAGAATAAAAGCATAGCTTTTGTCTCGAACACTAAATATGGAGTGGGAGAATGTGATATGGACACTGATAAAGGCATGTCAAATGCCATTGTTTTACTTGGAAGAAAATTCAACCAAGTGCAAACGAGAATGGAGAGGAAGTCAAAACCCGATGTCTAGAACATCAATCCTGACACTGGCAGAAACTATGACTCTCAAAGAAAAGCAAGAATAGAAGAAAAGTCCAATCAGAATAGAGGGGTTCAATGTCATGAATGTGATGGATTTGGACACATTAGAGTAGAATGCCCCACCTATCTCAAAAAACAACAAAAAAGGCTGACTATTTCTTGGTCTGATGATGAAAGTGAAACTTAGGCTGAATCTGCCGAACACGATACTGCTCTAACTGGAAGATGGGCATCTGATGTACATTTTTATACTGAAGAAAACTCTTATACTGAACTGGTTGTTTCTTACAAAGATCTGTGTATCAGAAGTGACAAGTAACATCAAATTATCTCTCAGCTTCAGAGTGAGAAGGAAGAATATTTCTCCAACATCCATACACTGCTCTTGGAAACTCCAAAGCCTTGAACGACCTACTCAATGGAGTTGACAAAAACATGTTTAGGCTATTAAATACATGCACTGTAGCCAAGGAATCTTGGGATATTCTCAAGACAGATCATGAAGGTGCATCTAAGGTGAAGATGATGTAGGATGAGAGTATCCAGCCTTTCACATGAATATTCTTGAAATAGCTAATGCCTTTAGTTCCCTAGGAGAGAAAATGTCAGAAGAAAAGCTGGTTAGGAAGATTCTCAGGTCTCTTCCCAAGAGGTTTGATATGTAGGCAACAACCATAGAAGAAGCCCAAAACATCAGCAACATCAGAGTTGATGAACTTGTTGGGTCACTTCAAACTTTTAAATTGACCATTAATGACATAACTAAAAAGAAAAATAAAAGCATAGCTTTTGTCTCTAACACTAAAGTTGGAGTGGGAGAATGAGATATGGACACTGATAAAGGTATGTAAAATTCCATTGTTATACTTGGTAGAAAATTCAACCAAGTGCTATTGAGAATGGAGAGGAAGTCAAGACCCGATGTCAAGAACATCAATCCTGACACTGGCAGAAATTATGACTCTCAAATAAAAGCAAGAATAGAAGAAAAGTCTAATCAGAATAGAGGGGTTCAATGTCATGAATGTGATGGATTTGGACACATTAGAGTATAATGCCCCACCTATCTCAAAAAACAACAAAAAAGGCTGACTATTTCTTGGTCTGATGATGAAAGTGAAACTGAGGATGAATCTGCCCAACATGCTACTGCTCTAACTGGAAGACGGGCATTTGATGTAGATTTTTATGATGAAAAAAACTCTTATACTGAACTGGTTGCTTCTTCAAAGATCCGTGTATCAGAAGTGACAAGCAACAGGAAATTATCTCTCAGCTTTAGAGTGAGAAGGAAGAATATTTCTCCAACATCCATAGACTGCTCTTGGAAACTCCAAAGCCTTGAATACCCTACTCAATGGAGTTGACAAAAACATGTATAGGCTAATAAACACATGCACTGTAGCCAAGGAATCTTGGGATATTCTAAAGACATATCATGAAGGTGCATCTAAGGTGAAGATGATGTAGGATAAGAATATTCATGCCTTTCACATGAATATTTTTGAAATAGCTAATGCCTTTAGTTCCCTAGGAGAGAAAATATCAGAAGAAAAGCTGGTTAGGAAGATTCTCAGGTCTCTTCCCAAGAGGTTTGATATGATGGTAACAACCATATAAGAAGCCCAAAACATCGGTAACATCAGAGTTGATGAACTTGTGGGGTCACTTCAAACTTTTAAATTGACCATTAATGACATAACTAAAAAGAAGAATAAAAGCATAGCTTTTGTCTCCAACACTAAAGATGGAGTGGGAGAATGTCATATGGACACTGATAAAGGCATGTCAAATGCCATTGTTTTACTTGGAAGAAAATTCAACCAAGTGCAAACGAGAATGGAGAGGAAGTCAAAACCCGATGTCTAGAACATCAATCCTGACACTGGCAGAAACTATGACTCTCAAAGAAAAGCAAGAATAGAAGAAAAGTCCAATTAGAATAGAGGGGTTCAATGTCATGAATGTGATGGATTTGGACACATTAGAGTAGAATGCCCCACCTATCTCAAAAAACAACAAAAAAGGCTGACTATTTCTTGGTCTGATGATGAAAGTGAAACTTAGGATGAATCTGCCAAACACGATACTGCTCTAACTGGAAGATGGGCATCTGATGTAGATTTTTATGCTGAAGAAAACTCATATACTGAACTGGTTGTTTCTTACAAAGATCTGTGTATCAGAAGTGACAAGTAACATCAAATTATATCTCAGCTTCAGAGTGAGAAGGAAGAATATTTCTCCAACATCCATACACTGCTCTTGGAAACTCCAAAGCCTTGAACGCCCTATTTAATGGAGTTGACAAAAACATGTTTAGGCTATTAAACACATGCACTGTAGCCAAGGAATCTTGGGATATTCTCAAGACAGATCATGAAGGTGCATCTAAGGTGAATATGATGTAGGATGAGAGTATCCATGCCTTTCACATGAATATTCTTGAAATAGCTAATGCCTTTAGTTCCCTAGGAGAGAAAATGTCAGAAGAAAAGCTGGTTAGGAAGATTCTCAAGTCTCTTCCCAAGAGGTTTGATATGTAGGCAACAACCATAGAAGAAGCCCAAAACATCAGCAACATCAGAGTTGATGAACTTGTTGGGTCACTTCAAACTTTTAAATTGACCATTAATGACATAACTAAAAAGAAAAATAAAAGCATAGCTTTTGTCTCTAACACTAAAGTTGGAGTGGGAGAATGAGATATGGACACTGATAAAGGTATGTAAAATTCCATTGTTATACTTGGTAGAAAATTCAACCAAGTGCTATTGAGAATGGAGAGGAAGTCAAGACCCGATGTCAAGAACATCAATCCTGACACTGGCAGAAATTATGACTCTCAAATAAAAGCAAGAATAGAAGAAAAGTCTAATCAGAATAGAGGGGTTCAATGTCATGAATGTGATGGATTTGGACACATTAGAGTATAATGCCCCACCTATCTCAAAAAAACAACAAAAAAGGCTGACTATTTCTTGGTCTGATGATGAAAGTGAAACTGAGGATGAATCTGCCCAACATGCTACTGCTCTAACTGGAAGACGGGCATTTGATGTAGATTTTTATGATGAAAAAAACTCTTATACTGAACTGGTTGCTTCTTCAAAGATCCGTGTATCAGAAGTGACAAGCAACAGGAAATTATCTCTCAGCTTTAGAGTGAGAAGGAAGAATATTTCTCCAACATCCATAGACTGCTCTTGGAAACTCCAAAGCCTTGAATACCCTACTCAATGGAGTTGACAAAAACATGTATAGGCTAATAAACACATGCACTGTAGCCAAGGAATCTTGGGATATTCTAAAGACATATCATGAAGGTGCATCTAAGGTGAAGATGATGTAGGATAAGAATATTCATGCCTTTCACATGAATATTCTTGAAATAGCTAAAGCCTTTAGTTCCCTAGGAGAGAAAATATCAGAAGAAAAGCTGGTTAGGAAGATTCTCAGGTCTCTTCCCAAGAGGTTTGATATGATGGTAACAACCATATAAGAAGCCCAAAACATCGGCAACATCAGAGTTGATGAACTTGTGGGGTCACTTCAAACTTTTAAATTGACCATTAATGACATAACTAAAAAGAAGAATAAAAGCATAGCTTTTGTCTCCAACACTAAAGATGGAGTGGGAGAATGTCATATGGACACTGATAAAGGTATGTCAAATGCCATTGTTTTACTTGGAAGAAAATTCAACCAAGTGCTAATGAGAATGGAGAGAAAGTCAAGACCCGATGTCTAGAACATCAATCCTGACACTGGCAGAAACTAAGACTCTCAAAGAAAAGCAAGAATAAAAGAAAATTCCAATCAGAATAGAGGGGTTCAATGTCATGAATGTCATGGATTTGGACACATTTGAGTAGAATGCCCCACGTATCTCAAAAAACAACAAAAAAGGCTGACTATTTCTTGGTCTGATGGTGAAAGTGAAACTGAGGATGAATCTGCCAAACATGTTACTGCTCTAACTGGAAGATGCACATCTGATGTAGATTTTTATGATGAAAAAAACTCTTATACTGAACTAGTTGTTTCTTACAAAGATCCGTGTATCAGAAGTGACAAGCAACATCAAATTATCTCCCAGCTTCAGAGTGAGAAGGAAGAATATTTCTCCAACATCCATACACTGCTCTTGGAAACTCCAAAGCCTTGAACGCCTTACTCAATGGAGTTGACAAAAACATGTTTAGGCTATTAAACACATGCACTGTAGCGAAGGAATCTTGGGATATTCTCAAGACACATCATCAAGGTGCATCTAAGGTGAAGATGATGTAGGATGAGAGTATCCATGCCTTTCACATGAATATTCTTGAAATAGCTAATGCCTTTAGTTCCCTAGGAGAGAGAATATCAGAAGAAAAGATGGTTAGGAAGATTCTCAGGTCTCTTCCCAAGAGGTTTGATATGTAGGCAACAACCATAGAAGAAGCCCAAAACATCAGCAACATTAGAGTTGATGAACTTGTTGGGTCACTTCAAACTTTTAAATTGACCATTAATGACATAACTAAAAAGAAAAATAAAAGCATAGCTTTTGTCTCTAACACTAAATATGGAGTGGGAGAATTTGATATGGACTCTGATAAAGGTATGTAAAATGCCATTGTTATAATTGGAAGAAAATTCAACCAAGTGCTATTGAGAATAGAGAGGAAGTCAAGACCCGATGTCAAGAACATCAGTCCTGACACTGGCAGAAACTATGACTCTCATAGAAAAGCAAGAGTAGAAGAAAAGTCTAATCAGAATAGAGGGGTTCAATGTCATGAATGTGATGGATTTGGACACATTAGAGTAGAATGCCCCACCTATCTCAAAAAACAACAAAAAAGGCTGACTATTTCTTGGTCTGATGATGAAAGTGAAACTGAGGATGAATCTGCCAAACATGTTACTGCTCTAACTGGAAGATGGGCATTTGATGTAGATTTTTATGATGAAAAAAACTCTTATACTGAACTGGTTGCTTCTTCAAAGATCCGTGTATCAGATGTGACAAGCAACAGGAAATTATCTCTCAGCTTTAGAGTGAGAAGGAAGAATATTTCTCCAACATCCATAGACTGCTCTTGGAAACTCCAAAGCCTTGAATGCCCTACTCAATAGTGTTGACAAAAACATGTATAGGCTAATAAACACATGCACTGTAGCCAAGGAATCTTCGGATATTCTAAAGACAGATCATGAAGGTGCATCTAAGGTGAAGATGATGTAGGATAAGAGTATCCATGCCTTTCACATGAATATTCTTGAAATAGCTAATGCCTTTAGTTCCCTAGGAGAGAAAATATCAAAAGAAAAGCTGGTTAGGAAGATTATCAGGTCTCTTCCCAAGAGGTTTGATATGAAGGTAACAACCATTGAAGAAGCCCAAAACATCGGCAACATCAGAGTTGATGAACTTGTGGGGTCACTTCAAACTTTTAAATTGACCATTAATGACATAACTAAAAAGAAGAATAAAAGCATAGCTTTTGTCTCCAACACTAAAGATGGAGTGGGAGAATGTGATATGGACACTGATAAAGGTATGTCAAATGCCATTATTTTACTTGGAAGAAAATTCAACCAAGTGCTAATGAGAATGGAGAGGAAGTCAAGACCCGATGTCTAGAACATCAATCCTGACACTGGCAGAAACTATGACTCTCAAAGAAAAGCAAGAATAGAAGAAAATTCCAATCAGAATAGAGGGGTTCAATGTCATGAATGTGATGGATTTGGACACAATTGAGTAGAATGCCCCACCTATTTCAAAAAACAACAAAAAAGGCTGACTATTTCTTGGTCTGATGGTGAAAGTGAAACTGAGGATGAATCTGCCAAACATGTTACTGCTCTAACTGGAAGATGGGCATCTGATGTAGATTTTTATGATGAAAAAACTCTTATACTGAACTGGTTGCTTCTTACAAAGATCCGTGTATCAGAAGTGACAAGCAACATCAAATTATCTCTCAGCTTCAGAGTGAGAAGGAAGAATATTTCACCAACATCCATACACTACTCTTGGAAACTCCAAAGCCTTGAACGCCCTACTCAATGGAGTTGACAAAAACATGTTTAGGCTATTAAACACATGCACTGTAGCCAAGGAATCTTGGGATATTCTCAAGACAGATCATCAAGATGCATCTAAGGTGAAGATGATGTAGGATGAGAGTATCCATGCCTTTCACATGAATATTCTTGAAATAGCTAATGCCTTTAGTTCCCTAGGAGAGAGAATATCAAAAGAAAAGCTGGTTAGGAAGATTCTCAGGTCTCTTCCCAAGAGGTTTGATATGTAGGCAACAACCATAGAAGAAGCCCAAAACATCAGCAACATCAGAGTTGATGAACTTGTTGGGTCACTTCAAACTTTCAAATTGACCATTAATGACATAACTAAAAAGAAAAATAAAAGCATAGCTTTTGTCTCTAACACTAAATATGGAGTGGGAGAATTTGATATGGACTCTGATAAAGGTATGTAAAATGCCATTGTTATAATTGGAAGAAAATTCAACCAAGTGCTATTGAGAATAGAGAGGAAGTCAAGACCCGATGTCAAGAACATCAGTCCTGACACTGGCAGAAACTATGACTCTCATAGAAAAGCAAGAGTAGAAGAAAAGTCTAATCAGAATAGAGGGGTTCAATGTCATGAATGTGATGGATTTGGACACATTAGAGTAGAATGCCCCACCTATCTCAAAAAACAACAAAAAAGGCTGACTATTTCTTGGTCTGATGATGAAAGTGAAACTGAGGATGAATCTGCCAAACATGATACAGCTCTAACTGGAAGATAGGCATCTGATGTAGATTTTTATGCTGAAAAAAACTCTTATACTGAACTGGTTGCTTCTTACAAAGATCCGTGTATCAGAAGTGACAAGCAACATCAAATTATCTCTCAGCTTCAGAGTGAGAAGGAAGAATATTTCTCCAACATCCATACACTGCTCTTGGAAACTCCGAATCCTTGAACGCCCTACTCAATGGAGTTGACAAAAACATGTTTAGGCTATTAAACACATGCACTGTAGCCAAGGAATCTTGGGATATTCTCAAGACAGATCATCAAGGTGCATCTAAGGTGAAGATGATGTAGGATGAGAGTATCCATGCCTTTCACATGAATATTCTTGAAATAGCTAATGCCTTTAGTTCCCTAGGAGAGAAAATATCAGAAGAAAATCTGGTTAGGAAGATTCTCAGTTCTCTTCCCAAGAGGTTTGATATGTAGGCAACAACCATAGAAGAAGGCCAAAACATCAGCAACATCAGAGTTGATGAACTTGTTGTGTCACTTCAAACTTTTAAATTGACCATTAATGACATAACTAAAAAGAAAAATAAAAGCATAGCTTTTGTCTCTAACACTAAAGATGGAGTGGGAGAATGTGATATGGACACTGGTAAAGGTATGTAAAATGCCATTGTTATACTTGGAAGAAAATTCAACCAAGTGCTATTGAGAATGGAGAGGAAGTCAAGACCCGATGTCAAGAACATCAATCCTGACACTGGAAGAAACTATGACTCTCAAATAAAAGCAAGAATAGAAGAAAAGTCTAATCAGAATAGAGGGGTTCAATGTCATGAATGTGATGGATTTGGACACATTAGAGTAGAATGCCCCACCTATCTCAAAAAACAACAAAAAAGGCTGACTATTTCTTGGTCTGATGATGAAAGTGAAACTGAGGATGAATCTGCCAAACATGTTACTGCTCTAACTGGAAGATGGGCATTTGATGTAGATTTTTATGATGAAAAAAACTCTTATACTGAACTGGTTGCTTCTTCAAAGATCCGTGTATCAGAAGTGACAAGCAACAGGAAATTATCTCTCAGCTTTAGAGTGAGAAAATAGAATATTTCTCCAACATCCATAGACTGCTCTTGGAAACTCGAAAGCCTTGAATGCCTTACTCAATGGAGTTGACAAAAACATGTATAGGCTAATAAACACATGCACTGTAGCCAAAGAATCTTGGGATATTCTAAAGACAGATCATGAAGGTGCATCTAAGGTGAAGATGATGTAGGATGAGAGTATCCATGCCTTTCACATGAATATTCTTGAAATAACTAATGCCTTTAGTTCCCTAGGAGAGAAAATATCAGAAGAAAAGCTAATTAGGAAGATTCTCAGGTCTCTTCCCAAGAGGTTTGATATGAAGGTAACAACCATAGAAGAAGCCCAAAACATCGGCAACATCAGAGTTGATGAACTTGTGGGGTCACTTCAAACTTTTAAATTGACCATTAATGACATAACTAAAAAGAAGAATAAAAGCATAGCTTTTGTCTCCAACACTAAAGATGGAGTGGGAGAATGTGATATGGACACTGATAAAGGTATGTCAAATGCCATTGTTTTACTTGGAAGAAAATTCAACCAAGTGCTAATGAGAATGGAGAGGAAGTCAAGACCCGATGTCTAGAACATCAATCCTGACACTGGCAGAAACTATGACTCTCAAAGAAAAGCAAGAATAGAAGAAAAGTCCAATCAGAATAGCGGGGTTCAATGTCATGAATGTGATGGATTTGGACACATTAGAGTATAATGCCCCACCTATCTCAAAAAACCACAAAAAGGCTGACTATTTCTTGGTCTAATGATGAAAGTGAAACTGAGGATGAATCTGCCAAACATGTTACTTCTCTAACTGGGAGATGGGCATCTGATGTAGATTTTTATGATGAAAAAAACTCTTATACTGAACTGGTTGCTTCTTACAAAGATCCGTGTATCAAAAGTGACAAGCAACAGGAAATTATGTCTCAGCTTCAGAGTGAGAAGGAAGAATATTTCTCCAACATCCATAGTCTGCAGGATAAGGTAATCATGTTGACCTCCAATCTTGAAAATATGACCAAGTCTGTGAGAATGTTGAATAATGGTTATAACATGTTAGACGAAATTCTTCAAGTTGGAAAAAGGGTTGGTGACTTAAAAGGCATAGGGTTTGATAATCAAACCCTGAAAGGAGATCCTATGGTTACAAAATTTATCCCTACTAGAAAGAAGAAAGAGCCAATGATGTTAAAACAAATGTTTCAACATCATGCCAGACATCAGAGTTCTCAAGCAGGAAGCAAGGCCTTGCATTGGAGATGTCATTATTGTGGTAGATATGGGCATATCAAGCCTTTCTGTTTCACACTGTATGGATATCCATGGTCTTATATACAGCCCAAGGTTAATCATGAAGTGATTAAGATTACAAAGAAATGGGTTCCCAAAAAAGCTATCACTTTACTTATTGCTCCTACTTCTCTTAGAGCTTCTGCTAGAGAAGACTGGTATTTTGATAGTGGGTGTTCTAGACACATTAATGTTGTAGAGAACTTTTTGGTCAACATTAGGTCACACTCTACAAGCTATGTTACCTTTGGGGATGGTGCCAAGTGAGAGATTCAAGGGGTTTGAAGACTAACCTGCTCAAGATTCCATAGTCATGAGAATATGAGGAGTCAGGTCTAAGGATAACTGTTACTTATGGACACCTCAATCAACAAAATTCTCTCCTACATGTTTGATGTCTAAAGAAGATGAAGTTCAATTATGGCACCAAATACTTAGTCATTTACATATGAAAAGTATGAAGAGGATTATGGCTACAAAAGCTATTAGAGGAATTCCCAAGCTCTGGATAGAGGAAGGAATAATTTGTGGTGATTGTCAAATTAGAAAGCAAACCAAGATGTCCCATCCAAAGGTCCAACATCTGACTAATTCAAAAGTGTTGGAACTTCTTCACATGGATTTGATGGGTCCTATGCAAGTTATAATCCTTGGGGCGTAAGAGGTGTGCCTATGTAGTGGTTGATGATTTCTAAAGATTCACCTGGGTGCACTTTATCAAGGAAAAATCATATGTGTTTAATGTGTTTGATGTTTTTGAGGAATTATGTCAAAGGCTTCAAAGAGAAAAGGAAAGAAAAATTGTAAGGATTATGAGTGATCATGGAAAAGAGTTTGAGAATAACAAGTTTGCTGATTTTTGTTCCTCAGAAGGTATTAGCCATAAATTTTCTTCTCCCATCACTCCTCAGCAAAATGGAGTGGTTGAACAAAAAAATAGAACTCTTCAAGAGTCTGCTAGAGTCATGCTTCATTCTTAACACCTGCCTTATCATTTTTGGGTTGAAGCAATGAATACTACATGCTATATTCATAATAGGGTTACCTTGAGAACTGGTACCTCAACTACTCTTTATGAATTGTGGAAGGGAAGAAAGCCTACTATCAAGTGCTTCCATGTTTTGGGGAACAAGTGTTATATTCTGGCTGATCGTGAACAAAGGAGGATGATAGATCCCAAAAGTGATGAAGGTATATCTTAGGCTACTCCACAAACAGCAGAGCCTATAGAGTGTTCATCACCAGAACCAAGGTAACGATGGAGTCTATTACCATTGTGATATATGATTGCCACTACAGATAATGGTGTTGATAATAACCACAACAATGAACTTGCTGCTGTGAAGGATAATGGTAATCAGGAAAATAAAGGGCCCTCTATCAGAATTAAGAAGGATCATCCCAAGGAATTCATAATAGGAAATCCTAATGAAGGAATTATTACTAGATCAAGGAAGGTGGTATCCAATGCTTGTTTTGTCTCTAAGATTGATCCAAAAATGTGAAAGAAGCTATAACTGATGAATTTTGGATTAATGCCATGCAAGAAGAATTGGAGCAGTTCAAGAGGAATGAAGTTTGGGATTTGGTTCCTAGACCTGAGGGAACAAATATCATTGGCACAAAGTGGGTTTATAAGAATAAATTTGATGAAAATGGAGTGCTTACCAGAAACAAGGCCAGACTTGTGGCTCAAGGGTACACTTAAATTGAGGGTATTGATTTTGATGAGACCTTTGTTCCAATTGCTCGTCTTGAATCTATAAGACTATTACTAGGAGTGGCATGCTTGCTGAGATTCAAGTTGTTTCAGATGGATGTGAAAAGTGCCTTCTTGAATGGGTTCTTACAAGAAGAGGTGTATGTTAAACATCCAAAAGGGTTTGCTGATCCCACTTTTCCAAATCATGTGTACAAACTGAAGAAGGCTCTTTATCATCTAAACCAAGCCCTTAGGGCTTGGTATGAAAGACTAACAGAATTCCTGGTCAGCAATTGTTACAGAAAAAGAGGAAAAGCCAAGACCTTGTTTGTTAAAGAAATGGATGGCAAGCTCATGATTTCTCAGATATATGTGGATGATATTGTCTTTGGTGGGATGTCAGACCAGATGGTCTAATATTTTGTCAAACAGATGCAATCTGAATTTGAGATGAGTCTAGTATGAGAACGGACTTATTTTCTTGGACTTCAAGTAAGACAGATGGAAGATTCTATCTTCATATCTCAAAGTAAGTATGCCAAGAACATAATGAAGAAGTTTGGCATGGAGAAGACCAGTCACAAGAGGACTCATGCACCTACTCATTTGAAGCTATCCAAAGATGAAAATGGGGTGAGTATAGATCAAAGTCTTTACAAAAGCATGATAGGCAGTTTATTGTATCTGACAACTAGCAGACCTGATTTCACATTTGCTGTTGGATTTTGTGCTAGATATCAAGGTGAACCCAAAACTAGTCTCACCAATCAAGTAAAAAGGATTCTGAAGTATGTCAACTGTACAAGTGACTATGGTATGCGGTATTCACATGGCTCTAATGCCATGCTTGTTGGATATTGTGGTGCTGATTGGGCAGGGAGTGCTGATGATAGAAAAAGCACTTCTGGTGGATGCTTTTTTCTTGGGAAACAACCTTATCTCTTAGTTCAGTAAGAAGCATAATTTTGTGTCCCTACCCACTGCTGAGGCTGAGTATATTGCAGCAGGAAGCAGTTGTTCTCAGCTACTTTGGATGAAGCAATTCCTGAAGGAGTACAATATCAAGCAGGATGTCATGAAATTATACTATGACAACTTGAGTGCTATCAACATCTCCAAGAATCCTATTCAACATAGCAGGACAAAACATATTGACATTCATCATCATTTTATCAGGGATCTTGTTGAAGACAAAGTGGTCATTTTGGAACTTGTAGCCATAGAGAAGCAACTAGTTGATATCTTTATTAAGGCTTTGGATGCAAATCAGTTTGAGAAGCTAAGGGGTGAACTGGGAATTTGCATTTTTGAATAATTATAGCAATTAGTCTTAATTATGGAGGATACTAGGTAAAGGAGAAAGTTGGTGTCAAATTTATGCCTAAAAAAGGGATTAGTGGTGATGGTAGTTATGACAGGGTTAATAGTGCTGTGAAAGGGAGAATGTCTCAGGTATCTCAGGGTGTGGAGCATGGGAATGATGATGATCCCTACTTTTCTATGTTTTCTTTTGTGTTGTTGGGAGGTCTTTGCTGATGGTGCTGGGATGTCATTCTATATGTTCTGACATAATTTCATCATGTATTTGGGAGAATTTATGTTAGAGAGAGAGGTTTGTGACAGGGGGAGTTTTGTTGCTGACTGTGATGTCAAACAAGATGCCTTGACTTTGTATTTAGTTTTGTTTTCTGAATTGATGGTTATGCAATTCAGGGGGAGTTCTTGTTATTTTGTGATGAAGTTTTTTTTGGTCTTGCTGTGAGTTTTTTTTCCGCTATGTGTGCCTCTGATGTGTTTTATGAATGTTCTTTTTGATTGCTACTGTTATGATTGATTGTAGTTCTCCAGGTTTCCATGCAAAGGTTGTTTTAGCCAAAATTTGCCAAAGGGGGGATTGTAAGTTCTGTGGTTTTGGATTAGCAAAAATTTTGTTAAAACAATTTTCAGCAAGATGTTGAGGCAAATGTTGTGACAAGTTAGTCAGACACAATGTTTTAAAAAATGGACCGAACCGACCGGTTCAACCGGTTAGACCGGGACCCAGAGATGAATCCGGTTGGGTCAACTTTTCAAAACCTCTAGTGGGTCAAAACCGTGGTTAAACCGAAAAAAGCAGATTGAACCGTCCAAAACCATTCGAACCAAAGAACCGGAGCCGGTTTTGTAAAACCGCCCGGTTCAAAAAAATTCATCAAATTGACCATTTTTAATTTATTTTTAAATTTTAGTATGTTAATATCAAAACTTAACATACATTCCCCAATCACAAAAAAGAATTTCGTGTGTTTTTTACAAACATACAACCTTTTAAGTTTTGTCACTCCATTATATCACACTCTATCATTATTATGTTGTCTCTTTCAAACATAGTCACGATGTCCAACTCTATTGATTGTCGTTCAAGTCAATATTGTTTGTTGTTGTCTTTTAAGACTTGTTTGTCGTAGTTCAACTCAAATTCGATTTTTTGTTGTTTAATGAAGTATATTGTATTATTTATATTTTGATATTCTATCTTATTTAATTTAGGTATTCTTAATTATTTGAACTTTATTTTAGTTATTATATTCTATTATTTTAATTTTGCTTTGAATTAATTTAATTTATTTCGTTGTAATTCTTTAGTTTGGTCAAAATATTCTTAAATGATGGTTGAAATGAAGTGTAGAATTATGTTAATGTTATATATTATTGATATTGTTGTATTAAATTTGTAATGGATTTTTGAAATATTTATTTTATTAAGTTGAAAACATATAATAATGTGTGACATATCTATGAAATTTAGTTTCATATTATTAGTTTATTTAATAAACGGTTCGACCGTAGGTTTAACCGGTTTAACCAATTGAACCTTAAACCGTAAGTTTTACCGGTTCGATCTCCGGTCCGGTTATTAAAACATTGAGTCAGACTCAGACAGCATGATCTGCATGATGTTGGGACATGTAGCCAGGACATGTTATACCAAATGTTTAGGGTTGGGATGATTTGGTATTTAAAGTGTGAGATTTGATAGTGTTTTAATTCACACAGTGTCGCAATCCAAGGAGGGATATTTTAGGAACTTCTGTGTTGACAGATTTGCTTGTATTTCTTAAAAAGGGTCTTGGAGCCTTTTTAGGATATTTTATGTTTAGTTCCTATTATTGTGCAGGAGATCTGCAAGCGATTTAAAGTTGATTCCTTGTGAAATGTGTTTCAAGAGCCCAAGCCTATGTTATTGTGATGTCTATTTAAAGGAGTTTTCTAAACCTAATGAAGTAGAGAAGTCGTATATTGAAAGAAAGAGTTTTTAGGGTTTAGATATTTTTGTTCTTTGTGTTCCTCTCTTATGTCTTCGACATCTGAGTAGGATCGTGTTATGTGTTGATTGTGAGCCTCTCTTGTATCTCCTTGATACTAGAGCTGGAATGTTTTTTTGAGTTGTAAACTGTGAATTCACTCATATGCTTTTAAGCAAAGAGAGGATATTGTGTCTTTGAAGTGTGACATCTTTTTGTCATCTATTGTTGAGTTTGTCATTGTTGTTTGACTGATGGGAAGTGAGAGGGGTCTCATATCTAGGAGTTCCTAGGTAGAAGTTAGCACGGGTAGTGATTAGGTGAGAACCTTGTAAACCTGTGGGTGTTTTACCGTGGCTTTGAACTAATACTATTATAGTGGATTTCCTTCTTGGCTTGGATGCTCCCAGATGTAGGTGATGTTGCACTGAATGTGGGATAACAACTGACTGTTGTCTTGATCCCAGTGTCATAACATCTGTCTTGACATCTGGTATCTGTGGCCAGAATTTCACTACATAAAAGCTACCTAACACTCAAAATGATGGTTGGACTAGGCGATAATGAAAATATGATTAAGGTCAGGAACCTAGTGGTAGATGTCATATCAACATACAACGGTATCATATGATGGTTAGCTTTTAACCACTTAGTAGCCAGTCTATCCACCTTGTAAATATGTACGAAGTACCCACTGCATGATAGGCCAGATATAGTAATCCAAAGTGATCAAGAGATTGTTCAACAATGCTACCAGGACAGCCTGTGACTATGAAGGGCAGAGGTCGTTGCATTCGCCTCCCCACCACCCGACGCGCAAGGAGTGAACATCATGGATTTAGATCCCAAGGTAGAGCTTGTTAGAGAAAATATGAAACTCATAGAATACATGAAAGAAGTTCAAATTAGGCCTTAATATTTTCATAGCACCAAACTATGGACCTTTCTATTTGAGGATGAAGAAGAAGAATTGGTCGCCATGTTAAGATGAAACGTTGACTTATTTTCCTAGACCGAGTAAGACTTACATGGTATTGACACTAGAGTGGTATGTCAATGTCTTTTAATAGAATCTACAGTCAAACAAATATAAAAAAAAAATGTAAAGTAGGTAAGGATAATCAAGCGATAATAGATGAGGAGGTCAAAAAATTGAAAGGTGCCAAGTTTCTAAAAGAGATAAAATAGAAACTTGGTTGGAAAATTTGGTCCTAATTCGAAAGGCATCAAGCAAGTGGCAAATGTGTATTGACTTCATTGATCGAAATGCATCGTGCCCTAAAGACTTATATCCATTGCCCCACATCGACGAACTAATTGATGGATATTTGGGATACAAGACTTTGAGTTTCATTGACTCCTGTTATGGCTACAATAAAATAAAGATGGGCCCTTTGTTGCATTATGAGGGATCTAACTTACATTCCTTCAATGGAAGGACGACTGACTCAGTGGGTACATTGAGTTATTGATTACTATAGGGGAAGCGGGAGATGTTAGAACAATTGACTCTCATTTCTTGGTAGTTCCATGAAAAGAATCTATAACTCTATTATCAACAGGATCTTCGTGGAAGCTTTAGACGCAATGGCATTCCCAGTTCATCTCAAGATAAAGTTTCGCAACATCAATGGTGAATAAGTTACAGTAAACACCAATCTTTCTGGACAGAAGATAATCTACCAAGATCTATACCAAGACTAGATAAAATGAGAGTGGAACGCCATGGAGATATGAATATTTGTCCTCCCACACACAAAACAAGTTACTTAAGCTGGACATGAAAAAGTGGCTGACTTGAGTAAACTACAATTGCCTTGGAGAATAATTGGTGGCAAACCCACCTAGTTATTTTAATAGTTTTATATGTAACAAAATTACGCCATCATAATTCATTATGATCATTTTGGCTAAAGAAATAAGAATTTTCTTATAAAATATCTCTTTTATCTGTGACTATGAAAGGTAACGATGAGTCGGGGATACGACCTATGATATTAAAGCCCCGCCACAAAGACTCGGGGTGTTACAAAAAATATCGTAGACATATGACTTAAACAATCAAAACCCCATAGTACAAAGAAAAAACACAAAGAAAGTGGAAAAATATCGAGATCTCTTTGGGTAGTTGAATGAGATGCTTTTGTGGCAGATAGTGATGTCTGAACTCAATCCAAAGATACACCTTTCTTCGCTACTTCTAACTTAGGATCTTTACTTGATAAATTAAAAAGCCTTCGAATTTGTAGGCACTCAAAGTAGAATCTATCTCGGTAAGAGAATTAGAAACCCTATTTACTTCTTGTAGGTGCATGTTGTGCTAAAGTATTAGATCATTGACACTTCCATGCAATAGTTGTCATTCCTTTTGAAGTCTATCGACCTGAATAACCTCCCAATGACGGGGTCCATCAATTCCTTTAACAACAAATGCTCGACAGGTATAATACGCCAAAGTTAATAATTCCTCCTTGAGAGCGTCGATAGTAAGGTTAGCAACTCTGAGAATCGTTCTCTAAAATGGATGCATAATTCTCCCTTAGAGTACTAGGTCCTTTCCTAACCAAGAAGATGGGAGCTGAAATACTTGAGGCCAAGGGTAATATCCCTATAAGTTTCGATATCAAGATTGAAAATCGAGAGGATTTCTGCTTGAGTTTGCATAAAACTGAGCAGGGAAGGCCAAGTTAACGTCTTTACCATTCCAATCAGAGCAATAGAGATGGAAGGATTTAGAACATTCAAAGGGCCTACCATAATTAGGATAGACTGAGCTTCCCTCTTCATTTGTTGAATTACTTTTTTACACTTCATTCAGCCTACATATGGCAGTTGATAAATCGTCAGGAAACATTGTAGACAAAGATGACAAATATATAGAGATAGAGATACCTTAAGCTTACCAAAAATGACCTTTATCTCCTCCTCGTTATTAGCATCAATCAACAGGCAAGTTTTGATGATCTAGTTTGAACGTTTCCTTGAGGCTTCATCTCGCGGAAGATGCCACTGATGCAACCCAATTATTTAAAGAAAAGGACTAATTGTTTCTTCCGATAAAGATCCTCTTAGGAGAAATCAACCTCCTTATAGACATATAACTCGTTCCCCATTAAAATGTGACCATGGATCTAGAGCTTACAAAATAAACCCATACATCGGTATTCTGGTTCGGTATTTATGGCAAAGATCTTTGCATAAGAGTCTTCAAGGGGACGAGGAACAAAAAATAACTGATATTTGAAATGATTCAGATCATCAGAATACACCTAAAAATAATAGGTAACGTGCGCCAATGAAATTAAACCCTGTCCTTTGTGCATAATTCATTGCGCTATGTTGCACCTTGAAAAGATGGAAGAAGAGCGATAAATATGAATTTTGTAACACCCGTTTTATTTTAAATTATTTTTCGTGAAGTTATGTGTTTAGATGTGATTATGTGTGCTTTGTTGTGATTGGGGTACCCTGCGGTAGGGGTTAGTGACCTTAATGTTGATGACCTTATGGGTGAGGGGTGTGTGGCTAATTTTGTAGAAATGGGTGGTGTGGTGAGAATGATTAATAAGTATTATTAGTAATAATTGAGTAATATTATTAATTTAAATCATTAAGAGATAATGTTATTATTATTTAAGTTGTAAAATTGATTAGTAATAATAATATTGGAATTATAATAATATAAAAATATTAAGGTGAAAATAAGAATGAGGGGTAGAATTGGAAAGTGGGAGAATATTGAGGACATAATAGAGAGTTAGAGAAGTAAGTGAGGGCATAAGAGGCAAGCCATAGAAAGGGTCCTAGGGTTAAAGAAGTAAAACAATGAAATAAATTTCATTTTGTACGATCGTGACTTTTGAGAAGAACGGAAGAAAGGCTAGGGTTGGAGAAGAAGAGCGTACCACCATTTGTGAAGGTTTAAGAAGCTCAATTGCAAGGTAATGGTGAGGTTCTGGTCTTCTAAGGGTTAGTATGTTGAATAGTGGGTAAAAGTTTGGTTCTTACCTTATGGGTTGTGTGTTGTCTATGATATGATTGTTGCGAAATAATTGATAATGAAATTGTTTAATTGGTATGTTATGAATTATGACTTGTTAATTGGTATGTGATGAATTTCGTTGCCTATATGTGTGGTGTTTCTGTTTTGGAATTGTTGAAAAGCTCCTCCATTGTTGAGGTTTGAAGTTTCGAGTCGTAAGTATAAAATTGATGATGATATGATGTTAATCCATAAGTAAAACATGGTATGATTGAGTTTTAAGATGTTATTTTACTATAGAATTAAATCTATGATGATGGGTTTTCGCAGCATAGGCTCTGGTATGAAAAGATGGTGTGAAAGTGCTTTTAAAAAAAGTGATTTTTGAGGTTCAAACATCATGCGTCGACCTCCAGGGTCTTCTGGGTCGACCTGATGCCTCCCAAATCAAATATTATGAAAATTGGAACAGCATGCGTCGACGTACAAGCCTTCGCGTTGACCTGTATATCCTGCACGTCGACCCTTGCGTCGACACATAGGCAGAAAAATGCCAGAAACGGTTTCGATCATAACTTTTTAACCGTTTATCCAAATGACGAACCATTCGAGCGTTGGAAAGCTAATGAGTAGAACTTTAACATGGTATAATTAGATTAGCCATTTTCCCAATATTTTTATGTTTAATATATTGATGAATGTGACTATTAATTGTTGCGTATGTTAAGAAGTCATGTTGTAAGTGACGAAACTTGAATGTTGTTATAAAGAGGTTGTTGTGGTGTTATTGGTGGAATATGAGTATGTTTAATGATGTTGTTGTGATTTCAAAATATATATATATATATATATATATATATATATATATATATATATATATATCCATACTGTATGAAATATATTTTTATGCTTGTTGGTCAATTTGGGAGGTGTACCATAACCATGGTGGTGGATTATTGTACATGATGATGTTGTTGTTGTATGCATAAATAGTTGCATTGCATACATTTGTGGACAAATGGTCCGTTGTTGGTGAGCCAAGAATCCCATTGTGTGGATTGGGTCGGTAGTTGATTCGGAGGTGATGGATCTGTGAGTGGTTCTGATCATAGGAGGTGGGGATCAGAACGGTGAACCTGAGTGTTCAAGAAAATTGGTACCGCATGCATATGCATTGAGCCAGGTGTGAGTCTCATTGCATTATATATTATCCATGTTTCTATGTCGATAAATATGTGGTTTTGTGTAATTAATCAATTTTTCTATGTGTGATTTCCTGTTGGTTTGTGAATAATTGGTGATGATATCGTTGGGTGATTGATGTGAGATGTTTAGTTGAATTGTTGTTCTGTTAACTTAATGCATGCCGTTTAACATATTTTCCTTTATAATATCATGATATCTCACCCTTCTGTTTGAATATTGTCTCTACGTGGGTAATATGCAGATACTCCACAGTAGGACTCAGATGTGAGTTGAAGATGGAGTCTCTTTACCTTTTACTTTGTAGTTGGTGTCTGATCTGATTGTAACACTAGGGAGTCGTGGGAATTCGTTTTTATAATTATATATCTTTGAGATTTGTGGACATCTCCCTTATTATGTTTAGTTGTTGTTTGATGAATTACATGATTCTAAGATAAATAATTTTAGTATTCCGCTGCAATAAAAGTAACATTCAGACATGTTCATATTTTCATGATTTTACAAAATTATAAGTGTTACATAGTCAATTTGATGAGCAGGTTTTGTATGTTCCCCGTAATATCCTAAGTTGTGTATGTTTGAAGTAATTACTCTGATGTTTTATTTAAAAATAGTATGGGGAAAATTTAGGGTGTTTCAAATTTTCTCCCCGGTAATTACATTAGTACTGGGAAACTTTGATAAAAGCCCAACTCACAAGATTCAACTGCAAAGGGGAAATCATTAGATCATTCAGAACCTCGACTTTGAAATAGTAAAAAGGCAATCGGAGACCCAAAAACTAAATATGCACTTGTTAAAAGGGAAGATGCACCCACCATATTCTTAACATATCTTTTTTTGTCTTCCTTTGGGATCACTACACCTCATTCATAGGAAGAACCCACTTCAAGGAAAATCTTTTCGAGGTTACCTTCGTCAACGAAAAATAGAAAAGTCGCCGAAATTTATAATCTACCCAAGCATCTGAAGTATCTTCCCTTACTTTTCGACGCATGGTGGGTAAGAGCTTCATTAGTCAAGAAGATAGTATGTTGCAAAGTACGCGGATGATGAAAGAAAAAAAGGTAATGATCAAGGAAGATTTATAGCTATTCCCAACGACCATGTGATATCTTATTGAAAGAAAGGGAGTAAGCACTACCAACAGTACATATATCCTTAGAAAGACACTCAAGTACTCTAGTATCCAAATGTCATCATGATGAAGCAGGTAAAATGCATCTAGAGTACATGTCTCATTTAAGGTGCATGTTTCACATGACGATGATCTCACATCATGACTTTTAGCTTAAATCGATAAATGATCGAAAAAAGAAGGAAAGCACGGCAAAGCCCCCACCCTTCAAAGAAGGACGCAAGGGCTTGGGGAAACTGTTTTAGGCCACCAAGTTAAGCAAGATACATGTGCACTGAAGGTAAAATAACCCACTGAGTCAACCAAGATACTTGTGCACTATCTTGGGCAAGGAAGCAGATAATCTCATTTTAAAGATCGATAAGATGGATTCCCATATCTCGCGTTGATATATTAGTGAACTCTTATATTCTCCTTACTATATAAAGGGAGAACTCACCATTCTCATGTAATTCGAATTCAAATAACATTCATTTCATCTTAACCTCACACGGACTTAGGAGTTGGAATAAAAACCTTGCAGGTTAACATCTCTTCCATTGTATTAGAAGCTCGAGTCCACCGTTGCGATCCACATCCATCGTTTAGCAATCAATTTAGATTCTTGCGTGAAACAATTTTGTCTTAAAAGAGATTTTGTGTGTAATTTTAGTTTTCGTGTAAATAATGTTTAGTCTTGGTACATAAGTATAAATAGTTTTAATTCACAAATGGATCATTTGTTCAGTTTCACAAAATGTACAATTTAGGTTTTATTTCAAAAAAATACAAGTTAAAACACAATTTTTGTAAAATTAACAAAAATATAAAACAAGGGTTTTACCCTTGGTTTCTTTAAGAAACTGAGTTAAAAAGACTACCACTATTATCCTAGTTGGCAGTTCAACTGGTGTCTGTTAGCCAAACAGCTTTTGTACCTGGGAGACAACTTCTAGATGGAGTCTTAGTTGCAAATGAAATTCTTGATTATGCAAAGAGAAGAAAGAAGACAGGATTTATGTTCAAAGTGGATTTTGCATAGGCTTATGACAGTATAAATTGGTGTTTCATGTGTAAAGTACTTAAAGCTATGAATTTTAGTATCAAGTGGATTGAGTGGATTAAAGGGTTAGTATGCAATAGCTTTGGATCTGTCTTGGTAAATGGTAGTTCAGGCAAAGACTTTAAAATGTTTAAGGGATTGAAACAGGGTAATCCCATCTCTCCATTCTTATTTGTTTTGCTGGCTGAGAGTATGGCACTATTGTTCAAGAAAGCTGTGGATGAAGGCTTATTGAAGGATATCAGGATAGAAGGAGGCCCAACAAATGTGCTGTTGTAATTTGCAGATGACACATTGATAATCTGTGAGGATAATTGGGAGAATATCTGGTGCATAAAATCTATACTGAAGGGGTTTGAGGCATTTTCTGGACTGAAAGTAAACTATGGTAAGAGCAGGCTGATGGGAATTGGAGTTGAGAATGATAGATGTATGGCTGCAGCAGCTTTCCTGAATTGCAAAGTTGGATGTTTCCCTTTTAAATTTTTAGGGCTATGTGTTGGTGGTATTCACATGTCAGTAGGCTTTTGGTAACCTGTCATTCAATCTATAAAGAATCGATTAGTGACTTGGAGAGGGAGATTAATCTCTATTGGAGGGAGGGTTACACTGATCAATTCAGTGCTGAATAATCTACCAATCCATTATTTGTCTTTTTATTTAGCACCTGCTACTGTTATCAAAGAAATCGAAAGAATTCAAAGAAGGTTTTTATGGGCTGGAGTTGGTGAGAAGGAAAGTATATCTTGGGTAAAATGGTCTGCAGTTTGCAAATCAAAAGAACAAGGTGGCTTAGGGATTATGGACATTGGTAAATTCAACAAAGCTCTAGTAGCAAAGTGACAGTGGAGGATTTCCAATGAAAATGATGCAATTTGGTCTGACCTTATCAAGGCAAGATACAAGGGTGATTTTTCATGTTTATTCCTTAACCAAGGTAGTGTGGCTTCTAGACTTATGTCAAGCTGGTGGAAGGACCTATTATACCTGGCCAATGACAACAATAATCAAGGTCTGTTTAGACAGTTGAGTTTGAAGGTTGGAATGAGGGACAAAACATTATTCTGGCAGTCTAAATGGCTTGGGTGTGATTCCTTAGCTACCCTATTTCCTTCTTTATTTTTATCTTCTCCAAAACAGAATATACTTATAAAGGACTGTGGCAGTTGGGTAGAAAACAATTGGAGGTGGGAAATTACTTGCAGGAATATTATTTTAACTGGAGAAGATTCTGAAGCTGCTAGAGAACTTCAGCAATTACTGCAGGAGGTAAGACTAAACAACAATGTAGAGGATGTGATCATTTAGCCAACAAAGACTGACAAATCTTTTAGTGTTAGAGACTGTTATAATTTTTGGAACAGATGTGAGGAGGGTGCAATATCGGATGACAGTCTCAAAGAAACATTAGTTTTACTTTGGAAGATAAAGATTCCACTTAAAGTTTTGATATTCGGCTGGAGATCTCTTATTGACAGGCTTCCAACTCGAACTAACCTTATTAGAAGGAGAATTATATCTGATCCTCATCAACAATCATGCGTTTTCTGTTTCAGAGTTTTTGTGGATATCAATCACCTCATTGTGGGCTGCAATACATCCAAACTGGTGTGGAAAGGGCTGGAGGATTGGGTTGGTATCCATTTACCAAGAGAAGACAACTACATAGACATGTTTGTAAGATGGGCTAGGCACAAGGAATTTGGCTCTACATTGGCGTTCTTGTGGCTGACATCGTGTTGGTGTATATGGCGTATACGAAATAAGGTGATTTTCCAAGGAGAGGTGGCTATGGCAAACAAAATTCTGCAAGATATACAGGTCTACTCTTGGAATTGGAAGAGAATGAGATCAAAGCATGCGTCGTTTGGCAGTTGGTACGAGTGGTATAAATCTCCTTTAGATTTTGCTTGATTATCTTGGTGGCTGTTGTACATAGTTTATAGTTTGTGGCTTTTGTTGTTCTTGACAGAACATGTTGTTGGAGTATTACTAGTAATTTCTGTTGTTTTTCTGTAGTAGTCTATGCTTTAAATTGAAGACAAACTGATTGTAATTCTTGGTGGTTGGTCTGTTTTGGACCTATTAATGGAGCATGTTTGAGTTGAGTATTATAAAAAAAAACTGAGGGGGAAAATTGGGTGTACCTTCTTGTTTTTAAAATATAAAAATATTGTTGTTGGGAATCAAATTAATTACGAGTGCCATGTTTTCCCTTGGTTTTCACTTTTCCAATTTGGCCCATATGATATAGGAAGTTTAATTCACAAATGAGCCATTTGTCATGTTTTACAAAATTTACAATTTAGGTTCCACTTCAAAAAAATACATGCTAAAACAAAAATTTTACGAAACTAAAAAAATTAAAAACAGGGATTTTACCCTCGCTTGCTTCACCAAATTGAGGTAAAAAGACCACCCATATTGCTTTGATGGCAGTTCACCTGAAGGGAAATGTGGAGTGCACATTCACGGTTTAAAAATACAAAAATATTATTGTTGAGGATCAAACCATGATAAGTGCCACTTTTTTTCTCACGTCATCCTAAGGGGAAAAATGGCGCACTTTACCTGACATATTTAATTACCTCGCCCACAAAATTAAAGTAAAACTCTTTTTCCAACTATGATAAAAATACTTATTTGTAATAGTTAAATCAAAACATGTTTTTTTGCTAGAGCTTCTGTCTCCTCATTGTTATTAAAAATTATGATTAAACTTAGGTAGGAGTGATATTATATATATATATATATATATATATATATATATATATATATATATGAAAAATGCTAACATACACTCAAAATTGTTAGACCCCACACAAAAATACACTATATCTATTTTTTTTCTATTTTTTTTTTTTATCTTTTTAATGTGGGTCCCACCCAAAATTGGTGGGCCTCACACAAAAATACATTAAGGTGTATGTTGCTAATGCACACCTAAATGGGTGTGCCTTAGCATAACCCAATATATATATATATATATATATATATATATATATATATATATATATAATAAATTCTTATCATTGAATTTATATTTAGATTAATAAATTGCATCCATTAAATTATTATTCATCTAATTCATTCCTTAGAAAATCCATCCAATTAAATATATTAGTAATTGGATTGAATCCAATCCAAATATTTAAAATAATGGATGGAGTCCTTCCATTCAAATTGTAAATTCCAATGGATATAAATTATTTAAAAGAACAATTAAACAAAAATATTAATAGAATTTTAAAATTCAAATAATTTTAGCTTTCTTCTGAATTTACAGAATAAAAATAATTTATAAAAATCTCTCCCTCTCTATCTCTCTGCTACTTTTTGAGAAAATTACATAAAAATAAATATTTTTTAAATTTTATTTAAAAAATGTAAGTCAATAAAATAATTTTTAAAAGTGAGAATTTTTTTTTACAAATTTTTTTAATATAGAGTTTGAAATATAATTTTATTATGTAAAAAATACTAATTAAAATTGTAAAATTAAATTAATGGGTGAATGGATGTCGATCCATTTTATTTTATTGAGTATCGGTACCTTTAACCAATCAAACATTCTAATTTAATGCCAACTCATTTTATTATTTTATTTTATTTTAAAGTTAATTAATTTTTTTTTTATAATTTAAACTAAAGGTATCAGTATCCAATTTAAATTCATGGGTATCAAAGAATTTAAATTGTTTTAATGAGTGTATTGAATTGCATTTATAAAAAAATATTTAGTGAATTGTAAATTATTTAAAGAATAGCTTTGGTTCATCCATCATTTTTCAAATTCAAATTCAAATCGATATATTTTGTAATTCTTATTTATATTATTATTTATCTATTATCCTTTTTTTTGTAAAATGTTAAATGTTCTTTTGAAAAGTTATAATGCAAAATTGGTTTTTGAAAATTATAACAGACCAAATTAGACTTTTAAAAACATCTAGTCAAATTTAAATTAAATTCTTTCATAGGTAATAAATCAAAGTTAGATTTTAATATTTTTAAAGTATGTCAAACCTATTTAAGAAATGTCGGATTTAACCCTATTCACTTTCTAATCAATTTTAATTGGTTTGATTCATTCAAATAAACAAAATATATTAATTATTTAATGAAGAAATAAAATCTATTTTATTTATAATATTAATTAGGGGGTGTACCGATATTTCTTGAAGATCTCTTACTCTTTTTCTCATACCTCCCCTAAACATTGTTTGCATCAGAATGGATCATTATACTAAACCAATGTAGCTATCCTTTGTGTTGGTAGAGGATTACTGGTATTTTTGGACTAAATTCCTAGCTTTAGGGCTAGGGGCCTTGGTATTGGTAGTTTTTCTTCTTATACGAGGGGTGGTGTTGGTTTGCGCTTGGTAGGGCTGGGGCGGTGGATGGTAGAGGATTAGTGAGGCTTTGTTATTCTACCATGGAATGGGATAAGGAGGAAAGGAAAGGAAAAGCTGCCATTATGGCGAAAGGATCTGTGTGGAAAGAAAATGGGGGATACGGGGCAAGAGAAGGAGAAGCGGTTACGTCTTTCTATTTTACTGAGTTTCCATCTAGATGGGATGCAAGACAGATGTTTGAAGTTTTTAAAGTGTATGGAGTCATTTCAGAAGTTTTCATTCCAGCTAGATTAGATAGAAGAGGAAAGAGGTATGGATTTGCGAAGTTCAGGAAGATACACGATCCTAGGATTATGGCGGCTAAACTGGATAGTTTAGAGTTGCAAGGGAAGAAAATATTTGTCAACATTCCCAAGTTCGATCGTATTCAAGAGGGTAGAAAGGAGGACGTGGGAAGAAGAAGTGGGGGTAGAATTGGCCTGAGGCATGTTGGTGGAGCCATGGGTGTAGTACCATTGCATTCCTTCGCTGAAGTAGTAAAGGGAGGAAGCTACTTAAATAGAAGAGAGATTAATGAAGTAGATGGGGAGATTGTTATTAATCTGGAGGCTGAAGATACCGATGTTGTTAGGTTGGAGAAAGCTGTCGTGGGTACTTGTCTGCAGGGGGGAGATCCATTTGAGATTCAAAATAATTTGTTGGAACAAGGATTTTTCAACATAAAGGCTACACCAATTGGAGCTTCGAAATGTCTTCTTGAGAATACCTTGGAGGGAAGTATTGATTCTTTTCTTTCGGAAGCAAAAGAGTGGACCGTATCGAGATTCAGTAAAGTGGTGAAATGGAATCCTAAAGAAGTTGATATTGGAAGAATTGCGTGGATACTGTGTTCAGGTTTACCTTGTCATGCATGGAACAAAGTAACGTTTGAGAAGTTGGCTAGCTTGTGTGGATCGTTCTTGGGGTGCCATGGGGATACAGTTAAGAAAGAAAGATTGGATGTTGCATTGTTTCGGGTGAAAACGGAGAGCAATAAGTGTCTGAATCTTTCAGTTAAGGCAGATATTAAAGGAACATTATTCAACGTTCGGTTGGTGGAGGTGTTTAGAGATTCAGACTTTAATAAGGTTAAATTGTTTCATGATGATGGAAGTTCTTCGTGTTCACCAGAAAATGAGGAAGAGGACAACTCTTTAGGCTCTTCGGAGTCCGGAGATCAGTTTGCCGGCGATGAAGTTGGGTATAGTGGGTCATTGGTGGGTTCAGATGGAGGAGGAGAATCCAAAAAGGAAGAGGGTAGGATTGATAGTGATGTTTCCTCAATCAAGGTAAGGTCTTCGAGGAGAGATGATGTGTCAGTAGAAGTTTCTTTTGTTGGTGAAAGTTTGGAGGTTGGTGCTGCAGGTAGCACTGATTACCATGCCGAGGATATCGTAAAGCCTAAGACTAGTGTTGGAAAGGTGCAGGCAGGTGGCTTGGGAAGTGTGTCTTTTAGATCCTTCAGTGAGGGAGGGTACATGCAAAAAGGTGTGACTATTGGTACAGCTAGTGTTGACAAGGGTAGGCGTATTGTACTTAGTAATAGTAAGGTGGACACAGTAGAGTTGGAGGATAGTCGCGAGTTGTTGGGCCTCAATTTTAAGCCCAAAGGTGATGACCGTGGGATGGGTAATTCTGCCAACATCAATAAGTCCAGTGAGATTTCAATAAAGAAGGGAGGGCCCGTTAGCACTAAAAAAGTTAAGAAAATACAGGATATTTATGATAAGACCAAAATACCCTTCAAACCTTCTTACTTTGCTACTTTACTTCATTCAACGGATCCCTATCCAGTTCATGAGAATTTTGTTTCTGAAGATGTAGTGGAAGATTCCCTTCCCATTTGTCCTAGCGAACCAGTTATGGAAGGAGGTAGACGTTTATCAGTTTCTATCTCGGATATTGAAAGAGGCAACTCGAGGGTTAAAAAGGTGATGGAAGATGTGCCGAGAATAAGCTGGAATTCGATGAAGAAATTGGGCATTCATGGAAACAGTCAAGAAGAAGAATTTATGGCTATTATTGGTAACCTTGAAGCTGAAGACAAAGAGGCTTGGATTCGTAAGAAGAATGTAGCTATTATTGATCAATGAATATTGTTTCCTTTAATGTCCGAGGATGTAGTAGTTTGCTAAAAAGGAGGAGAATTAACATAATTTTGTCGAAGGGCCAAGCCGATCTCTGCTTAATACAGGAAACTAAGATGAAGAGTATGAAGAGTTCTGTGGTTTGTAGTTTGTGGAGAAATGGAGAGTGTGATTGGTCCGTGTATGATTCAGAAGGCCAATCAGGAGGTCTGTTACTTATTTGGAAGAAGAATAGCTTATCTGCCATATCGAGCTTTAAGGGAAAAGGATTTCTGGGTATAAATTTTTTGTGGAAGGATGTCAATCTGTACGTTTTAAATGTTTACTCTCCCCGTGGGAATTCAGATAAGAGGAGATTATGGAGTGACATTTTGAAGTTAAAAGCGAATATGCCGTTGGGTAAATGGTTGATCGGAGGAGATTTTAACACGGTAAAGGATGTGGAAGAAAGGGAGGGCAGAGGTGAACCTAAGAGGTATGAGATGGCTGAATTTAATTTCTTTTTAGATAGTTTGAATCTAATTGATTTACCAATGAAGGGTAGTAGATTTACTTGGGTTAAACCTAATGGGATGTGTAGAAGTAGAATTGATAGATTCCTTGTAGATGAGTTTCTGGTTGATAGATGGAATTTAAAGAATCAGATGGTGGGTAATCAGGATATTTTGGACCATCGTCCGTTGTGGATCAAATCTAATTGTATTAACTGGGGCCCTAAACCTTTCCGGTTCTTAAACTGCTGGCTTGATCATAAGGATTTCCATGAATTTGTCAGTAAGTGTTGGACGTCCTTCAAGTTTGAGGGTTCCTACAGTAGCATTCTCGTAAATAAGTTCAAGGCTTTGAAGGAAAAGTTAAGATGGTGGAACCATAATGTCTTCGGCTGGAGGGAACTGAATATTGAGAAAAGGGTGGAGAATCTGAATAAGTATGAGATTGAGTTGGAAGGGATGGATAGTTTGGGGACTTCAGACCTGTTGGAAAAGAGTTGTATGGTTCAACAAGAATTGTGGAAGAATCTTCGTATTCAAGAAAGCATTATTCATCAAAAATCTAGGTCGAAGTGGGTAATTGAGGGAGATCTAAACACAAAAATTTTCCATTCTACTTTAAAGAGCAGAAATAGAAGAAACCATATAGCGGGTGTTTGGGTGAACAATAATTGGGTGGAAGATCCTGCAGCTGTTAAGCTTGCTGCTAAGAACTATTTTAATTATAAGTTTGCTAGTTCTAGCAGTAGGAGACCTGTGTGCGACATGTGAGATATTCCTAAATTGAGTGAGGAAAATAGTATGTTGCTTGAGGCGGATTTTTCGGCGGAGGAGGTTCATGAAGCAGTTTGGTTATGTGATGGAAATAAGTCCCCGGGTGTGGATGGGTTTAACTTCAATTTCATAAAAAATTGATGGGATATTGTTGGCCAAGACTTAACTATGTGTGTGCTGGAATTCTTTGGTTCAGGTTATCTTCCTAAGGTTTTTGTGTCGTCCCTCATTCCCCTTGTTCCTAAAATCTTGAATCCTATGTCTTTCGAAGAGTATAGACCTGTTAGTTTGATAAGCTGCATCCTTAAGGTGATTTCTAAGATGTTGGCGAATCGGTTGAGTAAAGTTATTAATACTCTGATATGTCCTTCCCAAACGACTTTCATACCGGGAAGGCAGATGTTGGATGGTATTCTGGCTGCTAATGAATCGATCGATTGGGCCCGCAGAAAGAAGAGGTGATGTTTATTACTCAAAGTTGGTTTTGCTCAGGCGTATGACTGCGTAGAATGGGACTTTCTTGAGAAAATGCTTCAATCTATGGGATTCGGTGAAAATTGGTTGAAGTGGATTAAAGGATCGGTTTTTGAAAGTCATTTTTCGGTGCATATTAATGGCAGCCCTTCAGTGGATTTTAAAACTTCAAGAGGGTTAAAATAAGGGGATCCCTTATCCCCTTTCTTGTTTTCGATTGTGGTCGAAGGTCTGGCTGTTCTTGCCCAGAGGGCTTCGTCTCAGAATTTGTTTACAAGAATTTGTGGGCGATGAAATATATATTAAGGGGGTTTGAGCTTCTTTCAGGTCTGAAAATTAATTTTTCAAAAAGTAGTTTGTTTGGTATCGGTTTGGAAGATTCTTTCATGGCTGCTGCAGAGGAATTCCTTCACTGTCAAACGAGAACCATTCCGTTTAAGTTCCTAGGGATTGTCATTGGGGGTAATCAAAGGAGGGTTTCTTTTTGGAATCCGGTAGTTAGTTACTTCAAGAATCGGTTATCTCATTGGATTGGAAAATCCCTCTCTATAGGTGGGAGACTTACGCTTATTAACTCTGTTCTGTCGAATATCCCCATTCATTACTTTTCGTTCTATATAGCTCCGGTGGTGGTTATTAAAAATATTATTGCCATTCAACGTAACTTCCTTTGGGCTGGGTCGTCGGGGAAGAAGGCGATCTCGTGGGTTAGTTGGGATTCGGTCTGCACGTCTAAGAAGAAGGGAGGGCTGGGTGTAAAACATATTGGTCGTTTTAACAATGCTCTTTTGGTTAAGTGGCTTTGGAAGTTTTGCCAGGAAGGAGATGAGTTGTGGAGGCCTATTCTTAGGGATAGGTACAGTGATCTGCGGCGTAAGGCTATTGGAGGTAGCAGAGTAGTTAGTCCAGGGAATAATCAGAAGTTGGAGTCGTTGTGGATGCGTGATGTTATCGAATCCGGGTGTGCCTCTGGTTCTAATGTTTTCGCGGATAATTTGTTCTGTCGTATCAGGAGTGGAAATTCGACTTTGTTCTGGTCTGTTCATTGGATTGGTAATACCAAACTGTGCTCTTTGTTTTCGTCTTTATATCAAGCAGCTAAGGAGAAATGGTTGAGAGTCAATGAGGTTGGATTTTGGGGGGAAGGACAGTGGACTTGGAATCTTTCTGCTATGGATTTTGTTCAGTATCTTGGTAGGGAAGAAGACATTAAGGATCTCTGTGCTTTACTGCTGCAAGTGTCTTGGACTAATGAGGGTGAGGATATTTGGATGTGGAAGCCTGAACCGTTGCAAGGTTTCTCGGTTAAATCTTTTTATGAGGAGGCTTCGAACAATAGCTATTTGGTGAGTGATGTTATGGCGGCGGTGCTTGATTTGGTGTGGGATTCGTCCGCGCCGTTGAAGGTGAAGATATTTGCTTGGCGACTTTTCATTAACAGACTTCCAACGAGGGATAACCTTGAGAGAAGAGGTATTATTACCAATATTCACGATAAGGTGTGTGTTTTTTGTTTCGTTCATTTAGAGGATATTTCACATATTTTTTGTGATTGTGATAAGGTTAGATTGATATGGGTTAAGATGTGTGATTGGGTGAATATTCAGCCGTTGAGTGAGTCGGATTGTAATAGACACTTTCTTTCGTGGATGGGGAGATTAAACGGTATCACTGCTTCCGAAAACGGAACCTCTTTGTGGATAATAGCTGCTTGGGTAATTTGGTTGAATAGGAATAAGATTTTGTTCGAGGATGAGATTTGCAATGTTGAAGGAATCTTTATTACTATCATGGCGACGGCATGGAAGTGGTTAGCTGTCCGAAGAGTTGGAGGATTAAGATGTAATTTTTACGAGTGGACGAAATATCCTCTTGATTTTATTTAACTAGTTGGGGGAGGGGCAGTGTATGTGTTTTTGTTTTTGTTTTGCAGCCCATTGTTTGGTTGTGATTTATTGCTTATTTGTGTACTGTTGGTTGAGAGATCCACTTTATCTCTTTGTTATTGAGTTTTTTCTGCCTATCAAAAAAAAAAACCTATTTGCATATTTTTCTTTATCGTAAATACAGTTTTTTTAATCACAATCACGTAAAAAAGGTTTCAAAATTTTATTGGACTTTTGAGCTCAATTAGTCATCTTTAACGTTGAGAGAAATCAAAATCTAACAAATAGCTATAAAAATAGCCAAACACAAAAGCTATAAAAATAGCTTCAAGTATATTCGATTTTGGAATGAAGACTATTGAATTTCGAAAAAACCTTCCAATAACTAAAAAATGTTTGAACGAGATAAATTCACACATTCACAAGTTTGCAAATTCTCAACCCCTAACCAAACAATGACCAGACTAAGTCTATTATAAGATAATTGATTTTAAATATTCAGAATGTAATTTTACAGCATGACTCTTAAATTATGGAAAATGCTAACGAGTGTTCCTGATTATTGGTTAAAAGATTCCTGATTATTGGTTAAAAGATTAAAAAGGTAAGTTAAATATTTTTTAAGAGACTAAATATATTTGTTTTTTTTTTTTAAATCTTGTGCACTTTTTAAAAGGTAAGTTGAGCATTTTATGCACTGAAAAGGTAAGTTGAGCATTTTATACACTGTATACATAAATAATTAACTTTTTTTTAATAATATTGAGTATATTCAATGAATTAAACATATAATATTTTCCTTACTTGAAATTCTTGTTAGAAAAAAACAAATAAAGCATAGAGAAAAAATAAGAACACAATCACAACACACGAACATAACGAGGGAACTCCAAAACCGGAGAAAAAACCACGGTCGTTTTCAATAGAAAACCAGAGAATACCACTATGTGAAAATTGTTACAACACATAATATACCCTCAACTAACCCAGGCCCCCAGTACACCCACACCCTCCAAAACTAATATTTAACTACATCTCACAACACTCTAAAACAAGAGTATAAGAGAAAAAAGAAAGTCAAATACAAGCTTAAAGTGCTTTTGAATGGTGCATCTTGGAATGAAGAACTTGAATCCTATATATAGGATGGGACTCCCACTTCCTTCACAAAACTAAGCGATGTAGGACTTCAAATAACTTGTATCATACATATAGCCTTGGACTCTCTCTTTATTCACAAAACTAAGCAATGTGGGACTTCTTCAACATGTATCTTTTCAACCAACCCCAACAATCTCCACATTGATTGAAAATAATACATAAGCTTCCATTGTCTTCACCGACAATCATACTCCACCATAAAGAGTATCAACATGTATATTTTCAACCAAACCCAACAATCTCCACCTTGATTGAAAATAATACATAAACTTTCATTATCTTCATCGACAATTATACTCCACCATAAAGAGTATAGTCACTTGAAGCAACACTACTCCAAGAATTTTCACATTGTCTTCACCGACAATCATAGTTTTAAAAACTATCATACTCTCTCATGAAAAATATATTTCACTTGAAGATAAACCACTTCAAGAATTTCACATTGTCACCACCGACAATCATATACTTTATCATGAAGAATAAATTTCACTTGAAGGTAAACCACTCCAAGAATTTCACATGTCGAAAACCAGGTTGAAACATTATGGTGCAACTTCCTTGTTGCCAGGAAGCTCTTCAACCACCGACATAATCTTGCACCTTGTGTAATCTTAATTGTTTCACCACATCTTTGACTTGAACTTTCCACAAGTAAAAAAAATTCTTCCATCAATTTTCTCTAACCCAAATTGCACAGCGGAATTTGTGACTGCAGCTCAACAACTCTTTCACAACACGACCCTTCTTTTCTGATGTGGAAGATTAGATAAAACTGCAACCACAGAGCATACTAAGAACACTTATCCCTGGATCGAACCAAAAGCTCTGATACCAGTTGTTAGGAAAAAACAAACAAAGCATAGAGAAAAAATATGAACACAATCACAACACAAGAACATAACGTTGAAACTCCAAAACTGGAGAAAAAACCACGGGCGTTGTCAATAGACAACCAGAGAATAACACTATGTGAAAATTGTTACAACACATAATATACCCTCAACTAACCTAGGACCCCAGTACACCCACACCCTCCAAAACTAATATTTAACTACATCTCACAACACTCTAAAACAAGAGTATAAGAGAACAAAGAAAATCAAATGCAATCTTAAAGTGCTTTTGACTGATGCATCTTGGAATGAAGAACTTGAATCCTATATATAGCATTGGACTCTCACTTCCTTCACAAAACTAAGAGATGTGGGACTTCAAATAACTTGTATCATATATATATCCTTGGACTCTCTCTATATTCACAAAATTAAGCAATGTGGGACTTCTTCAACATTTCCCAACAATTCTTAACCAGTGCCCCGCATGACCCTTAAAATATTTAGGTTAAGTCAATTGAAAATACTTTTTCTTCTAGAATTAACTTTTAGTTGAAGTTAATATTTGTAATTATTGACTTCGAGCATGTTTTTAAACTTAAACTTTTTTGTTCAACACACTTTTATTTAATACTATCTCTGTTTCTTTATATAAGAAACACTTCACTTTTTAGATTCTATAAGCTGACCAAATGCATTGATTATTCAATAAACCTAAAAAATGTCTTGTCTCTTATATAAAGGAACAGAGGTAGTAATATTTTTACAAAATTACATTTTTTAAAAAGAAAAATAATATATTAATAATAAAGTGTTAAAAACTCAGACAAAGTGCAAATGAACTGACAATTGAAGCAACTGTACTAAAAGCTGGTAAAAAATCAACTAGGTATAAACAAATGGAAAGAAAAGCTCGAAAGTCAAAGAAACAAACCTGCCACTACACGTTAAAATCAGAGAAACTGCCAACTAAAAACTGTAACCCAAGAATGAACAAAGCAAGACCTTAAGTCAGCTGGACTACCAACACTGGACCAAGGATCACCTAAGAAAAATCAGAGAAAAACAATTATTCTCAACATGTTAGAAATCTTGAGCTGCTATTGATTAATCTAGATGGTAGAGTTTCGAAGACATTTCGTAAAGGTGCAAGAGGTCCCCACTAATATGCCCAGAAACTATTTCCAAGAAAAAATCACTTTTCATCTCCATTTCTTTCACGTTTATTGAAAACCTAGAAAACACAATCTTATTTTAGGCACTTCAAATTGTCCATATCATGGCATGTCAGATCATAGAAAACCCACATAGACTCCTCCCTACAACCTAAAAAAATAAGAAACACTGAAAAAGAAGACCAGTGTCCCTAGGATGAGCTATCTCCCAACCTAACCGTCTAAAAGCCATATACTAGACATCGTTGACTAAGCAAAAAGTGACAAACAAGTGAAAAGTCGACTCGACAGGTATACCACAGATAAGACACAAGGTAAGATCATGGTCAACAATAACTTCTCTCAAATATATTATCTTTAAAAGAGAACCTATCAAGGGGAAATTACCAAGAAAAAACAATCACCTTAAAGGTGTCCAACTACCCCAAATGTAAGGTAGGTCCAACCTACCTATGAGATAAGACAAATAAGTAAAAGCCAAAAGATGATTTTAAGCAAGAAACACTGAGAAAAACCATCTCTAACATGCACTACTACGAAAAACCCATTTAGCAACGGTTGGGAATGACATATAATGACGCAGGCGAAGGCGTTGTTATGTAGATTGTTGTTGTAAGTTCGTCGTTTCTACAACGGTCTGGAAACCGTTGTTGTATTCTAGAAGCGCGCGATATATTGCAACGGTTAGGTATTTCAATCGTTGTAATATAAATTAACTATCAACACGATTATCAGTATCAACCGTTGTCATATATATTAACTATCACAACGGTTTTGTATTTCAACCGTTGTGGAATGTACCCTTAGTTTATTAAATACAAATGTATATTGCTTGTTTTACCATCCACCTAATTAAAGAAATACAACTATTAAAATTGGTAAAGAACTATATAATCTGAAAATTAAACTGTTCTTGAAAACCAACTTAAACACACCACTGTTTTCTGAATTGCATCCATTTCATTCGGCACATTTTATGTTCCTTAACATAAAATTTATGGTTCAATGGTCGGTTTCCTTCAATCCATCGATATATTTTATTATAGTTTACCTCATCATCGCAAAAAATCATCGCGATTTTATCATCATAACAATCATGATCTTAACAACCACGATGATTTAGTGACGACGATGAGGTAAACTATAAGAAAAGATATCGATGAATTGAAGCAAACAGACCATTGGACCATAAATTTTATGTTAAGGAACATTAAATGTGCTGAATGAAATGGATAGAATTCGGAAAACATTGACATGATAAATGTTAGTTTTCAAATACATCCTAATTTCAGATTATAAGTTTCTATATCAATTTAACTAATTGCATTTTCAATAAAATGATAGTGAAACAAACAATATACATAGTATATAATAAACTAAATTTCATATACAATATCAGAATGAATTCATATATATGTACCTTATCAGAATGAACTCATATGTATGTACCACCATCATCATCACCGTGTGAAACAAACCCTAAGAAGTGGGAAGCAATGAAGAAAATTAGTTAGTATTAAATTTAACTATATACAATATACATAGTATATATATAATAAACTAATGTTCTATATCAATTTAACTGATTGCATTTTCAATAAAAGGATAGTGAAACAAACAATATATCTAGTATATAATAAACTAAATTTCATATACAATATAAGAATGAATTCATATATATATATACCTTATCAGAATGAATTCATATATATATGTACCACCATCATCATCATCACCATGTGAAACAAACCCTAAGAAGTGGGAAGCAATGAAGAAAATTAGTTAGTATTCAAAACAAAACAACCAAAAGTTGAAACAAAACCCTAAGAAGTGGGATTGTACCATTACAATGAAGTTCACCTTGCTTGTAAAGCATTGAAGTCGAATCTGCACAAAATGAGAACAATCAACAAAAACAACATGAAGCAAACGAGATAATGGGATCTATCTAACAAAAAGATTGAAGTAGAAGACTACCTTATTTTCCATAAATAATATGTACATTACGCTTGCTACCGCCAGCATCATCACCATGTTCATCTAGTTTTAGATTCTGTAAGAAGAACTACAAGGAGGAAGAAGCTTAAATCAAAAGCTTCATACTTCTTGTATTTCTTCTCACGGATTCTATAAAAAGATGAAGTTTGCTGCCAAGAATGGGTGCCAGGGTTTCGCTGTGAAGGAAACGGCGCTACTGTCAATAATAGAAAGTTAATTCCCTTATATAGGTAAATATTTCACAACGGTTTTCTAAAATAACCGTAATGAAAAGTATATATATTATTTTAATAATATCACAATGGTTAGTTATATTAACCGTAGCGATAACCCTTCTAATTGGTACAAGGTTCGACTCCAGGCAACAACATTTTTCTATAATTACGTAAAATAGAAAAATGTTGTTGCCTAGTATAAGGGGTATCGCTACGGTTATTATTACTAACCGTTGTAATATTATTAACCCTTGCTCTTCCCGGAGTAGAGAACACTGCCATAATGATTTAAAATTTTCTCCCTTTTTCAAAAAATATCGTTCCAGAATATCAACCATTTACAAGTTATCATCATTGCAAGCATTAAACTATCATACTTTTCATCTTCAGCCTCATCTATAAATAGACAACTTTACATTTCTTCATAATATATTCTTCGTAACAATGAGTAGTTCAACAAATGAGAATGCTAGAATCACCAATGAGGAACGTCAGGCGCCAATAGAGGAGGTCCAACCAGCGGCCAGGGATGCCTTAAGGGTGAGGAAGGATAAGAAGAAGAAGAAGAAGAAGCTGAAGAAGAAAAAGATAAAGAAGAAAAGGAGAACAGTTTATTATGATTCCGATGAGGGGAGTGGGAGAGATGTCTGGATTATGAAGATGCATTTGCAGCAATGGGCTCTGACATTGAATAATATATGTAATATGATTATCAATGTACTCTTCTTAATGGAATCTTAATAAAATTTTATTTTATATATGCTCATCTCTTACAGTTTTATTTTTAAAGTTATATATACTATTCTCTTGCACTTAAAAACACTAACAAAAGAAATAAAATATATGTTTAAAAGAAAAACAATGATGAATTTTGAGTTTTGAGGTTAAATCCCCGTAACACTAACAAAAGAAATAAAATATATGTTTAAAATACAAAAACATGACAAAAAATATAGTTGATGGGAATCGAAGCTTGTTACATGTATTACAACGGTGTTTTAATACAACCGTGTTTAAAATGTAAAAATATGAAAAAAAAATGTAGTAGCTGGGAATCGAAGCTTGTTACACAGCTTGTATTACAACGGTTCTTTAGTACAACCGTCGTTAAATATGGCGTTATAAATTTTTTAACGTATTACAACGTTGGGATACGAATCCGTGGTAAACCTGGCGTCGTTAAATGGGTTTTTCGTAGTAGTGGTGTTTCCAAAACCATTTATCTTTGTCTAAACAAAAAGTATTGCCTCGAATTACCGAGAGGAATTCTGCATTGACAGGTTCCTAATGGATGAAGAAAGGTATCTTCCAACTGAAGTCCAAAATGTGGGTTTCATCTATTAGGAACCTGTCAATGCAGAATTCCTCTCGGTAATTCGAGGCAATACTTTTTGTGTTATCTATTAAGAATTCTGCATTGACAGCTTCCTCCAAGTAACCCCTCAGCCACTAACAGAAACAGAAATGGAGTCAGGGGATCCCCTTGCTTTAGACGTTTTTGAATGCCAATCTCTTAATTTCCAGAAGAAAAAAACACAAACTCTAATCCAAGACATCCACTTCACATTAAAACCAAATTAGCTCAGCATAAACTCCATAAAATCCTAGCTCACATAATTATAAATTTCTCAAAATCCACTTTAAAATAAGACAAGACTTTATAGTTTTCTTAGTCAAGTCATTCACTACATTCACAGCCATCACACCATCCACATCATTCTACCTTTAAGAAAATAGATAAATTTGGGGAATGATAGTCATACATACACTAATTCAAATTTCAGTTGTATTATAATTTGAAGGTTCCATAACAATTTGTTAATTCAAAAAATGAGATGAATACAGTTAAAAAATAAACAAGAGATGAATAGCTATTTCATTAACTTTTACCACGCAGTACATAAAGTTTTCCAAAGTTTCAAAAGTATCTCATGTACGCGTTTTATTCATTCAAGGATGCATTAAAAAATACAATAACATTACATGATACAACAACAAATCTTAGATTGTGGATCGTATCCAACACATCTACCACCTTTATTATATCCAAAGAAAGTGCAATAGTTTGTGCACTTTTGATCGTCTAGGCAATCCCTGCGGCCGACGCACTTATATGTCGGCCCGGGAGGAACGGCATCTAAAGTTATGAATCCTGCAACATAAATACAGATAAAGTTTACCATAAGCAATAGACTATGATTTCAAATTAAGACCATAATATTAATGTTGCTGTAGCTCTACAAATGAATTAGAACACAACTAGTTCATGGTTAATTAATGAAAAAAATAAGAGAGTTGATATAAAAATAACTTGTTCTTATTACCTGAGAGCAAAATAAAAGCAAGGCACAAAATCCCCCATAGTCCAGATTGATTTATATATGAAGCCATTGAGTAGAATTTAACTTTGTGTGCTATTGATGTCTAAGCTAATATGTTCATTATAAATACTAGCCTATGACAGTTTTTTTTAATGCGCACGTGTTAAAATATAATCAGATATTTTTAATTTAATTTTGATTTTAATATAAATTATATTTATTATAAACTTTATGATGTGCATTCTTATATTTATTTAGCCGCTTTTCTGAAATCGCACACGAAAGAAATTATAAATTTTTTTTTCAGAATTTTGAATTTAATTTAAATTATAAACGTATAAAAAAAATATGAATGCATATCACAAAATTTATTACATCAATTTTTTAAATTAATTTAAGACTTAATAAAAAGTATTGATTTATATTTTAACGCATTTATTGATATATAAAGCCATTGAATAAATCTCACTTTGTGTGCTATTGATGTCTAAGCTAATAAGTTATATATATATATATATATATATATATATATATATATATATATATATATATATATATATATATATATATATATAAATATATATATATATATATATATATATATATATATATATATATGTATAAATATATATATATAATTATATATATATATATATATATATATATATATATATATATATATATATATATATATATATATATATATATATATGGTATATCTAATGAAAATTCTATTTTTATATGAGAATGATAAGAATATTATTAACCTTTAGATTAAATTAAAATTCATTTAAGAAATATATGTGCCTCTTTCATCATTTATTATTTAAATTAAAGTTCTTAAAATTTATTTTATTATGGTTAAACTATAACTAATTTACACATGGTCTTAAATTTTTGAGACGAATATATATATATATATATATATATATATATATATATATATATATATATATATATATATATATATATAATTATATATATATATATATATATATAAATATATATATATATATATATATATATATAAATATAAATATATATATATATATATATATATATATATATATATATATATATATATATATATATATATATATATATATATATATATATATATATAAATGGTATATCTAATGAAAATTCTATTTTTATATGAGAATGATAAGAATATTATTAACCTTTAGATTAAATTAAAATTCATTTAAGAAATATATGTGCCTCTTTCATCATTTATTATTTAAATTAAAGTTCTTAAAATTTATTTTATTATGGTTAAACTATAACTAATTTACACGTGGTCTTAAATTTTTGAGACGAATATATATATATATATATATATATATATATATATATATATATATATATATATATATATATATATATATATATATATATATATATATATATATATATATACTGAGTATAAAAAACTTTATTAAATAAATTGAATTATTGAATTATCTAATATTATTCTGATAACTATATATAGAATTTTAAAAAGTTTATACATATGTTGCTATAAATTCTAAGATTGAAAAATTTGCATATATTTTTGATATTTTACTATAGGTTGAAATAAATTGATTTGTAAATATATTAAATAACTTTTCAAAATTTATAAAATATTATAAACTAGATCTATTAGATAATATCTCTCAATTTAACCGTTGAAATAATTCAGTTCATTATTTACAAAGAGTTATTGAAAAATATAAATGTAAAAAATTGACACTTAACATTAATGGAAAAGATAGTCATAATAAAGGAATATATATTTTAAATGAAAAATAGCTTTATTATGATGAAAAATAAAATTTCAACATTTTGAAGTTATTTTTAAATTACAGATAAATAGTGGACGTGACCATATTTTGAAATGAAGTTGCAATAAAAAATAAATTATTTGAAAAGTATTGTCATAATAATGAAAATAATAAGATTTATTTAAAAGGCAAAAATATTGTCTAGGTCTTTTAATTTAATTTAAAATTGAAATTCTGGTACCAAATATGTGATGTTACGTGTGATGTCACAACAACACACTCTGCAATGGACAATGTAAAACAGCAAGAGAAACACACAGAATTGTTTACCCAGTTCAGTTCAACAACTTAATCTAGGGGCGACCAAGCCAGGGATGAAATTCACTACGTGTAGAATTAATTTACAGACGCAACAACCTAGTTGACAATCTCCTAAACTTAATTTCTACTAATGAACTTTCTACCTAAGAGCCCACTTAGGTATGAGAACACTACTCAATCCCTAAAACCTCTCAAAGATCAAACACTTTGAGAAACACCTTGATCCTGCTTCACAGCTTTGATCAAGTTACAAAACTCTCTTGTTTCACAGCTCTAGAGAGGACATATTACACTCACCAATTCACTCTTGAATGGTTAACACAATACTCGAATATAGACAATGCTTAAGAACCAACAAAGCTCTCTATCTTCTGTCTACTTTCTGTGTCGTCTTCCTTTGGTTGATGCGCTTTATATAGCCATCTGAACTGAGCTTGGATCCCCTGCAATATCTGACCTGATTTTTCATTTAAAATTGAATCTTCAAAACAGATTTTATCCCCAAAATCTTTTTAAATCTCAGTCTTTAAACCTCCCTACAAATCTGCATCAAATCTCTATGCAATAGAGAATATCTATCCCAAGATATCCGCATCCAATGAGACTAATAGCTCTCCCAATATCCAGCTAAAACGCAAACCCTAACAACATCACTAAACCTGATGTTATTAATCTTCTGCAGACCTGATGTCATGACATTGCATGTGACATCAGACTTCAAAACTTCAACAAGATAAATACTTAACATAAACCAATGTTAAGACTCAATGTTAAGACATCACCCATGTGACATCAACATTGCACAACTTTGTTTTACCAAAATTCTAGCCAATCCAAGAACCAACAATCTCCCCATTTGGCTAATTTTGGCTAAAACAATCTCTGCAACATCAGAGACTTTAGCAGCGGAAAAATTTTAAAACAAACTTCGCAGCAGTATTTCTTCATCACAACTTTCGCAACAGCATTTCTTCATCACAGTTTCACAATGCTTTCAGCATGCTGCACACACTCCAATACTCTGCTACATACTTCAGCACTAACTAGTAGCAGCATTTCTTCAAACAGCTGCACCGACTTCAAACACTAATCAGCAGCATAGGGCAAGCTCCCCCTCAAAGCAAGAATCAACATAGAGCAAACTCCCCCTCAATATCTGCACAAAGACTAATTGTAACACCTTGACTAACTCTCCCCCTTTTTAGCCACAATTGGACAAACCTCAACATGTAAGTCCTACTCACTACAGTTAGTCCTAAGCATGCTCTCATTGTCAGTCTAAAGTCAGCATGCAAGACAAGACAAATCATAGAGCATAAAAACATAAATAGTGCATAATATTCAGATTACATATTAGGCACATCAAGTGCAGAATCAAAAACAGCAAGATAAAACTAAACTACTATCTAGAAAAAGTAGCAAGGAAACTAGTCTTCATCAGAGCTGGCACCATCTCCACCATCTTCAGTTTCTGAATTTTCAGTATTAGCACCTTTATCACCATCACCTTGTTCCAAGGATTTTATCAGCAGTTCTATCTTCATCTTTCTTGCTGTGCTGGTACTAATGACCTCATCAAGATCTTTGCAAGTGGCCTTCAGTTCTTCAAGTAATTCAGCCTTGGTACTCTTTTTGCCACCAGCATCTGATGTTACAACAATGTCTGGAACATGATGTCCAGCAAACAACTTAGGATGCAAGGACAAGGCTGACTCCCTCTTGCAAGCTATATCTGAACTTGTTAAAGTTTCAGGATGTTGCTCCAAGATGATTCCACAAACAAGGGATGGGAATGCTATAGGTAAGTTAATAGCATTTGTTTCAGCATGTTTCACTACTTGCTCAAAGATGTAGATTCCATAGTCAAACTTGATCTTCTTCCCAACAACATAAGTAAACCTACCCAATCCAATAGTTATTGTTGTCTTGTGGTTTGTTGGCACCCAGTTGGCTGCTCCAATTCTGTGAAGAATGGCATACTTGATGCTAAGTTTACTAGCCTTCAACTTCCCTTTCAATGGCCAAACCTTTACCTGACCAGCTGTAATCTCTTTACATATCAGTCATCTTAAGTTCACTATACTCTTCATCATCTCTTCCCAGATACTCGTTGATAGTACTAGGAGAGAAATTAATGCACTTTCCTCTCACATAGACTTTCATGAAATCAATGCTCTTTTTATCAGCAATTTTTCCAGAAATGTTGACAATAAATTCTTTGACCAGACCCTCATAGCACTTAGGAAATTTGGTCACAGTCTTCACCAACCTAGCCTCATTAATCAGCTCCATAATATCCTTCATCTCTAAAGCTTCTTTCCCAAGCTCCCTCTCTATGGCTAGTCTTCTCTGACATACAAATTTCCACATTGATGCACTGCTGGCATAATGAAAGGAAATGTTGTCAACTGGTACTTCAGGGACTTTGTCAGAGATTCTCTTCAAAATTGTTTTTCTGACAGGTGTGATGTCTCGAACATCATCCTCAACATCAAAGTCAGAATCAGAATCTTCCCTTATCTTCCTCTTTTTGGAGGATGTATCAACCTTGCTCCAAGGTTTTGTAGGACCAACAACAGCAGTTTTTTTCTTGCCTTTAGAAGACTTCTTTGGAGAGGATTCAACAGTCTTTCCTTTCCTTGTCTTCAGTCTCTTAGCAATACTTGGAACATCTTTTCCAATGACTTCATCATCAGATAAATCAACCACATTGATCACATCCTCATTCTTTTCTTCACCAGGAGTAGTTTCAACAGGTGATGTTCTAACATCCCCCTTAACATTAGCTTCCTCATGCACATCATCTTCTTCCACTCCCACTTCAGAATCTTCAATAACAGACATAGCAAGTCTATGAAGATTTGTAGCAGCACTTTGCATGTCCTCCTTTTCCCTTTCAGAATGTTCAGCAGACATTTGCCTCAGTGGTCTAGATATACCCTTTATAGGAAGCCCTTTCTCAAAGATCTTATCGACAATCTGACCTAAGCTTTTGTCAACATCTACCCTTGGTTTAGCAGTTTGAGAATTGGATGACCTAGCAAATTCAGGAACCATCATGGAGATGGGTTCTACATTCAAAGTTTCCTCTGTAGAGCAATCTTCTGTAGAAACCCTAGCTTTGTCTTGCAATGAACTTTGTGAGGAAGATTTCTTGGACGGAGAAGACATCTATTTTGACATGGTTCCCTTGAAGCAGTATAGGTTCAGAGACAGATGATTCTTCTTGTTGAAGGAGATGAACAGTTGGGAGATGTGAGCTTTGATGAAACGTGATATTACTACAATAGGGAATGATGGTCTAAGGTATGGCGCCTGATTTTGTGTATCCCTTAAAGACCAATCAATGAGTTTCTCCCTCCAAATTAACTTTCCTTTTAAAAATTTAAAAGGATTCACATTAAGAGTAATTAACCCTAATTGACCTTTCAGCAGACTTTCACACTTGTTGTCACAATCTGATGTTACAACATCAATCTTAACATCACCAGATAAACTGTCCACTTGAGGTACCCCATTGATAGCAGTTATCTCTGGATCTTATTCCCTTCATCACTACCTTATTCTGCTCATTTGTCACCACACACTCATCTTTGGTGTAGCTGACCTTATAACCATCATCACAGAGCTGACTTATGCTAATCAGGTTAGCACTCAACCCTTTAACAAGTAGCACATTGTCAAGATCAGGTCCATCCTGACACTTCACTTTTCCAACACCTTGTACCACCCCTTTCTCTCCGTTTCCAAAAGTAACATCAATTGAGGAGCAAGAATTGACATCCACCAATTGGTTTTTGAAACCAGTCATGTGCTTTGAACAGCCAATGTCAAAGTACCAACCATCCTTAGCAGAGTGTCTATCTGAAAAGTGAGCCAATAGACACTTAACATCTTCTTTAGGAACCCACTGCTTAACAACCTTGGGCCTGTTGTCCTTTTGTCTGGGTTGAGGGTTAGACTTGGGATAACCATGTAGCTTGAAACAAGAAAACTGCATGTGTCCAAATCTGCCACAGTAAAAGCACCTAACTCTGTCTTCTCTGAAGTGGTTAAACCTTCTGCCACCTTTATGATGATACTACTGTGGCTGCCACCCATAATGTTGTCTTCTTCTCCCATAATTTGACTGTCTTCTATGGTAAGGATGTTGTCCTTTTGGCTGTCTTCTATGGTGATGAGGCTTCCTTCTTCCATAATAATAAGGCACAACAGTATTATATTCATAGCCATACATGTTTCCCTGATGTTGAGACATCTGATGGAACATGTTCTGTTTGAACCTAGAAGCCTGCATGCTCTTATGATATTGTGGAGGCATATACTGCCTAGCTCCAGAAACATGTGCCTTCCTTTGATGAGGACCATGAGCATGCCTCTTCCCAACATTTTGAGGTTGTGGATGAGCAACCTGCTTAGGTTTAAGATCCTTTCTCTTTGTGTGATGTTGAGACATTGGTTGAGACATCTTCTTCTTGGTTCCTGAAGTGCTTGCTTCAGCAGATACCTTTTCCTTAACCACAAATCCTATGCCTGACTTATCTCCAGCAACCTTTTCTGTCTGAAGGATCTTATCAAGTGTGTCTGTACCACAGTTCAGCATCCTAACAGATTTGGTCATATGATCAAGATGAGCTTTGACTAATAAGACTTCATTTTCCAATTCAGCTTTAGCAGTCTCAAGCTGAACAATCTGTTTCTTCTGTTTTTCACTTTCTTGACAGATTTCTGCACTCTTCAGACAAAGCTCTTGATAAGTGGATGCTAACTCCTCAAAAGTCAGTTCCTCATCACTTGAGTCACCATCAGAAACAACTGTTCCAGTTAAAGCTTTGACGTGTTTGGCTGACTCTCCTTCACTTTCACTGTCAGAGTCTTACCAAGATACTGTCATGCCTTTCTTCTGCTTCTTCAGAAATGTGGGGCATTCTTTCTTAACATGTCCATAACCTTCTCACTCAAAGCATTGAATCCCTTTGTCTTGAGCAGTCTTCTCTTCATCCTTCTCCTTTGACTTGCTGATGTCAGAGGAGATGTTCTTGACATTAGGTTTGTGGTTCTGATTCATCCTCTTGAAAACCTTGTTAAACTGTCTTCCCAGCATAACAATGGCCAGAGACAGCTCCTCCTGAGAATCATCCTCTTTCCCTTTCTTGGCTTCATCAGAACTGGAAACTAAAGCTATACTCTTGAACTTCTTCTCAGGTTCTTCTTCACTTAACCCTAGCTCAAATGTTTGAAGAGATCCAATAAGCTCATCAACCCTCATTTTGCTGATGTCTTGAGCTTCTTCAATTGCAGTCACCTTCATCTTGTACCTCTTAGGAAGGGACCTAAGGATTTTCCTTACAAGCTTTTCTTCTGACATCTTCTCTCCAAGAGAACTGGATGCATTGGACAACTCAAGAATACTCATGTGGAAGTCATGGATAGTCTCATCTTCCTTCATCTTCAGACTTTCAAACTTTGATGTTAGAAGCTGAAGTCTTGACATCTTAACTCTAGATGTTCCTTCATGTGTAGCCTTCAAAATATCCCATGCTTCCTTAGCAACTTCACATGAGTTGATCAACCTGAAGATGTTCTTATCAACTCCATTGAAGATAGCATTTAGGGCTTTAGAGTTACCAAGGGCAAGATCATCTTCTTCCTTGGTCCATTCTTCTTCAGGCTTCAGCTTTGAGGTGCCCTCTTTATCTTTCCCAACATCATCTTTTTCAAACACAACAGGTGCTTTCCATTCTTTTATGATAGCCTTCCAAGCCCTGCGGTCCAAGGATTTCAAAAAGGTGATCATCCTTGGTTTCCAATAATCATAATTAGAGCCATCCAAAATAGGGGGTTTATTCACAAATCCACCAACTTCCTTGTCCATCTTTACCAGAAAGTATCAGCCCTAGATCTCACCCAGATCCAGAGCAGGATGCCTGCTCTGATACCAATTGAAATTCTGGTACCAGATATGTGATGTTACGTGTGATGTCACAATAACACACTCTGCAATGGACAATGTAAAATAGCAAGAGAAACACACAGAATTGTTTACCCAGTTCAGTTAAACAACTTAATCTGGGGGCGACCAAGCCAGGGATGAAATTCACTACGTGTAGAATTAATTTACAGACTCAACAACCTAGTTGACAATCTCCTAAACTTAATTTCTACTAATGAACTTTCTACCTAAGAGCCCACTTAGGTATGAGAACACTACTCAATCCCTAAAACCTCTCAAAGATCAAACACTTTGAGAAACACCTTGATCCTGCTCCACAGCTTTGATCAAGTTACAAAACTCTCTTGCTTCACAGCTCTAGAGAGGACAGATTACACTCACCAATTCACTCTTGAATGGTTAACACAATACTCGAACAAAGACAATGCTTAAGAACTAACAAAGCTCTCTATCTTCTGTCTACTTTCTGTGTCATCTTCCTTTGGTGGATGCGCTTTATATAGCCATCTGAATTGGACTTGGATCCCCTGCAATATTTGACCTGATTTGTTATTTAAAACTGAATCTTCAAAACAGATTTTATCCCCAAAATCTTTTTAAATCTCAGTCTTTAAACCTCCCTACAAATATGCATTAAATCTCTATGCAACAGAGAATATCTATCCCAAGATATCCGCATCCGATGAGACTAACAGCTCGCCTAATATCCAGCTAAAACGCAAACCCTAACAAAATCACTAAACCTGATGTTATTAATCTTCTGCAGACCTGATGTCATGACATCGGATGTGACATCAGACTTCAAAACTTCAACAAGATAAATACTTAACATAAACCAATGGTAAGACTCAATGTTAAGACATCACCCAAGTGACATCAACATTGCACAACTTTGTTTTACCAAAATTCTAGCCAATCCAAGAACCAACAAAAATATTAAGTTTGTACTTTAAGTTTTTTTTGTAACGCTTTGGTCATTTATGTTAAGTAAACTTTGCGTCGTTGATCTTTTTAAAAATCTTCATTAGAATAAATTGCAAACTCAAATACCATTTGAATTGGTTTTTCGCGCTGGTCATGAATATGCAATCAAATTTATTAAACAACTTACGGTTCATGACAACCAAGGAAAAAACTGGACAAATACATAATGAAAAATCGTTCGATCCAACCAAAATACACAATTAAACGCAAAACTAATTACATTTTCGTGACAGCGCAAAAAACCAGTTCAATTGGTATATCAGTTTGCAATTTATTATAACGAAGATTTTTAAAAAAACGTCAAAGACGCAAACATTACTTAACATAAAGGACCGAAGCGTTAAAAAAAAACTTGAAAGACTAACTTGATATTTTAAAATAACTTAAAGGACTAAAACAATATTTTTGTCTATTTGAAAATATAAAAGTGAAAATGGTATTGATATTTGAAAAAAAAAGAAATAAAAATGGTTGTAACTAGAATTATAAAAATGTACTAGCTCATTTGGGCCGACGTTTCAAGTCCAAAAATTATATGATTGATTTCATATTTTTCAAGTGGTTTTAGTCTGGCTCCAAAAAATCCTCTATGAAAATTGTACCTCATACCCCTAGTATTATCTCTCTACCCCTACATTTTTTAAAATATCCCAATTCTGCACTTTCCACTTATCAAATAATTTTATTATTTAGGCTTAAATAGTGTTTAGTCCCTGTAAGTTGGCGAGATTTTGGTTTTAGTCCCTGAATATTTTTTTTTTCGGTCCAAGTCCCTATATGTTCTATTTCTTTTGGTAATAGTCCCTCACGTCAATGGAACGTTAAAAAATGCCTAGTTGGCAAACGGTGCTGAGTTGGAATATTGTTTAATGATTTCTTTATTTAATTGTGTAACACACGTGGAAATGGTAATTCAACTTTATATAAAGAGGGACTAAAACCAAAAACTTGAGAAGTTGTCTTCTTCTTTCTTCTACACTTGTATCAGTTATGTTCTTCTTCTACCCACTTCCTTCAACATCCATGGCGTCCTTTTCTTCTGCGAATTCTCATCATAGCCAAGCACCAGGGTGTGGTTGCAATAGAAGCATGGAAATGTTTATGTCAAATTCAATGGAAAACCCTAAAAGACGATTTTGGAAGTGTCAAAATTCAGGATTAATGTCTGGTTGCAAGTTGTTTATTTGGGACGATGAGCTTGAAAGAAATCCAGCTAGTGATGTTAGATGTATTGGTGGTTGCAAATGCTCTGAAACATTGAAGTATATTGGGGTCATGGTCAAGGCGATTGAAGCTGGTAAAAAAACGAAGATGAAGATCAAGCTGAAGAAGGAGAACATAAAAGTGACTCTGTTGAAGATTGTTTTGGTTGTTTCATGGGGGATTTTTTGTGGTTATCTGAAATGGTGAATGCAGTTGTATCTGTTGTTGATGTTATTTTGCTTTTAAGTCCTTGTAACATTAATGTATTTTGGAATTGGTCCCTGTACCATATTTTGAATGAAAAACATGTTTTTGTTTTGTTCATAAAACTTTATGCGATTTTATTGTTCAGTATAAGTATTCAATTAAGTTGATAAGTGCTTTTTTAGTAATACTTAAACCATAACTTTATATTTAAAGGCATAACAAAATACATGTCTTAAGTCATTACAAAATACTTCAAGTCTTAACAAAATACCATCTTAAGCCCATACATACTTAAAGTCATAATAAAATACATTCTTAAGCCATAATATATAAAGGCTTTAACAACAAGTTGTAAGCCAAAGCAGTACAACATAATTCAAAACAGGTGCTTGTATAATACTTCAATGGTTGGTCTTTGCTACTTCCCTCTCCCTTAAGCGTTTTGCATTGTAATACACTTGTTCTGTCACTTCTCCTCAGTTCCAACTTCCTTGCCACCTTCTGTCTGGGTTGTTTGGCCTACAAAGTCACATTAAAAAACACACACAATCAGAGAAATATCAGCAGACCAAACAACATAGACAACAACTATGTTTTACACTCAACTGGTTTAGGATGCTTAGCAACAGGTTGTTTTGGTGGAGCTGATGACAGAGGTTGGACCATACCAACTTCAACACTTGACTGTGAGCCACCACCTTCTTTGACAGGTGCAGACAAAATGTAATTTGGTTGAGAGCCACCAAGTCCTTATGAACACTGTGCAGGTTGTTCATTAGAAACCTCAATAGTTGGTTGTATATTAATAGGAACACGGGGAATATCTGGAATTTCTGTTGTGATGTCATTGATGTTGGGTTGGGTTTGAGTTGATTCAAAAGCTGCACATAGATCAGCTGTAAGCATCTCAAATTTTAGATCCACATCACATTGTGTTCCCTGTTGTTGTTTAGTTGGAGCCTCATTCTCAGCATTACTTGGATTCTGTTGTTGTTCAGTTGGTCGCTCATTCTCAGTATTACTTGGTTCCTGTTGTTGTTCAGTTGATTGCTCATTCCTAGGCTGTGATTCTTGTGTAGCAGTTTTCTTAGGGTTTTTCTGCAGAAACAAAGTCTCAATCAATATCAATGACAAAATAACAAAATTTGTAAACATAACTGATTTTAAATGATACCTTTCTTTTCTGAGGTTCAGGGCATGACACCTGAACCAAACAACTCCTGGAATTATGTCCATGCACTCCACATCAGGTACAACAATAAGTAGTTTGTGTCCTCACTTTGTTGGGATCCTCATCAGGTTCTCTTCTCCTTAACTTCTTTGGCCTACCAGGCCCTCTCTTGTAAGATGGAGGCAATATTTCCTTAGTGTCAACTTCAGGCCACATGTCTTGGCCATTAATTGGGCCAATGTTGTAGTCATAGCATGCCACATAGGTCTCCTTAGAATAACAATCATCTACATAGTCTTCTGGTTTAATATTCCTATATCCTAGGGCAGCAACTGCATGTCTACATGGTATGCCTACCAACTCCCAAAAGTTATGAAATTCTGGTACCAGACGTGTGATGTTAAGGTGCGATGTCACAACAACACACTCTGCAATAATGGACAGAATAAGCAACAGGAAAACACAAGGAATTGTTTACCCAGTTCGGTCTAACTACCTACGTCTGGGGGCTACCAAGCCAGGGATGAAATTCACTACTTGTAGATATAATTTACAGACTCAACACACCAGTTGACAATCTCCTAAACTTATACTCTACTAGTGACTTTCTACCTAAGAAACCACTTAGATATGAGAACACTACTCAATCCCCTAAAACACTCAAAGAACAACCTCTTTGAGATTCCTTGATCTTGCTTCCTAGCTTCGATCAATCAACAACTCTCTATTGCTTCACAACTTCTAGAGAGGACAGAAAATTCAACACCTATTCAACCTAGAATAGTGTGATTACAAGTACTCTAAACAAACCCTAGACTCTAAGCCTCCAGCTCTTGATCTTCAATCTGTTTTCTGTACCTTCTTCCTTGGTCTTGTGCGCTTTATATAGCTCCTTGAATTTGGATTGGATTTGTCACAATATTTGATCAGATTTGTTAATTAAAAACTGAATCTTTTAAAACAGATTTTATCCCCAAAATCTTTTTAAATCTTCCACCTTTTAATTCTCCAACAAACCTGCAATCAAATCTCCCATGTAACAGAAAATATCTAGCCCAAGATATTCTCATCCAACGAGTCAACACTCTCCACAATTCCAGCTAATACGCGACCCTAATAACAACAAGCCCATGCTGTCATTAGCTTCAGTTCTGCAGGTCTGATGTTACAACATCACCTATGTGACATCAGACATCCACTTCAGCAACTAGCAACCTTAACACAGCCCAGTGTTAAGTGCAATGTTATGACATCAAGCCCATGACATCAAACATAATTAACCTTCACAACTTAGTACAGCCCAGTACTAAGACTCAATGCTGCAACATCAACACCATGACATCAGCATTGAACACCTTGTTGTTTTACCAAAATTCCAGCCAATCCAGGAACTTACAATCTCCCCCTTTGGCTAATTTTGGCTAATACAATCTCTGCATCTTCAGAGACTTCAGCAGCGGAATATCTTCAATATTTTGAAACTTTAACTTGCAGCAGTTTGACAATCTTCATATAGTCTTCATTACTTGATCTGCTGCAGCACCATCTTCATTATTGACAACAGCCAATTGGTGCTCCCCCTCAAAAACTTGAACCAGCATCACAGCTGTTCAGTAGCTCACAATGTGCAGCACATCTCCCCCTTGATGTCTGCTTTGCTGCACTCTGCACTCTTAATGCTATGAATACTTCACTAGCAGCTCCACAACTATGCTGTCTATACTCCCCCTCCACAGCTGCATCAGCACACTTTCCACTTTTCAACTAGACACCTTAATCTTTTACAACTCTTCTCTTTATGGCATTTATTAACTCTCCCCCTTTTTAGCCATAATTAGACAATTATCTCCTGGCAGTTGGCTACACACAAGCCCAGAACCTCCAACTGCCCACAACCCCTTTTGCAAATTTAGTCTTCATAAATGCAGATTCCCAATTTGCTTCTTAATCTTTCAAATTGGTTTGCATCTAAGGCTTTAGTGAATATGTCAGCCAGTTGATTCTCTGTGGCTACATGTTCCAAGGTAACGATTTTATCTTCAACCAGATCTCTTATGAAGTGATGTCTTATATCTATGTGCTTAGTCCTACTGTGCTGTATAGGATTTTTAGAGATGTTAATGGCACTTAAATTATCACAGTATAAAGTCATAGCATCTTGCTTGACATTGTATTCACTCAACATCTGCTTCATCCACACTAGCTGAGAGCAACTACTTCCTGCTGCTATATACTCAGCTTCTGCAGTTGAGAGAGACACACAGTTCTGTTTCTTGCTGAACCAGGAAATCAGATTATTCCCTAGAAAGAAACAGCCTCCTGAAGTGCTTTTCCTATCATCTGCACTTCCAGCCCAATCAGCATCACAATATCCTTTTAACTCAGTTCCAGTATTATGACTGTACAACATCCCATAGTCACTTGTCCCATTCACATATTTCATAATCCTCTTTACTTGGTTTAAGTGACTTACCTTAGGATCAGACTGATATCTTACACACACTCCAACAGCAAATGAAATGTCAGGTCTGCTTGCTGTGAGGTATAGCAAACTCCCAATCATACTTCTGTACAAGCTTTGGTCCACACTCACTCCATTCTCATCTTTGGATAACTTCAAATGTGTAGGAGCAAGAGTTCTTTTGTGATTTGCTTTATCCAGGCCAAATTTCTTTACTGTACTCTTAGCATACTTGCTCTGAGAAATAAAGATAGAGTCCTCCATTTGTCTGACTTGTAGTCCAAGAAAGTAGCTGAGTTCTCCCACCAAACTCATTTCAAATTCAGATTGCATTTGTTGAACAAACTGTTTGACCATAGCTTCTGACATTCCCCCAAATACTATGTCATCCACATAGATTTGGGCTACCATCAACTTTCCGCCTTCTTCTTTGACAAACAGGGTTTTGTCTACCCCTCCCTTTCTATATCCACTAGCTGTTAAGAATTTTGTTAGCCTTTCATACCATGCCCTTGGAGCTTGTTTTAAGCCATATAGAGCTTTCCTCAGTTTGAACACATGATTGGGGAAGTTTGGATCAGTGAATCCTTTCGGTTGATCAACATAGACTTCTTCATTCAGATAGCCATTCAGAAAGGCACTCTTCACATCCATTTGGAACAGCTTGAATCTTAGGTTACAGGCCACACCTAAGAGAAGCCTGATGGATTCTAATCTAGCCACTGGAGCAAAAGTCTCATCAAAATCAACTCCCTCTACTTGAGTATAGCCCTGTGCAACAAGTCTGGCTTTGTTTCTTGTAACTACTCCAAGCTCGTCTGACTTGTTTTTGAAGATCCATTTTGTTCCAATAACATTCACCCCTTCTGGTCTTGGCACTAGATCCCAGACATCATTTCTTCTGAACTGCTCCAGTTCTTCTTGCATGGCACTTATCCAAAATTCATCTGTCAAAGCTTCCTTGACATTCTTTGGATCAATTTTGGAAACAAAGCATGAGCTAGCAATGACTTCTCTAGATCTAGTTCTTACTCCAGAATTTGGATCGCCTATAATTAGTTCCTTGGGATGGTCCTTCTGGATTCTGAATGAAGGATCTTTCTGAGGTTGTTCAGGCTCAGCATTAGTGGTACCAGGAGAGGTATTTCTTTCTTCAACATCAAGAGATGCTTCACCAGCAGGTGTTTCAACATCTTTTATAACATCCTCAACTTCCTGCTTATCTTCATCATCTATCACAACATTGATAGACTCCATCATAACTTTGGTTCTGGAGTTGAAGACTCTATAAGATCTGCTATTGGTAGAGTATCCCAAAAAGATTCCTTCATCACTCTTGGAATCTAGTTTTCTTCTTTGCTCCCTATCAGTCAGAATATAACATTTACTTCCAAATACATGAAAGTATTTGACATTTGGTTTCCTCCCCTTCCACAGCTCATACAGAGTAGATGAAGTCCCTCTTCTTAGGGTAACTCTGTTGTGAATATAGCAGGCAGTGTTCATGGCTTCTGCCCAGAAGTGATAAGGAAGTTTCTTGGCATGAATCATTGCTCTTGCCGATTCTTGTATAGTTCTGTTCTTCCTTTCAACAACTCCATTTTGCTGAGGTGTGATAGGTGATGAAAACTCATGACTTATTCCTTCAGTTGAGCAAAATTCTTCAAACTTGCTATTCTCAAACTCTCTTCCATGATCACTTCTTATTCTAATGACCTTACTCTCCTTTTCCCTTTGGAGTCTTTGGCAGAGCTCTTTGAAGACATCAAACACTTCAGATTTGTCTTTGATGAAATTTACCCAAGTGTATCTTGAGTAGTCATCCACGACAACATAAGCATATCTCTTTCCACCTAGACTTTCAACCTGCATGGGTCCCATCAGATCCATATGAAGAAGCTCCAACACCTTGGAGGTGGTGTCATGTTGAAGCTTCGGATGGGACATCTTTGTCTGCTTTCCTTTTTGACAGTCTCCACACACTTTTCCTTCCTCAATGCTCAGTTTGGGAATCCCTCTGACTGCCTCTGAGGAGATAATTCTTTTCATTCCCTTTAGGTGAAGATGTCCCAACTTCTGATGCTAGATTTTGACTTCATCTTCTTTAGCAAGCACACACGTGGATGACTCAGAGTTTTGAGGTGCCCACAGATAGCAATTGTCCTTTGACCTGTCTCCCTTCATGATTACTTCTCCTTTGTCATCTTTGACCACACATTCAGACTTAGTGAAGTCTACTTTGAATCCTTGATCACATAGTTGACTGATACTAATCAAATTTGCTGCTAGTCCTTTAACAAGTAGGACATTCTCCAGTCTGGGAGCATTGGCACAATTTAGTTTGCCAATCCCCTTTATCTCCCCTTTGACTCCATCACCGAATGTCACGTAGCCAGAAGTCTGAGGTTTCACATCAACGAGCAGATTCTTTACTCCAGTCATGTGTCTTGAACACCCACTGTCAAAATACCAGTCATCTTTGGTAGAAACCCTTAAGGAGGTGTGAGCTATCAAGCTGATAACTTTAGGTATCCATTTCTTCACCACTTTAGTTCTTACCTCTTTGGGTTGAGGAGCAGGATTAGGATAACCATGTAGCTTGAAGCATGAGGACTGGATATGCCCGATCCTACCACAGTAGAAGCATCTTCTTCTGCTTTGATAGGGCTGTGACTGCCACTCATACTTTTGTCTTCTTATACCATAGTTGAGTTGTCTTTTCATGTACTGATGATGCTGTCTCTTAGGCTGTCTACTATGGTGATGTGGCTTCCTTCTTCCATAGCAATGAGGAACAACTTTGTTGAATTTGTTTCCATTCCTGTTCTTATGATGATGAACCCTGTTCTGATTGCACCCAGCAGTCTCCAAGTTCTTGTGAAATTGGGGAGGCGTATGCTGACTAACTCCTTGAGACTGAGGACTATTCTTCTTTGAGGTAGGATTCTGTCTCTTGGGTTGATGTTGAGACACAGGTTGAGACATCTCTCTTGTTGTTCCTGAAGTGCTGGCCACATATCCTATTCCTGATTTATCTCCAGCTGCTTTCTCAGACTGAAGAATTTTATCCAAATTAGTAGTACCACTGTTCATCATCCTAACAAATTTTGTCATCTGCTCCAATTGAGACTTAACAAGTACAACTTCGTTCTCTCGATCAGCTTTTTCACTTTCAAGCTGAGCAATCTGTTGTTTGTGACACTTGTTTTCTTGACAAATTTCAGCACTTTTCAAACACGGCTCTCGATAAGTAGATGCTAGTTCCTCATAGGTTATTTCTTCATCACTGTCATCATCTGACACAACTATTCCTGTTAAGGCTCTAGCATGCCTTGCTGACTCATCTTCATTTTCACTATCAGATTCAGACCAGGAGACTGACATCCCCTTCTTCAGTTTCTTCAAGAATGTGGGACATTCTTTCTTAATATGTCCATACCCTTCACATTCCACGCATTGAACACCTTTATCCTGGGCAGGCTTCTTTTCATCTTTCTCTTTAGGCTTACTGATGTCAGAAGAACTGTTCTTGACCCTAGGCTTGTAGTTATTGTTCCACCTTTTTAACACTTTGTTGAATTGTCTTCCCAGCATTGCTATGGCCTGAGATAAGTCATCCTGGGATTCAGAACTCTTCCCTTCTTCCTCTTGATCATTTGACACCAGAGCTATATTCTTTGGCTTCTTTTCTGGTTCTTTCTCATTCAACCCAAGCTCAAAGGTTTGAAGAGATCCAATGAGCTCATCTACTCTCATCTTGCTGATGTCTTGTGACTCTTCAATAGCAGTAACCTTCATCTTGTATTTTTTGGGGAGGGATCTAAGAATCTTCCTCACCAGCTTTTCATCAGACATTTTCTCACCTAGAGCACTGGAAGCATTTGCCAGCTCTAGAACATTCATGTGGAAATCATGAATGGTCTCCTCATCCTTCATCTTCAGACTTTCAAATTTTGATGTTAAAATCTGAAGTCTTGACATCTTTACTCTCGATGTTCCTTCATGTGTTGCCTGCAAAATACCCCAAGCTTCCTTAGCAACTTCACAGGTATTGATCAACCTGAAGATATTTTTATCCACTCCATTGAATATGGCATTTAGAGCTTTGGAATTTCCAAGGGCAAGCTCATCTTCCTCCTTGGTCCACTCTTCTTCAGGTTTTGGCTTTGAGGTGCCTTCTTTATCCTTGCCAGCCTCATCTTTCTCACATACCTCTGGAGCTTTCCACTATTTAATGACAGCCTTCCAAGCTCTGCTGTCTAATGACTTTAAAAAAGTAGCCATTCTAGGCTTCCAATACTCATAGTTTGAGCCATCCAAGATAGGGGGTCTGTTGACGAATCCTCCAACCTCTTTGTCCATCTTTCACCAGAAAGTAACTTCCCTAGATCTCACCCAGAGACAGACAGGATGCCTGCTCTGATACCAATTGAAATTCTGGTACCAGACGTGTGATGTTAAGGTGCGATGTCACAACAACACACTCTGCAATAATGGACAGAATAAGCAACAGGAAAACACAAGGAATTGTTCACCCAGTTCGGTCTAACTACCTACGTCCGGGGGCTACCATGCCAGGGATGAAATTCACTACTTGTAGATATAATTTACAGACTCAACACACCAGTTGACAATCTCCTAAACTTATACTCTACTAGTGACTTTCTACCTAAGAAACCACTTAGATATGAGAACACTACTCAATCCCCTAAAACACTCAAAGAATAACCTCTTTGAGATCCCTTGATCTTGCTTCCTAGCTTCGATCAATCAACAACTCTCTATTGCTTCACAGCTTCTAGAGAGGACAGAAAATTCAACACCTATTCAACCTAGAATAGTGTGATTACAAGTACTCTAAACAAACCCTAGACTCTAAGCCTCCAGCTCTTGATCTTCAATCTGTTTTCTGTACCTTCTTCCTTGGTCTTGTGCGCTTTATATAGCTCCTTGAATTTGGATTGGATTTGTCACAATATTTGATCAGATTTGTTAATTAAAAACTGAATCTTTTAAAACAGATTTTATCCCCAAAATCTTTTTAAATCTTCCACCTTTTAATTCTCCAACAAACCTGCAATCAAATCTCCCATGTAACAGAAAATATCTAGCCCAAGATATTCTCATCCAACGAGTCAACACTCTCCACAATTCCAGCTAATACGCGACCCTAATAACAACAAGCCCATGCTGTCATTAGCTTCAGTTCTGCAGGTCTGATGTTACAACATCACCTATGTGACATCAGACATCCACTTCAACAACTAGCAACCTTAACACAGCCCAGTGTTAAGTGCAATGTTATGACATCAAGCCCATGACATCAAACATAGTTAACCTTCACAACTTAGTACATCCCAGTACTAAGACTCAATGCTGCAACATCAACACCATGACATCAGCATTGAACACCTTGTTGTTTTACCAAAATTCCAGCCAATCCAGGAACTTACAAGTTACAAGTGCAAGTTTTCTTAGATATGTCAACAATGAACATATGTTTGCTATGAATATGTTCAACCTGCTAAATACTATCACCAGACTAACTAGGAATCCAGTTGCCAACATGGTGAACTTCGTTATCTAGCCTAATTCTAGGTCTTGGCATAATCCTATGTTCCCACCTATCAACTTTCTCTCTTAATGTATAATTTCTATTCATCAGATAGTTCCTTATCCATTCACACATTGTAAATATTGGTTTATCCCTAGCCACAAGTATTGTGCTATTGAAAGCCTCAGATACATTATTCATTAACACATCACATTTGGGATAGAATGAAAAAGCATGCTTACACCATGACTTTGTTGGGATCTTGGCCAAACAATTCCCATGCCTTAGGATTAAATGCCTTCAGCTTTTTCATCTTTGCCTCTCATGCTTGTATATATGTTGACTTTGCTGTATACATCATCAAGTCTCTGATTTTGGTCCCACAACCAAACTTCTTTTTGAAATTGGCATATAAATGCCTAAGACATAACCTATGCTCTACCCTCTCAAACATCTCCTCAAATACTGGTATCAACCCCTTTAGATGACAGCCATCAACACCAATGAATGGTCTACAAGCAGTGGTGAATCCCTTCTTGATTCCATCAAAGAAGAAGTAAAAACAACCAAATCTTGGTTGAATAGTGGGTGCAACTCTGGTGACATCAATTTTGCAAGTATTACCTACATTGACCCTCCTCAATTCAGCTGAATACCTCCATAAAAGTGTATTCTGCTTTGTGGCATCACCTTCAACCAAAGCCTTTGCTATTTGTTTAGCCTTCCATGCCCTGTTCATACTAATACCTACAGAATATGTTGTCCTAATCTCAGACATAATATCACGAAGCTTGGGACCATCAGAAGAAGCCATCATAGCCGCCACAGTTTTAGCAATCCACTTTGAGTTAGCAGTTGTATTATTCAAAACCCTTCCACACGTGTGAGTACCAATCCATTTCTTTATTCTATACGTGTGTTTATTCCCCTCTTTACTAACCAGAGCCAAAAAACCACATTTGCCCTTGCACACCACTCTAACTCTAACCTTGTCATTTTTTACATACTTTATCTCTCTACCATTTAAGACTGACCATTCAGTTATTGCTTCCTTGAATTAATGCAAAGAAACAGACTCCAACCCAACTTTGAACTTGTAGTCCTTGTCTAATTCCTCCATCTAGAACCTTGGATATGATGGTCCTTTCTCTTCATCTAATGCATCTGGATCACTACTCCCAAGATCATCACTTAAGTAATTAGTTTCAACCCCTTCATTACCAACTCTATTCCCACTAGATGAACCCCTAGCTCCATCAACAATTCTTATCTTTGTTGGAGTTTTCCTATGTTTCCTTACTATCTGCTCACCAACTGTGTCAGCTTCAACATTATCAGCATCATCCTCAATAAAATTGTTAGTTTCCACATCATTAACAGCATCTTCCATAATTCTGTGCTCAACAAAAAGGTCCACACTAATGCCAGTTTCAACATAGTGTTCATAAATCTTACCAGCATCAACATCACTAACTACCCTTGCATGCTTAACCGATACAATGTTATACCAACATAGCCAAAAATCATTGATTTTAAGTTTGCAAACATCATTAACAATACCGGTTGCTTTAATGAAGCTCCACTTATCAGGGTCAATGTCTACTTCAACTTTATCCCCACCTAGGTAGTACACGACACCATCCCTAACAAACTTTCCCCCATAATGTAAGTTCACAGTAAACGACATACCTGGAAGATTCTTTCTTGGAAGTAAACGACAACCACCGTTGAGCTTACAAGAACTATCAATGAATGGAAGAGACAAAATTGGAAATGGAAAAGTCAAGCCCTAATTTACAAGGACTTAAAACAAAATATGGGGGGAAAGTTTAATAGCCACGTGTGTTAAACAAATATATAAAAGAAATGAAAAAAATATTACACATCACCACCGTCTGCCAAGTCACCTTTTTTTAAACAGAAGAGTAATAGCAGGGACTAACGCCAAAAGAAATAGAACATATAGGGACTTGGACCAAAAAAAAAAAAGATTTAGGGATTAAAACCAAAATCTCGCCAACTTACAGGGACTAAATCACTATTTAAGCCTATTATTTAATATTTATCATTTCACAACCCTATCAAAGTGTATCGATATGTATTCTAATTCTTCCTTTTTCCGATATGTTTTTGAAACTTATGAAAAATTGTATATCCCCCACATAAAAAACTGTTGTCTAGTATTTTATACAACTGTTTTATTTACTTTAGGCCACGGTTTTTCTTGATTTTTCTACTTATGAAATATTGTATATACCAGGCATGAAAAATCGTTGCCTGATACTTTAGGCAACGATTTTATTTACTTTAGGCCACGGTTTTTGCTTGTTACCTAAACTCAAGTTATTCGATGAATAAAAATTACATACCGGAAAACTTGATTGCAAGTTATCCGATGAATAAAAATTACATAGCGGAAAACTTGATTGCAAGTTATCCGGTGAAGAAAAATTACATACCTGAAAATTTGATTGCAAGTTATCCGGTGAAGAAAAATTACATACCGGAAAACTTGATTGCAAGTTATCCGGTGAAGAAAAATACATACCAGAAAACTTGATTGCAAGTTATCCGGTGAAGAAAAAATACATGCCGGAAAACTTGATTGCAAGTTATCCGGTGAAGAAAAACTAAATATCGGAAAATAATAAATATTAAATAATAAAATAATTTGATAATTGAAAAGGGTAGAATTGGAATATTTTTCAAAATGTAGGGGTAGAGGGAAAATAGTAGGGGTATGAGGTAAAATTTTCATCCTCTATTCATTAAGGTCAACATGTATGGATCGTGGGTAGTTCGTTAAACTCGCATACATTGTAAAATTTTAAATATTATATTAATATTTATGCTGTTTCACTTCATAATAATACATTGATTTTTCTTAGATTATTAAATTTTATTTCTATACTAATCAATATATCTCTTTTAAATATTTTACATTAATATAATCAAATTAATATTCAATTATTTTGTGTTTTAATTCACAATTTCTTCATATTCTATTAGTTTATCTTATTTTAAATATTTGATTATTATTATTATTATATACAATTTAAATATGAATTATATTTAAAAATATATTAAAATATTTATAAAAAATAATATAGTATTTAAAAATATTCTAAAATTAAAATAAATTAAATTTTTATAATATTTATAATAACAATTTTGGGATTTTTATTTTAACTTTTATATAAAAAATAATTGTCTAAATTACAGTTTTGGTCCCCCTACTTTGACCAGTTCACGAAATCAGTCCCCTTAATTATTTTTTAAACAATTTTGGTCCTCATGTCCATTTTTCATCTAAAAAACGTTAATGTGTCATTTTTTTCTATATGTGACATACTTTCTGAATGAGAGAGAACATATACAACATTATTTTAGTGAATGAAAAGGATGAATGAATAGGTTGAAACATAAAGAAGATGAAGAAGACGATTGGAGAAGACAACTAAAAGAATTAAATGTCGTCAAAAATGCACTGAATAATTAATCATTCTTATTCAAAGTCAATAAAAGTGTGTCACATGTCTAAAAAATAGTACGCAACAACATTTTTGGAATAAAAATGGGCATGGAAGACCAAAACTGTTTAAAAATAAATAGGAGGACTGATTTTGTGAGTTGGCCAAAATAGAGGGATCAAAACTGTAATTTAGCCAAAATAATTTTAAAAAATTCCATTTAGGATCGGGTAGTTCAAAGCCTGTACAAGGTCAGACTAGAGTAGTATTTATTAGCCCATATTACAATAGGATTTTGAGAATTTCTTATAGCACCCTATGTATTTCTACTGTACCATGTGAAATTCCACAAATGCCCCCAGATTCCGGAGATAAATCTCCGAACGCATCCAAACTTCAGCAAATGTTGAAATATTCCGGAGATATATTTCCGGAACAATTTGGAGCATAAGTCAGGCCAGACTCTTCTCCTTCCTCATTTCACACCTTTACTCAAACTCAACTCTTCTCCTTCTCAATACACTTTAACTTCACCAAATAAATTTGTATCAAGCAAGACTCAAAGGAACTCAAGGGAACTGTCATACCCCAAATTTTGACCACTAAGGTTCCCCATCATTGTGCAAATCATTGCCACAATATGGATGTACTTCCATGCCTCATCAATTTCCTCAAGGATTGTTGAGCTTTCACTACTACCAAGAATTAGGGTTTTGAGCCCTCTTAGAACACTTAGACAAAGGATCAATCAAGAAATGACATGATCTTCAACTTGTCTAATCTCTTAAACCCCCATAAAGGATCAAGAGGACTCCCACATCAAGAATCAAGCACAAAGTTGCAGCATTCGAAGTGGATCAAGCCTCAAGATCGCCAGTGTCACCAAATTAGGGTTTTAGTCGACCAAGGCCTCCAGATGAATTTTTCCCCTGGGCATGAGATAATTCTTCAAAACATGATCCCAAATACTCCAAGGGACCTCATGGACCCAATCATCAAGTCAATTTAGCCTCAAGGGATGCATTCATAAAAAATCAGGAATTAGGGTTTCTTGACCTAATTTACCCCTAAGTTGACTTTCAAAGCAAAACATGAGCCAAGACCTCAAGACATGATTTGAGGACCTCAAATACACCACACTGATCCATTTGAAACAATGGATTGATCCAAGAAGCTTGATTCACAAGTTTCAATTTCATCTGGACCACAATTAGGGGTTTGAAGGAAAAGTCAACTGTATCTTTGACTTTTGACCAAGAGATGCTCCCAAACCTTGGTACATGATTCAATACACCCTAAAATACATATGGAATCCATCCATTAGGTTTGAATTGGTTCAAGAACTTGATTTCACAAAGAATCACACATTTTGGATTTCATCTGACAAAAAGTTAACTGTGCACAAAATCAAGTTTGACTTTTTGGAATTTTTCACAAATATGGTTCCCCTAAGTCAAAAACAATGTTAATGTATGATTTTGATCATCACCCATGAAGAAAAATCAAGAAAAGTGAGGTTTCTTGCAAAAGGGGCAACCTTGAGAAACCAAAATTTTTCTAAGTTATGGAACAAAAGTGGTTTTTACCCAACTTTGCAATGTCATAACTCCTAAACCATAAGGCCTTTTTCTCCCATTCAAAGCTCAAATGAAAGTCCATCTGACATACTTCAAATATTTCAACTACAAGAGATTCCAAATCCTTATGGATTTTGAGTTACAGATTGATCAAAATCACTAAAACATGAAAATTCCACTTTTTCCCACACTTAGTGAAATTTTCAATAAGTCAAAATCTATCTTACCTTTTCCAAAATGTAGAGGCATTTTTCACTTTGATCCAAGTTGAACCAGGACCAACTTTGAACATCAAAGTTGAAGTACGCCATGAGGGCTTTCCAACAAGTACCATATCATCTCTAAATTCAATTTGAGTAGGGAGTTCCAACCCTTGGAACATGGCATCAAGGACTGATTTTGTTCAAGGCAGGTTATAGGTCATTTGCTTGATTTGGCCAAATCAGATAATTACCAGCCTTGTCATCCATTTGGACACCTCAAGGGATAAAATCAAAGATGAATGATCTGATCCACAAGCCTCCCAAGTCCAAGGAACTACATGTAGCCATAAATGCCCTAAAAAGGCTAAAAAGCTCAAAGACTCCAATTTTGTTTCAAAGCATTCAATGGATACAACAAGGTGGCATGGATTGAGGCAAACCTAATTGAATGAGTCAAGATTCCAATCTGAATCAAAGGACCATAGGCCTGTGCCCTAACCTCAAGTCAATGGCAAGAGGAGACTAAAGATGCCTTTTGATCAACATTGGCCAAAGGAATGTCCAAGCTGCCATTCACTATTCCTTGCAAAAAAAAAACTTGCTCTACTATAAATAGAGCTCATTTATGATCAATTTAAGTACACCAAAGCACTACAAGACTTGCTTTCCTCAAAATCTCTCTCATTAGGCCAAAACGCCTTCTTTTGCAAGTCACCACTGAGCTTTTAAGTTAGAGAGCAATTCCACCATAGCTCATGATTCAAACGCATCCAATGTATCATATATAAGCTGTTCAAACACTCACCCTTGATCTGAAACACCAAAATCAGAAAGTCAACCTCCAAAACCTCAAATTTTGACTTTTTTGCATTTTTCAAGCCATGTCTTGATTCAGTCACTTTCAAAACCAAACATGGCCTCAAACACACTCCAAATATCATCCTTAAATTGTCCCAATTGGTTTCCCTTATCTGGAACACCATTTGAGAGAGTTACCATCTTGGTCACTTTTGTTACTTTTGCTAGAAAGAGCCAATACTTGTTCCTGAGGTTTCCAGCTGGTTTTGATCATCCTAAAAGCTTCTAAGGGATCAATCAAGAGTGTCTAAAGCAATGGATTACTTCTGGAAAAAGGATCTTGACATTTAGCACAAGGAGCTTCAAGAGGTAAGTACATCACAACCTGAACTCTCTAAATCATGTATTGCTTTCATGTCCATTGATCATGGGCATCTCATACATGTCATATATGTTGTGTTTGAACCAATTTTCCATGCTATTATTGCATGTGTAATGAGATAGCATAGAACATGCAAATATAGGCCTATTTTGAAACCACTATCGGGTTTTAAAATAGGGACATCTTTAGAAAAATCTAAAAGCACCATTGGACTCCTCATAAAATTCTAGGCAGGATGCACCTAAATTTTGTCCAAATCCATGGAATATTGAGGAAGTTAGAGTCTTCATGCAAATCCACCAAAACTTGGTTTTTTGCCTTGGCCAGGCCTAAAAACCAAGTCACCCTTATGTATTAATGAGGTGGTTTTGATACACGGATGTCTCACCACACCAGTGGTAGCGCGCATGTGTGTTTGTTTGGAAGGTCGTGGGTTCAACACCTACCCAGACATTTTGCCATTTTACCATATTTTGCTATTTTTCACATTTTTATGGTTTTTGTTAATTAATTCCAAAACTAATTTCTCTCTCAATTTTAATTATTTTTGATTGGTTCTTTTTTTGAAAAATCAAAAAAATATTAAAATATTTTATTATACAAAAATTTCACAAAAATATTATTTATTTCATATATTTGGTATTTTTGTAAAGAATTATATTTTTATTTGATTTTAGGCATTTAAAAATATTTCTTTCTCTTGATTTTGCAAATTCAAATGGTTTTCAAATCATTCTATGAATAAAACATGATTTTTCAAACACTAATCCAAGATCACAATTGGTTTCTCACACATGTTTGATAAATTTGATCATTTTAATTGAATTTTATTCAATTGAAATACATTTTTAAATCAAATTAGGGTTTTTGCTTATTTTCACCCTCACAAATCTTTACAAAAACTCTTGGGCCTCTTGATAGAGTGTAAGACCTATCCCTTGTAAATAAAAACAATTTGTGGGCCTCAGTCATTGTACAAGTCCCAGTACGTTAAAAAACCACGGCGCGATCGTCGTTTTCAAAACAAAATCATCTGGGCCTACCCTTGTGTTGTAAGTGTCGCTCCCGGGATTTTCATCCTAGTACAAACGCGAAAGTGGCACTGAAACAGAGTCGCCAGCAATGTGTATTTATCCCAAGAGAGGGAAAGGAAACACTGCATAAACCTGAGAGGAAGGAAAGAGCATGGTCTTACGACCAAGAGAAGTGGGTAAGGGAGTCGGTTACGCGAGAGGAAGGTATTAGCACCCCCACGCGTCCATCGTACCCGATGGGATCCACGCTTGCTTGTCTCAATCAAAGGGTGTAAGGAACGGATACTGGAAAAGAAACTGCTAACTGGAGGACTGGAAAAGGAAAGGAGAGAGAAAGAGAAACAAATGTAGGGAAAATAAAAGAAGTGCTCGCATGGGCCCTACCCCACTGCCTACGTATCTCATCGGGAGCATGAGAATCAGAGCGACGTAGTTCCCCTCACTAGGGATGGATTGTTTGTGTTTTTTAGTGGAATACGTCAACGTTCGCTTCCTAGCAGTTTAGGTGTTGCAGCTCGCTGTAGGGAGACTTAGGCGTTACCTGTTTGCGGTAGAACGGAAATGACGCATCCTTAAGGAATGAACGAAGGAGATGAGGAAAGAATTCCCGAAGGAAAGACGTTGTTGTTTGTTTTTGTCTTTTAAGAGTTTTTTCATGTTTGTTTGCATATGATAGTGTATCTGAATCTTAGCCATTGGAATGTGTACACTCTCACATTCCAAGATGGAATGGATAAGAAAGCACACTAAGAGTGAAGAAGACCCCCACACTTAGCTCCAATTGTCAAGGTCCAAACACACTAGCATACTTGTGTTTATTAAGTGTTTTTGTTGATTAGGAAATGAAGAAGTGTTTTTTTATTTGTACCTTCAACAAGTATTGCATTTAAGTCCCTCATACAAGATCAAATGTTTAACACATTGACCCAATAGGGGCCATATGCTACACATTCTAAGATTATAAGAGAAGACCCCTTATAACCTTTTCTTTATATGAAAGGCCTAAATGCAATAAATGCCTACCTTTTATTATATATTTTGAATTTTCTTTGAGATGAGAAGATGCAAGACTCAAGGGAGGAGAAAAAGGTAAAATCTAATGGGGACTAAGACACACCCTAGTGTTATCATGCATGGATATCCTAAGGTTAGTGAGGTTTAGAAGAGAAGAAAGAAACTCCTTAGTGTTGTATGTGCTCCTTGCTTGAAGAGAAGATAAGAGAGGATGAGAAGAAGAAGAGAAGAAAGCTTAGTATTCTTCTTACTTCTTAATGAAGTTAAGAAAGAACCTAAGATGGGATGGTGTGAAATTAAGCAAATGATATCATTACATGCTTCACAATCACACTTTGAAAGCATTAAAGGAGTTAAGGGAAGAAGGTAGGATGTGGAAGCATATCCACATCCAATTTACTTACCATTTGCACCTAAAAATGTTAGAAATATCACATATGAACAAATGATAAGCAAGTAAGCACACAACCAAAGAAGAATCAACAATTAAAGGCTCAAACCACTTAGGGGCAGTAGCTAAAGGTCCTAATTGACTCCTAATAGTAGTGCACCTAAATTGGGTAAAAGAAGTGAGGGTAAGTTCTAAGTAACTACCTTTACTTGTGGAAGAAGAAAGAAGATGAAGAAGTAAGAAAGATGATGTTAGAATGGCCAAACAAATCAAGTTAAATCAAGTTCCAGAATTCAAACATGTCTTAAAATTCCCTATAAATGTCAATGACAAGTTACTTAAGTCCATTACAAAAGCATACAATCATTGGTGAATGAATGAAGAAGAGATGAAGTGAAGGAGTTTTCATGTTTTGAATTCATTTAAGTCACCTACATGAGATGAAATGATGATACATTTATGGAATGAGTTGAAAATGAATGAGGTCAGTATGTTAACATGTTCAAGATGTAATTGGTCATGCATGAATGAGCATACAAGCATGAATGGAGGAATATAAATGCAAACACAAGTCATTTAGGTCAAAAAAATTCACATAAGATGTTCAACTTTAGATGAGCAATCAAGACATGGCAAAATGATGCACTACTGACCAAATATGATTCATGCAAGTGTTAAGGTATCTAAAATAACCTAAAAAGAAACCTCAAACAATGGCACAAGTGCCTTTCATCAATTAAAGTTAGGTTCATGCAATTAGAGCTCAATTAGGGGTACCTTAAAGAACAATTCAACTAAAAATAGCTAACCACATCCAAAAATTATGAAACTTGGTCAAGATACTCTACAAACAGAAGCAAAATATGTCACAAAACTTCACTCAAAGATCCACTAAATTAGTCATTTATATCAGGAGTCAAAGAGGATGGAGAACCAAAGTTAATCATGCAAAAGAGTGAAGTCAAAGTGTAATGAGAAAAATGTAAACAAAATGTAAACAAAAGTTTTTATGAAGTTTAATGTGATATGAAATGAATCCAACAAGAATGAACTAAAAATGTTTAATGGTTTAGGAGAAATAAAAGTTTGAAGTAAAGGTATGAAAATAGAAACAATTTCCCAAAAGAAATAAAAGAAAATCATGAATTAATATGCAAATATTCACAAAATTGCAATAAAAAATGATAGAAAATTACATTAACATGTCAAGATACAACATGAACTTTTATGGAATTTTTAATGAGGTTTTGATATTTTAAAAATTCAAATATGAAACGTGTAGAGAAAATGAAAATAAAATGAAATAGAAAAATAACAGGGGGTATGAACATAGTAAAATATTAGTTATAATTGGTTTGGGCTTGGAAAAGAGGGGTGTGGATAGCATCCAATTAGGTCCAATAAACGCGCAGTACACACTAATTATCATGGAGCTCAGTCAACCATAGTCAAAGACACACAAGCCATTGGATCAAGTCAAGTCAATGCAAAAGTTAAGGTAATCAAAATCAACACGCACACGTGAATGACCACACTCTCTACCATGTACCACACCACATAGTGTTTAAGTGAGTTCAGAAAATGTGCACATGACTTGCACGTGAATTTTAATGCGTTGTCAGCACTAGGACCACACGATGAGAAAAAAACAACGGACAGGATTAAAACATGGCCAAAACCCTAGCAATTGAAGTCACCGGCCGGAGGTGACCTCCGGTCACATTCTCCGGCCATACCACCACCGTCTGCAACCTTGATTTCTCCAGAAATCCACAAAATGTATACCAATAGAAAGAGGAACTAATGTAGAGCACGAATTCAAGAACAAAATGCACAAATAAATCATGATATGAGAAAATCCAACGGAAACAGATTTGCCCTAACATTTGAACTACGCCTCTAAAGGCCTATCAACTAGCCAGGCAAGTTCTTGAGCCTATAAGAAGCTGCAAGAACCTGAAAATAATCTCACATTGAGCCTATAGTGGAAGAAATTCGTACCTGAAGGTTGGAGTCTTTGAGGTATTCTTCAGAAAACCAGAGATCTTCCTTCTTCTTCCAGCTACTTCTGGCCAAATAAAGGCTTTGGTGCAGTGATTGGTGATAGTTCAATGGAGGAGAAAATGAGATCCAAGCTTCCAAAACTAGATGTACTTTTGCAAGATGAAGAGAGGATCAAGGAAAGTTTAGGGGAAGCATAAACAATGTGAGCTCGAGAGTTTTTGCAATGGTGAGATTGAGAGAACAAAAGAGTGTTTCTGAAGTGGATTGTGGAAAAATGAGAACTGAAATGAAAATGTGAAGTGTGATTTTGTTTTATAGTAGGCTTTAACCACGGTTTAGTGAGTCAGTTAAGGTGAGTTAAAGTGGTGATGCTGAGTCCACCCTAACTAACTGAGTCAAGTTAGTTAGGGGGCGAGTGGTCAAGGTTGGATTATGGTGAGGTCAAGCTCATGACAGTTGTAGTGAGGATGAGAGTGAGGTTGTGTTATACAGCAGTGGCTTATGGTGGAAGTTTTACAAATTTCCCTTTTCATGTAAGAAGTAACATGGTGAAAGCACGTGCATGACTTGTTTGGTTTAATAAGGAAAAGAAGCAGCTGGTGATGTGAAGTGTTTGTTGAATGACTGAACCAAAAATAATGCAGCATGCATCAATGTGTCAGTGCCAACATAGGGCTATTTATGGAAGTTTTTCTCTCTAACCATTGAACCATTTGATGAGATTTTGGGGTCTTTGGAAAGAGGATGCATTGGAGCACAATGTTGGTTTGAAAATTGAAGTGAAATGAGGTTGGGATAAGTTGCGATATGACTTACAACACAAGTGTTTGGGAACTGGTATAAGGGCGCACAAAGCAGGTCATGGCACGGCAAGATGACCAGTTGATTTTCAGTGTGACCACCATGACTTTGGACCAATATATCTCCACTATAACTTGGTCAATTCAAAATTTTCCCAACATCAATGTTGAAGATGATACTACCAAGAGCAACTTTGATGTTGAAAATTTTCTCATTTGGAGCCTTTAACCATGAGAAAAATGAGTGCACTTCTGGCCCACCAACTGTTTGTTGAAATTACTGCGCGCGTGACCTGAAAATCTTGGTCATGACCTAGTTTTTGCCCTACTTTCCTCCAACTTTGATCATCCATATCTCTCTCAATTTTTATCCATTGGAGATGTTCTACACATGGATTTGAAGCTTGAAGCAAGACCTTTTGTTGTGGCCTGGTGGAATTTTCATTTGATGCTTCAATTTTAAATGGCCTTGATTCAAAGTCTGATGCAAAATGGCCAAAACTTACTATTTTTAGTAGCCCTACTTCACCCAAAAATGGCAACTTTCTACATCTTGATTTTTTTCATGATTCCTTTGGAGTTTCTTGATAAAATTTTGCACATTGGACACATATAACATGAATTTCATGAATTTGGCCTCAAAAAAGTCAAGAGTTGACTTTTTCCTCTGATTATTTGACTTGGCCCCAATTTCCCTGATTTTTTATCTTTCTTCCAATTGAACCACTTCTAAAACCAATTGAGAAGCAATTTTCCACATCCATACACTTAAGGACATGTAGAACACTCTGACATCAAGTTTTGTCCAAAAAATCAAAGATATCCTGCTTTAATCAGAAACCCTAATTTTGACCTCCTCTGGTTAGGAGGGAAAAATGCAGTCTTCAATTTCAAATTCCTCAGAGTATGTTGTGTATCCTCTTAAAGGATGATGGGATATGCCATTTGAGGGTGATTTTGAATCAATGAGCTATCTCTTTTGAGGGTTTTCCTTTAATTTTTTGAATCCCTTGCATAGTGAAGTATGTATTGCTTCAATCTCCCATTGTATCTCACTTCCTTGAGATTGTGGATGATTAATTGAGATAGTATGAGACATGAAAGACCTCTTGGCTTGCCTTGAGGCAACTTGATTGACCTTTTTGTGCTTTGAATGATCCCTTGATTGTCCACCTTCCACCTGATCACATGCCTTGATAGTAAGAGGGATGCTATGCTTCAATTTTCTATGTTAAATGTAATACAATGCTAATGAGATGGGTATGATATGATAAATGACAATGCTATGCTATGATGCCAAAGAGAGAGAGCAAATTTTGGGGTATTACAGCTGCCCCTATTCAAACGCTGTAGACCTGAACGGCTGAAAGTGATTGCTTTCAGACTTTCAAGGTATATAGTGATTGAATACCAAGTATAACCAAAAATTTGCTCTGGATGATGAAGAACAAAAGGGATATAAACCCAACGAGACCGTTGGATTGAATCTTCAATGAACGTTGTCAGAGAGATTTGTCTTTTGAACTATGCCAGACGACTACTGGCTTGCCATACTGTCGATGGACTTTCAACAATGCCTCTTTGAATGACGCCAGGCGACTACTGGCTTGCCATACTGTCGATGGACTTTCAACAATGTCTTTTTGAACGACACCAGGCGACTACTGGCTTGCCATACCGTCGATAGACTTTAGCTGCTCTGCCAATCTGTCGTTGGACTTTCTGCCAAACTGTCGTTGGACTTTCACCAATTTGTGCTGGATTTCTGCCAATCTGTCGTTGGACTTCTGCCAAACCGTCGTTGGACTTTCACCACTCTGTGCTGGATTTCTGCCAATTTGTCGTTGGACTTCAAAGATTACCAAACCGGCGTTTGGGATCTCAAACTTGCCATCTTCAGATGGACTTTTGCAGTTTTTACCAAACTGTCGTTGGATTTCAGTGCTTATCAAACCAGCTTTGGAAGCTTTGCCAAACTGTCGTTGGACTTTGGTGCTTACCAAACTGTTGTGGGAAGCTTTGCCAAACTGTCATTGGACTTCGGGGCTTACCAAACTGTCGTTGGAAGCTTTGCCAAACTGTCGTTGGACTTCGGGGCTTACCAAACTGTCGTTGGAAGCTCAAAATTGCCAAATGATCACTCCACCTGCTGGAATAACATGGACAAACTGTACGCATGCCAAAAATAAATTGGACTTTGGATTGTAAATGAACACTGCTGAGAATTACACCACCTGCTGGGTAATATCATATGTTGACACCTTGCTGAAGGAGAGGTTCTGTCGATCTCTTTAAACCTTGCTGGGGAAACTACCGCGACTCGGCTGGGGAGTATAGCAGACAAGATTCAATGCTGAACTCTATGGGGATACCATTACCAAAGATACGATCTTGCTAGGGATCAGGGTTGCTCTGCCGGGGATATGCAAATCTTGGTTGAACGACAATCCGTTGCAACATGCTGAGAAAGAGTCCCTAGAGATTTGTTAGGGAAACCCAAAGCAATTCCTCGGTAATCTGCTGAGGAAGAAGACTGTCGAGCTTAGGATAAATGTCACAATGCCCCATGTCGGGCAAACTTTCTCTTTGATGACTCCGCTGGGGATAATGAGTTTACAACACACCCTGCTAGAGAAAACTGCTTTAAAGCGTCTTGTGTTGGGGTTGCCCTTCGAGAGGATTTTACAGAAGACCAAACGTCTTCAAACTCTACTGGGGATAGCAGATCGGGAACATCTTTTGCTGGGGAGATAACATGCCCCATGTATGGGATGGTCCATAACTCCGCGGGGAATTATTCTTTGACAAATCTCACATGCTGAAACCTGCGGGATATATGATACTACTACTTGCTGGTACATCTTGCCAAGAGTAAACTCCACAAGGGATGTTAGTACTAAAAGTTTCGTCTCTTAAGAGGATTTTATAGAAAACCAAGCGTTTTCAAACTCTTAGACGAACGCTCTGCCTTAAACTACCCTTCACATCGTCTGCAAGGTACTGGAGGGTTTGCACTTGTTATTGACCCATAGTATTCACTGCATTAGTAACCGTTATCAACACAGAAGAATTCCATCTTCGACCACTGTTGCCGTCACGAACTCGGTGGGAACTCTTGAATGGAAGAGTCGACTTAATAAGATACAACAGTATCAAGTCATAGCAAATATCTGCTTGTGGCTACGATCATGCTGCTTGGATCGATCGTGCTCATTACCTGCAACAAAAAAAGAATATGCACATGCCCCAGGATATTGCGTGGTCTTTTGAGTCCACCATCCAAGGTTGTCCAACAAGCAAAGTAATTTCAATTTTCTTTGTGCATGTTTTTTGCAAGGCCAAGATATTTTCAAAGTAATGTTTTATTATAAAAAATCGGACGTTTTTGCAAACAAAACAGTAAAATGAAAATAAAAGCTCGTGACTGAATATTCAATTTTATTGATGAAATGCCAAAATTGGCGGATTTAAAATCAGAAGCAAACCCCTGAAAGAGGCGATTGCCATAAAATTGAGAAAAGAAATCTATCCTAATGATAATGCAGAAATTGGATTCCAACTGATTTCTGATTCTGTTATAGCCAGTATGTCTTCTAATTCTCCTGATTATCTTCGCCTTCGGAAGCTCGTGGTCGGACCAATTCCTCCTTTGGAATTTTTCCAGTTTGCTGAAGAGTAGAGAACATACAGATCAATTTAGATTACAGTCATTCGCTTTAATCCCTCTTTTGCGTGGATCGCCTTTTCAGGTTTTCAATCCACCGGGATACCCTTTTTTGCCTAAGTTGCCCTTTCGGGTTTTCAACTTACCGGGTGTACAATTCTTTTCAATTATATCCCTAATTTTTGCCCGAACCTTTATTCTGTTTTTGGTTCGCCGGGATGCCCTTTTTTGCCTGGATTCTTTTTTCCTTTATCCAGCGGGTCTCTTTATACGAAGTATTTTTTAATTGCATCTGAATTAACAGGGGATGAAAAGTCTTCACCATCCATGGTTGTCAACAATAAAGCTCCACCTGAGAAAACCTTTTTAACCACGAATGGACCTTCATAATTAGGAGTCCATTTGCCCCTGTGATCTGTACTCGGAGGAAGTATTCTCTTGATTACCACATCTCCAACCTTGTATACTTGAGGTCGAACCTTTTGATCGAATGCCCTCTTCATTCTGCGCTGGTATAGCTGGCCATGACATACTGCTGCTAGTCGCTTCTCCTCAATAAGGCTCAGCTGATCAAATCTGGCTCGTACCCATTCAGCTTCATCTAGCTTAACATCCATCAATACTCGGAGAGAGGGGATCTCTACTTCTATTGGCAGAACTGCCTCCATACCGTATACAAGTGAGTATGGTGTTGCCCCAGTGGACGTGCGGACTGATGTTCGGTACCCATGCAAAGCCAGTGGTAACATCTCATGCCAATCTTTGTACGTGACAACCATCTTCTACACAATCTTCTTGATATTTTTGTTGGCCGCTTCGACCGTGCCATTCATCTTCGGGCGGTACGGCGAAGAATTGTGGTGTTCGATTTTGAAGTCCCGGCATAGCTCAACCATCATCTTATTGTTCAAATTAGAACCATTATCAGTAATGATTCTTTCTGGAACTCCATATCGACAAATGATATCTCGTTTCAAGAAACGAGCCACCACCTGCTTAGTGACATTGGCATAAGATGCTGCTTCAACCCATTTAGTGAAGTAATCAATGGCGACCAAGATGAAACGATGGCCGTTTGAAGCAGTAGGCTCAATCTTCCCGATCATATCAATGCCCCACATTGCAAATGGCCACGGAGAAGACATGATACTCAACTGATTGGGAGGAACGTGTACTTTGTCTGCATAGATCTAGCATTTGTGACACTTGCGAGCATACTTGCAGCAATCTGACTCCATTGTCAACCAATAATACTCCAATCTCAACAATTTCTTAGCCATCGCATGTCCTCCAGCATGGGTACCGAAAGAGCCTTCGTGCACTTCAATCATCAACAGGTCTGCCTCGTGTCTATCCACACATCTGAGCAGAACCGTGTCAAAATTCCTTTTATACAGTACGCCATCTTTGTTCAAGAAGAAACTACCAGCTAGCCTTCTTAATGTCTTCTTGTCATTGGAAGATACCCCAGGCGGGTATTCTTGATTTTTCAAGAAGCATTTGATGTCATGGTACCAAGGCTTATCATCAGACACTACATCAACATCAAACACAAAAGCAGGCCTATCAAGACGAGATACATCAATCCTGGGTACAAAGTTCCAACCATGCACTTTGATCATCGAAGATATAGTGGCCAAGGCGTCTGCAAACTTATTTTCATCTGTGGGAACATGGTACAACTTGACAGTGGTAAAGAATGTCAGCAATCTCCTCGTATAATCTCTATACGGAAGCAAATTCTGCTGATGTGTGTGCCAAGTTCCCTTTACTTGATTGATTACCAGTGCTGAATCACCAAAGATATCGAGGGTCTTAATTCGTAAATCAATAGCCTCCTCAATCCCTAGTATACAAGCTTCATACTCTGCTTCATTGTTGGTACACCCGAAAGTTACTCGGGCAGTGAAGGGTATGTGAACACCTTCTGGCGTAATGAGGACTGCACCAACTCCGCACCCATTCATATTAACTGCCCCATCAAACATCAAACTCCATTTGGATTCAGGGTCAGGCCCCTCCTCCAGAAGTGGTTCCTCGCAGTCTTTCGCTTTGAGAAACATGATGTCCTCATCAGGGAAATCAAATCTCATGGGCTGGTAATCATCAAGAGGCTGTTGCGCAAGATAATCTGACAGTACACTTCCTTTGATTGCTTTTTGCAAAGTAAATTGAATATCGTACTCTGTCAGCACCATCTGCCACCTTGCAACTCTGCCTGTAAGTGCTGGTTTCTCAAAAATATACTTGACCGGATCCAATTTTGAGATCAACAGGGTTGTATGTGTGAGCATGTATTGTCTCAATCGCTTGGCGGCCCATGCGAGTGCACAGCATATCTTCTCAAGCATTGAATAACGCGACTCACAATCTGTAAATTTCTTGCTCAGGTAGTAGATATCATGTTCTTTCCTACCTGTCTCGTGGTGTTGACCGAGAACACAACCCATGGATCCTTCGAGCACTGTCAAGTACATAATCAGCGGTCTCCCTTGAACTGGAGGTATCAGAACCGGAGGTTCCTGCAAATATCTTTTTATTTTATCGAAGGCATTTTGACAATCATTATTCCACCTGACCGTTTGATCTTTTCTTAGTATTTTGAATATCGGTTCACAAGTGGCAGTTAGATGAGATATGAACCTTGAAATGTAGTTCAACCTCCCTAGAAAGCCACGGACTTCTTTCTCAGTTCTCGGTATAGGCATATCTTGTATAGCTTTCACTTTAGCAGGATCAACCTCTATCCCTTTTCCACTGACAATGAAACCAAGTAATTTTCCGGACCGCACGCCGAAAGTACACTTATTAGGATTCAGTCTCAACCTGAATTTCCTCAGCCTCTCAAACAACTTCTTCAAGTTGATCAGATGTTCCTCTTCTGTCTTTGATTTAGCAATCATGTCATCCACATAGCATTCGATCTCTTTATGAATTAGATCGTGGAATAACGTCACCATTGCTCTTTGATAAGTTGCCCCTGCGTTCTTCAACCCAAAAGGCATTACTTTGTAACAGAAGGTACCCCACGGGGTAATGAATGTCGTCTTCTCCATGTCTTCAGGCGCCATCTTTATCTGATTGTACCCGGAGAATCCATCCATAAATGAGAACACTGAAAACTAAGCGGTATTATCAACCAGCACATCAATATGAGGGAGTGGAAAGTCATCTTTAGGGCTCGCCCTGTTGAGATCTCTGCAATCCACACACATTCTAACTTTGCCATCTTTCTTCGGCACCGATACTATATTGGCCACCCAGGGAGGATAGTTGGTCACTGCCAGAAAACCTGCATCCAACTGTTTCTGTACTTCTTCCTTGATCTTCAAAGCCATTTCTGGTTTCGTCCTGCGCAGCTTTTGCTTGACCGGTGGACAATCCTCTTTCAATGGTAGTCTATGCACAACTATGTCTGTATCTAAACCTGGCATATCTTGATATGACCAAGCAAAGATGTCGACGTATTCACGCAGCATGACTATCAACTCCTGCTTTACATCAGCCCGCAGACTTGCGCCGATCTTGATCTCTTTCTTGCTTTCTTCTGACCCAATATTGATAACCTCAAGAGCTTCCTGATGAGGCTGAATGGTCTTTTCTTCCTGTTTCAATAATCTAGCCAATTCTTCCGGGAGTTCATAGTCTTCATCACTTTCTTCCTCGGCTTGATAGATCGGATTGTCGAAATCATACGTGGGCATAACAGAATCGTTTTCAGAGGAATTCACAGAATCAAGTCTGCATGATTGGATTTATGCTTTATTTTAGATTATTTTGCTTGGAAACAAAAGAAAAGAAAGTGCATTATCATTTTTTATTTTCTTTGTGCAAAATAAAAATAAAGAAAGAATAAAGGAACACAAATTTGTAAACAAAAACGTCCGTTTATTGATATTTGAACATTATATGAGAAAATATGGTGGCCCTACAAATGGATCCTCACACCTTGGGCAGAGTGTGGGATTTTATGCATTATGAAAGACAAGAATTATTACTCTGAATGGTGTACAACATGAACGATTTCTTCACTAGACCAATTTTGCAACGCCTCGCCCGGAGCCAGTGCATATACCCATTTGTCCAGATAATCTAAGCTTTTAGCGTCATCCTCTATTGCTGAGCAGGACTGATTGGGATTGATAACTCCGCCACTGTTGAAGTTGATTGGCCCACGGAATCGGGGAACTGGCATTCGGCCCGGCTGGTATCCAATGCCAAACTTGTCTTCCTTCACAAACACATCTATAGCTTTACCCCAACCTTGGGCATTTCCGCTTTCAACCACTTCTCTGGCCTGCTTGTAGGATGCAATTGATGCACTCGGCCCACCTGGCACATTCGACACCACTGCAGCTGAAGTAGATTCTGGTAAGTTATTGATATTCAAGGCTTCGAAAGACTGGCACAGGGTTTCATGAATTTCTCCATCCATTTCCACATATTTGAAAGTGGATAGATGACTCACGAATATATCTTCCTCGCCGCAAACAGTAACCACTTGACCCTCGAACACATACTTGAGCTTCTGATGTAGTGTGGAGGTAACTGCGCCTGCTGCGTGAATCCACGGTCTGCCCAACAAACATCTGTAAGCAGGCTGAATGTCCATAACATGAAAGATCATCTTGAATATCTGTGGACCAACCTGTATTGGTAGTTCAACCTCCCCAAACACCGACCTTTGGGATCCATCGAAAGCTCTCACAATCAGATCGCTGGGTCTCAGAACCAATCCATCTACTTCAATTTTCATCAGGGCCTTTTTGGGTAACACATTCAAGGAAGAACCTGTGTCAACCAGCACATGCGACAAAACGGCCTCTCTGCATTCAAGTGTGATGTGTAACGCCTTGTTGTGATTACGTCCATCTGAAGTCAAATCCCTATTCGTAAATCCCAACCCGTGGCTCACATTCACGTTAGAGATTACCCCCTCCAACTGATTCACTGTAATCTCTTGGGGAACATATTCCATATTCAGAACCTTCAACAAAGCAGCCCGGTGTGTATCTGAACTCATTAGCAGGGATAATATCGAAATTTTAGAGGGTGTCTGATTAAGCTGGTCAATGATCTTGTAATCACTCTTTTTGATAACCCTCATAAATTCCTCAACATCATTATCAAAATTGACTTTAGGGTCCTCTTCCTGAGCAGGCACCTTGTCATCAACAACCTGTTTTCCTTTCGCTCTTGCAGCGGCTTCAGCTTCTTTATCATTCCTTAGAGTCTGGGGAGCGAACAGTCGACCACTCCTAGTGAAACCACTTGGTCCACTGACATTCTCAACACTGGTACCAACAACCTCTGCTCTGTCGGCTTCCTCCTCGATGAGCATCAGCTCCATATTGCCATGGAACTGCCCTATTAGACACATAAGCAGCCGATTCAGGAACTATAATCGTAACTGGTCTCGGCCTCTCGGGCACGATGATAGCAACAGGCTCCTCAACAGGCACCTGTATCTCAACTGGATTATAGTAAATAGTAACGGCAGAAACATCCTTTTCCTTCTCTACTTTGTCAAACTGAAGTCTTCCTTCGTCTATAAGATCCTGCAGTCCAGCTTTCAACTTACTGCAGCCATTAATCTGTATAGAACAATCTTCGCAATCAGAGGCACATCCAGGAAATACCTTCCCTTTTAACAAACGCTCTTTTACAATCAACAGCGGAGTCTTTACCAAATTCACATCAGTAATCAGATTCAGTTTCTCACCATCAGAAATAGCATTCATGCTTGCACCTCCATGATGGGGCATTGGATTATCACGAACATTCGGCGGCTTAGAGAAATTAATAGCTTTTGCGTCAATAAGGTCTTGCACTTTATGGTGAAAAGCCCAGCACTTCTCTATCGAGTGACCTTGCGCGCCAGAATGAAATTCACATCTAGCGTTGGCATCATAACCCTGAGGCAATTTTCCGGAGTCTAGCGGCCTCATAGTCCGTAGTTCAACCAACTTCTCTTTGAGCAGTTGTGGTAACAAAGCAGTATATGACATAGGAAAAGGATCAAACTTACGGTCCCTTGGTCTGTTATTCTGAAATCGGGGTCTACCTTGTTGATCTGGAGCTTGTTGTCCAGCGGGAACCGGAATGGTTACAGCATCCACCTGATGATAAGACTGATTCCTACCTCTGCCCCCTCCTCTATGCACAGCACTGGACTCCCCTTCTCTTTTCCTTGATCCGTTGGCAAAAGGTTTCCTCGAACTCGAAGCACCAGTCCCACCGACGTCTTGAATCCTACCCAATTTCAGAAGACTCTCTATTCGTTCCCCAGCAACAACAATATCAGCAAACCCTGTGGAAGGACACGCAGCCAATCTATCCAAATACGACCCTTGGAGTGTGCTCATGAACATATCAGCCATCTCACGATCACCCAAAGGTGGTTGAACTCGTGCAGCCAACTCCCTCCATCTTTGTGCGTATTGCTTAAAGCCTTCCTTAGGATCCTGAGTCATACTCTGCAGCTGAGTACGATTAGGTGCCATATCCAAATTATATTGATACTGCTTCAGAAACGCAGCGCATAAATCTTTCCAGCTCTTGATATGAACCCTGTCCAGCTTAACATACCATTCCAGGGAGGCACCTGACAGGCTGTCCTGGAAAAAATACATCCAGAGCTTCTGGTCATCAGTATAAGTGGCAACCTTGCGATTGTAAGCTTGCAAATGTGTTTTGGGACATGTACTGCCGTTATACTTATCCAAAGCAGGAAGCTTGAACTTGGGAGGGATTCGCACACCCTGCACGAGACCCATGTCTTCTACATCAATTCCCAGAGGATTTTGGCTCTCAATAGCCTTGAGTCTTTCATCTAACCCTTCGTACTTCCGATCGTCATTATAGAAACCCATGTCATTGTTGAATGCAGTGAACTGGTAATCTTGACCATCCTCATTATTATCAAATCCAAGATGTACCCCACCAGCAGGAATTGTGCCACCAGGAGGAGTGCGCACAGTGCGATTTGGGATTTCAGTTTCCAGCCTCTGGATAGTGGTTCTCATAGCTTCTTGTCCAATCCTCATGTTTTCTTGACCTGTCCTCAGGTCCTGTTGACCTTGAGCAATCCCCTGCATGAGGTTCATGAACTGTTCCATCCTTCCCCTCAAATCAGCTAACTCTGTCTGAACTTGCTCCATTACTCTTGCTTGATTGCGTCGGGTAGAATATCGGTGAACTGGGGTATCAGCTATCGTGCCTGTAAACCAAATAAAGGTTAGCAGGCGCCTGCAAAAGAAGAAAACCCGCAATGCAAAAATGATATGCTATGCAAATGCAAATGCACAGTTATGTTTGTCATTTCAAAATACTTTTTACATCCTGATTCCAATCATAACCACAAATTCCCGACGACCAGAAATCATGATTAGTGAGTTTTGCTCTGAAGAGATATTCATACACATCGATCACAAACATCTGGAGACCAGAAATATTGACTTTGTAGTGTGCCCGTGTGCAGATAACACATCACATATATCTGAAAACCAGAAATTTTGAACAGAAATAGCTCCTTTCATACAAATTCCCAGAAGTTTTCAAGTACATTAATTATAGTTTCAGCAACAAAATAAGAAACAAGCAGTCAAATGGATCCATCAACAATCCTAATGGTAACCATTACCAATTACAAAGAAACGACAAAAATCACTAATCTGATAGCTCTACGTCTTTCAGCTTCTGGCTGGAATACTTAATCTCTTCAAACAGGATGCGGGTACGCTGATGGTGGCTTCTCAATCAGCTATTTGATTACGACGTCCCTTTTTTCCAACGCATCCTCTAAGGAACCCACGTGCATCAGCAAGGCTTCATCTTCACCGGCTCCTTTGCGCGTCTTAATTCCAGCTTGAATTTTAACCAGCTTCAGGTCCTCTGTGACATCTTCAAGCTCTTTGTTGGCGATTTTCAGCTTATCTTCAGCGTTCCTTGCCTGTTCTTGGCTTCTGTCAAGGTCTTCTCGATGCTTTCTTCTTGCTTCATGTGCTTTCTTCAGCTCTTCATTTTTATCTTTGAACTGGGTCATCAATTCAGAGTTCTCAATTCTGACTTCATCCCAAGCTTGACGGAGTTTAGCTAACGAATCCTGGCTTCGGGCCAGAGCCTGCTTTGTAGCCTTATGAGCCTGACTAGTATCATCTGCTCCCAAGGTAAGCTTTCGGAAGTATCGAGCTCTCTCATCAAAATCTTCTTCTTTGTCTGCCAGGGTTTTTTCTGCTTTCAATGCTCTCTTTTCCAACTCTTTGTTGTCCGCTAGAGCTTTCTGAAGACATCTGCTCATTCCAGAGCTCTCTATCTGCAGCTCTCTAACCTTTTTCTTCCATTTCTCGCACTCCTCAATAGCCACCATGGTGGGCTGTTCAGGCTGTACTGAACTTACAAGAGGTCTCCTTGAAAAGGGCAAAAGCAATTCCTTTACTTTCGTCTCAATCCATTTGTCATATTCAGGATAAGACCTACAATCTCCTTTCCCAAAAACCGCTTTTCCAATTTTATGCTTGTCTTTCCAAGCATTCACTACTTCTACCACCTTCTCATCTTTAGTTCCTGTGAAGAACAAAGATTCTTCCACGTCTTGCTCTGTAGGAGGACCCTTGGAAGCATACCCGAACTGTCGGATGGCCAAAACTGGATTATAATTGATCCCTCCTTTTCTGCCAATCAGAGGTACATTTGGAAAACTTCCGCATCTGGTGATAAGCTCAATTCTCAGCAATCGATGATCGAACCAGACAATATTATCAGCAGTTAAACTTATCATTCGCTTAGACCATTTCGCAACATCTATGGTTTCCACAAAGGCTCTTGTTTGAGGTAAATGCTTGAAAAGCCAATGACATAGCAGTGGAGTGCAACAACTAACAGGGCCTCCCCTTCTTTTCTCGTTCTTGTAGTGCACGGAATAATAAAAATCCCCCAACAAAGTAGGGACTGGATTTTTAAGAACGAAAACTCTCGTAGCTTGTATATCCACAAAGTCTTGCTGATTGGGAAAAAGAATTAGGCCATATATGCAAAGAGCCAAAATGGAGTTGTAAACCGTCCAGTTTTTAGCATTAGCGGCCTCTTGGGCTTAATCAGAAAGGAATTCCAGATGAAATCCGTCAACTCCGTTTTTGTTACTCACACCACTTTTGATCACTGACTGGTCCATTTGCGTCGCAGCGGTAATTTCTTTTACATTAGGATAGCTACCAGAAAAGAATGGTATTGTTGACATGATTGGAACCCCCAAAATAAATGAGAATTCTTCTAGCGTCGGCATCAAAATGTAATCTGGAAAGAGGAAGCATCTCAGCGAAGGCTCATAGAACTGCAGCAGGGTGTGTAGAGCATCATGTTCATACTTCGTGATAGTACGGACCATCCTAACCAAATTCCCATACTTCTTTTGAAACCTATCAAGAACATCGGGGCCGGCCATGTCTATAACTTTGAGCAATGAATCCAAGGTAGGGTCTGGAAACTTGTAAGAAACATTATTCTTCCTTCTCTCGTCATTCTCTGTTGAACCCATGGATTGGAATCAGAAGTATATTATGCACCTGAAATTGACAAACATAACCGTTATGATATGATAATGCAATGCAACGGGCAATGTGATAAGGTAATCAGGTGTCTGTGCTGAACTGTGTGCGGTGTCTGTGTAGCCCTGGGAACAATATGGAACCACAAATAGGAACTGTCTGAATATAATAGGATGAACCCTTCCTTTGTGTAAAGTCAATAGAAAATCGGGTATGTAGGAAGTCATGGTCACCTGCAAACCTGCAAACAACCCCCCTCTCACATGTGGGTTCTAGGATGTTCAGTATCCCGGGCTCTCAAGTCGAGAAATGATGATACGTTCACCATTTCTGGTTTGGCATCATCATCAATCGAGGAGGCCTCAACTAATTCTCCAAAACAAAAGGTCCTCAGCTTCTGGCACTGAGGTCGAGAAGCAATAGTACATTCATCCCTCGGGGTACAGTACTATCGCCAATCGAGGAGTGCCTCCACTGATTCTCTTTCCAAAAAGGAAACCCTATGGCAAGTTCCCAGCATTGGGTCCTCGGGTCGAGAATGTGCAATGGGTTTGCCACAGAATGTGGTCTTCCACTGTCACGTCTCGGGAGGAGTGCCGCAACTGAGTCCTCGGGAATGGTCACGAGAGTCGACAACTCTCTAGATCGACATCCTGGAATACGCAAGACGCGCATGCCATGATGGGTCCCAAGATAGCCTCCTCTAGCTGTGAATTTCGTGAATACCCAACGTACTCCAGACGGCACGTAGGTCCCACTACTCTCCACTCTAATCCTAAGTGTATACTCAAGCCTGTGTAATGGGCTTATCTCTCAGAAATCCCATCCCGCCAAACAGAAAACAGCACAATCCAGTATAGCAGTAATAATATGATGTAATGCTAAAAAGCCATAAATACAGTAATGTACAGTAAAGCAGTAAATAACCATACAATAAAGTGGTAAATATAGGACAACAGTAAACACCCAATGAAAGAAAAGCAAACAAGCGCTAGGATTGACTCGCTTAGGATGGACCAGCAATAGGTCAATAGTCCCCAGCAGAGTCGCCAGCTGTCGCTCCCGGGATTTTCATCCTAGTACAAACGCGAAAGTGGCACTGAAACAGAGTCGCCAGCAATGTGTATTTATCCCAAGAGAGGGAAAGGAAACACTGCATAAACCTGAGAGGAAGGAAAGAGCATGGTCTTACGACCAAGAGAAGTGGGTAAGGGAGTCGGTTACGCGAGAGGAAGGTATTAGCACCTCCACGCGTCCATCGTACCCGATGGGATTCACGCTTACTTGTCTCAATCAAAGGGTGTAAGGAACGGATACTGGAAAAGAAACTGCTAACTGGAGGACTGGAAAAGGAAAGGAGAGAGAAAGAGAAACAAATGTAGGGAAAATAAAAGAAGTGCTCGCATGGGCCCTACCCCACTGCCTACGTATCTCATCGGGAGCATGAGAATCAGAGCGACGTAGTTCCCCTCACTAGGGATGGATTGTTTGTGTTTTTTAGTGGAATACGTCAACGTTCGCGTCCTAGCAATTTAGGTGTTGCAGCTCGCTGTAGGGAGACTTAGGCGTTACCTGTTTGCGGTAGAACGGAAATGACGCATCCTTAAGGAATGAACGAAGGAGATGAGGAAAGAATTCCCGAAGGAAAGACGTTGTTGTTTGTTTTTGTCTTTTAAGAGTTTTTTCATGTTTGTTTGCATATGATAGTGTATCTGAATCTTAGCCATTGGAATGTGTACACTCTCACATTCCAAGATGGAATGCATAAGAAAGCACACTAAGAGTGAAGAAGACCCCCACACTTAGCTCCAATTGTCAAGGTCCAAACACACTAGCATACTTGTCTTTATTAAGTGTTTTTGTTGATTAGGAAATGAAGAAGTGTTTTTTTATTTGTACCTTCAACAAGTATTGCATTTAAGTCCCTCATACAAGATCAAATGTTTAACACATTGACCCAAGAGGGGCCATATGCTACACATTCTAAGATTATAAGAGAAGACCCCTTATAACCTTTTCTTTATATGAAAGGCCTAAATGCAATAAATGCATACCTTTTATTATATATTTTGAATTTTCTTTGAGATGAGAAGATGAAAGACTCAAGGGAGGAGAAAAAGGTAAAATCTAATGGGGACTAAGACACACCCTAGTGTTATCATGCATGGATATCCTAAGGTTAGTGAGGTTTAGAAGAGAAGAAAGAAACTCCTTAGTGTTGTATGTGCTCCTTGCTTGAAGAGAAGATAAGAGAGGATGAGAAGAAGAAGAGAAGAAAGCTTAGTATTCTTCTTACTTCTTAATGAAGTTAAGAAAGAACCTAAGAAGGGATGGTGTGCAATTAAGCAAATGATAGCATTACATGCTTCACAATCACACTTTGAAAGCATTAAAGGAGTTAAGGGGAGAAGGTAGGATGTGGAAGCATATCCACATCCAATTTACTTACCATTTACACCTAAAAATGTTAGAAATATCACATATGAACAAATGATAAGCAAGTAAGCACACAACCAAAGAAGAATCAACAATTAAAGGCTCAAACCACTTAGGGGCAATAGCTAAAAGTCCTAATTGACTCCTAATAGTAGTGCATCTAAATTGGGTAAAAGAAGTGAGGGTAAGTTCTAAGTAACTACCTTTACTTGTGGAAGAAGAAAGAAGATGAAGAAGTAAGAAATATGATGTTAGAATGGCCAAACAAATCAAGTTAAATAAAGTTCCAGAATTCAAACATATCTTAAAATTCCCTATAAATGTCAATTACAAGTTACTTAAGTCCATTACAAAATCATACAATCATTGGTGAATGAATGAAGAAGAGATGAAGTGAAGGAGTTTTCGTGTTTTGAATTCATTTAAGTCACCTACATGAGATGAAATGATGATACATTTATGGAATGAGTTGAAAATGAATGAGGTCAGTATGTTAACATGTTCAAGATGTAATTGGTCATGCATGAATGAGCATACAAGCATGAATGGAGGAATATAAATGCAAACACAAGTCATTTAGGTCAAAAAAATTCACATAAGATGTTCAACTTTAGATGAGCAATCAAGACATGGCAAAATGATGCACTACTGACCAAATATGATTCATGCAAGTCTTAAGGTATCTAAAATAACCTAAAAAGAAACCTCAAACAATGGCACAAGTGCCTTTCATCAATTAAAGTTAGGTTCATGCAATTAGAGCTCAATTAGGGGTACCTTAAAGAACAATTCAACTAAAAATAGCTGACCACATCCAAAAATTATGAAACTTGGTCAAGATACTCTAAAAACAGAATCAAAACATGTCACAAAACTTCACTCAAAGATCCACTAAATTAGTCATTTATATCAGGAGTCAAAGAGGATGGAGAACCAAAGTTAATCATGCAAAAGAGTGAAGTCAAAGTGTAATGAGAAAAATGTAAAAAAAATGTAAACAAAAGTTTTTATGAAGTTTAATGTGATATGAAATGAATTCAACAAGAATGAACTAAAAATGTTTAATGGTTTAGGAGAAATAAAAGTTTGAAGTAAAGGTATGAAAATAGAAACAATTTCCCAAAAGAAATAAAAGAAAATCATGAATTAATATGCAAATATTCACAAAATTGCAATAAAAAATGATAGAAAATTACATTAACATGTCAAGATGCAACATGAATTTTTATGGAATTTTTAATGAGGTTTTGATATTTTAAAAATTCAAATATGAAACGTGTAGAGAAAATGAAAATAAAATGAAATAGAAAAATAACAGGGGGTATGAACATAGTAAAATATTAGTTATAATTGGTTTGGGCTTGGAAAAGAGGGGTGTGGATAGCATCCAATTAGGTCCAATAAACGCGCAGTACACACTAATTATCATGGAGCTCAGTCAACCATAGTCAAAGACACACAAGCCATTGGATCAAGTCAAGTCAATGCAAAAGTCAAGGTAATGAAAATCAACACGCACACGTGAATGACCACACTCTCTACCGTGTACCACACCACATAGTGTTTAAGTGAGTTCAGAAAATGTGCACATGACTTGCACGTGAATTTTAATGCGTTGTCAGCACTAGGACCACACGATGAGAAAAAAACAACGGACAGGATTAAAACATGGCCAAAACCCTAGCAATTGAAGTCACCGGCTGGAGGTGACCTCCGGTCACCTTCTCCGGCCATACCACCACCGTCTGCAACCTTGATTTCTCCAGAAATCCACAAAATGTATACCAATAGAAAGAGGAACTAATGTACAGCACGAATTCAAGAACAAAATGCACAAATAAATCATGATATGAGAAAATCCAACGGAAACAGATTTGCCCTAACATTTGAACTACGCCTCTAAAGGCCTATCAACTAGCCAGGCAAGTTCTTGAGCCTATAAGAAGCTGCAAGAACCTGAAAATAATCTCACATTGAGCCTATAGTGGAAGAAATTCGTACCTGAAGGTTGGAGTCTTTGAGGTATTCTTCAGAAAACCAGAGATCTTCCTTCTTCTTCCAGCTACTTCTGGCCAAATAAAGGCTTTGGTGCAGTGATTGATGATAGTTCAATGGAGGAGAAAATGAGATCCAAGCTTCCAAAACCAGTTGTACTTTTGCAAGATGAAGAGAGGATCAAGGAAAGTTTAGGGGAAGCATAAACAATGTGAGCTCGAGAGTTTTTGCAATGGTGAGATTGAGAGAAAAAAAGAGTGTTTCTGAAGTGGATTGTGGAAAAATGAGAACTGAAATGAAAATGTGAAGTGTGATTTTGTTTTATAGTAGGCTTTAACCACGGTTTAGTGAGTCAGTTAAGGTGAGTTAAAGTGGTTATGCTGAGTCCACCCTAACTAACTGAGTCAAGTTAGTTAGGGGGCGAGTGGTCAAAGTTGGGTTATGGTGAGGTCAAGCTCATGACAGTTGTAGTGAGGATGAGAGTGAGGTTGTGTTATGCAGCAGTGGCTTGTGGTGGAAGTTTTACAAATTTCCCTTCTCATGTAAGAAGTAACATGGTGAAAGCACGTGCATGACTTGTTTGGTTTAATGAGGAAAAGAAGCAGCTGGTGATGTGAAGTGTTTGTTGAATGACTGAACCAAAAATAATGTAGCATGCATCAATGTGTCAGTGCCAACATAGGGCTGTTTATGGAAGTTTTTCTCTCTAACCATTGAACCATTTGATGAGATTTTGGGGTCTTTGGAAAGAGGATGCATTGGAGCACAATGTTGGTTTGAAAATTGAAGTGAAATGAGGTTGGGATAAGTTGCAATATAACTTACAACACAAGTGTTTGGGAACTGGTATAAGGGCGCACAAAGCAGGTCATGGCACGGCAAGATGACCAGTTGATTTTCAGTGTGACCACCATGACTTTGGACCAATATATCTCCACTATAACTTGGTCAATTCAAAATTTTCCCAACATCAATGTTGAAGATGATACTACCAAGAGCAACTTTGATGTTGAAAATTTTCTCATTTGGAGCCTTTAACCATGAGAAAAATGAGTGCACTTCTGGCCCACCAACTGTTTGTTGAAATTACTGCGCGCGTGACCTGAAAATCTTGGTCATGACCTAGTTTTTGCCCTACTTTCCTCCAACTTTGATCATCCATATCTCTCTCAATTTTTATCCATTGGAGATGTTCTACACATGGATTTAAAGCTTGAAGCAAGACCTTTTGTTGTGGCCTGGTGGAATTTTCATTTGATGCTTCAATTTTAAATGGCCTTGATTCAAAGTTTGATGCAAAATGGCCAAAACTTACTATTTTTAGTAACCCTACTTCACCCAAAAATGGCAACTTTCTACATCTTGATTTTTTTCATGATTCCTTTGGAGTTTCTTGATCAAATTTTGCAAATTGGACACATATAACATGAATTTCATGAATTTGGCCTCAAAAAAGTCAAGAGTTTACTTTTTCCTCTGATTATTTGACTTGGCCCCAATTTCCCTGATTTTTTATCTTTCTTCCAATTGAACCACTTCTAAAACCAATTAAGAAGCAATTTTCCACATCCATACACTTAAGGACATGTAGAACACCCTGACATCAAGTTTTGTCCAAAAAATCAAAGATATCCTGCTTTAATCAGAAACCCTAATTTTGACCTCCTCTGGTTAGGAGGGAAAAATGCAGTCTTCAATTTCAAATTCCTCAGAGTATGTTGTGTATCCTTTTAAAGGATGATGGGATATGCCATTTGAGGGTGATTTTGAATCAATGAGCTATCTCTTTTGAGGGTTTTCCTTTAATTTTTTGAATCCCTTGCATAGTGAAGTATGTATTGCTTCAATCTCCCATTGTATCTCACTTCCTTGAGATTGTGGATGATTAATTGAGATAGTATGAGACATGAAAGACCTCTTGGCTTGCCTTGAGGCAACTTGATTGACCTTTTTGTGCTTTGAATGATCCCTTGATTGTCCACCTTCCACCTGATCACATGCCTTGATAGTAAGAGGGATGCTATGCTTCAATTTTCTATGTTAAATGTAATGCAATGCTAATGAGATGGGTATGATATGATAAATGACAATGCTATGCTATGATGCCAAAGAGAGAGAGCAAAATTTGGGGTATTACAGTAAGTCCCATTTCTTTTCTTTTCAAATATTCTTTGAGACTCTAATAGAGTGTAAGACCCATCTCTTTGTACATAAAACCTTTTTGGGCCCTAGTCATTGTATAAGTCCCGATACAATTTTCAGAACTACGGTGTGATCATTGTTATATATGGGCTTCTCCTTGAGTATAAGCCTCAATCTTCTTTTCAAAACAACTTTCCCTTTGATTTAGATTCAAATCCATAGTTGTTATCAAAACTTTCTTTAATTTCTTGATCAATTAACCATACAGCTGTTACAATGGAAGCTTGCTCACCTGTAAGTTTTAAAACGGCTTTCTTTTACATACTTGTATATATATATATATATATATATATATATATATATATATATATATATATATTTGTTTGTAATGTTGGAAGCTTGCTCACCTGTAAGTCCTCCTACCCTCTTTTACATACAGTATATATTTCATCTGTATATATATATATATACCTGTATATCTTGCTTAGAGTTTTTTCCGACAATTAGGTCTAGGATTAGATAAAGCCAGTGGTCACTCTTTCAACACAGTCAAAACTAATTCCCCATAGGAATTTCCAGATACAGTCTTGCCTCCTCATGGGCTTATACAATATGGAACAGAGAAAGGCATTATTCCCGGTGAAACTTTTCTCAAGACTGTCACTACTAGAAATTTGTCTAAGAAATTCATTTCCCCCAAAGAGGATTAATTCCCGGTGAAACCTCTCTTGAATTTCTTCAAACCCTAGAACTGCTCACTAAAGAAAAGATTATTCCCGGTGAAACTTTTCTTGAACTTTTCTTAAGTTTGGACCCACAAGCTTCCTAAAACCATCCCCATCCTCCTCTTGGGCTTTGTACAAGGACCCTCAGGCTTCTTTGAAGTTATCATGCCTCCTCTTGGGCTTAGTACAAGGACCCAAAGACCTCTTACATGTGTAGGATAGAACCTATTCATCCTTTGTTAGAGCAGTTTTTCCAAAGAGTCAAAACATCAAACCAATTTAGGGTTGATTCTTATCCCTTAAAATACCAACCTCCTCTTGGGCATCATACAAAGATAAACCTTCCCATACGAGTAGACTTGCACAGTTTCATCTCCTCTTGGATTTCAAAGAAACCCTCAGGTTTCCCAAAAGTACAGGATAAACCCTGATCATATCATCAATTTCCAACAGAGTTAAGGCCTCCACAGGTTTCAAAACTCAATCTTTAAACCCTTACTTTAAAATTTCCCCAGCTAGGGTCAAATCACTATCAATAAACCTTTATTACAACCTCAAGGCATCTGATATTTCAACTCTTCTGTAATCCTCAGCAAGAGTTGATTCCTCAATGTTGCGGTGAGAATCGGATAACAAGCTATTAATTAACTTGCATCACATTTCTTTGAATTCACCACCGACTTTGATTTATCCAAAGGAAAGGTTCAAGATCGAAAAAAACCTAAAGGGGGGAGATCTAAGGTTCGGGGGTTGATTATACAAAGGGAAGGTATTAGCACCCTATGTATCTGTAGTACTCTACAGGAACCTCTTGTTAATGTTTGTGTTATGTTATGTTTGTTTGCTTGCTAAGAAAATCTGTACTAAGGGTAGAGGTAAAGACCTAAGGGTATGTACACTAAGTTTGCTCGCCAAGACGTCACATCTTGTGCCTACGTATCTGACTAAAGAATCAAAGCAACCATAGTTCACCTATCTAAGGGTGAATTTGAGGAACCATTGACTATGGCCAAAGTTCCAAGGGGAATGAGTATGAGCTCATATAGAGTTTAAGAAACTCTCTAAGTCTAAGTTATAGTGGGGAAAAAGTGGGTACTCAATGTGATGAGTCCATGTCGAGTTCAAGAACTCTAACTTGTTGTAAGTTGTAAGATGACTGGCTATGAGGCCAAGGGAGAATGGCTATGACTATGAGGTCAAAGCCTACCTATGACTATGAGGTCAAAGGTTTAAGAGATGGCTCTATGACTATGAGGTCAAGAGGGGATCCTATGACTATGAGGTCAAGGAAGGAGATAATGAGCTTTCTATGACTTTGAGGTCAATACAGAGACTTTCCTTTGGAAGAAGGGGAGGATAACTTCCTGTGAACAATAGTTGAAGTGGGATTAAATTGAGTGAACGATATGAGTTCAAGGATTCAAAGGTGACAAACATTAATCAAGTGAAGATAACATCAAAACATGATATATACGTCCATGTATGAGCATAGCAATAATTCAATACAAACATGAGTAAACGAACACAAGTATAGCAAAGTATTTAAGAACTATGAAGCTAAGGGTGAGGACTATCACATCAACACAAAGTCATCTTGCAAGGAGATTCTAAAAGGTGCGACAAGTCATGGATAAGGGTGATGAGTATGCACACAACCTCAAAGTTTTAAATCCAAATTGAAGCAAATGCGTGTTTGAGGTATTAGACAAAATCCAAATAAGACCTACTCAAAAGCCTTTAACAAGATTGATAACTAAACTCAAAATAAACTTTCAAGAGTGTCCTAGAAAAACTTAGAAAATTATATAAAAGTTTGAAGGAAAATAAATTCAAATTAAAGATTGAAACAAAATTCTTAATTTCACTAAATTGAGATAACTATTAAAATAAAGTGAAATAAGATAAAATTAAAGGTTTAGAAATTTTAAATTGAACATTTAAAAAATTATTGACATAATATTTTTGGGAAGTTTTTTTTATTTGAAGAAAATATTTAAGTAATTGGAATTGAAGTGAAAAAAATAAAATAAAAAAAATGAGAAACAATAGTGAGGCAGGGGGGTGCATTGGTGAACAAACTCATTGTTGTGTATGCATGGGCCTTCTGGTGGGGGTGCTAGCAGCGAGATTGGGAAGCCCACAGTCCAAAAAGAGAAACAAAAATCTCAGCCAAGTGAAGTAACATGGACGTGTACATAATGTTATGCTATACAAATATCAATCGGTCACTTAGAAACTTACGTGACAAAAAGACAAAGCAAGACCCTCTACCAATCACCTGCTGCCAGCGCAAAAATTTCCATGCAAGTCATGCAAAAGGGTTCAAGAAGGTCATGACAAACTAGAGTAAAACGCAAGAGACAAACTCAGTTTGTTCAATCATTTTTGTCGTCAAAACTTGATCAAATGTCATGAAACAAAATCCAAACATGTAGTACTCATATAGAAGAACAAGCATGGGACCTTACCAACTCAAAATAATCATTAAAAATAGAGCGAAGTGGCCACAAACATCATGTTACGAAGCTGAAACATGGATAAAACTTATTATGGAAAAAAAAGCACATGAACTGAAACTAGCCCCTCCCAAACTCAACCACAAGCCTTGTATTAAAACAAAACATTGTGCTATTCAGAATGAGAAGCATAAATGAACCTTGTACAATTTAAAACTAAGGTGCGAGCAAAGTGAAAAAAAACATGTTCAGAAGTGAGGCCAACAACTTGTTATGCCAACGTGTTTCCTACAGACATTGCTTTAATCTAAACTGAACTAATATAGGCAGCCTGAGAGGCACATTCAAACTTTATCATAATGACATGAACATTGTGCACTCTTACTTACAGTATTTTAATCATACAGACTCACACCATTTATCCACCAACTCCACATCACACAAACTTTGAGACTCAGAACTCTAAACATGGGAGCTATAGAATGAAAGCAAAACGTTACACCATGCAAACATAGTAATGTACATATACCAACAGCAAAAATACAGTCTTTATCATAGCATATTTATGAGTCTCAAGGCTTTAGGGACTTACCTCTTGGACATTAGAAATCTCCCCTTCTTTGACTGATGATGCGCACCTCTTCTTTTGGTTGATGAATGTTCAAGATATTTGAACAGAAAAATACCACTCACATTTCCTCGTGTAAAATGGATGATTGTTGTGTGCTTTATTGTTGGTATACTGATGATGATGTTCTAATGTTGGTGGCTGCTATTACTTTGGTGGTTGTCGTGACATCCTCACGATTTTTTTCTTTAGGGCAGTGGTGACAACTTGTGAAAACAAAGCTTGTTCTGATATTTGGTGTTTTGGTCTGTTCTCACGTTTTTTTTGTTGGTTTCACAAATGAGAAACTGTCTTCCTTTTATAGGCAGGATAAGCATGGATCATGTATGAGAATCCTTTGGTCATTGGTTTTATTTTTGAGAAGAAAATGCTAGGGCTGTTGCTACACGCATGATTTTCTCCTTGAGCCAAGTGAAGATTGTATTGCTTGCTTGTTTCAAGCCTTGAATCAGAAAAAAGATCTCAAACCAACATGTTATGGTGTGACACGATGGATTCTTGTCTATGGCTTGTGAATGTCAACTTGCAAGTACAAAAGGTGGTGTACTTGAATAAACTTTGCACGGGTTTTGTGGACAAAGAGTATTGGAAATGGGTGGAAAAAATCAGTAGGTTGTACTTGTTGATATGGCTCAAGTTGTGGTTCAAATGAAAAGGTGCCTTGTGAAATGAAGAGTACTACAGACCTCCCTTTTTGCACACGGTATTCTTCCATTCATGGACCAAGTGACATATTTTTATTCTTTTGGAGAGAGAGCATGTAATGGAACATTTTTCATGTTAAGGACCACATGAGATCATGCCATGAGACAAATAAACAATCGTGTCCAAGTTGGTGTGGCAACAAAGTCAAATTCTGATTTTCACTAAGTGTATGTAATATTTCAACATGGCCACTTTAGGATGTCATAACTTGATGACCAATGCTCCAATTTGTGAGGTTTTTTATTCTTTGTAAAATAGGTATTTGATAGAACAAGTTTCATGTGGAAAGATTCTTGAAATGAGGTTTGCATCATTGAGAAAAAATGCCAAGAAATCAAGTACATGGGCTGTTACAAAAAGAAACTTAGAAAATTTATAAGTTATGGAAATTTCACAACTTGACACACCTAACTTTAGAACATCATAACTTGAGATTGGTTTATCCAAATGAGGAGTTTCAGACATGCTTGGAAAGCTTGAACAACAAGGAACAACTTTCATGTCCAAATATTTTTTATTTGAAGCTTGGAGCTAGGTGAAAATGGAGTTAAAGTTGGATGAAAATTAAGGTGAAAATGCTGAAAATTTCACTAAGTCCTAAAGGCATCTCATCTTCCAAGTCTCATAACTTAAAAACCATGCATTTTTTGAAGAGAGGTCCTCTAATACACTTTGAAGATCATGGAAAGAGCTTCCATTTGAGCTTTGAGTCACTCAATTTGGATGTGTGGTTTGAACGTTATGACCTTCCCAATTTTGTACAAGAAGTGAATTTTCCACACACAGAAAGTTTCAAGGACCGAACATTGCCCTCTTTGCAAGAAACCTTTCAAAACTTGATTTCTCATGCCTTAACTCATCAATGAAACATTTCATAGTGGATTGAGGACTTGGATGCTTTATCTTGGATCAAAATCTCAAAGGTCAAAGCTCAGTCAAAACCCTAATTTCACTTGTGAATGCACTTGAATGATCTCTGATGATCTTGCTTCTTCAGTCACATCTAAGGCTCATAGATGGCCTCTAAGGATGTCTATTACCACATGGAATCATGTCCCTAAGTTTAGGGACATTTCTTGATCAAAATGAAGGGGCAATGACTAACTTGTCGTGACAAAACCCTAATTTGAGGTATGGAGAACTTGTGGTTCAAAGCACTTGGTGATGAGAGCCAACATACTTGAATTCTTGTTGAATAAGACTTTTAAGATGTATGTGAACTCAAATAGTTGCATTTGGGAGCCTCAGTTGTCTTTTTGAACAGATGGCTTCCTTGATTCACATGAGCTTAGCTTAGGAGACTTTGCCCTCTTCTTTGTGTAAGTCTTAGCTTTCACCAAAAGAAACAAACTAGAAAAATGAGGTGGTTAGTTAACAATGCATAGATCATTGAACCTAAATGTCAATGCAAGATGTTATGACATCTAAGGGGTAAAATTTGGGGTACAACAGTTGCCCTTATTTAAATAGCTTTATCGGATGGCTCAAGGAATGGAAATCCTCGGGGCCTCAAGGTGAAAGGTGTTTAAATATAGAAAACCAAAAATTTTGCCCTTAGATGGAATGTAGATGCTAAGGACAAGCAGCAGACATGCAAATGCTGAGATGCCATGATCTTCTAGTATGATGAGATGATGCCTTGATGATGCAAAGATGCAGACAGACCAGACACTAGAGATAAAGAGCAAACCAACACAGGTAAGCATTGTTGGGGAAGGATGAAGGTTAGTATCCATGAGGAAAACCCACTGGGGATTCAGACTTACCAACAAAAGAGACTCACTGGGGAGACTCTGAGGAAATACTTAGGGTAGAAAAGTAAAGGGGAAACCCTACAGGTCCTTACTGGAGATATGCCAGACAGGTATTCTCCAATGGGGAAAGATCCAGAGAGTTGGACGACAGGTTCATATGTGATCGGACGACACTGGGGGAATAAAGACGCATTCTTACTGGGCATGAAACCAGAAAGAAGACATGATCTCCACTGGGGATCAGTTTGAAATAAAAGGATAAACATCAACCAAAGATTTTCTGGGATTTTCTTATACTAAAGAGTTCAAACGGGATCTTCAAGAAAAAACTAGAAAAGACAGAGATAAACTTTGGGTACCAGTATGAGCTGGATTTTGGATGCCAATATGAGTTGGTTTGCCAGCAAAGACTGGACTTTGGACATCAATATGAGTTGGTTTTGAATTTAGGTTCATAGTTGACCAAGGTGACGCTTTAGAAGGGAAAGATCCTTACCGGTGGTAAAATCAAGAGATGGTCTCTACTGGGGAATATCCGGAGTAGTGGATCAACAAGTCCATGTATGGCTGGCCGACACTCTGAAAAGCAACCTTATTGGAAGTAGAACCAAAAGATGGGCTCCAATAAAGGTATCTAGAATGATTGATCATCAAGTCTAAACGTGACTAGATGACATTCTAGAAAGGATCCTCAATGAAGGTTGAACCGGAAAGACGGTCTTCATTGGGAAAAGACATCCAAAGTGATGAAACAACAGGTTCAAGTATGACCGATTGACACTTTAGAAAAAGAACCTTATTGGAGATATAACCAAAAGATGGGCCCCAATAAAGGTATCTAGAATGATTGATCATCAAGTCTAAACGTGACTAGATGACATTCTAGTAAGGATCCTCAATAAAGGTTGAACCGGAAATACGGTATTCACTGGGAAAAGACATCCAAAGTGATGGAACAACAGGTTCAAGTATGACCGATTGGCACTTTAGAAAAAGAACCTTATTGGAGATAGAACCAAAAGATGGGCCCCAATAAAGGTATCTATAATGATTGATCATCTAGTCTAAATGTGACTAGATGACATTCTAGTAAGGATCCTCAATGAAGGTTGAACCGAAAAGACGGTCTTCACTGGGAAAAGACATCCAAAGTGATGGAACAACAGGTTCAAGTATGACCGATTGGCACTTTAGAAAAAGAACCTTATTGGAGATAGAACCAAAAGATGGGCCCCAATAAAGGTATCTATAATGATTGATCATCTAGTCTAAATGTGACTAGATGACATTCTAGTAAGGATCCTCAATGAAGGTTGAACCGAAAAGACGGTCTTCACTGGGAAAAGACATCCAAAGTGATGGAACAACATGTTTAAGTATGACCGATTGACACTTTAGAAAAAGAACCTTATAGGAGATAGAACTAAAAGATGGGCCCCAATAAAGGTATCTAGAATGATTAATCATCAAGTCTAAACGTGACTAGATGACATTCTAATAAGGATCCTCAATGAAGGTTGAACCGGAAATACGGTCATCACTGGGAAAAGACATCCAAAGTGATGGAACAACAGGTTCAAGTATGACCAATTGGCACTTTAGAAAGAAAACCTTATTGGAGATAGAACCAAAAGATGGGCCCCAATACAGGTATCTAGAATGATTGATCATCAAGTCTAAACGGGACTAGATGACATTCTAGAAGGAAAGTATGGGCACTTTATGCTTAGGGCTGACAAAACAGACAGGAAATGAGACTAGAGATGAAATAAACATCTCGACAAGGATACCCAGCCAAACTCCTCATATTAGACCATTATTGGGGATGAACTTGCAGAATCAGTAGTTCTATTTCAAAATTACAACTTTCTCTGGTGAGAAGAGGACTCCACTTGGTATAACATCATGACTTCACTAGGATTGCCATCACGAGCTTGATTTCTTTACTGGAGGAAGAAATCCATGGAGAGTTGCCAAGATTAGCTGAAGTAAACAGCTTATTGGGGAGCTAGTAAAAAGATGTCACAAAAGCTGAGTAGTTCTGCATAACTTAACTGCCCCAGATTACATGGTCTATTAGAAGAAAATACCAAGAGGATTTTACAAAAGTATTGGCATAGGAGGCTTCAATATCTTTAAACTCTTGGATGGATTCATGAAATCCGGCATAACTGCCCCAGTTTAATTGCATTTACACAACCAGGTTCTTGAACTTGTTCTTCAGACGAGTTGTTGACAACTGGGGAACAAACTTGCCCCTGTCAGCTTGGTTGATCTGTGAAGGAGATGTTGTTGAATTTTAGAGATTTACCGAATCTCGACTTGATTGCTTCTGATTAAGTGGTCTATGAAGGTAAGTCATCAAAAGGATTTTACAGAAGAATTGGCATACCAGATGCTTCAATATCTTCAAACTTTTGAAAAGGCTCATGAGCCTCGACATAACTGCCCCTGTTCAACTATATTTGCAATACAAGGTACTCAGACTGTGGTAGAAACAAACGGGGAACAAAATTGCCCCTGTTGGTGGGTCATTGGAGTCCGAACATGTCATAAGATGACCTCAAGAAGGCTTGCCCCAATATTCTGATCTTGAAGAGTTCTACCCCTGACTCGATAGCTCTTGGAATGGTCGATCTATGGAGGAGATGCCCCAGACTGAGCCCTTCATCAAGTCAAATTCCCTAGCTGGCTACATTTGTTGGGATTCCTTTGATATTAGAATTGCTTTGCAACAAGTATTGTTCCTTTAAAAATTGGCAATCTTAATGCAAAATTCATGCAAGCTTTTGAAAAAACAAAGTTTATTGACGAAACACACATGGTGGAATGATTAAACAATCCAAAACAAAGGTAGGTCTAGCCATTTATGGCATGACAGATGAAGTGATTAACACACACAATTAGCAAAGATCATTAGGAGTCAGGTTAATCAACCTTGCTGTAGTATGCTTTCAAAACAACCTCACCTCAATTAGGTCTTTTAAGGGTTGTAACGTGGCCTGGTTCACGGTTTTATGAAACAAAGGATAAAGGCTCAAAATTTATTTGTCCCCACCCAATCTTCGTGATGAACTCCAATCCTACACTCAGTTAACTCAAGCTATACATTCAAGTTTCCAAAGGCTAGGAAATGAATTGATGATAGTTGACTATGATTCAGACACCTTTGTAGTCACTACTCCCTTGCAGAATTTGGTTATCCTTTATTGGTGAGGTTTTGAGACCTCCTTTTGTTTTGAGGTTTTGAGACCTCTTCTTTGTCTTGGTGAGGTTTTAAGACCTCTTCTTGTCTTTTGAGGTTATGAGACCTCTTCTTTTTGGTTGAGGTTTTGAGACCTCTTCTTTGTTGAGGTTATGAGACCTCTTCTTTTTGTTGAAGTTATGAAACCTCTTCTTTTTGTTGAGGTTATGAGACCTCTTTTTTTCTTGTTGAGTTGTACAAGCCTTCTTGCATAAGGCAAAGTTTGGACTTTCGATCTTTCTTGGCTTTTGCCTTGAAAAGGACTCAGCTCATTCTTCGATTAAGGATTTCTTAATGATCCTTCCTTATTTGCTGCTTGGAGGAACAACTTGTACAATGCTTACTCATTTGATTTGAGAGAGCTGACTGGTGTCTTCCATAAAGTACTTGCATTCGAATGCATAACCAAGTTAAACTGAGAACTACCCTGCCCCAAGGTTGAGATTTAAGGGTTTTTTGTATTTTGTAAGGAAAGAAAAAAAACTCCTACTTCTAGGCTCGAAGGGTTAACGAGGAGGGATTATCTTCCTTATTTCTCCAGTGTTTGGGAATTGAAACAATGCCTTACATCCTCGGCAAGGTTTAATCGAAAGCATACCACAACAATTATGGATAATGTTTTCATCATCCTCCCCAATCTCTGCTTAATAACAATTTTGATAAGTGGAATGAAACAAAATAAAGATATATTTTTTGTTTTTATGAATATAACAGTAAATGAGTGAAACAAAAGGATTTAATCAAAAGATGCACAAACATTTCATTTATCTTGCCAATTTGAAAGTACAACAAAGCTTATAAGCAACTACAAATTCAACATTACAAAGAAAAGACAACAAAATTGCTGAAACAGCCAAAAGATTGCCAGCTTTAGGGATTCAAATACATAAAATCAATGAGGAGCTTGATCACAGACCCCTAATCCAACTTCGTCTTGATACATCCTCCACAACATTAAACATCCCATGAGTGGGCAAGGTTTATTCTTGATACTAGGCTGAGGGCCATCGAAAGTCAAAATATTTCTCTCCACTAAATCCCTCACAATATGCTTCAAAGCAAAACAACCTTCTAAATTATGGCCTGGTGCACCTTCATGGAATGCATAATGAGCATTGGGATTATAAGAAGGTGGAAGCGGATCAGGAGGTGGGCCTGATGATCTTGTAGTTATTAATCCTTGTTGCAACAAAGAAGGATACAACGCTGTATACGTCATAGGAATGAGAGGAATCAGAGGCCTACCACCCTGTCTTTTACCTGGAATGTTCTGACGAGAAGCTTGAGTCCATTGTGGATAAGCAGGAGCGTTGGGTTCTCATTGATAGATTGGTGGTTGAGGAACCGGCTGATAGACTGAAGCTTGGTTGTTGAATGTTGGCGCGATGGCGGCCACCTAAGGTTGCTGAACAGGATAGACATGATACTGATCATAGCACTGCTATTGCTGCTGATGTTTCCTGGACTAGTTTTTCTTCTCTTTGTTTGTCATCACCACACTGGTATCCCCTCCCTTTTTAGAGGATTTCTTAGCATCATTGTTCAAGCTACCAGCCCCTTGGTCATTTTCCCATTCTTCAGACCAAGCTCTACTTTAAACCCCATGGCCACAATATCGGAAAAATTAGCAGACACACTACTGATCATCCTTTCGTAGAATTCCGGTCTCACCGTGTCGACAAACCAATCAGTTAACTCCTTTTCAGATAAAGGTGGCTCTACCTATGAAGCTAGCTCTCTCCATCTCTGCGCATACTCTTTAAAAGACTCAAAATTGTGTTGTGACATACTCAGAAGTTGTCTACAATCTGGCACCAGGTCCATATTATATTTGTAATTCTTTACAAAAGCATCAGATACATCTTGAAAACATTGGATCCTAGATGGTTCCAAAGTCAAATACCACTTTGCAGCAGCCCCTTTCAAACTATCTTGGAAGCAGTGGATCATCAACTTGTCATTATCCATAAATGCAGCCAGTCGTCGGTAATACATGACCAAATGTGACTTAGGACAGGTCGCACCTGAGTATAGGTCGAAATTGGGTAGTTTAAACTTGGGTGGAATTACCAAGCCTGAGACTAAGCACATGTCTTTAGCATCAGTACTAAATACATTGCTCCCTTCCATTGCTTTCATTTTCCTCTAGATAGTTTCTACACTTTCCTTCAGCCTTTCATGTCGATCATATCCCTTTTCAGACATCTCAGGGTAATCATAAACCGGATGTGGGTTCTGAAAGACTGGGTGTACCTGAGTTTGCACTACTGTTGGAGCAAAGGTGGGAATAGCTTGAAGGGCTTCATTAACCAAAGGAATGGTTTGCTGAATAGACATGGGAACCGTAGCACGTATGAAATCAAAGGGCATGCCCAAAGTGGGGTTCACAGTGGAGATAACAGTTGGTTCCACAGTTATAGTGATAATCTCAGAGACCACAATGACCTGTGTGTCCATCTTTGCTTTCATGATGTTAATAGATTCTAGAATCTGCCCCATTCCTCCTCGGAGCTCACTCAATTCATTGTTGACTCTATCTATTTCACAGTACTGTTCAGACATCCTTTGACGAGTTTGGGCTCGTTTGTTGTAGTTGTGTCGGGACTTTAGTTTGACGATTCTAAAGAGAATACGGTGGCATGAGATAAGACAGAGAAGAAATACATATGCTATGACATGATGCATATGAGATGCTAATGCAAGCCAAATGGTTTCAAGGAACTCAAAGGCAAGATGCAAATATCCCTCTATTTTTTTTAAAGCTGAAGAGTTTTGCTTTAAAAACCATGATCTTTATTGATTTCTGCAATGGAAAGAACATATGAGTTCTTTGAAACCAAAGGGCTCTCATGAATGAATGGATGTATGCACAAACACACATAAATAGGTAAGCACATATATACATGCAACACAAAGAGCCTAGGGCCGGAGGTCACAAGCGTGGAGCCATGGTCTACCCTTCCCAAATAGGTATGTGTTATGGGTTTACCAGCTGCAAAACAGGGTTCTAAAAAGTGCCCAGAGTTGACAACCCATCTTTCAGATTTTATCGACTTCCAAATTACTTGGTAATCAATAAAATTCTCAAGAGAGTCTCGTCTGAGTGTAGCATCGTGTAGCAATCATTTAGGATTACTCCCTCATAATCATCGCACTACATCCTAAATAGGCCAGGTGGGGTAAAGGGTAACTAAAAGTTATCAGAATCCCTGGCACCTAGGTCGAAAGTGGCAACGCATTCACGATTGCTCGTTTAACATATACCACCCTCAAGAGGGCCTCAACTGAGTGTGGAACCTCAAGTTAACTCCTTTGGGATTACTCCCTCGAAGTCTCCTTGACTATGTCCATGATCCTATCATATGTGTACTCTCAAGTCCGGGTTAGGACTTATCTCACCACTCAAAAGTAGCCCCTGCCAAACAGAAGATCCCAAGAAAAACAGATATATGCATATATACAGATATGTACAAGTATAGCAAACACGCATAAATAACATAAACAATCAAGGTGGGCTTAACCCTCAAATAAAGGATCCCCAGTGAAGTCGCCATTTCTGTTGCGGTGAGAATTGAATGACAAGCTATTAATTAACTTGCATCACATTTCTTTGAATTCACCACCGAGTTTGATTTATCTAAAGGAAAGGTTCAAGATCGAAAAAAACCTAAAGGGGGGAGATCTAAGGTTCGGGGGTTGATTATACAAAGGGAAGGTATTAGCACCATAAGTATCTGTAGTACTCTACAGGAACCTCTTGTTAATGTTTGTGTTATGTTATGTTTGTTTGCTTGCTAAGAAAATCTGTACTAAGGGTAGAGGTAAAGACCTAAGGGTATGTACACTAAGTTTGCTCGCCAAGACGTCACATCTTGTGCCTACGTATCTGACTAAAGAATCAGAGCAACCATAGTTCACCTAACTAAGGGTGAATTTGAGGAACCATTGACTATGGCCAAAGTTCCAAGGGGAATGATGTGAGCTCATATAGAATTTAAGAAACTCTCTAAAGTCTAAGTTATAGTGTGGAAAAATTGGGTACTCAATGTGATGAGTCCACGTAGAGTTCAAGAACTCTAACTTGTTATAAGTTGTAAGATGATTGGCTATGAGGCCAAGGGAGAATGGCTATGACTATGAGGTCAAAGCCTACCTATGACTATGAGGTCAAAGGTTTAAGAGATAGCTCTATGACTATGAGGTCAAGAGGGGATCCTATGACTATGAGGTCAAGGAAGGAGATAATGAGCTTTATATGACTTTGAGGTCAATAGAGAGACTTTCCTTTGGAAGGAGGGGAGGCTAACTTCTTGTCAACAATAGTTGAAGTGAGATTAAATTGAGTGAACGATATGAGTTCAAGGATTCAAAGGTGACAAACATTAATCAAGTGAAGATAACATCAAAACATGATATATACATCCATGTATGAGCATAGCAATAGTTCAATACAAACATGAGTAAATGAACACAAGTATAGCAAAGTATTTAAGAACTATGAAGCTAAGGGTGAGGACAATCACATCAACACAAAGTCATCTTGCAAGGAGATTCTAAAAGGTGCCACAAGTCATGGATAAGGGTGATGAGTATGCACACAACCTCAAAGTTTCAAATCCAAATTGAAGCAAATGCGTGTTTGAGGTATTAGACAAAATCCAAATAAGACCTACTCAAAAGCCTTTAACAAGATTGATAACTAAACTCAAAATAAACTTTCAAGAGTTTCCTAGAAAAACTTAGAAAATTATACAAAAGTTTGAAGGAAAATAAATTCAAATTCAAGATTGAAACAAAATTCTTAATTTCACTAAATTGAGATAACTATTAAAATAAAGTGAAATAAAATAAAATAAAAGGTTTAGAAATTTTAAATTGAACATTTAAAAAATTATTGACATAATATTTTTGGGAAGTTTTTTTTATTTGAAGAAAATATTTAAGTAATTGGAATTGAAGTGAAAAAAATAAAATAAAAAAAATGAGAAACAAGAGTGAGGCAGGGGGTGCATTAGTGAACAAACACATTGTTGTGTATGCATGGGCCTTCTGGTGGGGGTGCTAGCAGCGAGATTGGGAAGCCCACAGTCCAAAAAGAGGAACAAAAATCTCAGCCAAGTGAAGTAACATGGACGTGTACATAATGTTTTACTATACAAATATCAATTGGTCACTTAGAAACTTAAGTGACAAAAAGAGAAAGCAAGACCCTCTACCAATCACCTGCTGCCAGCGCAAAAATTTCCATGCAAGTCATGCAAAAGGGTTCAAGAAGGTCGTGACAAACCAGAGTAAAACGCAAGTGACAAACTCATTTTGTTCAATCATTTTTGTCGTCAAAACTTGATCAAATGTCATGAAACAAAATCCAAACATGTAGTACTCATATAAAAGAACAAGCACGGGCCCTTAACAACTCAAAATAATCATTAAAAATAGAGCGAAGTGGCCACAAACATCATGTTACGAAGCTGAAACATGGATAAAACTTATTATGGAAAAAAAAGCACGTGAACTGAAACTAGAACCTCCCAAACTCAACCACAAGCCATGTATTAAAACAAAACATTGTGCTATTCAAAATGAGAAGCATCAATGAACCTTGTACAATTTAAAACTAAGGTGCGAGCTAAGTGAAAAAAAACATGTTCAGAAGTGAGGCCAACAACTTGTTATGCCAACGTGTTTCCTACAGACATTGCTTTAATCTAAACTGAACTAATATAGGCAGCCTGATGTAGCGAGCGATTTTGGACGCGGTTCTTAAGCGCTGGTCGCTCTCTGCGGTTTGAGCTTACTACAGGTCGATTCATTTTTATCCTATTAAAGCTGATGAAGGAAGGGAAATAGATGTCTCCAGTTAACCCTGCTTTGCATACTGAGTTTAAACAGCGGTCTGTTAGGTTATGGATGCTATCAATGTGGGGGGGGGGGCTTTGTAATGGTTATTTGTATTTTCGCCAATACTGATTTCTCTCTGTCTAGGACCTTATAGCGGGGAACAAGGGTTAGGATGTTAGGACTGATGCTTTTTGATAGATACATGAGAGTATGGGATTTTGGGTTTTTGTTTAGTGTGCTCGCTAAGATTTTTCTTTCAATCTTATGCCTACGTATTCCCGTTTACCGAAACAGGGAAATCAGTGCGTTCGTAGTTCCTCCTATTCTATGGGAGGAAATGGTGTTTTTGGTGTCTTGTTCAAAGCGAAAGACGTGAAGCGAAAGGTAGTTTGTATCTTGTTCAAAGCCCAAGATGTGAAGCTGAAGGGTCTATTTGTATCTTGTTCAAAGCCCAAGATGTGAAGCTAAAGGTGTTGACTTTAGAGAGAATTTGTCATCTCTAAAGGGGGTCTGTTTGTCACAACTGTTGTGTGACTGACTGTAAAGGAGGATTACTTTAATCGGGATACGCGGATCCTAGTAATGCCATAATTTCCTTTATAGGGGGTTTTAACCTGAAGGAGAAGACTTTAACTCAGTGTAGAGCAATGCCATCTTTCCTTAGGAATTTCTCATGCTAAAAGAGGGACAGTGGCATGGATGTAGATGATCCAGAGGCTTGCCGCTTACAGCGATTAGATGAAAGGGGAAAGAGTTGTTGATGTTTGTGTACTGTGAACGAGGCACAACTTTTGATGTTAAAAGGTTAATTGGATTAACCAATGGTTTTCTTATACAAAGCCTAAGAGGAGGCTGATATGTGTCTCGTACAAAGCCTGAGAGAGAGGCTAAAAGGTTTTGACTCGACGATGGAATCTTTTGGTATCTCGTATAAAGCCCGAGATGAAGGCGATTTGACTCAACAAGAGAGTTTTTTGTATCTCGTACGAAGCCCGAGATGGAGGCTGTTGTTTGTTTGGCTCAATAAGAACCTTTTAGTATCTCGTATAAAGCCCGAGATGGAGGCGAAAGAGGTGATTGACTCAACGAGGGAGTCTCTTATGTGTCTCGTACAAAGCCCGAGAGAGAGGCTAAACGTTGTTTGACTCCGCTGGGGAGGATCATTGTACAAATCCCAAGAGGAGGCTAGCATGTCTGTTTCAGTTGAGTGACAGGTCCAGCATGCTGATTTAAAGAGAAAATCCGTTCTTATATGAGCAACACTGTACTCAAGGATTTGATTCGAGGATCAGGGTTATTTCCTGTTCTTTAAGGAGGTGGGAAATCCGAAGGGTGTTGAGACTGTCCGAGTCTACGGGTTTCCTTCCTATTCTTGAAGGGGTCACTTGAGAATGTCTTTGAGACTCAAGGAGATTAAACTGTCCAAGTCTAGAGTTTCATCTTTTGTACTATGCTTTGAGAAACAGTAGTAGACTCTTTGAAAGGATTGTTCTATGAAGACGACTAAGTTCTGTTCCTATACCTCTAGGAGGTCGTCGGGACAATTTGTACGAAGCCCAAGAGGAGGCTAGAAACTTTTAAGAAGCCGACGGGTCCTTGTATGAAGCCCAAGAGGAGGCTATCATTCCCGGAGGAAGAGATCATTATACGAAGCCTAAGAGGAGGCTGTGAATACTTCTAAGAAGCCGTAGGGTCCTTGTACTAAGCCCAAGAGGAGGCGGGGTTGCTTTTAGGAAGCCTGTGGGTCCTTGAACAATGCCCAAGAGGAGGCCGATGCTTTTAAGAAGCCGATGGGTCCCCAAACCCCGAGAAATTCAAGACAGGCTATTAATAAAGAAAAGATCAAGCCAGGAAAGTCCGAGAATTTGGAAGAAACTCAAGAGATGCCATTCACGGAGAAAAGATCATCTCTGGGGAATAGAGTTTCTTGACAAGTGCTTTTAAGAAGCCTGTGGGTCCCCAAACCCCGAGAAATTCAAGACATGCCATTCACCGAGAATAGATCAAGCCAAGAAAGTCCGAGAATTTGGAAGAAACTCAAGAGATGCCATTCACGGAGAAAATATCATCTCTGGGGAATAGAGTTTCTTTGACAACTTCTATGAGTGACAGTCTATGAAAGGGTTCACAGAGAATGCTGCCTTTCATGTCTCCATATTGTTTAACCCCAAGAGGAGGGAAGACTGTGTCTGGTAATCCTATGGGGATCTAGTATTGACTATTTCTAAGAGTGGTCAACGGGCTTAATACTAGACGTAGTTGCCGGGGAAACTCTAAATATCTATACTATTATTACACAATTGATATGAGTTTATGAAAGAAGACTTACAGTGAAACAGTCCCACAATACAGTTATATGTATATGAAAGCGGTAAATGAAAGCAATAACCACTTACTCGGTTGTAGAGCTTCCATGCTGTTTGGTTAGTTGTTCAACAAAGAAAGATTGAAAACAACAGTATATTCAAAATCAAAGGAGAAAGTGCTTTGAAAAAGAAAGATTTGGGGATTACAGCTCAAGGAGAGGCCCAAGGTTTTATCAGTGAGCGCACTGTTTGAATTTGTACAGAGGGACTTATACAAGTGACTGTAGCCCAAAAATTGTTTTCTGTACAAAGGGATGGGTTTTACACTCTCTCAAGAGGCCCAAAAGGTTTTAAAGAAAAAGAGTGGGGCTTATAACACGAGGGTAGGCGCAAAGTTTGTTTTTCGTTTAAAAATGGCGATCGCGCCGAGGTTTTCTTTTAACGCAGAGGGACTTATACAATAAGTGAGGCCCAAAATTGTTTTGGTTAAAAGGGGATTGGGTCTTACACTCTATTAGAGACCCAAGTGAGTTTTAAGAAAAGAAATGGTCTAACTACTCGAGGGTAGGCCCAGGTTTATTTTGAAAAAGCGACGATCGCGCTGTTTGTTTTTGACGGTATCGGGACTTATACAATACACTGAGACACAAAAATGATTTGGTCAAAAAAAGGATTGGGTCTTACACTCTATTAGAGGCCCATGAGTGTTTGAAAAAGTTTGATGAGGGTTGAATTAATCCAAAACCCTAATTTGTTTTCAAAAATGTATTTAATTGAATAAAAATTCAATTAAAATGATCAAAATTGTTTAAGATATGAAAAACAAATTGTGATCTTGGATTAATGCTTCAAAAATTAAGTATTGACCTACAAAATAATTAGAAGGCATTAAAAATTGCAAAATCAATGTAGAAAAAATATTTAAAATGTCAAAAACAATTAAAATATTAATTCTTTGCAATAATACCAAATATATGAAATAAATAATATTTTTAGGATTTTTTGGGAAAATAAAATATTTTAACATTTTTGTGAATTATTAAAAATAGAATCAACTCAAAATCATTAAAACTCAGAGAGAAATTAATTTTTGAATCAATTAAATAAAATCACAAAATTCAAATATTTGAATTTGAAGGAAATGGCGCCAAGAACACACCAAGAACACGCGCGTGTTCTGGGTTTGGCCAGATTTGCATTTTCTATCCAATCTCACTAAATACTTGATTATATCATGCAATCCACATACCAATCAACTCGTTTCAACCTCACGGTCATGTCTATGGCATTTAATTTCATTTAAATTAAACATATAACAAGAAATCACGAAAAATCCTCAAGAACCCTAATTTCGGCATGAAGGCTAGGATTTTTGATACACGATTCAAACAATTCAATTAATTAAGGGGAAACATTCTATGCATGATTATGAACATATGGCCAAATTATTGTGCGAGGAAATATGCATAGATTGACAGATGACCAAGTATGTGCTTACCTCTAGGGCGTGATAGCAAGAGCAAATTGATTTCTGAGTTGGAGGTGTTACAGATGTTATGTGAGTGTTTGGATCACTTCTATATGATGTATGTGAGGTGTGTGAGTGATTGGTTTGATTGGAAAAGCTCTCAAACTCAAAACCCGATAGTGACTTGCCTTAGAAGGCAAAATTGGAGTGAAAGAAGAGATTTTGAGGAAAGCATCAGTTTGATGGCTTTGGTGTACTAAAATTGATCACAATTAAGCTCTATTTATAGTAGAGCAAGTTTGTTTTGCAAGGAATAGTGAATGGCAACTTCTGAGTAGGTTTGTTAAATGTTGGCCAATGGAAGTTCAAGTCTCCTCTAGCCATTGACTAGAGGTTAGGGCACAGGCTGCTGGTTCCCTTGGTCTTGGATAAGTCTTGACTGAATTCAAATGAAAATGGCTCAGTCCATGCCACCTTGGTGCTTACATTGAATGCTCCAATCCAAATTTGGAGTCTTGTCCCTATTTTGGCAATTCTAGGTTCAACATGCTATTTCTTGTTCCAAAGACTTTGGAGGCTTGGCTCAGTGATTGCCTCCTTGAGATTCAATCCTCAGATGTGTCCAAGTGGATAGAAGTGTTTGGATTTGCACAATTTTGGTAAATCGAGAAAAAATGCAAATTCTGCCTTGCCTTGATAGATTTCAACAAGGCAACTTGACAATGTCATAACTCATAGCCTAAATGGAATTTGGCAATGTTCTTGGCCATTTTGGAAAGCCCTTACATGATACAACAACTGTTTGAACATGTTTGGTTTTGATCTCTTTTGAATCCAAGTGAAAAATCCCCCTACATTTGGAAAAAAAATGAAGACAGATTTGGACTTAGTGAAAATTTCACTAAATGTTGGAAAAAGTGACATTTTCATTTTTCAGCCATTTTGATCACTCCATAACTCAAAATCCTTAATGAATTGGACTTAGGTCTAGTTGAAGTTTTTGTAGAGGGTAATGAGGGCTACAAATCCATATTTGGATGAGGAAAAATGGCTTTGTAGTTTAGGAGTTATGATCCTCCAAAGTTGGTACCCTAGCCACTTTATTTTTAACTTAGAAAATTTTCTAAGTTTTTATGGTTACCCCTTTTACAAGTTATCCAACTTTTCTTGATTTTTCTTGATGAATGATGATTCAAATCACACATTAACATCATTTTAGGGTTAAAAATCCATTTTGGTGAAAAATCTCAAAAAGTCAAAGTTGACTTTTGTGCACAGTTGACTTTTTATCAGATGAATTCCAAACTGTGCAATTCTTCAGGAAATCATGTCCTTGACCTAAATTAAACTTGATGGACATGTTCCATGGGTGTCATAGGGTATATTGAGGTATGTCCTAGGGCTTGGGAGCATGTCCTGGTCAAAAGTCAAAGTTACAGTTGACTTTTTCCTTAAAACCATAACTGTGGTGCAGATGAAATTGAGACTTGTTGCTCAAACTTCTTAGATTAATCCATTGTTCCAAATGGATAAATATAGTTAATTAGAGACCCTCAAACCCTCTATTGAGGTCTTGGCTCATGATTTACCCTAAAAGTTAACTTAGGGGTGAATTAGGTCAAGAAACCCTAATTCCTGATTTTTTATTTATGCATCCCTTGAGGTAAAATTGACTTGATGATTGGGTCCATGAGGTTCCATGGAGTATATTAGGTTGTGTTTTGGATCAATGGCTTGTGCCCAGATGAAAATTTTCCATCTGGAGGCCCTGGTCGACCAAAACCCTAATTTGGTGACACTGTCGATCTTGAGACTTGATCCACCTAGAAGGGAGCAGCTTTGTGCTTAATCCTTGGAGTGGGAGTCCTTTTGATCCTTTGTAGTTACTTGAGAGGTTAGTGTCATACCCCAAATTTTGACCACTAAGATTTCCCATCATTGTGCAAATCATCATCACAATATGGGGGAACCATCCTGTTTCATCAGTCTCCCCAAAGATGGGTGAGCATCCACTACAATCAAAATTACAGTTTCAAGCCCTCTCAGAGCCTTAGAAAAAGGGTCAATCAAGGAATGACATGATCTTCAACTTGTCTAAACCTCTCAAACATACACAAAAGATCAAAAAAGGACTCCCACTCCAAGGATTAAGCACAAAGCTGCTCCCTTCTAGGTGGATCAAGCCTCAAGATCGACAGGGTCACCAAATTAGGGTTTTGGTCGACCAAGTCCTCCAAATGGAAATTTTTCATCTGGGCATGAGCCAATGTTCCAAAACATAACCTAATATACTCCATGGGACCTCATGGACCCAAACATCAAGTCAATTTAACCTCAGGGGATGCATACATCAAAAATCAGGAATTAGGGTTTCTTGACCTAATTCACCCCTAAGTTGACTTTTGGGACAAATCATGAACCAAGACCTCAAGAGAGAGTTTTAGGGTCTCTAATGAACTTAAAGCTTGAGCAACAAGTCTCAATTTCATCTGCACCACAATTAGGGTTTTAAGGGAAAAGTCAACTGTAACTTTGACTTTTGACCAAGACATGCTCCCAAACCCTAGGACATGCCTCAATATACCCTATGACACCCATGGAACATGTTCATCAAGTTTGATTTAGGACAAGGACATGATTTCCTGAAGAATTGCACAATTTGGAATTCATCTGATAAAAAGTCAACTGTGCACAAAAGTCAACTTTGACTTTTTGAGATTTTTCACCAAAATGGATTTTTAACCCTAAAATGATGTTAATGTATGATTTGAATCATCATTCATCAAGAAAAATCAAGAAAAGTTGGATAACTTGTAAAAGGGGTAACTATAAAAACTTAGAAAATTTTCTAAGTTAAAAATAAAGTGACAAAGGTACCAACTTTGGAGGACCATAACTCCTAAACCACAAGGCCATTTTCTCTCATCCAAAGATGGATTTGTAGCTCTCATTACCCTCTACAAAAACTTCAACTAGACCTAACTCCAATTCATTAAGGATTTTGAGTTATGGAGTGATCAAAATGGTTGAAAAATGAAAATGTCACTTTTTCCAACACTTAGTGAAATTTTCACTAAGTTCAAATTTGTCTTCACTTTTTGCCAAATGTAGGGGGATTTTTCACTTGGATTCAAAAGATATCAAAACCAAACATGTTCAAACAGTTATTGTATGATGTAAGAGCTTTCCAAAATGACCAAGAACATTGCCAAATTCCATTTGAGTCATGAGATATGACATTGGAAAGTTGCCTTGCTGAAATCTGTCAAGGCAAGGCAGAATTTGCAACTTTGCTCGATTTTCCAAACTCAGCCAAATCGAATTGCTCCTATCCACTTGGACACCTCAGAGGATTGAATCCAAAGGGGACAATCACTGAACCAAGTCTCCAAAGTCCATGGAACAAGAAATAACATGTTGAACCTAGAATGGCCAAAATAGGGACAAGACTTCAAATTTGGATTGGAGCATTCAATGTAAGCATCAAGGTGGCATGGACTGTGCCATTCTCATCTGAAATCAGTCAAGACTTATCCAAGACCAAGGGAACCAAAGCTCTGTGCCCTAACCTCTAGTCAATGGCTAGAGGAGACTTGAAATTCCATTGGACAACATTGGCCAAACCTACTTAGCAGCTGCCATTCACTGTGGATCCCAAAACAAACTTGCTCTACTATAAATAGAGCTCAATTGTGATCAGTTTGAGTACACCAAAGCCATCTAACAGATGCTTTCCTCAAAATCTCTTTCTCTTGGCAAAAATGCCTTTCTTAGCAACGTAGCTATCGGGTTTTGAGTTTGAGAGCTTTTCCAATCAAACCAATCACTCACACACCTCACATACATCACATATGAGCTGATCAAACACTTAGATCACTTCTGAAACACCAATTTCACAAAATCACCAGCTGGTTGCTCAAATTTTCAATCAAGTTGCAGCTGAGATACCACAAATTGTTCCAGCCATTTTCAATCAGGCCCAAGCATTCAAACACACTCCATAGGGTGTAGGGAAGCTGTTAAGATCATCACCACTCATTTGTAACACCTCCAAATCAAAAATCACATTGCACTTGCTGTCACGGCCTAGAGGTAAGCACATACTTGGTCATCTCTCAATCTATGCATATTTTCTCGCACAATAATTTGGCCATATGTTCATAATCATGCATGGAATGTTTCCCCTCAATTAATTGCATTGTTTGAATCGTGTATCAAAAATCCTAGCCTTCATGCAGAAATTAGGGTTCTTGAGGATTTTTCATGATTTCTTGTTGTATGTTTAATTTAAATGAAATTAATTGACATAAACATGATCGTGAGGTTGAGACGAGCATAATGATATGTGGATTGCATGATATGATTACGTATTCAGTGAGATTGGATGGAAAACGCAAATCAGCCAAACCCAGAAAAACACGCGTGTTCTTGCTTGTGTTCTTGGCGCCTTTTTCATAAATTCAAATATTTGAATTTTGTGATTTTGTTTAATTGATTCAAAAATTAATTTCTCTCTGAGTTTTAATGATTTTGAGTTGATTCTTTTTTTAATAATTCACAAAAATGTTAAAATATTTTATTTTCCCAAAAAATCCCAAAAATATTATTTATTTCATATAATTGATATTTTTGCAAAGAATTAATGTTTTAATTGTTTTTAAGATTTTAAATATTTTTTCTACATTGATTTTGCAACTTTTAATGCTTTCTAATTATTTTGTAGGTCAATACTTAATTTTTGAAGCATTAATCCAAGATCACAATTTGTTTTTCATATGTTAAACAATTTTGATCATTTAATTGAAATTTTTTTGAAAACAAATTAGGGTTTTTGGATTAATTCAACCCTCATAAATCATTTTCAAAACTCTTTGGGCCTCTAATAGAGTGTAAGACCCAATCCTTTTTTTGACCAAATCATTTTTGGGCCTCAGTGTATTGTATAAGTCCCGATACCGTCAAAAACCAACGGCGCAATCGTCGCCTTTTCAAAATAAAAATTGGGCCTCTCCTCGAGCTATAAGACTCATTCAAAACACTTTTGGGCCTCTATTAGAGTGTAAGACCCAACCCCCTTTTAACCAAAACATTTTGGGCCTCACTTATTGCATAAGTCCCTCTGCGTTAAAAGAAAACCTCGGCGCGATCGCCATTTTTAAACGAAAAGTCATCTGAGCCTACCCTCGAGTTATAAGCCCCACTCTTTTTCTTTAAACCTTTTGGGCCTCTAATAGAGTGTAAGACCCAACTCCCTTGTACAAAAAACTTTTTGGGCCTCATTCATTGTATAAGTCCCTCTGTACATTTTCAAGTTTGACGCGATCGTCATCCGTTGAAAAACAAACCTTGGGCCTACCCTCAAGTTATAAGCCCCACTCTTTTTCTTTAAAACTCTTTGGGCCTCTTGAGAGAGTGTGAGACCCATCCCTTTATGCAGAAAACTTTTTGGGCCTCAGTCACTTGTATAAGTCCCTCTGTACAAATTCTAACAGTGCGCTCACTGATAAAACCCTGGGCCTCTCCCTGTGCTGTAAGCCCCAAATCTTTCTTTTTCAAAGCACTTTCTCCTTTGATTTTGAATATACTGTTGCTTTCAATCTTTCTTTGTTGAACAACTAACCAAACAGCATGGAAGCTCTACAACCGAGTAAGTGTTTATCCGCTTTCATTTACCGCTTTCATATACATATAACTGTATTGTGGGGCTGTTTCACTGTAAGTCTTCTTTCATAAACTCATATCAACTGTGTAATAATAGTATAGATATTTCGAGTTTCCCCGGCAACTACGTCTAGAACTAAGTGACGCCGTTTCGTTTATACGTAGAAATAGACAACTAGATCCCCAATAGGATCACCAGATACAGTCTTCTCTTCGGCTGTCCTCATTAGGAATTGTCAAGAAACTCTACTCCCAGAGATGAATGTATTCTCCGTGAATGGCATCTTTGAGTTTCTTCCAAATTCTCGAACTTTCCTGACTTGATCTATTCTTTGTGAATAGCTTGCCTTGAATTTCTCGGGGTTTGGGGACCCACGGGCTTCTTAAAAGCATCGACCTCCTCTTGGGAATCGTACAAGAACCCACAGGCTTCCTAAAAGCAACCCCGCCTCGTCCTGGGCTTAGTACAAGGACCTTACGGCTTCTTAGAAGTATTCACAGCCTCCTCTTAGGCTTCATATAATGATCTCTTCCTCCGGGAATGATAGCCTCCTCTTGGGCTTAGTACAAGGACCCGTCGGCTTATTAAAATTTTCCAGCCTCCTCTTGGGCTTCGTACAAATTGTCCCGACGACCTCCTAGAGGTATAGGAACAGAACCTAGTCATCTGCATAGAGCAGTCCTGTCGTAGAGTCTACTACTGTTTCTCAAAGCATAGTACAAAAGATAAAACTCTAGACTTGGACAGTCTAATCTCCTTGAGTCTCAAAGACATTCTCAAGTGACCCCTTCGTTAAATAGGAAAGAAACCCGTAGACTCGGACAGTCTCGATACCCTTCGGATTTCCCGCTTCCTTAAAGAACAGGAATAACCCGGATCCTTGAATCAAATACATGAGTACAGTGTTTCTCATATAAGAACTGATTTTCTCTTTTAAAATCAGTATATTGGACCTGTTACTCAACTGAAACAGCCACCATAGCCTCCTCTTGGGCTTTGTACAATGATTCTCCCCAGCGGAGTCAAACAACGTTTAGCCTTTCTCTCGGGCTTTATACGAGACACATATGAGAATCCCTCATTGAGTCAATCACCCCTTTGGCCTCCATCTCGGGCTTTGTACGAGATACAAAAGGGTTCTTATCAAGCCAAACAAACAATAGCCTCCATCTAGGGCTTTATAGGAGATACAAAAACCCTCTCTTGTTGAGTCAAACCTTTTTGCCTCTCTCTCGGGCTTTGTACGAGACACATATTAGCCTCCTCTTAGGCTTTATATAAGAAAACCACTGGTTGATCCAATCAACCTTTTAGCATCAAAGTTGTGCCTCGTTCATAGTACACAAACATCAACAACTCCTTCCCTTTCATCTAATCGCTGTAAGCGGCAAGCCTCTGGATCATCTACATCCATGCCACTGTCCCTCTTTTAGCATGAGAAATTCCTAAGGAAAGATAGCATTGCTCTACACTAAGTTAAAGTCTTCTCCTTCAGGTAAAAACCTCCTTTAAAGGAAATTATGGCATTGCTAGGATCTGCGTATCACGGTTAAAGTAATTCTCCTTTCTAAAAATAGTTGTGACAAACAACCCCTCTTTAGAGATGACAAATTCTCTCTAAAGTGGAGAATTTTCAGCTTCACATCTTGGGCTTTGAACAAGACACAAATAGACTTTTCAGCTTCACATCTTGGGCTTTGAACAAGATACAAACTACATTTCACTTCACGTCTTGGGCTTTGAACAAGACACCAAAAAACCCATTTCCTTCCATAGAATAGGAGGAACTACGAACGCTCTGATTTCCCTGTTTCGGTAAACGGTAATACGTAGGCATAAGATTGAAAGAAAAATCTTAGCGAGCACACTAAACCAAAACCCAAAATCCCATACTCTCATGTATCTATCAAAAGCATCAGTCCTAACATCCTAACACTTGTTCCCCGCCAGAAGATCCTAGAAAGAAAGAAGAACCGTATTGGCAAAAATACAAATAACCAGTACAAAGGCCCCCCCACATTGATAGCATTCGTAACCTAACAGACCGCTGTTTAAACTCAGTATGCAAGCAGGGTTAATTGGAGACATCTATTTCCCTTCCTTATTCATCTCACAATAGGATAAGAAATGAATTGACCTGTAGTTTAAGCTCAAACCGCAGAGAGTGACAAGCGCTTAAAAACCGCGTCCAAAATCGCTCGCTACAGAAAAATGGCGCCCACCGTGGGGCATGTGGAAAGTTTGATCTAGGCACAGTCTTCCTTTTCTTCACTTATGTGAAAACCACAGATTGGGGCTTCCGCCGGGGAACCCATTTTCTGTCAGGAACTTAGGATTCATAGCTTTAAAGGTCTAGGATGTTTAGGACAAATATATATACTGCTTTTCCTAATTGCTATACATGTTTATTTTTCTGCTAATGGGAATGCGGGTGATGCCGTATGCGGAAAGATTGAGTATACACTTAAGATAAGTGATGGCGACGGGGTCGACCATCAACCTCAGTGGAGGCTGACCAACGCAACCCATTCTCTCACCCAGACAATGGGCCGGTTGTTAAGTTTGAGAAGCTGAGGAGCCAAACCCTTTCGTAGTGCGGAAACTATCGAAAATAGTTGTTACGCGATACTACCCTCATTTGAGGCTGGTGATCTATTCTCGGTGCATGGCACTTACTCTAAGATTGCACTACAACTCGCTGGCGATCCGCTTGTTGTTTTGCTTTCCTGGGAGGAGCTGATGATAATGAGTACAGGTACAAAAATACCCTAGTATAAACCTTTGGGGATGGGTAGAGCCTTGACTTCATGACAACGACCCTTTGACCCCATGTTTTTTCTATGTTTTTGTGTGCTGCATTCATGCATTCATCTAAAAAACATTAAAACATTCAAAAAACTTCTCTTCTAGTCTCTTTGTTTTTCAAATTAAACTAAGACTGTGATTGCAAATATCAGAGAAAAGGATTGCACTAATGGACTTCGGTAGAAGGAGAACTCATAAGTACACCTTCAAGGTTCCAAAACTAGAGGATTGGAGAAGGTTAGCAAGGATGATCACTAACCTTGAGGCTTTTAGAGCCAAGCACGAAGGTCTGCTACCACTGTTAAGAGTCCATGTGATTGAGGGAATCATGGATGCGCTCATTCAGTTTTACGATCCGGTTTATCACTGTTTCACATTCCCGGATTACCAGCTTGCACCAATGCTGGAGGAGTATTCTCATCTAGCTGATTTACACATTACAGATCGAGCTCCATTTTCTGGACTGGAAGAAATTCCAAAGAATCAGACCATTACAAGAGCAATTCATTTGGACGAGTCTGAGGTCAGGACTCACATGACCGCTAAGGGTGGCATCCAAGGTTTGCCAGCCCAGTTCTTGACGAAGAAAGCCCTGTATTTTTCCAGTATAGGAAACATGACTGCTTTTGAAAGCATCTTTGTCTTGCTCACCTATGGGTTATTTTTGTTTCCCAACATCAATAACTTCGTCGATATCAACTCCATTAAGGTTTTTCTCATTGGAAACCCTGTGCCGACTTTGCTCGCAGATGCGTATCATTCTGTACACTTGGGAAATTTGTACAGTGGAGGGGATATCACATGCTGTGTACCTCTGCTTTATAAATGGTTTATCTCACACCTGCCCAAGTCTGCTGCTTTTTGGGATTGTAAGAGTGCCTTACGTTGGTCACAGAAGATCATGTCTCTTACCAACTCTGATATAGATTGGTGTAATAGGATTTATGAGGGAATCAGGATCATTGATCGTTGTGGAAACTTCCCCAACGTACCCCTCATAGGAACTAAAGGGGGAATCAACTACCATCCGATATTGGTTCGCCGTCAATTTGGATACCCGATGAGACACATCCCACGGGGGGTTCATCTGGAGGGTCTTTTCTTCAAAGAAGGAGAAAACTACAGAGCACTAAAGATGGAAATAGTGCACGCTTGGAAACACGTTCATAAGAAAGGACGAGAGTCCCTAGGAAAACCAAACTGTGTCTCGGTGGAGCCTTATCTCCATTGGGTACAAACTAGAGCTCTCAAGCTAAAGATGCCTTATCCTCATTACGGAATTCTTCCCCCGAGGGAATCTGTCATGTACTTCATGACGGAAACTGAAAAGCTTCAGGTTACTCTCAACAAAGTTCAACGGGAGAGAAGGTCTTGGAAGAACAAGTACCGCACCCTCGACATAGAGTGCATCAAAATACAGCAATTACTGAAAGAGAAAGATGCTCTGATTGAGATTTTGGAGCAACATGCTGTAGAGAATCAAGATGACCAAAGGAATTTGCTCACTCCTTTCACCTGGCAAAGGAATGACAACCCGACAACGGCCCAAGAGCCCCGGTCAAAGAAAAGGAAAGTACCAGAGTCAGCACCCGATTTCTCTTCAGAGAGGACTCGGGACCCATTAGCTTAGGTTTCTGTTTCTGCACTTTATAATCTACTGTATTTCCATTTCTGTAATCCTTTGAATTTCAATAAAAAGGGGTTTCCCCACTGTTTGATATTTGCAATCTAATTGTCGAAGTTTATTTTGATTAAACCAAAAAAACAATTAATATAATCATTGCATTCATCATTCTCACACCGTGTATTCTTCTTCCTTACGAATCTCACGTTTGTGTCTCGATTCTAGAGTCAAACTGTCTCATTCGTACAATACTCGGGCCAATCGTCAGAAGAGGATGGATGATTTAGATGAAGAAAACAGAGAGTTGAAAGAAGAGATCGACGCTCTAAGAGAGGATATGAGAAAGCTTCGTAATGACATGCAAGCCATGGCAGAAGCTCAGCTACAACGGACTCTGATCTCTGAGATAACCTCAACGCCCATCGTGGAGAAGTATGAACCTAGGTATCAAATGCCGAAAGATCGTCCTTGGGGTATGCCTGTTAACTATATCCCAGAAGGATATGTTCCGCCGATCACTGAAGATCAGGGAATCACAGCAGAAGTCGTTGGGCCTAAAGGTTACAAACTTCGGGAAAGCGAAGATGCCAGGGGCATACTGAAGACTCCTGAAGGTTACAAACTTCGGCAAACGCCAAGATTCACTGCCGTAGTCACGGTACCACCCCCTGTGGTGCACACTGTCCCGGAAGGACAGATTCCACCAACACCTTCTGGTAAGAAGGAAACTATGTTCGATAGAATGGATGAATTCCAGGAACAGTTCCTGGAAATGCAGAAGGAACTGCAAGCCATTCGCGATCAGGATCTATTTGGAAAGGACGCCGCAGATCTCTGCTTGGTCCCCAATATGAAAGTCCCGCACAAGTTCCAAGTGCCCGACTTTGAAAAGTACAAGGGTAACTCTTGCCCTCAAAGCCATCTGGTGATGTACGCTCGGCGGATGTCAGCTCAGATGGAGAATCAGGACCTGCTGATTCACTACTTTCAGGATAGTTTAACCGGTGCCGCACTCAAATGGTACATGGGTTTAAACCGTGCTACGATCAGCACTTTCGGAGATCTTGGTACTGCCTTCGTTCAACAATACAAATACAATTTGGACATGGCACCCGACAGAGATCAACTCAGATCAATGTCGCAAAAGGACAAGGAAACCTTTAAGGAGTATGCTCAAAGGTGGCGTGAAATTGCCACTCAAATTTGTCCACCTCTTGAGGAAAAAGAGATGACAAAGATCTTCTTAAAGACCTTAAGCTCATTTTACTATGACCGAATGGTTGCCAGTGCGCCCGGTGATTTCACCGAAATGGTGGGCATGGGTGTACGCCTTGAGGAAGCCGTCCGAGAAGGACGTTTGGTAAAAGACACTGGATCATCGAGCGGTACTAAAAAATATGGTAGTGCTCTCCCTAAGAAAAAAGAGCAAGATATTGGGAATATCTCTCTTGGAAAGAAAAGGCGACGATATCAACCAGTAGCAGCTATGACTCCTGTTATTAGCCCTGCGCCTATTCCTACGTATCAACCTCAGGTTGCGCAGAGCCAACCTGATCAGCAAAGGATGCAACAGCCTCTTCAGCAGGCTCGTCCTCCATACAATAACAACCGTACAACACGACCATCAGGGTTTGATCCTATACCCTTGTTGTACACAGAATTGTTTCCATTACTGCTAGCCAAGGGGCACATTCATACTAAGTCCCCTCTTACAGTACTGGAAAATCCACCTTCTTAGTTTAAGGTGGATCAGACGTGCCCTTATCATCAAGGAGGTCCAGGGCATAACATAGAAACTTGACTTAATTTCAAGTCCGACGTGCAAAAGCTTGTTAGGAGCGGGCTCTTATCTTTCAAAGATACGAATCCTAATGTTCTTACGAACCCGCTGCCTCAACATGAGAAAGCTGCAGTCAATTTGATAGAGGAAGAGATTAACAATGTCTATCAAATTCACGATGTACTCTTGTTAAAGAGCAATCTGGTCAAGATGCATTGTAGACAGAGTGGATATGGCCATGTGCCACCTCATAACTATCATCAGTGTGATATCTGCTCTAAAGATAACCAAGGATGTTCTGTAGTGCAAGCGGCTCTACAGGAACAAATGGATCTCGGATGGATCCAAGAACACTGAGTTCGTGGAGTTAACATGGTTTACATGGATTCCAATGTCATACAGAACCACGACATCCGTGCAATGAGTGTCAACTTGGTGGCAATGCACTCAAGGCAAAGCCAGTATCATAATCCGCCGCGACACGATTACAATTCCTGTCTGACTTGCTCGGTAAACAAACAGGGATGCTCTTTTATACAAGAGGCCCTCCAGCGTCAGATGGATCTTGGATGGATCCAAGACTACCACGATAGGAATTCCTATCAGATCAACATGGTTCAGATCTTTGACATTCGCATGTTGAATGCCAACCTGGTAGAGTTACATGTTGAGCAGGTCCGACTTGGATTCTTAATATCACATGACTATCAAAGCGGTAAAGCGAGTTGCGAAAACGATCGAGGTTGTACCCTTGTCCAAGAGGAACTTCAGCACTTGTTAAATCACTAGTGGATGCCAATCTACATGGGTAAAGATACTCAGCAAATTAGTATCAATAACAGGAATCCTACCCGGCGTCAAAGTCAGGATGTCCGATCAATGGAAGGTAACCTAGTGAGGTTACATTGTATTCAAAGTGGGCGTGGCCAGGTGCCACCACACAATTATGACCGTTGTAGCGTTTGTTCGAAAAGTAACCAAGGGTGTTACCTTGTGAGAGCGGCTCTTCAGGGTCAGGTGGATCGTGGAGAAATTCGTCCATATCCGGGTTCTGGACCCATCAACTGGTCGCCAAACTACCTCACCGATCAAATTGAGGACGTTGTCACAATTTCTGGTCATCATAGGACCAGGGATGTTTTTGCCATCATTCCTCTACTTGATGAATCTAAAGTTCCCAACCAGGAACGGATCGAGATTACTTACGATGGTCTGAAAAATCAGAAGGTTCCCATAGTCATCTATCTGCCGGGACCACTACCGTATGAATCAACTAAGGTTATCCCTTACAAATACGGTGCAACGATAATTAAGAATGGAAAGGAAATTCCATTACCCTTCGTTGTGAACATTGCAGACATCAGTCGAGTAACACGGAGTGGTAGAATCTTCAACCGAGGGGTTGGGAAAGTTAACAAGGAAAAGGAACTTCACACAGAAGCTCCCGATCCGCCAGTTGGTCAATCTAGTAATCCCGACATTTTGAAAAACGATGAGATGCTGAAGCTCATCCAAAGGAGTGAATACAACATTGTTGATCAACTGTTACAAACTCCTTCAAAGATCTCTGTATTATCACTGTTACTCAGTTCAGAAGCGCACAGGGAGGCTCTACAGAAAGTCTTGGAGTAAGCCTTTGTGGAACAGGATGTAACAATCAGACAGTTTGATAGTATTGTCTCTAACATCACTTCCTGCAATAGTTTGGGATTTAGTGATGAGGAATTACCCGAAGAGGGTCGCCGTCATAACATGGCGCTCAACATTACAGTTAACTGCCAGGACGATGCTTTAGACAGCGTACTGGTAGACACAGGGTCAGCCCTGAATGTTATGCCGAAGTCTACTTTGATGCAATTATCATTCAAAGGCCCTCCGATGAGAACTAGCGAGGTCGTCATCAAAGCGTTCGACGGATCCAGAAAAACAGTTATCGACGAAGTTGATCTTCCCAAAACTATTGGTCCTCACACTTTCTAAGTCACTTTCCAGGTCATGGACATTCGGGCAACATATAGTTGTTTATTAGGAAGACCTTGGATACATCAGGCTGGAGCAGTTACGTCAACCCTCCACCAAAAGCTAAAGTTCGTCAAGAACGATCAACTTGTCACAGTCTGTGGAGAACAGGCCTTGCTCGTAAGCTACTTGTCATCATTTACTGGTATAGAACCCGAGGAGGTTATTAGAACTCAGTTCCAAGCACTGTCGGTGAGCAAGGACAATCAATTCAAAGAAGGAACTTCCATTTCTTCATACAAAGATGCTATCAAAGCGGTCGAGAGTACCGATACAACTGGATGGGGACCGCTCGTTATTCCCACTGACAATAAGACAAAGAAGGGTCTTGGTTTTTCTATAACCTGTACCCAGACAGCTGCCAACGATGAAAGTCTTCATCCACTTCAAAACTTCTTCCACAGTGAAGGTTTCCTTCACCCAGTGTCTCAGGCGGTACATGCTATCAATGAGGAAGATCCCTCTGACACGGATGAAGAATGGAAGTCCTATCTCAACAAGGACGGTTATATGTCTCAAGAAGAGGTGCCTATGCCTTTTTGCTTTCCTACAGAAAGTCTGAGATTTATACCAAGATCAGATGTCGAAATGATATATAGAGATTGTGATCCAGAAGGATGCCGTGCTCCACCAAATTCATTAGAGGAAGACACTCTGATGAAAGACAACTTTGATCACAACTACTATGGCCCAATGGATGGTCTGCCAATGTGGCAACCTTATCCAGGAGACTTGGGGCAGAAAGTCAGCCGAACAATGAAACTCAGCTGACCGTCATTGAACAAAATACCTGTGTCCCCACCATGTCATGGGATCAACACTCAGGTCATTCAGAAACTGCTCAACATGAAGATGAATTCGCAACGTTCGTAGGACTTGAATTCATCAACTATGCTTTTCCCGAGGTCAACGTCATTGAGAGAGATGACTCCTCTAGTTCCAAAGAAGTGTGGGACACCCTGGGACAACCAAGTGGAAAATAAGACTTTATGGTCAAGTACACTGCTCCCGAAAGCTCTCGTATCAGGTTCGAAGATATCCAGCCAACTGGATGGGGAGATACAGCTGAGAGCACCAATGCTATGCAAAATACAACTGAGGAATTCTTCTACGATAATTCTGCCTGCGAAACAGATTCCAACGATCCTGCTCCACCAGAAATCGGCATTATTTCTGAAGACAAATCGAGGAAGGTGCCAGACTTTGTGATTCACAGAGGAGTTCGCCGCCAATGGGTTACCGTCGAGGTTCCGAAGGTCGTTCATCAGTCAAAGTAATTGCCATCTTTTAACCTTTCACCCTGCCCAGGTGAAACCGATGTTTTGATAGGGCTCGCTTTCTGTAAATTTCCCTCTTCGCTTTTCCCAAAGCGACATAGTTTTGTTTTATAGGGCTGTAGTTTCAAGGATCGACTTGTTCATTAATAAAATAACGTCGTTCTGTAATTTCCGCATTAATTGCTGTTTTCACTTTTTGCTTTTTCAGAAAATGGTAATCCTAAAGAAAATAATTCAATAATAAAAACAAGCTGTAATAAAATAAAAACACTGCACACACTTGTATTTTCTCTATCTCTTCTAAACACGAATCATTACGTCATGTAGATTGCTTGTTTTAAACCCCGTTGAAACATACGATCCGATGCCTTCGCCCAACTTTGAGTTCCCGGTATTCGAGGCTGAAGAAGAAAATGACAACGAAATTCTAGAAGAAATCTCCCGACTACTCAGACAAGAGGAAAGGTCTATTGAACCTCACAAAGAACCGTTGGAAACGGTAAACTTGGGTTCAGAAAAAGAGAGAAAAGAAATCAGGATTGGGGCACTGCTCAGTCCAACTGCCAGAAAGGGTTTGATAAAGCTTCTCAGAGAATTTCCCGATGTATTCGCTTGGTCCTACCAGGATATGCCAGGGTTGGATACCAGCATCGTGGAACATCATTTACCATTGAGATCAGAATGTCCGCCAGTAAAACAAAGGTTGAGACAGACTCACTCGGACATGGCCATCAAAATCAAGGAGGAGGTACAGAAACAGATTGACGCGAGTTTCCTCGCCACATCTGAATATCCTCAATGGTTAGCCAACATCGTACCCGTTCCCAAAAAGGATGGAAAGGTCAGAATGTGTGTTGATTACTGAGATCTGAACAAGGCAAGTCCAAAGGACGACTTTCCTTTACCACACATTGACATGCTGGTAGATACTACAGCAAAGTTCAAAGTTTTCTCCTTCATGGATGGATTTTCAGGCTACAACCAAATCAAAATGGCGCCGAAAGACATGGAAAAAACTTTATTCATTACCCCATGGGGTACTTTTTGTTACAAGGTTATGTCGTTCGGTTTGAAGAACGCCGGGGCAACCTATCAAAGGGCCATGATTACTCTATTTCATGACATGATACACAAAGAAATCGAGGTATATGTTGATGATATGATTGTAAAATAAAAAACAGAGAGTAAGCACGTTGAACATCTGTCAAAATTGTTCTAACGTCTAAGAAAATTCAAGCTCCGCTTGAATCCCAACAAGTGCACCTTCGGTGTCCGTTCAGGGAAACTACTAGGGTTCATCGTCAGCCAGAAAGGAATTGAAGTTGATCCTGACAAGGTCAAGGCCATTCAAGAAATGCCTTCTCCGAAAACTGAAAAACAAGTCAGAGGATTCCTGGGACATTTGAATTACATCTCCAGATTCATATTCCTTATGACCGCCACTTGTGCGCCAATCTTCAAATTACTGAAAAAGAACCAAGATTGTGTTTGGTCAGAAGATTGCCAAACCGCCTTCGACAGTATCAACGAATATCTGTTGAATCCTCTGATTCTATCACCTCCGGTAGAAGGAAGACCACTGATCATTTACCTCACAGTCCTAGAGTACTCAATGGGATGTGTACTTGGCCAACAAGACGAAACCAAACGGAAAGAGTCTGCCATTTACTATCTAAGCAAGAAATTCACCGACTGTGAAACTCGGTACACGATGCTCGAGAAAACTTGTTGTGCTTTGGCTTGGGCAGCCAAACGTCTTCGCCAATACATGATTCGTCATACTACTTGGTTGGTCTCCGAAATGGATCCAATCAAATATGTTTTCGAAAATCCTGCTCTCACGGGAAGAATTGCCTGTTGGCAGATGCTGTTATCAGAATATGACATAGAGTACCATGCTCAGAAAGCCGTTAAGGGAAGTATTTTAGCCGATCATTTGGCTCATCAACCGATTGACGATCAGGAATCAATCGGGTTTGACTTCCCAGACGAAGATGTCATGTATCTAAAGATGAAAGATTGCGTGAACCGTTACCCAGTGAAGGGCCAGAACCAGGTTCCCAATGGGGGCTTATATTTAACGGAGCAGCTAATCATTACGGAAATGGAATTGGGGCAATCATCATAACACCACAGGGTACCCACATTCCTTTCACTGCCAAACTTAGGTTCAAGTGTACGAACAACGAGGCCGAATACGAAGCTTGTATTATGGGTCTCAAAGAAGCGATTGATTTAAGGATAAAAAATTTGGACGTATACGGTGACTCAGCCCTGGTTATCAATCAAATAAAAGGAGATTGGAACACATACCAATCAGGATTGATTCCATACAAAGATTACGCAAGAAGATTGTTACCCTTCTTCAACAGAGTCGAGTTTCACCACATCCCTCGTGATGAGAATCACATGGCTGATGCATTAGCCACCATCTCTTCCATGATTAGTGTAGGTCAATGGAATGACATACCTAAGATCGATATAATGCGCCTTGAACGGCCCGCTTACATCTTCATGATTGAAGCAGTCATAGACAGCAGACCTTGGTATCACGATATCAAATGCTTCCTTCAGAAACAAGAGTACCCATCTGGGGCACTCAGGAAAGACAGAAAAACCCTCAGAAGATTGGCTGGAAACTTCTTCCTGAGCGGTGACACTCTTTATAAGAGGAATTTTGACATGGTTTTCCTCCGATGCGTCGACAGACCAGAAGCAGACATGCTTATGAAAGAAATTCATGAAGGATCCTTTGGCACTCATGCCAATGGAAACGCAATGGCGAGAAAAATTCTAAGAGCAAGGTACTATTGGTTGACCATGGAATCCGACTGCTACAAGTACATGAGGAGGTGTCACAAGTGTCAGATATACTCCGACAAAATTCATGTACCGCCATCACATCTCAAAGTTCTTTCTTCCCCATGGCCATTCTCGATATGGGGAGTCGACATGATTGGCATGATTGAGCCTAAGGCTTCAAACGGACATCGGTTCATCCTGGTAGCCATTGATTACTTCACCAAGTGGGTCGAAGCAGCGTCATTCGCTAATGTAACCCGACAAGTGGTGGTCCGATTTATCAAAAACAATATCATCTGCCGTTATGATGTTCCGAGCCAGATCATTACTGATAATGGATCTAACTTGAACAATAAGATGATGAAAGAGTTGTGCGCAGAGTTCAAGATCGAACACCATAACTCATCTCCCTACCGACCCAAGATGAACGGAGCGGTAGAAGCGGCTAACAAGAACATCAAGAAGATCGTTCAAAAGATGGTTATAACCTATAAAGATTGGCACGAGATGCTACCCTTTGCTCTTCACGGTTATCGCACATCTGTCCGCACTTCAACAGGGGAAACCCCTTTCTCTCTAGTATATGGCATGGAGGCAGTTCTCCCCATAGAAGTGGAGATCCCATCAATCCGAGTACTGATGGAAGCTAAGCTCACCGAAGCTGAATGGTGTCAAAGTCGACACAACGAACTGAATCTTATCGAAGAAAAGCGAATCACGACACTATGCCACGGTCAGTTGTATCAGCAAAGAATGAAGAGGGAGTTCGACAAAAAGGTCCGACCTCGTGTTTTCAGAAAAGGAGACCTCGTGCTCAAGAAGATACAATCATTTCTCACTGACTCTCGGGGCAAATGGACCCCAAATTATGATGGCCCCTATGTGGTCACGAAAGCTTTCTCAGGCGGTGCCTTGAGACTTGCAACCATGGACGGAGAGGAATTTGCCTACCCCACGAATGTTGACGTAGTCAAGAAATACTTCGCCTAAAAAAAAAAAAAAAAAAGAAAAAAAATGCCTCGGTGGATTGAAAACCCGAAAGGGCGGTCCAGACAAAAGTTAGAGACATGAAGAAATCATCCCGGTGGATTTCCAGGCAAAAATTAGGGATAATGGCAAGTAACTATGTTCAACAGAGGCAAGTCCCTCAGCAGCAGCAGTTACATCATCTGTCAGAAAACTCCAGTCAAGGTCATCTTCGACAGAAGCTCAGGATGCCCCGAATTCAAAGATGGTAGAAGGATGGTGGTCGTTATGTTTCAACGTAGCCCTTTTCCCTGTAAATTACCATTTTCAAACTTTGTATATACTCTTTGGGATCACGCGTTTGGCTGATCTTCATCTTATCAATAAAATTTGAGCCTTTGTGCTTTTGTTTGTAATTCTTGTTTGTTTTAGCTTTACAGAATGACGTTGTTAACATGATTAACGATTCTTGAAATAAAACAAAAATGAATTTACTTGATAAAAAATTTTCTGCTTTTTTTAAAGTAAAGATGGCATTTCTTTTGGTTGTTGAACATTGAAAGAACGTCGATTGCGTCTCCAAAGGTGTTCGAACTTCAAAGTGCAGAATCAAAGTACTCCTTCTAGGCCCAAGACGCCTGAATGAAGGGATCAATTGTGCTAGAGACCTTGTTTCGTCTGACACACCTCAGCTGAGTTCTTATCTCCTAAGCCCGATCAACGATAGTCACCAACCGGGACTATCTCTCCTAAGCAAGGTGGAATTGCTATTTTGAACCAGCGATATTTCTATACGCCCCGCGATGGCCGAGTATCCAGTCGTGTTCACCCGTTAGTTTGTATGTCGCGTCAGTTTTGTCTGCACAAACATACATACATCATGCATTTTTTATTTGCATTCACATTTCATATTGCATTACTATCACTCTAGTCAGTCTTGTCCCCTAGTGATAGAAGTTCTCTCAATCGAGTTGTTAGTTCTTGCCTCGTAAGGAAATACTATGTCTGAACAACCTCGCTTCCAGTTTAATTCTGGAAAGAAATTGGTCCTTGACCACTTTGATAACTTGAACCTCTGAAAAGCCAGAGAAAACTTTCAATAAACATCACTCTTCGCCATTGAAGATGATATCCTTGCTTTCCCAGATTAAGGAAAATCCACAGAGAAAGCCTCGTAATCAGAGATTCGGCAGGACCCCAGTTTCGCTCCGAAAAGATCGCTGATGAAAAAGTCATCGGCACCTCAAAATTGGACCCCATCATATGGCATTTCTCCGGGAAGATCCCGAGAAAAGTATGATGTAAGATCCCAAGCGAAAGCAGTCTCCCAAGAGACCTGCTTTCCTCCAGTAGAATCGACAAATGGCGTCTCCAACAAAGAAGTTTGTGCAACTCTACGACTCGGACGACTGGGTTCCCCAGCAAGTCTGACATCAAAACTTTTTCCGTCAAATGGCGTCTCCCCAGGAAAATTCGGCAAGAAGTTTGAGGAAAACCGCTACGAATAGCGTCCCTTTGTTAATTGAGTTTATTGACAAAAGAAACTGAGACCAGTTCCTTGGTAGGAAACCAGGATCGAGGGGAAGTTCATTTCAGAAACTGAGACCAGTTCCTTGGTAGGAAACCAGGATTGAGGGGAAGTTAACAAGAGAAACTGAGACCAGTTCCTTGGTAGGAAACCAGGATCGAGGGGAAGTTTAATCCAAAAACTGAGACCATTTCCTTGGTAAGAAACCAGGATCGAGGGGAAGTTTACTTCAGAAACTAAGACCAGTTCCTTGGTAGGAAACCAGGATCGAGGGGAAGTTGACAAAAGAAACTAAGACCAGTTCCTTGGTAGGAAACCAGGATCGAGGGGAGGTTTATTTCAACTAAGACCAGTTCCTTGGTAGGAAACCAGGATCGAGGGGAAGTTTACCTTTTCTAAGCATCATCGCTTAGCAAAAGAAGATGAATGCGTAAGCTACCATTCACAACCACCATCAAAATTTCGGGTATTCTGATATTTAATCCTCTTGCACCCTGAATGCCCGAATACCTTCGTCATTCACACCTTCGGGTCCAAAAAGATTAAATAGGGGTGTCATACCCCAAATTTTGACGACTAAGATTTCTCATCATTGTGCAAATCATCATCACAATATGGGGGAACCATCTTATTTCATCAGTCTCCCCAAAGATGGGTGAGCACCCACTACAATCAAAATTAGGGTTTCAAGCCCTCTCTGAGTGCTTAGACAAAGGATCAATCAAGGAATGACATGATCTTCAACTTGTCTAAACCTCTCAAACATACACAAAGGATCAAAGAGGACTCCCACTTCAAGGATTAAGCACAAGGTTGCTCCCTTCAAGGTGGATCAAGTCTCAAGATCGACAGTGTCACCAAATTAGGGTTTTGGTCGACCAGGGCCTCCAGATGGAAATTTTTCATCTGGGCATGAGCCAATGCTCCAAAACATAACCTAATATACTCCATGGAACCTCATGGACCCATTCATCAAGTCAATTTTGCCTCAGGGGATGCATACATCAAAAATCAGGAATTAGGGTTTCTTGACCTAATTCACCCCTAAGTTGACTTTTGGGACAAATCATGAGCCAAGACCTCAATACATGAATTGAGGGTCTTTAATGAACTATATTGATCCATTTGGAACAATGGATCAATCCAAGAAGCTTGAGCAACAAGTCTCAATTTCATCTGCACCACAATTAGGGTTTTAAGAGAAAAGTCAACTGTAACTTTGACTTTTGACCAGGACATGCTCCCAAACCCTAGGACATGCCCCAATATACCCTATGACACCCATGGAACATGTCCATCAAGTTTGATTTAGGTCAAGGACATGATTTCCTGAAGAATTGCACAATTTGGAATTCATCTGATTAAAAGTCAACTGTGCACAAAAGTCAACTTTGACTTTTTGAGATTTTTCACCAAAATGGATTTTTAACCCTAAAATGATGTTTATGTATGATTTGAATCATCATTCATCAAGAAAAATCAAGAAAAGTTGGATAACTTGTAAAAGGGGTAACCATAAAAACTTAGAAAATTTTCTAAGTTAAAAATAAGGTGGCAAGGGTACCAACTTTGAAGGATCATAACTCCTAAACCACAAGGCCATTTTCTCTCATCCAAAGATGGATTTGTAGCTCTAAATACCCTCTACAAAAACTTCAACTATACCTAAGGCCAATTCATTAAGGATTTTGTGTTATGGAGTGATCAAAATCAAGAAATCACACTTTGTTCCAACACTTAGTGAAAATTTCACTAAGTCAGATTCTGTCTTCACTTTTTGCCAAATGTAGGGGGATTTTTCACTTGGATTCAAAAGAGATCAAAACCAAACATGTTCAAACAGTTGTTGTATGATGTAAGGGCTTTCCAAAATGGCCAAGAGCATTGCCAAATTCAACTTACACCAAGAGATATGACATTGTCAAGTTGCCTTGCTGAAATCTGTCAAGGCAAGGCAGAATTTGCATTTTTGGTCGATTTGCCAAAATCAGCCAAAATCAAATGCTCCTATCCACTTGGACACATCTGAGGATTGAATCTAAAGGGGACAATCACTGAGCCAAGTCTCCAAAGTCCATGGAACAAGAAAAAGCATGTTGAACCTAGAATGGCCAAAATAGGGACAAGACTTCAAATTTGGATTGGAGCATTCAATGGAAGCATCAAGGTGGCATGGACTGAGCCATTCTCATCTGAAATCAGTCAAGACTTATCCAAGACCAAGGGAACCAAAGCTCTGTGCCCTAACCTCTAGTCAATGGCTAGAGGAGACTTGAAATTCCATTGGACAACATTCGCCAAACCTACTTACCAGCTGCCAGTCACTATTCCTTGCAAAACAAACTTGCTCTACTATAAATAGAGGTCAATTGTGATCAGTTTGAGTACACCAAAGCCATCTAACAGATGCTTTCCTCAAAATCTCTTTCTCTTGGCAAAAATGCCTTTCTTAGCAAGGAAGCTATCAGGTTTTGAGTTTGAGAGCTTTTCCAATCAAACCAATCACTCACACACCTCACATACATCACATATGAGCTGATCAAACACTTAGATCACTTCTTAAACACCAATTTCACAAAATCACCAGCTGGTTGTTCAAATTTTCAATCAAGTTGTAGCTGAGGTACCACAAAATGATCCAGCCAATTTCAATCAAGTCCAACCATCCAAACACACTCCATAGGATGTAGGGAAGCTGTTCAGATCATCACCACTCATCTGTAACACCTCCAAATCAAAAATCACATTGCACTTGCTGTCACGGCCTAGAGGTAAGCACATACTTGGTCATCTCTCAATCTATGCATATTTCCTCGCACAATAATTTGGCCATATGTTCATAATCATGCATGGAATGTTTTCCCTCAATTAATTGCATTGTTTGAATCGTGTATCAAAAATCCTAGCCTTCATGCAAAAATTAGGGTTCTTGAGGATTTTTCGTGATTTCTTGTTGTATGTTTAATTTAAATGAAATTAATGGACATAGACATGATCGTGAGGTTGAGACGAGCATAATGATATATGGATTGCATGTTATAGTCAAGTATTCAGTGAGATTGAGGAGAAAATGCAAATCAGCCAAACCCAGAACACGCGCGTGTTCTTGGCGCCATTTTTGAATAATTTGAATATTTGAATTTTGTGATTTTGTTTAATTGATTCAAAAATTAATTTCTCTTTGAGTTTTAATGATTTTGAGTTGATTCTTTTTTTAATAATTCACAAAAATGTTAAAATATTTTATTTTCCCAAAAAATCCCAAAAATATTATTTATTTCATATAATTGATATTTTTGCAAAGAATTAATATTTTAATTGTTTTTAACATTTTAAATATTTTTTCTACATTGATTTTGCAACTTTTAATGCCTTCTAATTATTTTGTAGGTCAATACTTAATTTTTGAAGCATTAATCCAAGATCACAATTTGTTTTTCATATGTTAAACAAGTTTGATCATTTTAATTGAATTTTTATTCAATTAAATATATTTTTGAAAACAAATTAGGGTTTTGGATTAATTCAACCCTCATAAATCATTTTCAAAACACTTGGGCCTCTAATAGAGTGTAAGACCCAATCCTTTTTTTGACCAAATCATTTTTGGGCCTCAGTGTGTTGTATAAGTCCCGATACCGTCAAAAAACCAACGTCGCGATCGTCGCCTTTTAAAAATAACCTTGGGCCTCTCCTTAAGCTATAAGACCCATTCAAAACACTTTTGGGCCTCTATTAGAGTGTAAGACCCAACCCCCTTTTAACCAAAACATTTTGGGCCTCACCTATTGTATAAGTCCCTCTGCGTTAAAAGAAAACCTCGGCGCGATCGCCATTTTTAAACGAAAAGTCAACTGGGACTACCCTCCTGTTATAAGCCCCACTCTTTTTCTTAAACTTTTTGGGCCTCTTGAGAGAGTGTAAGACCCATCCCGTTGTACAGAAAACTTTTTGGGCCTCAGTCACTTGTATAAGTCCCTTTGTACAAATTCAAACAGTGCGCTCACTGATAAAACCCTGGGCCTCTCCTTGAGCTGTAAGCCCCAAATCTTTCTTTTTCAAAGCACTTTCGCCTTTGATTTTGAATATACTATTGTTTTCAATCTTTCTTTGTTGAAAAACTAACCAAACAGCATGGAAGCTCTACAACCGAGTAGGTGGTTATCGCTTTCATATACATATAACTGTATTGTGGGGCTGTTTCACTGTAAGTCTTCTTTCATAAACTCATATCAACTGTGTAATAATAGTATAAATATTTCGAGTTTCCCCGGCAACTACGTCTAGAACTAGGTGACGCCGTTTCGTTTATTCGTAGAAATAGACAACTAGATCCCCAATAGGATCACCAGATACAGTCTTCTCTTCGGCTGTCCTCATTAGGAATCGTCAAGAAACTCTACTCCCCAAGATGAATGTATTCTTCGTGAATGGCATCTTTGAGTTTCTTCCAAATTCTCAGACTTTCCTGACTTGATCTATTCCCTGTGAATAGCTTGCCTTGAATTTCTCGGGGTTTGGGGACCCACGGGCTTCTTAAAAGCATCGGCCTCCTCTTGGGCATCGTACAAGGACCCACAGAATTCCTAAAAGCAACCCCGCCTCCTCTTGGGCTTAGTACAAGGACCCTACGGCTTCTTAGAAGTATTCACAGCCTCCTCTTAGGCTTCGTATAATGATCTCTTCCTCCGGGAATGATAGCCTCCTCTTGGGCTTAATACAAGGACCGATCGACTTCTTAAAAGATTCCAGCCTCCTCTTGGGCTTCGTACAAATTGTCCCGACGACCTCCTAGAGGTATAGGAACAGAACCTAGTCATCTGCATAGAGCAGTCCTATCGTAGAGTCTACTACTGTTTCTCAAAGCATAGTACAAAAGACGAAACTCCAGACTTGGACAGTCTAATTTCCTTGAGTCTCAAAGACATTCTCAAGCGACCCCTTCGATAAACAGGAAGGAAACCCATAGACTCGGACAGTCTCGATACCCTTCGGATTTCCCGCTTCGTTAAAGAACAGGAATAACCCGGATCCTTGAATCAAATCCATGAGTACAGTGTTGCTCATATAAGAACTGATTTTCTCTTTTACAATCAGTATACTGGGCCTATCACTTAACTGAAATAGTTACCCTGGCCTCCTCTTGGGCTTTATACAATGATTCTCCCCACACTATAACAAAAGTAAGTTATAACATCGCACCTTAGACAGCGCTTTAATACAAAAGCGCTGCTATAAGTTAAAAACAAGGAATCTATTCATTTAAAAAAATAAAAGCGCTAAAAATATAAGACCTTAGACAGCGCTTTGGTCAAAAACGCTTTCTAAGATCTTATAAATTTAAAAAAATATAAGACCTTAGATAGCGCTTGCGTAAAAAGCGCTTTCTAAAGTTTTATTAATTTAAAAAAAAAATTAAAGGAAAATATTAGACAGCGCTTTCATTAAAAGCGTTGTCTAAGGTCTTAAAAATAAAAAAAAAATAAAATCGAAAGCGCTGTCTAAGGCCAACTTTAGAAAGCGCTTTGAAAAGCGCTGTCTAAGATCCACCTTAGAAAGCGCTTTTATGACAAGCGCTGTCTAAGGTCTAATTAAATTAAAATATATGAATAGTCAGTATTCATTTTCATATTTCTGCTCTTTCTTCTCCCCTGCTAGCGAACAGAGCTCAAAACCCTTGCGAACGAAAAACCTTCACCGTCAACCATCCTCCACCGTGCCGTCGTTCGTTGTTGCCGTCGTTGCATTGTCGTCCGTCCGTTTCTGCTCACTGCCGTCGTTTTCGTTTCTGCTCATTGCCGTCGTCGTTCGTTTCTCTTTCTGCTCTTTGATACATTTCGTTCTTGCATTGCCGTTGTTACCGTCGTTAAAGGTACGTCGTTGTTGTGAAGAATAGGGTTTTGTTGCTTTACATTGTTGTTGTAGGGTTTTGTTGCTTTACAATGTTGTAGTGAATGATTATGTTTGATGAGTTTTATTAATGAAGTTTTGTAGTGAATGAGTATGTTTGAAGTTTTGTTAATGAAGCTTTGTAGTGAATGAGTATGTTTGATGAAATCTTCTAAAAAACTCTAAAAAACTCTTAAAATTGATGGAGTTTTGTTAAAATTGATGGAAATAGTTTAGTTTAGTTTTATTTTTTCCACTTCTTAAATCTTCTAAAAAACTCTTAAAATTGATGGAAATGTCCTCTGAATTTTAGAATTCAAAGCTTGTTTTTGAAGCCTCAAAATTCTAGAATTTGAGATGGTTGAGTTAATAAACAAATATAATGAACATAAACATTTCACTAAAACATAAGAAATTCAACCAGTTACATATCAAACACTATCAAACTTGTTCATTTCTTGATTAATATGGTTGAATTAATGTTATTTTGTTGACCTTAATAAGTAGGAAAACCATGGATAAAAAATGGATGGATGCCGATCGATTGTCCAAAGAGTACGAGAATGGGGTATTGGATTTTGTTAAGTTTGTTGTTCAACACGCTGACGCTGAAGAGCTCAATCGAATAAAATTTCCTTGCTTGGGTTGTTGTTATGTGGGTAGGGTTGGCGCAGATGGATTGAAATCGCATTTACTGATGAATGGAATTGATCGAAGTTATAAGTGTTGGATACATCATGGGGAGAAAATTAACGAGAATGTTGAACCGACGGGGAAAAGTAATACGACCTATGCTTCAGATGACAAAGACACGGAAACATACGATTGTGATCGAGTCGAAGAGATTGCAGAAGCAGTTGTAGAAGATCTTCATGATTGTCCCGAAATGTTTGAGAGGTTGGTAAGCGATGCAGAGAAACCGCTCTATCAAGGTTGCACTAAATTCACAAGACTGTCTGCGGTATTGAAGTTGTACAACTTAAAGGCGGGCAATGGATGGTCGGATAAAAGTTTCACAGAGTTGTTGGCCCTTTTGAGAGAAATGCTACCGGAGGATAATGTTCTTCCCAATCGAACCTATGAGGCCAAAAAAATGTTGTGTTCTATTGGCATGAGCTATGATAAGATACATGCTTGTCCAAACGATTGCGTTTTGTTTCGAAACGAATATGCATCGTTAACTGAGTGCCCTAAATGCGGTTTGTCTCGATATAAGAAAAAATTGTCTCCAGCCAAGGTCTTATGGTATTTTCCTATAATACCGAGATTTAGGCGCTTGTTTCGTAGTGAAACCGATGCAAGACACCTGACTTGGCATGCAGATGAAAGAATTATTGATGGAAAGTTGCGACATCCGGCTGATTCACCACAGTGGTCGAAAATTGATAATGATTATCCTGACTTTGGAGAAGAAGCAAGAAACCTTCGCTTGGCATTATCTACTGATGGAATGAACCCGCATGGTCTTCAAAGTATCTCACATACCACATGGCCTATGATTCTTATGATTTATAACCTACCTCCGTCGCTATGCATGAAGCGTAAGTACATGATGTTATCTATGTTAATCTCTGGGCCTAAACAACCAGGGAATGACATAGACGTATACTTGACACCTTTGATCGAAGATTTAAAGATATTGTGGGAGAACGGTGTGGAGGTTTATGATGGATATAGGAAAGAAAGTTTCAATTTGAGGGCGATGTTGTTTGGCACAATTAATGATTTTCCAGCTTACGACAATCTATCAGGGTACAGCATAAAAGGTGAAAAAGCGTGTCCTATTTGTGAAGATAAAACAGTTTCGAAGCGATTGGAGTTTGGTCATAAGAATGTCTTTCTCGGTCATCGTAGATTCTTAAATGCCAAACATAACTACCGTGGGTGGAGACAAGAATTCAATGGAGACATCGAACAAGGTAGAGCTCCACCTATGTTGTCAGGTGACCAAGTTTTTAAAAAGGTGAAAGATATGCGTACTGAGTTTGGCAAACCTTTTGCACATAAGGTTGTCAAAGGTGGGTGGAAAAAGAGGTCGATATTTTTTGAATTGCCATATTGGAAGTCTTTGTATGTGAGACATTTTCTCGATGTTATGCATATTGAGAAAAATGTATTTGAAAGTGTTATTGGTACATTACTCAATATAAAAGGAAAGACTAAGGATGGCCTTAAAGCAAGAAAAGACTTGGAAGCGATGGGGATTAGACCTAAATTAGCACCCGTGAAGAAAGGAAGACGAACATATCTACCACCTACTGCTTTTACTCTGTCTAGAAAGGAGAAGAAAATATTGTGTAAGTTTCTGAGTGGAGTTAAAGTTCCAGAAGGATACTCTTCAGATGTCAGAAGACTTGTGTCTATGAAAGACCTCACGTTGAAGAGTTTAAAGACATACGACTGCCATGTTATAATGGAACACTTTCTACTAATAGGTATACGTTCTATTTTGCCAGTGAAAGTAAGAAGCGCCATAACTAATTTGTGTTTTTTCTTTAGGTCAATTTGTAGTAAGGTAATCGATCCCGATATCTTACCAACACTATAAAAAGAGATAGTTATTACCTTGTGTGAGCTTGAAATGTATTTTCCTCCCTCTTTTTTTTTGACATAATGGTACATCTAGTTGTTCATCTTGTGAAAGAGACACAGTTGTGTGGACCAGCTTATATGAGATGGATGTACCCTGCTGAACGTTATATGAAAATATTAAAAGGGTACGTGAAAAGCCGAAGTCGACCAGAGGGGTGTATTGTTGAACGATACATTGTTGAAGAAGCGGTTGAGTTTTGTACTGAATATTTGTCCAATGTTCAGTCGATTGGACCCCCCAAAGCTCATATTTTTGAAAAAAAGGATGGTAAAAAATTAATTGGAAATAAAATTGTGACAGTATCAAGGGATGAACGGGATCAAGTGCATTTGTATGTTCTGCACAATGATAATGAGGTTGAGCCATATGTTGAGATGCACAAGGATGTACTCTGAGTGTTAAATTAGAACAGAAATGAAAATTGGATAGTACGAGAGCACAATCAAAGTTTCATACAATGGTTAAAGGATCAAATTTATTCGAAGCGCTCTTCAGATCCTGCTTCAGTAACAGAAAGGTTGAGATGTTTGGCATATGGTCCAAGTTTGCATGTGTATTCTCATAGCGCATACGCAATTAATGGATACACATTTTATACCAAAGACCAAGACGATAAAAGTACTATGCAAAATAGTGGTGTCACCGTCCTAGCTGAAGCAATGCACATATCAAGTATGAAGGACTTAAACCCCAAATATGCAAATCTGTCATATTTTGGAGTTATTGAGCACATTTGGGTGTTTGATTACGAGAAGTTTCAGATTCCAATCTTTGGTTGCAACTGGGTAAATAGTAGTGGCATACGAATGGATAAGTCTGGATTTTTGCAAGTGGATCTTAATAGGGTGGGGTACAAAGATGAGCCTTTTATTCTAGCATCTCAAGCTAGACAAGTGTTCTATGTCACTGACCCGACGAGTACGAAATGGTCTATAGTGCTTCTATCTAACAAAGTGGTTGATGATAGCGGTGTAGATCAATGTGATATTGATGTTGAGAATGAGTCATGCATTAGACGGAATGAGTTGAATACAAATGATCAAGATGAGGATCTTATAGCGGATGAGTCATATATCAGAAATGACCATAACGAGGGAATTTGGATCCATTCATCCGTCCGCATTGCTAAGACACAAGTAATTCATATTCCAACCAAGAAAAGAAAGACATGTTAGTGAAAGAGGTAAAATTTGTTATATACTTGATTTCTTTATTATATTTGTTATATATTATGTCATATTTGTTATATATTAGTGAAAGAGCATCTTATTTTCATTTTTTACATGGTAATGTTATTTAGACTCCAACAAGATCCAAAACAAAGGATATAGCTGTTAATCTTACACTTGTTTAATCTTACAGTGGACATAGGTTGTTGGTCGCAATTAACCACGGCGGAGAGTCAACCCCATTATTACATGGAATTATGTGAAGGTATATTAATTATCACATGTTTTATTATATTAGTGATGCTACCTGATAAAACTTAGGATTTATCCATATTTTCTTTTAATTGAATTACAATCTTTGTGTTTTCAGGACCTATAATGTAGATTTGAAGCAATGCTTTGGTTGGATGCAAAAGTATTAGTATAAGTAATATGTGCATTTGTAGAAAAAATGTAATGATTTGTAATTATAAATAGGTGTATATATAATTTTGGTTTGTAATTTTAAATATATATATTGGTTTGAATTGCCAATTGTTTTGCATATATAATTTTGGTGTAAATTGCCAATGGTTTGAATTGCCAATTTCTGAAAAAAATTGCTGGTTGAAAAATAGGTAAAATTCTGGTTGAAAAAACCTGGTAAAAATTATGGTTTAAAAAAATTTATATAAAATTTTTCGTATACCTTAGACAGCGCTTCTGGAGAAAGCGCTGTCTAAGGTAGGGCTTAGACAGCGCTTCTAACAAAAGCACTGTCTAAGGTAGGGCTTAGAAAGCGCTTTTGACAAAAGCGCTGTCTAAGGTATACCTAGAAAAATTCAAAAAGGTTGACCTTAGACAGCGCTTTTATTGAAAGCGCTGTCTAAGGTATACCTTATAATGTCAAAAAGCGCTGTCTAAAGGTACCATAGACAACGCTTTTCATTAAATATACCCCACTTTAGACAGCGCTTTTGGTATTACCCAAAGCGCTGTCTAAACCTATAGCAGCGCAGGTTTATACAGCGCTTAAAAGCGCTGTCTAAGGGCAAAAAAAGCGTTGTCTAAGGTCTTTTTTGTGGTAGTGCCAGCGGAGTCAAACAACGTTTAGCCTCTCTCTCGGGCTTTGTACGAGACACATAAGAGGCTCCCTCATTGAGTCAATCACCCCTTTCGCCTTCATCTCGGGCTTTATACGAGATACAAAAAGGTTCTTATCGAGCCAAACAAACAAAATAGCCTCCATCTCGGGCTTCGTACGAGATACAAAGACTCCATCGTCGGGTCAAAATCTTTTTTCCTCTCTCTCGGGCTTTGTACGAGACACATATTAGCCACCTCTTAGGCTTTATATAAGAAAACCACTGGTTGATCCAATCAACCTTTTAGCATCAAAGCTGTACCTCGTTCACAGTACACAAACATCAACAACTCCTTCCCTTTCATCTAATCGCTGTAAGCGGCAAGCCTCTGGATCATTTACATCCATGCCACTGTCCCTCTTTTAGCATGAGAAATTCCTAAGGAAAGATAGCATTGCTCTACACTGAGTTAAAGTCTTCTCCTTCAGGTTAAAACCCCCTATAAAGGAAATTATGGCATTGCTAGGATCCGCGTATCCCGGTTAAAGTAATTCTCCTTTCTAAAAACAATTGTGACAAACAACCCCCTCTTTAGAGATGACAAATTCTCTCTAAAGTGGAGACTTTTCAGCTTCACATCTTGGGCTTTGATCAAGATACAAACTACCCTTTAGCTTCACGTCTTGGGCTTTGAACAAAACACCAAAACACCATTTCCTCCCATAGAATAGGAGGAACTACGAACGCTCTGATTTCCCTGTTTCGGTAAACGGGAATACGTAGGCATAAGATTGAAAGAAAAATCTTAGCGAGCACACTAAACAAAAACCCAAAATCCCATACTCTCATGTATCTATCAAAAAGCATCAGTCCTAACATCCTAACCCTTGTTCCCCGCTAGAAAGTCCTAGAGAAGAAAAACCCGTATTGGCAAAAATACAAATAACCAGTACAAAGGCCCGCCCACATTGATAGCATTCGTAACCTAACCGACCGCTGTTTAAACTCAGTATGCAAGAAGGGTTAATTGGAGACATCTATTTCCCTTCCTTATTCAGCTCACAATAGGATAAAAAATGAATCGACCTGTAGTTTAAGCTCAAACCGCAGAGAGCGACCAGCGCTTAAGAACCGCGTCCAAAATCGCTCGCTACAGAAAAATGGCGCCCACCATGGGGCTTGTCTCTATTTTCCTTCTTCCTTTTTCATCTCTTGTGTGATACCACAGATTGGGGCTTCCGCCGGGGAACCCATTTCTGTCAGGAACTTAGGATTCATAGCTTTAAAGGTCTAGGATGGTTAGGACAAATATATATACTGCTTTTCCTAATTGCTATACATGTTTATTTTTCTGCTAATGGGAATGCGGGTGATGCCGTATGCGGAAAGATTGAGTATACACTTAAGATAAGTGATGGCGACGGGGTCGACCATCAACCTCAATGGAGGCTGACCAACGCAACTCATTCTCTCACCTAGACAAATGGGCCGGTTGTTAAGTCTGAGAAGCTGAGGAGCCAAACCCTTTCGTAATGCGGAGACTATCGGAAATAGTTGTTACGCGATACTACCCTCATTTGAGGCTGGTGATCTATTCCCGGTGAATGGCACTTACTCTAAGATTGCACTACAACTCACTGACGATCCGCTTGTTGTTTTGCTTTCCTGGGAGGAGCTGTTGATAATGAGTACAGGTACAAAAATCACCCTAGTATAAACCTTTGGGGATGGGTAGAGCCTTGACTTCATGACAACGACCCTTTGACCCCATGTTTTTTCTATGTTTTTGTGTGCTGCATTCATGCATTCATCTAAAAAACATTATAACATTCAAAAAACTTCTCTTCTAGTCTCTCTGTTTTTCAAATTAAACTAAGACTGTGATTGCAAATATCAGAGAAGAAGATTGCACTAATGGATTTCGGTAGAAGGAGAACCCATAGGTACACCTTCAAGGTTCCAAAACTTAAGGATTTGAGAAGGTTAGCAAGGATGATCACTAACCCTGAGGCTTTCAGAGCCAAGTACGGAGGTCTGCTACCACTGTTAAGAGTCCATGTGATTGAGGGAATCATGGATGCACTCATTCAGTTTTACGATCCGGTTTATCACTGTTTCACATTCCCGGATTACCAGCTAGCACCAACGCTGGAGGAGTATTCTCATCTGATCGATCTACATATCACTGATCGAGCTCCATTTTCTGGACTGGAAGAAATTCCAAAGAATCAGACCATTGCAAGAGCAATTCATTTGGACGAGTCTGAAGTCAGGGCTCACATGACCGCTAAGGGTGGCATCCAAGGTTTGCCAGCCCAGTTCTTGACGAAGAAAGCCCTGTATTTTTCCAGTATAGGGAACGTAACTGCTTTTGAAAGCATCTTTGTCTTGCTCACCTACGGGTTATTTTTGTTCCCCAACATCAATAACTTCGTCGATATTAACTCCATTAAGGTTTTTCTCATTGGAAACCCTGTGCCGACTTTGCTCGCAGATGCGTATCATTCTGTACACTTAGGAAATTTTTACAGCGAAGGGGAGATCACATGCTGTGTACCTCTGCTTTATAAATGGTTTATCTCTCACTTGCCCAAGTCTGCTGCTTTTTGGGATTGCAATGGTGCCTTACGTTGGTCGCAGAAGATCATGTCTCTTACCAACTCTGATATAGATTGGTGTAATAGGATTTATGAGGGAATCAGGATCATTGATCGGTGTGGAAACTTCCCCAACGTACCCCTTATAGGAACTAAAGGAGGAATCAACTACCATCCAGTATTGGTTCGTCATCAATTTGGATACCCGATGAGACACATCCCACGGGGGGTTCATCTGGAAGGTCTTTTCTTCAAAGAAGGACAAAACGACAGAGCACTAAAGATGGAAATAGTGCACGCTTGGAAACACATTCATAAGAAAGGACGAGAGTCTCTAGGAACACCAAATTGTGTCTCAGTGGAGCCTTATCTCCATTGGGTACAAACTAGAGCTCTCAGGCTAAAGATGCCTTATCCCCATTACGGAATTCTTCCACCAAGGGAATCTTTCATGTATTTCATGACGGAAACTGAAAAGCTTCAGGTTACTCTCAACAAAGTTCAACGGGAGAGAAGGTCTTGGAAGAACAAGTACCGCACCCTCGACATAGAGTGCATCAAAATACAGCAATTACTGAAAGAGAAAGATGCTCTGATTGAAATTTTGGAGCAACATGCTGTAGAGAATCAAGATGACCAAAGGAATTTGCTCACTCCTTTCACCTGGAAAAGAAATGACAACCCGACAACGGCCCAAGAGCCCCGGTCAAAGAAAAGGAAGGTACCAGAGTCAGCACCCGATTTCTCTTCAGAGAGGACTCGGGACCCATTAGCTTAGGTTTCTATTTCTGGACTTTGTAATCTACTGTATTTCCATTTCTGTAATCCTTCAAATTCAATAAAAAGGGGTTTCCCCCACTGTTTGATATTTGCAATCGAATTGTCGAAGTTTATCTTGATTAAACCAAAAAACAGTTAATATAATCATTGCATTCATCATTCTCACATCGCGTATTCTTCTTCCTTATGAATCTCACGTTTGTGTCTCGATTCTAGAGTCAAACTGTCTCATTCATACAATACTCGGGCCAATCGTCAGAAAAGGATGGATGATCTTGAGGAAGAAAACAGAGAGTTGAAAGAAGAGATCGACGCTCTAAGAGAGGATATGAGAAAGCTTCGTAATGACATGCAAGCCATGGCAGAAGCTCAGCTACAACGGACTGTGATCTTCGAGATCACCTCAACGCCCATCGGGGAGAAGTACGATCTTAGGTATCAAATGCCGAAAGATCATCCTTAGGGTATGCCTGTTAATTATATCCCGGAAGGATATGTTCCGCCGATCATTGAGGATCAGGGAATCACAACAGAAGCCGCTGGGCCTGAAGGTTACAAACTTCGGGAAAGCGAAGATGCCAGGGGCATACTGAAGACTCCTGAAGGTTACAAACTTCGGGAGATGCCAAGATTTACTGCCGTAGTCACGGTACCACCCCCTGTGGTGCACACTGTCCCGGGCGGACAGATTCCACCAACACCTTCTGGTAAGAAGAAAACTATGTTTGATAGAATGGATGAATTCCAGGAACAGTTCCTGGAAATGCAGAAGGAACTGCAAGCCATTCGCGATCAGGATCTATTTGGAAAGGACGCCGCAGATCTCTGCTTGGTCCCCAATGTGAAAGTCCCGCACAAATTTCAAGTGCCCGACTTTGAAAAGTACGAGGGTAAATCTTGCCCTCAAAGCCATCTGGTGATGTACGCTCGGCGGATGTCAGCTCAGACGGAGAATCAGGACCTACTGATTCACTACTTTCAGGATAGTTTAACCGGTGCCGCACTCAAATGGTACATAGGTTTAAACTGTACTACGATCAGTACATTCAGAGATCTTGGTACTACCTTCGTCCAACAATACAAATACAATTTGGACATGGCACCTGACAGAGATCAACTCAGATCGATGTCGCAAAAGGACAAGGAAACCTTTAAGGAGTATGCTCAAAGGTGGCGTGAAATTTCCACTCAAATTTGTCCACCTCTTGAGGAAAAAGAGATGACAAAGATCTTCTTAAAAACCTTAAGCTCATTTTACTATGACCGAATGGTTGCCAGTGCACCCAGTGATTTCACCAAAATGGTGGGCATGGGCGTACGTCTTGAGGAAGCCGTCCGAGAAGGACGTTTGGTAAAAGACACTAGATCGTCGAGCGGTACTAAAAAATATGGTAGTACTCTCCCTAAGAAAAAAGAGCAAGATATTTGGAATATCTCTCTTGGAAAGCAAAGACGACGATATTAACCAGTAGCAGCTGTGACTCCTGCTATCAGCCCTGCGCCTATTCCTACTTATCAACCTCAGGTTGCGCAGAGCCAACCTGATCAGCAAAGGACGCAACAGCCTCTTCAGCAGGCTCGTCCCCAATATAACAACAACCACACAACACGGCCACCTGGATTTAATCCTATACCCGTGACGTACGCATAACTGTTTCCATTACTGCTAGCCAAGGGGCACATTCAGACTAAGTCCCCTCTTACAGTACCAGAAAATCTGCCTTTTTAGTTTAAGGTGGATCAAACTTGCCCTTACCATCAAGGAGGATTAGGGCATAACATTGAGACTTGCCTCAATTTCAAATCCGACGTGCAAAGGCTTGTTAGGAGCGGGCTCTTATCTTTCAAAGATACAAATCCTAATGTTCTTACGAACCCGCTGCCTCAACATGAGAAAGCTGCAGTCAATCTGATTGAGAAAGAGACTAACAATGTCTATCAAATTCACGATGTACTCTTGTTGAAGACCAATCTGGTCAAGATACATTATAGACAGAGTGGATATGGCCATGTGCCACCTCATAATTATCATCAATGTGATGTCTGCTCTAAAAATAATCAAGGATGTTCTGTAGTGCAAGCGGCTCTACAGGAACAACTGGATCTCGGATGGATCCAAGAGCACCGAGTTCGTGGAGTTAACATGGTTTACACGAATTCCAATGTCATTCAGAACCACGATATCCGTGCAATGAATGTCAACTTGGTGGCGATGTACTCAAGGCAAAGCCAGTATCATAATCTGCCGCGGCACGATTACAATTCCTGTCTGACTTGCTCGGTAAAAAAACAGGGATGCTCTTTCATACAAGAGGCTCTCCAGCGTCAGATGGATCTTGGATGGATCCAAGACTACCATGATAGGAATCCTTATCAGATCAACATGGTTCAGATCTTCGATATTCGCGTGATGAATACCAACCTGGTAGAGTTACATGCTGAGCAGGTCCGACTCGGATTCTTAATATCTCATGACTATCAAACTATAAAGCGGGTTGCGAAAACGATCGAGGTTGTACCCTTGTCCAAGAGGCACTCCAGCACTTGTTAAATCACTGGTGGATGTCAATTTATATGGATGAAGATACTCAACAAATTAGTATCAGCAACAGGAATCCTACTCGGCGTCAGAGTCAGGATGTCCGATCAGTGGAAGCTAACCTAGTGAGGTTACATTGTATTCAAAGTGGGTGTGGCCAGGTGCCACTACACAATTACGACCGTTGTAGCGTCTGTTCGGAAAGTAACCAAGGGTGTTACCTTATTAGAGCGGCTCTTCAAGGTCAGGTGGATCGTGGAGAAATTCGTCCATATCCGGGTTCTGGACCTATCGACTAGACGCCAAACTACCTCGCCGATCAAATTGAGGACGTTGTCACAATCTCTGGTCACCATAGGACCAGGGATGTTTTTGCCATCATCCCTCTACTTGACGAATCTAAAGTTCCCAACCAGGAACGAATCGAGATTACTTACGATGGTCAGAAAAATCAGAAGGTTCCCATCGTCATCTATCTGCCGGGACCACTACCGTATGAATCAACTAAGGCTATCCCTTACAAATACGGTGCAACGATAATTGAAAATGGAAAGGAAATTCCACTACCCTCCGTTGTGAACATTGCAGACATCAGTCGAGTAACACGGAGTGGTAGAATCTTCAACCGAGGGGTTGGGGAAGTTAACAAGGAAAAGGAACTTCAGACAGAAGCTCCCGATCCCCCAGTCGGTCAATCCAGTAATCCCGACATTTCGAAAAACGATGAGATGCTGAAGCTCATCCAAAGGAGTGAATACAACATTGTTGATCAACTGTTACAAACTCCTTCAAAGATCTCTGTGTTATCACTGTTACTCAGTTCAGAAGCGCACAGGGAGGCTCTACAGAAAGTCTTGGAGCAAACCTTTGTGGAACAAGATGTAACAATCAGACAGTTCGATAGTATTGTCTCTAACATCACTTCCTGCAACAACTTGGGATTTAGTGATGAGGAATTACCTGAAGAAGGTCGCCGTCATAACATGGCGCTCAATATCATAGTTAACTGCCAGGAAGATGCTTTAGCCAGCGTACTGGTAGACACAGGGTCAGCCCTGAATGTTATGCCGAAGTCCACTTTGATGCAGTTATCATTCAAAGGCTCTCCGATGAGAACAAGCGAGGTCGTCGTCAAAGCCTTCAACGGGTCCAGAAAAACAGTTATCGGCAAAGTTGATCTTCCCATAACTATTGGTCCTCACACTTTCCAAGTCACTTTCTAGGTCATGGACATTCGGGCAACATACAGTTGTTTTTTAGGAAGACCTTGGATACATCAGGCTGGAGCGGTTACTTCGACCCTCCACCAAAAGCTAAAGTTTGTTAAGAACGATCAACTTGTCACAGTTTATGGGGAACAAGCCTTGCTTGTGAGTAACTTGTCATCATCTACTGGTATAGAACCCGAGGAGGTTATTGGAACGCAGTTCCAAGCATTGTCGGTGAGCAAGGACCATCATTTCAAAGGAGGAACCTCGATTTCCTCATACAAAGATGCTATTAAAGTGGTCGAGAGTACCGATACAACTGGATGGGGACAGCTTGTCATTCCCCCTGACATTAAAACAAAGAACGGTCTTGGTTTTTCTGCAACCTGTACTCAGACAGTCGCCAACGACGGAAGTCTTCATCCACTTCAAAACTTCTTCCATAGTGGAGGTTTCCTTCACCCTGTGTCTCAGACAGTTCATGCTATCAATGAGGAAGATCCCTCTGACACAGATGAAGAATGGAAGTCCTATCTCAACGAGGACGGTTATATGTCTCAGGAGGAGGTGCCTATGCCTTTTTGCTTTCCTACAGAAAGTCCGAGATTTATACCAAGATCAGATGTCGAAATGATATATGGAGATTGTGATCCGGAAGGATGCCGTGCTCCGCCAAATTCATTAGAGGAGGACACTCTGATGAAAGACCAATTTGACTACAACTACTATGGCCCAATGGATGGTCTGCCAATGTGGCAACCTTATCCAGGAAACTTGGGGCAAGAGAGTCAGCCGAACAATGAAAATCAGCTGAGCCTCATTGAACAGAATACCTGTGTCCCCACCGTGTCATGGGATCAACACTCAGGTCATTTAGAAACTACTCAACATGAAGATGAATTCGCAATGTTTGTAGGACTTGAATTCATCAACTATGCTTTTCCCGAGGTCAACGTCATCGAAAGAGATGACTCCTCCAGTTCCAAAGAAGTGTGGGATACCCTGGGACAACCAAGTGGAAAATACGACTTTATGGTCAAGTACACTGCTCCCGAAAGCTCTCGTATCAGGTTCGAAGACATCCAGCCAACTGGATGAGGAGATACAGCTGAGAGCACCGATGCTATGCAAAATACAACTGAGGAATTCTCCTACGACACTTCTGCCTGGGAAACAGATTCCAATGATCCTGCTCCACCAGAAATCAGCGTCATTTCTGAAGACAAATCAAGGAAGGTGCCAGACTTTGTGATTCACCGAGGAGTTCGTCACCAATGGGTTGCTGTCGATGTTCCGAAGATCGTTCATCAGTCAAAGTAATTGCCATCTTTAACCTTTCACCCTGCCCAGGTGAAATGGATGTTTTGATAGGGCTCGCTTTCTGTAAATTTTCCCTCTTCGCTTCGCCCAAAGCGACAGAGTTTTGTTTTATAGGGATGTAGTTTCAAGGATCGACTTGTTCATTAATAAAATAACGTCGTTCTGTAATTTCCGCATTAATTGCTGTTTTCTCTTTTTGCTTTTTTCAGAAAATTGTAATCCTAAAAAAAAACAATTTAAAAATAAAAACAAGCAGTAAAATAATACCCTGCACACACTTGCATTTTCTCTATCTCTTCTAAACACGAATCATCACGTCATGCAGATTGCTTGTTTTAAACCCCGTTAAAACATACGATCCGATGCCTTCTCCCAACTTTGAGTTCCCAGTATTTGAGGCTGAAGAAGAAGTTGACAACGAAATTCCAGAAGAGATCTCCCGACTACTCAGACAAGAGGAAAGGTCCATTGAACCTCACAAAGAACCGTTGGAAACGGTAAACTTGGGTTCAGAAAAAGAGAAAAAAGAAATCAAGATTGGGGCACTGCTCAGTCCAACTGCCAGAGAGGGTTTGATAAAGGTTTTCAAAGAATTCCCCGATGTATTCGCCTGGTCCTATCAGGATATGCCAGGGTTGGATACCAGCATCGTGGAACATCACTTACCATTAAGATCGGAATGTCCGCCAGTAAAGCAAAGGTTGAGACGGACTCACCCGGACATGGCCATCAAAATCAAAGAGGAGGTACAGAAACAGATTAAAGCAGGTTTCCTCGCCACATCAGAATATCCTCAATGGTTAGCCAACATTGTACCCGTTCCCAAAAAGGACGGAAAGGTCAGAATGTGTGTTGATTACAGAGATCTGAACAAGGCAAGTCCAAAGGACGACTTTCCTTTACCACACATTGACATGCTGGTAGACAGCACAACAAAGTTCAAAGTTTTCTCCTTCATGGATGGATTTTCGGGCTACAACCAGATCAAAATGGCGCCGAAAGACATGGAGAAAACTTCGTTCATCACCCCATGGGGTACCTTTTGTTACAAGGTAATGCCGTTCGGTTTGAAGAACGCTGGGGCAACCTATCAAAGGGCCATGACTACTCTGTTTCATGACATGATACACAAAGAAATCGAGGTATATGTCGATGATATGATTGCAAAATTAAAAACAGAGAGTGAGCACGTTGAACATCTGTCAAAATTGTTCGAACATTTAAGAAAATTCAAGCTCCGCTTGAATCCCAACAAGTGCACCTTCGGTGTCCGTTCAGGGAAACTACTAGGGTTCATCGTCAGCCAGAAAGGAATTGAAGTTGATCCTGACAAGGTCAAGGCCATTCAAGAAATGCCTTCTCCGAAAACTGAAAAATAAGTCAGAGGATTCCTGGGACGTTTGAACTACATCTCCAGATTCATATTCCTTATGACCGCCACATATGCGCCGATTTTCAAATTACTCAAAAAGAACCAGGATTGCGTTTGGTCAGAAGATTGCCAAACCGCCTTCGACAGTATTAAGGAATATCTGTTGAATCCGCCAATCCTATGACCTCCAGTGGAAGGAAGACCACTGATCATATACCTTACAGTCCTAGAGGACTCAATGGGATGTGTACTTGGCCAACATGACGAAACTAAAAGGAAAGAGTCTGCCATTTACTATCTAAGCAAGAAATTCACCGACTGCTAAACTCGGTACACAATGCTCGAGAAAACTTGTTGTGCTTTGGCTTGGGCAGCCAAACGTCTTCGCCAGTACATGATCCATCATACTACTTGGTTGGTCTCCGAAATAGATCCAATCAAGTACGTATTTGAAAAACCTGCTCTTACGGGAAGGATTGCCCGTTGGCAGATGCTGTTATCAGAATATGACATAGAGTACCACACTCAGAAAGCCGTTAAAGGAAGTATTTTATCCGATCATTTGGCTCATCAACCGATTGACGATCAAGAATCAATCGGGTTTGACTTCCCAGATGAAGATGTCATGTATTTAAAGATGAAAGACTGCGATGAACCGTTACCTAGTGAAGGGCCAGAACCAGGTTCCCAGTGGGGACTTATCTTTAACGGAGCAGTTAATCATTATGGAAATGGAATTGGGGCAATCATTATTACCCCTCAGGGTACCCACATTCCTTTCACTACCAGACTTACGTTCAAATGTACGAACAACGAGGCCGAATACGAAGCTTGTATTATGGGTCTCGAAGAAGCGATTGATTTAAGGATCAAAAACTTGGACGTATACCGCGACTCAACCTTGGTTATCAATCAGATAAAAGGAGATTGGAACACATACCAATCAGGATTGATTCCTTATAAAGATTACGCAAGAAGGTTGCTACCTTTCTTCGACAGAGTTGAGTTTCATCACATCCCTCGTGAGGAGAATCACATGGCTGATGCATTAGCCACTATCTCTTCCATGATAAGTGTAGGTCAATGGAATGACATACCTAAGATTGACATCATACGCCTTGAACGGCCCGCTTACATCTTTACGATTGAAGCAGTCATAGACGACAAACCTTGGTATCATGATATCAAATACTTCCTTCAGAAACAGGAGTACCCATCGGGGGCACTCAGAAAAGACTGAAAGACCCTCAGAAGACTAGCAGACAGCTTCTTCCAGAGTGGAAACACTCTCTATAAGAGAAATTTTGACATGGTCTTGCTCCGATGCGTCGACAGACCAGAAGCGGACATGCTTGTGAAAGAAATTCATGAAGGATCCTTTGGCACTCATGCCAACGGACACACAATGGCGAGGAAAATTCTAAGAGTAGGGTACTATTGGTTGACCATGGAATCTGACTGCTACAAGTACATGAGGAGGTGTCACAAGTGTCAGATATACTCCGACAAAATTCATGTACCGCCATCACATCTCAAAGTTCTTTCTTCCCCATGGCCTTTTTCCATATGGGGAATCGACATGATTGGCTTGATCGAACCTAAGGCTTCAAACGGACATTGGTTCATCCTTGTAGCCATTGACTACTTCACCAAGTGGGTCGAAACGGCGTCATTCGCTAATGTAACCCGACAAGTGGTGGTCCGATTTATCAAAAACAATATCATCTGCCGTTATGGTGTTCCGAGCCAGATCATTACTGATAATGGATCTAACTTGAACAATAAGATGATGAAAGAGTTGTGTTCAGAGTTCAAGATTGAACACCTTAACTCATCTCCCTACCGACCCAAGATGAACAGAGCGGTAGAAGCGGCTAACAAGAACATCAAAAAGATCGTTCGAAAGATGGTTGTAACCTATAAAGATTGGCACGAGATGCTACCCTTTTCTCTTCACGGTTATCGCACATCTGTCCGCACTTCAACAGGGGCAACCCCTTTCTCTCTAGTATATGGCATGGAAGCAGTGCTCCCCATTGAAGTAGAGATCCCATCAATCCGAGTATTGATGGAAGCTAAGCTCACCGAAGCTGAATGGTGTCAAAGTCGACACAACGAACTGAATTTGATCGAAGAAACGCGAATCACGGCATTATGCCACAGTCAATTATATCAACAGAGAATGAAGAAGGCGTTCGACAAAAAGGTCCGACCCCGAATCTTCAGAAAAGGAGACCTCGTGCTCAAGAAGATACAATCATTTCTCACTGACTCTCGGGGCAAATGGACCCCAAATTATGATGGCCCCTATGTGGTCACGAAAGCTTTCTCAGGCGGCGCCTTGAGACTTGCAACCATGGACGGAGAGGAATTTGCCTACCCCACAAATGTTGATGTAGTCAAGAAATACTTCGCCTAAACTAAAAAAAAAAAAAAAAAACGTCTCGGTGGATTGAAAACCCGAAAGGGTGGTCCAGGCAAAAATTAGAGACATAAAAAAAAAAAAAACATCCCGGTGGATTGGAAACATCATAGTACAATCCAGGCAAAAATTAGGGATAATGGCAAGTAACTATGTTCAACAGAGGCAAGTCCCTCAGCAGCAGCAGTTACATCATCTGTCAGAAAACTCCGGTCAAGGTCATCTTCGACAAAAGCTCAGGATGCCCCGAATTCAAAGTTGGTAGAAGGATGGTGGTCGTTATGTTTCAACGTAGCCCTTTTCCCTGTAAATTACCATTTTCTAACTTTGTAAATACTCTTTGGAATCACACGTTTGGCTGATCTCCATTTTATCAATAAAATTTGAGCCTTTATGCTTTTGTTTGTAATTCTTGTTTGTTTTAGCTTTACAGAATGACGTTGTTAACATGATTAACGATTCTTGAAATAAAACAAAAATGAATTTACTTGTTAAAACTTTTTCTGCTTTTAAAATAAAGATGGTAATTTCTTTTGACTGTTGAACATCAGAAGAACATCAACCGCTTCTCCAAAAGTAATCGAACCTCAAAGTGCAGAATCAAAGTACTCCTTCTAACCCAGTACGTCTGAAAGAAGGGATCAACTGTGTTAGAGACCTTGTTTTGTCTGACACGCTTCGGCCGAGTTCTCATCTCCTAAGCCCGATCACCGGTATTCCCCACGAGGACTACTTCTCCTAAGCAAGGTAGAATTGCTATTCTGAACCAACGGTACTTCCTCGCCCCGCGATGGCCGAGTATCCAGTCGTGTTCACCCATTAGTTTGTATGTCGCGTCAGTTTTGTCCGCATAAACGTACATACATCATGCATTTTGATTTGCATTCACATTTCATATTGCATCACTATCACTCTAGTCGGTCTTGTCCCCTAGTGGTAGAAGTCCTCTCAATCGAGTTGTCAGTTCTTGCCTCGTCAGGAAGTATTGTGTCTGAACAACCTCGCTTCCAGTTTGTTTCTGGAAAGAAGTTGGTCCTTGACCACTTTGATAACTTGAACCTCTGAAAAGCCCGAGAAGCTTTCTACAAATGTCACTCTTCGCCATTGAAGATGATATCCTTGCTTTCCCGGATTAAAGAAAAATCCCCAGAGAAAGCCTCCTCAGCAGAGATTTGGAAGTACGGTTGCCTTTCTCTGAAAGACCGCTGATGAAAAGGTTATCGGCACCTTAAAATTGGATCCCATCATATGGCATTTCTCTGGGAGGATCCCGAGAAAAGTATGATGTAACCCCAAACGGAAACAGTCTCTCAAGAGATTCGCTTTCCCGAGTAGAATCAACAAATGGCATCTCCCCAGGAAAATTCGGCGAGAAGTTTGAGGAAAACCGCTACGAATAGCGTCCCTTGTCAATTCAGTTTATTGACAAAAGAAACTAAGACCAGTTCCTTGGTAGGAAACCAAGAACGAGGGGAAGTTTAAATCAGAAACTAAGACCAGTTCCTTGGTAGGAAACCAAGAACGAGGGGAAGTTTATTTCAGAAACCGAGACCAGGTCCTTGGTAGGAAACCAAGAACGAGGGGAAGTTTATTTCAGAAACTAAGACCAGTACCTTGGTAGGAAACCAAGAATGAGGGAAAGTTTATTTCCGAAACTAAGACCAGTTCCTTGGTAGGAAACCAGGATCGAGGGGAAGTTTACATCAGAAACTAAGACCAGTTCCTTGGTAGGAAACCAGGATCGAGGGGAAGTTTTTACCTTTTCTAAGCATCATTGCTTAGCAAAAGAAGATGAATACGCAAGCTGCCATTCATAGCCGTCAAAGTTTCGGGTATTCCGATATTTAATCCTCTTGCACCCCGAATGCCCAAATACCTTCGTCATTCACACCTTCGGGTCCAAGAAGATTAAATAGGGGCATCTGTCATACCCCAAATTTTGTCCACTAAGATTTCTCATCATTGTGCAAATCATCATCACAATATGGGGGAACCATCTTATTTCATCAGTCTCCCCAAAGATGGGTGAGCACCCACTACAATCAAAATTAGGGTTTCAAGCCCTCTCTGAGTGCTTAGACAAAGGATCAATCAAGGAATGACATGATCTTCAACTTGTCTAAACCTCTCAAACATACACAAAGGATCAAAGAGGACTCCCACTTCAAGGATTAAGCACAAGGTTGCTCCCTTCTAGGTGGATCAGGTCTCAAGATCGACAGTGTCACCAAATTAGGGCTTTGGTCGACCAGGGCCTCCAGATGGAAATTTTTCATCTGGGCATGAGCCAATGCTCCAAAACATAACCTAATATACTCCATGGAACCTCATGGACCCATTCATCAAGTCAATTTTGCCTCAGGGGATGCATACATCAAAAATCAGGAATTAGGGTTTCTTGACCTAATTCACCCCTAAGTTGACTTTTGGGACAAATCATGAGCCAAGACCTCAATACATGATTTGAGGGTCTTTAATGAACTATATTTATCCATTTGGAATAATGGATCAATCCAAGAAGCTTGAGCAACAAGTCTCAATTTCATCTGCACCACAATTAGGGTTTTAAGAGAAAAGTCAACTGTAACTTTGACTTTTGACCAGGACATGCTCCCAAACCCTAGGACATGCCCCAATATACCCTATGACACCCATGGAACATGTCCATCAAGTTTGATTTAGGTCAAGGACATGATTTCCTGAAGAATTGCACAATTTGGAATTCATCTAATTAAAAGTCAACTGTGCACAAAAGTCAACTTTGGCTTTTTGAGATTTTTCACCAAAATGGATTTTTAACCCTAAAGTGATGTTTATGTATGATTTGAATCATCATTCATCAAGAAAAATCAAGAAAAGTTGGATAACTTGTAAAAGGGGTAACCATAAAAACTTAGAAAATTTTCTAAGTTAAAGATAAGGTGGCAAGGGTACCAACTTTGAAGGATCATAACTCCTAAACCACAAGGCCATTTTCTCTCATCCAAAGATGGATTTGTAGCTCTCATTACCCTCAACAAAAACTTCAACTAGACCTAAGGCCAATTCATTAAGGATTTTGAGTTATGGAGTGATCAAAATCAAGAAATCACACTTTGTTCCAACACTTAGTGAAAATTTCACTAAGTCAGATTCTATCTTCACTTTTTGCCAAATGTAGGGGGATTTTTCACTTGGATTCATAAGAGATAAAAACCAAACATGTTCAAACAGTTGTTGTATGATGTAAGTGCTTTTCAAAATGGCCAAGAGCATTGCCAAATTCAACTTACACCATGAGATGACATTGTCAAGTTGCCTTGCTGAAATCAGTCAAGGCAAGGCAGAATTTGCATTTTTGGTCGATTTGCCAAAATCAGCCAAAATCAAATGCTCCTATCCACTTGGACACATCTGAGGATTGAATCTAAAAGGGACAATCACTGAGCCAAGTCTCCAAAGTCCATGGAACAAGAAAAAGCATGTTGAACCTAGAATGGCCAAAATAGGGACAAGACTTCAAATTTAGATTGGAGCATTCAATGGAAGCATCAAGGTGGCATGGACTGAGCCATTCTCATCTGAAATCAGTCAAGACTTATCTAAGACCAAGGGAACCAAAGCTCTGTGCCCTAACCTCTAGCCAATGGCTAGAGGAGACTTGAAATTCCATTGGACAACATTGGCCAAACCTACTTACCAGCTGCCAGTCACTATTCCTTGCAAAACAAACTTTCTCTACTATAAATAGAGCTCAATTGTGATCAGTTTGAGTACACCAAAGCCATCTAACAGATGCTTTCCTCAAAATCTCTTTCTCTTGGCAAAAATGCCTTTCTTAGCAAGGCAGCTATCGGGTTTTGAGTTTGAGAGCTTTTCCAATCAAACCAATCACTCACACACCTCACATACATCACATATGAGCTGATCAAACACTTAGATCACTTCTGAAACACCAATTTCACAAAATCACGAGCTGGTTGCTCAAATTTTCAATCAAGTTGCAGCTGAGGTACCACAAAATGATCCAGCCAATTTCAATCAAGTCCAACCATCCAAACACACTCCATAGGGTGTAGGGAAGCTGTTCAGATCATCACCACTCATCTGTAACACCTCCAAATCAAAAATCACATTGCACTTGCTGTCACGGCCTAGAGGTAAGCACATACTTGGTCATCTTTCAATCTATGCATATTTCCTCGCACAATAATTTGGCCATATGTTCATAATCATGCATGGAATGTTTTCCCTCAATTAATTGCATTGTTTGAATCGTGTATCAAAAATCCTAGCCTTCATGCAAAAATTAGGGTTCTTGAGGATTTTTCGTGATTTCTTGTTGTATCTTTAATTTAAATGAAATTAATGGACATATACATGATCGTGAGGTTTAGACGAGCATAATGATATATGGATTGCATGTTATAATCAAGTATTTAGTGAGATTGAGGAGAAAATGCAAATCAGCCAAACCCAGAACACGCGCGTGTTCTTGGCGCCATTTTTGAATTATTTGAATATTTGAATTTTGTGATTTTGTTTAATTGATTCAAAAATTAATTTCTCTCTGAGTTTTAATGATTTTGAGTTGATTCTTGTTTTAATAATTCACAAAAATGTTAAAATATTTTATTTTCCTAAAAAATCCCAAAAATATTATTTATTTCATATAATTGATATTTTTGCAAAGAATTAATATTTTAATTGTTTTTAACATTTTAAATATTTTTTCTACATTGATTTTGCAACTTTTAATGCCTTCTAATTATTTTGTAGGTCAATACTTAATTTTTGAAGCATTAATCCAAGATCACAATTTGTTTTTCATATGTTAAACAATTTTGATCATTTTAATTGAATTTTTATTCAATTAAATACATTTTTGAAAACAAATTAGGGTTTTGGATTAATTCAACCCTCATAAATCATTTTCAAAACACTTGGGCCTCTAATAGAGTGTAAGACCCAATCCTTTTTTTGACCAAATCATTTTTGGGCCTCAGTGTGTTGTATAAGTCCCGATACCGTAAAAAAACCAACGGCGCGATCGTCGCCTTTTCAAAATAACCTTGGGCCTCTCCTTGAGCTATAAGACCCATTCAAAACACTTTTGGGCCTCTATTAGAGTGTAAGACCCAACCCCCTTTTAACCAAAACATTTTGGGCCTCACCTATTGTATAAGTCCCTCTGCGTTAAAAGAAAACCTCGGTGCGATCGCCATTTTTAAACGAAAAGTCAACTGGGCCTACCCTCGTGTTATAAGCCCCACTCTTTTTCTTAAACTTTTTGAGCCTCTAATAGAGTGTAAGACCTATCCCGTTGTACATAAAACTTTTTGGGCCTCAGTCACTTGTATAAGTCCCTCTGTACAAATTCAAACAGCGCGCTCACTGATAAAACCCTGTACAAATTCAAACAGTCACTTAAAGAACAGGAATAACCCGGATCCTTGAATTAAATACATGAGTACAGTGTTGCTCATATAAGAACTGATTTTCTCTTTCAAAATTAGTATATTGGACCTGTCACTCAACTGAAACAGCCACCATAGCCTCCTCTTGGGCTTTGTACGATGATTCTCCCCAGCGGAGTCAAACAACGTTTAGCCTCTCTCTCGGGCTTTGTACGAGACACATAAGAGGCTCCCTCATTGAGTCAATCACCCCTTTCGCCTTCATCTCGGGCTTTATACGAGATACAAAAAGGTTCTTATCGAGCCAAACAAACAAATAGCCTCCATCTCGGGCTTCGTACTAGATACAAAGACTCCATCGTCGGGTCAAAATATTTTTGCCTCTCTCTCGGGCTTTGTACGAGACACATATTAGCCTCCTCTTAGGCTTTATATAAGAAAACCACTAGTTGATCCAATCAACCTTTTAGCATCAAAGTTGTGCCTCGTTCACAGTACACAAACATCAACAACTCCTTCCCTTTCATCTAATCGCTGTAAGCGGCAAGCCTCTGGATCATTTACGTCCATGCCACTGTCCCTCTTTTAGCATGAGAAATTACTAAGGAAAGATAGCATTGCTCTACACTGAGTTAAAGTCTTCTCCTTCAGGTAAAAACCTCCTTTAAAGGAAATTATGGCATTGCTAGGATCTGCGTATCCCGGTTAAAGTAATTCTCCTTTATAAAAATAGTTGTGACAAACAACCCCCTCTTTAGAGATGACAAATTCTCTCTAAAGTGGAGACTTTTCAGCTTCACATCTTGGGATTTGAACAAGACGCAAATAGACTTTTCAGCTTCACATCTTGGGCTTTGAACAAGATACAAACTACCTTTCGCTTCACGTCTTGGGCTTTGAACAAGACACCAAAAAACCCATTTCCTCCCATAGAATAGGAGGAACTACGAACGCTCTGATTTCCCCGTTTCTGTAAACGGGAATACGTAGGCATAAGATTGAAAGAAAAATCTTAGCGAGCACACTAAACAAAAACCCAAAATCCCATACTCTCATGTATCTATCAAAAAGCATCAGTCCTAACATCCTAACACTTGTTCCCCGCCAGAAGATCCTAGAAAGAAAGAAGAACCGTATTGGCGAAAATACAAATAACCAGTACAAAGGCCCTCCCACATTGATAGAATTTGTAACCTAACAGACCACTGTTTAAACTTAGTATGCAAGCAGGGTTAATTGGAGACATCTATTTCCCTTCCTTATTCAGCTCACGATAGGATAAAAAATGAATCGACCTGTAGTTTAAGCTCAAACCGCAGAGAGCGACCAACGCTTAAGAACCGCGTCCAAAATTGCTCGCTACAGTTAGACAAGTTGGAGATCATGTCATTCCTTGATTAATCCTTTGTCTAAGGCTCTGAGAGGGCTTGAAACCCTAATTTTGATTGTAGTGGATGCTCACCCGTCTTTGGGGAGACTGATGAAATAAGATGGTTCCCCCATATTGTGATGATGATTTGCATAATGATGGGAAATCTTAGTGGTCAAAATTTGGGGTATGACACCTGAGAGGCTCATTCAAACTTTATCATAATGATATGAACATTGTGCACTCTTACTTACAGTGCTTTAATCATACAGACTCACACCATTTATCCACCAACTCCACATCACACAAACTTTAAGACTCAGAACTCTAAACATGGGAGCTATAGAATGAAAGCAAAACTTTACACAATGCAAACATAGTAATGTACATATACCAACAGCAAAAATACAGTCTTTATCACAGCAGATTTATGAGTCTCAAGGCTTTAGGGACTTACCTCTTGGAGCTTTAGAAATCTCCCCTTCTTTGACTGATGATACGCACCTCTTCTTTTGGTTGATGAATGTTCAAGATCTTTGAACAGAAAAATACCACTCACATTTCCTCGTGTAACATGGATGATTGTTGTGTGCTTTATTGTTGGTATACTGACGATGATGTTCTGATGCTGGTGGCTGTTATTGCTTTGATGGTTGTCGTGACATCTTCACGAGTTTTTTCTTTAGGGCAGTGGTGACAACTTGTGAAAACAAAGCTTGTTCTGATATTTGGTGTTTGTCTGTTCTCACGTTTTTTTGTTGACAAATGAGAAACTGTCTTCCTTTTATAGGCAGGATATGCATGGATCATGTATGAGAATCCTTTGGTCATTGGTTTTATTTTTGAGAAGAAAATGCTAGGGCTGCTGCTACACGCATGATTTTCTCCTTGAGCCAAGTGAAGATTGTATTGCTTGCTTGTTTCAAGCCTTGAATCAGAAAAAAGATCTGAAACCAACATGTTATGGTGTGACACGATGGTTTCTTGTCTATGGCTTGTGAATGTCAACTTGAAAGTACAAGAGGTGGTGTACTTGAATAAACTTTGCACGGGTTTTGTGGACAAAGAGTATTTGAAATGGGTGGAAAAAATCAGTAGGTTGTACTTGTTGATATGGGTCAAGTTGTGGTTCAAATGAAAAGGTTCCTTGTGAAATGAAGAGTACTACAGACCTCCCTTTTTGCACACAATATTCTTCCATTCATGGGCCAAGTGACATATTTTTATTCTTTTGGAGAGAGAGCATGTCATGGAACATTTTTCATGTTAAGGACCACATGAGATCATGCCATGAAACAAATAAACAATCGTGTCCAAGTTGGTGTGGCAACAAAGTCAAATTCTGATTTTCACTAAGTGTATGTAATATTTCAACATGGCCACTTTAGGATGTCATAACTTGATGACCAATGCTCCAATTTGTGAGGTTTTTGATTCTTTGTAAAATAGGTATTTGATAAAACAAGTTTCATGTGGAAAGATTCTTGAAATGAGGTTTGCATCATTGAGAAAAAATGCCAAGAAATCAAGTACATGGGCTGTTACAAAAAGAAACCTAGAAAATTTATAAGTTATGGAAATTTCACAACTTGACACACCTAACTTTAGAACATCATAACTTGAGATTGGTTTATCCAAATGAGGAGTTTCACACATTCTTGGAAAGCTTGAAGAACAAGGAACAACTTTCATGTCCAAAGATTTTTTATTTGAAGCTTGGAACTAGGTGAAAAATGGAGTTAAAGTTGGATGAAAATTAAGGTGAAAATGCTGAAAATTTCACTGTCCTAAAGGCATCTCATCTTCCAAGTCTCATAACTTAAAAATCATGCATTTTTTGAAGAGAGGTCCTCTAATACACTTTGAAGATCATGGAAAGAGCTTCCATATGAGATTTGAGTCATTCAATTTGGATGTGTGGTTTGAACGTTATGACCTTCCCAATTTTGCACAAGAAGTGAATTTTCCACACACAGAAAGTTTTAAGGACCGAACATTGCCCTCTTCGCAAGAAACCTTTCAAAACTTGATTTCTCATGCCTTAACTCATCAATGAAACATGTCATAATGGATTGAGGACTTGGATGCTTTATCTTGGATCAAAATCTCGAAGGTCAAAGCTCAGTTAAAACCCTAATTTCACTTGTGAATGCACTTGAATGATCTCTGATGATCTTGCTTCTACAATCACATCTAAGGCTCATAGATGGTCTCTAAGGATGTCTATTACCACATGGAATCATGTCCCTAAGTTTAGGGACATTTCTTGATCAAAATGAAGGGGCAATGACTAACTTGTCGTGACAAAACCCTAATTTGAGGTATGGAGAACTTGTGGTTCAAAGCACTTGGTGATGAGAGCCAACATACTTGAATTCTTGTTGAATAAGACTTTTAGGATGTATGTGAACTCAAATAGTTACATTTGGGAGCCTCAGTTGTCTTTTTGAACAGATGGCTTCCTTGATTCACATGAGCTTAGCTTAGGAAACTTTGCCATCTTCTTTGTGTAAGTCTTAGCATTCACCAAAAGAAACAAACTTGCAAAATGAGGTGGTTAGTTAACAATGCATAGATCATTGAACCTAAATGTCAATGCAAGATGTTATGACATCTAAGGGGTAAAATTTGGGGTACAACACTCAATTTGGACCTGCCTTTGGATTTCAATAGTCCTCAGCAGAAGCTAGCCTCCTCTTAGGCTTTGTATAATGATCTTTCCTCACTCTCTTGTTGAGTCACTCATCTTTCAGCCTCAATCTTGGGCTTTGTACAAGACAAATAAAAACACTCTCTTGTTGAGTCAGTCTCTTTTCAGCCTTAATCTTGGGCTTTGTACAAGACACCCACATAAATATCTCTCCAGTAGTGTCAGTCATAACTTTAAGCCTCAATCTTGGGATTTGTACAAGACAGATAAAAAACACTCTCTAGTTGAGTCAGTCAAATATCTTTTAGCCTCAATCTTGGGATTTGTACAAGACACATATAAATCTCCCTAAGCAGAGTCAATCCTCTTTTCATCCTCAATCTTGGGCTTTGTATAAGACAAATCATACTCTCCAGCAGAGTCAATCTTCTTTTAGCCTCAATCTTGGGCTTTGTACAAGACAGATAAAACCTCTCAGCAGTAGATTCAGTTTCCCCTTTTAGCCTCAATCTTGGGCTTTGTAAAAGACACATACAAATATTCCTCAGTGGAGTAAAAAAAACCCCCCTTTTAGCCTCAATCTTGGGCTTTGTACAAGACAGACAAAATATTTCCACGAAAAAGTCAACTTTCAGCCTCCTCTAAGGCTTTGTATAATGATATTCCACAAAAGAGTCAGTCTCTTTTTCAGCCTCAATCTTGGGCTTTGTACAAGACAGATAATAATCTCTCTAGTGGAGTCAATCAACCTTTTAGCTTCAACCTTGGTGTTGTACCCCAAATTTTATCCTCAGATCATCAGATCATTTCATATCATCTTAAATCGGCCATTTTTGCATTTTTAGTTAAACATTTCATTGATCATTAATCGTGCATTTTTCGTTAGAATTTAATTTGTTTTATTTCTGTTTTTTCACTAACTATTTTCAATTATTATTATTTTTTTTATTATTTTTAGTTTTATTATTATTATTTCTATTTTATTATTATTAATAATTTTATTATTATTTGTTTTATTATCATTATTAGTTTTATTATTATTAGTTTTATTATTACTAAGTTTTATTATTATTATTATTATTATTACTTTTATTTTGTTTATCTTCATGGTAAGTGGGGACCACTCAATCATTCTAACACTTCACATGGATTGCCAACTTGGATTTATCAATGGCCAAAAAGCATTCTTACACTTCACTTATCAATGGCCAAGAATCATTCTCATAAAGTCACATGGATTGCCAACTTGGATTTATCAATGGCCAAAAAGCATTCTTACACTTCACTTATCAATGGCCAAGAATAATTCTCATAAAGTCACATGGATTGCCACATCAACACTCCTACCTCATTCACACTATAAATAAGATCTCCCTTTCTCTCATTTTTTGGCACCAACAATACCACACATACATTCTCAAAACTTTGCACATTCATTATATATTTTTTAAGTCAAATCTTTTTTTTTTTTTTAGGAATCAAATTTTATCCTTTTCTTTTACTTACATAATACCCATAAACATTCACCATATTCACCACAACAACAACTTCCATCAAAACACTTTCACTTCCTTCTACACAACAAGCTTAACCTTTGCTAGCTTTGGAGTTTGTGAGTATCATTCATCCCTTATTTTTGTTCATACCATATATAGTTAGTAGTTTAGTATATATATATTTTTAGTTTGTGAATTTATGTTGTAAAAATGTAATATTTTATGTGTTCATGTTTTTATTATTGTTATATTATTATTAAGATTTATTTATTTTTGTACCTAAATCTTTCCATTTAAATTTAATGATTAAACCTTTTTTTAAAAAATAAAAAAATACGAAAAAAGAGGACTGTTGGAATCTAGCATTCTAGTAGAAACCTCGAACGATTGGTCTCAAGTCTCGCACTTTGGGGTAGCCATTCATTCATTCTTTCGCTCCTCAAAATACCTTTAATCAACTTGGACAAATAAGAGCCGTCAAAATCTAGCATCTTGTCACAACTCTTCGAACAATTGATTTTCATCAAGTGTTCATTGTCCATTAAACCATTTTCATATCAATTCGGACAAATAAGGACTGTTAAGATCTAGCATCTTGACATAACCCTTTTGAGCTTTTTTATCATCAAAAGCTTGTTGTCCTCAAAACAATCTTAATCATAACTTGGACGAATAAGAGCCGTCAAGATCTAGCATCTTGGCACAACTCTTCGAACAATTGATTATCTTCAAGGGTTCACTGTCCATCAAATATTTTTCATTTCAACTTGGATGAATAAGAGCCGTCGAGATCTAGCATCTTGGCACAACTCTTGAATCATTGATTACTATCAATGTTCATTGTCCAACAAACAATTTTTCATACCAATCTTGAATGAAAAGGACTGTTAGAGTCTAGCACTCTGGCATAACCCTTTGCATTCTTAAAATATATTCAAGCCAATTTTAAGCCACTAGCTTTTCCAAGAGATAGCCATTAATATCTTGTGATTTTTAACCCATCCTTTAACCTTCACCAGAGATAGCCATTAATCTCTTCTCCTTCACCAACCTTTAAACCTTCATTCAAATTTCTTCATAAGAAATAGCCATTAATCTATTCTCCTAAACAATCAATCCTCACAAGCTTTGCTTTCAAGCTTTTCACTTGTAGCGTCGAACTACGAAGGCTCTGAGTTCCTCATTGCACTATAAGGATACGTAGGCACGAGATTGTGAAGTCTTGTCGAGCCCCCTAGTAATAAAAACCTTTAGGTCATTTCTCTTTAATATGAAAATATTTCTCCCTTTTTCCATCCCAATAACTAGAAGATTTTGAAACAAACCTAAGCTAACACTCATTCAATCCTAACTAAATGGTTCCCGTTGAGTACAACGGACGTAAGGGGTGCTAATACCTTCCCCTTGCGTAACCGACTCCCGAATTCAGACATTGGTTGCGATGACCATATTCTTATCCTTTCTTTTTAGGGGTTTTATTCGATATTTTCCCTTTCCTCCTGTGGAATAAATAAAGATTGGTGGCGACTCTATTAAGTCCATCCCGCGGGCCTGCGATTGCGCTTCGCGAGGTCGTTCTTATTTTTCGAGGTACGACAGATGGCGACTCTGCTGGGGAACATCCCTAAGTGAGTCAAGCCTAGTTTAATTAGGTTTTCGTATATGTGTTTTGCTTTTGTTGTTTCTCTTTCTTCTTTGATTACATGTTTTATTGCTCTTGCTTTATTGCTTTTTCATATATATCTCTGTATATCCATGTGTGGGCTTTGGGGATTTATTATCTTGAATAAAGCTCTACACCCGAGTTTTGGAAAAAGTAGAGAGAAAACATAGGTTTAGATTTGGTAGTTAGTAGTGTTAGACTACGAGGGCAAGCTCCTTGTAGCAACTAACATGAAGGCTCCTCTAGAGTAGACCTGTTTGTAGATCTTGTTATAAAACAGCTAGCCTGTTGCATGACGCTGATTCATGAAGGGTCCGTGACTCTAGGTCCCCATTTAGAACCAGTGTTATTTTGGTGGTTGTGTAATATTGGACTTCAAGGATATCTCCTTGCTCCAACCAATATGAAAACCCCGATCAGAATAGACCTTTTCGTCACTCTCGTTATAAAATGGCTAGCCCGTTGCATAACGCTGATACGACTAAGGTCCGTGACTCCGAAACCTTATCAAAAACCTAGAAAATATCATGTGAGTGGGTTTATGGGTAGATAATCTAGAACTATCCGTTATAGGGAGACCTACCTAATAGGATGTTCTTATTTATTCGTGTTATCTCAGATCCCAACCATACCTACATTGCATTTTCTTTCTGCATCCCGTGTTGCATTGCATTGCATATCATTTGCATCTTTGCATGATTCATTGCATACATCCAGTCTGCCCAGCAACTCGTCTGCAGCTGCCTCTATATTCTAGTGTTTTCTGTCAGTTGTCAAGCTGATTCCTCGACACTGATACATGACTAGAGCTAACATCAGATGCAGAATGTCAAGAACAATTCTCTGTCAGGGAAAGTGAAGCTTCAGTCGACTTCAGCTCAGCTACTTTCCGAAGACAGGCCAGCTCATCCATGTTGATTAGTCACTAGGCTTTGTTTCTTGTTGTTTGAATTTTCTTTATTTTGTACTAGCTGTTTGCTTTCAAATTATGTTTTTACTTTCACAATTAATGAAATGAGCATTTGCAACTTTTTGATTCAATTCATTTGTGTTTGCTATCTACTTCTTAATACTTTCTGTTTCAAAAAAAATATTTTATCTCTTGTCCATTTTCTGTTGATTATGCAAAGATTGGAGGGAGGATGATGAAAACGTAAATACTCATAATTGTTGTGATATGCTTTCAAATCAAAACTTTGCTGACGATGTAAGGCATTGTTTCATTCCCCAAACACTGGAGAAATAAGGAAGTTAACCCCTCTTTAACCCCTTCGAGCCTAGAAGTAGGAGTTTCTTTCTTTACAAATAAAAACCTGCAATCTTAACCTGGGGCAGGGTAGTTCTCAGTGACTTGATTGTGCATTCAAATACAAGGGTTGCATTCAAGACGCCTCTCAACAAAGTTCATAAATGTTCTTTCGCACACAGCAAGTAAGTGTCGAAGATGTCTTTCAAGTCAAACGCCAATGATGATTCACTGTAATCCTTAAGCCAGGCAGTCACTAAAAAAAAAGAAGACAAAAAAAAGAAAAGAAAAGAAGAAAGAACAAGCTTGTATGACAACCAAAAGTTGTAAGGAAGCAGTGATCGCCATCTCAAGTCCATTGAATTTTGAACCATCATCGCTATCATCAGTGCAATTCCTAACTCATGGGAATTTGAGTGCATAGTTTGAGTTAACTGAGCATAGGACTGAAGATCATCACGAAGATTGGGTGGGCACAAATAAACTTTGAGCTTTTATCCTTTGTTTCTTAAATTGTGAACCAGGCCACGTTATAACCCTCAAAATACCTAACTGAAGCAAGGTTATTTTGAAAGCATACTACAGTAAGGCTACGTAAACTGACTCCAAAAGATCTTTGCGGATCATCTATTCTGACATCATACCTTTTTGCTTTACTTCTCACTTTGAATGTCTTGAACCGCCGTGTTCAGACCAATGACTCATATACTTCGCTTTTTTCAAAATGATTTTGATTTCAAAAGTTGCATGAACTCTGCATTTACCATGTTTGTAAAAATACTTTTGTTTGCAAACTAGCTTTCTTTTTAAGGAATTTTCAAACATTTGAGAAACTTGGTCGGTGATCCAATCAGGGGCAAGTTCATTTCGTATCATATTGAGAATCAGTTCAAGATTTGTAGTTTAATGGCGACTTCTTAGAGTTGGTTCATACAGAAGATTTTTCAAGCCTCATACTAGGGTAAGCTTTCCCAGTGTACAGTAGGAAAATCATCTTTCAAGACTCAGACTGGGGCAAGCTCTCTAAGAGCAGCATGAAACGGTCATTTTCGGAATCAGACAAGTTGAAGCAATGATCAGCTCATCTACAATAATCAGCTAGTCTGGGGCAATTTACCTGAAGAATCCCCAAGAAACGCTTTATCCTTCTTACAAGGATCATTAATTTGGATACAGTTTACCAGTGTGGTAGATGATGTGTTCAACATCAGCATCTCTAGTCCCAAGCAGAACGGCAGTGATCTCCGTGTAGAGGAATCAGTCATCCAATCTTGTCTTCCTAGAGAGTCGAGCCATGTCGTCGACATCTGCATTTACATTTGATCATATACCATCTGCATAATTCATATACATATGCATATCATGAGTGTTTCATCCTCATTTGCATTTCTCCTGAGTTCGTGTCGTTATCCACGTCTTACCTTACCAAAATGTTACCTGTCCTTTTGATTCAGTGCCATTCCTGAATGTTGTCGTTTCATGATTATCTTCTCTCATTCCAGTGATATTCCTGGATCTTTATATTCTGTCACTCTAGTGTCATTCCTGGATGTCCGTCTCTTGTGATCTCCAGTACCATTCCTGGATATCTTATTCCTCTTGTTTCTCCCAGTGCTATTCCTGGAAGTTTTGCCTACCTTCTGTAACCACAATCAAATTTGCTTGGATATCTTTTAGTGATATTCCTGAAAGTCTTATCTGTTCATTCAGTGCCATTCCTGAAAGTTCACAGTCATTTAATGTTGTCTTGGATACTGTGATCCCTTTTATCCAATGCTTTCTTGGATCTCTACCTTTCTCACGTTTATCTGATGCTTTCTCAGATGCCATGATTTATACCTTTCATTCAAAGCCATTATTGGATGTGTGGTTTCTCTACCATCCGATGCCTTTCTGGATGTGTCTTTCTTTCTGATATTTTACCAGATCGAGGCTTTGTTCACTTTTATCTAAAACCATTATTAGATATTGTGAGTTATACCTTTCACTCAAAGCCGTTAGTGGATGTCTGGTTTCTTTACCATCCGATGCCTTTCCGGATGTGTCTCTCTTTCTGATATTTTACCAGATCGAGTCTTTGTTCACTTTTATCTAAAGCCATTATTAGATATTGTGATTTATACCTTTCATTCAAAACCATTATTGGATGTCTGGTTTCTTTACCATCCGATGCCTTTCCGGATGTGTCTCTCTTTCTGATATTTTACCATATCGGGTCTTTGTTCACTTTTATCTAAAGCCATTATTAGATATTGTGAGTTATACCTTTCATTCAAAGCCGTTATTGGATGTCTGGTTTCTTTACCATCCGATGCCTTTCCGGATGTGTCTCTCTTTCTGATGTTTTTTTCAGGTCGGGTCTTTGTTCACTTTATCTAAAGCCGTTATTAGATATTGTGATCTATACCTTTCATTCAAAGCCAGTATTGGATGTCTGGTTTCTCTACCATCTGATGCCTATCCGGATATGTCTCTCTTTCTGATATTTTTCAGATAGAGTCTTTGTTCACTTTATCTAAAGTCGTTATTAGATATTGTGATTTATACCTTTTGTTCAAAGCCATTATTGGATGACTGGTTTCTTTGCATTCAAAGTCATTCTTGAATGTAGTCTCTGTTCACGTTCATCTAAAGCCATTATTAGATATTATGATTTGTACCCTTCATTCACAACCATTATTGGATGACTGTTTTTTTGCCATCTGATATTTTTCCGGATGTGTCTTTCTCTGTCTTTTCTGGTTTTTCTTGAAGATCCCGTTTGAACTCTTCAGTATAAGAAAATCCCAGAAAATATTTTGTTGGTGTATATCCTTTTATTCCAAATTGATCCCTAGGGGAGATCATGTCTTCTTTCTGGTTCCATGCCCAGTAAAGAGTGTGCTTTTTTCCCCCAGTGTTTCCTCAGAGTCTCCCCATTGAGTCTCTTATGTTGGTTAGTCTGTATCCCCAGTGAGTCTTCCTCATGGATACTAACCTTATCATTCCCCAGTAAGCTCACCTGTGGTGGATTGTCCTTCATCCTTGGTGATTTGTTTGATTGCACCTTTGCATTTATCATTCCACCATTTTCATCATATTAGAGTTCATGGCATGTCAGCATTTTGTCCATAGCATTGCATATCAGTGCATCTGAGGGCAAAATTTTCGGTTATCTATATTTAAATACCTTCCACCATGATTTCATGAAGATTTTCATCTCTCATGTCATCCGTGAAGATATTTAAATAGGGGCAACTGTTGTACCCCAAATTTTATCCTCAGATCATCAGATCATTTCATATCATCTTAAATCGGCCATTTTTGCATTTTTAGTTAAACATTTCATTGACCATTAATCGTGCATTTTTCGTTAGAATTTAATTTGTTTTTTTTTTTTCACTAACTATTTTCAATTATTATTATTTTTTTTATTATTTTTAGTTTTATTATTATTATTTCTATTTAATTATTATTATTAATTTTATTATTATTAGTTTTATTATCATTATTAGTTTTATTATTACTAGTTTTATTATCATTATTAGTTTTATTATTATTAGTTTTATTATTACTAAGCTTTATTATTATTATTATTATTATTACTTTTATTTTGTTTATCTTCATGGTAAGTGGGGACCACTCAATCATTCTAACACTTCACATGGATTGCCAACTTGGATTTATCAATGGCCAAAAAGCATTCTTACACTTCACTTATCAATGGCCAAGAATCATTCTCATAAAGTCACATGGATTGCCAACTTGGATTTATCAATGGCCAAAAAGCATTCTTACACTTCACTTATCAATGGCCAAGAATAATTCTCATAAAGTCACAGGATTGCCACATCAACACTCCTACCTCATTCACACTATAAATAAGATCTCTCTTTCTCTCATTTTTTGGCACCAACAACACCACACATACATTCTCAAAACCTTGCACATTCATTATATATTTTTTAAGTCAAATCTTTTTTTTTTTTTAGGAATCAAATTTTATCCTTTTCTTTTACTTACATAATACCCATAAACATTCACCATATTCACCACAACAACAACTTCCATCAAAACACTTTCACTTCCTTCTACACAACACGCTTAACCTTTGCTAGCTTTGGAGTTTATGAGTATCATTCATCCCTTATTTTTGTTCATACCATATATAGTTAGTAGTTTAGTATATATATATTTTTAGTTTGTGAAGTTATGTTGTAAAAATGTAATATTTTATGTGTTCATGTTTTTATTATTGTTATATTATTATTAAGATTTATTTATTTTTGTACCTAAATCTTTCCATTTAAATTTAATGATTAAACCTTTTTTTAAAAAATAAAAAAATACGAAAGAAGAGGATTGTTGGAATCTAGCATTCTAGCAGAAACCTCGAACGATTGGTCTCAAGTCTCGCACTTTGGGGTAGCCATTCATTCATTCTTTCGCTCCTCAAAATACCTTTAATCAACTTGGACGAATAAGAGCCGTCAAAATCTAGCATCTTGTCACAACTCTTCGAACAATTGATTTTCATCAAGTGTTCATTGTCCATTAAACCATTTTCATATCAATTCGGACAAACAAGGACCGTTAAGATCTAGCATCTTGACATAACCCTTTTGAGCTTTTTTATCATCAAAAGCTTGTTGTCCTCAAAACAATCTTAATCATAACTTGGACGAATAAGAGCCGTCAAGATCTAGCATCTTGGCACAACTCTTCGAATAATTAATTATCTTCAAGGGTTCACTGTCCATCAAATATTTTTCATTTCAACTTGGATGAATAAGAGCCGTCGAGATCTAGCATCTTGGCGCAACTCTTGAATCATTGATTACTATCAATGTTCATTGTCCAACAAACAATTTTTCATACCAATCTTGAATGAAAAGGACTGTTAGAGTCTAGCACTCTAGCATAACCCTTTGCATTCTTAAAATATATTCAAGCCAATTTTAAACCACTAGCTTTTCCAAGAGATAGCCATTAATTTCTTGTGATTTTTAACCCTTCCTTCAACCTTCACCAGAGATAGCCATTAATCTCTTCTCCCTCACCAACCTTTAAACCTTCATTCAAATTTCTTCATAAGAGATAGCCATTAATCTCTTCTCCTAAACAATCAATCCTCACAAGCTTTGCTTTCAAGCTTTTCACCCGTAGCGCCGAACTACGAAGGCTCTGAGTTCCTCATTGCACTATGAGGATACGTAGGCACGAGATTGTGAAGTCTTGTCGAGCCCCCTAGTAATATAAACCTTTAGGTCATTTCTCTTTAATATGAAAATATTTCTCCCTTTTTCCATCCCAATAACTAGAAGATTTAGAAACAAACCTTAAGCTAACACTCATTCAATCCTAACTAAATGGTTCCCGTTGAGTACAACGGACGTAAGGGGTGCTAATACCTTCCCCTTGCGTAACCGACTCCCGAATTCAGACATTGGTTGCATAACTTATCCTTTCTTTTTAGGGGTTTTATTCGATATTTTCCCTTTCCTCCTGTGGAATAAATAAAGATCGGTGGCGACTCTGTTAAGTCCATCCCGCGGGCGTGCGATTGCGCTTCGCGAGGTCGTTCTCATTTTTCGAAGTATGACACTTGGTCTTTGATCCAGCACACATAAAACCAAAATCCCCTCAAAGGAAATCAAAACCTCTCTGTAGGAAGACATTTCTCTGTATATCACACATCAAAATAGACATTCAAAACAAACCTTAATCCCAGATAACTGCTATAAGTGGCACACTTGTAGATTCAAATATCCAAGTTGTAGTCCATCTCTTATCCTGGTAAACTTCCTCTTTCATATAATTGCTGTAAGTGGCAAGCTTCTGGATTATTTACAACCACGCCAACGTCCCTCTCTTAGCATGAAAAACTCCTAAGGAAAACTGGCATTACTCTATACTGAGTTAACGTTTTCTCCTTCAGGACAACACCCTATAAAGGAAATTATGGCATTGCTGGATTCACATATCCCAGTTAAAGTAATTCTCCTTTATAATCAGTCACCCAACTCTTGTGATAAACAAACGAGATGTCTCCCTTTAGAGATGACAAATTCTCTCTCCGTCAAACCTTTTATCTTCAATCTTGGGCTTTGAACAAGACATAAATACTCTTTAGCTTCAATCTTGGGCTTTGAACAAGACACCAATTATCTTTTCCTCCCATAGAATAGGAGGAACTACGATTGCTCTGATTTCCCTGTTTATCTTTAACGGGAATACATAGGCATAAGATTGCGAAATCTTAGCGAGCACACCAATCAAAAACTTTAGTTACAATACCTTCAAACACCAATAAAAAACCATAGGTCCAGTACCTCACCAAAAACATCGAAAAACCCGAAATCAACAAAAACTCTCTCTCTCAAACACTCCCAAAGGAGAAACTTTCCCAACCCACGACAGACAAACACCAGTAAGTAGAAAACAGTGTAGAAATTGCTAACAACATGTGGATAACCACATATAGGATGGGTAATTGACAACTCCCCATTGTATAACCTGACCCCGAACTCCCCAATCTCTTAGCATTTGTTCAGTAAAACATTTGCGTGCAAGGTTAGTTTTAGATAGCTTCCCTTTCCTTTCCAGCTTCATAGGATAAATAAGAAATCAGAAAGTAGCACCAACTCCTACCATTGCGGTGAGGAGAAACCCATGGCGATAAGGTGGTCACGTCACCGACAAAAATCGCACGCTACAGAAAAAATGGCGACTCTGTTAGGGAGCCAAACTAGGATTAGAATTCCTAAGAGGTATAGGTTGTTATCAATCATACTATATATATATATATATATATATATATATATATATATATATATATATTGCTTTTCCTACTTGATATCCGTGTTTATTTTTTTGTCAATGGGAATGTGATTAATATGCATGTGGAAAGTTTGAGAGAACCCTAAGATAAGGGGTGGCATAGAAGGGTGGACTTACAGGGAGTGATTCCAAAATAAGCGATCCTGGTAGACCACCAAATCAGGCGAGGGCCCATGTGGATACTATGTTGAACGACCGATCGTCGTGAAAATAGACGCTATCTCAGTGCGGCACCCGTGACCCTGAAGATTTAGTAGACATTAACCATATGACCACTTGGTAGTGCGGTGACTATCGAGAATAGTTGATACGCGATACTACACTCAAATGAGATTATCCTAGGATGCTACAGCTCACTCGGGTGAACCAGCTTGCTGTTGATATCCCTAGGGGGGTCAATGATTTTGGGAACCTTTAACCCGTTCTAAAGGTACAAAAATTGACCAGAATACAACCTTTGGGGATGGGTAGAGCCATGACTCCATGCTCGTGACGTTGAACCCTTGAACCCATGTTTTTTCAATGTTTTTGTGTGCTGCATTCATGCATTCATTTAAAAAACTCTTAAACAAAGAAAAAAAATCTTCTCTTTTCTCTTCTCTTTCTTCTTCAAAATAAACTAAAACAATAATTTCAAATATCAGAAAGATTGCGTTATAGATTTCGGTAGAAGAAAGACGCACAAGTACACCTTCAAGGCTCCAAAACTAGAGGATTTAAGAAGGTTGGCAAGAATGATCACCAACCCTGATGCTTTTAGAGCTAAGTATAGAGGACTGCTGTCTCTGTTAAGGGTCCACGTAGCTAAAGGAATCCTGTCTAGGTTAATTCAATTTTACGATCCGGTTTATTACTGCTTCACATTCCCGAATTATCAACTGGCACCAACGTTAGAAGAATACTCTCATCTAACTGATTTACCTATCACTGATCAAGCTCCCTTTTCTGGACTGGAAAAAATTCCAAAGGAGCAAACCATTGCAAGAGCAATCTATTTGGACGAGTCAGAAATCAGGACTCACATGACCACTAAAGAAGGAATCCAGGGTTTACCTGCTAAATTCCTGACGAAGAAAGCTATATACTTTGCCAGTATAGGAAACATAACTACTTTTGAAGATATCTTTGTTCTACTCACATATGGATTATTCCTCTTTCCCAACATCGATAACTTGGTCGATACCAATGCCATTAAGATATTTCTGATTGGAAACCCCGTACCAACCTTGCTCACAGAAGCTTATCATTCTGTACACTTAAGGAATTTATACAGTGGAGGAATGATCACATGTTGTGTACCCCTGCTTTACAAATGGTTCACCTCCCATTTACCCAAGTCTGCTGCTTTTTGGGACCATAAGAGTACTCTGCGTTGGTCACAGAGAATCATGTCTCTTACCAACTCTGACATAGATTGGTATAATAGGATTTATGAGGGGATAAGGATCATCCACAGATGTGGAAACTTCCCTAATGTACCCCTCATTAGAACTAAAGGAGGAATCAACTATCATCCAATTTTAGTTCGTCGTCAACTGGATACCCGATGAAGCATATCCCGCATAATGTTCATCTGGAAGGCCTTTTCTTCAAGGAATGAGAAAATGACAGGGCACTAAAGAAGGAAATAGTGCATGCCTGGCAACATATTCACAGTAAAGGAAGAAAGTCTCTAGGAAGACCAGATTGTACTTCCCTGGAACCTTATCTCCATTGGGTACAAACTAGAGCTCTCAAGTTGAGGATGTCTTACCCTCATCAAGAAGTTCTTCCATTAAAGGAATCTGTCCTTTATTTTATGTATGATACTGAAAAACTCCCGGTCGCTCTAAACAAAGTTCAACGGGAGAAAAGCTCTTGGAAAAATAAGTACCAAATCCTCAATGTAGAGTGTACCAAAATTTAGGAACTGTTAAAAGAAAAGGATGCTCTGATTGAGATTCTAGAACAACATGCTATGGAAGATCAAAGGAACTTTCTCTCTTCTTTCACTTGGCAAAGGATTGACAACCCGACAACGACTGAAGAACCCCGATCAAAGAAAAGGAAAATACCAGAACCAGCATCTGAGATCTCCTCAGAGAGGACCCAGGATCCCTGAGCTTATAAGATACTGTATTTTCCCTTTTTACAATCTTTCAAATTCAATAAAAGGGGTTTGCCCACTGTATGATATTTACAATATATTTGTAGAAGTTTCTTTTTGATTAAAACAAAAAAATAATAAAAATATATATCATTGCATATCATTCGTCATTCTCACATAACGCGTTCTTCTTATCTTCGAGTCACACGTATGTGTAACGATTCTAGAGTCAAACTATCTCATTCATACAATACTCGGGCCAATCGACAAAAGAAAATGGACGATCTCGAGGAAGAGAACAGAGAGATGAGAGAAGAAGTCGACACTCTAAAAGAAAGTTTGGAAAAACTTCACAATGACATGCAATCCCTGACAGCAGCTCAGAGCCAACAACAAAGGACTGTGATCTCAGAGATCACATCTACGCCTGTAGTGGAGACATATGATCCTCGGTACAACATGCCTAAAGGTCTCCCCTGGGGCATGCCTATCAACTTTGTATCTGAAGGATATATCCCTCTGGTCACTGAAGACCCAGAAACTGCAGCAGGAACTGCTGGGCCTGAAGGTTACAAACTTCGGGAAAGCGAAGACGCAAGAGTTATGACAGCAACTCCTAAAGGTTACAAACTTCGGGGCATGGAAGCACCAAGAGTCACCGCCGTAATCACTATACCACAACCAGTGGTACACACTTTCCCAGAAGGACAGATTCCACAAGTAATTTCAGGTGGAAACGAAGACATGTACGAAAGAATGAATGAGTTCCAGGAGCAATTCCTGGAGATGCAGAAGGAACTGCATGCCATTCACGGTCAGGATTTATTCAGAAAGGACGCCGCAGACCTCTGTCTGGTCCCTAATGTGAAAATCCTAAAAAAATTTAAGGTGCCTGACTTTGAAAAATACAAGGGCAACTCTTGCCCTCAAAGTCATTTGGTGATGTATGCTTGAAAGATGTCAACCCAGACAGAAAATCAACATCCACTGATCCATTACTTCCAAGAGAGTTTAATCGATGCCGCACTCAAATGGTACATGGGTTTAAACCGCACCAAGATCAATACTTCCATAGAACTCGGCGCTGCCTTCGTTCAGCAGTATAAATACAATCTGGACATGGCATCAGATTGGGATCAGCTCAGAGCAATGTCGCAGAAGGACAAAGAAACTTTGAAAGAATATGCTCAGAGTTGGCATGAAATTGCCGCCCAGATCTGTCCCCCTCTTGAGGAAAAGGAGATGACAAAGATCTTTTTGAAAACCTTAAGATCATTTTATTACAACCGAATGGTCGCCAGCGTGCCCAGTGACTTCACTGAAATGGTGAACATGGGAGTACGCCTTGAAGAAGCAGTCAGAGAAGGACGATTGGTCAAAGATACAGAGCCATCAAGCAGTACCAAAAGATACGGCAGTGCTTTCTCAAAGAAAAAAGAGCAAGATATTGGTAATATCTCTATCGGAAAGCAAAGGCGAAGGTATCAACCAGTAGCAGCGGTAACTCCCGCTATCCACCATGCGCTGGCTCCAACGTATCAACCTCAGGTTGCTCAGAGCCAACCAAATCAACAACACTACCAACAAAGGACACAACAGCCTCTTCAGCAGGCTCATCCACAGTACAAAAACAACAATCATACGACACGACCATCAGGGTTTGATCCTATACCGATGTTGTACGCAGAACTATTTCCACTCTTACTGGCTAAGGGGCATGTCAAAACGAGGTCTCCTCTTACTGTACCGGAAAATCTGCCTTTTTGGTTCAAAGAGGATCATACTTGCCCTTACCATCAAGGAGGATCGGGGCACAACATCGAGAACTGTATCAGTTTTAAGTCCGATGTGCAGAAGCTTGTCAGGAACGGGGTCCTATCTTTCAAAGATACTAATCCGAATGTTCAAACGAACCCGTTGCCTCAACATGAAAAGATGGTCGTAAATTTAATAGAGGAAGAATTTAGCCGCAGTTATTAAATTCATGAGTACTCCTATTAGGAACCAATCTGGTCAGGATGCATTGTAGACAAAGCGGGTACGGTCATGTACCGCCTCACAATCTATTCATAGAATAATCAAGGATGTTCCGTAGTGCGACCAGCTCTACAAGAACAAATGGATCTCAATTGGATCCAAGATCACCGAATCCAGGAAGTCAATATGGCCCATGCGCATCCCAACATTATTCAGAACCACGACATCCATGTAATGAACGTCAACTTAGTGGCGATGAATTCAAGGAAAAGTCAACATCATAATCTGCCACGACACAATTACAATACCTGTCCGATATGCTCAATAAGCAATCAGGGATGCCCTTTTGTACAAGAGGCCCTCCAGCGTCAGATGGATCTCGGATGGATCCAAGACTACCGTGAGAGAAATAGCCATCAAGTTAATATGGTTCAGATCTTTGACATTCGCTTGATGAATACAAGTCTGGTAGAATTACACGCTAAGCAAGTCAGGCTCGGCTTTCTGGCTTCACACGATTATCAGGATTGTGAACAATGCCATGAAGACGACCAAGGGTGTGCACTTGTCCAAAGAACACTTTAACACTCATTGGACCACTGGTGGCTTCCAATCTACTTGTATGAAGCTATACAACAGATCAGTATGACTGACGAGAATCCTGATAGACATCAAAGTCAGGATGTCCGCTCGATGGAAACAGATCTAGTAAAATTGCACTGCATACAAAGTGGACGTGGCCGGGTGCCACCACATAATTATGAGCGCTGTAGAGTTTGCTCAGAGAACAACCAGGGATGTTATCTTGTACGGTCATCTCTTCAAAATCAGTTAGACCGGAAAGAGATTCGACCATGTTCAAGTTCTGGTTCGATCAATATGATACAAGACTATCTTCCTGATCAAAGCAAAGACGTTGTCATAATCTCTAATCATGAAATGTCTAAAGACGTATGTTCCATAATCCCTCTACTTCATGAATCAAGACTCCCTCTTGATAGTAGAAAGATTCTCAACCTCGAACCAATTGAGGCTACCTACGATGGTCAGAAAAATCAAAAGGCTTATGTGGTTATCTATCTGCCGGGACCAATACCGTACAAATTAGAAAAGGTTATCCCTTACAAGTACGGTGCAACAACAATCAAAAATGGAAAGGAAAATCCCTTACCCTTCGTTGTGAACATTGCCGACATCAGTCGAGTCACTCGGAGTGGTCGGATCTTCAACATAGGAGTTGGAGAACCTGCCAAAGAAAAGGAACCTCAAACAGAAGCTCCCAATCAACCAGTCGGGCAATCCAGTAATCCAGAACTGATGAAGAACAGCGATGAGATGCTGAAGCTCATCCAGAAAAGTAAGTACAACATTGTAGACCAACTGTTGCAAACTCCTTCGAGAATCTCTATGCTATCTCTCTTGCTCAGTTCCAAAGCTCACAGGGAAGCTTTGCAGAAAGTCTTGGAGCAAGCTTTCATAGAACAAGATGTGACGATAAAACAGTTTGATAGCATCATATCCAATATCACTTACTGCAATAACTTAGGGTTCAGTGATGAAGAACTACCAGAAGAAGGCAAAAATCACTATATGGCGCTTAACATTACAGTCAACTGCCAGGACGATGCTCAAGCCAGCGTACTGGTAGACACAGCATCAGGTGGGAATGTTATGCCAAAATCAACTCTAATATGACTATCATTTCAAGGGTCTCCGATAAGTGGCAGCGAGGTCGTTGTCAAAGCCTTTGATGGACCCAGAAAAATAGTTATCGGCGAAGTTGATCTTCCCATAACCATCGATCCTCACACTTTCCAAGTCACTTTCCAGGTCATGGACGTCCGGGTAGCATACATCTATTTATTAGGAAGACCTTGGATGACAGTCACTTCGACACTTCACCAGAAGCTGAAGTTCATCAAGAATGACAAGTTAGTCACAATATGAGGAGAACATGCTTTAATAGTGAGCAACTTATCATCATTTTCCTGTGTAGAACCCGAGGAGGTTGTTTGAACCCAGTTCTAAGAACTCTCGATGAGCAATGAGAATCGATCAGAGAAAGGGACATCGATTTCCTCATACAAAGATGCTCTCGAAGTGATCAAAAGTAACGATGTAAAGGGATGGGGACAGATTGTCATTCCTACTGATAACAAGACAAAGAAAGGTCTTGGTTTTTCTTCAGCCTGTACCCAGACTGCCAAGAAAGATGAAAGCTTTCATCCCATTCAGGACTTCTTCCATAGTGGAGGGTTCCTCCACCCAGTGTCTCAAGAAGTACACTCTATTAATGAGAGTGATTCCTCTGATACGGACGAGGAATGGAAATCTTATCTCAACGACAACGGTTATATGTCTTAGGAAGAAACATACATTCCATTCTGTTTTCCCAAACAGAGTCTGAGATATATACCAAGATCAGACGTCAAGATGATGTACGGAGATTACGATCCTAAGGGATGCCGTTCTCCACCAAACTCATTAGAAGATGATCCGATGAAAGACAACTTCGACTACGACTATTATGACCCCCTGGATGACTTGCCTATCTGGCGGCCGTACCTAGAAGACCTGGGGAAAAAGAGTCAGCCAAACGATGCCTATCAGCTGAGCAATATTGAAAAGAATACATGCGTCCCCACCAAATTGTGGGATCATTACTCAGGATATTTCGAAGATATCCAGCACCACGATGAATCTGCAAAGATTGCTGGACAAAACTTCATCAACTATGCCTTTTCTGAGGTCAATGTCATCGAGAAAGATGACTCCTCTAGTCCCACAGAAGTATGGGACACCTTAGGACAGCCGAGTGACAAGTACAACTTCTTGGTCAAATACACCGATCCTGAAAGCTCTCGCATCATATACGAGGACATCCAGCCAACTGGATGGGGAAATCCTCTTTAGAGTGAAAACCCTAAGGAAGCTACAACATAAGAGTTCGTTTATGACAACTTTGCATGGGAGGAAGACTCCAACAATCCTGCTCCACCGGAAATCAGCGTCATTTCTAAGGAAAAACCAAGAAAGAAGGTACCAGACTTTGTGATTCACCGAGGAGTTCGTCGCCAATGGGTCGCTGTCGATATCCCAAAATTCGTCCATAAGTCTAAGTAATTGCCATCTTTGTTTTAACCTTTCACCCTGCCCAGGTGAAACAGATGTTTTTATAGGGCTCACTTTTCTGTAAATGTCCCTCTTTGCTTCGCCCAAAGTGACAGAGTTTTGTTTTATAGAGCTGTAGTTTCAAGAATCGACCAAATCATAAATAAAAAATGTCGTTCTGTCATTCCCGCATTTATTGCTGTTTTCCCTTTTCTTTTTTCAGAAAATGGTAATCCTAAAATGACCCAAAATAAAAACAAGAATTTTTCATAAAATACACTGCACACACGCTTGCATTCTCTCTATCTCTTCTAAAAAATGAATCATCACGTCATGCAGATTGCTTGTTTTAAACCCCGTTAAAACATACGATCCAATGCCTTCTCCCGACTTTGAATTTCTAGTATTTGAAGCTGAAGAAGAAGAGGACGAAGAAATTCCAGAAGAGATCTCCCGATTACTCAGAGAAGAGGAAATGTCCATTGACCCTCACAAAGAACCATTGGAAACTGTCAACTTGGGATCAGAGGAAGAAACGAAAGAAGTTAAGATTGGAGCATTGCTCAGTCCGACTGTCAAATAAAGCTTGATAAAACTTCTCAAAGTTTTTCCAGATGTTTTTGCTTAGTCCTATGAGGACATGCCAGGGTTGGATACCAGCATCGTGGAACATCATCTACCGTTGAAGTCAGAATGTCCTCCAGTGAAACAAAGGCTGAGATGGACTCACTCGGATATAGCTATCAAAATTAAGGAGGAAGTGTAGAAACAGATTGACGCAGGTTTCCTTGCCACCTCAAAATATCCTCAATGGCTAGCCAACATAGTGCCAGTTCCGAAAAAGGACGGAAATGTTAGAATGTGTGTAGATTACAGGGATCTGAACAAAGCCATTCCGAAGGATGACTTTCCCTTACCGCATATAGACATGCTGGTAGACAGTACAACAAAGTTCAAAGTCTTCTCCTTCATGGATGGATTCTCAGGCTATAATCAAATCAAAATTGCACCAGAAGATATGGAGAAAACTTCATTCATCACCCCATGGGGCACCTTTTGTTACAAGGTAATGTCGTTCGGCTTGAAGAACGCCGGGGTAACCTATCAAAGGGCCATGACTATTCTGTTTCATGACATGATGCACAAAGAAATCGAAGTGTATGTCGATTACATGATTACCAAATCTAAAACAGAAGAGGAGCACGTGACCCACTTGTCAAAGTTATTCGAGCGTCCGAGAAAATACAAACTCCGCTTGAATCCTAACAAATGCACGTTTGGTGTTCGCTCAGGAAAACTTTTAGGGTTCATCGTCAGCCAAAAAGGAATCGAGGTTGACCCTGACAAGGTCAAGGCCATTCAAGAAATGCCTTCTCCAAAGACTGAAAAACAAGTCTGAGGATTTTTGGGACGTCTGAATTACATTTCCAGATTCATATCTCTCATGACCGCGACATGCGCGCCGATCTTCAAACTACTAAAAAAAATCAAAGCTGCGTATGGTCAGAAAACTGCCAAACAACCTTCGAAAGTATCAAAGAATATCAGTTGAACCCACCGATTCTATCTCCTCCAGTGGAGAGAAGACCACTAATCATCTACCTAACGGTCTTGGAAGTCTCTATGGGTTGTGTACTTGGCCTGTAAGACAAAACGAAAAGAAAAGAGTCTGCCATTTACTACTTAAGCAAGAAATTCACCGACTGTGAAACTCGGTACACTATGCTCGAGAAAACTTGTTGCGCTCTGGCTTGGGCAGCTAAACGTCTTCGCCAGTACATGATTTTGCACACTACTTGGTTAATCTCCGAAATGGATCCGATCAAGTACGTCTTTGAAAAGCCTGCTCTCACAAGAAGGATCGTCCGTTGGCAGATGTCCTTATCAGAATATGACATCAAGTACCATGCTCAAAAAGCCGTCAAAGGAAGTATTTTAGCCGATCATTTGGCTCATCAACCGATTGACGATCAGGAATCAGTTGGATTTGACTTCCCAGACGAAAATGTCATGTACTTAAAAATGAAAGATTGTGATGAACCGCTACCCAGTGAAGGGCCAGAACCAAGTTCCCAATGGGGATTAATTTTTGACGGAGCTGTCAATAATTATGGAAACGGAATTGGGGAAATCATCATAACACCTCAGGGTACCCACATTCCTTTCACCGCCCGACTGATATTCAAGTATACAATCAACGAGGTCGAATACGAAGCTTGTATCATAGGTCTCGAAGAAGCAATTGACTTAAGGATTAAGAACTTGGATGTATAAGGAGACTCAACCATGGTTATCGATCAGATTAAAGGAGATTGGAACACATACCAATCAAGATTGATTCCTTACAAAGACTACGCGAGAAGGTTGTTACCATTCTTCAATAACATCGGGTTTCATCACATTCCCCATGAAGAAAATCACATGGCTGATGCACTAGCCACTTTTTCTTCCATGATTAGTGTAGGTCAATGGAATGATGTACCTAAGATTGACATATTGCGCCTTGAACGGCCCGCTTACATCTTTGCGATCGAAGCAGTCATAGACGATAAACCTTGGTATCACGATATCAAATGCTTCCTTCAGAAACAAGAATACCCGTCTGGGGCATCAAGAAAAGACAGGAAGACCCTCAGAAGATTGGTAGACAGCTTCTTCCTAAGCAGTGATACACTATATAATAGAAACTTCGACATGGTTTTGCTCAGATGCGTAGACAGACTAGAAGCAAACATGTTGATGAAAGAAATTCACGAAGGATCCTTTGGCACTCATGCCAACGAACACACAATGGCCAGAAAAATTCTGAGAGCAGGGTACTATTGGCTGACAATGGAATTTGATTGCTACAAGTACATGAGGAAATGCCACAAGTGTCAAATATACGCTGACAAAATCCATGTACCGCCAACGCATCTCAAAGTTCTTTCTTCTCCATGGCATTTTTCTATGTGGGGAATCGACATGATTGGCATGATCGAACCCAAGGATTCAAACAGACATCGGTTCACCCTAGTAGCCATTGACTACTTCACCAAATGGGTCAAAGCAGCGTCATACGCCAATGTAACCCGACAAGTCGTGGTCCGATTTATCAAGAACAATCTCATCTGCGGTTATGGTGTTCCAAGCCAGATCATTATTGATAATGGATGTAACTTGAACATCAAGATGATGAAAGAGTTATGTGCTGAGTTTAAAATTGAACACCATAATTCTTCTCCTTACCGGCCTAAGACGAACGGAGCGGTAGAAGCGGCTAACAAGAATATCAAGAAGATCATTCAAAAAATGGTTGTAACCTACAAAGACTGGCACAAAATGCTGCCTTTTACTCTTCACGGTTATCGCACATCTGTCCGCACTTCAAGAGGGGCAACCCCTTTCTCTCTAGTATATGGCATGGAAGCAGTGCTTCCCATAGAAGTTGAGATCCCATCAATCCGGGTATTGATGGAAGCTAAGCTAACAAAGGCTGGATGGTGTCAAAGTCGACATGATGAACTAAATCTAATTGAAGAAAAGCGAATAACGGCTATGTGCCATGGTCAGTTGTGTCAGCAAAGAATGAAGAAAGCGTTTGATAAAAAAGTCAGACCTCGTGTCTTCAGGAGAGGAGACCTTGTGCTCAAAAATATGCAATCATTCCTCACTGATTCCCGGGGCAAATGGACTCCATATTATGACGGCCCCTATGTGGTCAAGAAAGCCTTCTCAGGCGGTGCCTTGAGACTTGCAACCATGGATGGAGAAGAGTTTGCCTACCCCACAAATGTTTATGTAGTCAAGAAATACTTCGCCTAAATAAAATAAAAACGTCTCGGTGGATTGAAAACCCGAAAGGGCGGTCCAGGAAAAAATTAGAGACATAAGCTAAAATCATCCTGATGGATTCGAAGTCTTAAAATACAATCCTGGCAAAAGTTAGGGATTAATGGCAAGTAACTACATCCGACAAGGTTAAATACCCAGTGGTAACACCATCCGTCAAAAAACCTTCCAGTCAAGGTCATACAGAAGTTCAGGATGTCCAGAATTCAAAGTTGGTAGAAGGATAACGGTTGTTATGTTTCAATGTAGCCCTTTTCCCTTAAATTACCATTTTCTAAACTTTTTAAATACTCTATGGGATCACGCGCTTGGCTGATTTCCATCCAATCAATAAAATTTGAGCCCTAGTGCTTTTATTTACAATTCTCACTTGTTTTAACTTTTAAGAATGACATTTTTTAACATGATCAAGGATTCTTGAAATCAAACAAAAATGAATTTACTTGTCCAAATTTTTCTGCTTTTTAAATAAAGATGGCAATTCTTTTTGACTGATGAACATCGAAAAGAACATCGATCGCTTCTCCAGAGGGGATTGAACCTCAAAGTGTAGAATCAAAGTACTCCTTCTAAACCAGTACACCTGAATGAAGGATCAACTGTTTTAGATGCGATTTTCCCATCTGATATCCCGGCAGAGTTCTTACCTCTTAAGACTGATTGACAATTCTTTCTCCCCCACAGGGTCTACCTCTCCCAAGCAGGACAAGATTGCTATTTTGAACCAGTGATACTTTTCATCCCCCGCCGTGGCCGAGTATCCAATCGCGTTCATCTATTAGTCTGTATGTCGCGTCAGTTTTGTCAGCATAAACATACATACATCATGCATTATTGATTCATATTCATATTCATATTGCATTATTATCACTCTGGTCATATTCATCCCCCAAGTGACAAAATTCCTCTTATCAATCGAGTTGTCAGTTCTTTCCTAGCCAGGAAATGTTTTGTCTGAACAATCTCTCTCCCCAGTTTATTTCTGGATTGGAGACGGTCCTCGACCACTTTGATAACTTGAACCTCTGAAAGGCAAGAAGTCATTCGAAAAACGAAACTCCTCACCATTGAAGGTGATATTTTCGCATTCCCGGATTAAGGAAAATCCCCAGAGAAAGCCCCTCAACCGAAGACTCTTAGCAACACATTGGGTTTTCTCCCAAGAAAGTCAATGTTAATGAATTCATCAGCACCTCAAAATTGGATTACATCACATGGCATTTCTCCGAGAAGATCTCAAAGAAAAGTATGATGTAATATCCTCAAGCGAAAAGTGGTCTCTCAAGAGACTCGTTTTCCCATAGTAGAGTCAACAAATGGCGTCTCTCAAATAGAGAAGTTTGGACATCTCTACGGCTCAGACAAATGGGCGTCCCCAACAAGTCTGGCCTCAAATTTTTTCCATCAAATGGCGTCTCCCCAGTAGTAAAACTCGGGGAGAAGTTTGATGAAGACTGTAACACCCCAAAATTTTCCCTCTTGTTATTGCCTAGCTTATAGATCTCATTTCATCTTATATCTCATACAAGTTGCAAAGGGCATGTGATAAGTGGATTGCAGAGCATTGACTATTCAAAGCAAGAGAGCTAAAGCCTAAGGTCTTCAAACAATCCTTAAGGGTCTCTTACGTCATAAATGATCTCAATTGATCCCACAAGTCATTGGAAGAGGAGAGTTCACCAAGAAGTTGGACAGTTCATCATCTCCTAACCAAAAATAGTCCAAATTAGGATTTGTGATGCAAGCAGTCTCCTGATGAATTTTTGGTTCAAACTTGGTCTCAAGGTTTTCTACATGATGTCAAGTATCTAAGGATGGAAGATTGCCCATTGGTTCATTTCAGAAGAGGTTCAATTGGCCAGTTGCTTGAGAATCAAGAAATTGGGGAAAAAGTCAACTGTTCAGTGAAAAAGTCAACTCCTGACTTATTAAGGTCAAATTCATGAAATTCAAGTCACATATGTTCATTAAACAAGATTTTATCAAGAAATAATGGAGGAATCATCAAAAATCAAGAAATGTACAAAGTTTCCATTTTTAGAAACTTAGGGTTTCCAAAAATGGCATGTTTGGACCATTTTGCACTACACTTCAAGGCATTCTTTCTTCAAGATAAAAACTTCAAACTTCAGGCCCAAGTTGAGCAAATTAAATATCACATTCCAAGCTTCAAATCCATATAAAGAACTCTTCCATTGGATCAAAATTGAGAGAGTTATGATCAATCAAAGTGGAGCAAAATCAAGGCAAATTCCAAGTCATGGCAAGGCAAGTTTCGGCCTCTAGGCCATAATTTCATCAAACACTTGGTGTGCCAAATGTCAAGCCATTTTTCTTGTAAGTTCCTGGATTGGCTGGAATTTTGGTAAAACAACAAGGTGTTCAATGCTGATGTCCTGGTGTTGATGTTGCAGCATTGAGTCTTAGTACTGGGCTGTACTAAGTTGTGAAGGTTAACTATGTTTGATGTCATGGGCTTGATGTCATAACATTGCACTTAACACTGGGCTGTGTTAAGGTTGCTAGTTGCTGAAGTGAATGTATGATGTCACATAGGTGATGTTGTAACATCAGACCTGCAGAACTGAAGCTAATGACAGCATGGGCTTGTTGTTATTAGGGTCGCGTATTAGCTGGAATTGTGGAGAGTGTTGACTCGTTGGATGAGAATATCTTGGGCTAGATATTTTCTGTTACATGGGAGATTTGATTGCAGGTTTGTTGGAGAATTAAAAGGTGGAAGATTTAAAAAGATTTTGGGGATAAAATCTGTTTTAAAAGATTCAGTTTTTAATTAACAAATCTGATCAAATATTGTGACAAATCCAATCTAAATTCAAGGAGCTATATAAAGCGCACAAGACCAAGGAAGAAGGTACAGGAAACAGATTGAAGATCAAGAGCTGGAGGCTTAGAGTCTAGGGTTTGTTTAGAGTACTTGCAATCACACTATTCTAGGTTTGAATAGGTGTTGAATTTTCTGTCCTCTCTAGAAGCTGTGAAGCAATAGAGAGTTGTTGATTGATCGAAGCTAGGAAGCAAGATCAAGGGATCTCAAAGAGGTTGTTCTTTGAGTGTTTTAGGGGATTGAGTAGTGTTCTCATATCTAAGTGGTTTCTTAGGTAGAAAGTCACTAGTAGAGTATAAGTTTAGGAGATTGTCAACTGGTGTGTTGAGTCTGTAAATTATATCTACAAGTAGTGAATTTCATCCCTGGCTTGGTAGCCCCCAGACGTAGGTAGTTAGACCGAACTGGGTGAACAATTCCTTGTGTTTTCCTGTTGCTTATTCTGTCCATTATTGCAGAGTGTGTTGTTGTGACATCGCACCTTAACATCACACGTCTGGTACCAAAATTTCAATTGGTATCAGAGCAGGCATCCTGTCTGTCTCTGGGTGAGATCTAGGGAAGTTACTTTCTGGTGAAAGATGGACAAAGAGGTTGGAGGATTTGTCAACAGACCCCCTATATTGGATGGCTCAAACTATGAGTATTGGAAGCCTAGAATGACTACCTTTTTAAAGTCATTAGACAGCAGAGCTTGGAAGGCTGTCATTAAAGAGTGGGAAGCTCCTGTTGTGTGTGAAAAAGATGATGCTGGCAAGGATAAAGAAGGCACCTCTAAGCGAAAGCATGAAGAAGAATGGTCCAAGGAAGAAGATGAGCTTGCCCTTGGGAATTCAAAAGCCCTAAATGCTATCTTCAATGGGGTTGACAAGAACATATTCAGGCTGATCAACTCATGTGAAACTGCTAAGGCTGCTTGGGATATTTTGAAGGCTACTCATGAAGGTACATCTAGAGTGAAGATGTCAAGACTTCAGCTTTTAACATCTAAGTTTGAAAGCTTGAAGATGAAGGAAGAGGAAACTATTCATGACTTCCACATGAGTGTTCTTGAACTGTCAAATGCATCCAGTGCTCTTGGTGAGAAGATGACAGAAGAGAAGCTGGTAAGAAAGATTCTTAGGCCCCTCCCTAAGAAGTATAAGATGAAGGTTACAACCATTGAAGAATCTCAAGACATCAGCAAGATGAGAGTTGATGAGCTTATTGGATCTCTTCAAACATTTGAACTTGGGCTGAATGAGGAAAAACCAGAAAAGAAGCCCAAGAGTATAGCTTTAGTCTCTACTCCTGCAGCAGCTAAAGATGATGAGTCCCAGGAGGATCTGCCTCTGGCTATAGTTATGTTAGGAAGACAGTTCAATAAAGTGTTCAAGAAGATGAACTATAGACCTAGTGTCAAGAACATCTCTTCTAACATCAGCAAGTCAAAAGAGAAAGATGAAGAGAAGATTGCACAAGATAAAGGAGTTCAGTGCTTTGAATGTGAAGGGTATGGACATGTCAAGAAAGAGTGTCCCACATTCTTGAAGAAGCAGAATAAAGGCTTGACAATTTCCTGGTCTGACACTGATAGCGAAGATGAAAGTGAGTCAGCAAAGCATGTTACAGCTTTGACAGGAATTGTTGAATCTGATGATGATAGTGATGGAGAAGTCACCTATGATGAGCTAGCTTCAACCTACAAGGAGTTGTGTTTAAAGAGTGCTGAAGTTTGTCAAGAAAACAAGTGCCACAAGGAACAGATTGCTCAACTTGAGAATGAAAAATCTGATCTGGAATATGAAGTTGTTCAAGTGAGATCTCAACTTGATCAGATGACAAAATCTGTTAGGATGCTGAACAGTGGTACAACCACTCTTGATAAGATACTCCAGTCAGAACAGGTTGCTGGAAACAAAGCTGGGATAGGATATGTGGCCGAAGACAAAGGTACCTCAGAAGCAAGTACTTCAGGTCTAAAGAAGGAAGAGTCACAAACTGTGCCTCAACATCAGCCAAAGAGGCAGAATCTTACTCCCAAGGAGCTGATGTTTCACAACCTAAGAAGATTGAGAAGAAGACTGGTCATAATCAGAAGAGAAAGCAGCCACAAGGAGCAAGCCAAAATATACCCCCCAATATCATAAGAGCATGGAAGCTGCAAGGGTCAAGCAGACCAGGTCACATCCGATGTCTCAACATCAGGAAAACTGGTATGGACCTGGCCTCAACAATGCTGTGCCATATAATTATGGAAGAAGGAAGCCTCATCACCATGGGAGACAGCCTAGAAGACAGCATCCTCAGTTCAAACAGCACGTGTCTCATCAGGTGTCTCAACATCAGGGGTATGGTTACACTAAAGCTGTGTCTCATTATGGAAGGAGAAAGTCCCACCATCATGGGAGACAATCCAGGAAAAAGCATTCTCAGCTTCCTTATGGATACCAGCATAATAGAAGGCAGGCAAGCAATGTTAGGAGGAGACCACATTATGGATGGCAACCTATGCAGTCTCATCAAGGCAGAAGATTCAGAGAAGAAAAGGTGAGATGCTTTTATTGTGGAAGGCTTGGACATATGCAATACTCTTGCTACAAGCTGCATGGATACCCTCAGACACAGAACAGATGGAGAGAATACAGGCCCAAAGTCGTTAAACAATTGGTACAGAATGAGAAGATGAAGTGCTTATTGGCTCACCTGGCTGACAAAGAAGCTAAAGAAGAAACATGGTATTTTGATAGTGGGTGTTCCAAACACATGTCTGGATGTAGATCCATGTTTGCTGAATGTAGACCGTGTCCTTCTCTTGAAGTGGTGTTTGTTAAAGGGAATAACGGAGTTGTAGAAGGTATTGGAAAAGTAAGAGGACCTAAACTTGACAATGTCTATCTTGTCAATGGTTTGAATGCTAATCTGATAAGCATCAGCCAATTATGTGATGAAGGTTACTTAGTCAGCTACACCAAAGACAAATGTGTTGTAACGAATGAGAAGGGTGAGGCTGTAATGACTGGTGCAAGGTCCAAAGACAATTGTTATCAGTGGATTCCTCAAACTGAAAGCCAGTCTGGTGATGATAAAGAAGATATCAAGTGTAGACATCAGAATGATGAAGGTTCCCTCAAGTTGATGAAGGTCAGAAGAAAAAATGATCTGAAATTAGTCAAGGGCAAATGTTACACATCAGTCCTCACCATTGATGGAAGGATTAAAGGTTCTCAGGAGCTGAATAGAGCAACATCTCTCGAGACGAAAGATGCTGATGTCTTGACATCTGAACAAATCATCAGAATCTCGCATCAATGTAGTGGTCTGACTGTGAGTAAGTCTAAAAGGCTAGAGATTGAAGAACTCACTGAAGTTATGGAAGATACCAGTGGTAACTATAAAAAATTCTATCATCAAGATCTGAAGAAGATCGATGTCTCAGAAGAAAACCTCCCCTGGATGAATAGCTCTGTGTCGAAAGATACAGATGTCAGAGCAGATGCTGAAACATCTCAAGACAAGAAGAGTTTTTCTAGCCTCAAGAAGGATGATGAGCAAAGTGCAAATATGATTCAGAATAGACTAGAGTCTAAGACTGATCCCAATATGAAAATTGACATGCAGAGGACCTCTGATATTGGCTCTATCAGATCCTGGATTAAAATGTCAAGAATAAATACACATCCTCTAGGATGGAATCATGCTGGTCAAAAGATACAAACTGATCTTGGAAGACTAAGAAGAAGAAAGAGGGGCAAAATCAGATTAGTTCTCAGATCTAAGAAGAAGAACAGTCGTAGATTAGTGTTATGTGGAAAGAACTCATGCTATCAACTCTTGTGGAAGAAACGACTGTTGGGCAATCACCATGTCAAGAAAGATGTTACAACATTGCAGAATGTTACTCATCAATGGGATGATGAGCAGGTTGATAGAAAAGATCTGGTTCATCACTATCATCACTAGTTCTTCCTCATTTCACGAGTTCTTCCTCATTTCATCATCATCATCATCACTAGTTCATCATTGTTCAAGAGCAAGCAAGAACAATATCACTTCCTCGAGTACATCTTCACTGCAATTCGAATTTTCTCTCTATCCTCTTCAAGATCTCAAGTATTAGAGCATTTATTTTGCTCCTTGGAAGCTCAAGATCAAGCACCACCTCTGGTTTTCTTACAAGCTCAAGATTCTGCAAGCTTCAGGTTCAAATTTCTTCAAACTCTATTACATTGTATCTCACTGATTTAGCTTTGTTTTGATTGATTTAAGGCTTATTAGAAGCTATTGGTTATCCGGCTAGTTGATATGCTCTCTAAGAGCATAGTTGCAGAACCTAGGGCAAATTTATCTCGTTCGATTCTCTGTGTATGTGCATGATTTGTGGATTTTTTTTTGTTGGATTTATGATCTACGTGAGTTCAGCTTTCGAATGGTGTATGATTTGTGATTTTCTGGAGAAATTGAGGATTGCAGGTGGTGGTGCTTCGCCGAAGAAGATGACTGGAGGTCCTTCTCCGACCGGTGAGGTTCATCTAGGGCTTAAGCTCCAGTTTATATCACAGCCGTTAGATGCGTTTTGATCCTTCGTTTATTATGCTGCCAACGCATTAATGATCATGTGGCGTTCACGTGCCATTTTTATTTGCCTCTGAGGACTTGCATGTGTATGCGTGCATGGTAATTGTGGTGTGTATGCGTTTTGATCCATTGGATTAAATTAATTCTGTGATAATATGATTGTGATTGATCATGTGGCTCAGAGTGAGTCAAACCTTTGACTGAATATACACCTTAACCACACACACACACGCGCCTTATTGGACTGGGTTTCAAATTACTTTTCACATCCCCATGTTCTGAGCCCAAACACTTTTGAACTTCATTTTTACTTTCGCCACACCCCCTGCTCCTTTTCTTTTACACTTTTATTTTCTTTTTTTTATTGTTTGATTTTATTTTATTAAAAATACTAATTCAACTCTAAAAATTCTAAATAAATTCACATATTATCTTGATACTTAGAAATAATTCTCTATTATTTTTAATTCTGATTTTCTTAATTTTTGCTCATATTTTCAGAATTTCTTTTTTACATGATTTTTTTCATTAATACTTGATCTTTCCCATTTCATTTCTCTTAGCTCACACAATCTTTTGCACCCATTCTTTTTGTCATATTTGGATAATGTCTTGAGGCATCTAAATTCATTTTTCTCATATTTTTAACGTAATTTTTGCATTGCTTTTGAACCATATCATTGTGCATTATTCATTGTTGACCTAAGGTGATTTTGATGACTTGTTTGGATTTGTTTCTTCTTGAGTTTTGCCATGAGCCTTTGACATGTCTTTAGCTTCTGACTTAGGTTGGTTAAGACCTATTTCCATTTTTTTTCTCATGTGATTTGATAATTGTTTAGTATCTTGTATTTGAAGCAACATTTGTACATATTATTCTATTTCCCTCTAACATGATTTTGATGAGGCACTTGTGCCACCTTATTATGCTTGCTTTTGTGTGAGATTATAGGGTTTGTCTAGAAGATTATAGGTCCTACTTGGTTCACTTATAGGTCCTTTGGATTTGTGTTTACCTTTGATGTGTGTTTATGCATTTTAACTTGCATTTTTGTCCTAATTCCACATCTCATTTCTTCTTGTGCTCTACATGATTTGTGTTTGCTTTATGTATGCCATTTAACTCATGTCATTTGCATATCATCAATTGTATGCTACTGGTCTATATGCACTCATGCTCATTTCATATGTCATGCATCTTTAACATGTAAATTTGTGCATCTAATTGAAACTTGTTTCTCTCCTTTTCATTTCTTCTTCATCTATTTTCTTATACTTGAATCATTTCATCCATGACTTGTATGATTGTTCATATGCATTATAATACATTTATAAATGATGTATACTTCTGACCTTTCCATTTCATTAAGCATAAATACATGTCTATTTTGCATTTTTTTCTTATCTTTCATCAACTACTTCCATGATGCATTTCTTTGATGTGTAAGGCATTATTTGTGCAAAGTTTGCTTATGTTTGGTACCTTAACCTTAGAGGACTTTCTTAGAGTATAAGTTCTTACCTTGAGTACTTCTCAACCTTTAGGACATTTCTTCTTTAGTTCTTAACTTGTTTGATCTTTACTTGTCATTCTTTCTTTATTTCTTTACTTGCAAATTTTTTTTGTTAACATTTTTAGGGGCTAATGGTAAGTCAAGTGTGTGGGTGGGAACCCACATACAACCTCTTCTCTTATCTCTTTAAGCTTTCAAGTTGTGATTGTGATAAGCACTTAATGCTTTCTTTGTTCAATCTCTTTCAGCCCCTTTGAGTTCTTAACTTAGCTTCCAACTTTAAAGTAAGTTAGAATTCATTTTTCTTCTCTTTTCTTTTAGAGTTAGGTTTCTAAACCACACTTAACCATTAGGAGCATCCATGTATGATAACTTTAGGGTTTGAGTCTTAGTCTCCCTCATTAGATTTTACCTTTCTTAACCTTTGAGTCTCTTTTCTTCTCATCTCAAAACAAAAGCAAAAACACTTAATAAAGGCATAACATATATTGCATTTGAGCCTTTCATGTGAGAATAAGATAGTGAGGGGTCTTCTCTCACTTTCTTAGAATGTTTAGCATACGTCCCGTCTTGGGTCGATATGCGAGGCATTCGATCCTACATGAGAGACTTAAATACAATATGCGTTATACACACCAATAATCAAAACACTTCTTTTCAAAATACAAAAACAAACAAACAATTCTCTTCTCATCTCCTTCATTCTTTTCCTTAAGGACTCGTCATGTCTGTTCTACCACAAACAGGTAACGCCTAAGTCTCCATACAACGAGCTGCAACACCTAACTGCTGGGACGCGCACTTTGACGTTTCCATTGAAAAATAGAAACAAAGCAACCCTTGTTGAGCCAAACTACGTTTGCTCTGATTCTTCTTTCTCGTCTGATTGAAGATACGTAGGCACGAGATGCGATATCCCGACGAGCAACCTTCCCCATAGTTCGTCGAACTACGTTGACTCTGACTTTCCCATTGCACTGAGGGAATACGTAGGCCTAGGACAACGATAATGTCCTATCGAGTCACTTCTTTCTCCTCTCCCTTTTCTTTTCTGCCTTTCATTTCCAGTTCTCCAGTTAGTAGTTGATTTCCAGTTCCTTACACCCTTTGATCAGAACAGCAAACGTGGATCCCATCGAGTACGATGGACGCGTGGGGGTGCTAATACCTTCCCTTCGCGTAACCGACTCCCTTACCCGTTTCTCTTGGTCGTAAGACCATGCTCTTTTCCTTCCCCTTGGGTTTACGTAGTGTTTCCTTTCCCTCTCTTGGGATAAATACACATTGCTGACGACTCTGTTTCCGCGCCACTTTCGCGTTTTTACTTGGATGAAAATCCCGAGAACGACAACTGGCGACTCTGCTGGGGACAGGTTGACCTCTTGCTGGTCCATCCCCTTTTGCGAGTCAATCCTAGAGCTTGTTTGTGTTTCTTTCATTGGGTGTTTACTTTGATGTTGTACTTACTATTTTTACTGTATTTCTATTTACTGTATTACTGTATTTATCGCATTTACTACATTACATATCATTATTATACTAGACTGTGCTGTGCTGGTTTTCTGTTTGGCGGGATGGGTATTCTGAGAGATAAGCCCATTACACAGGGTTGAGTACATACTAGGATTAGAGTGGAAAGTAGTGGGGACTACGTAACGTCTTAGTACGTATGGTTTACACGAAATTCATAACCAGACGAGGTTTTCTTGGGAGATGTTCTGATTTGCGTGTCTTGTGTATTTTAGAGTGTTAACCTAGAAAGTTGTCGACGCTGGTGACCGATCATTGAGGACCTTAGTGGAAAAATCCCTCTTTAGTGGTGACAGTGGCAGACCACATTCTGTGGCAAACCCATTCGCACCCGAGGGCCCACTTTGGAACTTGCATAGGATGGCCTTTATTTTTGGGGAATCAGTGAACGTTCTCTTTGTTTGGCGATAGTACTGTACCCCAAGGGATGAATGTACTATTGCTTCTCAAAACAGAGAATCTGAAACTGAGGAACCGCTGTTTTAGTACCCACATGTGAGTATAGGCGGGTGTTTACAGGTTTGCAGGTGACCATGCCTCCTACATACCCTAATACTCTGGTATTTTCACAGACAGATGATGTAACCTATTACAGTCAGTGGATTTCTAGTTACAGTACTATTCTCAGATTTGTACAGACACCGTGCACACAGTCCAGCACAGACACAAAGCACGCTGATACCATGCCCTTTTGCATTGCATTATCATGTCATAACATTCATGTTTGTCATTTACAGATGCTTATTACACTTCTGATTCCAATCAATGGGCTCGACAGAGACAGTTGCCAAGAGAAAGAATAACGTTGCCTACAAGTTCCTAGAACCTACTTTGGATTTACTGCATAAGGTGATAGTTATGGCTGACCCGGGTGTTCTTGTCAACTTCCAGAAGAGATATGGGAAATTGGTTGAGATGGTCCGCAGAATCACATAGTATGAACATGATGCTCTTCACACTTTGCTACAGTTTTATGAGCCTTCGTTGAGATACTTTCTTTTTCCTGATTACATTTTGATGCCGACGTTGGAAGAGTTCTCATTTATTTTGGGAATTCCGGTCGAATCAGCAGTACCATTCTTTTCTGGTAGTCATCCTAACATGGAGGAGATTGCAGCTGTGGTACAGGTGAAAGATTTGGTGCTAAAAGGAAATGCGACTATCAAAAATGGGGTCAAAGGTTTTCACTTAGCCTTTCTTACCGATCAACCTCAAGAGGCTACTGAAGCAAAGGATTGGACGGTTTACAATTCCATCTTGGCTTTATGCATATATGGCATTGTTCTTTTCCCTAATCAACAGGATTTTGTGGATATGCAGGCTATAAGAGTTTTTGTTCTCAAAAATCCGGTTCCCACTTTGCCAGGAGATTTTTACTACTCGGTGCACTTCAAGAATGAAAGAAGAAGGGGAGGATCTGTCAATTGTTGCACTCCACTTTTATCTCATTGGTTTTTAAAGCATTTACCTCAGACAGGTGCTTTTGTAGACACAAAAAATTCTTTAAAATGGTCCAAGCGGATAATGGGATTAATTGCTAATAACATCGTCAGATTTGATCGTAAGTTGCTGGGAATAGAGATTATCACCAGTTATGGGAACCTTCCCGTCGCTCCCAGGATTTTCATCCAAGTACAAACGCGAAAGTGGCACCGAAACAGAGTCGCCAGCAATGTGTATTTATCCCAAGAGAGGGAAAGGAAACACCGCATAAACCTGAAGGAAGGAAAGAACATGGTCTTGTGACCAAGAGAACTAGATTCGGGAGTCGGTTACGCGAGAGGAAGGTATTAGCACCCCCACGCGTCCATCGTACCCGATGGGATCCACGCTTGCTTGTTTCTATCAAATGGTGATATAAAAAGGATACTGGAAAAGGAACTGAAAGAAAGGAGAAAGAATGAGAAACAAATGTAGGGAAAATAAAAGAAGTGCTCGCATGGGCCCTACCCCACTGCCTACGTATCTCATCGGGAACATGAGAATCAGAGCGACGTAGTTCCCCTCACCTAAGGGAAAGTTGTTTATGTTTTTTAGTGGAATACGTCAACGTTCGCGTCCTAGCAGTTTAGGTGTTGCAGCTCGCTGTAGGGAGACTTAGGCGGTACCTGTTTGCGGTAGAACGGAAATGACGCATCCTTAAGGAATGCGTGAATGAGATGAGGAAAGAATTCCCGAAGGAAAGACGTTATTGTTTGTTTTTGTATTTTAAGAGTTTTTTATTTGTTTGCATATGATAGTGTATCTAAATCTTAATCATTGGAATGTATACATCCTCACATTCCAAGATGGAATGAGTAAGAAAGCACACTAAGGGTGAAGAAGGCCCTCACACTTAGTTCCAATTATTAAGGTTCAAACACACTAGCGTACTTGTGTTTATTAAGTGTTTTTTGTTGGTTATGAAATGAAGAAGTGTTTTTTATTTGTACCTTCAACAAGTATTGTATTTAAGTCCCTCATACAAGATAAAATGTTTAACATATTGACCCAAGATGGGCCATAGGCTACACATTCTAAGATTATAAGAGAAGACCCCTTATAATCTGTTCTTTATATGAAAGGCCTAAATGCAATAAATGCCTACCTTCATTAGATATTTTGAATTTTCTTTGGAGATGAGAATAGAGACTCAAGAGAGGGAAAAGGTAAAAATCTATGTGAACTAAGACTCAATCCTAATTGATTAGTCAAAGGAGTGATCCTAATGGTTTGTGAGGTTTAAACCTAAAGTCTAAAGAAAGAATGAATTAAACAATTCACTTCTAAAGTAGAAGATGAATTGTTATTCAAAAGGGGAAGTGATGAGTTATTAAAAGAAAGCACATAAGTGCTTAACAAACACAAGATGGAATTGTAAAAAAGAAAGGATAGAAGTTTGAATGTGGATTCCTTATCCATACTCAATTGCAACTTACCAAAGCCCCTACATGGTTAGTAAACATGTATACAAAGTATAAGAAGTAAAAGGACATTTAATGCACCATAAAGCTCAAAAGAATAATATGAAAGATCAAATCCTATTAGTCACAACCAGAATGTGCATCATATGGAAAACAAATGATTATCATCAAGCAAGTTCAAGTGAACAATCAACAATCATCATCCATGGCATTAGAACATGCTACCATAAGAAAAGGGAGATGAAAGATGAAAAAAAATGAAAGAAACATGCATAAATGGAATATGTGATCCAAGTATCAGAATTGGAATGACATGAAAAATGATTCACAAACATCTCACAAGTATTCATGAAGCAACTATCAATACAATCAAGAGATAATGGGAGGAGTAGAATTGAAATAGAAGTTCAAAAGAAAGCACAAGTACTTCATGTTAAGGACCCACAAAGTTCAAATGAAAGTGAACATACAATGATGACATATAATATGTACCAATGACCTATAATGTCAAATGAATAGTTCACAAAAAAAGGCAAATGATCATGCAAGTATGCACAAAAGCAATCATGTAAACATGCACAAAGATTACAAGGATATGGCATGTTATTATGCTTCAAGTGAAATGTTTTAAACAAAAATCAAATGGGTTTATGAAAATTATTCAAGCATGATTTTGAGATACACAAATCAGAAATGAATCACATATCAAAGTAGCATGCAAAATTCAAGGTGAAATGCCTTTACACAATACACTTAGGTCAAATTGGATGTACATGCAAAGTATTACAAAAATGAACACCAAGGCATGTCATAAAATGTCCTAAAAAATCAAATAAAAATCACATGACATACTTCAAGGCATTAGTGACTCAATTCAAAAAGAATCAAAGTAAAACCATTTTTTATGATCAAGAACAAAATTAAACAAAATCATGTATCATTAATAGAATGCACACAAATGAAAAATTCAAAGAAAATATGTAACAGGGGCAACAATGTCATAAAATCAGAAAATAAAATCATCAAAAATTTTCTAAATGTCTCAATGATGTTCATTAATTTTTGTGGAATTTTATAATGATATTTAGTATTTTTAAAATTTGAAAAGCAAACGTGTATAAAAAATGGAAAAATAAAATGAAATGGAAAAAGGCATGGGGTGCAAGCATAGCAAAATATGAGTTCAAATTAAATGGGCTTTGGAACAGGGAGGCGTAAAAAGCAATCTGGCTTAAGTCTAATTACGCGCAAAACACACTAACAAGCATACACTCTCAGTCAACAAAATTGACTCACTCATGGCCATTAGATCAAGTCATAGTCAAACCATAGTCAAAGTAATCAAAATCAACGTGCACACGCAGAGGACCACACTCCCTACCAAGTACCACACCACACAACGTTTAAAAATGAAATCGGAAAAGCCACGTGACATGCACACTGATTTTAATGTGCTGGCACCACACAAGCCACACGATGATGAACATCCAATGGTCCACATTCAAACTGCACACTAAAACCCTAAAATAAGAATGCCGCCCGGAGAGGGACCTCCGGTCACCTTCTCCGGCGAACTACCACCGTCTGCAACCTCAAATTCTCCAGAATTTCACGATCAATATTCCAAAATGAAGAGGAAGTGATATAGAACATGAATCCAGTGACAAAACATACAAAAAAAAACCATGAAATGAGAGAATCGAACAAAGGAAGATTTGCCCTAACATTTCCACTACGCCTCTAAAGGCCTATCAACTAGCCAGACAAGTTCTTATGCTTATAAGAAGCTTCAAGAACCTGAAAATTTCTTCACATTAGGTCTATAATGGTGGAGATTCGTACCTGATGTTTTGAGATCTTGAAATGCTCTTCAGAAAACCAAAGGTCCTGCTTCTTCTATAATCTTCACTTGGCCAAATAAAGGTTGAGATGCAAAAATTGATGATGATCCAATGGAGAAGAGGTTGAAACCAAGCTCCAAACAAGTAGCACTGTGGAGAACTTGAGAGAGAATCAGAGAGATTGTTGAAGTGGAATGAACAAGGTAGAGCTCGAGAATCAGTGGCAATGGTGGAATTGAGAGAGAAGAAGAGAGTGTTTCTGAAGTGAATGTGTGAAAATGAAGTTGAAAATGAAATTAGAGAGTGTGATTTGGTTTTATAGTGTGAGTTAACCACGGTTTAGTGAGTTGGTTAAATGAGTCACAGTTGAGTTAACTGAGTTGCCTCTAACTAACTGAGCCAAGTTAGTTAGGGCGTGTCAGTTGTGGGTGTGCTATAGTGGTGGAGGTCCATGGTGTTATGGTGGAAGTGAAAATGAACTGACATTGCAAGGCTGCTTCACCAAACTTGTTCAGCAAGTTGCTTTTTTCTATTTTCATGCAAGGCACGTGCTCATGTGCATGGACAGGTGATGAGTGTTTGGTTAAATGAAGAAAGAGTTGGAGGGTGAGCAATGCACGGGCAAGCTGGTAAAACAACAACAACATTCATTTGGTTTTTTTATGGAAGTTGAGAAACAAGGGAGATAGGGTTGTTTGAGGATGAATTACTCCATGTAATGTGAATGATTTGGTGAGTTCTTGGAATCATTGGAAAGAGGGCACATTGGAGAACAATGTTAGTGTGAAAAATGGATTGAAATACTGCCTCAAACATGTCTAAAAATAACCATAAACAGATGGAAAAGAAACTGATGCATGGGCGTACAAACTTGTGGCATGGCATGGCAAGCTGGCCTGTTGATTTTCAGCATGATCACACCACCTTGGGACCACTATTTCTACCTCATAACTTGGTCAAATGAAATTTTGTCCAACATGAACATTGAAGATGACACTACAAGGAACATCTTTGATGTTGAAAATTTTCTCATTTGGAGCTTTCTTCTTGGAGAAATTAGGCTTGACTTTTGGCACACTAGGTGTTTGTGAAAACGATGGCGCGCAGGCTTGGCAAGACTTGGTCATGACCTGGTTTTTGGCCTACTTTCTTCCAACTTTGATCACTCATATCTCACTCAATATTAATCCAATGGAGATGTTCTACACATGGATTTGAAGCTTAAAACAAGACCTTTTGTTGTGGCCAAGTGGAATTTTCATTTGGTGCTTCAATTTAAAATGGCCTTGGTTCAAAGTATAGTGCAAAATGGTCCAAAATTACTATTTTTAGTAACCCTTCTTCATCCAAAAATGGCAACTTTCTACATCTTGATTTTTTTATGATTCCTTTGGAGTTTCTTGACCAAATTTTCTACATTGGACACATGTAACATGAATTTCATGATTTTGGGCTCAAAAAGTCAAGAGTTGACTTTTCCCTCTGATTATTTGACTTGACCCCAATTTCTCTGATTTTTGATCTTTCTTCCAATTGAACCACTTCTAAAACCAATTGGGAGTTAATTTTCCACATACATACACTTAAGGACATATATAATACCATGACAACAAGTCTTGTCCAAAAAATCAGAGATTCCCTGATTTTATTGGAAACCCTAATTTTGACCCCCTCTGGTTAGAAGGGAAAAGTGCAGTCTTCAATTTCAAATTCCTCAGAGTATGTTGTGTATCCTTTTAAAGGATGATGAGATATGCCACTTGAGGGTGATTTTGAATCAATGAGCTATCTCTTTTGAGGGTTTTCCTTCAGTTTTTTTGAACCTTTTGCATGATGAAGTATGCATTGTTTCAATCTCTTATTGAATCTCACTTTCTTGAGGTATTGGATGGTCAATTGAGATAATATGAGACATGGAAGACCTCTTGGCTTGCCTTGAGACAACTTGATTGACCTTTTGTGCCTTGAATGACTCTTTGATTGTCCATCTCCCCCCTGATCACATGCCTTGGTGGTAAGAGGGATGATATGCTTCATTTTTCTATGTTAAAGATGCAATGCAATGCTAATGAGGTGGATATGATATGATAAATGATAATGCCATGCTATGATGCCAAAAGGGAGAGCAAATTTTGGGGTATTACAGCTGCCCCTATTTAAACGCTGTAGACCTGAATGCATGAAAGCGAATGCTTTCAGACTTTCAAGGTATATAGTGATTGAATACTAAATATAACCAAAAAATTTGCTCTGGATGATGAAGAAGAAAAGGGATATAAACCCAATGACACTGCTGGGTTGAATCTTCAAATGAAATGTTACCGGAGGGATCTGTCTTTTGAACGACGCCAGACGACTACTGGCTTGCCATACTGTGGATGGACTTTAATAATGTCTTTTGAACGACGCCAGGCGACTACTGGCTTGCCACACTATGGATGGACTTTAATAATGTCTTTTGTACGACGCCAGGTGACTACTGGCTGGCCACACTGTGGATGGACTTTCAATAATGTCTTTTGTACGACGCCAGGCAACTACTGGCTGGCCACACTATGGATGGACTTTCAATAATGTCTTTTTGAACGAAGCCAGACGACTACTGGCTGGCCACACTGAGGGTGGACTTTAATAATGTCTTTTTGAACAAAGCCAGACGACTACTGGCTGGCCACACTGTGGGTGGACTTTCAATAATGTCTTTTTGAACGAAGCCAGACGACTACTGGCTGGCCACACTGAGGGTGGACTTTAATAATGTCTTTTTGAACGAAGCCAGACGACTACTGGCGGGCCACACTGTGGGTGGACTTTCAATAATGTCTTTTTGAACGAAGCCAGACGACTACTGGCTGGCCACACTGAGGGTGGACTTTAATAATGTCTTTTTGAACGAAGCCAAACGACTACTGGCTGGCCACACTGTGGGTGGACTTTCAATAATGTCTTTTTGAACGAAGCCAGACGACTACTGGCTAGCCACACTGAGGGTGGACTTTAATAATGTCTTTTTGAACGAAGCCAGACGACTACTGGATGGCCACACTGTGGGTGGACTTTGCTGAGAATATAGTTGTTTATCATCATCCCATATGCTGGAATAATATGAACAAACCGTCTGCATGCCAAAAATAAATTGGACTTTGGATTGCAAATGGACATTGCTGAAAATTATACCACTTTCTGAGTAATGTCGTTGGCCAGCACCTTGCTAAAGGGCAGATTCTGTCGATATCTTTAAACCTTGCTGGGGAATGCCTTTTGAGAGGATTTTACAGAAGACCCAACGTCTTCAAACTCTACTGAGGATAATAGATCGGGAGTATCCCTTGCTGGGGAGATAACATGCCCCCTGCATTGGATGGTCAATAACTCCACTGGGGATTAATCTTTGACAAATTTCACATGCTGAAACTTGTGGGAGATATAATACTACTGCTTGCTGATACATCCTGCCAAGAGTAAACTCCACAAGGGATGTTACTGCTAGAAGTTTCGTCTCTTAAGAGGATTTTATAGAAAACCAAGCCTTTCAAACTCTTATACGAACCCTCTGCCTTGAACTACCCTTCACATCGTCTGCAAGGTACCGGAAGGTTGGCACTTGTTATTGACCTGGAGCGTTCACTGCATTAATAACCGTTATCAACACAGAAGAATTCCATCTTCGACCGCCGTTGCCGTCACGAAACTCGGTGGGAACTCTTGAATGGAAGAATCGACTTAATAAGATACAACAGTATCAAGTCAAAGCAAATATCTGACGATTGTGCTGAGAGATAACTTTCGTGTTGCTTGGGTCGATCGTACTCATTACCTACAACAGGAAAAGAATATGCACATGCCCCAGGATATTGCGTGATCTTTTGAGTCCACCATCCAAGGTTGTCCAACAAGCCAAGTAATTTTTATTGTCTTTGTGCATGTTTTTGCAAGGCCAAGATATTTTCAAAGTAATGTTTTATTATAAAAAATCGGACGTTTTTCCAAACAAAACAGTAAAATGAAAATAAAAGCTCGTGACTGAATATTCAACTTTATTGATAAAATGCCAAAATCGGCGACTTTACAATCAGAAGCAAACCCCTGAAAGAGGCGATTGCCATAAAATTGAGAAATGAAATCTATCCTAATGATAATGCGGAAATTGGGTTCCAACTAATTTCTGATTCTGTTATAGCCAGTATGTATTCCAACTCTCTTGATTATCTTTGCCTTCAGAAGCTCGTGGTCGGACCAATTCCTCCTTTGGAATTTTGTCAGTTCGCTGAAGAGTAGAGAACATACAGATCAATTCAGATTACAGTCATTCGCTTTAATCCCTCTTTTGCGTGGATCGCCTTTTCAGGTTTTCAATCCACCGGGATACCCATTTTTTCCTAAGTTGCCCTTTCGGGTTTTCAACTTACCGGGTGTACAATTCTTTTCAATTATATCCCTAATTTTTGCCCGAACCTTTATTCTATTTTGGGTTCGCCGGGATGCCGTTTTTTGCCTGGATTCTTTTTTTCTTCTATCCAGCGGGTCTCTTTATACGAAGTATTTTTTAACTGCATCTGAATTAACAGGGGATGAAAAGTCTTCACCATCCATGGTTGTCAGTAATAAGGCTCCACCTGAGAAAACCTTTTTAACCACGAATGAACCTTCATATTTAGGAGTCCATTTACCCCTGTGATCTGTACTCAGGGGAAGTATTCTCTTGATTACCACATCCCCGATCTTGTAGACTTGGGGTCTAACCTTTTAATCGAATGCCCTCTTCATTCTGCGCTGATATAGCTGGCCATGACACACTGCTGCTAATCGCTTCTCCTCAATAAGGCTCAGCTGATCAAATCTGGCTCGTACCCATTCAGCTTCATCTAGCTTAACGTCCATCAATACTCGGGAGAGGGAATCTCAACTTCGATCGGTAAAACTGCCTCCATACCGTATACAAGTGAGTATGGTGTTGCCCCAGTGGACGTGCGGACTGATGTTCGATACCCATGCAAAGCCAGTGGTAACATCTCATGCCAATCTTTTTACGTGACAACCATCTTCTGCACGATCTTCTTGATATTTTTGTTGGCCGCTTCGACCGCGCCATTCATCTTCGGGCGGTACGGAGAAGAATTGTTATGTTCGATTTTGAAGTCCCGACATAGTTCAGCCATCATCTTATTATTCAAATTAGAACCATTATCGGTAATGATTCTTTCGGGAACTCCATATCGACAAATGATATCTCGTTTCAAGAAACGAGCCACCACTTGCTTAGTGACATTGGCATAAGACGCTGCTTCAACCCATTTAGTGAAGTAATCAATGGCGACCAAGATGAAACGATGGTCGTTTGAAGCAATAGGCTCAATTTTCCCGATCATATCAATGCCCCACCTCGCAAATGGCCACGGAGAAGACATGATACTCAACGGATTAGGAGGAACGTGTACTTTGTCTGCATAGACCTGGCATTTGTGACACTTACGGGCATACTTGCAGCAATCTGACTCCATGGTCAGCCAATAATACCCCAATCTCAACAATTTCTTAGCCATCGCATGTCCCCCGGCATGGGTACCGAAAGAGCCTTCGTGCACTTCAATCATCAACAGGTCTGCCTCGTGTTTATCCACACATCTGAGCAGGACCGTGTCAAAATTCCTCTTATACATCACGCCATCTTTATTCAAGAAGAAACTACCGGCTAGCCTTCTTAATGTCTTCTTGTCATTGGAAGATGCCCCGGACGGGTATTATTGATTTTTCAAGAAGCCTTTGATGTCATGGTACCAAGGCTTATCGTCAGACACTGCATCAACCTCAAACACAAAAGCAGGCCTATCAAGACGAGATACATCAATCCTGGGCACAAAGTTCCAACCATGCACTTTGATCATCGAAGATATAGTGGCCAAGGCATCTGCGAACTTATTTTCATCTCTGGGAACATGGTACAACTTGACAGTTGTAAAGAATGTCAGCAATCTCCTCGTATAATCTCTATACGGGATCAAATTCTGCTGATGTGTGTGCCAAGTTCCCTTTACTTGATTGATTACCAGTGCTGATTCACCAAAGATATCGAGGGTCTTGATTCGTAAATCGATAGCCTCCTCAATCCCTAGTATGCAAGCTTCGTATTCTGCTTCATTGTTGGTGCACCCGAATGTTACTCGGGCAGTGAAGCGCATGTGAACACCTTCTGGCGTAATGAGGACTGCACCAACTCCGTACCCATTCATATTAACTGCCCCATCAAACATCAAACTCCATTTGGATTCAGGGTCAGGCCCCTCCTCCAGAAGTGGTTCCTCGCAGTCCTTCGCTTTGAGAAATATGATGTCCTCATCAGGGAAATCAAATCTCATGGGCTGGTAATCATCAAGAGGCTGTTGCACAAGATAATCTGACAGTATACTTCCTTTGATTGTTTTTTGCGAAGTAAATTGAATATCGTACTCTGTCAGTACCATCTGCCACCTTGCAACTCTGCCCGTAAGTGCTGGTTTCTCAAAAATATACTTGACCGGATCCAATTTTGAGATCAACAGGGTGTAGCGAGCGATTTTGGACGCGGTTCTTAAGCGCTGGTCGCTCTCTCGGTTGAGCTTAAAACTACAGGTCGATTCATTTTTTGTCCTATTGTGAGCTGAATAAGGAAAGGAAATAGATGTCTCCAATTAACCCTGCTTGCATACTGAGTTTAAACAGCGGTCTGTTAGGTTACGGATGCTATCAATGTGGGGGGCTTTTGTACTGGTTATTCGTATTTCGCCAATACGGTTCTTTCTTTCTTTTTTTCTAGGCAAAGGGTTTCTGGCGGGGAATAAGGATTAGGATGTTAGGACTGATGCTTTTGAATTACTGCTTTTAATTGATGGAGATATGGGATTTGGGTTTTTTGTTGATTGCGTTCGCTAAGATCTTTTCTTTCGATCTTATTCCTACGTATTCCCGTTTACCAAAACAGGGAAATCAGAGCGTTCGTAGTTCCTCCTATTCTATGGGAGGAAATTGGTTTTTGGTGTCTTGTTCAAAGCCCAAGACGTGAAGCGAAAGGTGATTTGTATCTTGTTCAAAGCCCAAGATGTGAAGCTAAAAGACCTCGACTTTAGAGAGAATTTGTCATCTCTAAAGAGGGGAGAAGGAGAATTACTTTAACTGGGATACGCGGATCCGAGCAATGCCATAATTTCCGAAGAAAGGGTTTTAACCTGAAGGAGAAGACTTTAACTCAGTATAGAGCAATGCCATCTTTCCTTAGGAATTTCTCATGCTAAAAGAGGGACAGTGGCATGGATGTAGATGATCCAGAGGCTTGCCGCTTACAGCGATTAGATGAAGGGAAAGGAGTTGTTGATGTTTGTGTACTGTGAACGAGGCACAACTTTGATGCTAAAAGGTCGATTGGATCAACCAATGGTTTTCTTATACAAAGCCTAAGAGGAGGCTAATTTCCGCTAGGAAAATCATTATACAAAGCCTAAGAGGAGGCTATTTTGTGTCTCGTACAAAGCTCGAGAGAGAGGCTAAAAGTTTTTGACCCAGCGGGGCATATCGTTATACAAAGCCTAAGAGGAGGCTAAAAGAGTTCGACTCTTGCTTAAGGAATTTGTATCTCATACGAGGCCCGAGATGGAGGCAAAAAGAGGGGTGATTGACTCAACGAGGGAATCTTTTGTGTCTCATACAAAGCCTGAGAGAGAGGCTAAAAGGTTGTTTTGACTCCACTGGGGAGAATTTTGGTATCTCGTACGAAGCCCGAGATGGAGGCTATTGTAACTGTTTCAGTTGAGTGACAGATCCAATATACTGATTTAAAAGAGAAAATCAGTTCTTTATATGAGCAACACTGTACTCAGGGATTTGATTTGAGGATCAGGGATATTTCCTTTTCTTTGAGGAAACGGGAAATCCAAAGGGTATTGAGACTATCCGAGTCTGCGGGTTTCCTTCCTATTTAACGAAGGGTGCTTGAGAATGTCTTTGAGACTCAAGGAAGTTAGACTGTCCAAGTCTAGAGTTTTATCTTTTGTACTATGCTTCGAGAAACAGTAGTAGACTCTATGAAAGGACTGTTCTATGAGGATGACTAGGTTCTGTTCCTATACCTCTAGGAGGTCGTCGGGACAATTTGTACGAAGCCCAAGAGGAGGCTGGAATCTTTTAAGAAGTCGACGGGTCCTTGTACGAAGCCCAAGAGGAGGCTATCATTCCCAGAGGAAGAGATCATTATACGAAGCCTAAGAGGAGGCTGTGAATACTTCTAAGAAGCCGTAGGGTCCTTGAATAATGCCCAAGAGGAGGCCGAGTTGCTTATAGGAAGCCTGTGGGTCCTTGTACGATGCCCAAGAGGAGGCCGATGCTTTTAAGAAGCCCGTGGGTCCCAAACCAAAGAAAAGTTCAAGAAAACTCTTTTAAAGATAAAACCACTGGTAAACGTGCGAGGCTTACTATCCAGCAACTTTTATCTTTTCAAGAGAGTTTGAACAGTTCGGAGGTTTGAAGAAATTCAAGAGAAGTTTCACCGAGAATAATTCATCTCTGGGGAATAGAATTTCTTGACGATTCCTAAGGAGGACAACCGAAGAGAAGACTGTATCTGGTGTTCCTATTGGGGATCTAGGCGTCTATTTCTACGAATAAGTGAAACGGCGTCACCTAGTTCTAGACGTAGTAGCCGGGGAAACTCGAAATATCTATACTATTATTACACAGTAGATATGAGTTTATGAAAGGAGACTTACAGTGAGCAGCCCCACAATACAGTTTATAATATGAAAGCAGTAAATGAAAGCGATAACCACTTACTCGGTTGTAGTGCTTCCATGCTGTTTTGGTTAGTTGTTCAACAAAGAAAGATAAAAACAACAGTATATTCAAAATCAAAGGAGAAAGTGCTTTGAAAAAGAAAGATTTGGGGCTTACAGCTCAAGGAGAGGCCCAGGGTTTTATCAGTGAGCGCATTGTTTGACTTTGTACAGCGGGACTTATACAAGTGACTGGGGCCCAAAAAAGGTTTTCTGTACAAAGGGATGGGTCTTACACTCTCTCAAGAGGCCCAAAAAGGTTTAAAGAAAAATAAATGGGTCTTACTACTCGAGGGTAGGCCCAGATGGTTTTTAATTTTAAACGGGCGACGATCGCGCCGTTTACTTGTACAGAGGGACTTATACAATGAGTGAGGCCCAAAGAGTTTTTGTACAAGGGGGGATGGGTCTTACACTCTCTCAAGAGGCCTAAAAAGGTTTAAAGAAAAATAAATGGGTCTTACTACTCGAGGGTAGGCCCAGATGATTTTCGATTTTAAACGGGTGACGATCGCGCCGTTTACTTGTACAGAGGGACTTATACAATGAGTGAGGCCCAAAGATGTTTGGTTTTCAAAAGGGGTTGGGTCTTACACTCTATTAGAGGCCCAAAGTGTTTTGAAAATGATTTATGAGGGTTGAATTAATCCAAAACCCTAATTTGTTTTCAAAAATATATTTAATTGAATAAAAATTCAATTAAAATGATCAAAAATTGTTTAACACATGGAAAACAAATTGTGATCTTGGATTAATGCTTCAAAAATTAAGTATTGACCTACAAAATAATTAGAAAGCATTAAAAGTTGCAAAATCAATGTAGAAAAAATATTTAAAATGCCAAAAACAATCAAAATATTAATTCTTTACAAAAATATCAATTATATGAAATAAATAATATTTTTGGGTTTTTTTTTGTGAAAATAAAATATTTTAACATTTTTGTGAATTATTAAAAAAGGAATCAACCCAAAATCATTAAAACTCAGAGAGAAATTAATTTTTGAATCAATTAAACAAAATCACAAAATTCAAATATTCAAATATATGAAAATGGCGCCAAGAACAACACCAAGAACACGCGCGTTTTTAAGTTTGCCCAGATTTGCATTTTCTATCCAATCTCCATGAATACGTAACCATATCATGCAATCCACATATCATTATGCTCGCCTCAACCTCACGATCATGTCTATGTATTTTAATTTCATTTAAATTAAACATACAACAAGAAATCACGAAGAGACCTCAAGAACCCTAATTTCTGCATGAAGGCTAAGATTTTTGATACACGATTCAAACAATGCAATTAATTGAGGGAAAACATTCCATGCATGATTATGAACATATGGCCAAATTATTGTGCGAGGAAATATGCATAGATTGAGAGATGACCAAGTTTAGGCTTACCTCCAAGTCGTGACAGCAAGAGCAAATCAAATTCTGGGTTGGAGGTGTTACAGATGAGTTGTGATGATCTGAACAGCTTCCCTACACCATATGGAGTGTGTTTGAACACTTGGATTGAATTGAAATGAACTGGATCAGTTTATGGCATCTCAGCTGCAACTTCACTTCAAACTTGTGTGGATGGCAAGTGATTTTGAGATTTTGATGTTCCAGATGTTATGTGAGTGTTTGATCAGCTCATATGTGATGTATGTGAGGTGTGTGAGTGACTGGTTTGTGCAGAATTGCTCTCAAACTCAAAACCCGATAGCTACCTTGCTAAGAAAGGCATTTTTGCCAAGAGAAAGAGATTTTGAGGAAAGCATCTGTTAGATGGCTTTGGTGTACTTAAACTGACCACAATTGAGCTCTATTTATAGTAGAGCAAGTTTGTTTTGCAAGGAATAGTGCATGGCAGCTGGTAAGTAGGTTTCCTCAATGTTGGCCAATGGAAATGAAAGTCTCCTCTAGCCATTGACTAGAGGTTAGGGCACAGAGCTTTGGTCCCCTTGGTCTTGGATAAGTCTTGACTGATTTCAGATGAGAATGGCTCAGTCCATGCCACCTTGATGGTTCCATTGAATGCCTCATTCCAAATTTGAAGTCTTATCCCTATTTTGGCCATTCTAGGTTCAACATGATATTCTTTGTTCCTTGGACCTTGGAGGCTTGGCTCAGTGATTGTCCCCTTTGGATTCAATCCTCTGAGGTGTCCAAGTGGATTGGAGCAATTGCAATTGGCTGATTTTGGCAAATCGAGCCAAAATGCAAATTCTGCCTTGCCTTGACAGATTTCAGCAAGGCAACTTGCCAATGTTGTATCTCATGGTGTAGGTTGAATTTGGCAATGTTCTTGGCCATTTTGGAAAGCTCTTACATGATACAACAACTGTTTGAACAAGTTTGGTTTTGATCTCTTTTGATTCCAAGTGAAAAATCCCCCTACATTTGGCAAAAAGTGAAGCAGAATTCTGACTTAGTGAAAATTTCACTAAGTGTTGGAAAAAGTGACTTTTTCACTTTTCAGCCACTTTGATCACTCCATAACTCAAAATCCTTAATGAATTGGAATGACTTGTAGTTGAAGTTTTTGTAGGTGATAATGAGGGCTACAAATCCATCTTTGTATGAGAAAAAATGGCCTTGTGGTTTAGGAGTTATGGTCCTCCAAAGTTGGTACCTTTGCCACTTTATTTTTAACTTAGAAAAATTTCTAAGTTTTATGGTTACCCCTTTTACAAGTTATCTCACTTTTCTTGATTTTTCTTGATGAATGATGATTCAAATCATACATTAACATCATTTTAGGGTTAAAAATCCATTTTAGTGAAAAATCTCAAAAAGTCAAAGTTGACTTTTGTGCACAGTTGACTTTTTATCAGATGAATTCCAAACTGTGCAATTCTTCAGGAAATCATGTCCTTGACCTAAATCAAACTTGATGGACATGTTCCATGGGTGTCATAGGGTATATTCAATCATGTATTAGGGTTTGGGAGCATGTCCTGGTCAAAAGTCAAAGTTACAGTTGACTTTTCCCTTAAAACCCTAATTGTGGTGCAGATGAAAATGAGACTTGTTGCTCAAGCTTCTTGGATCAATCCATTGTTCCAAATGGATCAACATGGTGTATTAGAGACCCTCAAATCATCTCTTGAGGTCTTGGCTCAAGGTTTGTCCCAAAAGTCAACTTAGGGGTGAATTAGGTCAAGAAACCCTAATTCCTGATTTTTGATGAATGCATCCCCTGAGGCAAAATTGACTTGATGCATGGGTTCATGAGGTTCCATGAAGTATATTAGGTTATGTTTTGGATCAATGGCTTGTGCCAAGATGAAAATTTCCATCTGGAGGCCCTGGTCGACCAAAACCCTAATTTGGTGACACTGTCGATCTTGAGACTTGATCCACCTAGAAGGGAGCAGCCTTGTGCTTAATCCTTGAAGTGGGAGTCCTTTTTGATCCATTGTGGATGTTTAAGAGATTAGACAAGTTGAAGATCATGTCATTTCTTGATTGATCCTTTGTCTAAGCACTCAGAGAGGGCTTGAAACCCTAATTTTGCTTGTAGTGGATGCTCACCCATCTTTGGGGAGACTGATGAAGCATGATGGTTCATCCATATTGTGATGATGATTTTCACAATGATGGGAAATCTTAGTGGTCAAAATTTGGGGTATTACAGATGCCCCTATTTAATCTTCTTGGACCCGAAGGTGTGAATGACGAAGGGATTCGAGCATTCAGGGGTGCAAGAGGATTAAATATCGAAATATCCGAAATTTTGATATTGGTTATGAATGGCAGCTTACGCATTCATCTTCTTTAGCTAAGCAATGATGCTTAGAAAAGGTAAAAACTTCCCCTCGATCCTGGTTTCCTACTAAGGAACTGGTCTTAGTTTCTCTTGTTAACCTCCCCTCGTTCTTGGTTTCCTACCAAGGAACTGGTCTCAGTTTCTGAAATAAACTTCCCCTCGTTCTTGGTTTCCTACCAAGGAACTGGTCTCGGTTTCTGAAATAAACTTCCCCTCGTTCTTGGTTTCCTACCAAGGAACTGGTCTTAGTTTCTTTTGTCAATAAACTTTATTGACAAGGGACGCTATTCATAGCGGCTTTCCTCAAACTTCTCGCCGAATTTTCCTGGGGAGATGCCATTTGAGTGGAAAAAGTTTGGATGTCAGACTTGCTGGGGAACCCATTCGTCTGAGTTGTAGAGTTGTACAAACTTCTCTATTGGAGACGCCATTTGTTTCTACTGGGGAAAGCGAGTCTCTTGAGAGACTGCTTTCGTTTGGGATCTTTCATCATACTTTTCTCGGGATCTTCCCGGAGAAACGCCATATGATGGGGTCCAATTTTGAGGTGTCGATGACCTTTTCATCAACGAAATTTCAGAGAAATACTGATGTACTGCCGAATCTCTGATCACGAGGCTTTCTCTGTGGATTTTCCTTAATCCGGGAAAGCAAGGATATCATCTTCAATGGTGAAGAGTGATGCTCATTGAGAGTTTTCTCTGGCTTTTCAGAGGTTCAAGTTATCAAAGTGGCCAAGTGCCGACTCTGATCTAAAGATACACTGGTGGCGAGATTGTGCAGACGCAACACTTCCTGACGAGGAAAGAACTGACAAACTCGATTGAGAAAACTGTTTATCACTAGGGGAAACGACCGACTCAAGTGATAGTGATGCAATATGAAATGTTAATGCAAATAAAAAATGCATGAAGTATGTATGTTTATGCTGACAAAACAGACGCGACATACAGACTAATGGATGAACATAATTGGATACTCGGCCATCGCGGGGTGAAGAAGTACCGTTGATTCAAAATAGCAATTCCACCTTGCTTAGGAGAGATAGTCCACGCGGGGAGCTATGTTGATCGGGCTTAGGAGATGAGAACTCGGCCGAGGCATGTCAGACGAAACAAGGTCTCTGACACAGTTGATCCCTTCATTCAGGCATACTGGCTTAGAAGGAGTACTTTGATTCTGCACTTTGAAATTCGCTTACTTCGGGAGAAGCAATCAATATTCTTCTGATGTTCAACAGTCAAAAGAAATGCCATCTTTAATTTAAAAGCAGAAAAAGTTTTAACAAGTAAATTCATTTTTGTTTTATTTCAAGAACCGCTGATTAAGTTTAAACAACGTCGTTCTGTAAAGCTAAAGCAAGTTAAGAATTACAAACAAAAGCACAAAGGCTCAAATTTTATTGATAAGATGGAGATCAGCCAAACGCGTGATTCCAAAGAGTATATACAAAGTTAGAAAATGGTAATTTACAGGAAAAAGGGCTACGTTGAAACATAACGACCACTATCCTTCTACCAACTTTGAGTTCGGTACATCCTGAGCTTCCGTCGAAGATGACCTTTGACTGGAGATTTCCTCTGATAGATGATGTTAACTACTGCTGAGGGACTTGCCTCTGTTGAACATAGTTACTTGCCATTATCCCTAATTTTTGCCTGGATTGTACTATGAGATTTCCAATCCATCGGGATGATTCTTTTTTTTTCCATGTCTCTAACTTTTGCCTGGACCGCCCTTTCGGGTTTTCAATCCACCGAGACGTTTTTTTTTGGTTTAGGCAAAGTATTTCTTGACTACATCAACATTCGTGGGGTAGGCAAATTCCTCTCCGTCCATGGTTGCAAGTCTCAAGGCGCCGCCTGAGAAAGCTTTCGTGACCACATAGGGGCCATCATAATTCGGGGTCCATTTGCCTCGGGAATCAGTGAGAAATGATTGTATCTTCTTGAGCACGAGGTCTCCTTTCCTGAAGACACGAGGTCAGACCTTTTTGTCAAACGCCCTCTTCATTCTTTGCTGATACAACTGACCGTGGCATAGTGCCGTGATTCGTTTTTCCTCGATCAGATTCAATTCGTCGTGTCGACTTTGACACCATTCAGCTTCAGTGAGCTTAGCTTCCATCAATACCCGAATTGATGGGATCTCTACTTCTATGGGAAGCACTGCCTCCATGCCATATACTAGAGAGAAAGGGGTAGCCCCTGTTGAAGTGCGGACAGATGTGCGATAACCATGAAGAGCAAAGGGTAGCATCTCGTGCCAATCTTTATAGGTTACAACCATCTTTTGAATTATCTTCTTGATGTTCTTGTTAGCCGCTTCTACCGCTCCGTTCATCTTGGGTCGGTAGGGAGATGAGTTATGGTGTTCGATCTTGAACTATGCGCATAACTCTTTCATCATCTTATTGTTCAAGTTAGATCCATTATCAGTAATGATCTCGCTTGGAACACCATAACGGCAGATGATATTGTTTTTGATAAATCGGACCACCACTTGTCAGGTTACATTGGCGAATGACGCTGCTTCGACCCACTTGGTGAAATAGTCAATGGCTACCAGGATGAACCGATGTCCGTTTGAAGCCTTGGGCTCAATCATGCCAATCATGTCGATTCCCCATATGGAAAAAGGCCACGGGGAAGAAAGAACTTTGAGATGTGATGGCGGTACATGAATTTTGTCGGAGTATATCTGACACATGTGACACCTCCTCATGTACTTGTAGCAGTCAGATTCCATTGTCAACCAATAGTACCCGGCCCTGAGAATTTTTCTCGCCATTGTGTGTCCGTTGGCATGAGTGCCAAAGGATCCTTCATGAATTTCTTTCATGAGCATGTCTGCTTCTGGTCTGTCGACGCATCGGAGCAAGACCATGTCAAAATTTCTCTTATAAAGAGTGTCACCGTTCAGGAAGAAGTTTCCAGCCAATCATCTGAGGGTTTTCCTGTCTTTTTTGAGTGCCCCAGATGGGTACTCTTGTTTCTGAAGGAAGCATTTGATATCGTGATACCAAGGTCTGTCGTCTATGACTGCTTCAATCGCGAAGATGTAAGCGGGTCGTTCAAGGCGCATGATGTCAATCTTAGGTAGGTCATTCCGTCGACCTACACTAATCATGGAAGAGAGAGTGGCTAATGCATCAGCCATGTGATTCTCATCACGAGGGATGTGATGAAAGTCGACTCTGTTGAAGAAGGGTAACAACCTTCTTGCATAGTCTTTGTAAGGAATCAATCCTGATTGGTATGCGTTCCAATCTCCTGTGATCTGGTTGATAACCAAGGCTGAATCTCCGTATACGTCCAAGTTTTTGATCCTTAAATCAATCGCTTCTTCGAGACCCATGATACATGCTTCGTATTCGGCCTCGTTGTTCGTACATTTGAACGTAAGTCTAGCAGTGAAAGTAATGTGGGAACCCTGAGGGGTAACAATGATTACCCCAATTCCGTTTCCATAATGATTAACTGCTTCGTCAAAGATGAGTCCCCACTGGGAACCTAGTTCTGGCCCTTCACTGGGTAGCGGTTCATCGCAATCTTTCATTTTTAGATACATGACATCTTCGTCTGGGAAGTCAAACCCGATTGATTCTTGATCGTCAATCGGTTGATGAGCCAAATGATCGGCTAAAATACTTCCTTTAACTACTTTCTGAGCATGGTACTCTATGTCATATTCTGATAGTAAAATCTGCCAACGGGCAATCCTTCCCGTGAGAGCAGGTTTTTCGAAAACGTACTTGATTGGATCCATTTCGGAGACCAACCAAGTAGTATGACGAATCATGTACTGGCGAAGACGTTTGGCTGCCCAAGCCAAAGTGCAACAAGTTTTCTCAAGCATTGTGTACCGAGTCTCGCAGTCGGTGAATTTCTTGCTTAGATAGTAAATGGCAGACTTTTTCCTTTTAGTTTCGTCTTGTTGGCCAAGTACACATCCCATTGAGTCCTCTAGGACTGTGAGGTAAATGATTAGTGGTCTTCCTTCCACTGGAGGTGATAGAATCGGAGGATTCAACAGATATTCCTTAATACTGTCGAAGGCGGTTTGGCAATCGTCTGACCAAACGCAATCCTGGTTCTTTTTTAATAACTTTAAAATCGGCGCACAAGTGGCGGTCATAAGGAATATGAATCTGGAGATGTAGTTCAAACGTCCCAAGAATCCTCTGACTTGTTTTTCAGTTTTCGGAGAAGGCATTTCTTGAATGGCCTTGACCTTGTCAGGATCAACTTCAATCCCTTTCTGGATGACGATGAACCCTAGTAATTTCCCCGAACGGACACCAAAGGTGCACTTGTTAGGATTCAAGCGGAGCTTGAATTTTCTTAGACGTTCGAACAATTTTGACAGATGTTCAACGTGCTCATCCTCTGTTCTTGATTTTGCAATCAAATCATCGACATATACCTCGATTTCCTTATGTATCATGTCATGAAACAGAGTAGTCATGGCCCTTTGATAGGTTGCCCCGGCATTCTTCAAACCGAACGGCATTACCTTGTAACAAAAGGTACCCCATGGGGTAATGAACGAAGTTTTCTCCATGTGTTTCGGCGCCATTTTGATCTGGTTATAGCCCGAGAATCCATCCATGAAGGAGAATACTTTGAACTTTGCTGTGCTGTCAACCAGCATGTCGATGTGTGGTAAAGGAAAGTCGTCCTTTGGACTTGCCTTGTTTAGATCTCTGTAATCAACACACATTCTGACCCTTCCGTCCTTTTTGGGAACGGGTACGATGTTGGCTAACCATTGAGGATATTCAGATGTGGCGAGGAAACCAGCGTCGATCTGTTTCTGTACCTCCTCCTTGATTTTGATGGCCATGTCCGGGTGAGTACGTCTCAACCTTTGCTTTACTGGCGGACATTCCGATCTTAGCGGTAAGTGATGTTCCACGATGCTGGTATCCAAGCCTGGCATATCCTGATAGGACCAAGCGAATACATCGGGGAATTCTTTGAGAAGCTTTATCAAACTTTCTTTGACAGTTGGATTGAGCAGTGCTCCGATCCTAATTTCTTTTCTCTCTTTTTCTGAACCCAAGTTTACCGTTTCCAACGGCTCTTTGTGAGGTTCAATGGACCTTTCCTCTTGTCTGAGTAGTCGGGAGATCTCTTCTGGAATTTCGTTGTCATTTTTTCTTCAGCCTCAAATACCAGGAACTCAAAGTTGGGAGAAGGCATCGGATCGTATGTTTCAACGGGGTATAAAACAAGCAATCTGCATGACGTGATGATTTGTGTTTAGAAGAGATAGAGAAAATGCAAGTGTGTGCAGTGTTTTGATTTTACTGCTTATTTTTATTATTGAATGTTTTTTTAGGATTACCATTTTCTGAAAAAGCAAAAAGAGAAAAAAGCAATTAAAGCGGAAATTACAGAACGACGTTATTTTATTAATGAACAAGTCGAATCTTGAAACTACAGCCCTATAAAACAAAACTCTGTCGCTTTGGGCAAAGCGAAGAGGGAAATTTACAGAAAGCGAGCCCTATCAAAACATCCGTTTCACCTGGGCAGGGTGAAAGGTTAAAGATGGCAATTACTTTGACTGACGAACGACCTTCGGAACCTCGACGGCAACCCATTGACGGCGAACTCCTCGGTGAATCACAAAGTCTGGCACCTTCCTTGATTTGTCTTCAGAAATGACACTGATTTCTGGTGGAGCAGGATCATTGGAATCTGTCTCCCAAGCAGAATTGTCGTAGGAGGATTCCTCTGTTGCATTTTGCATAGCATTTGTGCTCTCAGCTGTATCTCCCCATCCAGTTGACTGGATATCTTCGAGCCTGATACGAGAGCTTTCGGGAGTGGTGTACATGACCATATAGTCGTATTTTCCACTCGGTTGTCCCAAAGTGTCCCAAATTTCTTTGGAACTGGAGAAGTCATCCCTCTCGATGACGTTGACCTCAGGAAAAGCATAGTTGATGAATTCTAGTCCTGCAAACGTTGCGAATTCATCTTCATGTTGAGTAGTTTCCGAATGACCTGAATGTTGATCCCATGACATGGTGGGGACACAGGTATTCTGTTCAATGACGCTCAGCTGAGTTTCATTACTCGGCTGACTTTCTTGCCCCAAGTTTCCTGGATAAGGTTGCCACATTGGCAGACCATCCATCGGGCCATAGTAATTGTGATCAAAGTTTTCTTTCATCAGAGTGCCTTCCTCTAATGAATTTGACGGAGCACGGCATCCTTCCGGATCACAATCTCCGTAGATCATTTCAACATCTGATCTTGGTATAAATCTCGGACTTTCTGTAGGAAAGCAAAAAGGCATAGGCACCTCTTCCTGAGACATATAGCCGTCCTTGTTAAGGTAGGACTTCCATTCTTCATCTATGTCAGAGGGATCTTCCTCATTGATAGCATGAACTGTCTGAGACACTGGGTGAAGAAAACCCCACTGTGGAAGAAGTTTTGAAGGGGATGAAGACTTTCATCGTTGGCAGTTGTCTGGGTACAGGTCGCAGAAAAACCAAGACCCTTCTTTGTTTTATTGTCAATGGGAATGACAAGCCGTCCCCATCCTTTTGTATCGGTACTCTCGACCGCTTTGATAGCATCTTTTCATGAAGAAATTGAAGTTCCTTCTTCGGATTGATCGTTCTTGCTCACCGATAGTGCTTGGAACTGAGTTCCAATAACCTCCTCGGGTTCCACACAAGCAGATGATGATAAGTTACTCACGAGCAAGGCTTGTTCCCCATAAACCGTGACAAGTTGATCGTTCTTTACGAACTTTAGCTTTTGGTGGAGGGTTGAAGTAACCGCTCCAGCCTGATGTATCCAAGGTCTTCCTAATAAACAACTGTATGTTGCCCGGATGTCCATGACCTGGAAAGTGATTCGGAAAGTGTGAGGACCAATAGTTATGGGAAGATCAACTTCGCCGATAACTGTTTTTCTGGATCCGTCGAATGCTTTGACGACGACCTCGCTGACTCTCATCGGAGGGCCCTTAAATGATAATTGCGTCAAAGTGGACTTCGGCATAACATTCAGAGCTGACCCTGTGTCTACCAGTTCGCAGGCTAAAGCATCGCCCTGGCAGTTAACCGTAATGTTGAGCGCCATGTTATGACGATGACCCTCTTCAGGTAATTCCTCATCACTAAATCCCAAATTATTGCAGGAAGTGATGTTAGAGACAATGCTATCGAATTGTCTGATTGTTACATCCTGTTCCACAAAGGCTTGCTCCAAGACTTTCTGTAGAGCCTCTCTGTGTGCTTCTGAATTGAGTAACAGTGATAATACTGAGATCTTTGAAGGAGTCTATAACAGTTGATCAACAATGTTATATTCACTCCTTTGGATGAGCTTTAGCATCTCATCTTTGTCTTTTGAAAAGTCGGGATTACCAGATTGACTGACTGGTGGATCAGGAATTTCCGCCTGAAGTTCCTTTTCTTTGTTTGATTCTCCAACCCCTCGGTTGAAGATTCGACCACTCCGTGTTACACGACTGATGTCTGCAATATTCACGACGGAGGGTAATGGAATTTCCTTTCCATTCTCGATTATTGTTGCACCGTATTTGTAAGGGATCGCCTTAGCTGATTCATACGGTAGTGGCCCCGGTAGATAGATGACTATGGGAACCTTCTGATTTTTCTGACCGTCATAAGTAACCTTGATCCGTTCCCGGTTGGGAACTTTAGATTCGTCAAGTAGAGGGACGATGGAAAAAACATCCCTAATCTGGTGATGACCAGAGATCGTGACAACATCATCAACTTGATCGGCAAGGTAGTTCGGCGACCAAATGATGGGTCCTGAACCTGGATATGGACGAATTTCTCCATGATCGATCTGGCCCTGAAAAGCTGCTCTCACAAGGTAACACCCTTGGTTACTTTCCGAACAGACGCTACAACTATCATAGTTGTGTGGTTGCACCTGGCCACGCCCACTTTGAATACAATGTAACCTCACTAGGTTACCTTCCATTGATCGGACATCCTGACTTTGACGACGAGTAGGATTCCTGTTATTGATACTAATCTGCTGAGTATCTTCGTCCATATAGATTGGCATCCACCAGTGATTTAACAAGTGCTGAAGTGCCTCCTGGACAAGGGTACAACCTCGATCGTTTTCGCAACCCGCTTTATAGCTTTGGTAATCATGTGATATTAAGAATCCGAGTCGGACCTGCTCAGCATGTAACTCTACCAGGTTGGTATTCATCACGCGGATGTCAAACATCTGAACCATGTTGATTTGATAGGAGTTCCTATCATGGTAGTCTTGGATCCATCCAAGATCCATCTGACGCTGGAGGGCCTCTTTTATGAAAGAGCATCCTTGTTTGTTTACCGAGCAAGTCAAATAGGAACTGTAATCGTGCCGCGGCAGATTATGATACTGGCTTTGCCTTGAGTGCATCGCCACCAAGTTGACATTCATCATACGGATGTCGTGGTTTTGAATGACGTTAGAATTTGTAGAGACCATGTTAACTCCAAGAACTCGGTGCTCTTGGATCCATCCGAGATCCATCTGTTCCTGCAGAGCTGCTTGCACCACAGAACATCCTTGGTTATCTTTAGAGCAGATATCACACTGGTGATAGTTATGAGGTGGCACATGGCCATATCCACTCTCTCTATAATGCATCCTGACCAGATCGGTCCCCAATAAGAGTACATCGTCAATTTGATAGACATTGTTAGTCTCTTTCTCAATCAGATTGACTGCAGCCTTCTCATGTTGAGGCAGCGGGTTCGTAAGAACATTAGGATTCGTATCTTTAAAAGATAAGAGCCCGCTCCTAACAAGCTTTTGCACGTCAGATTTGAAATTGAGGCAAGTCTCAATGTTTTGCCCTGAACCTCCTTGATGATAAGGACATGTTTGATCCGCTTTAAACCAAAAAGGCAGATTTTCTGGAACTGAAAGGGGAGACTTAGTCTGAATGTGCCCCTTAGCCAGCAGTAACGGAAACAACTCTGTGTACAACATGGGTATAGGATCAAACCCTGGTGGCCGTGTTGTACGGTTGTTATTATATGGAGGACGAGCCTGTTGAAGAGGTTGTTGTGTCCTTTGTTGGTCAGGTTGGCTCTGCGCAACCTGAGGTTGGTACGTAGGAACAGGCGCGGGGCCGATAGCAGGAGTAACAGCTGCTACTGGCTGATAACGTCGCCTTTGCTTTCCGAGAGAGATATTCCCAATATCTTGCTCTTTTTTCTTAGGGAGAGCACTACCGTATTTTTTAGTACCGCTCGTCGATCCAGTGTCTTTTACCAAACGTCCTTCTCGGACGGCTTCCTCAAGACGTACACCCATGCCGACCATTTCGGTGAAATCACTGGGCGCACTGGCAACCATTCGGTCATAGTAGATCCTGACCGCGAATGGCTTGCAGCTCTTTCTGCATTTCCAAGAACTGTTCCTGGAATTCCTCAATTCTGTCAAACATAGTTTCCTTCTTACCAGAAGGTGTCTGTGGAATCTGTCCTTCCGGGACAGTGTGCACCACAGGGGATGGTACCGTGACTACGGCAGTAAGTCTTGGCGCTTCCCGAAGTTTGTAACCTTCAGGAGTCTTGAGTATGCCCCTGGCATCTTCGTTTTCCCGAAGTTTGTAACCTTCAGGCCCAGCGGCTTCTGTTGCGATTCCCTAATCTTCAGTGATCGGCGGAACATATCCTTCTGGGATATAGTTAACAGGCATGCCCCAAGGACGATCTTTCAGTATCTGATACCTAGGATCATACTTTTCTATGATGGGCGTTGAGGTGATCTCTGAGATCACAGTTCTTTGTAGCTGAGCTTCTGCCATGGCTTGCATGTCGTTACGAAGCTTTCTCATATCCTCTCTCAGAGTGTCGATCTCTTCTTTCAACTCTCTGTTTTCTTCCTCAAGATCATCCATCCTTTTCTGACGATTGGCCCGAGTATTATACGAATGAGACAGTTTGACTCTAGAATCGAGACACAAATGTGAGATTCGTAGGTAAGGAGAATACGCGATGTGAGAATGATGAATGCAATGATTATATTAATTGTTTTTTTTTGTTTAATCAAAATAAACTTCGACAATTAGATTGCAAATATCAAACAGTGGGGAAACCCCTTTTTATTGAAATTCCAAAGGATTACAGAAATGGAAATACAGTAGATTACAAAGTGCAGAAACAGAAACCTAAACTAATGGGTCCCGAGTCCTCTCTGAGGAGAAACCGGGTGCTGACTCTGGTAGTTTCCTTTTCTTTGACCGGGGCGCTTGGGCCGTTGTCGGGTTGTCATTCCCTTGCCAGGTGAAAGGAGTGAGCAAATTCCTTTGGTCATCTTGATTCTCTACAGCATGCTGCTCCAAAATTTCAATCAGAGCATCTTTCTCTTTCAGTAATTGTTGTATTTGGATACACTCTACGTCGAGGGTGCGGTACTTGTTCTTCCAAGACCTTCTTTCCTTTTGAACTTTGTTGAGAGTAACCTGAAGCCTTTCAGTTTCCGTCATGAAGTACATGACAGTTTCCCTCGGTGGAAGAATTCTGTAACGAGGATAAGGCATCTTTAGCTTGAGAGCTCTAGTTTGTACCCAATGGAGATAAGGCTCCACCGAGACACAGTCTGGTTTTCCCAGAGACTCTCGTCCTTTCTTATGAACATGTTTCCAAGCTTGCACTATTTCCATCTTTAGTGCTTTGTCACTTTCTCCTTCTTTGAAGAAAAGACCTTCCAGATGAACACCCAGTGGGATGTGTCTCATCGGGTATCCAAATTGACGAAGAACTAATATCGGATGATAGTTGATTCCTCATTTAGTTCCTACGAGGGGTACGTTGGGGAAGTTTCCACAACGGTCAATGATTCTGATTCCCTCATAAATCCTATTACACCAATCTATATCAGAGTTGGTGAGAGACATGATCTTCTGCGACCAACGTAAGACACTCTTGCAATCCCAAAAAGCGGCAGACTTGGGCAAGTGAGAGATAAACCACTTGTAAAGCAAAGGTACACAGCATGTGATCTCCCCTCCGCTGTACAAATTTCCTAAGTGTACAGAATGATACGCATCTGCGAGCAAAGTCGGCACAGGGTTTCCAATGAGAAAAACCTTAATAGCGTTGATATCGACGAAGTTATTGATGTTGGGAAACAAAAATAACCCGTAGGTGAGCAAGACAAAGATGCTTTCAAAAGCAGTCCCGTTCCCTATACTAGCAAAGTACAGAGCCTTTTTTGGTCAGGAACTGGGGCGGCAAACCTTGGATGCCACCCTTAGTGGTCAGGTGAGTCCTGACCTCAGACTCGTCCAAATGAATTGCTCTTGCAATAGTCTGATTCTTTGGAATTTCTTCCAGTCCAGAAAATGGAGCTCGATCAGTGATATGTAAATCAGTCAGATGAGAATACTCCTCCAGCGTTGGTGCTAGCTGGTAATCCGGGAATGTGAAACAGTGATAAACCGGATCGTAGAACTGAATGAGCGCATCCATGATCCCCTTAATCACATGGACTCTTAACAGTGGTAGCAAACCACCGTGCTTGGCTCTGAAAGCCTCAGGGTTAGCGATCATCCTTGCTAACTTTCTCAAATCCCCTAGTTTTGGAACCTTGAAGATATACTGGTGAGTTCTCCTTCTACCGAAATCCATTAATGCAATCTTTTTTCTGATATTTGCAATCACAGTCTTAGTTTAATTTGAAAAACAGAGAGACTAGAAGAGAAAGTTTTTTGAATGTTTTAATGTTTTATTAAATGAATGCATGAATGCAGCACACAAAAACATAGAAAAAACATGGGGTCAGAGGGTCGTTGTCATGAAGTCAAGGCTCTACCCATCCCCAAATTTGTGGTTCCCTGCCTAAGAGATGGACCAGCATAGGTCAATCTTTCTCTTCGGTAGAGTTCCCATTTTCCGTAGAAAACGGGGATGATGCCCTAAGGCAGAAAAGGAGACTCCCCAGCAGAGTCGCCATTTGTGTAATTTTTCACACAAGAGAATTAGAAAGAAAGAAACTGGCCCCACGGTGGGCGCCACTTTTCTGTAGCGAGCGATTTTGGACGCAGTTCTTAAGCGCTGGTCGCTCTCTGCGGTTGAGCTTAAAACTACAGGTCGATTCATTTTTTATCCTATTGTGAGCTGAATAAGGAAGGGAAATAGATGTCTCCAATTAACCCTGCTTGCATACTGAGTTTAAACAGCGGTCTGTTAGGTTACGGATGCTATCAATGTGGGGGGCTTTTGTACTGGTTATTCGTATTTTTCCAATACGGTTCTTTCTTTCTTTTTTTCTAGGCAAAGGGTTTCTGGCGGGGAATAAGGATTACGATGTTAGGACTGATTCTTTTGAATTACTGCTTTTAATTGATGGAGATATGGGATTTGGGTTTTTTGTTGATTGCGCTCGCTAAGATATTTTCTTTCGATCTTATGCCTACGTATTCCCGTTTACCGAAACAGGGAAATCAGAGCGTTCGTAGTTCCTCCTATTCTATGGGAGGAAATTGGTTTTTGGTGTCTTGTTCAAAGCCCAAGACGTGAAGCGAAAGGTGATTTGTATCTTGTTCAAAGCCCAAGATGTGAAGCTAAAAGACCTCGACTTTAGAGAGAATTTGTCATCTCTAAAGAGGGGAGAAGGAGAATTACTTTAACTGGGATACGCGGATCCGAGCAATGCCATAATTTCCGAAGAAAGGGTTTTAACCTGAAGGAGAAGACTTTAACTCAGTATAGAGCAATGCCATCTTTCCTTAGGAATTTCTCATGTTAAAAGAGGGACAATGGCATGGATGTAGATGATCTAGAGGCTTGCCGCTTACAGCGATTAGATGAAGGGAAAGGAGTTGTTGATGTTTGTGTACAGTGAACGAGGCACAGCTTTGATGCTAAAAGGTCGATTGGATCAACCAATGGTTTTCTTATACAAAGCCTAAGAGGAGGCTAATTTCCACTAGGAAAATCATTATACAAAGCCTAAGAGGAGGCTATTTTGTGTCTCGTACAAAGCCCGAGAGAGAGGCTAAAAGTTTTTGACCCAGCGGGGCATATCGTTATACAAAGCCTAAGAGGAGGCTAAAAGAGTTCGACTCTTGCTTAAGGAATTTGTATCTCGTACGAGGCCCGAGATGGAGGCAAAAAGAGGGGTGATTGACTTAGCGAGGGAATCTTTTGTGTCTCATACAAAGCCTGAGAGAGAGGCTAAAAGGTTGTTTTGACTCCACTGGGGAGAATTTTGGTATCTCGTACGAAGCCCGAGATGGAGGCTATTGTAACTGTTTCAGTTGAGTGACAGATCCAATATACTGATTTAAAAGAGAAAATCAGTTCTTTATATGAGCAACACTATACTCAGGGATTTGATTTGAGGATCAGGGATATTTCCTTTTCTTTGAGGAAATGGGAAATCCAAAGGGTATTGAGACTATCCGAGTCTGCGGGTTTCCTTCCTATTTAACGAAGGGTGCTTGAGAATGTCTTTGAGACTCAAGGAAGTTAGACTGTCCAAGTCTAGAGTTTTATCTTTTGTACTATGCTTCGAGAAACAGTAGTAGACTCTATGAAAGGACTGTTCTATGAGGATGACTAGGTTCTGTTCCTATACCTCTAGGAGGTCGTCGGGACAATTTGTACGAAGCCCAAGAGGAGGTTGGAATCTTTTAAGAAGCCGACGGGTCCTTGTACGAAGCCCAAGAAGAGGCTATCATTCCCGGAGGAAGAGATCATTATACGAAGCCTAAGAGGAGGCTGTGAATACTTCTAAGAAGCCGTAGGGTCCTTGAATAATGCCCAAGAGGAGGCCGGGTTGCTTATAGGAAGCCTGTGGGTCCTTGTACGATGCCCAAGAGGAGGCCGATCTTTTAAGAAGCCCGTGGGTCCCAAACCAAACAAAATTTCAAGAAAACTCTCTTAAAGATAAAACCACTGGTAAACGTGCGAGGCTTACTATCCAACAACTTTTATCTTTTCAAGAGAGTTTGAACAGTTCAGAGGTTTGAAGAAATTCAAGAGAAGTTTCACCGAGAATAATTCATCTCTGGCGAATAGAATTTCTTGACGATTCCTAAGGAGGACAGCCGAAGAGAAGACTGTATCTGGTGTTCCTATTGGGGATCTAGGCGTCTATTTCTACGAATAAGTGAAACGGCGTCACCTAGTTCTAGACGTAGTAGCCGGGGAAACTCGAAATATCTATACTATTATTACACAGTAGATATGAGTTTATGAAAGGAGACTTACAGTGAGCAGCCCCACAATACAGTTTATAATATGAAAGTAGTAAATGAAAGCGATAACCACTTACTCGGTTGTAGTGCTTCCATGCTGTTTTGGTTAGTTGTTCAACAAAGAAAGATAAAAACAACAGTATATTCAAAATTAAAGGAGAAAGTGCTTTGAAAAAGAAAGATTTGGGGCTTACAGCTCAAGGAGAGGCCCAGGGTTTTATCAGTGAGCGCACTGTTTGACTTTGTACAGCGGGACTTATACAAGTGACTGGGGCCCAAAAAAGGTTTTCTGTACAAAGGGATGGGTCTTACACTCTCTCAAGAGGCCCAAAAAGGTTTAAAGAAAAATAAATGGGTCTTACTACTCGAGGGTAGGCCCAGATGGTTTTTAATTTTAAACGGGCGACGATCGCGCCGTTTACTTGTACAGAGGGACTTATACAATGAGTGAGGCCCAAAGAGTTTTTGTACAAGGGGGGATGGGTCTTACACTCTCTCAAGAGGCCCAAAAAGGTTTAAAGAAAAATAAATGGGTCTTACTACTCGAGGGTAGGCCCAGATGATTTTTGATTTTAAACGGGCGACGATCGCGCCGTTTACTTGTACAGAGGGACTTATACAATGAGTGAGGCCCAAAGATGTTTGGTTTTCAAAAGGGGTTGGGTCTTACACTCTATTAGAGGCCCAAAGTGTTTTGAAAATGATTTATGAGGGTTGAATTAATCCAAAACCCTAATTTGTTTTCAAAAATGTATTTAATTGAATAAAAATTCAATTAAAATGATCAAAAATTGTTTAACACATGGAAAACAAATTGTGATCTTGGATTAATGCTTCAAAAATTAAGTATTGACCTACAAAATAATTAGAAAGCATTAAAAGTTGCAAAATCAATGTAGAAAAAATATTTAAAATGCCAAAAACAATCAAAATATTAATTCTTTACAAAAATTTCAATTATATGAAATAAATAATATTTTTGGGTTTTTTTGTGAAAATAAAATATTTTAACATTTTTGTGAATTATTAAAAAAGGAATCAACTCAAAATCATTAAAACTCAGAGAGAAATTAATTTTTGAATCAATTAAACAAAATCACAAAATTCAAATATTCAAATATATGAAAATGGCGCCAAGAACAACACCAAGAACACGCGCGTTTTTCAGTTTGCCCAGATTTGCATTTTCTATCCAATCTCCATGAATACGTAACCATATCATGCAATCCACATATCATTATGCTCTCCTCAACCTCACGATCATGTCTATGTACTTTAATTTCATTTAAATTAAACATACAACAAGAAATCACGAAGAGACCTCAAGAACCCTAATTTCTACATGAAGGCTAAAATTTTTGATACACGATTCAAACAATGCAATTAATTGAGGGAAAACATTCCATGCATGATTATGAACATATGGCCAAATTATTGTGCGAGGAAATATGCATAGATTGAGAGATGACCAAGTTTAGGCTTACCTCCAAGTCGTGACAGCAAGAGCAAATCAAATTCTGGGTTGGAGGTGTTACAAATGAGTTGTGATGATCTGAACAGCTTCCCTACACCATATGGAGTGTGTTTGAACACTTGGATTGAATTGAAATGGACTAGATCAGTTTATGGCATATCAGCTGCAACTTCACTTCAAACTTGTGTGGATGGCAAGTGATTTTGAGATTTTGATGTTCCAGATGTTATGTGAGTGTTTGATCAGCTCATATGTGATGTATGTGAGGTGTGTGAGTGATTGGTTTGTGCAGAATTGCTCTCAAACTCAAAACCCGATAGCTACCTTGCTAAGAAAGGCATTTTTCCCAAGAGAAAGAGATTTTGAGGAAAGCATCTGTTAGATGGCTTTGGTGTACTTAAACTGACCACAATTGAGCTCTATTTATAGTAGAGCAAGTTTGTTTTGCAAGGAATAGTGCATGGCAGCTGGTAAGTAGGTTTCCTCAATGTTGGCCAATGGAAATGAAAGTCTCCTCTAGCCATTTACTAGAGGTTAGGGCACAGAGCTTTGGTCCCCTTGGTCTTGGATAAGTCTTGACTGATTTCAGATGAGAATGGCTCAGTCCATGCCACCTTGATGGTTCCATTGAATGCCTCATTCCAAATTTGAAGTCTTGTCCCTATTTTGGCCATTCTAGGTTCAACATGCTATTCTTTGTTCCTTGGACCTTGGAGGCTTGGCTCAGTGATTGTCCCCTTTGGATTCAATCCTATGAGGTGTCCAAGTGGATTGGAGCAATTACAATTGGATGATTTTGGTAAATCGAGCCAAAATGCAAATTCTGCCTTGCCTTGACAGATTTCAGCAAGGCAACTTGCCAATGTTGTATCTCATGGTGTAGGTTGAATTTGGCAATGTTCTTGGCCATTTTGGAAAGCTCTTACATGATACAACAACTGTTTGAACAAGTTTGGTTTTGATCTCTTTTGATTCCAAGTGAAAAATCCCCCTACATTTGGCAAAAAGTGAAGCAGAATTCTGACTTAGTGAAAATTTCACTAAGTGTTGGAAAAAGTGACTTTTTCACTTTTCAGCCACTTTGATCACTCCATAACTCAAAATCCTTAATGAATTGGAATGACTTGTAGTTGAAGTTTTTGTAGGTGATAATGAGGGCTACAAATCCATCTTTGGATGAGAAAAAATGGCCTTGTGGTTTAGGAGTTATGGTCCTCCAAAGTTGGTACCTTTGCCACTTTATTTTTAACTTAGAAAATTTTCTAAGTTTTATGGTTACCCCTTTTACAAGTTATCTCACTTTTCTTGATTTTTCTTGATGAATGATGATTCAAATCATACATTAACATCATTTTAGGGTTAAAAATCCATTTTGGTGAAAAATCTCAAAAAGTCAAAGTTGACTTTTGTGCACAGTTGACTTTTTATCAGATGAATTCCAAACTGTGCAATTCTTCAGGAAATCATGTCCTTGACCTAAATCAAACTTGATGGACATGTTCCATGGGTGTCATAGGGTATATTCAATCATGTATTAGGGTTTGGGAGCATGTCCTGGTCAAAAGTCAAAGTTACAGTTGACTTTTCCCTTAAAACCCTAATTGTGGTGCAGATGAAAATGAGACTTATTGCTCAAGCTTCTTGGATCAATCCATTGTTCCAAATGGATCAACATGGTGTATTAGAGACCCTCAAATCATCTCTTGAGGTCTTGGCTCATGGTTTGTCCCAAAAGTCAACTTAGGGGTGAATTAGGTCAAGAAACCCTAATTCCTGATTTTTGATTAATGCATCCCCTGAGGAAAAATTGACTTGATGCATGGGTTCATGAGGTTACATGAAGTATATTAGGTTATGTTTTGGATCAATGGCTTATGCCCAGATGAAAATTTCCATCTGGAGGCCCTGGTCGACCAAAACCCTAATTTGGTGACACTGTCGATCTTGAGACTTGATCCACCTAGAAGGGAGCAGTATTGTGCTTAATCCTTGAAGTGGGAGTCCTTTTTGATCCATTGTGGATGTTTAAGAGATCAGACAAGTTGAAGATCAAGTCATTTCTTGATTGATCCTTTGTCTAAGCACTCAGAGAGGGCTTGAAACCCTAATTTTGCTTGTAGTGGATGCTCACCCATCTTTGGGGAGACTGATGAAGCATGATGGTTCATCCATATTGTGATGATGATTTTCACAATGATGGGAAATCTTAGTGGTCAAAATTTGGGGTATTACACAGGGTTGTATGTGTGAGCATGTATTGTCTCAATCGCTTGGCAGTCCATGCGGGTGCACAGCATGTCTTCTCAAGCATTGAATAACGCGATTCACAATCTGTAAATTTCTTGCTCAGGTAGTAGATAGCGTGTTCTTTCTTTCCCGTCTCGTCGTGTTGACCGAGAACACAACCCATGGATCCTTCGAGCACTGTCAAGTACATAATCAGCGGTCTCCCTTGAACTGGAGGTATCAGAATCGGAGGTTCCTGCAAATATCTTTTTTATTTTATCGAATGCATTTTGACAATCATTGTTCCACCTGACCGTTTGATCTTTTCTTAGCATTTTGAAAATCGGTTCGCAGGTAGCAGTTAGGTGAGATATGAACCTTGAAATGTAGTTCAATCTCCCTAGAAAGCCGCGAACTTCTTTCTCGGTTCTCGGTACAGGCATATCTTGTATAGCTTTTACCTTAGCATGAACAACCTCTATCCCTTTTTCACTGACAATGAAACCAAGCAATTTTCCAGATCGCACACCGAAAGTACACTTGTCAGGATTCAGTCTCAACCTGAATTTCCTTAACCTCTCGAATAACTTCTTCAAGTTGATCAGATGTTCCTCTTCTGTCTTTGATTTAGCAATCATGTCATCCACATAGCATTCGATCTCTTTATGAATTAGATCGTGGAATAACGTCACCATTGCTCTTTGATAAGTTGCCCCTGCGTTTTTCAACCCAAAAGGCATTACTTTGTAACAGAAGGTACCCCACGGGGTAATGAATGTCGTCTTCTCCATGTCCTCAGGCGCCATCTTTATCTGATTGTACCCGGAGAATCCATCCATAAATGAGAACACTGAAAACTGAGCAGTATTATCAACCAACACATCAATATGAGGGAGTGGGAAGTCATCTTTAGGGCTCGCCCTGTTGAGATCTCTGTAATCCACACACATTTTGACTTTGCCATCTTTCTTCGGCACCGGTACTATGTTGGCCACCCAAGGAGGATAGTTGGTTACTGCCAGAAAACCTGCATCTAACTGTTTCTGTACTTCTTCCTTGATCTTCAAAGCCATTTCCGGTTTTGTTCTGCGCAGCTTCTGCTTGACTGGTGGACAGTCCTCTTTTAATGGTAGTCTATGCATAACTATGTCTGTATCTAAACCTGGCATATCCTGATATGACCAAGCAAAGATGTCAACGTATTCATGTAGCATGACTATCAGCTCTTGCTTTACATCAGCCCGCAGACTCGCACCAATCTTGATCTCTTTCTTGCTTTCCTCTGACCCAATATTGATGATCTCAAGAGCTTCCTGATGAGGCTGAATGGTCTTCTCTTCCTGTTTCAACAACCTAGCCAACTCTTCCGGGAATTCATAGTCTTCATCACTTTCTTCCTCAGCTTGATAGATCGGATTGTCGAAATCATATGTGGGCATAACAGAATCATTTTCAGAGAAATCCACAGAATCCAGTCTGCATGATTGGATTTATGCTTTATTTTAGATTATTTTTTGCTTGAAAACAAAAGAAAAGAAAGTGCATTATCATTTTTAATTTCTTTGTGCAAAAATAGAAATAAGGAAAGAATAAAGGAACACAAATTTGTAAACAAAAACGTCCTTTTATTGATATTTGAACATTATTTGAGAAAATATGGGGGCCCTACAAATGGATCCTAACACCATGGGCAGAGTGTGGGATTTTATGCATTATGAAAGACAAGAATTATTACTCTGAATGGTGTACAACATGAACGACTTCTTCGCTAGACCAGTTCTGCAATACTTCGCCCAGAGCCAGTGCATACACCCATCTGTCCAAGTAAACTGAGCTTTCAGCGTCATCTTCTATTGCTGAGCAGGACTGATTGGGATTGATAACTCCTCCACTGTTGAAATTGATTGGCCCACGGAATCGGGGAACTGGCCTCCGGCCCGGCTGGTATCCAATGCCAAACTTATCTTCTTTCACGAACACATCTATAGCTTTACCCCAACCTTGGGCATTTCCGCTTTCAACCACTTCTCTGGCCTGCTTGTAGGATGCAATTGATGCGCTCGGCCCACCTGGCACATTCGACACCACTGCTGCTGAAGTAGATTCTGGTAAGTTATTGATATTCAGGGCTTCGAAAGACTGGCACAGGGTTTCATGAATTTCTCCATCCATTTCCACATATTTGAAAGTGGATAGATGACTCACAAATATATCTTCCTCACCGCAAACGGTGACCACTTGACCCTCGAACACATACTTGAGCTTCTGATGAAGCGTAGAGGTAACCGCGCCCGCTGCGTGAATCCATGGTCGGCCCAACAAACAGCAATAAGCAGGCTGAATGTCCATAACATGAAAGATCGTCTTGAATATCTGTGGACCAACCTGTATTGGTAGTTCAACCTCCCCAAACACCGATCTTTGGGATCCATCGAAAGCTCTCACAATCAGATCGCTGGGTCTCAGAACCAATCCATCTACTTCAATTTTCATCAGGGCCTTTTTGGGTAACACATTCAAGGAAGAACCTGTATCAACCAGCACATGCGACAAAACAGCTCCTTTGCATTCAAGTGTGATGTGCAACGCCTTGTTGTGATTACGTCCATCTGGAGTCAAATCCCTATTCGTAAACCCCAACCCGTGGCTCACATTCACATTAGAAATTACTCCCTCCAACTGATTCACTGTAATCTCTTGGGGAACGTATGCCATATTCAGAACCTTCAACAAAGCAGCCCGGTGTGCATCTGAGCTCATTAACAGGGATAATATCGAGATTTTAGAGGGTGTCTGATTGAGCTGGTCAATTATCTTGTAGTCCCTCTTTTTGATAATCCTCATAAATTCCTCAACATCATTATCAAAATTGACTTTAGGGTCCTGTTCCTGAGTAGGCACCTTGTCATCAACAACCTGCTTTCCTTTTGCTCTTGCAGCAGCTTCAGCCTCTTTATCATTCCTTAGAGTTTGGGGAGCAAACAGTCGACCACTCCTGGTGAAACCACTTGGTCCACTGACATTCTCAACACTGGTACCGACAACCTCTGCTTTCTGTCAACTTCCTCCTTGATGAGTATCAGTTCCATATTGCCATGGAACTGCCCTATTGGACACATAAGCAGCCGATTCAGGAACTATAATCGTAACTGGTCTCGACCTCTCGGGCACGATGATGGAAACAGGAGCTTCAACAGGCACCTGTATCTCAACTGGATTATAATAGATGGTAACAGCAGAAACATCCTTTTCCTTCTCTACTTTGTCAAACTGAAGGCTTCCTTCGTCCATAAGATCCTGTAGTCCAGCTTTCAACTTACTGCAGCCATTAATCTGTATCGAACAATCCTCGCAATCAGAGGCACATCCAGGAAATACCTTTCCTTTTAACAAACGTTCTTTTACAATCAATAGTCGGGTCTTTACCAAATTAACATCAGTAATCAAATTCACCTTCTCACCATCAGAAATAGCATGCACGCCTACATCTCCATGATTAGGCATTGGATTATCACGAACATTCAGGGGCTTAGAGAAATTAATAGGTTTTGCGTCAATCAGGTCCTGAACCTTATGATGAAAAGTCCAGCACTTTTCTATCGAGTGACCTGGCGCACCAGAATGAAATTCACATCGAACATTGGCATCATAATTTTGAGGCAACCTTCCAGTATCTGAAAGCCTCATAGTTCTAAGTTCAACCAACTTCTCTTTAAGCAATTGTGGTAACAAAGCAGCATATGTCATAGGTAAGGGATCAAACTTACGGTCCCTTGTTCTATTAGTCTGGAATCGGAGTCGAGCTTGCTGATCTGGAGCTAGCTGTCCTGCTGGAACCGGAATGGTTACAGCGTCCACCTGATGATAGGATTGATTCCTGCCTCTGCCAGCTCCTCTATGCATAACACTGGACTCCCCTTCTTTTTTCCTTGGTCTATTAGCAAAGGGTTTCTTTGAACTTGCAGCGCCAGTCCCACTAACATCTTGAATCTTACCCAATTTCAGCAGACTTTCTATTCGTTCCCCAGTAACAACGATATCGGCAAACCCCGTGGAAGGACATGCAGCATGTCTATCCAAATACGTCCCTTGAAGTGTGCTCATGAACATATCAGCCATCTCACGATCGCCCAAAGGTGGTTGAACTCGAGCAGCCAATTCTCTCCATCTCTGTGCATACTGCTTAAAGCCTTCCTTGTTATCTTGAGTCGTACTCTGCAATTGAGTACGATTAGGTGCCATGTCCAGATTATATTGATACTGCTTCAGAAACACAGCGCACAAATATTTCCAACTCCTTATATGAACCCTGTCCAGCTTAACGTACCATTCCAGGGAGGCGCCTGACAGGCTATCCTGGAAAAAATACATCCAGAGCTTTTGGTCCTCGGTGTAAGCGGCAATCTTGCGATTGTAAGCTTGTAAATGTGTTTTGGGACAGGTACTGCCGTTGTACTTATCCAAAGCAGGAAGCTTGAACTTGGGAGGGATTCGCACACCCTGCACGAGACCCATGTCTTCTACATCAATTCCCAGAGGATTTTGGCTCTCAATAGCCTTGAGTCTTTCATCCAGCCCTTCATACTTCCGGTCGTCGTTGTAGAAACCCATGTCATTATTGAATGCAGTGAACTGGTCCTCTTGACCATCCTCATTATTGTCAAATCCCAGATGTATCCCACCAGCAGGGATTGTGCCACCAGGAGGAGTACGCACATTGCGATTTGGGATTTCAGTTTCCAGCCTCTGGATAGTGGTTCTCATAGCTTCTTGACCAATCCTCATGTTTTCTTGACCAGTCCTCAGCTCCTGTTGACCTTGAGCAATCCCCTGCATAAGGTTCATGAACTGCTCCATTCTTCCCCTCAAATCAGCTAGCTCAGTCTGAACTTGTTCCATTACTCTGGCTTGATTACGTCGGGTAGAATATCGATGAACTGGGGTGTCAGCTATCGTGCCTGAAAACCAAATAAAGGTTAGCAGGCGCCTGCAAAAGAAGAAAACCTGCAATGCAAAAATGATATGCTATGCAAATGCAAATGCACAGTTATGTTTGTCATTTCAAGATACTTTTTACATCCGGATTCCAATCATAACCACAAATTCCTGACGACCAGAAATCATGATTAGTGAGTTTTGCTCTGAAGAGATATTCATATACACCCACCACAAATATCTGACGACCAGACACAGTGATTTTGTAGTGTGCCCGTGTGCAGATAACACATCACATATATCTGAAAACCAGAAATTGTGAACAGAAATAGCTCCTTTCATACAAATTCCCAGAAGTTTTCAAGTACATTAGTCATAGTTTCAGCAACAGAATAGGAAACAAGCAGTCAAATGGATCCATCAACAATCCTGATGGTAACCATTACCAATTACAAAGAAACGACAAAAATCACTAATCTAATAGCTCTACGTCTTTCAGCTTCTGGCTGGAATACTTAATCTCTTCAAACAGGATGCGGGTACGCTGATGATGTGGCTTCTCAATCAGCTCTTTGATTATGACGTCCCTTTTTTCCAACGCATCCTCTAACGAACCCACGTGCATCAGTAAGGCTTCATCTTCACCGGCTCCTTTGCGCCTCTTAATTCCAGCTTGAATTTTAACCAGCTTCATATCCGCCGTGACATCTTCAAGCTCTTTGTTGGCGATTTTCAGCTTATCTTCAGCGTTCCTTACCTGTTCTTGGCTTTTGTCAAGGTCTTCTCGATGCTTTCTTCTTGCTTCATGTGCTTTCTTCAGCTCTTCATTTTTATCTTTTAACTGGGTCATCAATTCAGAGTTCTCAATTCAGACTTCATCCCAAGCTTGACGGAGTTTAGCTAACGAATCCTTGCTTCGGGCTAGAGCCAGCTTTGTAGTCTTGTGAGCCTGACTACTATCATCTGCTCCCAAGGTAAGCTTCCGGAAGTATCGAGCTCTGTCATCAAAATCTTCTTCTTTGTCTGCCAGGGTTTTCTCTGCTTTTAATGCTCTCTTTTCCAACTCTTTGTTGTCCGCTAGAGCTTTCTGAAGAGTTCTCTATCTGCAGCTTTCTAACCATTTTCTTCCATTTCTCGCACTCCTCAATAGCCACCATGGTGGGTTATTCAGGCTGTACTGAACGTACAAGAGGTCTCCTTGAAAAGGGCAAAAGCAATTCCTTTACTTTCGTCTCAATCCATTTGTCATATTCAGGATAAGACCTACAATCTCCTTTACCAAAAACCGCTTTTCCAATTTTATGCTTATCTTTCCAAGAATTCACTACTTCTACCACCTTCTCATCTTTAGTTCCTGTGAAGAACAAAGATTCTTCCACGTCTTGCTCTGTAGGAGGACCCCTGGAAGCATACCCGAACTGTCGGATGGCCAAAACTGGATTATAATTGATCCCTCCTTTTCTGCCAATCAGAGGTACATTTGGAAAACTTCCGCATCTTGTGATAAGCTCAATTCTCAGCAATCGATGATCGAACCAGACAATATTATCAGCAGTTAAACCTATCATTCGCTCGGACCATTTCGCAACATCTATGGTTTCCACAAAGGCACCTGTTTGAGGCAAATGCTTGAAAAGCCAATGACACAGCAGTGGAGTGCAACAACTAATAGGGCCTCCCCTTCTTTTCTCGTTCTTGTAATGCACGGAATGATAAAAATCCCCCAACAAAGTAGGGACTGGATTTTTAAGAACGAAAACTCTCGTAGCTTGTATATCCACAAAGTCTTGCTGATTGGGAAAAAGAACTAGGCCATATATGCAAAGAGCCAAAATGGAGTTGTAAACCGTCCAGTTTTTAGCATTAGCAGCCTCTTGGGCTTGATCAGAAAGGAATTCCAGATGAAATCCGTCAACTCCGTTTTTGTTACTCACACCACTTTTGATCACTGACTGGTCCATTTGCGTTGCAGCGGCAATTTCTTTTACACTAGGAGAGCTACCAGAAAAGAATGGTATTGTTGACATAATTGGAACCCCCAAAATAAATGAGAATTCTTCTAGCGTTGGCATCAAAATGTAATCTGGAAAGAGGAAGCATCTCAGCGAAGGCTCATAGAATTGCAGCAGGGTGTGCAGAGCATCATGTTCATACTTCGTGATAGTATGGACCATCCTAACCAAATTCCCATACTTCTTTTGAAACCTATCAAGAACATCGGGGCCGCCCATGTATATAACTTTGAGCAACGAATCCAAGGTAGGGTCTGGAAACTTGTAAGAAACATTATTCTTCCTTCTCTCGTCATTCTCGGTTGAACCCATGGATTGGAATCAGAAGTATATTATGCACCTGAAATTGACAAACATAACCGTTATGATATGATAATACAATGCAAAGGGGCAATGTGATCAGGTAATCAGGTGTCTGTGCTGAACTGTGTGCGGTGTCAGTGTAGCCCTGGGAACAATATGGAACCACAAATAGGAACTGTCTGAATATAATAGGATGAACCCTTCCATTGTGTAAAGTCAACAAAAAACCGGGTATGTAGGAAGTCATGGTCACCTGCAAACCTGCAAACAACCCCCCTCTCACATGTGGGTTCTAGGATGTTCAGTATCCCGGGCTCTCAGGTCGAGAAATGATGATACGTTCACCATTTCTGGTTTGGCATCATCATCAATCGAGGAGGCCTCAACTAATTCTCGAAAACGAAAGGTCCTCAGCTTCTGGCACTGAGGTCGAGAAGCAATAGTACATTCATCCCTCGGGGTACAGTACTATCGCCAATCGAGGAGTGCCTCCACTGATTCTCTTTCCAAAAAGGAAACCCTATGGCAAGTTCCCAGCATTGGGTCCTCGGGTCGAGAATGTGCAATGGGTTTGCCAAAAAATGTGGTCTGCCACTGTCACATCTCGGGAGGAGTGCCGCAACTGAGTCCTCGGGAGTGGTCACCAGAGTCGACAGCTCTCTAGATCGACATCCTGGAATACGCAAGACGCGCATGCCATGATGGGTCCCAAGATAGCCTCGTCTAGCTGTGAATTTCGTGAATACCCAACGTACTCCAGACGGCACGTAGGTCCCACTACTCTCCACTCTAATCCTAAGTGTATACTCAAGCCTGTGTAATGGGCTTATCTCTTAAAAATCCCAATCCCGCCAAACAGACAGCACAGTACAACACAGTATAATACATAAAATGTAAATGCTACAATGCTGTAAATATGATACAAGTAATAAAATACAGTTAACAGCAAATATAAAACAACAGTAAACACCCAATAAAAGAAAAGCAAACAAGCGCTAGGATTGACTCGCTTAGGATGGACCAGCAATAGGTTAACCTTCCCCAGCAGAGTCGCCAGCTGTCGCTCCCGGGATTTTCATCCAAGTACAAACGCGAAAGTGGCACCGAAACAGAGTCGCCAGCAATGTGTATTTATCCCAAGAGAGGGAAAGGAAACACCACATAAACCTGAAGGAAGGAAAGAACATGGTCTTGTGACCAAGAGAACTGGATTCGGGAGTCGGTTACGCGAGAGGAAGGTATTAGCACCCCCACGCATCCATCGTACCCAATGGGATCCACGCTTGCTTGTTTCGATCAAAGGGTGATAAAAAAAGGATACTGGAAAAGGAACTGAAAGAAAGGATAAAGAATGAGAAACAAATGTAGGGAAAATAAAAGAAGTGCTCACATGGGCCCTACCCCACTGCCTACGTATCTCATCGGGAACATGAGAATCAGAGCGACGTAGTTCCCCTCACCTAAGGGAAAGTTGTTTGTGTTTTTTAGTGGAATACATCAACGTTCGCGTCCTAGCAGTTTAGGTGTTGCAGCTCGCTGTAGGGAGACTTAGGCGGTACCTGTTTGCGGTAGAATGGAAATGACGCATCCTTAAGGAATGAGTGAATGAGATGAGGAAAGAATTCCCGAAGGAAAGACGTTATTTTTTGTTTTTGTCTTTTAAGAGTTTTTTATTTGTTTTCATATGATAGTGTATCTAAATCTTAATCATTGGAATGTATACATCCTCACATTCCAAGATGGAATGAGTAAGAAAGCACACTAAGGGTGAAGAAGATCCTCACACTTAGTTCCAATTATTAAGGTTCAAACACACTAGCGTACTTGTGTTTATTAAGTGTTTTTTGTTGGTTATGAAATGAAGAAGTTTTTTTTATTTGTACCTTCAACAAGTATTGCATTTAAGTCCCTCATACAAGATAAAATGTTTAACACATTGACCCAAGATGGGCCATATGCTACACATTCTAAGATTATAAGAGAAGACCCCTTATAATCTTTTCTTTATATGAAAGGCCTAAATGCAATAAATGCCTACCTTCATTAGATATTTTGAATTTTCTTTGGAGATGAGAATAGAGACTCAAGAGAGGGAAAAGGTAAAAATCTATGTGAACTAAGACTCAATCCTAATTGATTAGTCAAAGGAGTGATCCTAATGGTTTGTGAGGTTTAAACCTAAAGTCTAAAGAAAGAATGAATTAAACAATTCACTTCTAAAGTAGAAGATGAATTGTTATTCAAAAGGGGAAGTGATGAGTTATTAAAAGAAAGCACATAAGTGCTTAACAAACACAAGATGGAATTGTAAAAAAGAAAGGATAGAAGTTTGAATGTGGAGTCCTTATCCACACTCAATTGCAACTTACCAAAGCCCCTACATGGTTAGTAAACATGTATACAAAGTATAAGAAGTAAAAGGACATTTAATGCACCATAAAGCTCAAAAGAATAATATGAAAGATCAAATCCTATTAGTCACAACCAGAATGTGCATCATATGGAAAACAAATGATTATCATCAAGCAAGTTCAAGTGAACAATCAACAATTATCATCCATGGCATTAGAACATGCTACCATAAGAAAAGGGAGATGAAAGATGAAAAGAAATGAAAGAAACATGCATAAATGGAATATGTGATCCAAGGATCAGAATTGGAATGACATGAAAAATGATTCACAAACATCTCACAAGTATTCATGAAGCAACTATCAATACAATCAAGAGATAATGGGAGGAGTAGAATTGAAATAGAAGTTCAAAAGAAAGCACAAGTACTTCATGTTCAGGACCCACAAAGTTCAAATGAAAGTGAACATACAATGATGACATATAATATGTACCAATGACCTATAATGTCAAATGAATAGTTCACAAAAATAGGCAAATGATCATGCAAGTATGCACAAAAGCAATCATGTAAACATGCACAAAGATTACAAGGATATGACATGTTATTATGCTTCAAGTGAAATGTTTTAAACAAAAATCAAATGGGTTTATGAAAATTATTCAAGCATGATTTTGAGATACACAAATCAGAAATGAATCACATATCAAAGTAGCATGCAAAATTCAAGGTGAAATGCCTTTACACAATACACTTAGGTCAAATTGGATGTACATGCAAAGTATTACAAAAATGAACACCAAGGCATGTCATAAAATGTCCTAAAAAATCAAATAAAAATCACATGACATACTTCAAGGCATTAGTGACTCAATTAAAAAAGAATCAAAGCAAAACCATTTTTTATGATCAAGAACAAAATTAAACAAAATCATGTATCATCAATAGAATGCACACAAATGAAAAATTCAAAGAAAATATGCAACAGGTGCAACAATGTCATAAAATCAGAAAATAAAATCATCAAAAATTTTCTAAATGCCTTAATGATGTTCATAAATTTTTGTGGAATTTTATAATGATATTTAGTATTTTTAAAATTTGAAAAGCAAACGTGTATAAAAAATGGAAAAATAAAATGAAATGGAAAAAGGCATGGGGGTGCAAGCATAGCAAAATATGAGTTCAAATTAAATGGGCTTTGGAACAGGGAGGCGTAAAAAGAAATCTGGCTTAAGTCCAATTACGCGCAAAACACACTAACAAGCATACACTCTCAGTCAACAAAATTGACTCACTCATGGCCATTAGATCAAGTCATAGTAAAACCATAGTCAAAGTAATCAAAATCAACGTGCACACGCAGAGGACCACACTCCCTACCAAGTACCACACCACACAACGTTTAAAAATGAAATCAGAAAAGCCACGTGACATGCACAGTGATTTTAATGTGCTGGCACCACACAAGCCACACGATGATGAACATCCAATGGTCCACATTTAAACTGCACACTAAAACCCTAAAATAAGAATGCCGGCCGGAGAGGGACCTCCGGTCACCTTCTCCGGCGAACTACCACTGTCTGCAACCGCAAATTCTCCAAAATTTCACGATCAATATTCCAAAATGAAGAGGAAGTGATATAGAACATGAATCCAGTGACAAAACATACAAAAAAAACCATGAAATGAGAGAATCGAACAAAGGAAGATTTGCCCTAACATTTTCACTACGCCTCTAAAGGCCTATCAACTAGCCAGACAAGTTCTTGTGCTTATAAGAAGCTTCAAGAACCTGAAAATTTCTTCACATTAGGTCTATAATGGTGGAGATTCGTACCTGGAGTTTTGAGATCTTGAAATGCTCTTCAGAAAACCAGAGGTCCTGCTTCTTCTATAATCTTCACTTGGCCAAATAAAGGCTGAGATGCAAAAATGGATGATGATCCAATGGAGAAGAGGTTGAAACCAAGCTCCAAACAAGTAGCACTGTGGAGAACTTGAGAGAGAATCAGAGAGATTGTTGAAGTGGAATGAACAAGGTAGAGCTCGAGAATCAGTGGCAATGGTGGAATTGAGAGAGAAGAAGAGAGTGTTTCTGAAGTGAATGTGTGAAAATGAAGTTGAAAATGAAATTAGAGAGTGTGATTTGGTTTTATAGTGTGAGTTAACCACGGTTTAGTGAGTTGGTTAAATAAGTCACATTTGAGTTAACTGAGTTGCCTCTAACTAACTGAGCCAAGTTAGTTAGGGCGAGTCAGCTGTGGGTGTGCTATAGTGGTGGAGGTCCATGGTGTTATAGTGGAAGTGAAAATGAACTGACATTACAAGGCTGCTTCACCAAACTTGTTCAGCAAGTTGCTTTTTTCTATTTTCATGCAAGGCACGTGCTCATGTGCATGGACAGGTGATGAGTGTTTGGTTAAATGAAGAAAGAGTTGGAGGGTGAGCAATGCACGGGCAAGCTGGTAGAACAACAACAACATTCATTTGGTTTTTTTTGGTTTTTTTTATGGAAGTTGAGAAACAAGGGAGATAGGGTTGTTTGAGGATGAATTACTCCATGTAATGTGAATGATTTGGTGAGTTCTTGGAATCATTGGAAAGAGGGCACATTGGAGAACAATGTTGGTGTGAAAAATGGATTGAAATGCTGCCTCAAACATGTCTAAAAATAACCATAAACAGATGGAAAAGAAACTGATGCATGGGCGTGCAAAAACTTGTGGCATGGCATGGCAAGCTGGCCTGTTGATTTTCAGCATGATCACACCACCTTGGGACCACTATTTCTACCTCATAACTTGGTCAAATGAAATTTTGTCCAACATGAACATTGAAGATGACACTACAAGGAACATCTTTGATGTTGAAAATTTTCTCATTTGGAGCTTTCTTCTTGGAGAAATTAGGCTTGACTTTTGGCACACTAGGTGTTTGTGAAAACGATGGCGCGCAGGCTTGGCAAGACTTGGTCATGACCTGGTTTTTGGCCTACTTTCTTCCAACTTTGATCACTCATATCTCACTCAATATTAATCCAATGGAGATGTTCTACACATGGATTTGAAGCTTAAAACAAGACCTTTTGTTGAGGCCGAGTGGAATTTTCATTTGGTGCTTCAATTTTAAATGGCCTTGGTTCAAAGTATAGTGCAAAATGGTCCAAAATTACTATTTTTAGTAACCCTTCTTCATCCAAAAATGGCAACTTTCTACATCTTGATTTTTTTATGATTCCTTTGGAGTTTCTTGACCAAATTTTGTACATTGGATACATGTAACATGAATTTCATGATTTTGGGCTCAAAAAGTCAAGAGTTGACTTTTCCCTCTGATTATTTGACTTGACCCCAATTTCTCTGATTTTTTATCTTTCTTCCAATTGAACCACTTCTAAAACCAATTGGGAGGTAATTTTCCACATACATACACTTAAGGACATATATAATACCATGACAGCAAGTCTTGTCCAAAAAATCAGAGATTCCCTGATTTTATTGGAAACCCTAATTTTGACCTCCTCTGGTTAGAAGGGAAAAGTGCAGTCTTCAATTTCAAATTCCTCGAGTATGTTGTGTATCCTTTTAAAGGATGATGAGATATGCCACTTGAGGGTGATTTTGAATCAATGAGCTATCTCTTTTGAGGGTTTTCCTTCAGTTTTTTTGAACCTCTTGCATGATGAAGTATGCATTGTTTCAATCTCTTATTGAATCTCACTTTCTTGAGGTATTGGATGGTCAATTGAGATAATATGAGACATGGAAGACCTCTTGACTTGCCTTGAGACAACTTGATTGACCTTTTGTGCCTTGAATAACTCTTTGATTGTCCATCTCCCCCCTGATCACATGCCTTGGTGGTAAGAGGGATGCTATGCTTCATTTTTCTATGTTAAAGATGCAATGCAATGCTAATGAGGTGGATATGATATGATAAATGATAATGCCATGCTATGATGCCAAAAGGGAGAGGAAATTTAGGGGTATTACACTTCCCAATGTGCCTCTAATTGGCAGGAAAGGGGGAATCAACTATAACCCGATCCTGGCCATTAGACAATTTGGATAGGCTTCCAGGTATCCTCCCACAGATCGGGATGTTGAGAAATCTTTGTTCTTTACAGGGACTGAAAATGAGGAAATGCTGCGAGAAGTTGTGAATGCTTGGGGGCACCCGCGTAAAACAGGAAAAACAGTTTTTGGAAAAATGGATTGCAGATCTTATCCTGATTATGAAAGATGGATTGAAATGAAGGTAAACGCATTTCTCTTAGCTTTTTAAAGGGAACCCCCTCTATATCCCGTAATGCCAGAGCAGCCTACCACGGTAGCCATCGAGGAGTTTGACAAGCTGCAGAAGTTGGTGAAGGAGCTTCGGGTGGAGAATTCCGATCTGAGTAGTCTTCTTCAAAACGTTCTGCATGCCAACAAAGAGTTGGAGCATAAATCCCAAGACGCCGGAAAAATCTTAGCTACAAGAGAAAAGGATTTCGCCGAAAGAGCTCAACATTTCCAGAAAATTAGTAAGGGTGTCGATGCTTCCACTAAAGCTCATAAGAAGACCAAACAGACTTTAGCCCAGACCAAGGACACGCTAGCTAAGTTTCAGCAAGCCTGGGATGAGGTTAGGATCGAAAATGCAGAGTTGCAGGAACAACTAAAGATCAAGGATGACAAGCTTAAAAAGGCACATGAACAACGAAGAAAATATCGGGAGAACCTTGGCAAAAGCCAAGAGCAATTGGAAAGCGCCAGAGAAGAGCTAAAGACTTCTAAGAAGGAACTTGAAGAGGCTATGGTAGATATGGGGAAACTCAAAATGCAAGCTGGCGTGAAAAGGCATAAAGGGGTCTGTGATGATGAAGCTCTCCTGATGCATATGGGTTCGCTGACTGAAGCTCTCACGAAAAGAGATGTTCTGATTAAGGAGTTAGTCGAAAGACCAAATCACCAGTGCACTCGCATACTCTTCGAGGAGGTCAAGTATTCAAGTGAAAAGTTGAACGATTTAGAGTTATCAGATTGACAGTTTTTCTCTCTTTCTCTTAAAGTAGTTTTGTTAATGGATATCATCAGGCCTGTTGATGAATCCACTATTTTGATGTATGTTGTTTGAACTCATTGTTGAACGCTATGCGTATGTCTGGTTCCTTTTTATTTGAAACAAGCAGTTTATTCAAAAAATTTCCTTTGGCAGTTATCTGTACACAAGCACATAGTCACGACACGTCCCTTCATATCACGATTTCTGATCTTCAGATTTCTGTGGTTAAGATTGGAATCAGGGTGTAAGGCACCCCGGAAATGATAAACATGGCATTTTCATTGCATTGCATATCATTTTTGCAAGACAGGTACTTGTTACAGGTCCTCTAACCTTTATTTGGTTTCAGGCACTATAGCTGATAACCACGTTCATCGGTACGCAACTCACAGAAACCAAGCTAAGATCATGGATCAGATGCAAACTGAATTGGCTGAGCTGAGGAACAGGATGAACCAGTTCATGACATTAATGACTGGTATGGCTCAAAATCAGGAAAGACTCAGGGCAATGGTCGAGCGGCCACAGGTAGAGGTGCAGAATGGCAATGGTAATCAGGATGGCGTTAATGCAGGCGGTGACCCTCCTAGAAATACTGGGGTTCGTGAGGTTGTAGAAGATAACCAAGATGATCAGTTCACTCTGTTAGATGTTGAAGATGAGAACACTTGCAGATTCGACGAGCTCGCTGAAAAAATTAGGTCTATTGAATCCCAAAACACTCTTGGTTTTGATGTTTCCGACTTGGGGTTGGTACCTGGAGTAAGAATTCCACACAAGTTCAAGCCACCAACATTTTACAAGTACAATGGCACTACTTGTCCTAAAACTCATCTCTAATCCTATGTGGGGAGGATAGTCGCTCATACTGATGATGAGAAATTGTGGATGTACTATTTCTAAGACAGTCTTACTGGGGCATCTCAAGAATGGTATATGAAGTTGAGCAGGACTTCTGTGAGGAACTGGAAGGAGTTAGCTCATGCTTTCGTCAAGCAGTATTAATACAATATGGATATGGCTCCAAACCGTACTCAGCTGCAAAGTATGGCTCAGAATGCGAAGGAGAGTTTTAAGGAATATGCTCAAAGATGGCACCAGTTGGCTGCCATGGTTCAACCTCCACTGCAGCACCGAGAGATGGCCGACATGTTTATGGGTACCCTTCAGGGAACTTATCTTGATAGGTTGGCTGCCTATCCTTCAACTGGGTTTGCAGACATTGTAATCGATGGGGAAAGGATTGAAAGTTTGTTGAAGCTCAGAAAAATACAAGATGTCAGTGGTGCTAGTTCTTCAGGAGTGAGGAAGCCATTTACTGGAGCTACCAGGAAGAGAGATGGGGAGGCCAGTGCTGTTTATAAGAATAAAGGAAGAGGTAAAGGCTATCAAGATTCCTATAATCAGGTTGCCGCTGTGACCATTCCTAGTCCCTAAGTTCAATCACAGCCACAACAACAGAATGTTCAGCCACAGAATAATCAACAGCCACGGAGATCATATCAGCAGAGACAAAATGACAGGCACATGGACCCCTTGCCTTTGACTTATGCAGCTTAGTTACCTCAATTGTTGAAGCTTAATCTGGTAGAGCTTCGTACGATGGGCCCGGCTCCTGCTGTATTGCCAAAGGGTTATGATGCTAATGCCCGCTGTGGGTTTCATTCTGGGGCTCCAGGTCATTCTATTGAAAAGTGTTGGACATTTCAGCATAAGGTACAGGATTTGATTGATGCCAAGGCAATTAACTTCTCACCTTCACCGAATGTGCTTCAGAATCCCATGCCAGATCATAATGTGCCAAAGGTCAACGCCATCGAAGATGGGAAGGTTTTGAATTTGGTAACTGATGTGAACAGGGTGAGGACTCCCTTGAGTATTGTGAAGGCTCATTTGTTGAAGGGGCAGGTGTTCCCTAGATGTGAAGAAAGTTGTGTTGATTGAGAGAATTAGAGTAATGGTTGTGATAAACTGAAGGCCGACATCCAAAGTTTGATGGATGAAGGGTGTCTATAGTTTGATCAAGGGGACAAAAAGGACGATGACGTGTCGGCTGTTACCATTTATTTTACGCCAGCTAAAATTCAAGTGCCATCGCCTACTACTATCATTGTGCCTGATGTAGTGAGTCCTGTTACTATCACGCTACCAGGACCAGTTCCTTATACTAGTGAGCGGGCTATCCCATGGCACTACGGTGCAGATGTTTACTACCAAAGGGAAAAACAAGAAGTGGAAACTCCAGCTGGGGGTAGTTCCAGTATTGATAATGTTGGAGTCTTGGTGGCTTCACCAGAAATGGACTTTTTTTTGCTCCACAGACTTTGAGAACTAATGTTGAAGCTGAGGCAGCAGCCAAAGCCAAAGGTAAGCAGATGGCTACAGAAGAGGTTGTTGTTCCTGAATCTGTGCAGAGAAGTACTTTTCAGAAAGAGGTCGAGGAGTTCATGAGACTTATCAAAAAGAGTGATTATAAAGTGGTTGATCAGCTGAACCAAACGCCATCAAAGATTTCTATCTTCTCGTTGCTTATGTGTTATGCAGCTCATCGAGAGGCACTTTTGAAGGTCTTGAATATGGCCTATGTACCTCAAGAGATTACTGTGAATCAATTGGAGTCTGTTGTTTCTAATTTCAATGCTAGCCATGGGCTAGGTTTTACAGATTATGATTTGACTACGGAGGGTCGCAATCACAATAGAGCATTACACATCACCCTGGAGTGTAAAGGGGCAGTATTATCTCATGTATTGGTAGACACGGGGTCTTCCCTGAACGTGTTACCAAAGAAGGCCTTAATGAAGTTAGATGCTGACGAAATTATCCTAAGACCAAGTGATTTGGTAGTGAAGGCTTTCGATGGTTCGAAACGTTTTGTATTCGGAGAGGTGGAGCTCCCAGTAAAGATTGGTCCTCAGGTGTTTAAGAGCGTGTTCTACGTGATGGACATTCAGCCCGCATATAGTTGCTTGTTAGGCAGACCGTGGATTCATGTCGCTGGGGCAGTGACATCTACGTTACACCAAAAGTTAAAATATGTGGTTGATGGTCAAGTGGTGACTGTATGTGGGGAGGAAGACATCTTCGTCAGTCAGCTGCCTACCTTTAAATACGTGGAAATGGATGGAGAGATCCATGAGATGCTATGTCAGGTATTTGAGGCAGTCAATATTGGTGATTCGTCTGCAAGGGAAGTATCTTCTCAGAGTGAAGAGCAGGTGGGTACTTCTATTGCTTCTTACAAACAGGCAGTGGAAGTTGTTAAAGCAGGTAATGCCCAAGGTTGGGGCAAATTGATTGACGTCTCTGCAAAGGAAGATAAGTTCGGTATAGGCTATAATCCATATCAAGCTGCTGCAACAGAGCGCAAGGGGCCGATTACTTTCTACAGCGGAGGAATCATTAATCCAAATCAGATGTGTACTGCAAGTGAAGATGGCATCGACAGTGATTGTGATCTCGACAACTGGGTGCGTACGTGTGTACCGGGTCAAGAACTTTGCAATTGGTCTGTTGAAGAAATTGTTCAAGTTACTCTTCAAACAGAGTAATTTTCTTTGTTTTTCTTTATTGCATGTTAAAATCTCACGGTCTGCCCAAGGCGTGTAGATCCATTTGTAGGGCCTCATAATTGCATTTGCAAAGTTTTTTATCAATAATAAAGGACATTTTGCATTCAAATTTTGTGTTCCTTGTCTTTCATTTTTATTTTTGCAGAAAAAATAATAAATGGCAATGTTTTATTTTTGTTGTTTCTTTTTTCAAAAAGTCTTATTCTAAAATAAAGCATGACCCTCAATCATGCAGACTTAATCACCTGAATTTCATTGATAACGATTCTGCTATGGCCAAGTATGACTTTGATAATCCAATCTATCAAGCCGAAGAGGGGGATGAAGAAGACTGTGAAGTTCTCGAGGAATTGGCCAGATTGGTGAAGCAGGAGGAGAGGGTCATTCAACCTCACCAAGAGACAATTGAGGTTATTAACATTGGTTCTGAGGACGCCAAGAAAGAGATTAAGATTGGAGCCAGTCTGTAGGCCGAGGTGAAGAAAGAGCTGATCAGTATGCTGCGGGAATATGTTGACATCTCTTCCTGGTCGTATCAAGATATGTCGGGGTTAGATACAGACATTGTTGTGCAAAGGTTACCGCTAAAAGAGGGTTGTCCTCCTGTCAAACAAAAGCTCCAGAGAACTAAACCAGAAATGGCTCTCAAAATCAAGGAGGACGTACAAAGACAGTTAGATGCGGGATTTCTGGCCGTCACCAATTACCCACCATGGGTTGCAAATATTGTTCCGGTGCCGAAGAAAGATGGTAAGGTCAGAATGTGTGTTGATTACCGGGATCTAAATAGAGCAAGTCTAAAAGATGACTTTCCTTTACCTCATATTGATGTACTGGTTGACAACACCGCTCAGTTCTCGGTTTTCTCCTTCATGGATGGCTTCTCCGGGTATAATCAAATCAAGATGGCACCGGAAGACATGGAGAAGACAACGTTCATTACCTCGTGGGGTACCATCTGTTACAAGGTGATGCCTTTTGGGTTGAAGAATGTCGAGGCAACGTATCAGCGAGCTATGGTAACAATCTTCCATGACTTGATTCATAAGGAGATTGAGTGTTATGTAGATGATATGATTGCCAAGTCTCGAACAGAAGAAGAGCATCTGGTCAATTTGAAGAAACTGTTTGAGAGGTTGAGAAAGTTTCGACTAAGGCTGAATCCGAACAAGTGCACTTTCGAAGTGCGGTCCGGTAAATTGCTGGGTTTTATCGTAAGCGAAAACGGAATTGAGGTTGATCCAGCCAAAATAAAAGCGATACAAGAAATGCCTGCACCAAGAAAAGAAAAAGAAGTATGTGGTTTCCAGGGTAGATTGAACTACATTGCACAGTTCATATCTCACCTCACAGCCACTTGTGAACCAATATTTAAGCTGTTAAGAAAAGAGCAGGCGGTCAGGTGGAATGACGATTGCCAAAGGGCTTTCGAGAAAATAAAAGAATATTTACGGGAACCTCCAATTCTCATGCCTCCAGTCCCAGGGAGACCATTGATCATGTATTTGACTGTGCTTGAAGGATCCATGGGTTGTGTTCTCGGTCAACATGACGAGACAAGTAAAAAGGAGCATGCCATCTACTACTTGAGCAAAAAATTCAATGATTGCGAATCACGATACTCAATACTTGAGAGGACATGCTGTGCACTTGCATGGGCTGCTAAGCGATTGAGGCAGTATATGCTGACTCATACAACCTTGTTAATTTCAAAGATGGATCCTGTCAAGTACATATTTGAGAAACCAGCATTGACCGGACGGGTTGCACGTTGGCAGATGGTGCTGACTGAATATGATATCCAGTATACTTCGTAGAAAGCCATCAAAGGAAGTATTTTGTCAGATTATCTTGCGCAGCAACCAATTGATGACTATCAGCCGATGAGGTTTGATTTCCCTGATGAGGACATCATGTTTCTCAAAGCTAAAGATTGCGAGGAACCACTCCCGGAGGAGGGTCTAGACCTTGAATCCAAATGGAGTTTGATGTTTAATGGGGCTGTCAACATGAATGGATGCGGAGTTGGGGCATTTCTTATCACTCCGAAAGGGTCTCATATACCTTTCACGGCCAGGTTAACTTTTGATGTCACCAACAATGAAGCAGAATATGAAGCTTGCATTATGGGCATTGAAGAGGCCATTGACTTAAGGATCAAGACTCTTGAAATATTTGGGGACTCTGCTCTAGTGATCAATCAGATCAATGAAGATTGGCATTCTCATCAACCAAACTTGATTCCTTACAGAGACTATGCAAGGAGGTTGTTGACTTTCTTCACAACAATGAATTTTTATCATATACCTCGAGATGGAAATCAGATGGCTAAGGCTTTGGCGACATTATCTTCCATGATTCAAGTAAATGGGTGGAACCATGTGCCCAAAATTTAGGTGTCTCGTCTTGACAGGCCTGCATATGTGTTTGCTAATGATGCAGTGACTGATGACAAGCCGTGGTTTCATGATATCAAATGCTTCTTGAAGAGTCAAGAGTACCCGGCTGGGGCATCCAACAATGATAAAAAGACTCTGAGAAGGTTAGCTGGTAGTTTCTTCTTGAATGAGGATGTGTTGTACAAATGAAACTTTGACATGGTTTTGCTCAGATGCATGGATAGACACGAAGCAAACATGTTGATGCAAGAAGTGCACGAAGGCTCTTTCGGTACTCATGCTGGAGGACATGCAATGGCAAAGAAATTGTTGAGGTCGGGGTACTACTGGATGACTATGGTTGCAGACTGTTGTTCATACGCCCGCAAATGCCACAAATGTCAGATTTATGCAGACAAAGTGCATGTACCTCCGAATCCGTTGAATGTCATGTCTTCTCCTTGGCCCTTTGCAATGTGGGGCATTGATATGATCAGAAAGATTGAGCCAACTAATTCCAACGGCCATTGCTTCATCTTGGTCGCTATCGATTACTTTACCAAGTGGGTGGAAGCAGCGTCTTATGCTAATGTCACCAAGCAGGTGGTAGCCAGATTTCTGAAAAGAGATATCATCTATTGCTATGGAGTGCCTGAAAGAATCATTACTGATAATGGTTCTAATCTCAACAACAAAATGATGGAAGAATTATGTCGGGACTTCAAAATTGAGCATCACAATTCTTCGTCGTACCGTCCAAAGATGAATGGTGCTGTTGAAGCGGCCAACAAGAACATTAAGAAGATTGTGCAAAAGATGGCGGTGACTTACAAAGATTGGCATGAGATGTTACCGTTTGCCTTTCATGGGTACCGAACATCAGTAAGGACATCTACTGGGGCAACACCGTTCTCACTTGTGTATGGTATGGAGGCAGTCCTACCAGTTGAAGTTGAGATTCCCTCACTGAGGGTTATGATGGATGTCAAATTGGACGAGGCAGAATGGGTTCGCACCCGGTTCAATTAGCTGAGCTTAGTTGAGGAAAAGAGACTATCAGTTATTTGTCATGGTCAATTGTATCAGAGAAGGATGAAGCGGGCATTTGATCAGAGAGTGCGACCTCGTGAGTATTAAGTTGGTGAATTGGTACTTAAAAGGATCCATCCTCTAAACACAGATCACAGGGGAAAATGGACACCGAACTATGAAGGTCCATTTGTGGTTAAAAAGGTTTTCTCTAGCGGAGCCTTAATGCTTACAACCATGGATGGTGAAGATTTTCCATCCCCTGTCAACTCAGACGCAGTCAAAAAATACTTCGCATAAATAGACCCGCTGGACAAAAAAAAGAAGGAAAATCTAGGCAAAAAAGGGCATCCCGGCAAGCCATAAAAACAGAATAAAAAGGTTCGGGCAAAAATTAGGGATATAAAATAAAAAATTTGTACACCCGGTGAGTTGAAAATCTGCAAGGACAACTCAGGCAAGAAAGGGTATCCCGGTGGATTGAAAACCCGAAAAGGGCGGTCCACACAAAAGAGGGATTAAGCGAAGACTGCGATATGAGTCATCTGTACTGCCTCATCGTTTCACTCAAACTGGCAATCTCCAAAGGGTAGGAATCGGTCCAATCATTCTCTTCAGAAAGTGAAGATAATCGGAAAGTCTTGAAGACATACTGGTCATAGTAGAATTGAAACTCAGTGAAATGTCGTTTTCGCGTTGCCATTAGGATAGTTTCTTTTCTCAATTTTTAGCGATCGCCTCTTTCCAGGGATTGCTTCCTGATATACTTGCCTATTCTGGGGATTTCAATCAATAAAATTGGTTATTCTTTCAAAAAGCTTCTTGTTTGTTTTCATTTTACTGTTTTGTTTGCAAAAACGTCCGAATTTTTGATAAAAAACATTGCATTGTTGAAAACATTTAGGCTTTATAATAACAAGCGTAGGGAAAACATTTAAAATTGTTTTGAATATTGATTAACCCTGAACAGTGGATTCAAACCATGTGGTCTCCAGGATATATGTGTGCATTTCTTTTGTTGCAGGTTCACATCCAGTAGCCTCACGTGAAGTCCTCTTCAGCACCAAGCATGGTTAGGTGCTCTCCCTAACAAGTGGGGATTCAGGGTTGGATTTTTTCTTAGCTGCAGAAGTTATATCCAGCACGGGGCATACGTGGATTTCCTTTGTTTGCAGGCATCAGCCTCATACTAGGCTCAAAAGCAAGATTGAAGCCTTTTCAAGAGCTTGGACTGTTTATTACAGACAAGTGATCACTCACCCCTAAGGCAGGATATCGGGGCAATCATGTCCAGAAGAGGGTTCACATGTCTCCCTTTTGTCACAACTTTTACCGATTGAGTCCATTATTCGGCCGACGGTCGCTCATGACGATTCGATGTTGACAAGTTATTTTCCACTGGGTATCATTGTATCTTATTAAGTCGATTCTCCCATTCAGTATTTCCAACAACTACAAGCTTTTCTGTGTCGATAACGGTTGCTGATTCCCCGGTAGTGGCAGATTCCCCAGCTGAGTCGGAAGGCTGATTATATCTAGCAAAGGATTTTGGGTTAATTCTCCCCAAGCAGAATTTTCAATGACTCTTTTTCCTCAGCAGAACGTCATTCAGAAAGTTCTCAGCCCCAGCAAAGTTCAATGAGCAGAATAATCTCTCTCCAAGGCAGAGTCATTCAAGTAGAAACTTCCTCAACAGGATCATCACACCTCAGTGTATCTACAAGCCAATTTATTTTTGGCAGTTTGTGGCAAGCGTTATCCCCGGCAGAAGGGTTAATCACCACAGGGCAATAGAAGGATCGAACAATGATCTTCTCCCCACGGAGTTGGGTTCCTCGTCCGGAGTCTCTTTTGAATTTGCATATAGTTTGCATAGCATTTTCTAAAGCGTAGCATTCCATTGATATGGAGCATTACGGTAAAACTCAAACATATGCATATGAAACATAAGCCAGGTTCGACCGTTTACCTGTAAGCCAGAGCAATTCACTGACAAAACATTGTCATGCAATCCCAGCATAACTTACTACAACACTTGATTGTACGATCTTATTTCAATACTCGTCCATATTGACTTCTGAGATACTCGTCTGTATCTTATTAATCATCATCCGATACTCGTCCGTATCGTCGACTTGGTCACTCGTCGTGTACCTTTGATGATTGCCCGATGCTCATCCGCATCGATGACCTTTTACACTTGTCTGTGTCCTTTCAGCACTCGTCCGTGTCTGAACCTTTAGCCAATACTCGTCTGTATTGACTTCTGAGATACTCGTCCATATCTTATTAATCATCGTTCGATACTAGTCCGTATCGTCGACCTGGTCACTCGTCGTGTACATTTGATGATTGTCCGATGCTCGTCCGCATCGTCGACCTTCGACACTAGTCCGTGTCCTCTAAACACTCGTCCGTGTTTTCTGTCCATACTCGTCCGTATCCCTATTTTGATATACTTTAATCTATGCAGTTATTTGCTGATACTTCCAGAAGGGTTTATATCCCTTTTCTGCTTCATTTAGCGTGCAAATTTTCTGGTTGTTTTGGTATTCAATCACAGTTCACCTTGATTGTCTGAATAGCCGTTGCTTTCATCCTGCTCAGGTTAACAGATGATTGAATAGGGGCAGCTGTAACACCCCAAAATTTTCCCTCTTATTATTGCCTAGCTTATGTTCCATTGCATTGCATTTAGATCTCATTTCATCTCATATCTCATACAAGTTGCAAAGGGCATGTGATCAGTGGATTGTAGAGCATTGACTATTCAAAGCAAGAGAGCTAAAGCCTAAGGTCTTCAAACAAGCCTCAAGGGTCTCTTACATCATAAATGATCTTAATTGATCCCACAAGTCATTGGAAGAGGAGAGTTCACCAAGAAGTTGGACAGTTCATCATCTTCTAACCAAAAACAGTCCAAATTAGGGTTTGTGATGCAAGCAGTCTCCTGATGAATTTTTGGTTCAAACTTGATCTCAAGGTTTTCTACATGATGTCAAGTATCTAAGGATGGAAGATTGCCCATTGGTTCATTTCAGAAGAGGTTGAATTGGCTAGTTGCTTGAGAATCAAGAAATTGGGGAAAAAGTCAACTGTGCAGTGAAAAAGTCAACTCCTGACTTTTTAAGGTCAAATTCATGAGATTCAAGTCACATATGTTCATTGAACAAGATTTGATCAAGAAGTGATGGAGGAATCATCAAAAATCAAGAAATGTACAAAGTTTCCATTTTTAGAAACTTAGGGTTTCCAAAAATGGCAAGTTTGGACCATTTTGCACTACACTTCAAGGCATTCTTTCTTCAAGATAAAAACTTCAAACTTCTGTCCCAAGTTGAGCAAATTAAAGATCACATTCCAAGCTTCAAATCCATATAAAGAACTCTTCCATTGGATCAAAATTGAGAGTTAGGATCAATCAAAGTGGAGCAAAATCAAGGCAAATTCCAAGTCATGGCAAGGCAAGTTCAGGCCTCCAGGCCATAATTTCATCAAACACTTGGTGTGCCAAATGTAAATCCATTTTTCTCATTGAAGAAAGCTTCAAATGAAAAAATATTGAACATCAAAGTTGTTCATCTCCATGTCCTCTTCAACTTTGATGTTGGACATTTTCTCATTTGAACACGTTATGGAGGTCATATGGTTGCGCAAAGTTGGGGGTCTCACACTGTATTTTTCATAGGCCATGATGCCATGCATGCCACAACTTGTCTCGCCCATGGTTCAGTTTTGCACACTTGAGTTTCAAGCCATTTTCCATCATCTTCCAAACCTCTATTCAATCTGATTCCAACATCAACATTGTTCTATGATGTATCCTTAATCCATAGCCATCAAAAACTCATGATTTCATGCAATGTACATAGAGAATTTCATCATCAAACATCCATGGTTTCATTGATGTCATGCTGGCCAAGATGAAGTGTTTTGCATTGTTGTTGTTGGTTCAGTTTGTTTACACGCTTACACCATCCACTTTTTCCCTCATTTGAACACACACACTCTCTTACACATTACACATGCCATGCTATTATGCACCAAAGAGGAAAATAACAAGCTTGTTCACTAAGTTTCCCATGCAGCTGCACAACACCACCACATCACCACCTTTCACTCCATCATCCTCACCATACCACCTCACAAACTTCTCCACACTCTATCCAAACCCTTAAACTCGTGCCATTAACCACCTAACTCATTCTGTTAACTCAAACTCAGTTAACTCAACTCATTTAATCATAGTTCCAACTGTTAACTCTTGTATTTAACATCTTAACTAGCCATATATAAGTTAACTCTAACAGATTTTGAGAGGGGCTTCATTCACTTTCACACATTTCACAAATCACTCTCACTTTTTCTCTCTGAAATTTCTCTCTGAACTCTCTCTCTTTGCATGAGTTCTTCTTCATTTCATCATCATCATCATCACTAGTTCATCATTGTTCAAGAGCAAGCAAGAACAATATCACTTCCTCAAGTACATCTTCACTGCAATTCGAATTTTCTCTCTATCCTCTTCAAGATCTCAAGTATTAGAGCATTTATTTTGCTCCTTGGAAGCTCAAGATCAAGCACCACCTCTGGTTTTCTTACAAGCTCAAGATTCTGCAAGCTTCAGGTTCAAATTTCTTCAAACTCTATTGCATTGTATCTCACTGATTTAGCTTTGTTTTGATTGATTTAAGGCTTATTAGAAGCTATTGGTTATCCGGCTAGTTGATAGGCTCTCTAAGAGCATAGTTGCAGAACCTAGGGCAAATTTATCTCGTTCGATTTTCTATGTATGTGCATGATTTGTGGATTTTTTTGTTGGATTTATGATCTACGTGGGTTCATCTTTCGAATGGTGTATGATTTGTGATTTTCTGGAGAGTTTGAGGATTGCAGGTGGTGGTGCTTCGCCGGAGAAGATGATCGAAGGTCCTTCTCCGACCGGTGAGGTTCATCTAGGGTTTAAGCTCCAGTTTATATCACATTCGTTAGATGCATTTTGATCCTACGTCTATTATGCTGCCAAAGCATTAATGATCATGTGGCGTTCACGTGCCATTTTTATTTGCCTCTAAGGACTTGCATGTGTGTGCGTGCATGGTAATTGTGGTGTGTATGCGTTTTGATCCATTGGATTAAATTAATTCATTATGATTAATCATGTGGCTCAGAGTGAGTCAAACCTTTGACTGAATATACACCTTAACCACACACACACACGCGCCTTATTGGACTGGGTTTTAAATTACTTTTTACACTCCCATGTTCTGAGCCCAAACATTTTTTAACATCATTTTTACTTTCGCCACACCCCCTGCTCCTTTTCTTTTACACTTTTATTTTCTTTTTTTTATTGTTTGATTTTATTTTATTGAAAATACTAATTCAACTCTAAAATTTCTAAATAAATTCAAATGTTATCTTGATACTTAGTAATAATTTTCTATTATTTTTAATTCTGATTTTATTAATTTTTGCTCATATTTTTAGAATTTCTTTTTAATTTCTTTTTTAAATGATTTTCTTCATTAATACTTGATCTTTCCCATTTTATATCTCTTAGCTCACACAATATTTTGCACCCATTATTTTTGTCATATTTGGATAATGTCTTGAGGCATCTAAAATCATTTTTCTCATATTTTTAAAGTCATTTTTGCATTGCTTTTGAACCATATCATTGTGCATTATTCATTGTTGACCTAAGGTGATTTTGATGACTTGTTTGTATTGGTTTCTTCTTGAGTTTTGCCATGAGCCTTTGACATGTCTTTAGCTTCTGACTTAGGTTAGTTGAGACCTATTTCCATATTTTTTCTTATGTGATTTGATAATTGTTTAGTATCTTGTATTTGAAGAAACATTTGTACATATTATTCTACACCCATCTAACATGATTTTGATGAGGCACTTGTGGCACCTTATTATGCTTGCTTTTGTGTGAGATTATAGGGTTTGTCAAAAAGATTATAGGTCCTACTTGGTTCACTTATAGGTCCTTTGGATTTGTGTTTACCTTTGATGTGTGTTTATGCATTTTAACTTGCATTTTTTTCCTAATTCCACATCTCATTTCTTCTTCTGCTCTACATGATTTGTGTTTGCATTGTGTATGCCATTTCACTCATGTCATTTGCATGTCATCAATTGTATGCTACTGGTCTTTATGCACTCATGCTCATTTCATATGTCATGCATCTTTAACTTGTAAATTTGTGCATCTAATTGAAACTTGTTTCTCCCCTTTTCATTTCTTCTTTATCTATTTTCTTATATTTGAATCATTTCATCCATGACTTGTATGATTGTTCATATGCATTATAAGACATTTATAAATGATGTATACTTCTGACCTTGCCATTTCATTAAGCATAAATACATGTCCATTTTGCATTTTTTTCTTATCTTTCATCAACTACTTCCATGATGCATTTCTTTGATGTGTAAGGCATTGTTTGCGCAAAGTTTGCTTGTGTTTGGTACCTTAACCTTAGAGGACTTTCTTAGAGTATAAGTTCTGGCCTTGAGTACTTCTCAACCTTTAGGACATTTCTTCTATAGTTTTTAACTTGTTTGATCTTTACTTGTCATTATTTCTTTATTTCTTTACTTGCAAATTGTTTTTGTTAACATTTTCAGGGGCTAATGGTAAGTCAAGTGTGTGGGTGGGCACCCACATACAACCTCTTCTCTTATCTCTTTAAGCTTTCAAGTTGTGATTGTGATAAGCACCTAATGCTTTCTTTGTTCAATCTCTTTCATCCCCTTTGAGTTCTTAACTTAGCTTCCATCTTTGAAGTAAGTTAGAATTCACTTTTCTTCTCTTTTCTTTTATAGTTAGGTTTCTAAACCACACTTAACCATTAGGAGCATCCATGTATGATAAGTTTAGTGTTTGAGTCTTAGTCTCCCTCATTAGATTTTACCTTTCTTAACCTTTGAGTCTCTTTTCTTCTCATCTCAAAACAAAAGCAAAAACACTTAATAAAGGCATAACATATATTGCATTTGAGCCTTTCATGTGAGAATAAGATAGTGAGGGGTCTTCTCTCACTTTCTTAGAATGTTTAGCATACATCCTGTCTTGGGTCGATATGCGAGGCATTCGATCCTACATGAGAGACTTAAATACAATATGCATTATACACACCAATAATCGAAACACTTCTTTTCAAAATACAAAAACAAACAAACAATTCTCTTCTCATCTCCTTCATTCTTTTCCTTAAGGACTCGTCATGTCCATTCTACCGCAAACAGGTAACGCCTAAGTCTCCATATAGCGAGCTTCAACACCTAACTGCTGGGACGCGCACTCTGATGTTTCCATTAAAAAACACAAAAAAAGCAACCCTTGTTGAGCCGAACTATGTTTGCTCAGATTCTTCTTTCTCGTCTGATTGAAGATACGTAGGCACGAGATGCGATATCTCGACGAGCAACCTTCCCCGTAGTCCGCCGAACTACGTTGACTCTGACTTTCCCATTGCACTGAGGGAATACATAGGCCTAGGACAATGATAATGTCCTATTGAGTCACTTCTTTCTCCTCTCTCTTTTCTTTTCTGCCTTTCATTTCAAGTTCTCCAGTTAGCAGTTGATTTCCAGTTCCTTACACCCTTTGATCGGAATAGCAAGTGTGGATCCCATCGAGTACGATGGACGCGTGGGGGTGCTAATACTTTCCCTTCGCGTAACCGACTCCCTTACCCGTTTCTCTTGGTCATAAGAACATGCTCTTTTCCTTCCCCTCATGTTTACGCAGTGTTTCCTTTCCCCTTCTTGGGATAAATACACATTGCTGGTGACTCTGTTTCCGCGCCACTTTCGTGTTTGTACTTGGATGAAAATCCCGGGAGAGACAAAGACCGCTACACATAGCGTCCCTTGTCAAGGAAGAAACTCGACAAGAAGTAACTTAGACCAGTTCCGTGGCTGAAGACCAGGATCGAGGGGAAGTTTATTTCAGAAACTGAGACTAGTTCCTTGGCTGAAGACCAGGATCGAGGGGAAGTTTATTTCAGACTCTGAGACCAGTTCCTTGGCTGAAGACCAGGATCGAGGGGAAGTTTTATCCTTTTTAAGCATCATTGCTTAGCAATAGAAGATGGATGAGAAAATCGCTGCTATTCATAACCGCAGTCAAAATTTTGGGTATTCTGATATTTAATCCTCTTGCACCCTGAATGTCCGAATATCTTCGCCATTCACACCTTCGGGTCCAAGAAAATTAAATAGGGGCATCTGTCATACCCCAAATTTTGACCACTAAGGTTCCCCAGTCAAATTTGAAACAATGTATTGATCCAAGAAGATTGATTCACAAGTTTCAATTTCATCTGGACCACAATTAGGATTTTGAAGGAAAAGTCAATTGTATCTTTGACTTTTGACCAAGACATCGTCCCAAACCTTGGGACATGACTCAATACACCCTAAAATACCTATGGAATCCATCCATTAGGTTTGAATTGGTTAAAGAACTTGATTGCACAAAGAATCACACATTTTGGATTTCATCTGACAAAAAGTCAATTGTGCACAAAGTTTGAATAAGTAGTAGTTTACGATAGCGCTTTACTAGGAGCGCCATTAAATGGCAGACTTTTAATACCGCTTTGAAGCGCTATCTTAGGTAGCTCGCCTTTAATAGCATGAGCTTTAATAACACTTTTTAAGTGCTATTAAAGCCTAATAAAAGCGCTATTTAATACCTTTTTTGGTGTAGTGTTTGGAAATTTTCACAAATATGGTTCCCCTAAGTCAAAAACAATGTTAATGTATGATTTTGATCATCATCCATGAAGAAAAATCAAGAAAAGTGAGGTTTCTTGCAAAAGGGGCAACCTTGAGAAACCAATTTTTTTCTAAATTATGGAACAAAAGTGGTTTTTACCCAACTTTGCAAGGTCATAACTCCTAAACCCTAAGGCCTTTTTCTCCCATTCAAAGCTTAAATGAAAGTCCATCTAACATACCTCAAATATTTCAACTACAAGAGATTCCAAATCCTTATGGATTTTGAGTTACATATTGATCAAAATCTCTAAAACATGAAAATTCCACTTTTTCCAACACTTAGTGAAATTTTCAATAAGTCAGAATCTGTCTTACTTTTTCCAAAATGTAGAGGCATTTTTCACTTTGATCCAAGTTGAACCAGGACCAACTTTGAACATCAACGTTGAAGTATGCCATGAGGGCTTTCCAACAAGTGCCAGATCATCTCCAAATTCAATTTGAGTTGGGAGTTCCAACCCTTGGAACATGGCATCAAGGACTGATTTTGTTCAAGGAAGATTATAGGTCATTTGCTCGATTTGGCCAAATCAGATAATTAGAAGCCTTGTCATCCATTTGGCCACCTCAAGGGATAAAATCAAAGAGGAATGATCTAATCCACAAGCCTCCCAAGTCCAGAGAACTACATGTAGCCACAAATGCCCTAAAAAGGTTAAAAAGCTCAATGACTCTAATTTTGTTTCAAAGCATTCAATGGATACATCAAGGTGGCATGGACTGAGGCAAACCTAACTGAATGAGTCAAGATTCAGCTCTGAATCAAAGGACCATAGGCCTGTTCCCTAACCTCAAGTCAATGGCTAGAGGAGACTAAAGATTCCTTTTGATCAACATTGGCCAAAGGATTGTCCAAGCTGCCATTCACTATTCTTTGCAAAACAAACTTGCTCTACTATAAATAGAGCTCATTTATGATCAGTTTGAGTACACCAAAGCACTACAACACTTGCTTTCCTCAAAATCTCTCTCATTAGGCCAAAATGCCTTCTTTTGCAAGTCACCACTGAGTTTTTGAGTTAGAGAGCAATTCCACCGCAGCTAATGATCCAAACACATCCAATGTATCATATATAAGCTGTTCAAACACTCACCCTTGATCTGAAACACCAAAATCAGAAAGTCAACTCCAAAACCTCAAATTTTGACTTTTTTGCATTTTTCAAGTCATGTCTTGATTCAGTCACTTTCAAAACCAAACAAGGCCTCAAACACACTCCAAATATCATCCTCAAACTATCCCAATTGGTTTCCCTCATCTGGAACACCATTTGAGAGAGTTACCATCTTGGTCACTTTTGCCACTTTTGCAAGAAAGAGCCAATACTTGTTCTTGAGGATTCCAGCTGGTTTTGATCATCCTAAAAGCTTCTAAGGGATCAATCAAGGGTGTCTAAAGCATTGGATTACTTCTGGAATAAGGATCTTGACAGTTAGCACAAGGAGCTTCTAGAGGTAAGTGCATCACAACTTAAACTCTCTAAATCATGCATTGCTTTGATGTCCATTGATCATGAACATCTCATACATGTCATATATGTTGTGTTTGAACCAATTTTCCATGCTATTATTGCCTGTGTAATGAGATAGCATAGAACATGCAAATCTAGGCCTATTTTGAAACCATTATCGTGTTTTAAAATAGGGACATCTTTAGAAAAATATAAAAGCACCATTGGATTCCTCATGAAATTCTAGGCAGGAAGCACCTAAATTTTGTCCAAATCCATGGAGAATTGAGGAAGTTAGAGCCTTCATGCAAATCCACCAAAACTTGGTTTTTTGCCTTGGCCAGGCCTAAAAACCAAGTCACCCTTATGTATTAATGAAGTGGTTTTGATACACGAATGTATCACCACCCCAGTGGTAGTGCGCATGTGTGTTTGTTTAGAAGTTCGTGGGTTCAACACCCACCCAGACCATTTTGCCAATTTGCCATTTTGCCATAGTTTGTTATTTTTCACATTTTTATGGTTTTTGTTAATTAATTCCAAAATTAATTTATCTCTCAATTTTAATTATTTTTTATTTTTTCTTTTTCTGAAAAATCACAAAAATATTAAAATATTTTATTATAAAAAATTTCAAAAAAATATTATTTATTTCATATATTTGGTATTTTTGTAAAGAATTATATTTTTATTTGTTTTTAGGCATTTAAAAATATTTCTTTCTCTTGATTTTGCAAATTCAAATAGTTTTCAAATGATGCTATGAATAAAACATGATTTTTCAAACACTAATCCAAGATCACAACTTGTTTCTCACACATGTTTGATAATTTTGATCATTTTAATTGAATTTTATTCAATTAAGATACATTTTTAAATCAAGTTAGGGTTTTTGCTTATTTTCACCCTCACAAATCTTTACAAAAACTCTTGGACCTCTTGATACAGTGTAAGACCCATCCCTTGTAAATAAAAATAATTTTTGGGCCTCAGTCATTGTATAAGTCCCAGTACGTTAAAAAACCACGGTGCGATCGTCGTTTTCAAAACAAAATCATCTGGGCCTACCCTTGTGTTGTAAGTCCCATTTCTTTTCTTTTCAAACATTCTTTGGGCCTCTAATAGAGTGTAAGACCCATCTCTTTGTACAGAAAACATTTTTGGGCCCCAGTCATTGTATAAGTCCCGATACAATTTTCAGAACAACGATGCGATCACTGTTATATCTGGGCTTCTCCTTGAGTATAAGCCCCAATCTTCTTTTCAAAATAACTTTCCCTTTCATTTAGATTCAAATCCATAGTTGTTATCAAATCTTTCTTTAATTTCTTGAACAACTAACCATACAGCTGTTGCAATGGAAGCTTGCTCACCTGTAAGTTTCAAAACAACTTTCTTTTACATACTTGTATATGTATGTATGTATATATATATATATATATATATATATATATATATATATATTTGTTTGTAATGCTGAAAGCTTGCTCACCTGTAAGTCCTCCTACCCTCTTTTACATACAGTATATATTTCATCTGTATATATATATACCTGTATATCTTGCTTAGAGTTTTCCCAGGCAATTAGGTCTAGGATTAGATAAAGCCAGTGGTCACTCTTTCAACACAGTCAAAACTAGTTCCCCATTGGAATTTCCAGATAGAGTCTTGCCTCCTCTTGGGCTTATACAATATGGAACAAAGAAAGGCATTATTCCCGGTGAAACTCTTCTCAAGACTGTCACTACTAGAAATTTTTCTAAGAAATTCATTTCCCCCAGAGAGGATTAATTCCCGGTGAAACCTCTCTTGAATTTCTTCAAACCCTAGAACTGTTCACTAAAGAAAAGATTATTCTCGGTAAATCTTTTCTTGAACTTTTCTTATGTTTGGACCCACAGGCTTCCTAAAAGCATCCCCAGCCTTCTCTTGGGCTTTGTACAAGGACCCTCAGGCTTCTTAGAAGTTCTCATGCCCCCTCTTAGGCATAGTACAAGGACCCAAAGACCTCTTACAGGTGTAGGACAGAACCTAGTCATCCTTTGTTAGAGCAGTCTTTCCAAAGAGTCAAAACATCAAACCAATTTAGGGTTTATTCTCATCCCTTAATATACCAGCCTCCTTTTAGGCATCATACAAAGATAAACCTTCACATACCAGTAGACTTGGGCAGTCTCATCTCCTCTTGGATTTCAAAGAAACAATCAAGTTTCCCAAAAGTACAGGATAAACCCTGATCATTTCATCAATTTCCAACAGAGTTAAGGCCTCCACAGGTTTCAAAACTCAATCTTTAAACCCTTACTTTAAAATTTCCCCAGCTAGGGTCAAATCACTATCAATAAACCTTTATTAGAACCTCAAGGAATCTGATATTTCAACTCTTCTGTAATCCTCAGCAAGATTTGATTCCTCAATCAGGACCTGCCTTTGGATTTCAATAGTCCTCAGCAGAAGCTAGCCTCCTCTTAGGCTTTGTATAATGATCTTTCCTCACTCTCTTGTTGAGTCAATCATCTTTCAGCCTCAATCTTGGGCTTTGTACAAGACAGATAAAAACACTCTCTGTTGAGTCAGTCTCTTTTTAGCCTCAATCTTAGGCTTTGTACAAGACACCCACTTAAATATCTCACCAGTAGAGTCAGTCATAACTTTCATCCTCAATCTTGGGCTTTGTACAAGAAAGATAAAAAACACTCTCTAGTTGAGTCAGTCAAATATCTTTTAGCCTTAATCTTGGGCTTTGTACAAGACACATACAAATCTCGCTAAGCAGAGTCAATCCTCTTTTCAGCCTCAATCTTGGGCTTTGTACAAGACAAATCATACTCTCCAGCAGAGTCAATCTTCTTTTAGCCTCAATCGTGGGCTTTGTACATGACAGATAAAACCTCTCACCAGTAGAGTCAGTTTCCCCTTTAAGCCTCAATCTTGGGCTTTGTACAAGACACATACAAATATTCCTCAGTGGAGTCAAAAAACCCACTTTTAGCCTCAATCTTGGGCTTTGTACAAGACACATACAAATATTCCTCAGTGGAGTCAAAAAACCCACTTTTAGCCTCAATCTTGGGCTTTGTACAAGACAGACAAAATATTTCCCCAGAAAAGTCAACTTTCAGCCTCCTCTTAGGCTTTGTATAATGATATTCCCCAAAAGAGTCAGTCTCTTTTTTAGCCTCAATCTTAGGCTTTGTACAAGACATATAATAATCTCCCCAGTGGAGTCAATCAACCTTTTAGCTTCAACCTTGGGCTTTGATCAAGGCACACATAAACCAAAATCCCCTCAGAGGAAATCAAACCTCTCTGTAAGAAGACATTTATCTGTATATCACACATCAAAAAAGACATTCAAAACAAACCTTAATCCTAGATAACTGCTATAAGTGGCACACTTGTAGATTCGAATATCCAAGTTGTAGTCTATCTCTTATCCTGATAAACTTCCTCTTTCATATAATTGATGTAAGTGGCAAGCCTCTGGATTATTTACATCCACGCCAACGTCCCTCTCTTAGCACGAAAAACTCCTAAGGAAAAATGGCATTACTCTATACTGAGTTAAAGTTTTCTCCTTCAGGACAACACCCTATAAAGGAAATTATGGCATTGCTGGATTCACATATCCCAATTAAAGTAATTCTCCTTTATAATCAGTCACCCAACAGTTGTGATAAACAAACAAGATGTCTGTAGCGAGCGATTTTGGACGCGGTTCTTAAGCGCTGTCGCTCTCTGGGTTAGTTTACTACAGGTCGATTCATTTTTTATCCTATTAAAGCTGATGAAGGAAGGGAAATAGATGTCTCCAATTAACCCTGCTTGCATACTGAGTTTAAACAGCGGTCTGTTAGGTTACGGATGCGATCAATGTGGTGGGGCCTTTCTTGTGTTATTTTGACAGAATGACAGGTTTTTGGCGGGGAACAAGGATTAGGATGTTAGGACTGATGCGTTTTGATAGATATATGAGATTATGGGATTTAGGGTTTTTGTTTAGTGTGCTCGCTAAGATATTTTCTTTCGATCTTATGCCTACGTATTCCCGTTTACCGAAACATGGAAATCAGAGCGTTCGTAGTTCCTTCTATTCTATGGGAGGAAATGGTATTTGGTGTCTTGTTCAAAGCCCAAGACGTGAAGCTGAAGGTAGTTTGTATCTTGTTCAAAGCCCAAGATGTGAAGCTAAAGAGTATATTTGTATCTTGTTCAAAGCCCAAGATGTGGAGCTAAAAGGTGTTGACTTTAGAGAGAATTTGTCATCTCTAAAGAGGGGGTTGTATGTCACAACTGTTTATAAAGGAGAACTACTTTAACCGGGATTTGTGAATCCGGCAATGCCATAATTTCCTTTATAGGGGATTTCCAACCTAAAGGAGAAGACTTTAACTCAGTGTAGAGCAATGCTATCTTTCCTTAGGAATTTCTCATGCTAAAAGAAGGACAGTGGCATGGATGTAGATGATCCAGAGGCTTGCCGCTTATAGCGATTAGATGAAGGGGAAGGAGTTGTTGATGTTTGTGTACTGTGAATGAGGCACAACTTTAATGCTAAAAGGTTGATTGGATCAACCAGTGGTTTTCTTATACAAAGCCTAAGAGGAGGCTATGGGCCCAACAAGAGGGTGTTTTTGTGTCTCGTACAAAGCCCGAGAGAAAGGTTAAAAGGGTTTTGACTCGACGAAGGAGTCTTTTGGTATCTCGTATAAAGCCCGAGATGAAGGCTATTTGACTCAACAAGAGAGTTTTTTGTATCTCGTACGAAGCCCGAGATGGAGGCGAAAGGGGTGATTGACTCAACGAGGGAGTCTCTTATGTATCTCGTACAAAGCCCGAGAGAGAGGCTAACAGTTGTTTGACTCCGCTGGGGAGAATCACTGTACAAAGCCCAAGAGGAGGCTAGTATGACTGTTTCAGTTGAGTGACAGGTCCAGTATACTGATTTTGAAAGAGAAAATCAGTTCTTATATGAGCAACACTGTACTCAAGGATTTGATTCGACGATCCGGGTTATTCCTGTTCTTTAAGGAAGTGGGAAATCCAAAGGGTATTGAGACTGTCTGAGTCTATGGGTTTTCTTCCTATTTAACGAAGGGGTCACTTGAGAATGTCTTGAAGACTCAAGGAGATTGGACTGTCCAAGTCTAGAGTTTCATCTTTCGTACTATGCTTTGAGAAACAGTAGTAGACTCTTTGAAAGGACTGTTCTATCCAGATGACTAAGTTTTGTTCCTATACCTCTAGGAGGTCGTCGAGACAATTTGTATGAAGCCCAAGAGGAGGCTGGAAGCTTTTAAGAAGCCGACGGGTCCTTGTACGAAGCCCAAGAGGAGGCTATCATTCCCGGAGGAAGAGATCATTATACGAAGCCTAAGAGCAGGCTGTGAATACTTCAAAGAAGCCAAGAGGTCCTTGTACTAAGCCCAAGAGGAGGCGGGGTTGCTTTTAGGAAGCCTGTGCGTCCTTGTATGATGCCCAAGAGGAGGCCGATGCTTTTAAAAAGCCCGTGGGTCCCCAAACCCCGAGAAATTCAAGACAGGCTATTCACAGGGAATAGATCAAGCCAGGAAAGTCTGAGAATTTGGAAGAAACTCAAAGATGCCATACACGGAGAATACGTTCATCTCTGGGAGTAGAATTTCTTGACAATTCCTAATGAGGACAGCCGAAGAGAAGACTGTATCCGGTGATCCTATTGGGGATCTAGTTGTCTATTTAAACGAAACGGCTTTTACCTAGTACTAGACGTAGTTGCCGGGGAAACTCTAAATATCTATACTATTATTACACAGTTGATATTTGTTTATGAAAGGAGACTTATAGTGAGCAGCCCCACAATACAGTTATATGTATATGAAAGTAGTAAACGAAAGCGTATAAACACTTACTCGGTTGTAGAGCTTCCATGCTGTTTGGTTAGTTGTTCAACAAAGAAAGATTGAAAACAACAGTATATTCAAAATCAAAGGAGAAAGTGCTTTGAAAAAGAAAGATTTGGGGCTTACAACTCAAGGAGAGGCCCAGGGTTTTATTAGTGATCGCACTGTTGAATTTGTACAGAGGGACTTATACAAGTGACTGAGGCCCAAAAAGGTTTTCTGTACAAAGGGATGGGTCTTACACTCTCTCAAGAGGCCCAAAAAATTTTAAATAAAAAGAGTGGGGCTTATAATACGAGGGTAGGCCAAAATGATTTTTCGTTAAAAATGGCAATCGCGCCGAGGTTTTCTTTTAACGCGGAGGGACTTATACAATAAGTGATGCCCAAATGGTTTTAGTTAAAATGGGATTGGGTCTTACACTCTATTAGAGGCACAAAAGTTTTGAATGGGTCTTATAGCTCGAGGAGAGGCCCAGATGGTTTATTTTTAAACTGACGACGATCGTGCCGAATTTAAAAATGTACAGAGGGACTTATACAATAAGTGAGGCCCAAAATGTTTCTGTACAAGTGGGTTGGGTCTTACACTCTAATAGAGGCCCAAAAAGTTTTGAAAATGATTTGTGAGGGTTGAATTAATCCAAAAACCCTAATTTGTTTTCAAAATGTGTTTTAATTGAATAAAAATTCAATTAAAATGATCAAAATTATTTAACATATGAAAAACAAATTGTGATCTTGGATTAATACTTCAAAAATTAAGTATTGACCTACAAAATAATTAGAAGGCATTAAAAGCTGCAAAATCAAGGTGGAAAAAATATTTTAAATGTTAAAAACAATTAAAACATTAATTCTTTGCAAAAATATCAATTATATAAAATAAATAATATTTTTGGGTTTTTTTGGGAAAATAAAATATTTTAACATTTTTGTGAATTATTAAAAAAAGAATCAACTCAAAATCATTAAAACTCAGAGAGAAATTAATTTTTGAATCAATTAAATAAAATCACAAAATTCAAATATTTGAATTTTCAAAAAATGGCGCCAAGAACACACCAAGAACACGCGCGTGTTCTGGGTTTGCCTAGATTTGCATTTTCTATCCAATCTCGCTGAATACTTGATCATATCATGTAATCTACATACCAATCAACTCGTTTTAACCTCACGATCATGTCTATGGCAATTAATTTCATTTAAATTAAGCATAAAACAAGAAATCACGAAAAATCCTCAAGAACCCTAGATTCTGCGTGAAGGCTGGGATTTTTGATACACGATTCAAACAATGCAATTAATTGAGGGGAAATATTCCATGCATGATTATGAACATATGGCCAAATTATCGTGCAGCAAAAATTGCATGGATCATATAGTTAGAAGAGCTCATGTTTACCTCTTGCAGCTGGTGATCGTGTTTTGTGTTGGAGGTGTTACAGCTAGGTTCCAATGATCTGGATAGCTTCCCTAGTTGCCATGGAGTGTATCTGGATGCTTGGAATGGATTGAAATGGTTTGGAGCTGAAGATGGTACCTCAACTGCCAAATTGTCAAGAGCTTGAGCAATTGGCTAGTGATTTTGTGAAATCAGTGTTCCAGATGTTATGTGAGTGTTTGGATCACTTCTATATGATGTATGTGAGGTGTGTGAGTGATTGATTTGATTGGAAAAGCTCTCAAACTCAAAACCCGATAGTGACTTGCCTTAGAAGGCAAAATTGGAGTGAAAGAAGAGATTTTGAGGAAAGCATTTGTTTGATGGATTTGGTGTACTCAAACTGATCATAATTGAGCTCTATTTATAGTAGAGCAAGTTTGTTTTGCAAGGAATAGTGAATGGCAACTGCTGAGTAGCTTTGGCCAATGTTGGCAAATGAAAATCCAAGTCTCCGCTAGCCATTGACTAGAGGTTAGGGCACAGGCTGCTGGCCCCCTTGGTCTTAGATAAGTCTTGACTGAATTCAGTTACTAAGAGCTCAGTTCATGCCACCTTGATGCTTCCATTGAATGCTCTAATCCAAAATTGGAGTCTTGTCCCTATTTTGGCAATTCTAGGTTCAACATGCTATTTCTTGTTCCAAAGACTTTGGAGGCTTGGCTCAGTGATTGTCCCCTTTAGATTCAATCCTCAGAGGTGTCCAAGTGGATAGGAGCATTTGGATTTGGCTGATTTTGGCAAATCGCCCAAAAGTGTAAAAATCTGCCTTGCCTTGGCAGATTTCAGCAAGGCAACTTGCCAATGTCATATCTCATGGCTCTAGTTGAATATGGTAATGTTCTTGGTCATTTTGGAAAGCCCTTGCATGATACAACAACTGTTTGAACATGTTTGGTTTTGATCTCTTTTGAATCCAAGTGAAAAATCCCCCTACATTTGGGAAAAAGTAAAGGCAAATTCTGACTTAGTGAAATTTTCACTAAGTGTTGGAACAAAGTGACTTTTCTTAATTTTGATCACTCCATAACTCAAAATCCATGAGGAATTTGGACATAGGTCAGTATGAAGCTTTTGTATAGGGCAATGTGATCTAAAAATCAAGCTTTGAATGGGGAGTAATGGCCTTGTGGTTTAGGAGTTATGGTCCTCCAAAGTTGGCACATTAGTGTCACTTTTTCCATAACTTAGAAATTTTTCTAAGTTTTTATGGTTACCCCTTTTACATGTTATCCCACTTTCTTTGATTTTTCTTGATGAATGATGATTCAAATCATACATTAACATCATTTTAGGGTTAAAAATCCATTTTGGTGAAAAATCTCAAAAAGTCAAAGTTGACTTTTGTGCACAGTTGACTTTTTATCAGATGAATTCCAAACTGTGTAATTCTTCAGGAAATCATGTCCTTGACCTAAATCAAACTTGATGGACATGTTCCATGGGTGTCATAGGGTATATTGAATCATGTCTTAGGGTTTGGGAGCATGTCCTGGTCAAAAGTCAAAGTTACAGTTGACGTTCCTCGCAAAACCCTAATTGTGGTGCAGATGTAATTGAAACTTGTTGCTCAAGCTTCTTGGATTAATCCATTGTTGCAAATGGATCAATATAGAATATTGGAGACCCTCAAATCATGTCTTGAGGTCTTGGCTCATGATTTGTTCCAAAAGTCAACTTAGGGGTGAATTATGTCAAGAAACCCTAATTCCTGATTTTTGAGGTATGCATCCCCTGAGGTCAAATTGACTTGATGATTGGGTTCACGAGGTTCCATGGAGTATATTAGGTTATGTTTTGGATCATTGGCTTATGCCCAGATGAAAATTTTCCATCTGGAGGCCCTGGTCGACCAAAACCCTAATTTGGTGACACTGTCGATCTTGAGACTTGACCCACCTAGAAGGGAGCAGCGTTGTGCTTAATCCTTGAGGTGGGAGTCCTTTTGATCCATTGTGGATATTTTAGAGGTTAGATAAGTTGAAGATCAAGTCATTCCTTGATTGATCCTTTGTCTAAGGCTTTGAGAGGGCTTGAAACCCTAATTTTGATTGTGGTGAATGCTCAACAATTCCTTGAGGAGATTGAGGAGGCATGATGGTTCATCCATATTGCGATGATGATTTTCACAATGATGGGAAATCTTAGTGGTCAAAATTTGGGGTATGACAGATGCCCCTATTTAATCTTCTTGGACCCGAAGGTGTGAATGACGAAGGTATTCGGGCATTCGGGGTGCAAGAGGATTAAATATCGGAATACCCAAAATTTTGATGGTGGTTATGAATGGTAGCTTACACATTCATCTTCTTTAGCTAAGCAATGATGCTTAGAAGAGGTAAACTTCCCCTCGATCCTGGTCTTCAGCCAAGGAGCTGGTCTCAGTTTTCTTTTGAAATAAACCACCCCTCGATCCTGGTTTCCTACCAAGGAACTGGTCTTAGTTTCTTTTGTCAACTTCCCCTCGATCCTAGTTTCCTACCAAGGAACTGGTCTCATTTTCTTTTGAAATAAACCTCCCCTCGATCCCGGTTTCCTACCAAGGAACCGGTCTTAGCTTCTTTTGTCAACTTCCCCTGGATCCTGGTTTCCTACCAAGGAACTGGTCTCATTTTCTTTTGAAATAAACCTCCCCTCGATCCCGGTTTCCTACCAAGGAACTGGTCTTAGTTTCTTTTGTCAATAAAATTTATTGACAAGGGACGTTATTTGTAGCAGTTTTCCTCAAACTTCTCGCCGGATTTTCCTGGGGGGAGATGCCATTTGATGGGAAAAAATTTTGATGTCTGACTTGCTTGGGTACCCATTTGTTTGAGTTATAGAGGTGTACAAACTTCTCTGTTGGAGACGCCATTTGTCGACTCTATTTGGGGAAAATGAGTCTCTTGAGAGACTGCTTCCGCTTGGGGATATTGCATCATACTTTTCTCGGGATCTTCCCGGAGAAATGCCATATGATGGGTTCCACTTTTGAGGTGTCGATGACCTTTTCGTCAGCGGTTCTTTCGGAGAAAAACTGCCGTATTACCGAAGTTCAGATTAAGGGGCTTTCTCTAGGGATTTTCCTTAATCTGGGAAAGCAAGGATATCATCTTCAATGGCGAAGAGTGACATTTGTCGAGAGTTCTCTAGTTCTTCAGAGGTTCAAGTTATCAAAGTAGTCGAGGACCGACTCTAATCCAGAGATACACTGGAAGCGAGATTGTTCAAACGCAGCATTTCCTGATGAGGCAAGAACTAAAACTCGATTGAGAGGACTGTTATCACTAGGGGACAAGACCGACTAGAGTGATAGTGATGCAATATGAATATGAATGCAAATCAAATGCATGATGTATGTATGTTTATGCTGACAAACCTGATACGACATACAAACTAACAGGTGAACACGACTAGATACTCGGCCATCGCGGGGCGAAGAAGTACCGTTGGTTCAGAATAGCAATTCCACCTTGCTTAGGAGAGATAGTCCCTGTTGGGAGCTATGTTGGTCGGGCTTAGGAGATAAGAACTCGGCCGAAGAGGTCAGATGGAACAGTCGCATCCGACACTGTTGATCCTTCATTCAGGCGCACTGGCGTAGAAGGAGTACTTTTATTCTGCACTTTGAAGTTCGCCTACTTCTGGAGAAGCGGTTGATGTTCTTTTGATGTTCAACAGCCAAAAGAAATTGCCATCTTTACTTTAAAAGCAGAAAAAGTTTTAACAAGTAAATTCATTTTTGTTTTATTTCAAGAATCGCTAATCATGTTAAAACGCCATTCTGTAAAGCTAAAACAAATAAGAATTACAAACAAAAGCACAAGGGCTCAAATTTTATTGATAAGATGGAGATCAGCCAAACGCGTGATTCAAAGAGTACATTCCATGTTTGAAAATGGTAATTTACAGGGAAAAGGGCTACGTTGACACATAACGACCACTATCCTTCTACCAACTTTGAATTCAGGTATTCCTGAGCTTCTGTCGAAGATGACCTTGACTGGAGTTTTGCTCCGATGGATGGTGTAACCGCTGCTGAGGGATTCGGCTCGGTTGAACATAGTTACTTGCCATTATCCCTAATTTTTGCCTGGATTGTACTATGAGATTTCCAATCCATCGGGATGATTTTTTTCATGTCTCTAACTTTTGCCTGGACCGCCCTTTCGGGTTTTCAATCCACCGAGACGTTTTTTTTTAGTTTAGGCGAAGTATTTCTTGACTACATCAACATTTGTGGGGTAGGCAAATTCCTCTCCGTCCATGGTTGCAAGTCTCAAGGCGCCGCCTGAGAAAGCTTTCGTCACCACATAGGGGCCATCATAATTTGGGGTCCATTTTCCCCGAGAGTCAGTGAGAAACGATTGTATCTTCTTGAGCACGAGGTCTCCTCTTCTGAAGACACGAGGTCAGACCTTTTTGTCGAACGCCTTCTTCATTCTCTGCTGATACAACTGAACGTGGCATAGTGTCGTGATTCGCTTCTCTTCGATCAGGTTTAATTCGTCGTGTCGACTTTGACACCATTCAGCTTCTGAAAGCTTAGCTTCCATCAATACCCGGATTGATGGGATCTCTACTTCTATGGGGAGAACTGCCTCCATGCCATATACTAGAGAGAAAGGGGTTGCCCCTGTTAAGTGCGAACAGATGTTCGATAACCGTGAAGAGCAAAGGGTAACATGTCGTGCCAATATTTGTAGGTTACAACCATCTTCTGAACAATCCTCTTGATGTTCTTGTTAGCCGCTTCTACCGCTCCGTTCATCTTGGGTCGGTAGGGAAATGAGTTATGGTGTTCAATCTTGAACTCAACGCACAACTCTTTCATCATCTTATTGTTCAAGTTAGATCCATTATCAGTAATGATCTGGCTCGGAACACCATAACGGCAAATGATATTGTTTTTGATAAATCGGACCACCACTTGTCGGGTTACATTAGCGTACGACGCTGCTTCGAGCCACTTGGTGAAATAGTCAATGGCTACCAGGATGAACCATTGTCCGTTTGAAGCCTTAGGTTCAATCAAGCCAATCATGTCGATTCCCCATATGGAAAAAGGCCACGGGGAAGAAAGAACTTTGAGATGTGATGGCGGTACATGAATTTTGTCGGAGTATATCTAACACTTGTGACACCTCCTCATGTACTTGTAGCAGTCGGATTACAGGGTCAACCAGTAATACCTTGCTCTCAAAAATTTTCTCGCCATTGTGTGTCCGTTGGCATGAGTGCCAAGGGATCCTTCATGAATTTCTTTCATAAGCATGTCTGCTTCTGGTCTGTCTACGCATCGGAGCAAGACCAAGTCAAAATTCCTCTTATAAAGAGTGTCACCACTCAGGAAGAAACTGCCTGCCAGTCTTCTGAGGGTTTTCCTGTCTTTTCTAGACGCCCCAGGTGGGTACTCTTGTTTCTGAAGGAAGCATTTGATATCGTGATACCAAGGTTTGTCGTCTATGACTGCTTCAATCATGAAGATATAAGCGGGCCGTTCAAGGCGCATTATGTCGATCTTAGGTATGTCATTCCATTGACCTACACTAATCATGGAAGAGAGTGTGGCTAATGCATCAGCCATGTGATTCTCATCACGAGGGATATGATGAAACTCAACTCTGTTGAAGAAAGGTAGCAACCTTCTTGCGTAGTCTTTGTAAGGAATCAATCCTGATTGGTATGTGTTCTAATCTCCTTTTATCTGATTGATAACCAAGGCTGAGTCGCCGTATACGTCCAAGTTTTTGATCCTTAAATCAATCGCTTCTTCGAGACCCATGATACATGCTTCGTATTCGGCCTCGTTGTTTGTACATTGGAACGTAAGTCTGGCAGTGAAAGGAATGTGGGTACCCTGAGGGGTAACAATGATTGCCCCAATTCCATTTTCGTAATGATTAACTGCTCCGTCAAAGATAAGTCCCCATTGGGAACCTTGTTCTGTACCTTCACTGGGTAACGGTTCATCGCAATCTTTCATTTTTAGATACATGACATCTTCGTCTGGGAAGTCAAATCCGGTTGATTCTTGATCGTCAATCGGTTGATGAGCCAAATGATCGGCTAAAATACTTCCTTTAATGGCTTTCTGAGCGTTGTACTCTATGTCGTATTCTAATAATAACATCTGCCAACGGGCAATTCTTCCCGTGAGAGCAGGCTTTTCCAAAACGTACTTGATTGGATCCATTTCGGAGATTAACCAAGTAGTATGATGAATCATGTATTGACGTAGACATTTGGCTGCCCAAGCCAAAGCGCAACAAGTTTTCTCAAGCATCATGTATCGAGTCTCGCAGTCGGTGAATTTCTTGCTCAAATAGTAGATGGCAGACTCTTTCTATTTGCTTTCGTCTTGTTGGCCAAGCACACAACCCATTGAGTCTTCCAGGACTGTGAGGTAAATGATCAGTGGTCTTCCTTCCACTGGAGGTGATAGAATCAGTGGATTCAACAGGTATTCCTTAATACTGTCGAAGGCGGTTTGGCAATCTTCTGACCAAACGCATTCCTGGTCCTTCTTGAGTAATTTAAAAATCGGCGCACACGTGGCGGTCATAAGGAATATGAATCTTGAGATGTAGTTCAAACGTCCCAAGAATCCTCTGACTTGTTTCTCAGTTTTCGGAGAAGGCATTTCTTGAATGGCCTTGACCTTGTTAGGATCAACCTCAATTCCTTTCTGGCTGACGATGAACCCTAAGAGTTTCCCCGAACGGACACCGAAGGTGCACTTGTTGGGATTCAAGCGGAGTTTGTACTTCCTCAAACGCTCGAATAGTTTCGACAAGTGGGTCACATGCTCCTCTTCTGTCTTAGATTTTGCAATCATGTCATCGACATATACCTCTATATCTTTGTGTATCATGTCATGAAACAGAGTAGTCATGGCCCTTTGATAGGTTGCCCCGGCGTTCTTCAAGCCAAACGGCATCACCTTGTAACAAAAGGTACCCCATGGGGTAATGAACGAAGTTTTCTCCATGTCTTTCAGTGCCATTTTGATCTGGTTATAGCCCGAGAATCCCTCCATGAAGGAGAAAATTTTGAACTTTGCTGTGCTGTCTACCAGCATGTCAATGTGTGGTAAAGGAAAGTCGTCCTTTGGACTTGCCTTGTTTAGATCCCTGCAATCAACACACATTATGACCTTTTCTTCCTTTTTGGGAACGGGTACGATGTTGGCTAACAATTGAGGATATTCAGATGTAGCGAGCAAACCCGCGTCAATCTGTTTCTGTACCTCCTCTTTGATTTTGATGGCCATGTCCGGGTGAGTCCGTCTCAACCTTTGCTTTACTGGCGAACATTCTGATCTTAATGGTAAGTGATGTTCCACGATGCTGGTATCCAACCCTGGCATATCCTGATAGGACCAAGCGAATACATCGGGAAATTCTCTGAGAAGCTTTATCAAACCCTCTCTGGCAGTTGGACTGAGCAATGCCCCAATCCTGATTTCTTTTCTCTCTTTTTCCGAACCCACATTGATCATTTCCAACGGCTCTTTGTGAGGTTAAATGGACCTTTCCTCTTGTCTGAGTAGTCGAGAGATCTCTTCTGGAATTTCGTTGTCATCTTCTTCTTCAGCCTCGAATACCAAGAACTCAAAGTTGGGAGAAGGCATCGGATCGTATGTTTCAACTGGGTTTAAAACAAGCAATCTGGATGACGTGATGATTTGTGTTTAGAAGAGATAGAGAAAATGCAAAAGTGTGTGCAGTGTATTTTTTTATTACTGCTTGTTTTTTGTTATTGAATTGTTTTTTAGGATTACCATTTTCTGAAAAACGAAAAGAGAAAACAGTAATTAATGCAGAAATTACAGAACGACGTTATTTTATTAATGAACAAGTCGATCCTTGAAACTATAACCCTTTAAAACAAAACTCTGTCACTTTAGGCGAAGCGAAGAGGGAAAATTTACAGAAAGCGAGCCCTATCAAAACATCCGTTTCACCTGGGCAGGGTGAAAGGTTAAAGATTTCAATTACTTTGACTGATGAACAATCTTCGGAGCATCAATAGCGACCCACTGGCAGCGAACTCCTAGGTGAATCACAAAGTCTGGTACCTTCCTCGATTTGTCTTCAGAAATGACGCTGATTTCTGGTGGAGCAGGATCATTGGTGTGACGCCCCTAATCTATATCCCCAATTAACACGCAATTAAAGCGGTAAAAAGAAAATTCAAAAATTGATCAGAGTATATTTGAAACATCATGGCATAGGAAGGGGGAATCACATCAAAGTAACCAAACATATAACATGCAACACCTGCTCATTTAGATATGCAACGTGGGGTAACAATCATACAGAGGAAACTTCGTTCCTTACACCCACTTTTCAGAAATTAGAATTAAAGCGGAAAGATCTAAAATCTGAATAACACATATACATATATACATATAAACTTGGCTGTCATACATCAAGTTATAACTGTACAACCAAAATATATCATCAGATATACAAAACAATCACAAATGGCCACCCTATGCTACCCGGAGTCACATATCAGAGCTGACAGACCAAAATAAAGAAGACGCAACGCTTCACAAAAGAATACCTCCAGCAACTCTAATCTGCAACGCCTCATAGAGCGTTATAAAACAGCAGAAGGGTGAGAAAAACAACCATAATATAATTGCATAAGATTATATATTAACACCAAAAATGCACAAGTGACGTATTCTCACCACCAAAGCACACAAATAAATTATAACAACACACAGTACAATTCACACGTATCAATTACCACTACACATCAATCATTCACAATACAATCACACATATTCCATTTCATTAATCACATTCACAATTCCATGCACAAATGACTCATGATGAATGCAAATGCACAGAGACCGACACCACAACTCTATGCGCATGCCATGCGGTACCGACTTCCTTTGTCACGTCACGTCACGTCATTAGTCCACTCAGGAACTATTGGAACCATCGCTTGTTACTGAGACTTAGTCAAGTAACTCCCCATCGGGCCTACGATGTTCACCCGTCGCTTTAAGTCCTCAGGCATCGCCTCGTATTTTCGAGGCCCACGACATTAAGGATTGCTTTAAGTCTCCAAAGGAGCCCACAATCGTCCATACCCATCGCTTTAAGTCCTCAGGCATCACCTCATATTTTTGAGGCACACGATGTTATAGCATATTCCCCTCAGGAATCAAACCGTCACTCAGGACGTTCAACAATGCACATCATGATGCTTGGCATACAATGACTCATGACATTCTCATTGCATACATACACACATTCACAATTATGCATATATCATCAAATACCACACTTAGCATTTTCTTGCCTTACGGCCACAAATCATCATCACAACAGCACATAAGTCATACCACATTCGAAGCAACACCATAAAGCATAACACAAGTCAAATACGCACCATTAAAACGACAAAAGTCGACCCTGACACTATTCACATTTACCGACAAAATAAAATCGTCTAACAAATTCTAAACCATCATAATAAGAAAGTACAGCTCAATGGCTTTCCAATGCATCAAACCACGCCTCAAACCGAATCACAGATCAAAAGTTATGCATAAAACAAAATTACACGAACATCACTGTTCGTTGGGCGAATCTCCCTCGCGAACATTCGCTAGCTACTTCGCTAGGCGAACATCCCTCGCGAGCATTCGCTAGCTCCTTCGCTAGGCGAATGTTCCAGCGAACCAACTGTTAGATAAAAACAGACACTAAGTTCGCTAGGCGAGCCCTTGGCGAATCAAGTCAGAACCAAACAGAACCAAAAACATACAACCTTCGCTAGGCGAACCCCCGTAGCGAACCTTCGCTACCCTTCGCTGAATGGTTCGCTAGGCGAACCCGCGAAAACCTCACTCGCTGCCACCTTCGCCCCAGGTTCGCTAGGCGAACCAAGGAAACCCAGAATTTTTCTGCGCTGTTTGAAACCCCAAAAGTGATATTTTCCAACCCAAACCATTTCCAAATCAACATATTTCAATCAGAACCTATTCTAATCATGTCAACAAGCAAACTACCACCTTTACATCGATTTCCAACCGTTAAACCATCGATTCTACTCATTTTATCGTTTTCGACCTAAAAGTGAAAAACATGGAAAGCAAGAGAATCATCCAAACACATACATACATAATCATATACAAGCATAGTATAATCGAGTTTCGCACCCTTACCCGATTAAATCGACTCTAGAACTTGATCTTGATGATTTTTCCACACTATCCCAATTTTTCCCTCTTCTCCTCTTTTCTTCTCTTTTTCCTTCTTTCTTCTTTCTTTCTCTCTATTTTTCTTTCTTTCCCTTTTCTATTTTCTATTTTCTTTTCTTACTAACTTAATGAAAAACATTATAAAATGACCAAAATACCCCCACACTCAAATATCTCGCAAACGATCCCAAAACCCGATAAAATATAATCACGACGAAAAATAACATATTTTCACATAAAAGTCAAAAATAAAATAAAATAATAATAAAATAATCAAAAGACTCAATAAAATAAAATTGGCAAAACTGGGGCGTTACAATTCTCCCCCACTTGGAACTTTTCGTCCTCGAAAATATAACCAAGACGAACCACTCTGGATACGACTCTCGCATCCGACCAACGACTCAAGCCTACAAAAAGGCACACCACGAATAATACAACTGACAAACCACCTTGCTAACCTTAATCACAACGAGGACACGACCACGACGACAACAACGACAAGATGCAAAGCCCATACAATGCACTTGACGACCAACTCACAACTCAAGGAATACACAAAACACAACTCACAGGTTCACTCTTAAACCAAAACATCCCTCAACTTAGCAGCACACGGATACTATTAGAACCTTTCTCCTAACACATCCACTCTAAAACATCCAATGGTTTCTTCATTCCTAAAGATTTCCAATGTTCAACCTAAAAACTCTTACAAGTCGCACACACATATACGAAATGTGCTACATCACATCTCCGCTGCGCACTCTGATGACTCGTAACCATCAAAACTACCAATCTCTCTCCCAAAATCTAATTCTTTCACGAACCTTCCAAAAACCACTGTTCACCTTTATATTCTAGCCTCACATCCTTTCGTGTTATCCTACACACCAGATACAAGCCTCTGAACTGTTCAAACAATTCTAATCCTCGGACCACCAAAATAGCCATACATAGAAACTTTCAACTTAACTCCTCAAACACAACAATAACTCTTCTCAACTCCTAACCAATCTCGTTGTCTCTATTCCTTCAGACCAAACCAGTACTCAATATTCTTGTAATTACCAAACACTTCAAATCTAGAATCATAAAGATAATACTCCCAATATTCCAACACAATTACAACTGCAAACAATTCCGATTTCCAAAACAATACTGATCTTTCCATGAATCCTCAAATGTCGACAAAACATAAGCCACTACTTACTCTCTTATCTTAACACACTAACCATACTCATCCAAAATACATCCCCAAACAATTGACTCCATCTTTGCAAGTCAAATGAAGTAACCAAACGCTAGTCTTGGAAAAAGTCTTCCATACCCTTCAGTAATAACCAACAAAAGTCCAAAAAGTTTCTAATCACTTTAACCAACTTCAGAGCCTCTCATAGTAACACCACATCTACTTCTGATGACAACAAACATAACCCGTCACACAAGTCGATCGAAGCCTTAACTCAAGCAAATCACTACTCTTATCAAACATCCCAACAATTGTAATTCTAATCAACTCAACCAAACCATCACAGTTACCTAATCCCGAAAATGAATACTTATCCTCAATCGCCACCTTATACCCTTATCCATAATCTATACACCATTTCTTCTCTTAACAATCCCAATTCCAATCTATTACAACAACCAACCAAAAGGACTCTCAACGACTTCTCAAGTTAACCACCTACCAGAACCTCTAATCCATCTCATCTTCTGATATAAGAATCCTCATTGACACAACAAAACAATCTGTAGCCAACTCTTTTCATTTCAAGCAATCCGTTCCGCACCACTATCAAGCCGGAAAGACACGTCCATTACATCCAACATAATTCCCGTCTGCTATCAACAAGAGATTAAGGGTGATCAGTTCCTCAATTTCTCAATAGACAGGCGATAATCATGATGAAGCATAAACCGTCTCCACCAACCCATAATAGCATTCCTTACATCCTATACACAAAACCACCTACGGCACCAATCCTGAGTTGATGTAACCCTTACTTCTGTATTCCTTCTTGAACCAGAAACTACACTTAAAACCCTACAATACATACACACTGAGCCAGCGCTCTACACCTGAAGCAACATGGAGAAGTGCCAGCTTCTCCCCCACTTATCTCATTCTAATCTCTCTAACTATAAACACACCAAAACCATCCCAAGCCTTTACCACAAATGGTCAAAGAACAATTTAAACAAACCAAAAAAATAAATACTGACCCCATTGCTGGAGTATCAATAACCATCTTACTACCCCAAGAAAACAACAACAAATTCAAACACTTCACGCACTCGCACGAAATAAACGAATGAGTTGTCCCAATATCAACAATAGCAATTAAAGGCATACTATTAATAAACAAGTACCTTGAGTCAAACGATCCGCACTAGTAGTCTCATCTCCTGCCAATGCAACAACTTTCCTACCAGTCTGAGCTCCCTTCGGTTTCGTACATCCCGTGCTAATATGACCTGTTTCACCACAGTTGAAACATCGCACATTAATCTTCCTACAATTCGCTGCGACATGTCCCGAACTTCCACAATTGGAACATTTCAGTTTATTCCTACTACAATCCATCTGTCGATGCCCTACTTCTCCACACTTGTAACATTTCTTCACATCTGTTCTACACTCAAATGAACGATGACCAAGCCCACCACATTTGAAACACTTAACGGAACCGGAACCCCCTCCAGATCTCTTTTCAAAGTTTCCCTTATGCTCGCCCTTATCAACGGGTGTCACATAAGGCCCACTCCGAGACTGTTGTTTCCCTTTCCTGCCATCCACACTCTTATCGCGAGTGGAACGCGCCTTACAATCCTCTTCGTACATCCTACAATTGTCCACCAATTCAGAAAACCTTTTAATCCTCTGATAACCGATTGCCCGTTTAATCTCTGAACGCAATCCGTTCTCATATTTCACACACTTAGAAAATTCAGCAGTCGCCTCCGGATAATGAGGATAAAACTGCACCAGTTCCACAAACTTAGTCGTATAATCAACAACGGACATATTGCCTTGTTTTAATCCTAAAAACTCAATCTCTTTCTTTTCCTTCACTCCCTCAGGATAATACCTCCTCCGAAACTCTCGGCCAAATAAGTTCCCAGTAACCTCTTCCTTACCCTCTTCCAACACTCGGCGCAAACTAACCCACCAATCAGCTGCTTCTTCCTCCAGCATGCAAGTGCCCAATCTCACCTTATGCTCTTTAGCACAATCCATCATACGGAAGATTCGTTCAACCTCTTCAAACCAAAATTGTGCACCATCCGGATCATACCTTCCCTTGAAGATAGGCACCTTATTCCTTCCGAACTCATCATTACCCATCACATCCGCTACATCCTGCACAGCTCTGGCCATACTTTGTTCATCCAAATACAGAAACTATGGTTAACCAACAACCCACCAGCACACAACTGCTGCACAACCGCAACTCGCCTAAAACGACAGACACAACTGACACAACTGACACGAACTGGCTCTGATACCACTTAATGTGACGCCCCCAATCTATACCCCCAATTAACACGCAATTAAAGCGGTAAAAAGAAAATTCGAAAATTAATCAGAGTATATTTGAAACATCATGGCATAGGAAGGGGGAATCACATCAAAGTAACCAAACACATAACATGCAACACCTGCTCATTTAGATATGCAACGTGGGGTAACAATCATACAGAGGAAACTTCGTTCCTTACACCCACTTTTCAGAAATTAGAATTAAAGCGGAAAGATCTAAAATCTGAATAACACATATACATATATACATATAAACTTGGCTGTCATACATCAAGTTATAACTATACAACCAAAATATATCATCAGATATACAAAACAATCACTAACGGCCACCCTATGCTACCCGGAGTCACATATCAGAGCCGACCGACCAAAATAATGAAGACGCAATACTTCACAAAAGAATACATCCAACAACTCTAATCTGCAACGCCTCATAGAGCGTTATAAAACAGCAGAAGGGTGAGAAAAACAACCATAATATAATTGCATAAGATTATATATTAACACCAAAAATGCACAAGTAACGTATTCTCACCACCAAAGCACGCAGATAAATTATAACAACACACAGTACAATTCACACGTATCAATTACCACTGCACATCAATCATTCACAATACAATCACACATATTCCATTTCATTAATCACATTCACAATTCCATGCACAAATGACTCATGATGAATGCAAATGCACAGAGACCGACACCACGACTCTATGCACATGCCATGCGGTACCGACTTCCTTTGTCACGTTATGTCACGTCATTAGTCCACTCAGGAACTATTGGAACCATCGCTTGTTACTGAGACTTAGTCAAGTAACTCCCCGTCGGGCCTACGATGTTCACCCCGTCGCTTTAAGTCCTCAGGCATCGCCTCGTATTTTCGAGGCCCACGACGTTAAGGATTGCTTTAAGTCTCCAAAGGAGCCCACAATCGTCCATACCCATCGCTTTAAGTCCTCAGGCATCGCCTCATATTTTCGAGGCACACGATGTTATAGCATATTCCCCTCGGGAATCAAACCGTCACTCAGGACGTTCAACAATGCACATCATGATGCTTGGCATACAATGACTCGTGACATTCTCATTGCATACATACACACATTCACAATTATGCATATATCATCAAATACCACACTTAGCATTTTCTTGCCTTACGGCCACAAATCATCATCACAACAGCACATAAGTCATACCACATTCGAAGCAACACCATAAAGCATAACACAAGTCAAATACGCACCATTAAAACGACAAAAGTTGACCATTGACACTATTCACATTTACCGACAAAATAAAATCGGCTAACAAATTTTAAACCATCATAATAAGAAAGTACAACTCAATGGCTTTCCAATGCATCAAACCACGCCTCAAACCGAATCACAGATCAAAAGTTATGCAGAAAACAAAATTACACGAACAACACTGTTCGCTGGGAGAATCTCCCTCGCGACCATTCGCTAGCTGCTTCGTTAGGCGAACATCCCTCACGAGCATTCGCTAGCTCCTTCGCTAGGCGAATGTTCCAGCGAACCAACTGTTAGATAAAAACAGACACTAAGTTCGCTAGGCGAGCCCTTGGCGAACCAAGTCAGAACCAAACAGAACCAAAAACATACAACCTTCGCTAGGCGAACCCCCGTAGCGAACCTTCGCTACCCTTCGCTGAATGGTTCGCTAGGCGAACCCGCGAAAACCTCACTCGCTGCCACCTTCGCCCCAGGTTCGCTAGGCGAACCAAGGAAACCCAGAATTTTTCTGCGCTGTTTGAAACCCCAAAAGTGATATTTTCCAACCCAAACCATTTCCAAATCAACATATTTCAATCAGAACCTATTCTAATCATGTCAACAAGCAAACTACCACCTTTACATCGATTTCCAACCGTTAAACCATCGATTCTACTCATTTTATCGTTTTCGACCTAAAAGTGAAAAACATGGAAAACAAGAGAATCATCCAAACACATACATACATAATCATATACAAGCATAGTATAATCGAGTTTCGCACCCTTACCCGATTAAATCGACTCTAGAACTTGATCTTGATGATTTTTCCACACTATCCCAATTTTTCTCTCTTCTCCTCTTTTCTTCTTTTTTTCCTTCTTTCTTCTTTCTTTCTCTCTATTTTTCTTTCTTTCCCTTTTCTATTTTCTATTTTCTTTTCTTACTAACTTAATGAAAAACATTATAAAATGACCAAAATACCCCCACACTCAAATATCTCGCAAACGATCCCAAAACCCGATAAAATATAATCACGACGAAAAATAACATATTTTCACATAAAAGTCGAAAATAAAATAAAATAATAATAAAATAATCAAAAGACTCAATAAAATAAAATTGGCAAAACTGGGGATGTTACAATTGGAATCTGTCTCCCAGGCAGAATTGTCGTAGGAGGATTCCTCTGTTACATTTTGTATAGCATTTGTGCTCTCAGCTGTATCTCCCCATCCAGTTGGCTGGATATCTTCGAGCCTGATACGAGAGCTTTCAGGAGCGGTGTACTTGACAATATAGTCGTATTTTCCACTCGGTTGTCCCATGGTGTCCCACACTTCTTTCGAACAGGATGAGTCATCCCTCTCGATGACGTTGACCTCGGGAAAAGCATAGTTGATGAATTCAAGTCCTGCAAACGTTGCAAATTCATCGTCATGTTGAGTAGTTTCTGAATGACCTGAGTGTTGATCCCATGATATGGTGGTGACACAGGTATTGTGTTCAATGACGGTCAGTTGATTTTCATTGTTCGGCTGACTCTCTTGCCCCAAGTCTCCTGGATAAGGTTGCCACATTGGCAGACCATCCATTGGGCCATAGTAGGTGTAGTCAAAATTGTCTTTCATCGGAGTGTCTTCCTTTAATGAATTTGGCGGAGCACGACATCCTTCCGGATCACAATCCCCGTATATCATTTCGACGTCTAACCTTGGTATAAATCTCAGACTCTCTGCGGGATAGGAAAATGGCATAGGCACCTCTTCCTGAGACATATAACCATCCTCATTAAGATAGGACTTCCATTCTTCATTTGTGTCAGAAGGATCTTCCTCATTGATAGCATGGACTGCTTGAGGGACTGGGTGAAGAAAACCTCCACTGTGGAAGAAGTTCTGAATGGGATGAAGACTTCCATTGCTGGCAGCTATCTGGGTACAGGTTGCAAAAAAACCAAGACCCTTCTTTGTTTTATTGTCAATAGGAATGATAAGCTGTCCTCATCCGGTTGTATCGGTACTCTTGACCCCTTTGATAGCATCTTTGTATGAGGAAATCGAGGTTCCTCCTTGGGATTGATTGTCCTTGACCACCGATAGCGCTTGGAACTGCGTCCTAATAACCTCCTCGGGTTCTACGCAAGTAGATGATGATAAGTTACTCACGAACAAGGCTTGTTCTCCACAGACTGTGACAAGTTGATCGTTCTGAACGAACTTTAGCTTTTGGTGGAGGGTCGAAGTGACCGCTCCAGCCTGATGTATCCAAGGTCTTCCTAATAAACAACTGTATGTTGCCCGGATGTCCATGACCTGGAAAGTGACTTGGAAAGTGTGAGGACCGATAGTTATGGGAAGATCAACTTCGCCGATAACTATTTTTCTGGATCCGTCGAACGCTTTGACGACGACCTCGCTGATTCTCATCGGAGGGCCTTTGAATAATAATTGCATCAAAGTGGACTTCGGCATAACATTCAGGGTTGACCCTGTGTCTACCAGTACGCTGGCTAAAGCGTCGTCCTGGCAGTTAACTGTAATGTTGAGCGCCATGTTATGACAGCGACCCTCTTTGGGTAATTCCTCATCACTAAATCCCAAATTATTGCAGGAAGTGATGTTAGAGACAGTGCTATCGAACTGTCTGATTGTTACATCCTGTTCCACAAAGACTTGCTCCAAAACTTTCTATAGTACCTCCCTGTGGGCTTCTGAACTAAGTAACAGTGATAATACCGAGATCATTGAAGGAGTCTGTAACAGTTGATCAACAATGTTATATTCACTCCTTTGGATGAGCTTCAGCATCTCATCATTATTTTTCGAAAGGTCGGGATTACTGGATTGACCGACTGATGGATCGGGAGCTTCTGTCTGAAGTTCCTTTTCCTTGTTAGGTTCTCCAACTCCTCTGTTGAAGATTCTACCGCTCCGTGTTACACGACTGATGTCTGCGATATTCACGACAGAGGGTAATGGAATTTCCTTTCCATTTTCAACTGTCGTTGCACCGTATTTGTAAGGGATAGCGTTAGTTGATTCATACGGTAGTGGTCCTGGCAGATAGATGACTACGGGAACCTTCTGATTTTTCTGACCATCATAAGTAATCTCGATCCGTTCCTGGTTAGGAACTCTCGATTCGTCAAGTAGAGGGATGATGGCACAAACATCCCTAGTCCTCTGATGATCAGAGATTACGACAACGTCCTCGATTTGATCAGCGAGATAGTTGACTGATCCAGAACTTGAGCATGGTTGAATCTCTTTGCGGTCCAACTGACTTTGAAGGGCTGCCCGCACGAGGTAGCATCCTTGATTGTTCACTGAACAAACTCCACACCGCTCATAGTTGTGTAGTGTCACCTGGCCGCGTCCGCTCTGAATGCATTGTAGCCTTACTAGGTCAGTTTCCACCGACCGGACATCCTGACTTTGATATCTAGTAGGATTCCCGTTAGTGATACTAATTTGCTGGGTGTCTTCATCCATATAGATTGGAAGCCACCAGTGGTTTACAAGTTCTGAAGTGTTTTCTGGACAAGGGCACAGCCCTGATCGTTTTCGCAACTCGCTTTACAGCTTTGATAGTCGTGTGATATTAAGAATCCGAGTCGGACCTGTTCAGCATGTAACTCTACCAGGTTGGTATTCATCACGCGAATATCAAAGATCTAAACCATGTTGATCTGATAAGAGTTCCTATCATGGTAGTCTTGGATCCATCCAAGATCCATCTAACGTTGGAGGGCCTCTTGTATGAAAGAGCATCCCTGTTTGTTTACCGAGCAAGTCAGACAGGAACTGTAATCATGCCACAGCAAATTATGATATTGGCTTTGCCTTGAGTGCATTTCCACCAGGTTGACATTCATCGCACGGATGTCGTGGTTCTGAATGATGTTAGAATTCGTGTAAACCATGTTAACTCCACGAACTCGGTGCTCTTGGATCCATCAGAGATCCATCTGTTCCTGCAGAGCTGCTTGCACTACAGAACATCCTTGATTATTTTTAGAGCAGACATCACATTGATGATAATTATGAGGTGGCACATGGCCATATCCACTCTATCTACAATGCATCTTGACCAGATTGGTCCTCAACAAGAGTACATCATGAATTTGATAGACATTATTAGTCTCTCCTTCTATTAGGTTGACTGCAGCCTTCTCATGTTGAGGCAGCGGGGTCGTGAGAACATTGGGATTCGTATCTTTGAAAGATAAGAGCCCACTCCTAACAAGCTTTTGCACGTCAGATTTGAAACTGAGACAGTTCTCTATGTTATACCCTGATCCTCCTTGATGATAAGGGCATGTTTGATCCACCTTAAACCAAAAAGGCGGATTTTCCGGTACTGTAAGAGGAAACTTAGTCTGAATGTGCCCCTTAGCCAGTAGTAACGAAAATAGTTCTGCGTACAACATGGGTATAGCATCAAACCCTGATCGTCGTGTTGTACTGTTGTTGTTATATGGAGGACGAGCCTGCTGAAGAGGCTGTTGTGTCCTTTGCTGATTAGGTTGGCTCTGCGCAACCTGAAGTTGATACGTAGGAATAGGCGCAGGATTAATAACAGGAGTTACGGCTGCTACTGGTTGATAACGTCGCCTTTGCTTTCCGAGAGAGATATTCCCAATATCTTGCTCTTTTTTCTTAAGGAGAGCACTACCGTATCATTTTGTACTACTCGATGATCCAGCGTCTTTTGCCAAACGTCCTTCTCAGACGACTTCCTCAAGATGAACTCCCATGCCCACCATCTCGGTGAAGTCACTGGGTGCACTGGCAACCATTGTGTCATAGTAAAATGAGCTTAAGGTCTTTAAGAAGATTTTTGTCATCTCTTTTTCCTCAAGAGGTGGACAAATCTGAGCGGCAATTTCACGCCATCTCTGGGCGTACTCCTTAAAGGTTTCCTTGTCCTTTTGTGACATTGATCTGAGTTGATCTCTGTTCGGTTCCATGTCCAAATTATATTTGTATTGTTGGATGAAGGCAGTACCAAGATCTCTGAATGTGCTAATCGTAGCACGGTTTAAACCCATGTACCATTTTAATGTGGCACCGGTTAAACTATCCTGAAAGTAGTGAATCAGTAGGTCCTGATTCTCTGTCTGAACTGACATTCGCTGAGCGTACATCACCAGATGGCTCTGAGGGCAAGAGTTACCCTTGTACTTTTCAAAGTTGGGCACTTGGAACTTGTGTGGGACTTTCACATTGGGGACCAAGCAGAGGTCTGCGGCGTCCTTTCCAAATAGATCCTGACCGCGAATGGCTTGTAGTTCCTTCTGCATTTCCAAGAACTGTTCCTGGAATTCATCCATTCGGTCAAACATAGTTTCCTTTTTACCAGAAGGTATCTGTGGAATCTATTCTTCCGGGACAGTGTGCACCACAGGGGGTGGTACCGTGACTACGGCAGTAAATCTTGGCATTTCCCAAAGTTTGTAACCTTTAGGAGTCTTCAATATACCCCTGGCATCTTCGCTTTCCCGAAGTTTGTAACCTTCAGGCCCAGCGGCTTCTGTTATGATTCCCTGATCTTCAGTGATCGGCGGAACATATCCTTCTGGGATATAGTTAACAGGCATGCCCCAAGGACGATATTTTGGCATTTGATACCTAGGATCATACTTCTCCACTATGGGTGTTGAGGTGATCTTTGAGATCACAGTCCTTTGTAGCTGAGCTTCTGCCATGGCTTGCATGTCGTTAGGAAGCTTTCTCATATCCTCTCTCAGAGTGTCGATCTCTTCTTTCAACACTCTATTTTCTTCCTCAAGATCATCCATTTTTTTCTGACGATTGGCCCGAGTATTGTATGAATGAGACAGTTTGACTCTAGAACCTAGACACAAACGTGAGATTCGTAGGTAAGAAGAATACGCGATGTGAGAATGATGAATGCAATGAATATATTAATTGTTTTTTGGTTTAATCAAAATAAACTTCGACAATTAGATTGCAAATATCAAACAGTGGGGAAACCCCTTTTTATTGAAATTCAAAGGATTGCGGAAACGAAAATACAGTAGATTACAAAGTGCAGAAATAGAAACCTAAGCTAAGGGGTCTCGAGTCCTCTCTGAAGAGAAATCGGGTGCTGACTCTGGTACTTTCCTTTTCTTTGACGGGGGCTCTTGAGCCGTTGTCGGGTTGCCATTCCTTTGCCAGGTGAAAGGAGTGAGCAAATTCCTTTGGTCATCTTGATTTTCTACAGCATGTTGCTCCAAAATCTCGATCAGAGCATCCTTATCTTTCAGCAGTTGTTGTATTTTGATGCACTCCACGTCGAGAGTGCGGTACTTGTTCTTCCAAGACCTCCTCTCCTGTTGAACTTTGTTGAGAGTAACTTGAAGCTTTTCAGTCTCAGTCATGAAGTACATGACAGACTCCCTCGGTGGAAGAACTCCGTGACGAGGATAAGGCATCTTTAGCTTGAGAGCTCTAGTTTGTACCCAGTGGAGATAAGGCTCCACCGAGACACAGTCCGGTTTTCCTAGAAACTCCCGTCCTTTCTTATAAACATGTTTCCAAGCGTGTATTATTTCCGTCTTTAGTGCTCTGTCACTTTCTCCTTCTTTGAAGAAAAGACCTTCCAGATGAACACCCCGTGGGATGTGTCTCATCGGGTATCCAAATTGACGACGAATGAGAACTGGATGGTAATTGATTCCTCCCTTAGTTCCTATAAGGGGTACGTTGGGGAAGTTTCCACAACGGTCAATGATCCTGATTCCGTCATAAATCCTATTACACCAATCTATATCAGAGTTGGTGAGGGACATGATTTTATGCGACCAACACAAGGCACTCTTATGATCCCAGAAAGCAGCAGACTTAGGAAAATGAGAGATAAACCATTTGTAAAGCAGAGGTACACAACACGTGATCTCCCCTCCGCTGTACAAATTCCCTAAGTGTACAAAATGATACGCATCTGCGAGCAAAGTCGGTACAGGGTTTCCAATGAGAAAAACCTTAATATCTTTGATATCGACGAAATTATTAATGTTGGGCAACAAAAATAATCCGTAGGTGAGTAAAACAAAGATGCTTTCAAAAGCAGTCCCATTCCCTATACTAGCGAAGTACAGAGCTTTCTTTGTCAGAAACTGGGCTAGCAAACCTTGTATGCCACCCTTGGTAGTCATGTGAGTCCTGACCTCTGACTCTTGCAATAGTCTGATTCTTTGGAATTTCTTCCAGTCCAGAAAATGGAGCTTGATCAGTGATATGTAAATCAATCAGATGAGAATACTCCTCCAGCATTGGTGCGAGCTGGTAATCCGGGAATGTAAAGCAGTGATAGACCGGATCGTAGAATTGAACGAGCGCGTCCATGATTTCCTCAATCACATGGACTCTTAGCAGAGATAGTAAACCTCCGTACTTGGCTCTGAAAGCCTCTTGGTTTGTGATCATTCTCGCCAAACCTCTTAAATCCTCTAGTTTTGGAATCCTGAAGGTGTACTTATGAGTCCTCCTTCCACCGAAATCCATTAGCGCAATCCTTTTCTCTGATATTTACAATCACAGTCTTAGTTTAATTTGAAAAACAGAGAGATTAGAAGAGAAATTTTTTGAATGTTTTAATGTTTTTTAAATGAATGCATGAATGCATCACACAAAAACATAGAAAAAACATGGGGTCAAAGGGTCGTTGTCATGAAGTCAAGGCTCTACCCATCCCCAAAGGTTTATACTAAGGTGATTTTTGTACCTGTACTCATTATCATCAGCTCCTCCCAGGAAAGTAAAACAACAAGCGGATCGCCAGCGAGTTGTAGAGCAATCTTAGATTAAGTTCCATTCACCGAGAATAGATCACCAGCCTCAAATGAGGGTAGTATCGCGTGACAACTATTTCCGATAGTTTTCGCACTACATAAGGGTTGGCTTCTCAGCTTCTCAGACATCACAATCGGCCCATTGCCTATGAGAGGGAATGGGTTACATTGGTTAGCCTCCACTGAGGTTGATGGTCGACTTCGTCGCCATCACTTATCTTAAGTGTATACTCAATCTTTCCACATGCGGCATCACACGGATTCCCATTAGCAGAATAATAAACCGGTATAGCAATTAGGAAAAGTAGTATATATATTTGTCATAAACATCCTAGACGTTTAAAGCTATGAATCCTAAGTTCCTGACAGAAAATAGGTTCCCCGGCGGAAGCCCCAATCTGTGGTATTCACACAAGTGAAGGGAAAAAAGGTTATGGCCCCACGGTGGGCACCACTTTTCTGTAGCGAGCGATTTTGGACGCGGTTCTTAAGCGCTGTCGCTCTCTGGGTTAGTTTACTATAGGTAGATTCATTTTTTATCCTATTAAAGTTGATGAAGGAAGGGAAATATATGTCTCCAATTAACCCTGCTTGCATACTGAGTTTAAACAGCAGTCTGTTAGGTTACGGATGCGATCAATGTGGTGGGGCCTTTCTTGTGTTATTTTGACAGAATGACAGGTTTCTGGCGGGGAATAAGGATTAAGATGTTAGGAGTGATGCTTTTTGATAGATATATGAGTATGGGATTTAGGGTTTTTGTTTAGTGTGCTCGCTAAGATCTTTTCTTTCAATATTATGCCTACGTATTCCCGTTTACCGAAACATGGAAATCAGAGCGTTCGTAGTTCCTCCTATTCTATGGGAGGAAATGGTATTTGGTGTCTTGTTCAAAGCCCAAGACGTGAAGCTGAAGGTAGTTTGTATCTTGTTCAAAGCCCAAGATGTGAAGCTAAAGAGTATATTTGTATCTTGTTCAAAGCCCAAGATGTGGAGCTAAAAGGTGTTGACTTTAGAGAGAATTTGTCATCTCTAAAGAGGGGGTTGTATGTCACAACTGTTTATAAAGGAGAACTACTTTAACCGGGATTTGTGAATCCGACAATGCCATAATTTCCTTTATAGGGGATTTCCAACCTAAAGGAGAAGACTTTAACTCAGTGTAGAGCAATGCTATCTTTCCTTAGGAATTTCTCATGCTAAAAGAGGGACAGTGGCATGGATGTAGATGATCCGGAGGCTTTCCGCTTACAGCGATTAGATGAAGAGGAAAGAGTTGTTGACGTTTGTGTACTGTGAACGAGGCACATCTTTGATGCTAAAAGGTTGATTGGATCAACCAGTGGTTTTCTTATACAAAGCCTAAGAGGAGGCTATGGGCCCAACAAGAGGGTGTTTTTGTGTCTCGTACAAAGCCCGAGAGAAAGGTTAAAAGGGTTTTGACTCGACGAAGGAGTCTTTTGGTATCTCGTATAAAGCCCAAGATGAAGGCTATTTGACTCAACAAGAGAGTTTTTTGTATCTCGTACAAAGCCCGAGATGGAGGCAAAAGGGGTGATTGACTCAACGAGGGAGTCTCTTATGTGTCTCGTACAAAGCCCGAGAGAGAGGCTAACCGTTGTTTGACTCCGCTGGGGAGAATCATTGTACAAAGCCCAAGAGGAGGCTAGTATGACTGTTTCAGTTGAGTGATAGGTCCAATATACTGATTTTGAAAGAGAAAATCAGTTCTTATATGAGCAACACTGTACTCAAGGATTTGATTCGAGGATCCGGGTTATTCCTGTTCTTTAAGGAAGTGGGAAATCCAAAGGGTATTGAGACTGTCCGAGTCTATGGGTTTTCTTCCTATTTAACGAAGGGGTCACTTGAGAATGTCTTGAAGACTCAAGGAGATTGGACTGTCCAAGTCTAGAGTTTCATCTTTCGTACTATGCTTTGAGAAACAGTAGTAGACTCTTTGAAAGGATTGTTCTATGCAGATGACTAAGTTCTATTCCTATACCTCTAGGAGGTCGTCGGAACAATTTGTATGAAGCCCAAGAGGAGGCTGGAAGCTTTTAAGAAGCCGACGGGTCCTTGTGCGAAGCCCAAGAGGAGGCTATCATTCCCGGAGGAAGAGATCATTATACGAAGCCTAAGAGGAGGCTGTGAATACTTCTAAGAAGCCGAGAGGTCCTTATACTAAGCCCAAGAGGAGGCAGGGTTGCTTTTAGGAAGCCTGTGGGTCCTTGTATGATGCCCAAGAGGAGGCCGATGCTTTTAAGAAGCCCGTGGGTCCCCAAACCCCGAGAAATTCAAGACAGGCTATTCACAGGGAATAGATCAAGCCAGGAAAGTCCGAGAATTTGGAAGAAACTCAAAGATGCCATTCACGGAGAATACATTCATCTCTGGGAGTAGAATTTCTTGACAATTCCTAATGAGGACATCCGAAGAGAAGACTGTATCTGGTGATCCTAGACGTAGTTACCGGGGAAACTCTAAATATCTATACTATTATTACACAGTTGATATGAGTTTATGAAAGGAGACTTACAGTAAGCAGCCCCACAATACAGTTATATGTATATGAAAGCAGTAAACGAAAGCGTATATACACTTACTCGGTTGTAGAGCTTCCATGTTGTTTGGTTAGTTGTTCAACAAATAAAGATTGAAAACAATAGTATATTCAAAATCAAAGGAGAAAGTGCTTTGAAAAAGAAAGATTTGGGGCTTACAGCTCAAGGAGAGGCCCAGGGTTTTATCAGTGATTGCACTGTTGAATTTGTACAGAGGGACTTATACAAGTGACTGAGGCCCAAAAAGCTTTTCTGTACAAAGGGATGGGTCTTACACTCTCTCAAGAGGCCAAAAAAGTTTTAAAGAAAAAGAGTGGGACTTATAACACGAGGGTAGGCCCAAATGATTTTTCGTTAAAAATGGCGATCGCGCCGAGGTTTTCTTTTAACACGGAGGGACTTATACAATAAGTGAGGCCCAAATGGTTTTGGTTAAAAGGGGATTAGGTCTTACACTTTATTAGAGGCCCAAAAGTTTTGAATGGGTCTTATAGCTCGAGGAGAGGCCCAGATGGTTTATTTTTAAACTGGCGACGATCGTGCCGAATTTAAAAATGTACAGAGGGACTTATACAATAAGTGAGGTCCAAAATGTTTCTGTACAAGTGGCTTGGGTCTTACACTATAATAGAGGCCCAAAAAGTTTTGAAAATGATTTGTGAGGGTTGAATTAATCCAAAAACCCTAATTTGTTTTCAAAATGTGTTTTAATTGAATAAAAATTCAATTAAAATAATCAAAATTGTTTAACATATGAAAAACAAATTGTGATCTTGGATTAATGCTTCAAAAATTAAGTATTGACCTACAAAATAATTAGAAGGCATCAAAAGTTGCAAAATCAAGGTGGAAAAAATATTTTAAATGTAAAAAACAATTAAAACATTAATTCTTTGGAAAAATATCAATTATATAAAATAAATAATATTTTTGGGATTTTTTTGGAAAATAAGATATTTTAACATTTTTGTGAATTATTAAAAAAAGAATCAACTCAAAATCATTAAAACTCAGAGAGAAATTAATTTTTGAATCAATTAAATAAAATCACAAAATTCAAATATTTGAATTTTCAAAAAATGGCGCCAAGAACAGACCAAGAACACGCGCGTGTTCTGGGTTTGCCCAGATTTGCATTTTCTATCCAATCTCACTGAATACTTGATCATATCATGTAATCCACATACCAATCAACTCGTTTTAACCTCACGATCATGTCTATGGCAATTAATTTCATTTAAATTAAGCATAAAACAAGAAATCACGAAAAATCCTCAAGAACCCTAGATTCTGCATGAAGGCTGGGATTTTTGATACACGATTCAAACAATGCAATTAATTGAGGGGAAATATTCCATGCATGATTATGAACATATGGCCAAATTATTGTGCAGCAAAAATTGCATGGATCATATAGTTAGAAGAGCTCATTCTTACCTCTTGCAGCTGGTGATCGTGTTTTATGTTGGAGGTGTTACAGCTAGGTTCCAATGATCTGAATAGCTTCCCTAGGTGCCATGGAGTGTATTTGGATGCTTGGAATGGATTGAAATGGTTTGGAGCTGAAGATGGTACCTCAACTGCCAAACTATCAAGAACTTGAGCAATTGGCTAGTGATTTTGTGAAATCAGTGTTCCAGATGTTATGTGAGTGTTTGGATCACTTCTATATGATGTATGTGAGGTGTGTGAGTGATTGGTTTGATTGGAAAAGCTCTCAAACTCAAAACCCGATAGTGACTTGCCTTAGAAGGCAAAATTGGAGTGAAAGAAGAGATTTTGAGGAAAGGATCTGTTTGATGGCTTTGGTGTACTCAAACTGATCACAATTGAGCTCTATTTATAGTAGAACAAGTTTGTTTTGCAAGGAATAGTGAATGGCAACTGCTGAGTAGGTTTGGCCAATGTTGGCAAATGAAAATCCAAGTCTCCGCTAGCCATTGACTAGAGGTTAGGGCACAGGCTACTGGTCCCCTTGGTCTTAGATAAGTATTGACTGAATTCAGTTACTAAGAGGTCAGTTCATGCCACCTTGATGCTTCCATTGAATGCTCTAATCCAAAATTGGAGTCTTGTCCCTATTTTGGCAATTCTAGGTTCAACATGTTATTTCTTGTTCCAAAGACTTTGGAGGCTTGGCTCAATGATTGTTCCCTTTAGATTCAATCCTCAGAGGTGTCCAAGTGGATAGGAGCATTTGGATTTGGCTGATTTTGGCAAATCGACCAAAAGTGTAAAAATCTGCCTTGCCTTGGCAAATTTCAGCAAGGCAACTTGCCAATGTCATATCTCATGGCTCAAGTTGAATTTGGTAATGTTCTTTGTCATTTTGGAAAGCCCTTACATGATACAACAACTGTTTGAACATGTTTGGTTTTGATCTCTTTTGAATCCAAGTGAAAAATCCCCCTACATTTGGAAAAAAGTAAAGGCAGATTCTGACTTAGTGAAATTTTCACTAAGTGTTGGAACAAAATGACTTTTATTGATTTTGATGACTCCATAGGTCAGTATGAAGCTTTTGTAGAGGGCAATGTGATCTACAAATCAAGCTTTGAATGGGGAGCAATGGCCTTGTGGTTTAGGAGTTATGGTCCTCCAAAGTTGGCACATTAGTGTCACTTTTTCCATAACTTAGAAATTTTTCTAAGTTTTTATGGTTACCCCTTTTACAAGTTATCCCACTTTCTTTGACTTTTCTTGATGAATGATGATTCAAATCATACATTAACATCATTTTAGGGTTAAAAATCCATTTTGGTGAAAAATCTCAAAAAGTCAAAGTTGACTTTTATGCACAGTTGACTTTTTATCAGATGAATTCCAAACTGTGCAATTCTTCCGGAAATCATGTCCTTGACCTAAATCAAACTTGATGGACATGTTCCATGGGTGTCATAGGGTATATTGAATCATGTCTTAGTGTTTGGGAGCATGTCCTGGTCAAAAGTCAAAGTTACAGTTGACTTTCCTCGCGAAACCCTAATTGTGGTGCAGATGAAATTGAAACTTGTTGCTCAAGCTTCTTGGATTAATCCATTGTTACAATGGATCAATATGGCATATTGGAGACCCTCAAATCATGTCTTGAGGTCTTGGCTCATGATTTGTCCCAAAAGTCAACTTAGGGGTGAATTAGGTCAAGAAACCCTAATTCCTGATTTTTGAGGTATGCATCCCTTGAGGTCAAATTGACTTGATGATTGGGTTCACGAGGTTCCATGGAGTATATTAGGTTATGTTTTGGATCATTGGCTTGTGCCCAGATGAAAAATTTCCATCTGGAGGCCCTAGTCGACCAAAACCCTAATTTGGTGACACTGTCGATCTTGAGGCTTGACCCACCTAGAAGGGAGCAACCTTGTGCTTAATCCTTGAAGTGGGAGTCTTTTTGATCCATTGTGGATATTTTAGAGGTTAGACAAGTTGAAGATCAAGTCATTCCTTGATTGATCCTTTGTCTAAGGCTCTGAGAGGGCTTGAAACCCTAATTTTGATTGTGGTGAATGCTCAACAATTCCTTGAGGAGATTGAGGAGGCATGATGGTTCATCCATATTGTGATGATGATTTGCACAATGATGGGAAATCTTAGTGGTCAAAATTTGGGGTATGACAATGTCTCCCTTTAGAGATGACAAATTCTCTCTTCATCAAACCTTTTAGCTTCAATCTTAGGCTTTGAACAAGACACAAATACTCTTTAGCTTCAATCTTGGGCCTTGAACAAGACACCAAATATATTTTCCTCCCATAGAATAGGAGGAACTATGATTGCTCTGATTTCCCTGTTTATCTTTAACGGGAATACGTAGGATTAAGATTGCAAAATCTTAGCGAGCACACCAATCAAAAACTTTAGGTCCAATATCTTCAAACACCAATCAAAACCCTTTGGTCCAGTACCTCACCAAAAACATCGGAAAACCCGAAATCAACAAAAACTCTCTCTCTCAAACACTCCCAAAGGAGAAACTTTCCCAGCCCACGACAGACAAACACCAGTAAGTAGAAAAAAGTGTAGAAATTGCTAATAACCTGTGGATAACCACATATAGGATGGGTAATTGACAACTCCCCACTGTATAACTTGACCTCGAACTCCCCAATCTCTTAGCATTTGTTCAGTAAAACATTTTTGTGCAAGGATAGTTTTAGATAGCTTCCCTTTCCTTTCCAGCTTCATAGGATAAATAAGAAATTAGAAAGTAGCACCCAACTCCTACCATTGCGGTGAGGAGAAACCCATGGCGATAAGGTGGTCGCGTCACCAACAAAGATCGCACGCTACAGGAACATCAAGCATCATCTATAACATCATTCAATATCATCAAAACCATAAATTTCAAGTATGTTTTTTTATTTTTTAGTAAATATTCGAGTTTTATGGTAAATGTGTAGAAATTAATAATGATTAGGATTAGAAATGTGTAGGAATTTCATGTAACGTAGTTTAGCCTTAGTGTATGAATTGTTTGTGTGTTCAAAATAGCGATCAGATAATATTTTTTCAACTTGCAAGAGGTACATTCGCCATTGACACGACGTCTGTGTTGCAGAACATTCTGGAGATAAATCTCCGAAATTATTCAGCGTTTCATATTCCTGGAGAAATTTTGGAGATACATCTCTGAAACTCTTCAAAGTTAAAGTTTTATGGTGTTTCTAGAGATTCATTTCTAGAATTGTTCAACGTTATTGTTTTATGGGGCTTCCGGAGATGTATCTCTGGAATTTCCTGTAGCATGTTTTTTTTAATAAATTTTCTTGCTTGTGTTTGTTGTTTGTGTGCACTAATTATATGTCTTACTTTAGCTTACATGCATAATGGCTGACATAGTCGACAGACTGAGACATGGCATGGTTGCTCAGCATACATCCGTTCGGCAGGAGCGGAGCTAACAGGTTCCTGAGGCAGCAAGTACATCTAGTCAGATAGAGCCGTCGAATTTTGGAGCGTCGTCTACTTCTGGGGCTAGTTCTTCACCTCAGGCCACTCCATCTCAGGCCACTCCACCTTCTATTTCTTTCCGTAGGAGACAGGATTCACCATCTGACGCATCATTTCCCTCATCCTCCAACAGGCGTTAGAATTCACAAGTGCCACCTCCCGCTAATGATCCTGCTGATCCAGTGCCACCTCCAGCGGGTGAGGCTGGTGCGGATGTTGTGTTAGAGGGTTTTGTAGGAGGTCCATATGATTTGTGCTTACTTTCTATGTATCCAGACCAATCTGTCATATATATCTAGGGCAGAAAGGTAGAATTTGTTGGATTTTTTATTTTTTTATGCGTTAATTTTAATAGCTGACATTGATTATTTTTTATCAGGGAGAGATTCCTCCATCATGGGAGGATGACGAAAGACGAGGCAGTAAAGATGATGGTAGAACATATGGGGGCTAATATAGAGAAGGCGGTAGAGGAGGTGGATAGGATCAGGGGTGCTCATGCTAGATTTAAGTTCCCGAGGAAGATCTATGATGATGAGTTCCTTAGGCACAACAGGCTCATGGTGATGATGAGTAGGTGGTGGTACACATAACTCGTGCTTTGAGGGCACACTTTCTTTTTTTGGTTGACACATGCATTTTTGTGGATACGAGTGCCACTTATACTGACGTTGCATACCTCTTATACTTCTTGGATCTCACTCGGATCTATGAGTACAACTAGGGGGCGCCTTGCCTGGCCTATCTTTATTCAAAGTTGAGAGAGGGATGTAGGTGGAAGACGAAGCAGGTCACAGGCAGCGTGACACTACTTATGGTAATATTTCTTGATCCTTGAATGTTTTTTTTCATTTTCATTTTATATTTGAGAAACCATTGTCGATAATTCTTGACCCTTGAATGTTTTTTTTATTTTCTTATTAGGCTTGGATCCTCCAGTACTTTCTGCGCATCACTGGATGGGCGAGCATGGATGAGTACACTGAGTATATACCGCATGCCAATGCTTTTACTAGCTCAAAGGGAACCAGACGACCGAGCCTTTCAGTGTCCATCTTGACCGTTTGGTTGCCGAGGACATGGACTTCAACAACTACGTGGATCACCATCAGACACGTCTATTTAACGAGATAGTGTTATACTTCAAATGGTTGGCCTGCGGATCATGTATCACTGCTCCTCATCTTCCCTTGCACGTCATGCGGCAGTTCGGGTACACCCAGACCATCCCCAAACACCCAGATGTCTCTGCTCCTCATGCCTTGTCTCGTAGACAGAGAGACAAGATGTTTGCTGATTATGAGAGTCATCTGGTACCGGAGGAAGCACGAGCTACCATAGCACTGAACGATTGGAGCTATGGCAAGGGGTACATCACATGGTTCTTCAGGGTGTCGCATCCTTACATGGTACATACTGCTCCAGGAGATACTCTGAGACTAGCTCATCAGGAGATACTAGAGGAGGAGTAGGCTCAGTTAGATCATACTGATGATGTCTTGCCTGGGTATCATCGCATAATGGAGATTTCCTGGGTAGACATTGACGAGGGTATCTTCCCTGATGGGTCTGCTGTCAGGCGAGTCCTAGATGACATCATGGCGGAGGCATAGGGGACACTATTGTACCAGAGACATCGTCGGAGGATGGGGGAATTGATGGCCGAGGAGGCAGAGGAAAAAGAGGAGGCATTAGAGGTAGATGAGATATTGTCAGGCACACAAAGTAGTAGTCTGTCAATATTTTGTTGTATATTACTATACTCTCTACTTTATTTTTACGGTTTTATTACATTTTGGATTTCGTGTATGACATTTGCTACATATATTGGTATATCATTTTCGACACATCCAGTATTAGTCTCTTATTATTTTGTACGTCTATTTTTATATTTGAGATTGTGCTTCATACTTCATCTGAAAACAAATACACAACTTATAACAAAAACACACATTCTGATACACTTCAGAGATGTATCTCCGGAATATTACCGGAGATGCATCTCCGGAACAAATCAAATGTAATTTTTTTTTAGTGACATGTTTTGAATGTTTAAAATTGTTTCGGATATATATATCCAGAATATGTCAACGTTTATTAAAAAATAGGTGCGTTCAGAGATATATCTCTGAAATTAGAAGATATATGTGAAAATTTACATGGTGCATTAGAAACATCTTGGATACAATAAGAAATTCTGCACAAAATTTTGTCTCAACCCTAAAAAGCCCGAGATCCATTATGACCGCCCCATACAGGGGCGTGTATTCCAATTTAACAAATCTACTTGTAGCAAATGGTGTTGACTTGACGCATGAGCAAGCTTTTCACTACATAAGAGAAAGCTTTAATGTAAAAAAAAAAGCTGTTGAATTGAAAACCTAAAATTTATACCTTCTCATAACGGTAAATAATATTTTAAGTTCTCTCCTCTTCTCTAAAACACCCCATTTCAAGAAAAACAAAATTGTTGATTATTAATTTTGTTATCACGGCTCTTTTTTTTCTCATTACTAATCTCTAATTATTGTTGTATTAAAAAGTAAATTTTGTAAGATTTTATAAACAATTTACTTTTATTAATATTATGAAAATTATAAATTAAAAAGTTAAAATAATAATAACAATAAATATTAAGAGATTTAGTAAAAAGTGTTACATTAATAATTTATTGGTATTGTAAAAAAACATGTATTTTAATATATAATTTTATATTATTATTGGATGTAATAATCAAGCTTAATTGATTAAAGGGATTTTTTAAATTTATGTAATGTTATTTTATATTAAAATGTTGTTTGTTTTATAATACGACATACTACCTTCATTTCCAAATATAGAACAACTTTGGCAAAATAAGAAAAATTAAGAAAAATAATTATAGTATTAAATTTTTTAATAATGATTAATTTTTTATACATAAAATTCTATCGAGAGAGTTAATTTTGTTAAATATGTAATTCATTGTTTTAGAAAGATTATATTTGATTTAGAAAGATCAGATTTGATTTAGAAATATTAGATTAGATATTTTTGGGCTTTTATAGTTTGGGCTTTAACTTGAGATGCAAGTTAACCTAAATCTATAAATAGGGAGGAACCCTTATCATTGTAATAATCAAGTTTGATAATCACGGTTTTGCAGTTGCTAAGTAATAATAAAATTCCACAGTTGTGGGCAGAGAGAACTCTGCATAATTTTTCATCTTCTTCTCCAACGCTATTGTTTTTTTCTTTCTTTCAAACCTTTTCTTTTCATTGCCATTGTGTGATTGTTAACAATCTTGAGATCAAGATCGAATAGAAATTCTCTATAGGTTGTGGTTGAATTCCAACATCTGGTATCTAGAGCTCTAGTTACGATTCAAGGAAGGAAAATCGTGATGGCGATGAATCACACGAACGGTCACTTTCCAGAAAATCTTCCAATTCTCAAGAAAGATAATTATGAGAATTGGTCCAAGCAGATTAAGGTGGTTTTTTGTTACCAAGATCTTTGGGATCTTGTGAAGGAGGGATTATCACCGCTTGCAGAAACTATGACAGATCAGGAGAAAGCAACATATAAAGAATGAAAGAATAAAGATTATAAAGCTCTCTTTATAATCTATCAATGTGTTGATTCAGATAACTTTGAAAAGGTTAGTGATGTAGGCTCAGCAAAAGAAGCTTGGGAGATTCTTAAAAAATTGTTTGGAGGCGCAGAGAAGGCGAAAGAGGTGAGGTTATAAACTCACAAAAGGACTTATGAATTGCTTCAGATGGAAGACAATGAAAGTATAACAGATTTCTTCACCAGAGTTACAAAGCTGGTGAATCAAATCAAGGTATGTGGAGAAGTGTTGACAACAAGATCAGTTGTGTCAAAGATCTTGAGTTCATTGGCTCCTAAATTCGACCACATGGTAGAAGCCATAGAAGAGTCGAAAGACTTATCAGTATTGACGAAGGAAGAACTTCAAGGGACGCTTGAGTCTCATGAACAAAGGATGGCTGAAGGAGCTGCTGGAAAGTCGAAGAGTGATATGGCTTTGCAGGCGCAGTCAGAAAAAGAAAGGAAAGGTAAAGGAAGCTGGAATGGAAATAAAGGTAGAGGAGGCTATAACAATTCGACTGGTCAAAATCAGCATGAAGGAAACTGGTCGAATCAGAGAAAACCCTGGAACCAAGGTAACCAAAGAGGTGCTGCTGCAGGTAGAGGAATAAGTGGTGGTCGAAAGCCTGACAAAGGTCACATTCAGTGTTTCAATTGTAAAAAATATGGTCACTATTTTAGTGATTGTCCAGAAAAGAAGAAGAATCAAGAAACTGATGCAAATCTGGCGAAACATGAAGAAGAAGAGATGTTGCTGATGGTCACAACACGAGAGGAAGAGATATTTCAGGACCAGTGGTACTTAGCCTCAGGATTCTCATCACACATGACTGGAAGGAAAGAATGGTTTGTCAACATGAAGCCCCCGTCGAAGAACACAATGAAGTTTGCAAATGATAACAATCTAGCAGCTGAAGGTGTTGGTGATGTTCAGATCATGAGGAAGGATGGTAAGAAATCAATAATTTCCAATGTGTTATATATACCAAGCATGAAAAGTAACATGCTCTGCTCAGTATAGGACGGCTTGTGGAAAAGAACTACAAGGTAGTTTTCGAATACAAGATGAAGAAAGTTCTCGACGAATGTGGTAGGCTGATCTTGAAGGCTCTAATGTCTCAGAATAGGACATTCAAGATTGAACTCAATGTGATGGAGCATAAGTGCCTAGCAACTGCAGCTATCAGAGATGAGTGGTTATGGCATTTTTGAATAGGTCATCTCAACTTCAATGACATTAGAGAGCTAAAGAGAAGAAATGTGGCTTCAAGATTGTCGCGGCCAACAAAATGACAGAGTCGCCATCATCCCTTATTCGTCCTAAGGACAGGAAAATAATGATAAAACCTAAATCCTAAGGGAGAGACACTAAGGTTCGGGAGTCGGTTAAGTTAGGGGAAGGTGTTAGGCACCTCTCACCTCCATTATACTCAATGGGATCCTCCTTAAGTTCTAGGGTATGTTTGTTTGTTACTTGAATGTTTGACTGTTTATATTTATTTACAAAATCCTTATTTTGATACAAAGAAGATGACCTTAATATAGAAGGGGAACCCTAAGTTTTTATTATTATTGTACTCGCTAGGGTTTACAACCCTGTGCCTACGTACCCTCAAATTTGAAGGATCAGAGTCTCCGGAGTTCACCTCCCCTGTCCCCTATCCCTATTCCTATCCCTATTCTTATCCCTTTATTTATACTCTTGGATCACCAGAGTTCTATCCCAAAATCCCAATCTCTTTGTTTATACTCTCGGATATCAAGGGTCTAATCTCAAAATCCTAATTCCTTGCCCTATATTTATACTCTTGGAACTTAAGAGTCTAATCCCAAAATCTTAATCCATTGAACTTAAGAGTCTAATCCTAAAATCCTAATCCCTTGTCCTATATTTATACTCTTGGAACTTAAGAGTCTAATCTCAAAATCCTAATTCCTTGCCCTATATTTATACTCTTGGAACTTAAGAGTCTAATCCCAAAATCTTAATCTCTTGCCCTATATTTATACTCTTGGAACTTAAGAGTCTAATCCCAAAATCTTAATTCCTTGCCCTATATTTATACTCTTTGGACGTAAGAGTTTTATCTCATTTTTAGTTTTTTATCCCAAATTATATCCCTTATGTTATTTATTTTAAAATAATTAATCTCTAACTTGATTATATTTTGTCAATTATAATTATTTAATGAATAATACATAATATTCTAAAAATATAAATTAAATCTTAAAATATCCCAACATTGAATTAATCTCAATTATCCTAAAAATACAAAATTATCCCAATTATTAGAATTAATCCTAGATATTAAATCCCAACTATTCAAAATAATCAATTATCCCATTATTATATTACGCTCCTCTAAATACGTTAATTAACTTAAATTATTCCTAATTAATCTAAATTATATCCCTTAGATGTAGAGAAGTTAAATTAATTAAAGAAAATTAATTTAATATTCAAATTGACCCCTTTTATCCCTAATAAGTTATTCTCTATCCATTATTTAGCATATTATAAAAATTAACTAACTAAGTTAAAATCCCAATTATTTTATTATCAAACTAAATAAATAAATAAATTAATAACCCCAAATACTTAATTATTATAATAAACCCACTTTCTATTAATAAATTATAAATTAACCCAAATTTATAAACCCAATTCTATAAAATAACAAACACACATTTTTAGTAATAAAAATAAAGTAAATAAGTTAAATAACCCAAATTTATAAATTATAATAAATAGACCTAAATTTATAAAATAACCCTAACTATTTTTAATTAAAAAAATAAGTTAAATAACCCAAATTTATTAATTATAATAAATAGACCTAAATTTATAAAATAAACCCAACCATTTTTAATTATAAAAATAAGTAAAATAATCCAAATTTATTAATTATAATAAATAGACCTAAATTTATAAAATAACCCCAACCATTTTTAATTATAAAAATAAGTTAAATAACCCGAAAAAATTATAATAACCCCAAAATATAAATTAACCCAAATTTATAAACCCACTTCTATAAAATATCAAACCCACATTTTTCGTAATAAAAATAAAGTAAATCAGTTAAATAACCCAAATTTATTAATTATAATAAATAGACCTAAATTTATAAAATAACCCCAACCATTTTTAATTATAAAAATAAGTTAAATAACCCTAACAAATTATAATAAATAGACCTAAATTTATAAAATAACCCCAACGATTTTTTATTATAAAAATAAGTTAAATAACCCTAACAAATTATAATAACCACAAAATATAAATTAACCCAAAATTCTAAAATAAAAATTAAATCCAAATACTCTATAATATAAATTAACCCAAAATTATGTAAATAAAACCCTTCTTTATAATAATTCCAAAATATCAATTAAACCCAAAATTCTAAAATATAAATAAAATCCACATTATATAAATAGGCCCCCAATTTATAAATTAAACCAGAAATATAAATTAAACCAAAAATTATAACTTAATGTTATTAATTCAACCCTTAGTATTAACATCTAATTATTAATACTCCAGTTAAATATTTTTAACCCTTAAATTATTCCTTTATTATTTTACAAAGTATTTCATTGATCAATATATTATTTCCATAATCCTATATTATTAATACATAAACCACTAAAGTATTTTAAGTGATTATCCAAATTCCTAATCCTAATTATATATTCCATCAACCCCTTACTTATTAAAAAGGTTTTAATAAACTTAATTAACTTAATTCTTAATCCCAATAGTTATTATCTCTAATAATTTTATTAACTAATATCTTATTTGATTATATATTTTGTTCTTTCTTATTATAATATTCTAATAATAAATTATTTAAAAGACATATTTTATTTATTATTATTACTTTATTTATTTATGAAATAGTTATCAAAACCAAATATTAATGCATATTTTAATCCATTAAAAAAAATAGTTACTTTATTTATTTTTGAAGAACACTGTTACTAGAAATTTTGGTTAAATTTAGAACATGTTATATTAAAAAAATCCATTAAAAAAATCAATTTTAGTAATGTTTTAATTTGAGATACACTTTGATTATTGATTATTCAATTTTAATCCATTATTTTGGTGTGAGATCTCACACCAAAGGAAAGTTATTATTATTCATTGCATCTTCGATTCAATCGTATTCGAGAATCATTCTTGGAAATCCCCCAGCTGTCTTAGAACGATTAGATTCTATATACGCCTAGTTCGACCCCCTCACCCTTTATTTTAATTGAATCTCTATTTTTTTGTTGAATTTCCTGGTAATTGTTTTCATTTTATTTATATTTTTGGATTGTTATAAAAAATTTTCATAATTTCTTTTGATTTTTTTATTTATGTTCCTTAATTAAAATTGAAACATTACTCAGTTTTTTTATTTATTTTTTGATTATTCAGTTTTTTAAATTAATCAGACAATAATCAAAGTCTATCTCAAATTAAAACATTACTAAAATTGATTTTTTTTAATGGATTTTTTTAATATAACATGTTCTAAATTTAACCAAAATTTCTAGTAACAGTGTTCTTCAAAAATAAATAAAGTAACTATTTTTTTAATGGATTAAAATATGCATTAATATTTGGTTTTGATAACTATTTCATAAATAAATAAAGTAATAATAATAAATAAAATATGTCTTTTAAATAATTTATTATAAGAATATTATAATAAGAAAGAACAAAATATATAATCAAATAAAATATTAGTTAATACAATTATTAGGGATAATAACCATTAGGATTAAGAATTAAGTTAATTAAAACCTTTTTAATAATTAAGGGGTTGATGGAATATATAATTAGGATTAGGAAATTGGATAATCACTTAAAATACTTTAGTGGTTTAGGGATTAATAATATAGGAATATGGAAATAATATATTGATCAATGAAATACTTTGTAAAATTATTAAGGAATAATTTAAGAGTTAAAAATATTTAATTGGAGTCTATTTATATAATTGGAGTCTATTTAAGGAATAAAATCCACATTACCAAGGGTTGATTTAATAACATTAAGTTATAATTGGAGTCTATTTATATAATTGGAGTCTATTAACTTAAGGAATAACTTAATTGGAGTCTATTTATATAATTGGAGTCTATTTAAGGAATAAAATCCACATTACTAAGGGTTGATTTAATAACATTAAGTTATAATTTTTGGTTTAATTTATATTTTTGGTTTAATTTATAAATTGGGGTCTATTTAAATAATGTGAATTTTATTTATATTTTAGAATTTTGGGTTTAATTGATATTTTGGGATTATTATAAAGAAGGGTTTCATTTACAAAATTTTGAGTTAATTTATATTATTGAGAATTTGGATTTAATTTTTATTTTAGAATTTTGGGTTAATTTATATTTTGGGGTTATTATAATTTGTTAGGGTTATTTAACTAATTTTTATAATTAAAAATCGTTGGGGTTATTTTAAAAATTTAGGTCTATTTATTATAATTTGTTAGGGTTATTTAACTTATTTTTATAATTAAAAATGGTTGGGGTTATTTTATAAATTTAGGTCTATTTATTATAATTAATAAATTTGGGTTATTTAACTTATTTACTTTGTTTTTATTACTAAAAATGTGGGTTTGATATTTTATAGAATTGGGTCTATAAATTTGGGTTAATTTATATTTTGGGATTATTATAATTTGTTTGGGTTGTTTAACTTATTTTTATAATTAAAAATGGTTGGGGTTATTTTATAAATTTAGGTATATTTATTATAATAAATAAATTTGGGTTATTTAACTTATTTTTATAATTAAAAATGGTTGGGGTTAATTTATAAATTTAGGTCTATTTATTATAATTAATAAATTTGGGTTATTTAACTTATTTTTATAATTAAAAATAGTTGGGGTTATTTTATAAATTTAGGTCTATTTATTATAATTAATAAATTTGGGTTATTTAACTTATTTACTTTATTTTTATTACTAAAAATGTGGGTTTGTTATTTTATAGAATTGGGTTTATAAATTTGGGTTAATTTATAATTTATTAATAGAAAGTGGGTTTATTATAATAATTAAGTATTTGGGGTTATTAATTAATTTATTTATTTACTTTGATAATTAAATAATTGGGATTTTAACTTAGTTAGTTAATTTTTATAATATGCTAAATAAGGGATAGAGAATAACTTATTAGGGAGAAAAGGGGTCCATTTGAATATTAAATTAATCGTCTTTAATTAATTTAAGTTCTCTACATCTAAGGGATATAATTTAGATTAATTAGGAATAATTTAAGTTAATTAACTTATTTAGAGGAGGGTAATCTAATAATGAGATAATTGATTATTTTGAATAGTTGGGATTTAATATCTAGGATTAATTCTAATAATTGGGATAATTTTGTATTTTTAGGATAATTGAGATTAATTCAATGTTGGGATATTTTAAGATTTAATTTATATTTTTAGGATATTATATATTATTCATTAAATAATTATAATTGACAAAATATAATCAAGTTAGAGATTAATTATTTTAAAATAAATAACATAAGGGATATAATTTGGGATAAAAAACTAAAAATGAGATAAAACTCTTACGTCCGAAGAGTATAAATATAGGGCAGGGAATTAGGATTTTGGGATTAGACTCTTAAGTTCCAAGAGTATAAATATAGGACAAGGGATTAGGATTTTGGGATTAGACTCTTAAGTTTCAAGATTATAAATATAGGGCAAGGGATTAAGATTTTGGGATTAGACTCTTAAGTTCCAAGAGTATAAATATAGGGCAAGGAATTAGGATTTTGGGATTAGACTCTTGATATCCGAGAGTATAAACAAAGGGATTGGGATTTTGGGACAGAACTCTTGTGATCCAAGTGTATAAATAAAGGGATAAGAATAGGGATAGGAATAGGGATAGGGGATAGGGGAGGTGAACTCCGGAAACTCTGATCCTTCAAATTTGAGGGTACGTAGGCATAGGAGTTTAAACCCTAGCGAGTACAATAATAATAAAAACTTAGGGTTCCCCTTCTATATTAAGGTCATCTTCTTTGTATCATAATAAGGATTTTGTAAATAAATATAAACAGTCAAACATTCAAGTAACAAACAAACATACCCTAGAACTTAAGGAGGATCCCATTGAGTATAATGGAGGTGAGAGGTGCCTAACACCTTCCCCTAACTTAACCGACTCCCGAACCTTAGTGTCTCTCCCTTAGGATTTAGGTTTTATCATTATTTTCCTATTCTTAGGACGAATAAGGGATGATGGCGACTCTGTCATTTTGCCGGCCGCAACAATCCTGAAGCCATATTTCTTCTCTTTAGCTCTCTGATGTCATTGAAGTTGAGATGACCTAGTCAAAAATGCCATAACCGCTCATCTCTGATAGCTGCAGTTGCTAGGAACTTGTTCTCCCCCACATTGAGTTCAATCTTGAATGTCCTATTCTGAGACATTAGAGCCTCGAGATCAGCCTACCACATGCGTCGAGAACTTTCTTCATCTTGTCTTAGAAAACTACCTTGTATTTCTTTTCCACAAGCTGCCCTATACTGAGCAGAGCATGTTACTTTTCATGCCTGGTATATATAACACATTGGAAATTATTAATTTCGTACCATCCTTCCTCATGATCTGAACATCACCAACACCTTCAGCTGCTAGATTGTTATCATTTGCAAACTTCATTGTGTTCTTCGACGGGGGCTTCATGTTGACAAGCCAATCTTTCCTTCCAGTCATGTGTGATGAGAATCCTGAGTCTAAGTACCACTGGTCCTGGAATATCTCTTTGTCTCGTGTTGTGACCATCAGCAACATCTCTTCTTCTTCATGTTTCACCAGTTTTGCATCAGTTTCTTGATTCTTCTTCTTTTCTGGACAATCACTAAAATAGTGACCATACTTTTGACAATTGAAACACTGAATGTGACCTTTGTCAGACTTTCTACCACCACTTATTCCTCTACCTGCAGCAGCACCTCTTTGGTTGCCTTGGTTCTAGGGTTTTCTCTGATTCGACCAGTTTCCTTCATGCTGATTTCGACCAGTCGAATTGTTGTAGCCTTCTCTACCTTTGTTTCCATTCCAGCTTCCTTTACCTTTCCTTTCTTTTGCTGAGTCTACCTCACTAACCTTTTCAAAGTTATCTGGATCAACACATTGATAGATTATAAAGAGAGCTTTAGAATCTTTATTCTTTAATTCTTAATATGTTGCTTTCTCCTGATCTATCGCAATTTCTGCAAGCGGTGATAATCCCTCCTTCACAAGATCCCAAAGATCTTGGTAACCGAAAACCACCTTAATCTGCTTGCACCAATTCTCATAATTATCTTTCTTGAGAATTGGAAGATTTGCTGGAAAGTGACCGTTCGTGTGATTCATCGCCATCACGATTTTCCTTCCTTGAATCGTAACTGGAGCTCTAGATACCAGATGTTGGAATTCAACCACAACCTATAGAGAATTCCTATTCGATCTTGATCTCAAGATTGTTAACAATCGCACAATGGCAATGAAAAGAAAAGGTTTGGAAGAAAGAAAAAAACAATAGCATTGGAGAAGAAGATGAAAAATTCTGCAGAGTTCTCTCTGCCCACAACTGTGGAATTTTATTATCACTTTGCAACTGCAAAACCTGATTATCAAACTTGATTATTACAATGATAAAGGTTCCTCTCTATTTATAGATTTAGGTTAACTTGCATTTCAAGTTAAAGCCCAAAAATATCTAATCTAATCTTTCTAAATCAAATATGATCTTTCTAAATCAAATATAATCTTTCTAAAATAATGAATTACATATTTAACAAAATTAACTCTCTCGATAGAATTTTATGTATAAAAAATTAATCATTATTAAAAAATTTAATACTATAATTATTTTTCTTAATTTTTCTTATTCTGCCAAAGTTGTTCTATATTTGGAAATGAAGGTAGTATGTCGTATTATAAAACAAAAAATATTTTAATATAAAATATCATTACATAAATTTAAAAAATCCCTTTAATCAATTAAGCTTGATTATTACATAATAATATAAAATTATATATTAAAATACATGTTTTTTTACAATACCCATAAATTATTAATGTAACACTTTTTACTAAATCTCTTAATATTTATTGTTATTATTATTTTAAATTTTTAATTTATAATTTTCATAATATTAATAAAAGTAAATTGTTTATAAAATCTTACAAAATTTACTTTTTAATACAACAATAATTAGAGATTAGTAATGAGAAAAAAAAGAGCCGTGATAACAAAATTAATAGTCAACAATTTTGTTTTTCTTGAAATGGGGTGTTTTAGAGAAGAGGAGAGAAGTTAAAATATTATTTACCGTATTGAGAAGGTTTAAATTTTAGGTTTTCAATTCAACAACCTTTTTTTTTTTTACATTAAAGCTTTCTCTTATGTAGTGAAAAGCATGCTCATGCGTCAAGTCAACACCATTTGCTACAATTTGAGTTGTTAAATTGGAATACACGACCCTGTATGGGGCGGTCATAATGGATCTCGAGCTTTTTAGGGTTGAGACAAAATTTTGTGCAGAATTTTTTATTGTAATCAAGATGTTTCTAATGCACCATGTAAATTTTCACATATATCTTCTAATTTCAGAGATATATCTCTGAACGCACCTATTTTTTAATAAACGTTGACATATTCTGGATATATATATCCGGAACAATTTTAAACATTCAAAACATATCACTCAATAGAAATTTACATTTGATTTGTTTCGGAGATGCATCTCCGGTAATATTCCGGAGATACATCTTTGAAGTGTATCAGAATGTGTGTTTTTGTTATAAGTTGTGTATTTGTTTTCAAATGAAGTATGAAGCACAATCTCAAATATAAAAATAGACGTACAAAATAATAAGAGACTAATACTGGATGTGTCAAAAATGATATACCAATATATGTAGAAAATGTCATACACGAAATCCTAAATGTAATAAAACCGTAAGAATAAAGTAGAGAGTATAGTAATATACAACAAAATATTGACAGACTACTACTTTGTGTGCCTGACAATATCTCATCTCCCTCTAATGCCTCCTCTGTTTCCTCTGCCTCCTCGGCCATCAATTCCCCCATCCTCCAACATTGTCTCCGGTACAATAGTGTCCCCTATGCCTCCGCCATGATGGCATCTAGGACTCGCCTAACAGCAGACCCATCAGGGAAGATACTCTCGTCAATGTCTACCCAGAAAATCTCCATTATGCGACGACAGCCAAGCAAGACATCATCTGTATGATCTAACTGAGCCTACTCCTCCTCTAGTATCTCCTGATGAGCTAGTCTCAGAGTATCTCCTGGAGCAGTATGCACCATGTAAGGACATGACACCCTGAAGAACCATGTGATGTACCCGTTGACATAGCTCCAATCCTTCAGTGCTATGGTAGCTCGTGCTTCCTCCGGTACCAGATGACTCTTATAATCAGCAAACATCTTGTCTATCTATCTACGAGACAAGGCAGGAGGAGCAGAGACATCTGGGTGTCTGGGGATGGTCTGGGTGTACCCGAACTGCCGCATGACGTGTACGGGAAGATGAGGAGCAGTGATACATGATCCGCAGGCCAAGCATTTGAAGTATAACACTATCTCGTTAAATGGACGTGTCTGATGGTGATCCACGTAGTTGTTGAAGTCCATGTCCTTGGCAACCAAACGGTCAAGATGGACACTGAAAGGCTCGACCGTATATACTCAGTGTACTCATCCATGCCCGCCCATCCAGCGATGCGCAGAAAGTACTCATGGATCCGAGTGAGATCCAAGAAGTATCAGAGGTATGCAACATCAGTATAAGTGGCACTCATATCCACAAAAATGCATGTGTCAACCAAAAAAAGAAAGTATGCCCTCAAAGCACGAGTTATGTGTACCGTCACCTGCTCATCATCACCATGAGCTTGTTGTGCCCTAAGGAACTCATCATCATAGATCTTCCTCGGGAACTTAAATCTAGCATGAGCACCCCTGATCCTATCCACCTCCTTCACCGCCTTCTCTAGATTAGCCTCCAAATGCTCTACCATCATCTTGACTGCCTCGTCTTTGGTCATCCTCCCATGATCGAGGAATCTCTCCCTGATAAAAAATAATCAATGTTAGCTATTAAAATTAATGCATAAAAAAATAAAAAATCCAACAAATTCTACCTTTTTGTCCTAGATATATCAGACAGATTGGTATGGATACATAGGAAGTTAGCACAAATCATATGGACCTCCTACAAAACCCTCTAGCACGGCATCCGCACCAGCCTCGCCCTCAGGAGGTGGCACTGGATCAGCAGGATCATCAGCGGGAGGTGACACTAGCTAAGTAGGAGGTGGCACTAGTGAATTCTAACGCCTGTTAGAGGATGAGGGAAATGACGCGTCATATGGTGAATCCTGTCTCCTATGGGAAGAAATAGAAGGTGGAGTGGCCTGAGATGGAGTGACTTGAGGTGAAGAACTAGCCCCAGAAGTAGACGACGCCCCAAAATTAGATGGCTCTATCTGACTAGATGTACTTGCTGCCTCAGGAACCTGTTAACTCCGCTCCTGCCGAACGGATGTATGTTGAGCAACCATGCCATGTCTCAGTCTGTCGACTATGTCAGCCATTATGCATGTAAGCTAAAGTAAGACATATAATTAGTGCACACAAACAAAAAACACAAGCAAGAAAATTTATTAAAAAAACATGCTACAGGAAATTCCAGAGATACATCTCCGGAAACCCCATAAAACAATAACGTTGAACAATTCTGGAAATGAATCTCTAGAAACACCATAAAACTTTAACTTTGAAGAGTTTCCGAGATGTATCTTCGAAATTTCTCCAAGTATATGAAACGCTGAATAATTCCGGAGATTTATCTCCAGAATGTTCTGCAACACAGAGGTCGTGTCAATGGCGAATGTACCTCTTGCAAGTTGAAAAAAGATTATCTGATCGCTATTTTGAACACACATACAATTCATACACTAAGGCTAAACTATGTTACATGAAATTCCTACACATTTCTAATCCTAATCATTATTAATTTCTACACATTTACCATAAAACTCGAATATTTTCTAAAAAATCGAAATACGTACTTGAAATTTATGGTTTTGATGATATTGAATGATGTTATAGATGATGCTTGATGTTCCTGTAGTTTGCGATCTTTGTCGGTGACGCGACCACCTTATCGCCATGGGTTTCTCCTCACTGCAATGGTAGGATTTGAGTGCTACTTTCTAATTTCTTATTTATCCTATGAAGCTGGAAAGGAAAGGGAAGCTATCTAAAACTATCCTTGCACGCAAATGTTTTACTGAACAAATGCTAAGAGATTGGGGAGTTCGGGGTCAGGTTATACAAAGGGGAGTTGTCAATTACCCATCCTATATGTGGTTATCCACAGGTTGTTAGCAATTTCTACACTTTTTTCTACTTACTGGTGTTTATCTGTCGTGGGCTGGGAAAGTTTCTCCTTTGGGAGTGTTTGAGAGAGAGAGTTTTTGTTGATTTCGGGTTTTCCGATGTTTTTGGTGAGGTATTGGACCTAATGTTTTTGATTGGTGTTTGAAGGTATTGGACCTAAAGTTTTTGATTGGTGTGCTCGCTAAGATTTCACAATCTTATGCCTACGTATTCCCGTTAAAGATAAACAGGGAAATTAGAGCAATCGTAGTTCCTCCTATTCTCTGGGAGGAAAAGATATTTGGTGTCTTGTTCAAAGCCCAAGATTGAAGTTAAAGAGTATTTGTGTCTTGTTCAAAGCCTAAGATTGAAGCTAAAAGGTTTGACGGAGAGAGAATTTGTCATCTCTAAAGGGAGACATCTCGTTTGTTTATCACAACTGTTGGGTGACTGATTATAAAGGAGAATTACTTTAATTGGGATATGTGAATCCAGCAATGCCATAATTTCCTTTATAGGGTGTTGTCTTGAAGGAGAAAACTTTAACTCAGTATAGAGTAATGCCATTTTTCCTTAGGAGTTTTTCATGCTAAGAGAGGGACGTTGGCGTAGATGTAAATAATCCAGAGGCTTGCCACTTACAGCAATTATATGAAAGAGGAAGTTTACCAGGATAAGAGATAGACTACAGCTTGGATATTTGAATCAACAAGTGTGCGACTTATAGCAGTTATCTGGGATTAAGGTTTGTTTTGAATGTCATTTTTGATGTGTGATATACAGAGAAATGTCTTCTTACAGAGAGGTTTGATTTCCTTTGAGGGGATTTTGGTTTTATGTGTGCCTTGATCAAAGCCCAAGGTTGAAGCTAAAAGGTTGATTGACTCCACTGGGGAGATTATTATCTGTCTTGTACAAAGCCCAAGATTGAGGCTGAAAAAGAGACTGACTCTTTTGGGGAATATCATTATACAAAGCCTAAGAGGAGGCTGAAAGTTGACTTTTTCGGGGAAATATTTTGTCTGTCTTATACATAGCCCAAGATTGAGGTTAAAAGTGGGTTTTTTTACTCCACGGAGGAATATTTGTATGTGTCTTGTACAAAGCCCAAGATTGAGGCTAAAAGGGGAAACTGACTCTACTGGTGAGAGGTTTTATCTGTCTTGTACAAAGCCCAAGATTGAGGCTAAAAGAAGATTGACTCTGCTGGAGAGTATGATTTGTCTTGTACAAAGCCCAAGATTGAGGCTGAAAAGAGGATTGACTCTGCTTAGGGAGATTTATATGTGTCTTGTACAAAGCCCAAGGTTAAGGCAAAAAGATATTTGACTGACTCAACTAGAGAGTTTTTTTATCTGTCTTGTACAAAGCCCAAGATTGAGGATGAAAGTTATAACTGACTTTACTGGTGAGACATTTATGTGGGTGTCTTATACAAAGCCCAAGATTGAAGCTGAAAAGAGACTGACCCAACAAGAGAGTGTTTTTATCTATCCTGTACAAAGCCCAAGATTGAGGCAGAAAGATGATTGACTCAACAAGAGAGTGAGGAAAGATCATTATACAAAGCCTATGAGGAGGCTAGCTTCTGCTGAGGACTATTGAAATCCAAAGGCAGGTCCTGATTGAGGAATCAAATCTTGCTGAGGATTACAGAAGAGTTGAAATATCAGATGCCTTGAGGTTCTGATAAAGGTTTATTGATAGTGATTTGACCCTAGCTGGGGAAATTTTAAAGTAAGGGTTTAAAGATTGAGTTTTGAAACCTGTGGAGGCCTTAACTCTGTTGGAAATTGATGAAATGATCAGGGTTTATCCTGTACTTTTGGGAAACTTGATTGTTTCTTTGAAATCCAAGAGAAGATGAGACTGGCCAAGTCTACTGGTATGGGAAGGTTTATCTTTGTATGATGCCCAAAAGGTGGCTGGTATATTAAGGGATGAGAATCAACCCTAAATTGGTTTGGCGTTTTGACTCTTTGGAAAAAGTGCTCTAACAAAGGATGACTAGGTTCTGTCCTACACCTGTGAGATGTCTTTGGGTCCTTGTACTAAGCCCAAGAGGAGGCATGAGAACTTCTAAGAAGCCTGAGGGTCCTTGTACAAAGCCCAAGAGACGGCTGGGGATGCTTTTAGGAAGCCTGTGGGTCCAAACATAAGAAAAGTTCAAGAAAAGTTTTACCGAGAATAATCTTTTCTTTAGTGAACAGTTCTAGGGTTTGAAGAAATTCAAGAGAGGTTTCACCGGGAATTAATCCTCTCTGGGGGAAATGAAATTCTTAGAAAAATTTCTAGTAGTGACAGTCTTGAGAAGAGTTTCACCAGGAATAATGCCTTTCTCTGTTCCATATTGTATAAGCCCAAGAGGAGGCAAGACTGTATCTGGAAATTCCAATGGGGAACTAGTTTTGACTGTGTTAAAAGAGTGACCACTGGCTTTATCTAATCCTAGACCTAATTGCCGGGGAAAACTCTAAGCAAGATATACAGGTATATATATATAAATATATATATATATATATATATATACAGATGAAATATATACTGTATGTAAAAGAGGGTAGGAGGACTTACAGGTGAGCAAGCTTTCAGCATTACAAATATATATATATATATATATATATATATATATACAAGTATGTAAAAGAAAGTTTTGAAACTTACAGGTGAGCAAGCTTCCATTGCAACAGCTGTATGGTTAGTTGTTCAAGAAATTAAAGAAAATTTTGATAACAACTATGGATTTGAATCTAAATAAAAGGGAAAGTTATTTTGAAAAGAAGATTAGGGCTTATACTCAAGGAGAAGCCCTGATATAACAGTGATCGCACCGTTGTTCTGAAAATTGTATCGGGACTTATACAATGACTGGGGCCTAAAAAGGTTTTTTGTACAAAGAGATGGGTCTTACACTCTATTAGAGGCCCAAAGAATGTTTGAAAAGAAAAGAAATGGAACTTACAACACAAGGGTAGGTCCATATGACTTACAATAATCATATATATATATATATATATATATATATATATATATATACACACACATATATATATATAGATATATTTTACAAACAAGAATTCAATAACATATATATAGATGATAATCGAAGGTTTGAAGGCACCAAGAATTCAATAACATATATATATATATATATATATATATATATATATATATATATATATATATATATATATATATATATATATATTGGCTTGATGAATTTGAATAATTAATAATAATAACATAAAATAAAAAATTGAATAATAATAATAGTCATATAATGATAATGAAAAAGTTTTTGATTTATTTTGATTGATATGATTTTTTGAGATTTTTTCCATAAAATTATGATTTTATTGAAACAATCATTTTTTTAAAAATGCATTAAATACAAATACGAAAATTAATATTTAAATAATAAAAAATACTATTTTTATGATTTTTTATGGTTTAATGGTAAAATAGAAAAAGTTAGTAATAAAGGAAAAAATAACTAAAAGTGGAAGAGGTAAGATTCGAACTCACGCACTCTCTGTTACAATCCTTAGGCCTACTCCTCTACCAAATGGACTCTTATGTTTGTTCAATATGAAATTACACCCAAAGAGTAACATACTAATTAAAATCTAATTTCTAATTTGCACTCTTCTTCCAAATGATACCTATACTATATTTTTTATTTTCTCTCTCCCTTTTTTTAATGTATAGTAATAGTATTTAATTTTTTAAAAGAAAAAATTAAAAAAACAAACTACTTATTATCACTATATTCTTTTTATTTATATAAGCAATAAAAGTGTGAAAAAAGAAAAGAAAGGTGGTCAAAATTTAGGGTACGACAAGGATTACCTGAAATCGACATTCCAAGTGAAGTCTGTGAAGAGTGTGTTCAGTCGAAACAACACAAGAATAGCTTCAGCAAGGATGCAAGAAGGAAGTCGAAGCCATTTCTAGAAGTCATATACTCTGATGTATGTGGTCCAATCTAGGTGGATTCGATTGCAGGCAACAAATACTTTGTCACGTTCATAGATGATTACAGTTGAAAGTTGTGGACTTACCTCATTAAGAAGAAAAGTGATGTGATCGAGGTATTTGCCAGATTCAAATCTATGGTCGAAATACATAGTGGTCGAAAGCTGAAAATTATGAGGACTAATTGTGGTGGAGAGTATTTGTCAAAAGAGTTCGATGCATTATGTGAAAAAGAAGGGATTGTGCATGAGGTGATGCCACCCATACATATTAATCAGATGTCCGACGAAGAAGCTTGAAGGAATCACACTAGAAGAATGTTGGTCTGGTGTTAAGCCTAGCCTTAGTCATTTGAAGGTGTTTGGATCTATAGCACATAGACATGTTCCAGATCAGTTGATAAGGAAGCGTGATGACAAGTCGAATCAAATGATCTTGATAGGATATCATTCGACTGGAGGTTACAAGGTGTTTGACCCAGTGAATAAGTAGGTAGTGATCAGCAGGGACGTGATCATAGATGAGCTTAAAGAATGAGATTGGACTGAGAATGTCAAGAAGGATTCAGTGTAAATCTCTTGTGAAGAACCAGCCACTGAAGTCGAAAGAGAAGTTCGACAGGAACAAGTCAGAGATGAAACAGGCCCAAGAAGACCTCGACGAACAAGACACATTCCAATAAGGTTGCAAGAATGTGTGATTACATCAGATGATGTGGTCGATGAAGAGGGTGAGCTGGTACATTATGCTTTCTACACAGATGTCGAACCAGTCAATGCAGCTAAGGCATTGAAAGACTCGAAGTGGGTGAAAGTAATGAATGAGGAGTTAGACCCCATCGAAGTCAACAACACTTGGTCACTTGTCGAATTACCTCAAGGCAAGAAGGAATTTGATGTGAAGTGGGTTTACAAGGTGAAGGTAAATCCTAAAGGAGAAGTAACTCGACACAAGGCGAGACTTGTGGCAAAAGGATTTCTTCAGAAAGAATGCGTAGACTTTGACGAAGTGTTTTCACCTGTTGCTAGGATCGAAATAATCTGGTTGGTTGTTGGTCTAGCAAATATGAACAATTGGCACACATGTCAGATGGACGTGAAGTATGCATTCCCTAATGGCCCCTTAGACGAAGAAGTTTTTGTCGCACAGCCAGCTGGGTATGTGAAACGAGGCGAAGAAAGAAAAGTGTACAGGCTGCATAAAGCTTTGTAAGGACTTAAGCAAGCTCCAAGAGCTTGGAATAAGAAAATCGACAGCTTCTTAAAGGAGAAGGAATTCGTGAAGTGTACGACTGAGCATGAAGTGTATGTAAGAAGAAGCAATAGTGAATTGCTTATACTATGCCTCTATGTTATGACCTGTTGATAATAGGAAGTTGCAAGAAGGAGATCGAAGTCTTCAAACATAAACTGAGTGAGGAGTTTGAAATGTCAGACTTGGGATACCTCTCATATTTCCTTGGCATCGAATTCTACAAGACTAGTAGAGGTTTGATGATGCACCAAATAAGATATGCAAGCGAAATACTCAAGAGATTTGAGATGCAAGACTGTAACCCAACTTTGACTCCAGCTGAGACCAGATTGTAACTGTCGAAGGAGTCAGATGAAGATGATGTCGACCCAACCCAATACATATGACTTATTGGATCACTTTGATACCTTTGCCACACAAGACTTGACTTAGCATACAGTGTGGGTATGGTGAGTAGATTCATGCAGAAGCCAAAGGTATCACATCTAGCAGCGACGAAGAGGATACTGAGGTATCTGAAAGGAACTCTCGACTATGGCATTTTGTCTCCTGCAGTTAATGAAGGAAAAGAATGCAAGTTAGTGGGATACACCGACTCAAGTTGGTGTAGTGATGCTGAGGATAGAAAATCGACAGGTAGCTATGTATTTATGCTAGGTGGTGCACCAGTTGCTTGGAATTCAAGAAAAGAGCCAGTAGTGGCATTGTCATCATCCGATGTAGAATATATAGCTGCCTCTCTTTGTGCATAGTGATAATAAAATTCCACAATTGTGCGCAGAGAGTTACTTTGTAGTTCATACTCATCTTTTTTAAACGTGTTCTTGTTTTTGTTCATTGTCATTACATAATAATCTTGAGATCAAGATTGAATAGGAATTCTCCATAGGTTGTGGTTTAATTCCAACAAATTTATAATTTTGTCATGGTATGTTAAATAAATTTTAGAACAAGGTGTCAAATATAAGTGATTAAGTTGTTTTTAAATAGTCTTATATTTTAATATGTTTTATTAAAATAACCATGCTTTTAATGAGAGCATTGGGTTAATTACCTCTATTGAAATAATTTTATTAGGCTTTAAGAATAGATTGTCTACGAAGAAGAAAGAAAAGTCAAACACACTAACGATGGACAAACATCCAAGCAGAACCATGCTTCGCCCATATTAGCATCACAAGTCGCCACTAAGCAGGCCAAGGGTCGCTAGAATGCACCACAAGTCACTTGTTAAGGGCATAGTCCACATGAATTGGTTTTATTTAATTACTCACTTATTAAACGTGTGTGATGACTTGTCCTAATAATAAATGATTGAAGAGATCTATCAATGAGAAAACTCTCCCCACACAATTTGAGGTAGAATTAGTCTTCTCTATGACACATTCCCGATTAAATGGTTAGAGAATCACTCTCTTACTCTTTAGTCTAGTCTCAAGGATATATATATATATATATATATATATATATATATATATATATATATATATATATATATATATATATATATATATATATATATATATATATATATGTAACACCATATATAACAACATACATCAAAGCATATACATTATACATGAATCCAAGTATTTAGTACTTATATACCATAAGTTCCTAGTTAACACATTATATACATTAAATGCCCTAAATACAAAGTTCTAAAGTCTACGGCATAACATATACAAGATGTCCCAAAAAGCACTAAGAACTAGATCAATACAATGATCTCAAAATAAAACGCCATAGCAGAAGCCATGCCATCTCAAAAGCTACGATCTGTAAGGAAAAGTCAAACTACTTTGTCCTTACCCTTCGCCGAACCTGCAGTACCTGTGATGTAAACAACAACAGTGGGGTGAGATACATCAAATCTCAGTGAGTTCGCTATCTTATAGTCCTCTCAGCTTTACAAGGTTCTAACATCCTAACTCAAGTCAAAAGGGAAGGGAAGTGACTTTGAGTACACCCTCACCATATATGGATCCACACTCGTGAACCTGTTAACTCACACCAATACTAAAGTAAGTCCTGAGCCTGTTAACTCAAAAACTCTCGCTAATCAATAACCGTACCAAGGCATCCCTTTTTCCCGTCTTCTTCTACGTCTAGAAGACGATCCGAGTCATGGATCCTTGTAGTTACTTGGCATACGAAATGGATTCGGGATCATCGACCTGTTAACCGTGAATCGTCACTTCTCATGGCCTGTTAACCATCACAAGTCTCTTTACCATATAGGTTCCATTGGTACTACAAGCGGGAATCAAACCTGCCAAGTAATTGTGCATACGTTTCAAAGGAGGTGCTCGAGTCTCATGAAACTACACCGTAAGATAAACTGGTTATGATTACTAGACACATGCCTCGGCCTCTCATGCGCGAGCGTTGTCACTATGTTATTTCCACACTAACCGACCATTGTTTACGGTAATATTCCTCACTCTACCTATTACGTATTTTAGCATGCATACATAGTCAGACATGTTTAACAATAAGAGCATAGGCATATATTCGTCAATCACATAATAGAAACACATAATGCAACATATCACACATTACACCAATTCACGATTCCCTCCGATTTATTTAATCGGGCAATAACCAAATGTTTCTCACTACCATTACCTAGAGGATGTTCATAGCTTCATGACGATACCAAGAATACTCACATCGGATAAACGAGTCAAAAGTTATGAACGAAACAAGTTGGATGATCTGTCATGTTCGCATTGCGAAGAAGCCAGCGAATGCTCGCTTCCTCATTCGCAGTGTAAACTACCCAGCGAATGCCTAGCTAACACTTGTTCGCTGCACCATTCGCAGTGCGAACGTCTGGCGAACAGTGGCAGAACCAAAACACACTAAAGTTCGCAGTGCAAACCACTGGCGAGTGTTCGCCTTTCCATTTTCCATGCGAACATCCAGCGAGTGCACGATTTCCCCTTCGCTGGGGGATTCGCAGTGCGAATCTGGGAAAATGCAGAAGTTCTGCAACGTCACAACTGAGTTCCCATGGATCCAAAACTTCACCAAAACATATCCAAACATCCCACAATCAAATATAGATGATTCTACACTCATATAGCTTATACTACTCAGTTTATAACACATTTCAACTGTTAAATTCCATCGATTACCAATTTAAGCAATTTCACAAATAACCAACTTAAGCTAAAAACCATTTCTAACTCTACAACTTAAGTTTCTATCTAGAACCCATCTTGGATAGATGAAGATGGTGAAGATTGGAAGATGATTTGATGAAGATTTAATGATGTTCTTGATGATTTTGATCTTGGTCTTTTTTCCTCTTTTTCTCTTCCTTTCCTTCTCCTTTCTTTCTCTCCAAAACCCTTTCTATCTTTTTCTTTGGAAAATGAAAGGGAAGAAATGATATAGGGAAAATATCATCAATTAGCAATACTACTCATTGCCCAAAAAGTCTCTAAAGTTCAAATACTTAAATATCTCGGAGTCAGATAATATTAATTGGACTTACTCTAAGTTCAACAGTTACTCTAATTATCTCTGCAGATAATTTCTCAGAGTACACTGGGACTCAGTTGATCACAACTAATATTATCCAGAGCAAAATAATTTACGGGGTATTACATCCTCCCCCCTTAAATAGAAATTCACCCATGAATTTAAAACAATTACCTGAAAAGATACGGATAGACTTCTCGCATCTCGGATTCCAATTCCCAAGTTGCATCGCCCGGATGCGTCTCATCCCACTGGGCCTTAACAAGAGGAATCTCTTTATTCCTTAACACTTTAGTTTCTCTTCCTGTGATACGACTTGGTTGAGGCTCAAATGTCAAATCAGATTCTATCTCAATTGTATCTGGTAAAATTGGCTGAAGAGGATTTGGGAAAATTTTTCAAAGCTGAGACACATGAAAAACGTCGTGCATCTCCGACAGAGAAGGCGGTAAGGCTAATCTGTAGGCTACTTCACCAATTCTTTCCAAAATCTGATATGGTCCCACATATCTCAGACTTAACTTCCGCGGCCGAAACAGTCCTTTCAGCCGCAATCTCGGAGTAACCTTCAAAAACACGTGGTCGCCTTCTTCAAATTCTAAAGATCTTCTTCGATTATCCGCATAACTCTTCTGACAATCCTGTGCTTGCTTAACTTTTTCACGGATCATCCTAATCTTCTCCGTAGTTTCGTGAATAATCTCGGGTCCCAACATCCCATCTTCTCCAACTTCTGCCCAACACAATGGTGTCCTACACTTCCTTCCATACAACGCCTCATAAGGTGCCATACCAATACTTGCATGATAACTGTTATTATAAGAGAACTCAATCAATGGCAAAAGTTCTATCCAATTTCCTCCACTTTCAAGTACACAAGCTCTCAACATGTCTTCCATGGTTTGTATTGTCCGTTCCGTCTGACCATCCGTTTGCGGATGATTCAACGTACTCAAACATAACTTCGATCCCATGGCTTGTTAAAAAGCTCTCCAAAATCTCAAAGTAAACTTTGGATCTCTATCCGAAACAATGTTAGAAGGAACACCATGTAATCTCACAATTTCCGAAATGAACAACCTTGCGAGATGGCTCGCCTTATAAGTAGTCTTTACGACCAAGAAATGAGCAGACTTCATCAATCGATCTAGAATTACCCAAATCGAATCATAACCACCTTGTGAATGAGGTAATCCCACCGCAAAGTCCATCGAAATACTATCCCATTTCCACACCGGAATTTCTAAAGGTTGCAACAAGCCACCCGGTCTTTGGTGTTCAATCTTCACTTGTTGGCACACCGCACATTCCGATACATACACCGCAATATCTCTTTTCATCCCGGACCACCAATAGTCCCTTTTTAAATCTTGATACATCTTTGAAGATCCCGGATGTATAGTAAAAGCACCCTTATGCGCTTCTTCCAAGATCCTTCTTTTTAACTCCGTGTTATCCGGAATACAAATCCTTTGGTTAAATACAATAACTCCGTCGGTAGCTCGCACAAAACCCGGTTGCAATAACACTTCTTGTAACTTCTCATCTAACCCTCGCTCTTGTTGGATTTCTTCTCGAAGGGTAGAAGTGATATTCAAATTTCCCATAATCACACCATTAGGGGTCCAAACAAATTGAAGATTTAGATCTCGATATTTTTCCAATAAAGTATACTCTAGCATCATCAACTCGGCATTATGTAACACCTTCCTAGTCAATGCATCCGCCACTTTATTCGCTTTACCCGGATGGTATTTCAACTCCAAGTCGTAATCTTTCAAATATTCCATCCACCTCCTTTGACGCATGTTCAACTCCTTCTGATCAAAGAGGTACTTTAAGCTCTTGTGGTCACTAAACATCTCAAAACGTACACCATACAGATAGTGACGCCACACCTTCAAGGTAAAAACAACGGCCGCCAATTCTAAATCATGCGTTGGATAATTCTCTTCATGGACTTTTAATTGTCGTGAAGCATAAGCCACTACATGTCCATTTTGCATTAACACACCTCCTAATCCCATCTTCGATGCATCACAATATACCTCATACGACTTGCTAGGATCAGGAATAACCAAAATAGGAGCGGTCGTCAATTTCTCTTTCAAGCTCATAAAACTTTGCTCACAAACCGAATCCCATTCATACGAATAATCCTTCCGAGTAAGCCTCGTCATCGGTAAAGCCAGTTGAGAAAAGCCTTTAATAAACCTTCTATAATAACCTGCTAGTCCCAAGAAGCTTCTAACTTCAGACACATTCTTCGGTCTCTCCCAATTTATCACTGCTTCAACTTTTGATGGATCAACCGCGACACCTCCCTAAGATATGACGTCTCCAAGAAATTTCACCTCCGACATCCAAAACTCACACTTACTTAACTTAGCAAAAAGTTGTCTCTCTTGTAAGATGGATAAAACAATTCTTAGGTGTTCTCCGTGCTCTTGAGGATCACGAGAATAGATAAGAATATCATCAATGAAAATCACCACAAATTGGTCCAAATAAGATTGAAATATCCGATTCATATAATCCATGAAAACTGCCAGAGCATTCGTCACACCGAAAGGCATCACCAAAAATTCATAATGACCATAACGGGTCCTAAACGCAGTCTTTGGTACATCTGAACTCTTCACCCGAATTTGATGATAACCCGACCGTAAATCAATCTTCGAGAACACACAGGCTCCTTTCAATTGATCTAACAAATTGTCTATCCTTGGTAATGGGTATTTGTTTTTGATGGTGACCTTATTCAACTGACGGTAATCAATACATAACCGCATTCCACCATCCTTTTTCTTTACCAACAACACAGGAGCTCCCCAGGGCGAAACACTTGGTCGAACAAAATGCTTAGTCAACAACTCTTCCAATTGATCCTTTAATTCTCTTAATTCAAGTGGTACCATCCAATATGGAGAAACGGATATTGGAGCCATTCCCGGTATCAGGTCAATAGAGAATTCCACTTCCCGCTCCGGGGGAAGAGAAGTGATATCCTCGGGGAAAACTTCAGGAAAGTCACAAACTACCGAAATACTCAAAACTTGACGGTTACTACCCTCCTCCTTAGTAAGAATCAAAAGAACGGATTTTTCTCCTAAAACAAGAAATTAATCATTCCAACCGTACCTTCTAAAATAGTAGTTAACACATCCTTCAGAGCAGCCTCCCTGGACGGAATAATAATTAACTTCTCCTTACAACAGATAAAAACTGAATTAGCAGAAAGCCAATCCATTCCCAGAACAACATCCACTTTCTTAAGTGGCAAACAAATAAGATCAATCTGGAAAACTCTTTCATTCACCAATAATACACAATTTTCACACATCAACGGTGTTTCAACATTCTCATCCATGGCAGTAGTAACCACCATGGGTGGAGACAACGGAATAGCTTGCAACCCCAGTCGCTTCATATATTGCATCGATACAAAAGAATGTGTTGCTCCACAATCGAATAGTACAAAACAAGGATTTCCATTCACAAAACACGTACCAACAATCAAAGAGTTGTCACCCTTTGCTTTCCTCGCATCCAAGGTATACGCTCGCCCGGTATTCTTTTCTTGTGTCTGATTCCTCCTCTGAGGACAATCCCTCGATACATGGCCCACCTTATTACACTGATAACACCTTATTCCTTCCCAACTGCACCTACCACAATGATTCTTTCCACAAGTATAGCATACCGGAGGCGCACTAGTCCTGGAACTCTGAACTTGCTTCCCTTTGAAAGATTGTTGTCTCGGTATAAATTGTTGATTCAGTCTCCCATGATCACTTTGATTCACCCTACTTAATTCTCCTTCTTCTTGCACCTTCTTTAAGCTATGCTCCGCCACATAACACTGTCGTAACAATTCAGCATAGCTAGTAAATTCTCTCTGAGACACACTATGTGAAATTTTGGCCCTCAAACCAAAAAGAAACTGATCAATCTTCCACCTCTCATCAGGAGCATACATAGCCTGTCTAGAATAAGCAGCCATAACCTCGAACTTTTCCGCATAAGAAGCCACAGTCAAGTTGCCTTGTCTCAATTGTTGAAACTCAAATTCCTTCTGAGACCTTAAGGAACTTGGGAAATACTTCTCCATAAAAGTTATCTTAAACTGCTCCCATACTTTTGGGTCCTCTTGAATTGTCATTAAGGCTGAAGCGCTTTCCCACCATCTCATGGCAGGACCCTTTAACAAGTGAGAAGCGAAGACCACCTTGTTTTCCTCACTGCACTGAACTATCAAGAAAATCCGCTCCATATCGGATATCCATTCATGACCCTTTAATGGATCTAACCCTCCCTGAAACTCCGGAGGATTCATACGAATGAAATCCCTAAATGTTCCCCCTGCAGCTTCCTGAACAACCACTGGAGGATGCACACCACCAGCCATTTGTTGTACCATTTGTTGCACAAACTGATTCTGATGTTGCTGCATCTGTTGCATAAATTGATACAAAGGGGCATTCCCTTTGTCCCCTGGCGGATTTGTCCCGGATGGAGTAGTTCTCGATCTACCATGGTTGTTTCTGCGCCCGTCGGCCATGTTCCTAAATGTTATACAGATAGGATTAAGTTGATCAGGCTCAATACCATAAATATAACACGTAAGACCAATGGAGGCACAACACATATGAAACGGAAAGAAACACTTATACTATTTCATGGCTAGGTAGAGGATACAACCTGCTCTGATACCAACTGTAACACCCATATATAACAACATACATCAAAGCATATATATTATATATGAATTCAAGTATTTGGTACTGAAATACCATAAGTTCCTAGTTAACACGTTATACACATTAAATGCCCTAAATACAAAGTTCTAAAGTCTACGGCATAACATATACAAGATGTCCCAAAAATCACTAAGAACTAGATCAATACAAAAATCTCAAAATAAAATGCCATAGCGGAAGCCATGCCATCTTAAAAGCTACGATCCGTAAGGAAAAGTCAAACTACTTTGTCCTTACCCTTCGCCGAACCTGCAGTATCTGTGATGTAAACAACAATAGTGGGGTGAGATACATCAAATCTCAGTGAGTTCGCTATCTTATAGTCCTCTCGGCATTACAAGCTTCTAACATCCTAACTCAAGCCAAAAGGGAAGGGAAGTGACTTTGAGTACACACTCACCATATATGGATCCACACTCGTGAGCCTTTTAATTGACACCAATACTAAAGTAAGTCCTGAGCCTGTTAACTCAAAAACTCTCGCTAATCAATAACCGTACCAAGGTATCCCCTTTTCCCGTCCGCTTCTACGTCTAGAAGACGATCCGAGTCATGAATCCTTGTAGTTACTTGGCATACAAAATGGATTCGGGATCATCGGCCTGTTAACCGTGAACCGTCACTTCTCATGGCCTGTTAACCATCACAAGTCTCTTTACCATATAGGTTCCATTCTTACTACACACGGGAATCAAACCTGCCAAGTAATTGTGCATACGTTCCAGAGGAGGTGCTCGAGTCTCATGAAACTACACCGTAAGATAAACTGGTTATGATTACTAGACACACGCCTCGGCCTTTCATGTGCGAGCGTTGTCACTATGTTATTTCCACACTAACCGACCATTGTTTACGGTAATATTCCTCACTCTACCTATTACGTATTTTAGCATGCATACATATTCAGACATGTTTAACAATAAGAGTATAGACATATATTCGTCAATCACATAATAGAAACACATAATGCAACATACACACATTACACCAATTCACGATTCCCTCTGATTTATTTAATTAGGCAATAACCAAATGTTTCTCACTACCATTAGCTAGAGGATGTTCATAGCTTCATAACGATACCAAGAATACTCACATTGGATAAACGAGTCAAAAGTTATGAACGAAACAAGTTGGATGATCTGTCATATTCGCATTGCGAAGAAGCCATGGAATGCTTGCTTCCTCATTCGCAGTGCGAACTACCCAGCGAATGCCTAGCTAACACTTGTTCGTTGCCCTATTCGCAGTGCGAACGTCTGGCGAATAGTGGCAGAACCAAAACACACTAAAGTTCGCAGTGCGAACCACTGGCAAGTGTTCGCCTTTCCATTCGCCGTGCGAACATCCAGCGAGTGCACGATTTCCCCTTCGCTGGGGGGTTTGCAGTGCGAATCTGGGAAAATGCAGAAGTTCTGCAGCGTCACAGCTGAGTTCCCATGGGTCCAAAACTTCACCAAAACATATCCAAACATCCCACAATCAAATATAGATGATTCTACACTCATATAGCTTATACTACTCAGTTTATAACACATTTCAACCGTTAAATTCCATCGATTACCAATTTAAGCAATTTCACAAATAACCTAACTTAAGCTAAAAATCATTTCTAACTCTAGAACTTAAGTTTCTATCTAGAACCCACCTTGGATAGATGAAGATGGTGAAGATTGAAAGATGATTTGATGAAGATTTGATGATGTTCTTGATGATTTTAATCTTGGTCTTTTTTCCTCTTTTTCTCTTCCTTTCCTTCTCCTTTCTTTCTCTCCAAAACCCTTTCTATCTTTTTCTTTGGAAAATGAAAGGGAAGAAATGATATAGGGAAAATATCATCAAATAGCAATACTACCCATTGCCCAAAAAGTCTCTAAAGTTCAAATACTTAAATATCTCGGAGTCAGATAATATTAATTGGATTTACTCTAAGTTCAACAGTTACTCTAATTATCTCTGCAGATAATTTCTCAGAGTACACTGGGACTCAGTTGATCACAACTAATATTATCCAGAGCAAAATAATTTACGGGGTATTACAATATATATATATATATATATATATATATATATGTATATATATATATATATATATATATATATATATGTGTGTGTGGGTGTGTGTGTGTGACAAAAAGAAAAGAAACCTTGACCCACGTTGTTTTGAGGCAATTTAAAAAGACTTTCTTACGTGAGGTTAGAGACTCTAGTATTGATTGGTGATGCTTAGTAGGAAGCAATTATAGGCAGTAGTGTGTTAAAACTATAATGAGTGTTACGCTCTTTAGAGTGTAGAGAATGTGTATGACTTATGGTTTGTCCTCTTCCCCTTAAGTGGAGATGTATTTATAGAGGCCTCTAGGTCTTAGGGTTTGAGTCACCTTCAGTGGCATCAACCGCTTCCTTTTTATCAAGAGGGTTTATTGACCATATATATTTGAGGAGTTATTGGAGATTCCTTCTTTCTTGACTCACACATCAGAGATATCTCTTGGAAGGCCTCCGAGGACACCCTAGTTTAGGGTGTAACACCCTAAAATTTTATTTAGGATTTTGTTAGTTGTTAGTTTTTTTATAATATTTATTGAGTATTTTTAGAGTAATAATAATAATAATAATAAATAGTAGATAATTCAAAAAATTACAATAATTGAGTAGTTTTTGGTTAATATCGAGATTTTAAATAAATTAGAAGGCGTTAGATTAAATTAATTAAAAATTAAGAGATTTTGTAAAAAAATATAAATATAATAAAACAAGTTTTCTCTATATAAAAATAGAGGGATTTAGAGAACGAGGAGTTTTGGAAAAAGAGAAAGAGAAGGAAAACCCTAGTAGGGAGAGAATTGTAAGAGTTAGATCTCCAATCACGAAGAACTAAAGTTTTTCGGCTTAATCGAGGTAGGGGGATTGTTCTACAGTTAGTGTTTAAGCTTCAGGACAGTGGGGATTTCCTTAACCCCATTTTACTTCTTACTTCTGTAATTGATTGAGATATTTGAATCATATAGGGTTTGAGCAAAACCTCGATGACTATAGATATTATATGTATTAAAATTCTATCATTAATGTTTATAGAGTTCCATATTGAATTTATATGAATAATTGATATTATATTTGTTAAAATTTTCATCGTTGATATTTATATAATTCTCTATTGAATTGTTGATTGTTACTCATGTAATTTGTTGGTATATATTAATTTGTTGATTCGTCTACATGAGTTATCAATTTCATAAGTTAGGGATATGAGTAGGAATTGTTATTGGATTGAAGTGCTACTATTAGTGATGTTAGGTAATTTAGGGGATTTTTTTGAGTTGGAATCAGAGTAGGTTAAAGAAGAGAGTTCAATAGTAATAATAAAATTAACAAAACCTTAACATAGAAAATTGGAACTATTACATTAAGAAATAATTCGAAATAAGTCGAGATAAGTCGAAATAAGTTAAATAAATCGAAATAAGTCAAAAGAAGTCACAATAAGTCGAAATAGGCCAAATAAATCGCAGAAAACGCAGGAGTGATAATCATCTTGTTTCTCACACAACATGAGTTTCGTAAGTCCATTTAAGGTCTGGTGAGTTGCGTTGGAAAGTTAAGACATAGATCTTTCTTAGGGTAATGAATTCATGAGATTTAAATGTGTAGACGATGTCGTGATTATGGTAATGCCTCCATGACGTTTATATGTGTGAATGAGGTCGTTAATATGGTATATTCTTAGGATATTTATTAACGTTGTGGAAAGTAGTAATTATGTGAATGACGTGAGTTTAGTTTTAAAATTGAAAATAAAAGTACTTAATTTGAGAAATTAGATACCGAACCAATGTTGCAGGATGATTAGCCGTGATAATGGATGTTTAAGTAATGTTGTTACAATATGTCGATTAATTTCTGCAACTTGTGGTTAGTATACAATGTTACTTATTTGCTTACAAATTAATTACCTAGATCTTTTAAGAATGAAACTGAAACAGTTACAAACTCGACAATATTTAGCATGAGATAGACTTTGATCTGGATCGATTCCGTTGTGGCAAAGGCTAGAAAACTGAATTGCAAGTTCTGTCAATGTTTTGAAAACTCTGCAACACCACTATCTGACATGCTGTTAGTAATTTGGAGACAACTCACTATACACAAGTCCTTTTAGAGAAAAACTTATATCATAAGAAAATATATAAAATTTCCAACATATTAGACTTAATAAGCATCTCATTCCACTAATTTCAGTTGAAGAAATCCTAGTTACAATCCGGAAAAACATCATGTACGTACATGTATCAGTTCCTATTTTTGATTAAATTGTACCTATTGGGATCTTAAGTCCTAAAATAAAATTCATCATCTTAAAATAGACTCTCTAAGCTTTCCGAAACATATTCATAGACTTGATTTCCTACTCTTTTTGATATTTTAATTTATAATTCAAAACTGATATATGACTAGCAGGAAACATGACTTTAAGGTTGTTTTAATAAGATGTTATGTGAATTAAGTTGTTAATGTTTTAGGACACAAGTCCAATGTTTGATGATATATTAGTGTGAAATAAAATGTGGATATTTTTAGGACGTTGGTCTAATGTCTTGATAATGTATATACGAGTTAAGTTGTTAAAGTTAGGACGCAAGTTCAGTGTTGATGTGATTTATGTTTAGGTTAGAAAGAACCAATGTTGAGATGCTTAGGTTCAGGAGAACCAGCGACGTGGCCTTATGTAACACCCTAATTTCCCCCACGTAATTTATAAATAAAAATTTGAGTATATTAAAGCAATCAAACAATTACGATGCAACTTTCAACTCAAATCAGCTCATGCAATAGGATATGGAACACGCATGGGATTTTAAAATATAAGAATCTTAAAGCAAGTCCGAACTTCAACATTTATTAATAAGGGAAAACATTTAACAGCTGATTAATTCCAAAACATAATCCAGACACAACGTAATTATGAGGAAATATCAAACATCGGAGATTCACATCATAATCTCACCACAAGAAAATTGGGAAATTGTGACGGTTCATTTTGGCAAGTTACGATGGTTAGAACTGCCGCAATTTGCATGTTACGACGGTTGCGTCACTGTCCCAGAAACGTGCGTCGCGAGGATGAATTACGACGGTTGCCATAATCATCACAAAACTGTCATTCTCTTTCACGACAGTTAGGGAACTGACATAACCTGAATATTACGACAGTTACAACCGTCGTGGAATTTCGTTTTCATTTTTGTTTTCTTTGTTGATTACGATGGTAAATTGTGGCGGTTTGAACCGCCGCAAATTGCGAATATTTAAAAAACAAAATTCTACCCTTAATTTTTAGTATTACTATAAAAATAAAAAATAAAAAATAAAACTATAGAAGTTTACTTGATTTTCTACACCAAAACATGAAAACAAAAGTGGCAATTATAGAGGCCATATATAGGCTATCATATAGACGATACACAAAGGTCAACATAGAAAAATAACCAAGCATATAACATGAGTAATGTTTAATGTGTTATACTCACATTAAAATAAACATGACATATGGTACATATTTCTATCATAGAACAACAACACCACAAACATACATTGCATCTGCACCAAGTCTAATACAAATGATGGCCATTGCATATTCGACTCCACCAAAACCTGTGTGCGATACAAAGAGGTAATTCCCTGCAGAGCTACAAAGAAGCAAGAGTTTAGAAGTACATTGTAATATCTAAATGAAGAATAACTTAAAGATTAACAATTAAGTTTACAGTTTCAAAATGGTATATGATTGTTAATAATTCTATGATTCTATCTACACACTGTTAAGAATGGTGCAACCAGTGACATGACAAATTAGAAGATCCATATACTTCAAAGTAGAGGGAGACTTTCTCATCTTGACAATACTGTATCGCATCGACGTCCGAGGCAAAGGCATCTCTCTCTCTAATATATTTATATATATATATGGGAGGGGATCATTTGACACCGGTGTCAAAATATTAGCTTTGACACCAACTCCCACCCCTTTATTATTATTCATTCAATGGCTAAGATAAATTCCCTTAAAAAAAACTCATGTGTTAGTTTTAAGTGAATATATCTTAATCTTTAAATATTTTGACACCGGTGTCAAATGATCCCGTCCCATATATATATATATATATATATATATATATATATATATATATATATATATATATATATATCTTATTAAGGGTATCCTGCGATAGACAATATCATATCCATCATCTTTTAGAAAAGAATAAACTTGTGTCGGTGTCTTCACATCATCTGCCAAAATGTTTTCCCAGTATCCAACCACAGTAGATTGGTTTGTTGAGGGGTTATATTCTTCACGGTGTAGTAGCATTCGCCCACCAGACTCTTTAATCTCAGCCAATATGTCTTCTTTCACCCGTGCCTCCACATGATCAACCTGCCATTTAAGTTACCATCAGTTATGCAACACAATTACTTTTGTAATATGTTCCAAGAGACAGACTATTGTACAAGATGGCTCACAACAGAACTGGTGATTCTGACATGTTTGAGTGTGTCAACATATTTGTTTAACTTCCTAAGGACAAAGGGAACACAATTGGTATAAACAATCGCTTCTTTTCTTAAATCGGTGAATATAACGTTTTAAGCAGTGGAGCCAGATTTAGGCTTAACATCCAAGTAGTTTAGGATATCCTTAGCCCAGAGATGGTTGGAGTTTCCATGATATACACAAGGTATTCATCAACCTGAAAAAAATGGCATTCCCACATTCATCATACCACTTATAAATCAATGGGCAATGACATAAAATTTGATAATGCAAAATGTTGTCAGCAAATAAAGTTTATATTTTATTATTGTTTGCTGGTTCTTAAAGTTATAGGTCAACAGTAATTTTATATATTCGTCGATGTACTCTATTATCATATGATACATGCTGTAATATGTTAATACTTTTCAAAATATAAATATATGCTAAAATGATCTGCGTTTCAAATACTGTATGATTGGAAGCAATGTCGACTAAAGTAAATTATCACACGGTGCAACTTGTAAAGCACCGGATAACAGTATTTTCTAAATAAACTTTACACCATCAAACATATTAAAGATGTCAATTCTACCTACACTTGGATGATCTGGTAGGTCCACACAGGACGTGTAGCCTTACCCTCTAGCATCAAAATTTTTTATGATAGTTAGTCTCACTAGCAATACTTTCATGCATAAATATACCTTATAAACATGAGGTTCACCATGTATTTGTATATGATTGGAAGTTCTCTGTCCAGGAAAGAATTAAATTTTAAGTATGGGGCCTTCCCCCAAAACAGAACCATTTCTGTTTTTGACAGTAGCCTCCATCACTGCATATCCATGCTGAGACTATTGGGATTCTTTCAGCTCCTCCTAAAATTTAAATTCGAATTAGTGAAGCAATTCTACATTGAATTTTGAAAAAAAAAATCATTTACGGATAAAACACTTACAGGGACAATGAAAAATCTTCTAGGTCTTAATCTGATGCTCCATTTCATAGCCTGTACCTATGGCCTCTGACGCAACCAAACCTTAAAGCCACTCTCCTTACCCTAGGCTCAAAATGTTGTTGATTTAATACTTTTCTATATTATAGAACAACTTGATGAATTTTTTGGAGTGAAGAACATATATCAGTAACAACATCTAAGGCCACTTGGCATTCAACACCATTATCAAATAACGTAGTTATCTTCCATAACAAGAGAATGTCATTTCTACCGAAAATGATGGATTAAAGTTCTGCTGCTACCACTAGATTAGGGTTTACTCAAAGACAATAAAAATAAAAGATAAAAAAATGATTCCAATTTCTTCATACTCCATAACAACTAGTAGCAGTCCTTAAATACATCAGACTAAAAAGGCCCAACATACTGGGTCAGCCCAAACAAAAATAAAACTGACAATACATAAAATTTTAAGATTTATTCCATAATAAAATCCTACTGCCATTTGGGTTTAATTGAGATTCTAGTGGGCCTGTCCAGCATCCTAACACGACTATCCGGCCCACTTGAAACCTTGTCCTCAAAGTTTGAGTTGAAATTGGGAGGCCCAAAGTTTGTAGGCCCGTTGAAAGAAGGGCCCCGCCCTGAAATGGGAGATCCATGCTAAGGGTATGAATTAGTGGGAGTGTCGGTGGGGGATTTCATTGAGTGTGGGGAAAAACATGGAGGCTTGTGCAAGTTATGAGGGGTCAAATCTCTTTTTTGAATAGGACACGTGGCCACATCTGATGGAGTGAGATTTGCCCGTTGGACATCTAAGGGCGCGGGATGGAGTACGTTGTTCTGGGGAGAAAACAAAACAGGGTTGGGAAGTGTGGTAGGTGGGGAAACAGTGTTGGGAAGTGGAGAGGCAGAAAAACTAGGGGCGGTGGAGTGTTTTTTTGGGGAAATATTTTCCAGCTGTATTCCAATTAAGGATTTGGAAGTGTAAAATGCGTTGTCACGTGTGGAAAGAGAAACGGGAGGATTCTTTGTCTTAGATGGCTCAGATTGCATGCATGGTGCAGTGATCTCATCCAACGGTTGTGGGAAAGCCAGAGGGTTAGTACCTTTTTGTGATTGCTGAT